>JAJTUB010000006.1:0-1307223 GCA_036971345.1 Dactylellina drechsleri
AAAATAATAAACAATAAAATATCAAAAATCAGTTAATAGTTTTTAAATTAAAAAAATCAATCTCAGTATAGTGATTGTAAGAAATAATAAAACCGTAGGAATCTTTGGAATAGCATAATTAAAGAATAATTTTTTTAGAAATCAGAAAATAAGAATTAGTAGCTCATAAAAAACTCTCAGCATCTACTAACAGATTATATTTAAATAAAAAATATGATAAAATCGCTAACATAAAAATTGTCACCAATTTTAATTCAAATAATTTTAATTATACTTATCTCAAATTAAGAGATGAAATAACTTCTAAGATCAATTTGAATAGTAAGTTTCTATAAAACACTAGAAATCTATTATAAAACACTAATTTACACATATAAACTAAATAAGATTTAGAGGTTTTACCCTAAATAATAACCAGCAAACCATTATTAACTATTTAACCACTGTTTAAGCCAAAAAACTAACTTATCAAGTCACAAAATTAGTGGACTTTGTAAGTTTAATATTAGCTAACAATAATAAAAAAAATAAAAATAATGGGAAAAATGGCAGAAATAGCAGAGATAATAGAGATAGAGGTGCTGAACCTTCTAAAAAAAATAAGAAAAAAGATGATGGATATAATATAATAAACTCTGCTAATCTTTTAGAGTATTTTGTATTATATTAATAGGAATGAACCGACTAGAAAGATTTTAATATTAAATAAAAAAAGGGATTTATTTTTAAAATTATAAAATTAATTTATTTTAATATTACTAAAAGTGCAATATTTATAATTATGTTAATACTAAAAGTCCAAAACTAACTAATAACAATCCAATAAAATTAATTTTTATTAATTTAAAAAGAATTGTTTAGGATATATTCAAAAAATACAAAGAAAATATAAAAACTACTTTGGAATATGCTATTTTAGATGGTTATATTCATTTTGATAACGGTTTTATAAGAGATTTCAAAAATCTTCACTTAAAAGCAAAGCAGAAAAAGGCAGAATTTACAAAAACTAGGAAAAAAGCAAATAAAAAAAATTACAGAAGGCGATTAATACCTAGGTAGTTATAAATATTTTTTTATTTATAATTAGATGCTAAAAATCTATTAACTTATTTTCATAGTTACTTCTGGTAAATTAACCATCAGCACCTTTATTTTTATTTTTATTATCATTTTAAGTTTATTAAAAGCTCCAGGTGCAGCTCTAACTTCTGTTTGCATCAGAATTCAAATATTTTATCCAGATGATGTTACAAATTTTACTTCTATTTAGGATAATATGAATTATTTATATGAAGATTTTAGAAATTTAAAAACAAACGGCACCAACTCAGTGGAATCTTTTGATACTAAAATAAATCTATCAACCGTAATTTTAGCTGATTTAAACACTTTTATAGCTGTAGAAAACAGTAGAACAATTTTAGTTTGTTTGTGGCTAGCAGAGGACTATACCAAGTAGATAATATTAAACATTTTTTATATAAAAAAATTATGTTAACTAACAGTTTATAAATATGGTTGGATGATATTTAAATTGTAATTTAAAATAGAGCTGCTATAGCTTAATTATATCATATCTACACAATCTTCCATTAAACTTCCTAAGATAATAACTCATTTTTAGTTAATAAAAATATTTAGTTGAATTTGACAAAACTAGTAGCGCTAGTAATAGGGAAAAATTAATTAGATTAGAATAACTAATAAATGTTTATGAAAAGATGCTGAAGAGTTAATAAAAAACTAAAACAAAAAAATTAAAAAAAAAATTTAGAATATAAGGTAAAAAGTTAGTTGATATATTTTTTAAAAAAAAAATTAAAAAAAATTTTATTAATAGTAAAAATATAAGAAAAGACTATGGCAGTCTTCTAATAAATTATAATAAAAATTTTTTTTTTCTTCTTAGATTTAATCATATTTTTAATATAAAATTGATCTGATAAATGACTTATAAAAATGAATTTTTTTAAAAAGAAAAAAACAAGTATCTTATTAGAGTGATAAATAAGTTATAAAAGGCCTTGAGTGGATTTTTAACATCTACTACTGATCTTAAAAAAAAGGTATTGTATAACAAGATTTTTTTGTAGGAAAGAAGGAATATAATAGTCAATAATTAAAACTGTATATACATATATAAATCCAACCAATTTCAAATCTTTTCAGAGGCATTTTGGAAACTTCGGGCGTCTTCTTCTCATACTCTTGATGATACCTTTCGCTATCGATTTTATTCTAAAAGATAAAAAGAACTTTTAATGGGATGCCAACCTCTGGGCGACCCCTATAACCGCTCAACACCAGCAAACATCCTCTCAAGCAGTCAGATTTTTTGCTGATGTATATTAATCCAGTTAATATTAATAAGTTTTTTGATTTTTATAAAATAATATCTTAAATTTACTTAAAATAATAATATAATATAAATAAAAATAGTATAATAATTAGAATAAATATAAATAACCTTATTATTAAAAGTTCCAATCATCAAAAATATTAGATATTTATAAAAATAAATTAATTACACTCTTAAACATTATTTATAAAATGTTTTTCTATTTTAAACTATATTCTTAATCCACTAGTAATTTTTAAAGCAAAGTCTATTTAAAATCAATAATTTTAAACCCAAATATTAAAACAACAACCTAATTAGCATATAATATTTTTAAAAAATAGTTGGATTAGTAATACTATTACTTTAGAATAATTAATCAAAGTATTTTTATTAAAAACTAATACTAATAATATATTTATAATACAGTTACTAGTAGTTGACAACTATAACTCACATATAATAAATAAATTTATATTTAAGTATTATTTTAATAATATATATTTTCTATTTTTGTTTGTTTATATTTTTTATATTATCCAGTCTTTAGATCTAAAATATTTTTTAATATTAAAAATAATATATAAATAACAATTTAGAAACTTTATTACTTTAATAAATATTACCCAAGTAAATAAAATATTATTTTTTAAATTCTATACTAAAGTACATATAACTAATTTTATAAAAAAAAATTTAATTATAAAATAGAAAATAATTAAGCTTTACTTTTATAATTATAATAAAGTATTATAAAATTATTAGGTAATAATTTAGTAATTATATACACCTTTTTTAAAGTAAAATAGTAATATTAATTACTATTTTAATAAAAAATCTAAATATTAATTATATATTTAAATCATTTATCTAAAATCTTTTTATATAATTAATAGTTTACAAAATTAGCAGAAATTTTAACAAATATATAATTAAAAATACCATACTATAATAAGAGGTATAAGGCTTGCAAACTGAATTAGAAGCAATTTAGTTAATAAAAAAATAAAAAATATAATAAAATCTAAATAAGTAATTTGTTACTCTAGTAAAAATAACTTTATAATAAAAATACAAACCCAAACTTACTATAATAGTAATAAATAAGGCAATATCTAATAAAAAAAATAATATTTTAATTATTAAAAATAAAATACTTTTACAATAATCAAACCATATATAACTTAAAATAATAAAATATTCAGGATACAAAAGCAATATAGATAATAAAATCAAGCAAATTTATATATTTTTTATATTTATAGCCCTCAGACTAACAGAACTATTATTAATAATATATAATTTCGTTATTCGCAATGGTAGTAGCCACAACTAGGGGGTGGCCACATTCATACCACTCGACTTAATTAATATAAAATAAAGTATTAAAAACTAGGATTAACAATTTCTTTGATAATAGACTTTTAAAATCTTTTAATATATTTTTCTGATCCACACATACCCTTTAGAAACAAATTAAAAATATAGTTGAAAATTTAAATCTTAACTTTTAAATTTTAATTTATAATTAGGCAATTAAAGATCTAAAACCACAGGAATATTTTTATTGTAATTTTATTAATTATATAAATTACCTTCTTAAGCAACCAGTATACACCAGTAGTCTAATATACATACCAATTAAAGAATATAATTTGGAAAATGAACAACTATATTCAAAATTGCATACAAGTAACTAATAGTAGAAAATACAAATATATAATTTTAATTTTTTTATATTAAAACATATTTCTCTTACGCGTTGCATCACGTATCAAACATTAACCATCTTTTAATTAACATTACCAAAAAACTTAACATTAATTATTATTTATACATCAGATACTATTTATTTAATTAATTTTTCTAGTAATAAAAAATTATAGTTAATTTATTTGATAATTAGTAATCTGCCTTCCAGTATTTATAATAAACCATCACTATTTACTTAAATTCTACTTACCCTTATACTAATATTATTAAAGAAAAAAGATCTCAACAACCATCAAAAATTAAAAATTAATATTAATATTTAAAAAATCTTACTCAAAATATTCTATTAAATAAATAGAAGCCAGAACTAAATATTAAAAATTTTATAAAATTTAGTCTCAATCTAAAATATACTAATGATTTTACTTGTTTGTGTATACCTCAGTTATATAATTAAATCATAAACCATATAAAATATATTAATTTATTTAATATTAATACAAAATCTTGTCTTATTTATGAAATAAATACTCAGAGTCTTAGAGAGTATACTCCAAAAACAATAAATTATGATTATCATTTTTATAACAAACTAAAGCTTTAACTTTTAGTAACTTTATCTTAATAAGTTTAAAAATTGTTAATTAAAAAATTAAATAATAAAAGATTAAACCAAACTTTATTAAATTTCTATTAAATCTTTAAAGTTCTACCACACACTTCCTAAACCAAATTTCTTACATGGTCTTTATTTTAATATCTTAAAAAATATATTAAATTAGGTTAATCAATTTATTTGATAATATAAATAATTTGATAATTTTGATTAAACTTAGATCGGATTCTTAGTATATCCTGATTTTTTTAATTTCAAAAAACTATTTTTATAAATTATATAATAATAAGAGAAAAAGCTTTATATAACTAATAGAATTATTATTTATTATTTAGTTATAACTCTCCAAAATTTATTAGGAGTTGTTAAATATTAAAAGTTTAATTAAATTTTAACTTATATTTAATATTTTATTAATTTCCATCTATTTATGCAATATTATAGTTATATTAATGAAATAATTAATTAATAGTTAAACTAGTATTAGCAAAAATTTTATTAAACCAAATTAATTTTTTTATAATTTTGAAATTTTAGATTTTGTTAAAAGAAAATATAAAAATAGTAGTAAATACTATCAGACACTAAAAGTCATATACAAACCAAAAAAATAAATTAACTATAAAAATATTAAAAATTATAATTAAAAAGAAAAGAAATTGATATTGAATATGAGTTTAAACTAGAAGTTTTTAATTATTTAATACAATTAAAATATATTAACTTAGTTATTACAGAAGTATAATCTATTAGTATAAATATTTTAAAAAATAATCAACGAATACTCCAAAGCTTCAACATTATTTTTAAATTAAAAAAAAATTATCAAAATTTAAATTATATTAATTATAATATATAAATCATTACAAACTATTAACAAAGAATAATATTTAAAATATAAGAATTAAATTTAATATATTTTTTTAATAAACCTCAATATTCCAATCAGCTATAAACAGTTTACCAAAATTTAATAAAAAATATATATTTTAAATTAAAATAAAATTTTTTAAATCTGATAATTGATAATTTTATAATGGATTCTGACAATCTTCTTAATAAAAATAGTAATAGTAAATTATTAATTATTAAATATTTATAATTAAATAATAATATCTATATATTTTTAGATTCCGAGAATAAGACTTTAGTATAAAACATTAGGAATCCAATACCAAACAATAAATATATCCTCAGAAATCCTTAATAATATTTAGAAAAATAATAATAAATTATAAAAAAAATTATAATTATCTATTACTTTAATAATTTATATATAAAAATTTAAAAATTTTTAAAATTATACTGTTTAGCTGCAGTCGCTGATGGGTATATACCAGATAACTAGAATTTTAACAATTTTAATATTATAAAAATATATTTTTATTAATTATTTAATCAACTAGCAGTATCAATTAAAAATTTTCAAAATCTTAATACTATTATAATCCATTAGGTTTAATACATTGAACCATTTTTATTTCATTACAAATTACTATATTAAGATTTTATCTTTTATTAAAAAAAAAAATAATAATAAATTTTCAACAAATACTTACTAGCTCATATAGAGTTAATTTTATATTTTAAAAATTATTATATCAATTAATTATTTAATATTATTATGATTATTAATTTTGATTTAAAAGATGGTAGATAACAAGTAGACTTTTATAGTCTTATAACTACTCTTAAAATACTTTTTAGTATAATTAATATTCTAAATTAATAAATTATTTTAATAAATAAGATAATATCTTGTTTATATTTATTTTTATTAAATAATAAAGATTTTTTTATCAACATTTATATTAATTTATAAATATATAATATTTTTTACAATAATAGTTTGGTATAAAATTATTAGTCATACACAACCTTATTTTATTTTATTTTAATTTAAAGAATATATGCGTATTATTTTTTTTTTTTTTTTAAATAGAGAATTTTACTTTTAATAAATTATTAGAATTATTTCTTTTAGATTCTAGTAATCTAATACTAATTTTTCTTTTTCTACCTAATACTATTTTATTTTAAAATAATTTCTACTTGAAAAATAAAATAAAATAATAATTAATAAAATCTTTCTAACCCTCTAAAACCAGTAGTGTTTAATAAGAAATAAAAAAAGAAAATTAATCAACAAATATAATCTATATTTATTTAAAATTAAATTAATAAAATCATCTAATTACTAGAAAGTATGTTAGAAGAGTCTACATTAATTACTAAGTATCTAATTTCTAATACTATCCCCTTATCAAACTAAAATAATAATATTAATTCTAAAAATAAGATTAATACTAATTTTTTGAATTATAATTTTATTAAAAATAAAATAAATAATGTTTTTATTGATTTTATCTTATTAACTAATTAATTAGAATAATTAAGTTTTTTAATTTTTAAATTTTTAATATTTGCTTTTTGATTTTTAAAGTATGTTTGCGGTTTGTTAATTTTTAATCTAAATCATAATTTAACTACTAATAATAAGCAAGTTAGATAATAAATTAAGGTTTTATCTTTAATCTTAAAATTATTTATTAAATACCTATTATCTATAGTACTTTCCTCTTTCTTTTTAAGAAGAAATATTTTAAGTACTAATATATTTAATTAAATTTGATTTAGAATATTTTGTTTTTATTTTATATCTTAAAATAAAAATTAAATTTTGTTATTATTAGATATTATCAAATTTTTATAATCTAATACTGGCTATAGATAATAAAATAATTAATAAAAAAATATAAAAAATATATTAATAAATAAAGAATTAGTAGATTTTATATAAATAAAAAACAAAATATTTATTTAGTAGTTCTTTAGTAAAATCTAACTAGATAATAATAAAATTCAATAATATACTAGGTGTTTGTTAAAAACTAAACCAATAATTTTAATAATAAATTAAATAAATATACTTACCAAAATTATATATTATAATATTCTAATTATAAGGTTAGTTTTACTATTTTATTAATAATTATTGTAACTATTTATAAAAATCTATAAAAAATTTTGTATTAGATGTATATAATCTTATTAATCTTGATGTTGATATTTATTTTATACATATTAAAAGGCTAATTAGTTTAGATTATTTAAATTTCTTAAAAAATAAAAATAAAATAAGTTCTTGATTTTTTTTAAATACTGGAAATTTTTTAATAGATTGTAATTATAGGTCCTCTTCCTCCACCCAACTATTTATAAAATTTTAATTAATCAATATTAGAAATTTTCTAAAGATATAGAAATAAGATATAATTTTTTAATTAATTTATTAAATACTTATATTTTTATTTTTAGTATAGTTTATTTTTAAGTAAGTTTAAAAAGTTAGGAAACTGGTTAGAGGAATTGATAGATTAATATTAAAATAGTTAGTATGCATAGTAAGTTAAATATTTAAAAATCTATAATATACTTTATTAATTTAATTAAAATTTTTTGATAATTTATTAGAAAATTTTAAAAAGTGGTTAATAAAAATTCTTATTAGTATTTATAAATATATAATATAATTTTATATTAAATTCCTAAAGTCTGTTTCTATTATTAAAAATATTTCTCAAAATATTCTTGTTATTAATAATAAAAAAGTAGTTGTGTTTAAAAAGTTGATAAACTTATAATAAAAATCTAAAAGAAGACTGGGGATATTATATAAATAGTTTTTTTTTATATATTTATTAGCTTTTATATATAATATTTTAATATAAAAAAAATTTTTTTAACTAAATATTTTTATTTAAATTGTATAAATTTGTACTTAGCTATTAAGAGTCCAACCAAAAATTACTATCATTAAAAAAATCCTTAAAATTATCTTAATCAATAACATCTAAGAATTTATATTAAATTATAATATCATTAAAGTTATTAATTGAATTAACATCACAGATGATTTTTAATAATATAAAATTTTTAAAATTTTTATAATATGATTGTTCTCAGATACTCAGAGTTTTATAGTAATTGTTGAGGATATAATACTCGCTAATTTCAAAAAGCCTCCAGAGGACAAAAGTCCTCTGGATCCTCTGAGTCCTCGGAGGACTAAGAGGACAACACAATTTTTTGCTGATGTATATTGATTTATAAATATATAATACTTTTTATAATAGTAGTAGTTTGGTATAGGATTGTTAGTATCCGTGTGCAACTTTATTTCATTTTATTTTAATTTAAAAAGTATATGTGTATTATCTTTTTTTTTTTTTAAAAAAAAATAGAGAATTTTGCTTTTAAATAAATTATTAAAATCGCTCTTTTTAGATTTTAATAGTTTAATATTAATTCCTTTTGTTTATTTAATATTATTCTATTTCAAAATAATTTCTATTTGAAAAATAGATAAAATAATAATTAATAAAATTTTTTAATTCTTTTAAGACCGGCAGTGTTTGCTAAGGAGCAAAAGAAGAAAATTAATTAATAAGTATAATTTATATCTATTCAAAACTAAATCAATAAAATCATTTAATTATTAAAAAGTGTGTTAGAAGAGTTTATATTGGTTGTAGAGTATCTAATTTCTAATACTACTTTCTTATTAAACTAAAATAGCAATATTAACCCTGAAAACGAGATTAATACTAATCTTTCAAATTATAATTTCATTAAAAGTGAAATAGATAATACTCTTATTAATTTATTTTATTAGTTAATTAATTAGAATAACTAAGTTTTCTAATTCTAGGACTTTCAGCATCTGCTCCTTAACCTTTAAAGTATATTTGCAGTTTGTTAATTTTTAATCTAGATTATGATTTGACTATAGGCAAATTAGATAACAAATCAAAATCTTATTTCCAATTTTAAAATTATTTATTGGATATTTGTTGTTTGCGTTATTTTCTTTCTCTCTAAGAAGGAATGTTTTAAGTATTAATATATTTAATCAGGCTTAATTTAGGATATTTTGTTCTTATTTTATATTTTAAAGTAGAAGTTAAATTTTGTTACTATCATTAAATATTGTTAAATCTTTATAGTCTGATACTATAGGTAGCAAAATAATCAACAAAAAAGCGCAAAAAATACATTAACAAATAAAAAAATTAATAAATTTTGTGCAGATAAAAAACAAAATATTTATTTAGTAGTTCTCTAGTAAGATCTAGTTAAATAATAATAAAATTCAATAGCATACCAGGTGTCTATTAAAAACTAAACCAACAACTTTAATGATAAATCAGGTAAATATACTCACCAAAATTATATATTATAATCATAAAGTTAGCTTTACTATTTTATCGATAATTGTTGTAGTCATCTACAAAAATCTGCAAAGAATCTTGTGTTAGATGTATATAATTTTATTATCAATATTAATATTTGTTCTGCATGTATTAAAAAGCTAATTAGTTTAGATTATTTGGATTTTTTAAAAAATAAAGATAAAGTAAGCTTTTAATTTTTTTCAAATACTAAAAGTTTTTTAACAACTGTAGATCTTCTTTTTTCACCCAACTATTTATAAAGTCTTAATTAATCAATATTAGAAATCCTCTAAGGGTATAAGGATAAGGTATGATTTCCTGGTTGATTTATTAAATACTTATATTTTCGTTTTTAGTGCAGTCTGTTTTGGATAAGTTTGAAAAATTAAAAAACTAGTTAGAAGAATCAACAAATTAATACCAAAATAACTAGTATATATGGTAAGTTGGATGTTCAAAAATTTATAATACTAATTTAATTAAATATTTTGATAATTTGTTAGAAAATTTTAAACAGTAGTTAATAAATATTTTTATTGGTAAATATGTAATATGATCTTATGCCAGACTTCTGAAGTCTGCCTTTATTATTGAAAATATTTTTCAAAATATTCTTCCTATTAACAATAAAAAAGTAGTTGTGCTTGAAAAACTATTAAATTCATAATGAAGATCTACTAGGGGTGTTGTATAAATAGTTTTTCTTTATATATCCATTAACTTTTATATATAAATTAATAAATTATTTAAATTTAAAACAAATTTTTTTTTTTTTTTTTTCAAAATTAGGCTGACCCCACACTAGCAGAGGTATTTCGATCATATTCCATAAATCTGATACCTAATATAAAAAAGCTAATTAAATTTTTAAAATATAAACTAATATTATACAATTTTTTTAACAATAATTTATAATAATAAAATATTTATTAATATGTTATAAAAAAATTCTTATTTAAAAAATCTTTTAAAAAGCTTTATAAAATCTGTAGACAACTATCATAAAACAAATTATAAATTTTTATATAATATATTTAAATCTAAAATAATTTAACTTAACTTACTAACCATCACTATAATCGTATCAAATCCATTATAATATCAATAACCCATATGTATATTAATTAAATTTTTTAACTATTATAATAGATTTTCTCTTCAACCTCTTCTTTTTATAACAGCGCGTTTCTATTAAAAAATTATACCTTCTGAAAATAAAAAACTGATTGTTAAATTTTAGATATCTAACTTTGAAAAAATTTTAATAACTTCACAAAATCTATTATAAAGTCCTTTTCAAATATTTTAAGTAAATCCTTATATATTTAATAATCTTAAAAATTAATTATATTATTATTAAATTCTAAATACATTCTTTAGTTGAACAAGGTTCTAGAAAATCTACTTACAAATAATCTAAAAAATTTTAAAATTTTAATAGATTTTAATAGAAAGCCTAATTATTTTATTATCAAATAAAATAATTTAAATTTAAGAAATAAATATTTTATAAATATTTTAAATAAATATCAGATTTTTTATAAATTAAAAAAAATATAAAGAAATTATTGTTAGATTTGAAAACCAATATATCATATAATATATAGGTTTATTAGATAAATTCAGTTTTAAAAGTGGTTTTTAATTAATAAATAAGCTAAACTTTTATTAAATCTTTTTTCAGACATAGAGAGGTTGTTAACTGTTTAGTATTAGATTGATTAACATCATTACGTAATTACCACTACTACTAATACTAATTTTATTAACAATTTTATAATATAATAAAAATAATAAAAATAATAAATAATTAAATTTTATTAATAAACATTATTAGAATTAGTATCTCTTCTAGTAAGTTTGGTAATGAGTCTTTATATCCAAATCTAATTTAATGTTAGTAATTTTTTTATAAATACTGTAAAACTGTTTTTAACTAATTAATTTATAAAACAATATTAGTAATTAAATAAAATATATTTTAAAAATATATTTTAAAATTTTTTACCAGATTTGAAACCGATAAATCATCAAATTTGGATGCATCAGATTTAAATATAGTATCAAATATGTATTATTTTAAAAAAAATGTGAAAAAACTATAAATTAATTTATAATATCTTTTAAAAACTAAAAAACTTTAAAAGAAAGTTAAAAATTTAAAGATCTTAAAAACCCTAAAAAAAACCTCACTTCTTCTAAATAATATAAATATTCTTATATTTGATAATTTAGAGACTGAAGGAATTATTAATAATTTAGTACTAAATATTAAAAAACTGGTATTAAAAAAGGAAGAAATAAATAAAATTAAAAACTCTAAAAATAAAAAAATAAAAAAAGAAGGAAGTATTAAAAATCTGATATTAGGTATTAAAAAACTAATATCACAAAAAATAAAAAAAATAAATTATAAAGTAAAAATAAATTTAATAAATTTAAAAAAATAAATAATTTCCTTATATTTGAAAATAGATTTATTGAATATAATTAACACTTTTTAATAAGCAAGTATTTTTATTATAAATAGTTTTTTTATATAAAATAGATTATAAAAATCTATAAACTAGAAGATAAAATTATAGAAGTTTATAAAAAATTTTATTATTCTTTCTCAAATTTTACGTATCTAATAATAAACTTAAAAAAAAGCTAAAAATACCAATCTTAATGATATAAAATTAACCAAAAAAATATGTGTTAAAAAAATAAAATTAAAAAACTTATATAAAAAAATAAATAAAGAAAAAATAGAAAAAAAAAAAAAGGTACTATTAGTAATATTTAAATTCAAATATAATCCAAAAAATAATAATTTAAAATACAGTTATAAGAGGTAAGAAAACTAAATAAAATTTTTAATAATTATATTAAAATTACTAACAGTCTTTCTAAGTTATATTTAATAAAAATAAAAATAAAAAAAAAGGAAAAGGAAAAAGAAAACTAAAACTAACAATAACAATAATAACAATGATGACAATAGTGACAATAGTAATGATGGTAACAGTGGAGATAATGGGAAAATTAAAAAAATAAAAAAATATAAGTATTTATATTTAAAAAATTTATAAATAACCTTTTAATATTTAATATAAATTATTATATCCTAAAAATCAAAATTGGATTTAATTTGTCAGACAAAGTTTTAGATAATGACAATAATAATAATAAAAATAACAAGGATATAATAAAAATAACAAGGATATAATAAAAATATAAGATAAAATTTATAAAATATAATATAATAATATTAGTAGCTTAATTGTATATAAATTAAAAATCTACTATAAAATATAGAGAGACTATTAATTAATTTATTTAATTCTTTTAATTTTTATTTAATTTTATAAAATCATTCCTAATGCTATTTTAAAAGGAAAGTGAAATATTAAGGGTTAGCTATTAAACTAAATTAATACTTTTTATAAATAAAACAGTTAAGATGAAATAAATAAGGAGGAATAGAATGGATTCCTGAAAACTACATTTAGATTTCCTTAATTAAATATTGGTTAAAATGCAGATATAATTGACTAATAGCTACAAGATAGCAAAAATAAAGTAATAGATGATAATAATAATATGGTAAAAATTTTAAATATGATGTACTAAATAATCTAAGATATTATTAAAAAATGAAAAAAATTTTTTAAAAAAATATTTATAAAAACTTATAAAAATGGAATTATTAAAATAAATAAATCAAAAATTATAAATCACAGATGTATAAAATTGGAAAACAAACACAAAAAAACAAAAAAAAATTTAAAAATAAGGCAAAAATAAAGAAAAAATTGGGAATTAATATTGATATAATTTAAAAAAGTATATATTTTTTAAACTTATTATTAAATCTATAAAAGCTAATCTAACCTTTTTACTAATTTTAGCCTTAGAAGATGGGAAATCATTAAAAATAAAATTACTTATTTATCTTTTTTAATTTTATTTTACTAACAATGTAATTTTTATTTTTAACAAATTTGATATTAATTATTTTTTTTATCTTACTCTAAGCCTTTATATATTTATTTTTAAATTTCTAATAATTACTACAACTATCTAAATAATCGAGGATACTATTTAAATGTAGGATTTAAATATTAAGGTTTAAAGATTATTCGGTATAGTTTCTAATAATATTATTAAATTATTAAACAATTAATATTTAATTTTTATAAATTTAAAATTTTAAAATTAATTGGGGATAGTTTTTAGCAAAGTCAAAATTGCAAATTTATATATTAAAATTTAGCAGCTGATAGAAGTAGTATTGATTTTTTACTATTATTTTTGTAAGGGCTTAAGGCTCAGTGCTTATAGCTGGAACGTATGTAGGTCTGTATATGTATGGTTGATGATCAATTGATCGTGATATCAATACATTATAGATCCGCCTATTCTCTATTTATAAAGCAGTACGTATTGACCCGGCTGACACCTTATACATATACCGCAATACCCCAGCTTGTAAAAGGTGTTTAGATAATTTATTCATAATATATTTATAGTTTTTAATATTTATGAACCAGCCGGTTCTACAGTTTAAGCCGTAGTAACCAAAATATATACCTGCCCTGCTGCTATATTATAACATCATGACACTCTCGCGGTATAACCAGATCTAGTGTTACTATTGCAATAGTTATAATCTAGGTTAGGAGAACTTAATTATAGAGCTTATATTCCAATAATAGTTATACTGGTTAAGTACCTGCTACAGATTTAATAGTATATTTTTAACTATTATAATTATATAGTACTAAGCATTAATCTTGTTTTATATAATATTAATAGTTCCGTGTGGTAGTAAGCATAAACAAAATGTGTATTAGTGCTTAATATTTAGAAATTTAATGTTGTAACTGAAAAACAGTTATATTTATAGTTATAAATCTAGTTATAACTATATATATAGCAATCTTGTATTTATAAAATTATAATACTTGTTATATCAATTTCAATATTGTTATAATAGTTATGAATTTATAATACATACCGCTTTATTATAAGATAATAATTTTTAAAGCTTTATCCCCAGTTTAGAATTATAAAGTTTTATAATTAGTATATAATTGGCTTTATAGTTCTAGAGGTATAAACTTGAATATAGGTTAAAATATTTAATTAGATCTTTATTACCTTAGATTTATCAATATTTCTATTTTTTTTAATATTAACACCTTAGTTAACTTTTTAAGTTGTATACACATTTATTTTATATTTTTATAATTTTATAATAGCTACTACTAGTACTACTGTTGTGAATTTAAACCAATTTAATATTATTATTATTAATTTGCAGATATATATATATATATATATATATATTATAGTATTGGTACTACTATAATAACTATAAAAAATATATTATGTTTCCTAATTTATATAATAATAAATATGTTTGTTATATTTTAGTTAATATTAAAGTTTAATTTTTCTAAATAATTTTTTATTTTCATAAATATTTTATTAATAATTTTTATAATTTTTTGTAATAATATAAGCTAGTTATTAATTAATTTTAAAAAAATAAATTTAAATAATTTTAGTAATGGTATATAATGTTTTAAAACTATATCTTAGGATATAAAATAAAAGAATATTTTTGAGTTAAATATAGTTTTTATTACTATATTATTCTTTATTTAATATAAGATTATATTAAAGATTAGTATGTATATTGATATTTATTATAAAATTTATAACCTTTTACTATAGTAATTATTATTATACTTAATATATATAACCTTTAAATAAGGAATAGCTAGATTTTTCTTATTTTTAGTCTTTTATTTTATATATTCAACTTTTTTTAATTTTTTTTTTTAATTTTTTTTTTTAATTTGTTAAAATTTTTTTTCTAATGGCCTACTTTTTTATAATAGTAGTATTTAGTTTTATTTTTTATAAATTTCAGTACATCTAATTTTATAATATTAGGATTTTTTTTAAAAGAGTTAGTAATGAGTAGCAAGATATGTTAAATAGTATTTTTTAGTTTTTTTAATAATTTATATAGTTTTTCTATATTTATAGTATGTTATGCTATAATTATTAGGGTTATTTTGATTTGGTAACTTATGACATTAGTGTTCGAAAAAATAAGCAATATGCCCCGCCAAGAAGTACCTTTCACCAAAATTTGTGTTGGGGGTACTTCTTGGCGGGGCATATTGCTTATTTTTTCGAACACTAACTTATGTAGTGGTTAATTTTTTCTGGATTTTGAATTTTAATTTATAAAAGTAAATATAGGTAAGAGTATCTTTATACTAAGTTAGTAATTTAGCTATTAGTATACAAAAGTATATAATATAGTTAGATATTTTTTTGTTTTGATAAAATGTTAGGAGGGCTGTTAAAATTTTTTTTTTTTGATTTATTATTTTAAACTAGGTTTTAATTGCTATTCCTAATTGGATTTAATTATTTAATTTTTAAATTTTTTTTTTTATTAAGGTTTTTTGTAATTTTATGATGTTTTATAAGTGGTATTAAAAATTTCTTTTTTAACTCTAATTAAGAACTATTTTGTGTTAAGAAATTAAATAAATTAAAAAATTTACTGCCTATATTTTATTGATTATTTACTATAGTAAGTTTTTTACTTATAAAATAATATTAATTTTTTATAATAAAAAATGATTAAAGAGAGTGTAATTGTTATAATTTTAAAATTGAATGTTTTATTAAATGATTATAGTTTTACTAAATTGGTTTGAATAATTTAAATCCATCTAGTTTAAACCTAAAATTTAAAAATGGTTGTAAAAAAAGATTAATATAATTAAATTAATTTTGGTTGTTGGATTGTTTTTAGATATATTAATTTACTAGAATTTTATTTTTTTAATATTAATTTGTTTTATACGCTTGACCTTTGTTATTAAGGATTAAGTTTGGTTATTAGAAAATAAGGATTAAAGTTATTGCGTTCTTACTAAAGAGGAATTTAAGTATATCTAATTTATAATTAAAATTTTTTAATTTTTTTATAAATTTATAAATATTTTTTTTTAATCGAAACAGTTTGGGATATGTAATATTTGGTATATCTATAATAAACTATTTAATTATTTAGAAAAATATATTCAAAAAATTGAATAAATATTATAGTAAAACTAATAATGAAAGAGGTAGGTTATATAATTTTAATATTATTCTTAATTTATAAATTAAATTATTTCTTTATGCTTTAAAGAATTAAAGTGAGGATTATAAAATTAAATATTATAACAACTTTTTGCAATATTATTAAAAAATTACACATATAAAAAATTTTTGGGTAACACTATTAAATAATTTAAAAGTTTTCAAAAAAAATTTTATTTTTGTTTATTTAATTTAAACAAAAAGCTCCATGGTATTCTCTTTTTTGAATTAAATTATTAAATTACTAGTTGCTTTAAATTGATGGAAGATAATGAAAATTTGAATAAAATTAAGTTTTATATCAATTAGTTAGTGGTGAGTTTAAAAACAACATTTCCATTTATTATTACTTTATATGTGGAATAATTTTAATTTTAAATTTTTTTTTTTATTAGATTAAAACAGATTTGTTATTAATTAATTAATAAAAAATATATAAACAAAAATATCCTATATTGTTATAAATGGTATGGGATGTATTTAGTATGTAAATTATTTTTGTTGATGTGGAATGGGTTTTTAGTTAAGTTAAAAATATTATAATTTAAAAAAAATTCTGCTTGTGTGCTAAAATGATTAAAGTTATTATGATTATAAAAAGTTTTTATAAATTGGAGTTACACTCTAAAAAAACAACAAAAAATATGGAGATTAAGAATTTAATATTATTAAAAGATGAAACCTTGATGCTGAAAATAGTAACATTTATTCAGAACATACTTAATAGTAAAAAACAAAATTTGAGCATAATTATAGTGTTACACTTTGGTCAAGTCTAACCAAACACTGATCTCTCACTCTATGATACCTGGGTTCTCAGATCTAGGAGTATGTATACTGCAAAATATCAAAAAATAATATATAAAATATATAACAATAATAAAAGTTATAATAAACTATAAATCTATATTATATTTGAGTTAACCAATAAAAAATAAGAATTATTTATCAGTTTTAATAATAGCCTTATATACATAATAATATTTTATACAAATATCAGTGATCGTATTTGTTGCAAGATTGCTTATACAACTTATACAAGCATACAATATTTTTAATGATCATAAGGTCGCTTCTTTCAAAATTGCAAGCGTGCAATATTTATTATGTGATATAGGCGTCGTATAACAGAGGTCTTATAAATAAAACAGATAAGCACAGGTACATGAAAAATAGATATTATATAGGAAATACAGCAAGCAAAGCTAAAAACAATATAACATAAAACATAGTATAGGTATTTATATTATCAAAACCATAAATCTATAACATTATCTCCTTCTTTTAAAAATAGGTTTCGTAAGGACTTTGTTTCTATAAAAAATAAAGATTTATACAGAAGTTAAGTTTTAAATAATCAAGACTACTTTAAAAAATTATATAACTACATTTTTATTATCTAAATAATTTGTTTAATTACTTTATTTGTTTAAACATATTCTTTATTAACAATATTAATTTTGGTTCTAGTCTGGTTTCTAATTAAATTCTAAAATTTACTAAAGAATAAGATATCTTTATTATAAATATATTTAACTTATAAACTATATTAACTAAATATTTATTTATTATAAACTTATTTAAATTCTTTTATAAATTATTTAAAATTTTATAATTTTAAAATTACTATTTTATTAAATTTACAAATAATAACTAATACTTTGTTATAAACAGTATTAGTAAATAAATCTTGAAATTTTGGTATTCCTTAGATAAAATTGTAAAAAATAACCTAAAAAAATATTAAAAATATATCATAAAATTATAATTTTCTATAAAATAAATATTAGTTAAGTTTATTTCTAATTTTCTATAGTATATATTATAAGTCTTAATATATTATTTAATATATTATTATATTTAAAATTAAAAATAATTCTTGGTTAATAGTTCTTAAATTTATTTAATTTTTAAATATTTGTGGACTAATATATCATAATATTATTTAATAAATTTCTATTAAAAATCTTTAATAAAAATATAGTAAAAATCTCAAAAAAAAATAATTCCATATTTAATAACAAAATATTTTAATATATTTAAATTATTAGATAGAATTCAAATAACTATTAAATATCATTTATAATTTTCTTTTAATTCCTAAATAAACTAATTATCAAGTATATAAAAGGTAATATTAAAAGTTTAATTAATAATAATATTTTTAAATAATTTTCCTTTAAGAATTATTTTTTTATTTAATTATATTCTTTTTATTAAGTTAAATTTTTTATTAATAATATTTGCTTTTAAATTTTCTTTACTTTTATAATATATAATTTTTATATTATATTTATTAAAAAATTCCTACCAGTAAACTTATTATTAACTAAATTTTTTAATAATAAAAAAAAAAAAAAAAATCTTATAATTAGAATATATAATAAAAATTTTTTTTATTTATAAATATATTCTCCATATTTTATAAATATAAATAATTATTATAAGTTTCTTATTATAGATTAAATATTTAAATTCTATAGTATTAAATTTATAAAATAAGTATACAATAAGGTACTATTTATTATCAGGATATAATTAATATAAATATATATTTAATATAGTGTCTAAGATATTAATTTTAATTTTGATAAATAATTTTAGATTATAAAATTAAAGTATTAGTATTAAAAAAAATAATTATTTTAATATATTAAAAGTATTAATTTGACTAAGGGTTATATTGAATATTATTTTTATTTTAATAAGTTTTATTAGAATTACTAATATGTAGCTATATTATCTCAGCAGTAGTAATTATATAAGCCAAGGAATGATTGGATATTTTTAACTGTTTCAAACATTAACTAGTCTTGAATGATTTGAATTTTTTAAAAATTTATTTTAATTTTGTAAATTATAATAATAATTTCTAAAAATTTATATTTAATAACTTCGAATTCTGTTTTTTTGAACTGAACTTTAAAGTTGTATTTATTGAGGGTTTTAAGAATAAGGATAATATATTTTTTATATTCTTTTAGGTTATAATTATAAATCAATATATTATTAAAATAGATAATACATATCTTATCAATATAATTTTTAAAAATATGGTTCATAAAGATTTAAAAGAATACTAAAATGTTAGTTAATCCTATAAGTATGATTATATATTTAAATAATTTATATTAATATTTAAAAGCTATTTTCTAAACATCTTTAAATACAACTCTAAAATTATAATATCTGATAACTATATTTATTTTAATAAATTTTTTAGTTCTTTATATTCGATCAAGTAACTTATCTATCCGTGGTAATCTTGTTTAATTTTTAATAGTAATGGTATTAAGATTTTGATAATTTATGCATATCCATAGCTTTCCATTCTTTTTTAGTACAAATAGTATGGGATATTCAATTGAGGACTAAGATGGTTAAATGTATCTTTTGTGTAAATTTTTTTTAAGATATTTGCAAAGTGCTTTAAGTTCTTCTTGTATGCATGCATAAATAAGCATAAATTTAAAAATGGTGTTTTTTTGAAATAATATCTTATAAATAAATTTATTGAGTATTAGTAAGGCTTTTTTATCTAATAATTTTTTAAAAATTTTAATTTATTCAAAAATCTATTCAGGATTTTTAATAATGATATTTTTGATGATTTTTTTAATAATTTTATAAATATTTTTGGCTTTAACCCATATACATTTAAAAGTATTAAACTTATTCCAAAATCTATGGTAAATTTCTTTGTTAGAAAAGTATTTTATTAGTTATAAGTATACTTTTTTTTTTTAAAGCCTAATTTTAAAGCTTTTCTAAATGGTCCAGCAATTGTATCTAGTAAATTTGATGTTTTGTAATTGAAAACTGATTTTTGAGTCATGGTTCCATAACCAGTTGTATCCTAAAATAAAGTCATCATTTTTTAAGTTAAAAATGTCAACTATTCTTTTCTCAAGATGATTGTTAATAACGAAAGTAATAGTAATCTCATATCTGACTATTTCAAGGGGACTTTTTTTAAATACTATAATGTTGTAGTATATTAGCTTAAAGGATATAAATAGTATATGTTTTTTGATATAATTTTTTAAAATATAAATAATTTCTACTCTACTATTGGCGAAAACTTTAGTAAAATTTCTATTAATTATACAAAAAATATTAAAATATTGTTTTGTGATTTTATTAAGTATTTTATTAAGTTTTTTTTAATGAAGCTTAAGCTGGATTATTTGGAGTGTATTAAAATCCAAAACTTTTTTGGTTTAAAAGCTTATTAATTAGATTTATAATATTTTATATAATATTTTTATTTATTAATGGTTTATAAATGATGTATTAATATCTAGGTAAATTAGGTAAAAATTAAGTAATAAGATGGTATAATTCTTTTTATTATTTTAAAAGTATTACCAAAGCTTTGAGAGATAAGTACATTCTAAATAGAGTATTTAAAAATTAATGGAATCTTTTTCTCATATATTCCTTGGTAATTATCTGATTTTATAAACAATTTCCAATATAAGTCATTTATTCTTGTATATAATATTCATATATAACTAAATATCCAGTGTATACCATATATCTAAATTTTTGTCTATATATCATATATTTTTTAATATCGCTGTATTATTTAGATTGGATAATTATTAGTTTTAGCTTCTCCATAAAGATTTCTTCTTTTTTAATAGTATTCCAGTAGTCATTAAAATTTTTAACAAATTCTATACCATACTTAACAATCATAACAAGGTAAGTAGCATATTAATAAGGTTTATAAAAGCTTTATTAAAATCATTCTGCAAAATGAAATTTTTTTATGAGGATGTTATTTGTACACTAAACACAAATATTTTCTAACTTATTAAAATTATAGGTTCTATATAGATGATATTTCTAGTTTTTATATTCCATAAAATATATCTTGAAGGTTTGTATTTTCAAATTTTTGTATTTATAGAATCTGTTATTATCTTTAGGTTTTAAATATTGATTGCACTATTTTTTTAGGCATTATCTAACTAGTTCATCTTCCTCTATAGATATTTTTTTATACAAGTCGTAGTCTAAGGTATCTTACTAATTTTCCTCGTTGTAAGTAGCTCGGAGCTATTTTTTAAGGTAAATTTTAGATTAATAAAGTCTAAGGTCCTTAGGAATAAATCAACTCTTTATCTCATTTTGATATTGATATTCTTGTCTTAGTCGAATCTCGGATATATCACAAATATCATTCTGAAAAAGAATTATTCCAGATCCAGTAATATTCTTCAATAATTAGTAAATTAGATTGTTTTAATAGTATAATATATTTTTGTTCAGTATTAAAAGCTTCAAAAATGTTTTAGTCAATAAACATAGCTTCAATCTACCATAATTCTTCTTATTCCATAATATCATAAATAATCTAATCTTATTCTTTTTTAAGAAGTTTATTAAATTGGGTCATAATAACATCCTTATATCAATAATATTTAATAAAAAATTCTTTATCCAAAAAATTAAAATTAAAAATCCATTTAAGTAGTTTTATATTTTCAAATCAAATAGTAGTATTTCTAAACATTTTTTCATCTAATTATATTATTTAGAAGGTTAAGGTATTATTTTATAAATTAAAGATTTATTCTTACAAATTAGGTTCTACTACCAAAATATATTCTTAGTTCTGGGTTTATTAGTTAATTCAAATATTAGTTATAGCATTGTAAACATATTAAAAAATAATTTCAAAAAAACTTTCTTCTAAAATCAATTAGTTAGTGGCAACATTAAAAGTCTTATCAAGTTCTTATTTTAACTCAAATTCTTAATATTTATCTTTATATTCTAATTTACTATAGTTTTTATATTATTTGTATAGTTTTTTATAATCTGTAATACAAACTTGTTTAAATTGCCATTCCTTCTGAAATTGATTTTGTCTGTAATTTCTGGCTATATATCCTTCCTTATTACATTTAAAACAAACAAATTTATTAGATTTTAGAATTTTGTTGTATTGCAATTTACATTAATTTTAAATGATTCCTAATTTTATAAAAACTAGTCCATAAGTAATTTTAAAATCTATCCTTAACCATTTTATTACCATTAGTTCTAAAGTTTGTTGTTAAATCTTGGTTAATTTTAATTAAATTTATAAATATTCTAATATTTTACTTTATTATAAGGTTAATTATTTTAATAAAGTTGTTAATTATTTAAATTAAATTGTCCTAAAATTCAAAATCATAAAATATTAACTTTATTATCTTTGTAGAGGGCGTTGTTAAATTCAATAATAAAAAATTACATTTCTTTATACATAAATTCCTTATTAATAGTTTTTTATTATATAATTTCTTATTTTTATTAGGGTTTGAATCTTTTTTTTGCATAATAACTTGAAAATATTTGGTTATTATTATAATTAGTAAGAGGGATGTATTAATTAAGTTCTTGGAAATAGTTTCTGGCTGATCCTTTTTATTAAAATTTATAAAATCCGTAAAAAACTTCTTCTTATTTATTTTTGTATTTGCAAATTTATCTAAAAAATTTGATAAATACAGTATAGTTAGTAAGGATTAAAGTAATATTAAAAATTTCATAATATTGTTAGTATAAAGTACTTTCTTTATATTTCTCTTGATAAATATTGTAAGTATTGAAAATAATTCTTTCAAAAAAAAAAGATGTATAACAGACTTTGTATTCATTATTAGGGAAATCTTTAAATCAGAAGTAGAAAATATTACTAAACTATTTAAAAAATTAATTAAGTTTTATAAGGGATCTTTTAAATTTAATTAATTCTAATAATTTGATGTTACTATAAAAAATATTTTATTAATTATTTTTATAATTAATAAATTTGTTATTACTATTAAAAATCAAGTCATTGTTGCTAGAATTTTTATTAAAATTTTTTAATAATAGTTAATATCCTTTGCCTTTATTCTTAAGAGTAAATTTAGAATATATCTTATTCTCATATAATAATTTTAATTAATTTAGTTTTAGTAATTTAAAATTTTTATTTTTATTTATAAGAATTTATTTTTTAGTTACTGCGTAAGTTCTAGTATGAGTATAGATAATTATTATAATCTATTCTAATATCTGTATTACAATTTTTAAGTTTCTTAAATATCTAGAATTATTTGTGAATATAATATTTGTAAATTTGTTCTTAAAATCTTCTGTTAATATAGCTAGTTTGTTATTAACTTGGGTACTAGTATTAGTATATAATTTATCATTTTTCCAAAAAATGTTGTTTTCTCCATTTAGTAAGTCTATAATTAGTTCTAATTTTGGTAAAAATAATATTTCTCTTAATTATCTTCTAAAATATTCATTAGTTTGATTGATTTAATAGGCAATTAATTTATAATAATATTAAAATATGTTGTGAAGAGGTATGCAGTTTTTTTTGTTGTTTGTTGTCTTATACAATAAAATTTTTAGGATTGAATTTTGTTATTAATATATATATACTTTTTTATCAAGTTTGAGTAGGATTGGTTAAAGTGTTACACTTTAATTAAATTTATCTAACCAAACATTAATTTTTTATTTTATAATATTTGAGTTCTCAAATCTAAAAGTATGTATGCTGCAAGATATTAAAGAATAATATATAAAATATGTAACAATAATAAAATTTATAGTAAACTATAAGTCTATATTATATTTAAATTAACCAATAAAGAATAAAAATTATTCATTAGTCTTAACAATAATCTTATATACATAATAATACTTCATACAAATATCAGTGATCACATTTATCACAAGATTGTTTATACAACTTGTGCGAACATGCAATATCTTCAATGATCACAAGGTCGCTTCTCTCAAGATTGCGAGCGTACAATGTTTATCATGTGATATAAGCATCGTATGACAGGGGTCTTGTGAATAAAACAGGTAAGCACAGGTACATAAAAAATAGATATTATATAGGAAGTGCAACAAGCAGAGCTAGGAACGATGTAGCGTAAAACATGGTACAGGTATTTGTGCTGTCAAGACCATAGGTCTGTGACATATAGACCCCTAAACTAAGATGGTTTGATATAATTAATTTTTTTTTTATTTTTTTGTAATTATTTTGGAAATTTTTAATTTAATATTTTAAGCCTCTCAGCTCTTGATTTAAGTAATAAAAGTGAAAATATTATTTTATATGTGGGTTCATATAGAAAATGTTTGAATCTGTGTGTAAACTGGTGTAATTTAGATATAATTGTTTTTTTTTATGGCTTTATGGTTTTTTGGCGGGGTGGTTTTTTGTAATTTTGATGGTTTTTAAATTTGTCCTTGGTTTTTCTTTTTTAAAGAAAAATTAATCTGTGGGTGGTTTTGATTATCTAAAAACTAACTTATAAATAGTTTCTACTATCTAAAAACTGACCCGTGGGTGGTTTCGACCATCTAAAAACCGACCCAACCCGCCCCATGTCGCACTCTAAACTCGCCCTATATTGAACTCTAATATTTCCTATTCCAAATTTTAGTTTGGAGCGAGAGCCTTTTCCTTTAATAATCTTCCTAAAAAAATTATAAAAAATTATTTTATTATTTTATTTTTATATTATAAGAAATATTTAGCATATATTTTCTCTTTTCTTATTACTGAAATATAAATAAAATAAATGGGATAAAGTTGTATGTGAGCCTCAATTGTACACAATACGCTCGCTGCATTGAATGCTCACAGTAAGACTTGGCTAAGATATCTTATCCTTTATCAACATCCAGCATGTATCTTTCATACTTGAATATCGAGTCCATTCTTTGCCTTGTTCTATGAATACCTCGCTGATCTCGCGATCTTGACATCCCAAGCCTTGCCCTAAAGCTTCGGCTCTGGTAAAAAACACACCAGTTTCAACAACCCAGACCTGTTCCCGATACAAACTGTTTTGGAGTAATTTTCAGCATGTCACTTGAATCGGCTTTAGAAGAGGAACGGCTAGAAATTCTCAAACTCTTAGAACGCCCATCCATTCCGAGTAAATCCAGCGGTAATGGAGGCGGCACTGGGACCTCTCCAACGACTCCCCGGTCTCCCCCGCTTGTACCTAGGACTGTATCTCCAGCCCGTTCACCACCACGGAGTACCCAGTCAATTGGTGGGATATCATCGATGATACTTGCGGCGGAAAGGGGCTCTAACTCCGCCTCGCCACCGCCGAGCAATCTTTCCTACAATACAAGAAGCCGTGATAGTTCCCCGCACGGCTCCTTGCACTCAGCAACATCTTCAAGCTATGGCGGACCGCGATTGCTTAGGGACCGCGATCGAGAACGAGACTCATCAGCATTCACCCCTAATGCCGACTATCAATTCAGCATGCTACCTTCCACACCAAATCCTCATTTTAGAAGAACAGTACCAACACGATCTAGCAAAGCCAGCACCAATTTACCTGCATCCCCAACCAGCAGCCCTACCATGACACACGCAAATGTATCCCAAGGATACCAAGACACACTCTCTTCCATATATAGCGAGTCCGGGCCTTTTCAACCTGGTGGAATGGGTCTTCCGAGTGGCTCCCAAGTTAGTGGCCGCCAGATCAGACTTGGATCTAGTAAGCGATCAGGCTCGCCGTCAGTTTATCCCGCTAGATCATCATCACCAAGTACTGGAAATTTATCACTATCACCACTTTCGTCACCCCCATTGAATATGACGATGAGCACGCCTTCTCGAACCTTGGTTACCGAGAATGATACGATTATTGATTTGGAATCTGCCTATCGGAGACTGTCCGATGACGCCTTAAGAAATTCTGGGGGATCTCTAGCAAATCTACCAGAGCGTGGAGGAACCGCGAGTCACATACGTGCGAGCTCAGGGGAGAGCATCTCGCGGGATGGCGGGGTTCGTTTAGAGAAAGACTTGACATTCATGGTCGGTGACGATGGCCGGGAGATTGCAGTTGAGAGTAGTGAAGAAAGTGAATACTCTAGCGACGATGATACAGAATCTTTTCGTGGTCGTCAATCGGAGAAGCGGGAAATCGGGAGGACAGACGACTTGAATTACGAGCGCGAATCTCTATCTACTGGTACTAATGTACGAAAAGGCGTTCATACGGCATCTTCTAGGACGTCTGTTCCCCAAAGAAAAACGATGAGCCTCCTCGCAGCTGCCGAGGAAGAAAGTAAGAGTTTTCGCTCTTCATCCTTTCCACTGTCTTCTTTTAACATGTCCAAATTAGGGAAAAGTGTTTCCTCTCGTTACAAAGTATCATCGCTTTTGCCCTCAGTTACAGTTTCTCCGCCGACACAAACGCAACAGAATACGAATAGAAATATCATACATCCAAATACCAACTTTGACACACGGTCTCATTTATCGACACCGTTTTCTTCTGACGCAGAGGCCGATTCCAAAGATATCAAAAGGGCGTCTCGCCTTACACTCAGCATTTCACCCATTATATCCAACCCAGAAACACATAGAGTTGCCCGCACAATTGTTCGAGGTGATCTGCCAAGCTTGCAATCTGACTTTGGGTCAGGCAGAATGAAACACCGAAGTTATCTCGTAGCTACTGACCTTAGCGCTGAGGCCGCGCATGCTCTTGAGTGGACGATAGGAACCGTTTTGCGAGACGGCGATATGCTATTGGCTGTATATGCTATTGACGAAGAAAGTGCTGGAGATTTTGATACTCAAAAGTCGGCAGCTCAGATGAGCGACGTATCGTCTACCGGGAACAATTTGCTTCTCTCTAACCGAAGAAAGAGTGTAGATAGAGGCAAAGGGATTAAAGTTGGGAACAGTCCCGCCCGTTCGTCGAGTCTAAGTCGTTCAGATATCCCCGATAACTTAACAGAAGGAAATTCATTTCCCTTTAATAATTCTAGTAGAGAAGTTCTTCCCCGAATACCCATAGAACCATCCGAGGGTGAAGATGAGAGGTCATTGATTCTATCAGAGAGTCACCGCGACAGAAGTAAAGCAGAACAAGAGCGATGGGCGGCGGCAGAGCAAATATCAGCATTGGTCGCGAAGTTGCTGAAAAAGACCAAGCTTCAAGTTACAGTCATCGTTGAAGTGATACATTGCAAAAGCCCAAAACATCTACTGACTGAAATGGTATATATCTCTCAAATGAAAATTTATTCCTTTCTATTTTAAAAATACATCTAAAGCTATCAATTTAGTTGGGTAGTTATTTTATCTTCTTTTTGGGCGTAAGGTGCTAACTTTGCTACGTAGATTGATATTTTGGAACCAACTCTCGTAATACTTGGGTCGCGGGGAAGGAGCGCTTTAAAAGGGTAAGAATTTTGATTTGACTGGTCTATTCGGTGATCTGATTATAACCTGGCTTTTATAGTGTTTTACTAGGTTCATTTTCTAATTACCTCGTCACCAAAAGCTCCGTTCCAGTTATGGTAGCAAGAAAGAAGCTGAAGAAAAGCAAATACAAGAATCCAAATCCTCGTCTTATTAATAATTTAAGTACTGGAACTTCGAGGACACTAGCCTTCGCAAAGGTTGACTAAATCGAGTACCAAAACCATTCAAAAATTGCTCTTTACATCTTAACATTTTAAACTGCAAGGTCATTTTGTTATTCAGCAAACTATGGATGGAGGATGCCATTCTCCGGAATGCTGGCTCCTCCGAACCATCAAGGGGGCCTTAATTTTACATTGCTGGTGCCACTTTATGCGATCAGATCCTCACATTTGCAGTATATCCGAGTGCTTGGTACCCTTCTCTGGAGACCCATTAGCGTTTTGTGGAAGTTTATATTTCATTAGAGAAAACCCTCGTATCATTCACTTCGAGTATTATATTATAATACTTTATTATAATACTTAATTATTTAAAAGTATTTTGCCAGTGACCCTAAAACCAGATCACGAACTAGAATGTTTATGAACACAACTTCAGATTTCAGCATTTACAGAAGCTAGCCTCAGCACTAGTAGGAGGACGAAATATGGTATTCAAGTCTGGAATGGTCTTGCTTCCGGCTCGTACTATAGTTGCGTAGCATTCGAGAATGGCCCCTTTTTTTTTTTTTTTTTTTTTGCTGCAAGACATGATATAATACTAAATCGCAGTTTCATAATTATTATGTTTAGCAATATCTCCAATATCGCCCATAGCCTTTCGGTAATTAAGAATAGCGGCTTTAATCGCTGTTTCTAGAGGCCCGGCAACCTTTTTTATGACGTCATAAGCTGTACGATTCGGAGATAATTTCCCATTTGGTTTATTTCGTCTCCGATCTATCTCATTTTGCTCTATCTCCTGTTTAGTCTTCCTTTCTTCTTCCGCCAGACAAGCTATGCTTTCTATTCTCTCCAGCGATCGGTTCAGGGAATCGATCATATGTCTGATTTCGGAAGTTCGTTTGGAATCCCCCGACAGAAATGCATCCCAAAATTGCCGCAAAAACTCTGTAGATGTAGCGTGAGTGAGCAGCAATTGATCCCATATATTTTGCCCAAGGGCATTTGCGCTGTCAGTTTCAACGAAGCGATTCATTCTCCCGGGCATCTGAAGACGTCGAGATTCCAATATAAGTAATATATGAGACGAGGCTGTCTTCAAAGACTGAACATTGCCCTCACCAAATACAAGGTTCCTGTAATGGGCAGTGTCAATAGTATCTGACTGAATCTCGTTGCTGGGGCCCTTAACCTCAAGGCTCCCATATCGCGTAGTGTCTTGGTGCAACCGTGATAAAACATGATGAAACCCTGTATTTATTCCAATAGAACCCGAACTCAAATCGAGTCTTGGCTGAAGCTCTACATCGAAAAATTGTTTATGATCTTTGATTTGAAGCAGAATTGTTTGTTCTCGACTATTAGCCTGGAGATCATGAAGATACGAGGTCCCTATTTCTTGCGTTCCAGTGCTCGACAATCCACTAATCGAATCGATCCTACCATACAACGGCCATTTTAATTTCAAATAGGGAAAGATTACATGAGGTAAACTTACGGCATCACGCAATCTAAAAGCTTGGAACTCAGATTATTCAGAGTTCGAATAATTAGAACATTTTCAATTCTATTCGGCCGCATGGTGAGATCTGGTCGATTTCCCTGTTTCTGGTTGCAGTGATCCCTTGTAAGTGCCACACCCTATCAATCTATAATGCTTTCAAGCACCTACTTGACTATGATTGTTCTCATTACCGCCAATGTCGATTATATGTGGTATAGGTAGGCGGCTGGTTACTTCCCTGGTAAAGTCTTAAGATGGCGAATTAATAGAGGGAGCGGTAAGGATACTAGATATCAACATTACCTAAATCGTCATTTTTCAAGTAGTGGTCCAAAATATCATCATGTGCATCTGTAGGAACTAATTTTTCGCCCTTTAACTTTTTGTATAGCCTACTAAGAAAGAAGCGTCGCCAAAATTCGTCTTCTCGAAGCTTTGGAACAACTTCGTCGTAAACTTTCTGAATGATCGGATGTTGTTCAAATATATAATGGATCTGATCTCTGGATAAACTAACTCGAACAATAGAGTCTTCGGTCTTCGGTTTGATAGAAGCTAACACGTTGTATGAACCTCGTGACTGGGACTGCTCAACTGCATGTGCACGAAGGAGGTGGACACGAGTTGACCAAAATTGGGTGGCCGTCATGTTCCCCTCAACAACCACCTCATGGAATTTTCTCTGGAGTTTTGGAGATGATGACAGAACGGCTTGTTGAAGGGACATATCATTTTTTAATTCAGTATCGGTTTTGCTTTTCATTAACCTACCGTGCTTAGCGATCCCGCCCTCGACCGGATTTCCCCCATAATCCGCGGCAGAGGTTTGGTCTGGAACAGAGGAAGCTTTCAGTGACTGTATAGCTGCGGTGAGAGCAATTTTAAGGCTTGATGCGTCTTGATGGGAACTTGCGAAGGTGAAAACATATTGATCAATCGCGGCTTTAGCTGGAATCTGAGCAAAAACTTTCATCATAACTTTAGTAGAGGTAGGAGGTGTAGCTTGTAGATCTATTTCGGGAGACGTTCAATTTAGTTCCACGAGTTCATACATTTGCAAAATTCCTGGCGAAACAGAATTGCAAATCGAATAGAGGGCCAAGGGTTAACATTGGGACCAACTTGTGATTGTTTCAACCGGGATTACAATCGTTGCGGATGAGGGGTTCTCGGAATATGGATGCCACGTGAGAGTTTTGCCATCCGTTGCGAGCGATAGAAGGCCGTCTTTCTTTTTATATGAAGCCGGTGATGAAGCTAGTTGCGCCATGGTGGTTGATTGATGCAGAACACACAATGGGAGAAATGCTTGCGTTGCCATACGAAAATAAGCGCATCTGAATCCGAGGTGGTTTGCCTTTTAGGCTCCAAGGACCGACTCATGACATTCGTATAAAGAGTAATCTCATACCGCACATCGATGCATCGCGCGTCCCCAGTGGGCCACGTTCAAATCGTATTCATATTGATACCTACATCTCACATGTCTACAATTTTTCATTCTGCTAGCACTGAACCTCGTTACTAGTTTGCGTCACCCACCGTTTCGAACGATCATGTCATTTCTTCGAGCTTTGAGCAGCGATTCCCTGAGTGGAAACTCGAAATCTGTTGCAAGCCATGGACAATCCTGTAAGGCCTTGAGAAACAGCGTTTCATAGTCAGATTGAGTTTATAACTAATTTCTAACTCTGCTAGTCGCTTCAAACATGTCATCTACTCACAGCCAAAATACGCATTCATCAGCTCAAAACATAACAACGGCAAGCAGTCATCGGCGTCACCATGCCAAAGCACTCCTTCATCCAATGTCGCTTTTGCTTCGGAGGCGGTCAGGCCAATCGAGTCATAGTGGTAGTGAATTTTCGAGTGGTACCTACGGACTTGCAAGGGATCTACCTGATGACTTTGACCCGGGGATCATTTATGGTACTAGACATCCCGATTGGTCCTTCCCACGCCGGCCAACCGGTCAGCCAGCTAATAGTATAAACCGCCATGAAAATACACCATCTGGAAAACCTGACAGCATGGGTTTGTTATATGGATGCCAAATTGTAAAATTAAACCTCTAACATTGGTTCCAGGAATCGAAATCTCACCTTCGAATGAGGTTCCAGCGGAAACATCCCATTTGCGAAAGCGTCGAGCTTTCTTTACAGAACATTTCGGCGATTTTGACACACCCTCTTTAGACGTGCCAGGGCAGCTCAGCGGGACACATGATATGCCTTTGTCGGCTCGGGAATTAAAGGCCGATCAATCCATGACAAACGCTAGAAGAATTTTTGAGGTTCTCGCACTAAACCCCCCACTCCGTGCTCAATCACAGTCGTCAAAAGATTTACCAAATCCACTTGATGATCATCGAGAGCTGAGAGAAACACCATCTGGGATAATATTGCATAAGGACCACTCGTCTTTAACAGAGCCTAGTGCATCTGAAAGACACTCTCCAGAGCTCCCAAGCCAGGACTCTCCGCTCGACCCACTTCGTAATAGTTCTCGGTTTAGCTTCGAGGCTAGCAGTGCTGCCGAGTCGATTCGCGGCGAAGAATTGACTCTGTCAGATAGCCTAGCCGTGAAATCGTTCGTAATCCCTTACTATTAAAGTTTACGCTTTGATGAGAAACGGCTAAATCTAACATCCTTTTAAAAAGACATCATAGGACTTTGCTCTATAGTGAAGGTAGTAATTCTGATATTGGATCGTTTACGAGCGATGACGTCCATTCAATCACCTCTGAGGATTTGATGGACGAAGAGAACGACGGCTTCAAATCTTCATACCCTGACTTATCCCCCATTATCGTGCCTCCCCCTGGTTTCGAAAATGTGTCGGTGGACACGCGATATAACGCTCGCCGATTGCAAGATTTAGAGCTGCAAGAAGATTATGAGACAGCCACACATCCTGTTGATTTGAGCACCGAGAGCGACAAATCCAGTGACATGGGAACAAATGGTAGCAATACTGAAGAAGAGGGTGGAAATGAATTCGGGGATAAAGCTATCTGCCCTCCTTTCATTAACCCCCCCGGAGCCGGCATACATGGAAGTAACACCCTTCCTTGGACTTCAAAGGAAATAGAACTGCTCGGGGACCTTGATCGCCTAGATAGTTCCCCTGTTCTACTTTTTCAAAATATTTTCCAAACTGGAATTCAGGGAGTCAATGAATATGACGAAAATTCTATTTCCCCTACATTGGGCTTTCAAGCCTCGCCGTGTGGCTACAGTGAAGGAACCGGATTCATCGATGACGAAGCAAATGAAATCGATGAAGATGATATGATCGCTGAAGCAAACAGAGACGCTTTAGCTTCGGACAATGATGGATGGTATGGCCAAGAGTTTGATTTCTATCCTACGTCGTCTACAAATAGTACATATTTGGCTGGGGGTTTTTTTGGGATCGATCTCCCGAAACCAGGGTTCATAAGAAACCCTTCGTTAACTCCAATAAGCGAGCGGTCTGAAAGTTCGCTCCGAAATTCACTTAGTATCATTAACCCGGTTTCCTTCTCAAGTGGGGGTATATCTGCCGGCCCTCTTAGTGCTGCCCTATTCACAGAGCTCGCAAAGAATGACCCAATAACCTGCGACGATACGACATTGGCCCAACTACAACTCTTAAACGGAACAAAATCTCACGAGGATAGCCTCAAGCATTTAAAACACACACATACAAGCTTTCCATCTGTTCCACCAGTTTCAAGTGGCCAAGAAACTTCGAGTTACTCCAGTGCACCAAATTCCGTTGTTGGTCAGACATATGCTTCTTCAGCTACACTCGATGATCCCAACAATTATCATGGCGGTGATATCAGTACATCATATGTACACGATGTTGATCTTGGCTGGGTTATGGAAAAACGAAAAGGGGGTGAATTAATTCAACGTGAGCTAGTTGGAGGAGCAGTGTAGCCGTACCTCCCGCTTTGTCGTTGGTGAGTGCCTACTTAGTGGTCTATAAATTTATACCTCAGCAGATACCAAATATTGCAAAAGCCACTCCCCACTATCTCGGACACTCTAGGTATCTTAGAGCTAGCAATAACGGGAGTTAGCTGCGGCCGCTAGCCAATGGTTTAGTTACTCCTATTGAGCATGGCGGGAATTCATCAAACGCAGTATACGGGTACCACGCTCGCTTAGCGCATGGAAAGACGTTCAAGGACTTATCAAGCTAAGTAAGTAAGTCCTTAAGTATCTACATAAGAAGGGTGTTGATTATACTTGCACTTGATTATCCGTCAGATATTCCGATCTGAAGTAACTATGGCTACTCTGGTGATCTCAGGAGTCGCACACAAAATAGTCCGGCAGCGCACACAACAGGTAACTAGGTGAAAAAGCGGTTTAAAACTCGGGCCCGGGAATTTTATCTTTTCTCAATTATTGTCTATTTCCCCGAGGTCTATGACGTGTAAAATAATGTTATAAAACGCGTGACAGCCTCTTACATATAGTCAAGACTATCAGACATAGTACTCTAATTAATGACCTTTTGAGCCTGGTACCGGACGAATAGCTGCCATTCTACACGCAAACAAAAAATAATTTCCAGCATTTGATCCTAGGTTTGTGTCATTGATCAAAGAGTGACTATCTAACTATTTACACGAACCTAAAGGCCCATACACCTCGGATTGAAGGGGTTCAAAGGTGTGAATTAGCTTCAGTTTTGTCCGTTGCAATTCTTAAGGGAAGAACCTTAACCGCTCTTTGGCCATATCCAACACAAAGAGCGGCAACGGAAGCAACACATGAAACTATTGCCTGAAAGATTAAGGCCCGCCGCATGCTTCCGCTTCCATTATCTGTGAGCGCCGTCATCGAGATGATGAAAATTGCTCCCAAAAACTGACCACCAGACCAGAGGAATGTAGATGTAACATCAGGCGAAACTGGGTGTGTTATCTCTACGATAAATTCGAGCGAGAGAGGGAGTAAAGAAAAGGATGCCGCGCCTAGAATGGCTAGAACTACGTAAGGGGGAGCTAAGGATCTGCTCGTCGGAGCGAATATAAGACAAATATCTGCAAAAATAGGTCAGTTGGTATATTCAACTTATTCATATGTGTCTATCGACAGCAGCGAAGGGTTACATACAACATATTGAAATGACTGGAACTAGTATTCGGATTGCCAGGAGGAATGTGTGGGTTCGGTCAATGAGAGGGGATACGATAGCAGAACTAAAGATATTGAAACTTAGATAAAATAACAATAGAGGGAGGGATGGTTTAACCGTACGCGACTAAGCCTACGACAATGAGGATCGCTCCGCCGATACCAGCATCATTCTCGGAATAGCCATATGGTTCCAAAATCTAAGCCTGCTTAGCCCAAAAAACTCATGAATGTGCATAGATTTCATATTCCACTGCTTCGAGATATTATAGATCGGAACATACCTGGTTTAATAAAGAACTGCTAGCGTTAAAAAATCCGACAAGAATAGAGAACTAAGTAGTATATGCTCATATTGTAAACTAAAGCTATTCAGGCTTTGCGACAGGACCGACAGAACCCACCATTATAAATATAAGCCAAAATTCTAGCGAGGAAGCTACTTTAGAAAGTGACACTCTTAGTGGGAGCTTTTCCTGAGCTGAGGAAGGGCATGGCGGTGTTGGAGGCTTTGATTGGACAATAAAAATTGGAACCGTTACAGCTGTTGTCTAGTTGCCATTAATTTAAGAAGAATTATTATCTGGGACCATATACAATCCATCTTACTATTATCGCTATGTAGAGGAGCATACTGGGGATGTCCCTGGTTATTATTAGCATAGCTCCAAATACGATGCTGGTAACAATTCTAGTCTTACCCAGGCTCAGACACAAGAAAGGGATCTATGAGCTGTCCCAGCTAATCACAGCAAAGGCGGGTTAGCTTTTTGAAATCTGTTAATAACACAACAATGATAAACAAAGGTTTCGGTGTACCCACAGCGGCACCTAGTGGGTTACTGAGAGATATGAGCGCATTGGCAGTAACTCGACCTTTAGAGGTAAACCAAAGGTCACTGAAATAAGCTGGAGCACTCAAAACGAAAGGTTGCCCAAAGCCTAGATGTAAATAACATTAACCAATCTATAAACCGATGTCGCGAAGCCGAGTTGAGGTTAGTACTACCTATAAATATTTGGCCGAGCATGACAACAGGGAAGTGTCCTCCATCGGAATGGTTAACTCGGGCCCCAATGAACCTCAACCAAACACCTATAATGCTGAAACCGGCAGCAAAAAACAATGCAAACCGGACACCGAAATTACTGAGAGTATAGATCACGAGCCTTCGACATTCTGTTAGCACCAGCGCCCTTGGGTGGCTCAAGTATGGGGAAAGACACACACGGGCTTATGAATATGTAGGCCAGGAATATGACTGTTGAGAGCCAGTTGACGGATGAGATATGATCAAGCCGAAAGAATACTTGTGTGGATGTTGATACCGGGGCAAAGGTAATCCATCTAGTTTGAGGGAAAACACATGCAGTTGTCAGTTGTAAACTGACCTTTGACTAGAAATCGAGAAGCTGATATTCTTCTTACCCCCAACTAATCATGATATTCATCAACATCAAAGTAACTAAGCCTATCCATCTTCTCCGATATACACGGTATATAGGTGGGTCTACGACCGAGATATTTGAGATTTGTCGTGATTGTTGTTCTCCATCAACCTTAGACGAATGAACGTTAATATCGTCTCCCCTCGGCGCACCTAGCCTCCATTCGTTTTCCGCCTGATGACTGGTCGTGGTTGCCATTGCTCTATCGCAGCTTTTGGCATCGCACTTTCGCTACGAGAGTTTTGATGTTCGAAAGTAAGTAGTGTCCCCGAAACCAGAGAGATGTTCGTGCGAAAAGGAGACAGCGGATCAGATGCGGTTTCGAGGTCTTAACCGAGATAAAGGAGCAACATCCTTGCGCACGATCTCCAAAAATTTACATGTGAGGCAAGGCCGTGGAGTTTTAAGATCGTAAAGCAACCGCGCAAGCAGCACCAATCAAGCAGAGGTTAATCTATTTCGTAGCAAATAATAGTCTGGGGGATAATGCTCGTGCGATCACTTATTGGGACTGGCGTTTCTGGGTAGAGCCGATGCTCTAACAGTAGTCTTTAAGTAGATACCTGGGAACAACTGCAGAAGGGGTAGCTCGAACGTGCTTTTGAATTCGAATGTGACCTTAGGACTAAACGGACAGGAGGAGAGTTTCAAAATTGTAGACGCGCGTTAGTTGCTAGCCGCTAAGTATTAGAGTACCTATTAAGTACTTAAGTACTTAAGTCGTTGATCTGGAACTGAAGTGTTGTTGTGGCCTCTAGCTCAGGTGTTGGAGATGCTTTCACTAGTCTCGTCACCTAGTTCGTTGGGCTTGATCAGTCAGTCAATTCAGAATACAACAACGACATTGTAACCGAACACAGACAAATTATACTCCAACCCCGCTACTTACCAATCAAGAACCTCTTTCTAAAGGACCAAGTTTACGCATCATCAAGGATGGATCAAAGATTCTTGGACAGTCTTAGTATGGGCCATCATGGAGAAGGTGCCCAGGATATTTCTCGAACGACCACCCCAGGCCCCGGCTGGCAGGACGAAAGTGATGATGAAATTAAGCTACCACGCCAAAGACAACGAACGTTTCCTTACACACAATACTTACCGTATAAATGTGAAAACGAAGAAACGCGTCTTCGAAACCTGGAAGAGATTACTAAGAAACTCTATATCGCTGTCGAAGCTGGAGATTTTGCGCCAGGCGCTTTACACTGGTCCCGAGAATTGAGGTCATGGCTTCAAATGAAATTCGACCTTCCCCGCCATACTCGAGCAAAACTTGTCAAGCTATTTTACGCCTTGGCTCTTTCACGAGGATTAACTCTCTCGATATCAGAGAGATTTGCAAGCATGTTTATGCTTCTAACAAAGTGAGTGCCCTAAATTTTAGGTAAACAGCTGGCAGGAAATCCTAAATTGTCATCAATGTGAATATTTAGGAGAAAGCACTATCTAAAAGCTGGGCAAGATCTTTACCTTGATTGGTATCCACTTTATAAAGAGTTGAAAATCTTCATTCTGCCGCAAGAGACAGGGTTCATAAACACGACCCATGTCAAGAGGAATATTCGCACTTTGACGAAGATGTGCACTTTCTGTCAGCTGTACACCAGTCCCACCGAAATCCCTCGAATGCTAGAGGAGTTTTTGCCCTATGTAAGTAGAGGCTCTTGCAGTTATCCATATTGAGTGTAGCTATACTGATTAGCACCTAGTACAGCCTTTCTCATCCAGAAGGCGCATTCATTGTAATTGGTCTCCTCAATCTCTTGATGCCAACTACTCCACCACCTCCTAGTTTTGTGCAAGGCCAGCCTGAATTTTATCTACCAGGTCTGTAATAAGCCGGTCCCCCTTTAGACTTGTTATTGACTTTATAAATACAGGTCTTTTTCACATCTGGGCATTAGGAAACCGTTCCCGGACATTCGATGTCAACTTTTTGGACCTTTTATCCCGTTTAGCCCGAGATTCCTTACCAGCCCATCACATTAAATTTGGGCCATATGGCATTTTCACGAACGAACAGTCGGCAACAATATTCACGGCGATTTTACGGCTTCTCGAAATACCAGTTGGCCAGGCCTCTAGTCCATATAGTCCTGTTGTTGACATAGGTTCTGGTCTTGCTTCTACCCTAGAGAAAGATCCTAAGAAACACCCTGTCGCCCATCATATCGCACGCTGGGTCGTAATGTCTCTTTCTCCTCATTCTCTTACGGAGAAAGGATCAATCTTGGTTAGCCTTGAAGGCCTTGTTCAAGCAGTTGAAACATTTTATCATCCGTCTAATAACGGAAATTGGACCAAGACTTTATCCCAACTGGCATATTACTTATCTGACTTTTTCGTTATGAGATGGAACCGAGAGCAAAGTGGAGAGATGGACATCCCCAAAGATCGTCTCCTTACTCCAGCTCTAAAAACAAGATTTGTTCTGGCTCTGAGAGAGGCTGTTTTTATGGGTATATACTCTAAAAGTGGAACAGCGATGAACTTTGCGATGCAATCTCTTCAAAGCCTTGCTTTCTTAGAGCCCGATCTTATACTTCCAGGTTCCCTGCAGAGAATATACCCAGCAATGCAAGGGCTTGTTGAAGTCCATAGGACGACATCATCTTTGAGGGCACTTCAGGTTCTTGCGAGCATAATAGTGCGTCACAGGGGCTATCGTATCCATACAACAACACTATTATCACTTGCACTACCCGGGATCGACGCCAACGACTTAGACAAAACCTTGCAGACATTAGCCTTTATCCAATCGGTAGCATATAATGTGCCCTTTTATGATCTCAACTCTTCCGAATCCACCGAAGATTTTAATGGCAAACCGGCCATAGAGTGGATCCAGAAACAATTAGAACTTCTAGAAGTTGGGGATCTCGAAAGGTTTGCCGACCATCACAAATTACCTGAAACAGAGGAAGAGAAATTGGTGAAATCATCAACATCAAGCCTTCAAGAGTTTATTTTATCATTCCTAGAACGTGTATTTACACTTCTGGAAAACCTGCCCGATGCCTCTCGGGTGAGAAGTGGCTCGCCAGAGGAAGCGATCGTCAACACCTTACCTTCAACGTTTTTACCCCTCCTAGCCGCTTTATCGCCGGAGCTATATGATTTGGCGCTCGATAAAGTTGCAAATTTTGTCGGAAATCATGTAATTCATCAAGCTCGCGACGCAATGGCCTTCATATGCGATGCCCTTTGCAAAGTTAACCCCGACAAAGCTTTAAAGCGCCTTCTTCCGCTTCTGATTCTAGGAATCAAAACTGAAATTGAAGAAAACGGAGCTGCATCAACTAGGCACAGTGGCGCTGATGTACTTCCACGTGATCGCGCATTGGTTTGGTTTGTTACGATTCTGAGCATGTGTGTGGTGCATGTAGGGTCTGCATTGTTGGAGTTTACACCAGATATCCTCGAAATTACAGATTACATGCAACAGAAGTGCAAAGGCATACCGGCCGTGCACGTGTCAAATCTCATCCATCATCTTCTCTTGAGTCTCACGCTCACTTACACAAATGATTTTGCGCTGGATGAACCAGATTCCGCGGGTAAAGGTTGGTACCTTCGTATCCATTTGATTATACATTTACTGACACAGATAGTTGTTATCGGTATTGAAACATGGGGTAAGATCGTGGAGCCACAATATTTACATATAAACTGGCACGTCCCAAGCGAACAAGAGGTTCGCTTCGCTACGCAAATATTCGAGCGGCTATCAAATAGCGCCTTAGAGCGCTTGATATCATTGATAAGCGAAGACTCGAATGTGAAACGAGATGGCGTTGGGAAAGAGTGGTCAGATGACGTCTCTAGAAATCTTGTTTTACTGAGACTGCTTTTATCTGGTATTGCTTCCCTTGTGGATATCACCGGTGGGCCCTCTTCGGACCGCCTTGATAATCATGCGAGGGGAGATATGGGATCCCTCGAAAGTGACCAAATTTTGTCGTTCGAAGACGACGAGGATTCTCTAGATGCGGAAGTTGGCGAGAGACAATCTTTCCATTACCCAACTGGATACTTTTTCCGGGATCCAAAGCATGAACTCTACCAGCTCGTTCACAATTTGCGACGACGTATAGGCGAAGCATTGCATACTGTGCACGCATTTCTATTGAAGGAACAACAGGATGACGTAGCGTGCTTTAATGCCTTATATACGGTAATTCCTAGATTCGATATCCATTTATCCTTCCAAGTCCTCCTTCTTTAAACGAGAAAAAGTTAAATTGAATATAGATAGTTGGCACTAGCTCTAATTCGAGATATTTAGGCATATCGGTCCTGGTTCGTTGATGTCAGGATTGAAAGATCCGCACAGGTCGTGGAACGAATACTTCGGCTGTTCGAATCAGATATTCACCTTTTCAAAATAAGTGGTCTCCGCAAGATATACCCCCGTCCTTTACTGCTGCGTCGTGCGAATCTATATCACCTACAGCGACTAAGGAGTAACATCGGGCCACGTAAGCGAACACATCTTGATGAACGCCTCTTACTTGATCTCGCGGAATCAGCTGTGTCTCCGTATACAGAAATCCGCCGGCATGCACAGAGTGCAGCTGAATCAGCTTGTAAAGTCATAGTTGGCGCGCGACCTCTAGTGATACCGAAACTTTTAGACGCGTTTGAAGAAGCTATCAAGTCAAGCAATTATGGCAGGATGAAAGGAGCTATGTACTCTCTACTTTTAGGAAGCCTTAGTAAAACTGTTGGGAGGGATTGGAGATTTACCCCTAGGGTCATCAAAGCCTTTATTGCAGCTTCCGCAGCTGACAAGTTATCGGTTCAAAAACTTGCAATGGGCGCAACATTTCAGGTCATCGACTACGGGCGCCCACTTGAGCAGCTTGTTCTCTTGGATGAACAAGTTCTTGAAGCAATTGCTCCTTCCGATGATGTTCGAGAAATAATTCTCCAGCGCAAATCGAAGGTGGTGGCAAGAACAAAAGGGATTGAACATAAAAAGACTGAGCTTGTGGCAGAATTGGTAGCTCTAGCTAAAGGATCTCATTGGAAAATCGCTAACCGCACAGTCACTGTGATGCTTGGGATGGGAATGCGATTCGATACCCTCGCGGATAAATCCATGATTGAGCTTATGACAACAGGTTCCATTGATACGCACCCGATGCTACGAGGACTTTATTGTAGCGGGCTTATTGCTGTAAGAAATCATTGCTCCCAGGTATTACGAAGCCCAAGTTTTGCTGATACAACCCCCTGGCTGAATAGCTTTTTTGTCTGATCGATTTGAGAGCAGCCTGCGGACACAAATATCAAAACTTTTTACTCGATATTTATAAATTTCCCTCACAGAAGGAAATAACCGTCAACCAAAAAGATCCGAATTGGACCAATATATTCTTATCAAAATTCACCGAAGAATCCCCAGAATACTATGTGGATTTTGATCACATAGGATGGCTAGCTTGGGGGAAGACTATGACTGTGTTCGAAACCCGTCCGACAACGAATCGTGAATGGGACGATGTTGAGATCGTGGCTCGTGAGCATATCGGATCTCTGATAGATAAGAGGTGGTTCCACACTCTCTGTGATTTCATGAAACAAGAACCTCGCGAGGGTATCGCAGATAGGTTCCGTATGGCGAGTCCCATTCTCCTTCAGTTTGTGTTCGAATTAATTCGTGACGGAATTACAAAACTTGATTTCCACGACGTTAGTACCGAAATAATTGATTTATTCGGGGATGGGAGTGATAAAAACCAACATAGAGCGACAGCTGAAATTTTTGGAGCACTCCTGAATTCAACCAGAGATTGTTCTGACGACGAGAAATCGAAAGCCTGGGAGCTTATATTACCAATCATTACCAAGATCTTCGAGGATGGGCTGAATCCAGATAATCTCTCCTACTGGGTGGCATTCATCCACACTTCGTTGGTTCGTGTATCCTTTTCTATGCTATCGAGTTTTAATTACTAACTAAATACAGCAAGGCAAAGACCTACGTCGTTCCTGGCCTATCGTCCAGCAGCTCTCCAGTTTTCGCTTGGACTTGAACTCGAATGCGGCATTTAAAGAAAGCTCAAAAATCCAGCTGTTACAGCAATGTATAAATGACGCCGGTTGGCATTTCCGGCTTCATCGACCAATATGGGATGATTTTATACAGCATCTTGATCATCCTTACAAGGGGGTCAGAGAAGCTATTGGTCAAACTTTGGCCTGCATAAATCGGACAAGATACCATGAATCATTTGGCTGTGTTGACGAGTTTCTTCGAGCGCAGAGGGAATATTCATCGGTTGGGATACCACCATATCAATCAAACAACGATCTGATATCGAGCGTCAATAACGTTTTGAGCCAACTTGCAGTTTGGAGAGGAGAAAATGGATTTGAGCAGCAAAACAGCTCTTCTTATATCTCTGCTAGCAAGACTGTCTTGCTCTGGTTGGAGAGCACCCTGTCGTCTCATGAATGCACACAACTTGCGCCATTATTTTCTCGTACACTCATTAACGAAATATTGCATATGATAGATGTTCGAGAAGACCCAGAGCTAATGTCCCTTGCATATAACGTGTTCCGGCACCTCCCCGATATTCCGCATTCTATGGGTCAGGATGACACCTTTATTGATGGTTTGATACAGACTGGATTCAATGCGAATTCGTGGCATCAACGGCTGAGGGTTCTGTTGAATATTGGAGTCGTCTATTTTCGCAGATTATTTCTCATATCGCCGGAGCAACGACGAATTCTTTTTAGCTGTGTCTCCAGCATGCTAGGCGATCCGCAGCTTGAAGTCAGAATCGGAGCAGCAACGACACTTTCTGGAATGATTAGGTGCTCATCGGTACCATTTAGGGCTCTAGCTGTGCCTCTTCTAAAGAAAAGATTCATCAATTTGCTTCTCAAAAACCCCTTGCCACGAGGTTCAAATGAACAACTACCAAGTCTACAGCAAAAACTCATAATTAATCGGCATGCAGCCGTTCTGGGATTGGGCGCCCTGGTGCAAGCTTTCCCCTATGTTTCGCCACCGCCGCAGTGGTTGCCTGAGATTCTGACAATTCTTGCCTTGAGAGCTGCGTCGGACCCTGGAATGGTCGGCGAAAGTGTCAAAACATGTCTCAGTGATTTCAAGAAAACTCGTCAAGATACTTGGCATATTGACGTGAAGGTATGTAGAATAATGCCAGACAAAATTTCGTGATTTGAAACTGACTTGAACGAAATAAAAGGCCTTTTCGACCGACCAGCTTGAAGACCTAGAAGGGGTTTTGTGGAAGAGCTACTTCGCTTGAGATAAGAAGAGACGGAATCTGAACGCAAGCGGTACTATTTTCAATTCACAACTATACTAGAGCTCACCGTTTCCATGGGTCTATCCCTTAAACAAATAATAATAATGGAGATTGAGATTGCATAACTTCGGCCACTTGAAATGTGTTGTTTACGACCCAACCAAGCAATTAGATAGATCCTTTGAGCCTCAATTAAATTTGATTTTAGTAGTTTGCTTCTTTCAAGCTGCCCAAATTTTGACAGTTAAATCGACACTCCCAGTTGCAATTACACAACGTATGTTTGATAGTTCAGATGATTCGGGCTGGCTTTTAGAAGGGGTTCCGTTCTGTCGAAGAGACTCGAGCCCAGTCGCGCCATTAGCTGTACTGGAAGCATCCGCATTTCCTCGTGTCTGACTTGGCGCCCATTTAATACAATTTATGAAGTGACCATGTGCAGGTTCGATGGTCTTTACGCATCTGCCGTTTTGAGTAAGATCCCAGCACCGAATTGTTTTGTCATCTGAGCAACTCAAAAGATATTTTCCACTTGGGTGAAATACCACGCCCCTGACCCAATTATCGTGTCCGATGAGAGTTTTTATTAGATTTCCCCGAGAGTCCCATAAGTTGATCGTTTTATCTCTTGAACCGGTTGCTAAGTATTCATTGAAGGAGGTTGTCGGGGGGACTCTTTTAACACCTGCTATCTCAGCTAAAAAATTGTAAGCAGAGGTCGGCGCAAATGCGATGCATTCAATGGTATGAGTATGGCCTATCAATGTTGTTTTCTGCTCGTTTGTGGATGTATCCCAGATCCGTGCAGTCTAAACCGTGTAGGTATGATAAGTTTAGCGAATAAAACCAAAGAATTAAACGCAACCGCATGGGAGCGTACCTGATCATTACCAGCACTTGCCATCCACTTGCCATCCAGTGAAGGTTCAACGCATCTTACCCAATCGATGTGGCCCTGTATCGTCTTGACAGCATAACCAGTAGATACATCCCATATCTTTAATGTTTTGTCACGACTGGCACTAACTAAGAAATCGGCACCAGAACCGCTTGGAATAAACCGAACGGAGCTAACAGAGTGATCGTGGCCTTTCATAGTCCGAATACAATTGTATTCATTTCCAGGATCCCATAGTTTTATTGTTAAATCATGAGAACACGAAGCAAGGAGCACTCCAGTTTTAGGGCCCCCGTAATCGAGATCCAAGACTGCTTTGGTATGGCCTTTAAGAGTTTGTTCTAGTTCTCCGTGCTCCCAATCCCAGATCTTGATAGTTGAATCTTCCGCTGCCGATGCAATAACGGAGAATGTTGGGTGAAAGGCAATAGCGTTTATTGGATCGCGGTGACCGGCTAGTGTATGACGTGCTGGAACCCTCGGTAACCATGATTTTGGATCAGCCTTTTTTTGAGAGTACGATGTTGTCGCTGATGCGTCGAGCTCGTTCTGTAGAGTTTGGATACGGGATTCGAGATCCATGATCTATAAAGCCATCAACTACCGTTTCAGCAACTCGATCGAAATCGTCAGCAACCAAACGCTGTCTTTCACACCGAACTGTTTCTTGTGTTATGCTCCCCGAAGAAAAAATTGCAGGATAGCTAAAGAAGAAGTGTGCTTTTGGGCTCTGCGTCCTTAATCGCCGTAAAAATGGGGGTCTTACCTTTTTCTGCAATCTGACGACACTCGTCCATTTTTTTTCAAGAAGACCTTCGTATTTTTTGCAGGTTTCGTCTGATAAAAGATCATTCTCGCTATCGACATCCTCGCGGAAGGCTTGAACGGATTTGCTGTGTCCTGATTGCTTCAGGTATGCAGCAATACTTTTATTCCTAGATGGCGTCAATTTAAGATTAACAGGTGGTTTCAAAATAGCCAGGACAATGGAGAATAGAATGAGAATAGAAACGTTCGAATATAGTTCTAGATCCAAACTTCCCCAGGCCAACTGGCGCCACCGGGAGAGAAACATACAATTCATCTCTTTGGCGATCAGTCAAGGCAGATCCCGACATGACTATAATCGTGCGGTCTAGTTTCAGACTATCGGTGAGGATGTTGAGTCGAGGATGTGGTATGGCAAAATCGTCTAAGATTCGAGATTAAATCTCCATTCAAAAAGCTTTCCCTCCAGACACGGCACAGACGGAGAAACATCCACGGCATGTGTATAACACCCACCTTCAAACAGCCGACTAGATTTAACGCGGGTTGCTGGTAGGTGGTCCTTTGATGAGATGTCTTGACCTAAGCTAGGCTGAGAAGCCGATTTATGGGGATCGGGAGAATATTGGCACGCGTGATGTGGGTTAATTCCCACTTGTATAAACCATCTTCAGCTTTAAATAAGAGGGGTTTGGTGTTGTGGAAAGGGAGTGTTCTTCGAGTAGCTTGAGCAAAGACTGGCTTTAGCATTAGGTATGTTTAAGGAGGATAGCCAACGCAAGACCTGCTCTTATTAAGTGAGCTTTTGAGAAGGGAGGTGGAAGGGGAAAAAAAATTAAAATTAAAATAAAATAAAAATAAAATAAAAATTTTAAAAAAAATTAAAAATTAAAAATTAAAAATTAAAAAAAAAAAGGGAAAGGGAAGGGAAAGAAAGAAAGAGGAAGAAGAAAAGAAGAAGAAGAAGAAGAGCTGGCTGGGTATCGAGAAAGGAAAAGACTCGCCACACTTTTGCTGTACGTCCTACCATTACCTTGGCGAGAGTAGTTTCATCACCAATTGCAAAGCCTAAACACAATTGATTATATACATGTATTCTATATATTTGCTCATATACTAAACTAATTGATAAAGAGTCATCTAGCCAAACGCCATTCGAATATGTTTGAAGGGAAAAAAGAATTCCATGCTCGCAGAATCATCGGCGCACGTTTGCAAATCCAATCGCTTCCATTTGAATCAAACAGTCTGTTTCTGAAGCTGGTTATAGTCTTTCCGATATTGCCGTAACTCAATCTCGACTTTGCGTCGTGCCTCTTGTTCGCTCTGCAAAGTCGAGATTATTAGCTTTCAAGGTAGTCTAGATGTTTGTTCGGAAAACTCACCCGCAAAGCTTTGCTGTGCTCAGTTCTCATATCTTTCACCATCTTTTTGAACTCTGCGCGCAACACCGACATATTCATAGCGTCACCAGTTGAAGAAGACGGGGTGACCATACCGTTCATTTGAGTGGCTGGACTTTTGATCGGGCTTCCATTCCCAAGCAAGCGAATCCTTTCATCAGCCAGGTTACCTTCCAGGTACTCTATTTTATCCTGCAAGGTGTCTATCTGTGCCTCTAGGCGAACTCTTTCCGCTTCGAAGTCAACAGAAGCTCGCACAAGCCTTTCATAATCTAGTAGCATATCATTGAGTTCCTTTTGAAGTCTCTCACAATTTTCTTTCAGTACCCGATATTCCACCTCGTTTTCGCCGGATTCAACACTGTCTACTTCTGACAGTTTTGCTTGAAGCGAGACGTTAGCCTTCAGTAACTCCTCGTTTTGCTTAGACAGGCTCTCTAATTCAAGCAAAAGGCTCGTGTCCATGGCGGATTGTGTTTTTCCTTTCTCAGCCTGAAGAGTAGCGGCAGCCTGCCTCTTTATCTCGTCAATCCGTTGTTGGGAAGCTGCATCTGCCGCCTCTAGCTCAGCGCTAAGTTTCTCGATTTCCTGAACCAATTGCTGGACGTCCTGTTCAAGTTCTAACACTTTGGCCTGGTGTGTGGCTTCGGCTGCCCTGCTTGCTTCGAGTTGAGATATATAGCTATCCGAGCCAAGCTTTGGATCAACTATGGGGGTGTTTTGTTTTGGAGTTGCATTTTCTAATTCTATGATTCGATTTTCGCGAACTTGTAATCGTTTATTCAGATCCTCAAAGGCTTGATTATCAAGGAGCCGTTTATTTTGAACATTTGATATAGCCATCTCCTTCTCTTTTATCTCTCTTCGAAGAGATTCAATACATTCTTGTTGGGTTTCGTTTCGTCTTTCCGCCGTCCTGAGCGCCATTAAATTGTTCTCTAATTCACGTGAAGTCTGGCTCAGTTCCTCCTGAACCCGGGATATATTTTCCTCAAGCTGACGTTCTTTGCTAATCGCCTTATCATACTCAGTCTTCTGCGTACTGAGACGGTATTCGAGCTCTTCCAATTGTTGACGGTGTATGGAGTCTTTGTTGTCAAGATCTGCTTGCAGCTTTGTAGTTTCTTGTCTCAGGTTTGAAATATTGGTATCATGTTGTGAGGAGACTTGAGAGAGTTCATTCAGTGTATTTGACAGAGAGTTAGTCAGACCAATTATCTGTTGTTCATAACCATTTCTCGTATCCTCGCTCTTTCGCTTTTCCGACTCTTTTTCAGCCAACGTTCGATGCAGCTGCTCCCTGAGTTTGATGCTATCGTCACCTAGACGAAGAGATCGACGCACTAAAGACCGAATAATCTGAGGAAGATGTTTGATATCTTTTGATTCAGCTTCAACGTCTAGGATTTGCTCTGAGTCGCTGTGTTCAGTGAGTGGATGTTTGATTTCTTGGTGTGATTCAATAACTGGTCGCGAGAGTAAGTCATCCGTCCACCGAGCAAATTGAGCCTCTTGGATTTGAAGCTCAGATTTGTATGTGTGCAGTATATCCCAGATTCGATCTAAATGCTGCTCCTCCATTCCAACGGGCTCTTGGATATTCAATTGCGAGCGTTTGGTTGATCTATCGGACACTAAATTTTGTACCTGCTCCAGTCCCTGGTCAAGGAAAACTATACGCTGTTCAAAGACCGAACCCGGATAGTCGGATAAACTGCGGGATTTTGCGCTGTCTTCATCGGAATTCGACCGTGACGCGGCGATCCCATTTAACGGAGATTCAGGATACGTAGCTGTGTGACCCATCTCTCTGAGAATGGTTTGCAATTTCGCATTCAAAGTTTTCAACTTCTGATCCACGAGGGATGGCTCGAGGGTATCTGAAACAGACTGCGCCTTTTGTAGGGTTCGATGGTCAGCTGGTAGGACGCGGCGAGACGATATTATCGCACTTCCAATTGAATGTGAGATTTCTCTGGAACCACCGTTTTTCGATTGCCCCGGTTGTATTACAGGAGACCCATCGTATTTGCTGGCAGGTTGGTAAAGACTACGATCATCAAAGTCTTCTGGGCTTGAACCTCTACCAAGTTGGGGAGCTATTTTACCGGAAGCAGCCTGAAGAGAATGCAAGGACTGTGTAGCAGTGCTAGATCTTTGGGTCCGAGGCCGTGTCGTGTGATACGCCGCTGCGAGAACTCGGGATGTATGACATAGCAAGCGTCGCTGAAGCTGCCATGAATCGATCTCTAGTTTGCGAATGTCGTTACCGATGTCGTTGCATTTCGCGATAGAGGAACTAAGTTCTGCACTAGCTTGTGCGGTGGGATCGTAAACGATGTTATTTGAATCGCCTCTGGAGAAACTAATTGGTGAACTACTAGCGCCTTCCGTGCGTTTCGGGGACTGCAGACGAGAGAGAGATTGAGCCGCATCTCGAACTTTGGTTTCGAGTAATAGTTTGCGTTTCAAGGCTTCGATGCGCCCATCTAGAATGGTTTTCTCGCGCTTTATTTGGTCAACCTCTTCATGGGATAGAACCTCATAACTACTCGAGTCAAATATCGCAGTTTCTATCAAAAGATGGAGCGCAATATCATCGTCAACATTTAAAGGCTGGTCTGGGTGGTAAGAAGCCGCCATTTTTGGGTTCGTAGGGGTAGTCACGCTGAGGTGTAGATCGATTCGACGTTAGCGTTTCGGGATAATTTGGTAGGTACTTAAGTACTTAGGTAAATCCTTAAGTAGTTAAGTCTTTGCATTAAACGATGATATCGAATGGGGATATCTGGTCCCCGAGTTTCGAATTGGGTCTGGGGTATTACCGGAGGAGAGAAGAAAGTCAGGAGCTGGCTCGCGGCATCCATCATGTGTTCTAGGAGAAGTGCTGCATTACCGTCGAATTTTAAGATATAAAAGTATTCGGAGAAGGAAGAGAAATTCGTTCGAGTATTTTAATAGGCGGTGTTATTTGAAAAGCGACATTGAGAACTGAGACAATTAGATGGGATGCATATTAAATATAAAGACTTACTTAAGTTGGTTTATAATGTCGCTTTACAAAGGCTTGTCACAAAAGTTGGTATACTTCTCTTGGCATCAGTTAAGAGGTTTTTCCCAGAGACTCCCCAAAACAAACCAAAACTAACTTACCGAAAAATCAACAATTTTCACTAAAGAAAATTAGTAAATTATCCCCAATATATAATATAATACTTGTATTATTTTTATTTTAAGTTTAAAAATTATTTAGTGATAAAATAACATTTAGAAAGTTTTGGTATAATATTCAAGTAAGTTGCCAGTAGTTCCCCGAGAGAGACATTTATTTGCCAAGAATGCCAAGAGAAGCACACCAACTTTTGTGAACAATAAAGGAAAGCTTTCAGAAAAGGCAAGGGGCTGCGAAAGATTTGCTTTCTTTCTTTTTTTCCCCCTCCTCACACCAGACGCTGTCACAGAGCCTAGATGACGGAAGCACCAAGCGCTTATCTGTACTTGTATCTTGGTTGCCTTATTTAAGTCTCCAAGTACTTATATACTTAGTGGTAAGACTAGAGAAGTACTTCCTTATTTGCCCAAGTAAGTCCTAAGTAATTTATTTCGGAATTTCTTCCAAACTCCTGAAGCTTCCATTCTTGCTCTCCACCACAACCATCACTAATCACCCGCCACCACAACCATTACCTTAGACTTCTTGCCATCTCTGAATATAATATCCTTCGCCAGAGCCTAAAATCTACAGGAAATGGTACTTCATAATCCGAACAACTGTACGGTCCATAAATTTGAAAGCCTCTCGACAACCTCATATCATACTGAAGCTGATATCTTTCCCTATTATTTATCTTGTAGGGCATTGGGTCAACAAAGACGCTTCCGCTTGGGCGAAGGAATATTTCGATGAAAATCTCATTGGCATATGTGCTCACGATGAAAACGGCGTCTCAGTTAGCATTGACAAAGTTCTAAGTGTTGATGGTGATGTTGATGTCAGCCAGCGAAAGGGAAAGGTGATAACATTGTTCGATGTTAAGCTTCAACTCGAATATAGCGGTAGGCATGGCTCAAAGTCCGTACTTCAACCGGCAACAACTAATCCTTTATACAGGCAAATTAGCAACTGGGGAGGAAGTCTCTGGAACTATAACTATCCCCGAAGTAGCACATGATACAGAAATCGAAGATTATGTGGTACGTCCCCTTTCAGCGTCGTTGTAGAATCGCATATTCAAATACGAGGGGGGAAAGTCTGTCTAACGCGAATAATTTTAGTTCGAGATTACGAATTATTCGGATACGAGTGATAAGCAGCCTGTCAGAGATCTTATCCGCAACCGGCTCACACCAGATATACGCACAAAACTAGCGCTATTTGGGGCAACACTTATAGAACAACATGGAAAAGACATACAACATACGAAAGAAACTGATCCCAAGTACAGGTCGTCTCCGGGTTCTGCTAATGCGACGTCTTCATCTCAACCCAAAGCCATCGAATCGGCTAGTGTTTCTTCCACAATTATAGCAGAAGGAAGTGGTCGCTCATCTGTCGTAAATACAACTCAAATCAAAGAGAATTTTGAATTTCAGACTAGTGCCGAGGAACTATACATAACATTCACGGATATCTCACGTGTGGCAGCTTTCACTCGTAGTTCTCCAAACCCGTTTGACGTATCCGAGGGAGGGAAATTCAAGCTTTTCGGGGGAAATGTGGAGGGCGAGTTCGTTACCCTTGACCGACACGCCAAGATTGTGCAAAAATGGCGATTATCAAGCTGGCCGTCAGGTACGTTTCGATAATAAAGGTCTCTGGTGTATAGGCTAATTTTTGCGGATCTTTTGATCACTGAATAGCACATTATTCTACAATGACGATGATTTTTGATCAAGGATTCAACACAACGACCCTGAGACTGACATGGGATGGTGTACCAATCGGTCACGAGGAGGCAACCCAAGAGAAATTCCGAGAATATTATGTCCAAAGCATTCAGCGGACTTTTGGGTAAGACTTATATGTTCAAAATTCCTATCCACCCTTCTTGTGTTTTTTGAGGTAGAAACAAAGAAGAAGAAAAGAGCTAATTTTCGTGAAGGTTTGGTGTGTCGCTCTAATTCTAGAAAGTTTTAAGGGAAGTAGAGCAGTGAGAGCCGCGGAACATGGATAAAGTATTTGCAAATGTAGGCTGATTAGGAGAATTTGTGGAAGACAAAAAATAGAAAATAAATAATAGAAAATAAAACTGTAGGACTACAGAAGAATCAAAATAAGAGGTACATACTTCCTTGCTTGTGTTAAGTACTTCTAATCATAATAATAATAATCATAATAATAATGATAAGAATAATAATAATGATAAGAATAACAAGATAAATTCTAACGGCCGTTATCGTGCTCGTGGTCGAAAGCGGCAACGCGAAAGCAGGATGTCCTTCAATGTCTTGTGATCGATCAAATAGGAAGCTGTAAAAGTAGTTGCGTCGGAAGACGCCTTCTAATATTAGAATAACTGCTGCACGAAAGTGCCAGTGACAGCGCTTGCTCAAGGTTGGCGCCAACGGGAGGAAAAATTAAACCTGGAAAGGCGCGACCTGGAACATGAAGCTGTTGATTGGTTCGGGTGAAATTTCAACGTTCAGAACAGGCCTTGGCGGACGATTCCTTAAGATGGCGAAGGGAGCTGCACCATGGAAGCCTGCAACCGCTTGCAACCAATCAGCCCGCGAAAAGACACGGCCACGTTGTCCAACCATTTTGGAAATTCCCCAGTTCTACCAACCAAGGCCTTGTAAACCTGCCCGACCTGCAAAGTTCGCTGAAAAGCCAATGTCATCGTGGAGCACCATAATTTCCATTTGCCGCCTCCATTAGAATGCAAGTGATTTGGCAGAGGATAGTCCACCTTGGGATTCTGGACAGCTGGCGCTACAACTGTAACGCATAAGAGACCTGCGTCGCCCACTTACTCTATCACTCGTCTTTGGGATGACACGTCTCTCCAGTTCTTTTTCCCTTTTCAGTTTTATTGTTCTTTCGCGCATCTGAGTGCCTATTATCCATTATTTAATACTTCCATTTATAATATATTTTCTTTGCCTGTGAGGCCTTTTTTTCTTCTTCTTTCTTTCCCTTACCGCCTCAGAATTTGTTCCTTATTTTTCAGTCATTTCAACCTGTCTTCCTGGTCGAAGAATACCCAAGCTGTGCTGGGAAGCTCTACTCAAGCTCTTTACAAAAGCTATCAACTTGTTCCTCAAAAAGTTGTTACCACTGGTTGGCTGCAGCTTCACCAACATCTACACATTATTGTTTTTGAACTTCCTCAGCCTGATCAATAGCAGCTTAACATTTTCCATCCATCCATTTCTCTCTTCTATATAGGAGAGTTGCGAATACTGCATATCTAGTTGGATAACTAATTCGCAATTTTACGAACTTAATATTGCTATAAACCATACCGAGAAGATGTCGAACGAAGCTGCATTGGCTGAGTTTATTCAGCAACCTGTTTCACCAGATATGATTAGCCATCTTGCCAGGAAGGCGGTAGAAGTTATTCGCTGTGATGTCGGACCCGGGGAAACACCAACGCCACCCTCAACTCCACCCAAAGTCTACACCTCCAATCCAATCGGACAGCCCCCTCTTCCAGACCTGGAAACCTTTATCAACTCCATCGTTCAAAGATCGCATGTCCAGGTCTCTACTCTCATGACAACTCTTGTGTACCTAGCTCGCTTGAGGAAGCGTTTACCTCCTGTGGCAAAAGGCATGAGGTGCACAGTCCATCGCATATTCCTCGCGTCGCTCATACTCTCTGCGAAAAATCTGAATGATTCCTCCCCCAAGAATAAGCATTGGGCAAGGTACACATCTGTTAGAGGCTTCGAAGGGTTTGGGTTTACCTTGACCGAAGTAAACCTAATGGAAAAGCAGTTACTCTTCTTGTTAGACTGGGATCTCAACATTTCGATAGAAGACCTTTACGATCACCTAGAACCATTCCTTAGACCAATACGCGAAAAATTACAATTCGACGAAGAAATAAAGGAGAAGGAGAGATGGGGAGAGCTTACGACCCATCTATCATACCCAACTGATAGCAAAAGAAATCAGATATTTATGGATACTGATGTTACCGAATCATACTACTATACGATGCCGCCATTTGACAGTAATTTAGCAGCCTCTGATGGCATCATTCACACCAGAGACCTAAGTTCTAGACCGATATCCCGGTCTCGAGCGTTACCGAACTACTTGGATCATCATTTCACTTACGAACGCTCAAGATCTCGATCGAGATCCAAATCAAGCCGTCGCAAATCAAATATTTCGGTCGAGAGAGCAGCCCCTCGAACCCCACCTTCCGCTCAAGTACCGGAGCTCTCTCGTAGCGGAACTGCTTCGTCGCTTTATTCAAATGAAAGCTCACCCCGGCTTCCATCTCCTTCAATAGTTGCGCAGGTGCATTACCTTGCAGAAGGTATCAGCAAAAGCCCGAGAACGGCAGATTTGCCTCCAAAACCAAGCAAGCGTGCGCGACTTGGAATATTTTCCCGACTGCTTGGAGGAGAGAAGAGCCCGCTCGAAAAATCTTGTTCGGTTCGATCGCGATAATGATGAGTTTATTCAATTCCGAGTTCTTTTAGCGACACTTGGTTTCCTCAATTGAAGATATGATATTTTGATTAGTCAAACTTTGATATTGTTAGTGTTCTAGGGGGTCTGGTTCTATGTCTGGTCACCCCTTTCCACCCTGTCTTTCCACGGCGACGGTTCTCGAGTTTGCTGAACAGCTGCCTCGATGTATATACTAAGCTACTACCATAAGTACTCAATTACCAGGTACTTATTTACTCGCGTTATTAATGATGTCGAATGAATTAAACGAACATCAAACTTTACAAGCAGTGATCAGAGAAAATATATCCTGACAATTTTTGCCACTCATCAATTTGTAATAGCTGTAAAACAACCCACTTAAGCCTGCGATCATCAATCAAGTTCCAGTAATATCGAGACCAACGCGTCTATTAGGATTAATGATGTCAGAGCTTCATTAAAATTTTGGTGTTCATAGAAGGCTAACCTAGCAGTGCGCCGAACAATGTCCTGATTGTCCTCATTCGCGCCTGAATTATAACGCTCCAGTAGCTCGACATACAATCGTTGTGCCCCAAGATATCTCACTGTCTGATGTAAATGAACGGCGGTCGCATTTCTAGGAATATTTTCTCGTTGTTTCGTCTCCTTGGGTGCCCTTATCGTTTCGTGGCTGGAGTTTTTGAGGAGGAAATAACTTCGTAAATGATTGTGGATCGACATACGGTGTGTGTGAGTTGAAGATGAAGGAAAAGCCTTATTAGCGTTGCGCCGGGTGATCAGTGGGGGAAGTTCCCGGAGAAATGCCCTATAGAGCGAAAGGATGTTGCGGGTTTCTATTGATGCCATGGTTACTGAAATTGTTGAAGGTTTTATGCGCTCAAGTAGTGTTTCTAAGAGTGTTGCTTGTAAGTGGGAGAGCCACTTTCCATTTTGATTTTCTGTAGCTTCTCGCGAAATTTGCGCCCAAGCCATCACAATCTAGAAGTCCCAAGTTTATCACGCTTTGCTGACCTCGCCCGCCACCAGGCACACCGCAAACGAGATATCGCAACGATTTAAACATGCACTATTGCGCCCTTTGCGGCATCGAGCGTGCTCAGGTTATTCGACCTAAAAATGGACAGAAACTTTGCAGGTCATGTTTCATTGACGCCTTCGAAATGGAAATCCACACGACCATACTGGAGAGTGGCATCATGCTCACACGTGGGGAGCGAATAGCGATTGGCGCGTCTGGAGGAAAAGACTCTACGGTGCTTGCTGCCGTACTAAAGGTCCTCAATGAACGTTATGACTATGGCGTGGAATTTATACTTCTGTCTATTGACGAGGGTATACACGGCTATCGTGACGATAGCTTGGAAACCGTGAAACGGAACGCTGTTCAATACGGCATGGAACTGTGCATACTTGGATACGAGGCTCTCTATGGTTGGACTATGGACCAAGTTGTAGAAAAGGTTGGAAAAAAGGGCAATTGTACATATTGTGGCGTCTTTCGCAGACAGGCTCTGGATCGAGGAGCCAAGCATCTTAAAATTTCCCACATACTTACAGGTCATAATGCTGATGACATTGCGGAAACGATACTCATGAATTGTAAGGACATCACAATGAAGGTCATCATCCAAGCAGCTGCGAGATTAATGCTTATCCTTTGTTTCTTCTAGTTCTTCGCGGAGACCTCCCTCGGCTTGGACGCTGTGCCGAGATTATAACAGCCTCCCAAGCCTCGACAATGAAACGGAGCAAACCGCTGAAGTATGCTTACGAGAAGGAAATAGTTCTCTACGCTCATTATCGAGGCCTTGATTACTTTTCAACGGAATGTGTTTATTCACCGGAGGCATTTCGTGGAAATGCTCGGGCTCTCTTGAAAGATTTGGAGAAGATTCGGCCAAGTTCAGTATTAGATATTGTTCGGAGCGGGGAGCATCTCATACATTACCCAGTCACTACTCAAAGACTTAACTCCGAAATGCCACATAATAAAATGAACAAAGATGCTGAGATAAATGTAAAGGGAAACGAGGACGAGGGAGGGCTTCTGAAAACGCGCCAAGTCACAAGTTCACGGTTGGAATCGAGATGCACGTCTAAAACGAAAGGCACAACAAAACCACAGACTGTAAGGCTGAAGATTACATTGGTTTCCGTCTCTTCATTGAAATCCATTTTTGATGGTTAACTGAATATGAAACTAGGAAGCATTGCATATTCAATCGATAGGACACTGCAAACGGTGTGGTTACATGTCATCACAACCAATTTGCAAGGCTTGTGTCCTTGTGGAGAATCTGAACAAAACATATCCTTCGATAGCGGTATCGGTAAAAGAATACTGATCTGCTTAGACCGCCGGGGCCGATCAATTCTTAAGGTAAAAAAAAAAAAAAAATAAAAAATAAAAAATAAAAAATATAAGAACCCCTTAATCGTGGCTACAAGTTCCCTTGAAGTGATTATATTTGAGGTTGAGGAACTAATCGAGATTTCCAAAGTATACGCAGGTCTTCCATCTGACCCCATAATCTGCTCGCATGGGAAGTGATATCGGCATCCACCCTTGTCTCTGAAACAAATTCGCTGTTTTTCCAGTTGCAACCCGAGCCCCACTTGACACCTTTTACCATTTCAAGGTGGGGTGAGAGAGCAAGCCAAACTGGAGCGTTGGCTCCAATGAATGGGTCAATACAGTGCCATGGCGACCCAAGAAATTTGCAAAACTGAAAGCCGATGATCTTCGCGCGAGATTGCCACCAGGGAAGCGCAACTATTTCGGTAGAGATGATACCGGGATGTGCGATAAGAAAAACAGGAGGTTTTGTCTTTTCGATTTGAAAGTTTGGTGCTCTATCTTGAGTAGGCGTAGTGTAGGAACGGAAATACTTCTCTGTCTCAGGAAGTTGGGATCCCAGAACGAGTATATCTGTTAGTGTCTTAGAACTCTCATAAGGCTTAGTTGATTTGATGCCTTGTACATCTTCGATGTTGAACGTGAGAGGATCACTCTCAATAGATCCAATCCAAATAATGCGTGAAGGTCCATCCTGCAAACTCACGGGTGAATGGAGCGTCTGCATGATTTCATGGAGCAAAAAGTAGTGCCCGAAAACATTTGCGGTAAAGGCAGCGCCTAGTTCCGATAGTGTTGCCTCTTTCGTACTAGGCGATTGTGGACGCAGCAGTGCTTGATGAGAGTCGGTCAGCCAGCCAATGTTCTGAACTTTGTAACGTGGGACGGTCATCGCATCCACGAACCCAGCTGCGAATTGGTGGATGGCTTTGAGCCAATCAATTCTTGTAAAAGGTATAACTGCCGCGTTACAAAAGACGTGGTGGATCCGAGGATATCTCCTTCGCAATTCGGTGGCTGCCGACATCACTGAGACCATCGAGGAAAGATCAATTGTGATGTGATCGAGCTGGACACGGTGGAAGGCATCCTTAGAAAGTCGGGAAGTCAAGAAGGCAGTGAGATTTGCGATTGCAATTCGCGCTTTCTCATGGCTTCTCGTTGTTAAACACACGACGAGCCTGTGATTGCTGGTACACTGATCGAAAAATTCGAGGATGACACGACAAGCGATCGCGTAGCCGAGTCCACTGGCCGGGCAAATGTCAATATCGTCTCGAAACTAGTTAGTATCAACGGCGGAGCGCCTGTAAACATGTGATGGCGTGCTGCTTACCTGTTGGCTCCTGTCACAAGAGTTACAGTTGGAGGGTCCATGCTGGTGAAAGAACGATGGGAGACGTAAGGGTAGGCTTGGAAAGAAGATCAGAAGGATACCTAGGGATGTTGTGTTTGCGTGCTCCAGGGAAAACAAAGGAATACCACGGAGATTTCTTATTGTCGCCTCTCATTAGTCTGGGTGACGCTGCCATCATGCAAACGCCTCCCTTTGCCTCCCTCCTGTCCCGATCCATCGTGAACCCCCTTTCTTGATTGATCCCATCGGCTTCCCTATAAACCACGAAAACAACCTGATACCTCAGTATATCGCCAACCATTACTTAAAACGTTGCTGGGAGGCCGATCAAGCCGGTCGAGATGTCAGCAATGCCCCTCGAACCTACAATCATAACCAAGAGCCTGCCAGTCAGCTCCGTTCCCACAGAGGATGATCCCTTCGATGACTTTGACGGCGTACATTTCACAAAAAATTCACGGTCGGGCGATTCTACGCTACCTAACACCCTCATCGATGAGGGAAAGCGAGAGTCCGTGTCGACTAAGGATCAAAGCCTCTCAAACGATAGAGGTGACCTGGTTTACTATCCTGCACCAGTTCCTGTTATGTTGAACCTGCCTCCCAAGCTATCCAATGCCCGCCTGCAAAACCAAGCACAAGGCGGCCATGAAGAAGTGCGAGCCCGGAGAGAATCATTGACATCTTTTAGACGTTCACTTGCATTGAGAGCTTCTCACTCGAAAGCTGAGGCATCATCATTGTTCGATAATATACTGGATGCTACTGTCGTATCACCTGTTTTATCGGTTGTTAGCCATTCTATCACCAATTCTAAGCCGCCGTCCGGTAACCATGACCATGTTCGCTCGACTTCAAAGTTTTCATTCTCGGGGCTTAGATATGAAGATTCCTCTTCTGCCCCTCGATTGTCAGCTCATATGCTCCGGCAACCTGGTATTGGCGACAGTGGTGGAGATGATATTGGCAGCAATAAGAATGATGATGGTGCAACCAATGACTGCAACAATAATGTTCAAAATCATGGTGGCCTTTTTCACTCGAAACACGAAACTCAGGTAACGAGTTTTGAATCTGAAATGGAGGACTGCGAATTAGTAAAGAACGAACCTGGCAGGATCACCGGAGATATGATGGAGAGCCAACCTCGGGCATCCCAATACCCTCATTCTAACTCTAGCAATACAGAAGGAGAAGGGGGCGGAGACGAAGAGGAAGGGAGAGGAGGCAATATACAGTTTACTCCCGCGACACTTCTTGCCGAACTAGAATCTCGGAAAACTCAGCAGAGAGCGCGAACAAACAAATTTAATAATAGCAGGGATATGCGACAAATGTCAACCCTGCTAGAAAGAGATGCCATCGCAGAGGTGAAACAGAAGGCGAGGAAAAGAGGCCCCGTTAATCTTGCTTGGCAGGCGGACCAAAATATCGTTGAGGAGGAAGAAGATGACGTACCACTTGGGCTTCTTTATGCTGGAAAGCTCTCAGCACGCCCAAGTGAGATATTGAGAACTCCAGGGCTTTTAGCTATGAGAGAAGCAGAGGACAACGAACCACTACGGAGACGCCAAGAAAGGTTAAAGCACATGGTAAAAGATTCCCCGGATTTACAAGTTGTAGATACTATCGACGACAAAGAGACTCTGGGACAGCGCCGTAGTCGTTTACAAGCCGCTCAGCGACAACGGGACGAAAGCACCCAGGACCGAGAAGAGCCTGGAAATGTGGCGCCAGCAACAATTAATTCCATGTCAGCGATTCTTCACTCGAATCCTCAGAGAAACCCCTACTTTGCGTCACAGGATATTTCTTCTAGGGGCCTCTTGAATCCTGAGTTGCCATTTGGTTACCAAGCTCAGCAGCAAATTCATGGTAACTTCATGGGGGGTCCTCCTCAAAATAGACAACTGCCGTATCAAAGAAGGTCGATGGTACCTAACCAACTTGACTATACAACTCTGTCTAAAACCAGAGACTACGAATTTGGCATACCTTTCCCTTATGCACCTGTCAATGCCGAGTATTTGCAACATCAACAAGCGTTGCTAACTGATCAGATTGAGAGATGGAGAAGTAGTGTCTGGTAGGAAGTCTGGGGCTCCATTGAGCCTTGAAATCTTAATAATATTTTATTATATATTAGGCTGTTCCTCTTGTTATACAAATCCGTTCTGTGCGAGGCCTCCCCACTCTTCGTTGACTTGCTGCGCCCGTGGGTAGTATCTCGGTGCATTCATATGATCATTTGTTCTAACAGGTTGGACTCGTAGCCATAATGAAATACCCGTGGTCTAGATTGAAGGTCAGGGGAAGTGTGTCGAAAAAAATGATCGCGGATTCCGACGCGGTGACAGATTCGACCAACGCTAAGTAGTCAGCGCCTAGCCTCGAGGCTACAACTAATGGGTCAATCTGTCTAGAGAAGTATCATGCGGTTGCGTGGAGTGAAAAGAGAGTATATGGTACTAGGCCATAGGCCTCTGCACGTATGGGACTTGGAGCTTTATACCCATCCGCCAGGTTAGGAGAAGCAGCGAAAATCAAATAAAGAAGTATTTAAAAGAGATTTCGAAATACCGGGTGACTTTTAATTTCTCTCCAAAGATTGATAGTCTGTTCTCTTGTGGAGATTGTTTTGCTCTCAAGACTTTCTGTCGAAACATCCGAGGCCTCTGTCGTGGAGAGCATACGTAATGGAAGCCATGATGACAAGCTTCCCCAAAATTCATATATTTGGCGCGTTTTTATGGCTTCACATTTTTCCGAATTTGAGTATTGGGTGTTTGACGACTCCTCAGAGGTCACATTTGTATATACACCAAAGCCGGTGCTTGCCATTTTTGTTGGAGAATACCGATGTAATTTTGGCCAGAGCTCTTATTTAAGTACGCTGGGACACAATTTTCAATGTATCTAAAAGCCTATATATACGTGCACTGAAAACTGATATAAGTACCTGCTGAATTATTCAAGGAACTTCTGCTCGAGGAAATTGCAATCCTCCCTACATTTAAATACTGACTTGGGTACGTACCCAGGTACTTTGGAGTGTTGGTCTGACAATCAAGTTGCGGGTGAGGCAGTTGTGTCGTGACCAAGGAAAACATCTCTAGTCAACAGCCACCTACTTCCGCCTACCCTCCCATCCTCCCGATTATTGCTCGAGCCTCTCTTTCTCTCTCCCCTCTTTTTATCTTCCCCTTGCCGGAGAGGGATTCAACCATTAGGGATTTCATATACTCTCGGGCTTCATCGAGTGTAATCCTTGCGTGGTATCTTGAATCCAACTTACTCACCTTGCCCGCCGCGTTCCGCCCGCAGTCTACCCAGACAAAGAAATAAGCTACTTATCAATTTGCCAAAATCGTCCACGGGAATAAGATGCTCGCATCGCTTGGAAGTTGAGAACCTCACTGAAGAGGCCAATATTGATAATTAAACGACAGTGGCAGACGAAAGTAGAAGGAAACAGGAAGAAGAATCAACAACACCCCCTATCACGACATCGACACTGCAATTCGCCTTTCGTAGCATCTTGCGTCAATTAAAATCCTCCTCCGGGGTCGCTCTAGCCCAGGACTAACAATTTAGAAAACAGGTATGGATAATCCAGATACAATAGGCCAACTCTCATTTGTTCCGACGACTCGAACCACTATTGTAACAACAACGACAACGACAACGACATCTTTTCCTCCGCTAGTTATCAAACCTCCTCGGAGTCTCAATCAACTAGATGCAAAAGAATACCCTCTGGCAACTACACCGACCCCTTTGGCTCTTAAACGGTTTTGCTTCGACCTGGATGGACACCCAACCTATTTTCGGGAGAGCGACGACCCAAACCAAACCCTCATAAACCTCCAGAACCTGGTGAATGGGATGAAAGATGGTAAAGGTGTCTTGCGTGTTGTAGAGAAGGGGGAACAACGTTACCAAACGCCTCCTTTATCTCTCAGCAGCTCTTCATTTGACACTTTGGATACCACATCTATGAATATCGGGGCGAGAAAACGACCAGCATCTCCTCTCTCATCGGCTGAATTGCCAGGGAGGTCTCTTCCGTTACAAAAGACTAAGCGGAGGCATACTTCGAAAACGAAAGCTGACATCCAACCCGTAAGGTTTTCTAAGCATAAAGATCAACCAAATCAAACAACAATTACGCCATCATCTTCTCACCTCGAAGCTACTTCTTCTGTTAGTCATACACCTCGGCCACCCAGGCGCAACTCCGCTATTTCCCTTGACCAGCATTCACCCCAATTATGGGCCCCCAATTCCGAACATATCCGTTTTGGCGATGAGGGATCCAAAGATGAACATGGCTCGATTTCTCCCTTTGTGGGCAGACCGCCATTATTGTTCACGCCTACAGAGCAGGAAAAACCACGATTTTTACCGGATTCCAATTCGAGATTATCTCAATTTGGGCCCTCTGCTCGGATCGTGGTTGGCTCGACTATTCCCACGCATCCAGTTCGCGAGGTTATCGATGGCTACATAGCAATGTCTACCAATGAACTACCTAGTCTACCTTCCCCAAGTCTTAGTCCGGTAACAGCTGCTCTTAGTCTCGGAAGATCACGAACAGATTATTTCTCTCGTCCAGATGGCCATGACGAAGAGCCCGGCTCTCCACTCGCGTTATCACAAGCGGGCGATTGCATGGAGGAGGTCGATTATCAATCATTTGATCGTGGTCAGTCCTTGCTTCGCGGTTCAGGCAGTATGGACCGTGTTCCTAGTTTGATGCAGCTTCCTCAGATGGTGGATACATTTGACCTAATGCCACAAGCTATCAAGTCCTATCTCATGTATCAATTTTTGAGGCGATGTGACAAAAATACACTTCAGTTTGTCGCCGGAGTCGTCAATCCAGCATTGAAATGCGACTTTTTAGCAAGGCTGCCAACAGAATTATCTCTCAACATCATCAAATTCCTTGACTACAGAAGTCTCGCGAATTCTGCCCAGGTGTCAAAAAAGTGGAGGCTTTTAATTGATTCGGATGAGTGGACCTGGAGACGACTTTTCGAAGCTGATGGGTATATATTGGCCGATGGAGAACTCGAACGTGCAGTGAGGGAGGGTTGGGGCTATCAAGACCCTGAGGGGTTTCTCGATTGTGAAAGAGATATTCAGACAAACTCCTCTAAAGGCGCAGTCTCATCGGCTTCCCCTCTCCTTAATAACTCGGTCCGGAAACGTAAAGTTACTAGGCTTTCTCTCAAAAAATCACAAAAGCAGAGGCAAACTGTTGAATCCCTTGGGAAAGACGAGTTTAAAGAGTTGATCAATGATTTGTCTACGAACGAGGGATTTGCTGCCGCGATACAAGCTGCTTCCACTAATCCACCACCTGGGGTTGGGCTTCCCTCTTTAACCAATCTCCATTTATATAAATCGTTATATCGGCGACACCATATTATAAGAAGAAGCTGGGTCCGCCCAGATGTTCAACCTCGGCATATATCATTTCGCGGCCACCAACGATTCGTGGTCACCTGCTTGCAATTTGATTCAGAAAAAATTTTAACCGGCTCTGATGATACAAATATCAATGTTTATGATACAAATACCGGTGCTCTGCTTGCGAAGCTCGAGGGTCATGAAGGAGGAGTATGGGCATTGCAGTATCATAACAACACCCTAGTTTCCGGCTCAACCGATAGAACTGTGAGAGTCTGGGATATTGAATCTGCCGAATGCACGCAAGTATTCCACGGCCACACATCTACCGTTCGGTGCCTTCAAATTTTACTACCCACAAAAATAGGCGCTAAAGACGGAAAATCTATTTATATGCCGAAACAACCCTTGATTATCACAGGGTCCCGGGACTCGACTCTTAAAATATGGCGACTTCCAACGAAGGCAGACAAGCCATACAAACCTTCCAATACGGCTGATATTGATGCCCAGCCTCCCAATCCTTTTTTGATTCGGACTCTGCAGGGCCATGGTCATTCTGTTCGAGCAATTGCGGCGCACGGTGATACTCTCGTAAGTGGCAGCTACGACAATTACGTTCGTGTTTGGAAGATTTCCACTGGAGAATGTGTTCACAGACTCGCCGGCCACACAGCTAAGGTGTATAGTGTGGTACTTGACCACAAGCGAAATCGGTGTATAAGTGGAAGCATGGATAGTTGTGTTAAGGTTTGGGGCTTGGAAAGTGGCGCTTTGCTATACACGCTTGAAGGACACACTTCCTTGGTCGGGTTATTGGATTTGTCTCACGACTATCTAGTTTCTGCTGCGGCAGATGCTTCCCTTAGAATCTGGGACCCCGAGACTGGCCAACTTAGACATACGCTATCAGCCCACACGGGCGCGATAACATGTTTCCAGCATGACGGACACAAAGTTATATCAGGTTCAGACGGGACGCTTAAAATGTGGAACATAAAGACCGGTCGTTTCATTCGGGACCTGCTTACGAACCTCTCTGGTGTTTGGCAAGTGAAGTTCAATGAACGCCGCTGTGTTGCTGCTGTTCAGCGGGAAAATCTTACTTTCATTGAGGTATGTGTGTGTATTCCACCAGAAAAATTCAGCTTGGTTATATATATACTTAATTATATATTTTACACATGAAAGCATGCTTATTGTTAACATTTTTGGGGACAATCGTAGGTGCTCGATTTTGGTGCGGCTAGAGATGGTGTTTCTGAAGATCAGCGCGGCCGACGGATTGTTGTCAATTCTAAAGGAATCGAAGTCGACCCTGCCGAGATACTTAACGAGGATTAAAATTTGCATGTTTATGTTCGTAGCTAGCGGATTGGTGTTCGTAAATAATTCGAATTAGCGTGCCATTGTTTGCGTATATTTCAGCTGAGTTTGTTACTGCTTGCGCACATGTCAATATATTGAGGGTATTTTCTAGTTGCCAAAATCCTACAGCTGTACCTGGTGACTGATATTATATCCTGACTTCAGATCCCTTCGTCGATACCATACAGGCTTTCCATTTGGCGGAAGAGCGACGTAGCAATATAGATTGCAAAGGGGAATGCCTACTTTTGAAGATTGGTTAATAAATCTCGGCTTATTTTGTCTAATCGATTGAATTTAGACTGGTCGTCAACAAGAAATCTAGCCTGTGACTTTCCATCGGTCTGGGCCTTACTGTAGCCAGCGACATATAGAATAGAAACAAAATGAGCATTGATATAAGCAGATGGTCAGAGTATATGCATTCTAGTCTGTATCGTCAATCTGAACTAGCCGCCCGGGCACGAGACTACTGTTCATCAATTCAAGTCGAAGACGAAACATCGGCCGTTAAGACTAATCGCCAAAAGAACCACGAAAGGGTCTTTGGTGTATTGATTTATTGTGGACTAAATTGAGCTAATGCTGCGAGACCAAGCTAATAGGACAATAGGGAATGTGACAAGAGCAATAGAAGCTACTTTTTGTAATAGTCATTTATGCTGACTAGTTTTGCTAGCCTTAGAGGTATTTTGCAAAATATTTCGGCACTCGTTACAGTACCATTTATCTATACACGTGGTTGTATAAGCGCTTGCGACTTTAAATCTTGAAAAACAGGGAAGAGGTCAAACCTTTTGTACTTGGCATATGTGTGAGCCCAACACAGGGTAAATGGAACCATTCCCTTTGGCAACCCGGGCCATCACAAGCAACCATCTTACCATAAGAAACTTGATTGCAGTAACAATATCGCATTTCATCAAGATCGCCTTCAATATCGTCGTCTTCATCGTGCTCCCGGATATTCTCATTGGGTTCACTTGTTTCTCCTTCCACCCGATCCTTGCTTGGATGTCCTTTGTTGGTTTTTAAGGCTTTCGCTGTTATCGCCTTGCGAGAGACTGGTTGGGGGGGCTTCGAAGAATCAGAAATTGACACCAGCTTGGAGCCACCTTTACTTATTGAAGCGGCAGTATTGCGGCCTGCTGGTTTATCAAACGTTTCGCTTGGCTTTGAGGCCTTTTCTGTATTAACAGACGTCAATGAAGGTAAGCTTTGCAGTTTATCTTCTTTCAGGAGCGCCTTTATCGCATGCTCTGCGACACCTTGTGATTTAGTAACTTGCTCTTTTTCTCGATCCGTCTCTTTTATCGAGTCATCGGGAATATCGTTTCCTTCCGCGAGCTTCTTGCCTTGTGGCGCCAGCTTTAGAGGGAGAGATGACCCTGAATCGAAAAAAGGATGGCTGTCTTCTTGTTTCATGTCAGCTTCGGGCTTGGGGTCTAGTTTTGATAGCTCAGTTTTAGTTTGCTGGTTTTTGGACCGGGGAAGTCTATGACTCGTCTCTTTCCTTATGTTCTCATGGCCAACTGTTGAACTTTCCGAAGGCAAGAGTAAGGTGTTAGGAAGACGTATATCCGAAAAGGACTGGTTGATAGGCGATGATGTGGAGCTAGGTGGCTGACCAGAGATCCTGAGAGATTCCGTTTGTATTAGTTAGGCGTCTTGTACAACATCGGGGGCATGAGTATCGACGCACCTCTTCCTCCCACTCGAAGGTTTTCCGCTGCTAATGCTCGACGTAGGGGGCTGGGAAACTTGACCTTTTGAAGCTGGTAGAGAAACTGTAGAGTTCCCTTGTCCCACGTTTCGAACCGATCCTGAATTGCGGTCAAGCGCAGATGTTTTATTACCAATGGCGTTTTGGTTTGTTCCTTTACGGCGCTTTGCTGCTGGGAGGCCCGGGGAGTTTTCGTGAGTCGAGTTGGAGGATTCTGGAAGAATTGGCACGCTTTGGTGGCTATTTCCTTTGGAGTCCATCTCCAAGGCTTGGGCATGCCGTCTTGAAATCCCTTCTCTTCGGGATTCCGTCCGAGAATTCAAGCTAATCCCAAGACCTGATTCCACTTCGAGAGCGTATGTATTTACGTTGGGTGCTTGTCCGTTTGAAGGATCGTGCCCTCCTTGCCTTACAGAAGCGGATCCATCGAAGACTGGATTACCATAAGCCCAGTGGACAGGATTACCGTCACGAATAACCGGATCGATTTCTTGAGTAACACTCTCATAAGCATCATCGATGCGAACTAAATGTTTAGACAAAGCTTCAGAAGCCGTCGAAATCACGTGGATCTTTTCGTCGAGAGTGAGGAGCAAGTCCGATATTAGAAGCCGAACTTCGTGAAGGCGTGATCGTCTACCATGTTCGTAGACGTTGACTTCAGACGCACCGAGGCTATAGGAGCCGATTTCGAGCAAACTATCGTCGGGCAGACCATTATTGTTATTGGGAACTCGAAACGGATCGCTCTTGTTGATGGAATCTGCAGGAGAATGAACCCCGAAGGAATGCTTGATGGAGGATCGAAGTAAGTCCTCAGGGCCGGAGGCTTTTGCGTCCACCTCTCGAAGCAATGTGAAATGCCGAATAGTCTCTTGGGGGAGAGCATCGATGGCATCTGTAAAGGCTGCCAGGCCTGGGTAGAATTGGGTCGGCTTTCGAGGGTGGCTCATGATGTTGCTGCGGGGCCTCTCAGTTGCGCGTTGCTGGAATCTAATTGCCGGAAGTCGTTTCGGTGTCGTGTTTGTCGTGGTCTGGTTCGTGGCTGTTGTCGCCAAACCAACCGATCAATCAATTACAGGGGAGGCTGCTCCCGTTTGGTCCGCTTGCTCGTCTGTCCCTCTCCTGCTGTCTTGATTTCTTTTCCATCTGACTTCCTTCCTTCCTCGTTCACTTTCTGGTAGCGACCCTCTTCACGGTTAGATCGCTGGGTTAGACATCGCCGCTGCCACATCACCATGCAGCTGCGACGACGATATCCGCAGTAGCAAGAACGAATTGGCACAACCCAACTGGCGGCGGTATGTTGACGTGGTCTCGCACCGGCCAGCAAAATTCGGCCAGGCTGATGTACCAAGTCACAGGTCGTGGAGCCTCAGTTCATCGAGCGCGAGTCCTCTCACCCGACTTCTCAAGGCCGCGATAGTATCACAGCCAGGTATATTGAGCATTCACTTCATCAAAGGTTCCACAATGGGTCCCCCCAATACTCTTGAGATGTTATCAAGTCTGAAAATCTAAAGTGGTCAAGGACCAATGAGCCATGACAAACTCTGATTGGTGCGAAGGGGGCGTGTTTTCATTGCTTGCGAGTAGGTGACTGAATAGCCTACTAGCTTGGTCCGTTACTTGAATTCACATTCTGCAATGCAGCCATTTTGGAACCCACTTTATTGAAGGCTTTTCTTTTCCTTTCTTTTTCTCTGTTGCTTTCTCCATCCCCTTCCTTTTGATGACCGAAACCATGTCCTGTCCGTCTGCATGGAAGGATATGTTTCTGCACATACTTTACCTACTTACGTGTGAATAGTGTCTACCAAATGGTCGTTGTCCATTCGTCCATTATGTGGAGAGTGACACCAAATTCGATGCGATGCCTGGCCGATGCAGGCAAGCTCCGATAGCCCCAAACACATCACGGTTCAACAGCAATATTTGTCTAGCACCCTTTTCTCTTTTCAAGCTGGCTTGTTAGTTGTCGCTCAAGAATATGGAAGGTGGTGGTGAGCTGCTTCACACCATACACTTCTCAATGCCAATCTTATTCTCATTGTATTTTCTCTTCTCGAAACTATTCACTCTTATTCATCAGTGTGCCCTATTCCAGAAATCCATCACCTGTTCATCCAAACCCCTCTTTGTTTGAAACTGTGCTCTCACCATTCTCAACTCGATCGCTCTCTTCACTGCCTTCTCAATCGCTCTCTCCACCAGACCTTCTATCAATCCTCGCCAGATAATAGATATTCATCATCTCTATCGCGAGTTTCGATATTGCAAACGTTCTCGACCCATAGAATCTGGGCTGTCATCGAAATATAGAGCTCTCGTCGCCTCGCTTCCTTGGTGTGGCTTGTTTCTGCTACATAATGGGTGGATATATGATTGCCCGCAGCCCTAAAGAGGGGGGGAACAGCGAGTATCCGAATCCCTTAAGGTGTGCTAGGGAGAGTCGCCTAGAAGCCGACGAGACTGCGGGGTCTCGATATATTACGTTCGAAGGCCTTGCAGATGACACGGAGAAACCGGCAACTATTGAAAATATATCTTGTGCTAAGAGTAATGAATTGGCTAGATACAAACATTTATTTCCAAGCGCGATACCGGCGCCGCTCCACCTCACTAGTGGTGATGCGATCACTTCAACATCCAATTGTCATGCATTTTCGTCCGAGATGGCTACAAATTCTAGGAATCAACAAATATATCCACCTAGATTGATCCTAGCTGGTCGGTAAGTCCGCGCCGTCTAGTATGTTTCGGTAGCAAACGTATAGCTGCAGACGTCAGCAATGTCCGTTATACTGAACCTGATTTAGGGCCGATAGGATAAGTAAGTCCCGGAAGATTTCACCTAGTAACACCAAAGAATCTGCCAAACCACCAGGAAGTCCCCAAAGGTAAGAGCTAAACTTCAATAAACCTTCTAAACTTCAGATTTGGGGGGTTGACACCGTAGGCTACGTCAGAAGCTAATTGGTATACAGCAAATCAGAACTTCCTAAAACACCCATGTCTTGGAGTACTGAGGATGACATCCTCTTACGGGATTTGAAAGAGCTCAAGAAACTGGGTTGGAAGGAAATATCTGCTTACTGTATGGCATATTCCCATCTCCCACCCTTCCCGGAATAGTAGGCTAACGTTAAAATGTGGAATAGTCCCTAAAAGGACTGCCCATGCATGTCAATTTCGCTGGCGTCGACTAGTATCTGGAACTCTAAAGGGACACAGACATTGTCCACCTTACACAGCAAATGGATCTTCATCGATATCTCCGGATCGAAAGAACAGTGATGAGAAAGGTTTCTTCGAACCATTTGAGCGCCCAGGGCCCAAGTCCTGTTCTGCTGATCTATTTGATCTCTCGTCGGTGGACTCAGATTCAAAGCAATTGATAACAAATCTTGCAATTTCATCACCCTCCTCACCATCAGAGCTTCGTCTGAAACGCCAACATAGCCCAGCCGTAGTATCAAGATCAGTGAGCCTGAGCCCTCCTATGCTTCGACAGAATTGTTATCCCCAAGTCGATGAGAGGGAGATTGGCCACTCGGGATGGGAACCTGATGATTGCCGAGAGAGTGACCATATTGATACCAGACATGTCTCGACACTCCTTGAGGATTCGTTGCAGACACTGAAATCCCACCGGGATTATACATACCACAGTGCTAGTAGTTACCCACCTCCAGATTCAACCTCATGGACAAGTGAAGAGGACAGTCTATTACTGAATCGTCGCCTTAGCTTTGATGAGGTGAGTATCCTACTGCATCATAGATCTGAGGAGGCAATCTGGTCCAGAATGGGGATACTCCGGTCTACAATATCAAATTCTTTAAGAGCAAGCTGTTCTTCGTTAATCACATGAGGAATTACGAATGTATCAAATTGATCTTTACGATATTTTTTGCCGTTTTTCAAAGTCTCTACGCTCTTAGATTACTTCCCACTCCAGTATTACAGGATTACAGGTATGTTGGAGTTGGTACTTGAGCTCTAGATAGCTCAGTAACATTATGACGAAGATTCTGTGGGTGCTGTTTGTGATAAGCGGTGTTCCGGGCACATCATCCTTCGATTTAGCCCTGCCCGGAGCCAACAGTTTTTTGTATATAGCATGTACCGTCCAAAATACACCTAGCTATGTAGCTGCTTGATCAACACACGTACGCGCGATCAGAGGTTTTTCTCGTACGTGATGTTAAGACTCCTCTGCCGCGACATTTGAATAATCTTTTCTCGATGCAAGTCTTTTCTGAAGTAAGCTCTTAAGTACCAGATTCGGCTAATTTTGTGGCTGATAAGTTGTTGTGAGCACTCGTCTTCCATCCGCTGTTGGCCGGCTAACTCAAAAATCCACCAGTCCACAACCCTAAAGCAAATCGCCACTTTTACTTCATAACTCAGTGCTTAAGTACTCCCGATCGCCAACCAACCATAAGAGACACGTCCTCACATGCGACGCAGATTTCGAAGGCTCGATTGTCTAAAACTCTGATCTCTCGGAATACCAACAATTACCTAAATAGTTAATCACCAGCAACAATAAAAAAGGGAGGAAAAAAAAAAAAAAAAAAAAAAAAAATGCTACGGACAACCTCGCGTATTTCGAGGTTCCCTTTGGTTCGGGATGGCTTTTTCATCTCGAAGTCGAGAACATCCGTTCGAAATTCGATTCTCAAAGCATCAGGGGATATATATTGTACCCGCTCATATACAAATATCTCGTCTACCCCCAAAAATGGAGTAGTAGGTTTCAACCACTTTTGTCGTCTTCGTCGGAATCCCCAAAGAGAAGGCTCGCTAAACAGCCGATATAGAACCCGAGCGATTCTTTTCTTCAGGGCAACTCTGCAAATTACATTGATGAAATGTATCTGAGCTGGAAACAGAACCCATCGAGTGTCCATATCTCCTGGCAAGTGTACTTTCGGAACATGGAAGATGGCAAACTACCTCCCGAGCAAGCATTCCAACCACCCCCCACCATCATGCCTTCCGTTCCAGCAGGATATCCCTCGGTTTTACCTGGAGCCCACCTTGGCGGAAATACGGACATAACGAACCACCTAAAAGTTCAACTACTAGTTCGTGCGTACCAAGTTCGTGGACATCACAAAGCAAAAATCGATCCTCTTGGTATTCGTAGCGAAGCCGACATCGCCTTCGGGAAAAACCAAGCGCCTTCTGAACTAGATGCATCACACTACGGATTTACGGAACAGGATATGAATACTGAATATAGCCTTGGCCCAGGAATACTCCCTCGATTTGCACAGAACGGCAATGAAAAAATGACTCTTCGCGAAATAATCGATGCCTGTGAACGCACATACTGTGGGTCATATGGAGTTGAATATGTTCATATCCCAGATCGAGAAAAATGCGACTGGATTCGAGAGCGAGTGGAAATACCAACCCCGTATAAATATTCCGTCGATGAAAAGCGCCGGATTTTGGATAGACTAATCTGGTCCTCTTCCTTTGAATCGTTTCTGGCTACCAAATATCCCAACGATAAAAGATTTGGTCTAGAAGGATGCGAAAGTTTGGTCCCGGGTATGAAGGCTCTCATTGACCGATCTGTCGACTTTGGGGTCCAAGATATTGTTATCGGCATGCCACATCGTGGTCGGCTAAATGTTTTATCGAATGTCGTCCGAAAACCCAACGAATCAATATTCAGCGAGTTTAGCCCAACAACCGAACCGTCGGATGAGGGATCAGGAGATGTCAAATATCATCTGGGGATGAATTTCGAACGCCCGACCCCTTCAGGAAAGCGCGTACAACTCTCTCTAGTTGCGAATCCATCCCATCTTGAAGCTGAAGATCCTGTTGTTCTCGGAAAAACGCGCGCAATCCAACATTACAACAATGATGAAAGGGAACACAAAACTGCTATGAGTGTTCTAGTTCATGGCGATGCGGCATTTGCAGCGCAAGGCGTCGTTTATGAGACACTTGGTTTTCATTCATTGCCGGCTTTCTCAACAGGCGGGACAATACACCTAATTGTAAACAACCAAATAGGGTTTACCACAGATCCTCGATTCGCTAGGTCTACTCCTTATTGCTCTGACATAGCAAAAGCAATCGATGCCCCTGTTTTTCATGTGAATTCGGATGATGTCGAAGCCGTTAATTTTGTGTGCCAACTCGCCGCTGATTGGAGGGCAGAATTCAAAACAGATGTCGTTATTGACATTGTTTGTTATAGGAAATATGGCCACAACGAGACTGACCAACCTAGTTTTACGCAGCCATTAATGTACGATAGGATAGCGAAGCAAGAACCCGCACTTTCTAAATATGTCAATAAATTGCTTAGAGAAGGCACATTTACAGAGGCAGATATAGACGAACACAAAAAATGGTATGTTACTTCGGATAGATGCATATTTCTTGCTGCATGCGCCATGGTTTCTAAAATCGAGCTATAGGGTCTGGGGGATGCTTGAAGAAAGCTTTGCAAAATCGAGAGAATATCAACCAACCTCTCGCGAATGGCTAACTAGTGCTTGGAATGGATTCAAATCTCCAAAAGAGCTAGCTACAGAGGTTTTGCCACATTTGCCCACTGCTGTCCCGGGGTCAACTCTCCAACATATTGCTGAGGTCATCTCCACGGCCCCAAAAGATTTTACTGTCCACAAAAACTTAATCCGGATTCTGAGCAATAGAAAGAAAACTGTGGATGAAGGAACGGGAATCGATTGGTCGACCGCAGAAGCATTGGCATTTGGGACGTTGGTAAGTGACGGCAAGCATGTGAGAGTCTCTGGGCAGGACGTAGAGCGTGGTACCTTTTCCCAAAGGCATGCCGTTTTACATGATCAGAGTAACGAAAACACATACACGCCACTGCAGCATGTTGCCAAAGATCAAGGCCAATTTGTGATCTCGAACTCATCGCTTAGCGAATTTGGAGCGTAAGCACTTCTTTTCCATCAACACGTCTAGAAAACCATCTCATCCATGCCACTGCAAAGTCTAGGGTTTGAGTATGGATATTCCCTCTCTTCACCTGATGCATTGGTTATCTGGGAAGCTCAATTTGGCGATTTTGCAAATAATGCACAATGCATCATTGATCAGTTTATTGCTGCTGGCGAATCAAAATGGCTCCAGAGATCTGGGTTGATCATGTCCCTTCCCCATGGCTATGATGGGCAAGGGCCGGAACATTCCTCCGGTAGACTTGAGCGGTATCTCCAGCTCTGCAATGAGGATCCTCGGGTCTTCCCGCCTCCGGAGAAACTCGACCGTCAGCATCAGGATTGTAATATGCAAATTGCGTATATGACCACCCCCTCCAATTTGTTCCATATTCTTCGTCGGCAGATGAATCGCGCGTTTCGAAAACGTGAGCCAACCAATTCTCCCTAAGTAATTGAAGAATATATTATGTGACTAACAAGCTGAGCTATTTAGCACTTGTAATATTTTTCAGCAAGTCACTTTTACGACATTCTCTCGCCCGTTCTAATCTTTCAGATTTCACTGGCGACTCCCATTTCCAATGGCTAATTTCTGATCCAGAGCACGGCAATACACTTAAACAGCCATCAGATTGTGAACGAGTTCTTGTTTGTACCGGTCAAGTTTATGCCGCTCTTTACAAAGGCCGAAAGGACAGAAATATTGATAACATAGCGATCACCCGCGTTGAACAACTCCACCCATTTCCCTGGGCTCAATTGAGAGACAACTTAGATCAATATCCCAACGCGAAAGAGATTATCTGGGCGCAGGAAGAACCGTTGAATGCTGGGGCTTGGACATATGTGCAACCTCGATTGCAAACCATCTGCCAGCATACTACTCACCACAAAGATAAGACCGTGCGATATGCTGGCCGCAATCCTAGTGCTAGCGTTGCCACTGGTTTGAAATCAACTCACTTGGTAGGTTTCACGGAGGCTAAATTTCACCCTATTTTAGTAGGACGCTGACAATTTGAACAGAGAGAAGAAGCTGATCTCGTGGCATCGGCTCTCGGAATTCAGAGTAACTGATTGTTGAGCATATTCTGGCAAGTTGAGCAAGGGGCGAGAAACAAGGAACTAGTTACTTCGAACCCTGCCCTGAGCGGCGAGCTAGCTTCTTGATAGACTACATATACATTTGTGTATTTCTGTTTGTTGCTCTAAGAAAAGTATTTGGAAGTGAAAATTAGAGGAATTGCATGAACTTGATGCAATTCAAGCTCTTACCTAAGACGAATCCATTCAAAAATGTAGGCGCATGTGGACGCAGATGCGCCCCCGGCTAGCAAATAGATTAAGTGACCGCTTGATAAATAAGTATATGCTTAGGCACTCTTATGTACTGATATATCATGATGCATACGGCCATGTGTCTGCGCATGCCCATGATCCAAGCGAATATGGATTAAGACACGCCAGGTCGTTGCGGTATTGCGAGACTAAGCCGGGTATTCTTCCCTAGCATCGTCTCTTCGTCCGGGAACACATAGGCAGGTTGGTCCCGAGATTGCCGGGCTGCCTGCCGTTGTTCGGGAGTTGAAAGAGCGTGTTTTTGTTTTGCAAGCAAACAAAGCAGCATAACAAACCAAGTCTCACAGCTCAGGGCTCGGCGTCGCTTCCATCTTAAAAATACCTGTGACAACGAACCGAACCTTAACAAGCAGCAATCTGTTCCAACTGCGGCCTTCTCTACTCTCATCAAAGCCTCATATAGAACCTTCCGCGATAGCTCTCATACCTACCTTTAGTCACCCTTGATTCTATCTTACAAACCGGTATGGCCGATGCAGAGGAGGATTATTCCTCGCTACCTCTTACTGAGAGGGCTACTCACAAGGTTCTCGTTCCATTCACGCTCTTTGATCGAGAAATGACACTCATTATCTTAACCTACAGATCTGGAAAGTCCGTAAACAAGCGTACGAAGACATCACTAAAGATTTCGAAAAGTCCGGCTCAGAATCTGATGTTTGCTTTAAGCCATGGCTAAACGATCCATCCGTCTGGAAGAGTATCGTCGCTGACGCTAACGTTGCCGCCCAGCAGGAGGGTATTAACGCTTTGTAAGTGTCATACTATTCGGTATTTTACATCACGTTAACTTTATACTCTGTTTTAGGTATGCTTTTCTGCAATTTGGCGGACCCAACGCTGGTAATCGGTATGCTGATTCTGTCGTTTTATTCCTAAAATCGCCAAACTAAACCGTGCTGAAGATCGAGACCATACACCATCCCTTCGCTTACTGAAAAGGGTATTGTCTCGACAAAGGCAGCAACAAAATCTAGATCAATCGATGTTCTATTGCTTTATATCGAATTGGATACCCCTTCACCTATTGTCGATGAACTCGTCCCATTTCTCTCACATAAAATGCCAAAAGTGGTTGCAGCGACAACAAACGTATTGTACACCATTTACAAGGAGTTTGGGGCCAAAACAGTTAACCCTAAACCTGTCTTGCAATTCTTACCAAAACTTTTTGCGCACGGTGACAAAAATGTCCGCGCCGAGGCCGTCAATCTCACTGTTGAGCTTTACAAGTGGCTGAAAGATGGTATGAAGCCTATGTTTTTTAACGATCTGAAGCCCGTGCAGCAGAAAGAACTAGACGAGGCATTCGAGAAAGTAAAGAATGAGACCGCGAAGCAGATGCGACTACTACGCTCACAACAGGTGGCAGTCGCTGAGTCTTCAGCAGGTCATGGAGATGATTCGGAGGCAGAACCTGAAGGCGAGACGGATGCATTCGATTTATTCGAGCCCGTTGATGTGTCAAGCAAAATCCCAAAGGACTTCTGGGAGCAGATAAATTCCACCAAATGGAAAGACCGGAAAGAAAGCCTTGACGTTCTCTACGGAATTCTTAACGTGCCCCGCATCAAAGAAGAAGACTTTAATGAGCTCGTACGTATCCTCGCTAAGAGCATGAAAGACGCCAATATTACTGTTGTGATTGTTGCTGCGAACTGCGTTGAATGTCTGGCCAAAGGTTTACGGAGAGGATTTGCGAAATACCGTACCACGGTTTTTCTTCCAATTGCTGAACGTCTAAAAGAGAAGAAGCAAACCGTAACGGATGCACTAAGCGCTGCCTTAGACAGTATTTTCGACTCTGTAAGTTAAAGGTACCTGAGTAAAAGGCGAAGCACACTCGTATTTCATTTGCTAACGGTTATTTCAAAAGACGTCTTTAACAGATATCTTGGAGGATACGATGGAACTTCTGAAAAACAAAAATCCGCAAGTGAAACTCGAATCACTGCGTTTTTTAATCCGGTCTCTTAGAAATACTCGAATAGCTCCTTCTAAAAATGAAGTTAAGGTTATTTCGGATAACGTGACTAAACTGCTTGCAGACACATTGGAAGCGACACGAACCGCTGCTGCTGAAGCTATGGGCACACTGATGAAAATTATGGGAGAGCGAGCTATGAACCCTTTCCTTGATGGGCTCGATGATATTCGCAAATCAAAGATCAAAGAATTTTTCGAAACGGCCCAGGTTAAGGCAAAAGACAAACCTCCAGCACCAAGCGTCGCTATGCCGATGGCTACAACGGCTAAACAAGGAGCTAAGAAAAAAGTTACCACCAAGAACCCAAGCTCTCAAACTCAAACTTCCCGATCAGGTGCACCAAATACAAATCGTCCTTCGGTTGAAGAAACATCTAGCCCTTCAAAGAGAGTCTCTTCGGTCTCGAAACCGCTGGCCCCGAAACAACAGCCTTCGAGACTCAGCAAAAAGACCCCGCTCCCACCAGCTCTAGCGTCTCCAACTCGGGCAGCAGCCCAAATAGAAGAAAATATCCCACATAATCCTCCTGTTGCTTCGAAATTCGGACTAGGATCTCGGGGTGGGCTTACTGCACGAACACTTCAAGCGCCTCATTTAAATAGCAAAGCCATCGAAGGACTTAAATCTACAGATTTACAAAATTCCAATATTGACAGAGCAGAATTGGAACGTTTGAGGCTTGAAAAGGAAACATGGCTCACTGAAACTGTCGGGTATCGTGCGGAGAAAGAGAAATTGCTGCAGGAGCTCAGTGAGATTCGATTGCAAGTGAGTACAGCAATTCCGCTGGGTTTAACAATACGTTTGCTTACAGAACACCATCTCGTTCCTTTTATCTCTTATCAACGAATAGAATGCGCAGTTAATTGAAGAACACACTCGTGACATTCTTTCTATCAAAGCGAAGGAAACCCAACTTCTTCGACTACGCTCCGATATCCAAACGGCCGAAGAAAGTGTCGAGAAAAAACAAAGAGAGATAGATCGACTCAAGCGAGAACTAGCACGGTTTAGCCGAGCAGGTTCACCAGCTGCCTCTGATTTTGCAGATACGATAGCAACAGAGCAATATGGTGGATATCCACGGGAGCGAACGACTAGTGCTTCCGGAATCTCGAGCACAGGTGAACACAGCCAAAGAATGAACGCTCTTTCACGACCCCGTAACCGATCCAGTCTTGCAGGATCATATACCATCGATGATGGCCAGATTGGATACCCCCCTCGAGAAGGCATAAGAAGTCCCATTTCGGAGTCTGGGGCGAGTAAAGACAAGTCGCAACAGCAGAAGATTGATGGTGATGTTCGGATCGGGGATCCTACAGATCCAAACGAAAACTGGAAACGGGCAGCTCAGGTTACCTCACAACTTAAGATGAGAATTGAACAGATGAAAGCCCGACAACATATGCGTGGAGTTTCATAAGATTTGACGATTACATAGTCTAGCTAACTACTCAGGTACCCCGATTTATCCTTTGCCTATCTTTTTCTCGGAATTATGTCACCAAAATGGTTCGCTTAGGATGGCTCATGGCTGGTGGGGTTTCATCAAGCTGTTCTATCTTTCCAGTGTAAAGGTAGAGACTAATAAAACTCATGTCTAATTTCATATTCAAGTGTTGGGGTAATAACTTGCCAACCAATATTGCTAGCGATCTTCTCCTACATTATAATGATGATGAAAGCTCATTCAAACGGTTTTAGACAACGGTACTATCGCTCTACCGCCTTTAATGATAACTTTGGGGGTAACTAGGTCTTGATGTGCTTGTTTGGTTGCCCATTCTTGTCCTATAGGGAAGCGAAGAGATCGTTCATACTGTTCACGACTTTCGAAAGGATACGGAATGTTTGTTGCTAGATATTTTTCGCTCTGGATAATGAGTTAATGATTACTTCTTATCAAATCGAGGCTACAATTCTTACCTTTTTCGACATTTTTTTGTTGACAACGAGTTTCGCGCAGCGCAGGCGAGCATTTCGAGTAGTATTGCTAGTTACCCTGGTGGATCGCTGTGCATGAGAATTTGTAACGCACCAGGTCCCCCAACCTGGCAGATTCCCTATCGAGCTAGCCTTTCCATGTGTTTTCCGAGCGCAGGTTTCGGCCATCATCTCTTGAAGTACCTTGTCACCTGCAAATGCACGAACGAGGAGCTCTGGTTGCTTTCTAGGTATATCTACAACCGACAACGAGGGCTCGGCAGTCGTCTCAGGAAAATCAGGTATTCCTGTACTCTTTGAATAACCCGCAGTAGATAAATTATCCAAGTCAACTTCTCCCGATATCACCTCCTCAGGTAACTTACCTCGAGAAGATCTCATATCTGCTATTACTAAGTGTTTCTGACCGTGTCCGCTTTGATGATTTGAGCAAAGCCATGGGTTTTGACTCTCTGCCTGGCTAGCCGATGAACAATAACTATTGATTTCCCCAACAGGAGACGGCATACTGTCTTTCGTTGCCTCCGTTGACTCCATTTTGAATTTAATATTTGATGACAGCAGCGACGTAGCCGAATGCAAGCCATCGTGAAATACTCGCCTGCCAGAAGCTCCTATGGGATTCTCTGTCCCCTCATTTCCCTTTACACTAGGGATTTTCGGCTTTTGCATGAACTTCATGTTGTGCAAATCACGGTGTGGCTGGCCCCCCCAAGATTGTGATTCTATCGTCGTCATGATATCATCTGATATTAGTGAGGGAGGGACCGTTTTCAATTTGCTCCCGATCTTCGTATCGAGTGTGGGCGATGGTTCTTTGATGCATCGTAGTTCGTCAAGTTGAAATTCATGATCACCAGTGGCTTCCTGGCCATTGCGAACAAGATTTTTATGACGCCGATATTTAATTATTTTGCTTGAGCAAGCCTCATCTAACGCGTCGTTATTTTCTAAATGGCTGACAGGGATTGTAGACTCCTTGAATGTTTTTAGCTTCCCTCTCTTTAAAACTCGCCTGTACATTTTGGATTTTATTCTTTTTATTTTTTTCGCCTTCGCTTCCTGTCGCAGAAACAATTCTCTCTCCATGCGTAATCGGCCGATATTTTGGCGCGCGTTTATGTCACTGGTGTTTGGGGAGTCATTGGGTCGATTGTGAGAATCTCGCAATTCGATATCAGGTGCTGTGAGTGAAAGAACGTTGGAGACAGTCCTTTCTAAGTTGGAAGAAAGTGATTTTTTTCTCTGGCTTATTTTCGTATTAGAAGTGAAGGTACTATTATTATTGTAGAGTGATTTTTTTGTTGGGTCTTGTAGAGGAAATACTAGTTGATCGGAATTTCGTATAGATTTAACAGTGTCGTTCCATATTTCAAGAGATTGTTTTGTAGTATCGTACGCCTCTTGACGGCTTTGTCGACTTCGAGCGATGTCCGGAATAGGGGCCTCTAGCTTCCGATAGCCCACTCGATTGATGGAACTTCCTGAGTTCGAAGCATCAAATAAATTGTGTAAGGAAGCCCACAAAAGATGGTTGTCAGACGATGTCAAGCTGTCCAAATCTTTCGGGTTGATTTTGTGTTCTGATATTTCAGAGATATCCTGGGTACAAGCAGCGGATGCTCCACGCTTTCGTTTATTTCGAGCTGATATCTTGGTTGAAAACGTTGTCACTCCCTGCAAAAGTAGCGCGGATGGTCGTTCGATTGAATCTATAAAAGTCAACTGTTGCTTATTCTTATATGTGAGGGTTGGATTGAGGAAAACTCTTACCCTTCAGCCGGGTGTCCAAGTTTGCTTCATCGCGCTTCGAGGCGACGAAACTGCTATGAGAGGTTCGGAGGGAGGACAGAGCCCCCTTTTTGCTTCCCGGAGACATCGAGAAAGTTTTTTATGAAAACGAAACTAGGAGAGCATAAAATCTAGTATTTCAGACAACTGGATGCGGTGAGAAGAGAAAGGTGAAAATTCGGCGATCTGAAGACAATGAAGTTCGCGTGCGAAAGCTTCGAAGCCAGGAAAAATGAGAAGTATATTCGGTAAAATCTCCCGATCAGGACTGGCAAACATGTGTTGTGATTCACAAACTTGCAACACTTTTAAACGTACGCTGCGTGGTTCAGTTTTGCACGAGATGAAAAGGTTCTTCGGAGTGTTAGAGTGAGCATGCATCTATCGCGCTTGAGAACCCCAATTCGTTCCGGGCCAGGGGAAGGTACCTAAGCCTGCATCGATGCAAATTGAATCAGTAACCTAATCAATAATTAAGTACTTAAAGTGTTTAAGTACTTATATATTTGAGGATTTAAGCGAGTACTCAAGGTTTAACAGTATCTAACCTAGTACGACTTAATACAAATCGAGTATTTTTGCAGCCGCTTCAATTGGTCACTATGAGCTCATGCTTAATTGCAATTACGTCACATGAAAGCCAATACACTTGCAACATGGTAAAATTACTTATTTCCTTACCAAGCACTTGAGCAATTGTGTACCTTCAGGACTGACGGACTTAATTAATTACTTAAGTACTTCAGAACTTAAGTATTTACTCGACTTCGCATCACAATTTTATTTTCTTGAATGCTCACCCCCAACGATAAAATTAACTCTTGGAATACTACTTAAGTAGCTATCAGCAGTGCTACTTCTGTAGGTATAGAAATCCGAAAGTGATTGCAATATCAGCTTCAGTACCCAATACTGTATCAGCACGCCCGCCCAATGCATTACCGGGTATGGTAGTGCTGGAAGTCAGCAGATCCTTTAAGAGCAAAACCTCCAAATTGCTCGAGTTTGCGAAAGCCGCAGACGATTGTGTTGATACGCGCTGAGGTTCTTGCACTTACTTAAGCAAGCCCTCAGTACGAAGCTACCACCGCCGATTTGCCCAATAGTTTCAAACACATTTACTTGGTAACTAAGGCAATAGGCTTGAGAATTTATTCCTTTGACTTGCCTACACCGTGAACTGACATCGACCATCTAACCAACTAGCTAGCCATCCACCAAACTTTAGTCGCCTCACACGTCTTCTTATCATCCACCGAGACTAAAACCAACCGTTGCTAACAACCCGCATCTTGTGCTCAAGCTCTTGTGAGCGCAAAAGCCGCTATTCCACCTCTGCTTTCTGCAGTCTTGGAGACCTTTCTCAGCGGAAGAAAGATTTGCGGATTGGATAAAGGTTGATCTTTTCGTTGAGGCCATCTTCGCCTGACGACTTGTCCACGAGACACCATTGCCAATTTTTATAAATAACGCCGCGACGTGGCCAGCTCAACGGCAAGATGCTCGAAGGCCTTGTTGCTACCCTCCTCAACAGGTTCCTAGGAATGTGAGTCTTAGACATATTTCTCCCCTGTTTGTATCGACCCTAGCTAATGATTATAGGTACATACGTAACTTCGATCCCAAGCAGCTGAATATTGGTATTTGGAGGTAATATGAGCCTGGTTTTTTACTACATATATCACCCCAAAATAAGTGTCACTAGAACTCTAACTCTGGGTGCGAAAGTGGCGATGTTCAGCTTCGGGATTTGGAGCTACGGAAAGAGGTTCGCTATTGACCCGAACGTTTTGGTTCTTGAGGCATCGCTAATATTAAGGTGTATGGAAGGCGTTGGATCAAATGAAACTCCCGCTCAATGTTTCAGAGGGCCACCTCGGACGCTTGACACTCCAGTATGCTTATCAATATCAGCCCTCACTCAATTCTGATATCCCAAGAAAATATGTTCTCACAAATAAACATTGCAGGATTCCATGGAGCAACTTAAAAAACAAACCGGTAAAGGTTACAATCGAAGATGTGTTCCTACTAGCTACGCCTAAGCAAGACTCAGAAGTATGTATAAGATCCAACACTGGAAAGATCGACAGTTTTAATAATACTCCTAATAGCATGACGAAGATGACGAAGAGCGGCGACGCCAAGTTCTAAAGCAAGAAAAACTAGAAAGTGCCGAGTTAGTCCACGAGAGAACAACCTCAGGGCTCTCCGAGGAGGAGCAACAAAAGCACCAATCTTTTACTGAATCTCTTGTTACAAAGGTATCTCGGTCAGCTTATCTGAATAATTAGTCCTAGAATGCTGATATCAGTTCCCCAGATTGTCGATAATTTGCAAGTTACCATTAAAAACATACATATCCGCTATGAGGATTCCATATCTACTCCAGGGGTACGTGAATTAAAACAGAACACCTTGGCCACCAGATTCGAGATTTTAGAAATGAGTCGACACTAAAGTCCATATATCTAGCACCCCTTTGCACTGGGCTTCACGTTGGAGGAATTTTCTGCTATCTCGACGAATGAAAATTGGCAACCGATTTTCATTCAAGGAAACGTTGCTATTACTCACAAGCTCGGGAAGCTTAGCTCCCTAGCAATCTATTGGAATACAGATACAGGACTGCTCGGACAAGGTTCGCATGAAACTGTGCTGAAAGAATTCCCTCGTCTGATAGCAAAATGTAATGTACCGCCTGAAAATCAGCAATTTGTCCTGAAGCCTGTTAGTGGTGAGGCGAGACTCGAATTATGCAAGACACCAACACACGAGACACCCAGACTTAAAGCACGAACGCTATTTGATGAAATCGGTTTTGTTCTTGACGAACATCAATATAGAGACGCACTCATGCTAATCGACCTGTTTCATTTTTACATACGCCATCAACAATATAAGAAATTTCGCCCAAAATCAACTCTATCTGACGACTCAAAAGCGTGGTTCAAGTTTGCTATCACAGCTGTCTTGAGCGAAATTCACGAGAAGAACAAGAAATGGACCTGGGCGTATTTTAAAGAGCGCAGAGATGACCGACTGCAATATATCAACCTCTTCAAAAAGAAGAAGAAATCAGAAACTCTTTCGGCAAGCGAGACTGATGAGCTGAAACAACTTGAATGGAAACTCTCTTATGAAGATCTGCGATTTTATCGCTCGCTAGCTCGAAATCAATTACGCAAAGAGCGAGCGGTTGTTAAAAAGCCTCAAGATCAACAACCACAGGGATGGTTTTCTTGGGTATGGGGGTCGCAGGCTGCGAACGATGGTGTTAATATGAGTGATGAAGCTACCATGACTGAACAGCAGCGGCAAGAATTGTATGACGCCATTGATTGGGACGAGAAAAAATCACTGGTTGAAAGTATAGATCTTCCCCGTGATTCTATCAAAATGGAACTTGAGGCAAGTCTTCAAACTGGAAGCTTCACTTTGAAGCGAAGCCCCTACAGCGCAAATACAACAGAGATTGTTTCACTCCTATTCGACAATTTTAAAGCGGCGTTTGTGCAACGACCTGATTCTTTCCTTGCTGAGACTAGCCTTGGTGGATTACGTGTCTACGACGGAACGACCACAGGCTCGTTATTCCCACAAATCGTAAGGGTTAAGCGAGAAAGAATAAACGAAAACCAGGACCATCAAACTCTGAAAGGTACTCGCTTTAACGACGAAGACGCCTTTTTCCATGCTACCTTTGAAAGAAATCCTTTGGATGAATCTGCTGATTCGGCCGTTACTGCCAAGTTGCGAAGCATGGAAGTAATATACAACCCACGCTTCTTCGAAGAGATCTATCGTTTCTTTAAGCCACCGGAACGTCACATGGAGTCAATTGGCGCACTGATGGAAACAGCTGGTGCCACTGTTGAAGCCGTGAGGCAACAAACTCGGGCTGGTCTTGAATTCGCTCTAGAAGAGCATAAGACAATAAATGCGAAATTGGACCTTCAGGCACCCCTGTTGGTCGTACCAGAAAATGTCACAGCCCATGCCGCGAACTGCTTGGTTATAGATGCTGGTCATGTTAGTCTCATAAGCGACCTCGTGCAAAAGGATGCGGTGCAGGAAATCCAGTCCAAGCAGAGTCTTCAATATACAGAGGCAGACTATGAGAAACTCGAGTCGCTCATGTATGACAAATTTCTCTTGCAACTGCAGTCTACTCAGATTCTAATTGGGCCATCTATCGAAGAAGCCATCGCACATTTGCAGGAAAACGAGGATGCGAAGCAACTACGGATAGTCGACAGAATTAACATTGACTTTAAGGTTGAAATATCAATTTTACCCAAAGCTCCTAATCTGACAAAATTTCGAGTTTCAGGGCACATGCCTATGTTGCATGCCAGTGTCTCTGACAAGAAGTACAAAACATTGATGGGAATTATCGATGTTGCTATCCCCAGATTCGGCGACGGTGATATTGAGAAGAAAACAACAACGGGGAGTCCATCTAGACAAAATATAAGAAAGCCAACATCCGGCCGGCGAGACTCGAAGTTTAGATTTTCTGCTCAAGAACAGGCTCTTTTGATTGTTGAAGAAGAATCGGATGACAACAGCAGCCATGAGGATGATAACTTCACAGAAGCTTCCGAGGGTCAACTTTCGGTAAGTTAGAACCCGAAACATGCATCTAACTGGGAGAATTAGCCAACTAGTTCTGTAATAGACTAACAATAGCTGCTAGGATGCACCGAAACTCCATCAAAAAACTTTCGAGCTCAAATTTCAAGTTGATCGTCTTCAAGGCTCGCTTTTCAAGGCAGAAAGTAGAGTAAACCTTCCTGACAGGCCCTTGGCAGAGTTGGTCGCCGATGGTTTTATTCTGGATTTCTATGTTAAGCCTTATGAAATTGTCGCCGATGTTGTCTTAAAGACACTAAATCTAGAGGATCAAATTGACATAGACCCCTCCCCACACTTCAAGAGCATTATAACATCAGAAGTTTCAGACGAGTCCAATAGAAGCTTGGTGCATATCAAGTACGCCAAAGTCAACAAAAGTTCACCCGAATATATGACGATCTACGAGGGTATCGATACCAACGTTGATGTGTCTATATCGACAGTCAATGTTATCATAACGCGGACAACTTTATTAACTCTTCTCGATTTTATCGTTACAACTTTTACAAACCAAACTGGGAATCAGTTGGAAAAGAAAACTGTCACCCCAGCGGTTGATCATGATAGTTCCGTTGATAATCAGCAATCACCGTTATCGTCCGAATACAGCCCCGATAAAATGCGCGTCAAGATAGATCTTTCTACCATAGCCTTAGTGTTGAACAACGATGGTCTTCGATTGGCTACGCTAAGTCTTGCATCCGCTGATGTTGGAGTATTTTTGATGGGAAAAACTATGCGTATTGGTGCTAGATTAGGGAACTTCTCCTTACTGGACGACATCAATGAAGGGGCTGGGAAAGATTCAGAATTACGCCAACTGATGACGATCGATGGTGACAATCTGGCAGAGTTTCGATACGAAACTTTTGACCCGGATCACCCTGTTAGCTATCCCGGGTATGATACGTCCATCTACTTGAAATCTGGCTCTGTCAGGGTAAATTTCGTAGAGGAACCTTTCCGCAAAATTGTAAATTTCATGGTCAAATTTGGTCGAATGCAAGCTCTTTTTAACGCTGCGAGACAAGCAGCTGTTAGCCAAGCGAGTCAAATGCAAGAACGAGTCAACCGAACCCAGTTTGATATCACCATACAAACACCGATAATTACATTTCCCAGGGCACCTAGATCCGACAGGATTGGAAGAGATACCATTACTGCATATTTGGGAGAGATATATGCCTCAAATATATTCACGCCGTTGGATGACTCGGAAAACTCGTTGATTGTTAACAAGATTGATACAGGTATTCGCAAAGTGAAACTAATATCGGCCTTACATTTTACACCAGAGGCAATAGAAGAGCTCGAAATGATAGATAATATTGATCTCGGGTTCAAAATCAGTTATATTGAGCACCAGGAGTATTTAGAGCGACCGGATATAGAGGTAGGCCGATCCTTTACAACATTACGTTTCCTTTCTAATTGGAAGAGCAGATACAAGGATCTATGTCCGACTTGAGAATGAAACTTTCCCAAAACCAACTGCAAATAATACTGGATTTGAGCCGCTCAATACCAAGTGTTTTTACCGGAGAACCAGAGGAGCAAGTCGAGCCTGGGGTTTCAAAGCGTCTCGACCCCTCATCCCAGGACATCATGAATATATCAAACCCTTCTACCGCTGACCCTCCTGCTGATAAAAATCTGCCCCATAATCCGACATTCGAGCTACATCCAGAGCTCGCTATAACTTCTGGTATATGGACTAAGGTAGATCTCATTTTGGCAATGGGTGACATTAGTTTGGAACTTTTGCTTTGCAACCCTTCCGAACCAATCCGTGACATGTCGGCTGCCAGTCTTTCGAAGTTTTCTTTGAACAAAACAAAGATAAAGTTCCGCATGATGAGCGACGGGTCTTTGGAGTCCGAGGTATTGATCAAATCATTTACAATCAACGATAGTCGCCGTAAGGAATCCAACAAATATCGTAAGATAATGTCATCTACAATCACGGATGGGTCTCAATTCATGGCTAGTGTCACAATATCAGGGCAAAGCGATCGGCATCTTATCGCAATGCTAACAATTGATAGTCCAAGGATAATCTTCGCTCTTGACTATCTGTTTGCGCTAAGGGATTTTATTATAACTGGAGTTGCGATAGATGCCCCAATGGCAACAGAGCAGATTTTGTCGAGCGCAGAAGATTCGAGTATAGATGATGCGTCATCCAATTCTGATGAGCCTCCTGATTCTAATACCATCTCCTACGAAACAAGCACTTCCGCTGCCATGAAAGAAAACATCGGAAACCCACTCTCCACATCATTCCGGATCAACATAGTCGATGCCCAAATAATTCTAATCGCGCATCCTGAGAGTAGTAGCTCAGAAGCTATCGTCCTTGGAACAAAACAAGTACTTCTCGTACAGCAGCATGCATTGGCCCTCGAAGTCAGCAAAGTGGGAATGTTCTTGTGCAGAATGGATAGATTTGAAACAACGAGGCTACGAATATTAGATGATTTTGGGGCGAAAGCATCAATGGAAACGCGCCCCGTGGGCGACGGACAAGCAGTAACATCTATTTCAGTGAACGTCGAACCGCTTGTTCTGCGGGTTTCACTTCGAGACATAATGCTTGCAATGGAGATTGTGTCGAGAGCATCCGAACTATCGAATACACCAAACAAGCAGGAGCAAATGGACTTACAAGCAAGCTCCCAAATGTTTGGTCACCCTGCTTCAAGTACCTTTTCAAAGCAAGTTGCAGGTAGATCTTCATCTATTTCGAAGACCCAAGCACAAAATACTGTGAAGGCACCGAATATCACTTCGTCTAAAGGCATAGTTCAAGCTTCTATAATTCTAAACAAGGAAGAGATGGTCGTAGCCGTAGACGGCTTTCGGATTATTCTTATCGGCGATGTCCACGAACTCCCACTATTGGATCTAAGCATCAAGCATTTTACAGCGAGGGTCGGAAACTGGTCTTCTGAGGTAAATATAGAAACCTGTCAGTTCATCTTAATCTACTTACATGGTTCTTTCACCAGATGAACGGGGATACAAATATTGAAATATTCGTAAATATCTATAACTTTTCAAAATCTGCTTGGGAGCCGTTAATTGAGCCGTGGCAATTGGGTCTCCATGTAAGTTGCATTCTAACCCTAAGTGCAAATATCGGTTTACTGATACCTATCCCTTAGATTTCACGTTCTATGAATCCTGCTCGTCTAGCAATAGAGCTATTTTCTAGGAAGATGATGGAACTTACAATTACAACCCAAAGCATAGTTCTAGCATCGAAAGCGGCGCAGTTTCTCTCGCAAAGTGACGATGTTCTTACAAAGCCACGTGGAGCCGATGCACCTTATCGCATTAGAAACCATTCTGGTTACCCGATCCACGTTTGGGCTGACATTGAAAGTCATTCTGGTACATCGATGGCTCGCAGATTAGAAGACGGGGAAGAGTCTCCATGGCGTTTTGAGGAATGGGAGAAAATGCGAGAAGTAGGCTTTAACCCCTCTTTGCCTTTGCTAGAGCTTTGCTGATTGAAATTAAGAATCTCAACCCTGAAGGTGGAAATGGGGTTGTTGGTATCAAATTAGAGGATACGCCGTTCGAGAGTGTGACTAAAATCCCAGTGAACCGTGAAGGTGAAGAGACATATGCTCTCCGACCACGAGTGAATAAGATAATTCACAGGCTCCTCTGCGAGGTTCACCTCGGAACAGATAATGTGAAATATATAACTTTTCGGTCGCCGTTCTTGATCGAAAATAACACTCAAATACCTATCGAACTTGGCATTCTAGATTCTGGTCGAAATCACATCGCTCGACTTTACAAAATCAAACCTGGAGATGCCCGTCCATTCCCAGTGGAGTCGGCTTTTTACAGCGCTGCGGTTGTCCGACCGGACGGTAAGAATTATTTTCATTGGGACAACGGGTTAGATTATTGACATCATTTCATGTAGCTGGATTCGGATATAACTGGTCAGATGGCAGGATTTATTGGGAAGATCTTCGTGGGGCACCAACCCAAATGCTTACTTGTACAAACGAAGAAGAAGCCGCACCTCCCTTCTACTTCCATATGCATGCCAACTATGATAGAATGGATCCATTAAGCAGGTACTCTATTTCAAGATACACTCGAATCTATCATTTTCTACCTTCTCGGTTTTCCTTTACGTAATATTGCTAACTTACCAACATTTAGGAGGTACCCGCATATGAGAGTTCGGCTATCTGCACCTGTGGAAGTAGAAAATCTTCTTCCATTTGATTTCAAATATAGGATATATGACAAAAATACAAAAAAGGACTGGACAAACTTCTTGAGAAAGGGAGGCTTAAGTCCAGTACACGTAGTACAACTATCTCACCTCCTACTCATGAGTATAGAGATGCAGGACACTTGTAAGGTCAAAAACTATGCCCTTAATTGACAGTTACTGATGAAGGTAGTATTTGGGCAAAGCGAATTCGCGATAATAAACTCTGCCGATAGCGACGACTTCAAAAAGGAACTTTCTCTCTCTTTGAAAGATAAAAATGGTCTTTCATTGAAGTTACGACTCCACTATTAGTATGTTCATCATCATATGAACTTCTAAAATTTTGCTAAACTCGCGATAGTCCAATCCCCAGTTCTGGTGGGGCTTTCAGAGTATCAGTATCCAGTCCATTCCTCCTTTTGAACAAGACAGGGCTAGAGATATTTGTTAAAGCCAAGTCGTCTATGCAACAAGCACGACCTGCAGCAGGGCAGTCATTTTCAGGTAGAGCTTGTCGTGCCGGCTTTTTTAATCATTTTTGCTTTAAGCTGATTTTAGTCTAAAGAGGGTTCATCGAGAAAGAAAGCAATACCGTACATGTTTTCTTATCCCACCGACGATCGTCGAAATAGGGCACTTCTAAAAGTGGGCGATTCTGCTTGGAGTCGGCCAGTAAGTTTTGAGGCCATAGGGAATATAGATGACGTTGTCATAGCGAGTTCTTCCAAACAAGAAGAAATCCACATTGGCATATCCGTAACAGAAGGTGAAGGGAAGGTAAGTACGATTCCTACTATCAAGCGAAGGATGATACTCACGAGATCGCGATATTAGTATAAATTGACAAAGATAGTGACTCTCACTCCGAGATTTATCCTAAATAGCAAGCTTTCAGAAGATATAAATGTTAGAGAGTCCGCCTCTTCTCGAATAATGACTTTAAAACCTGGAGAGCTGTTACCACTTCATTTCTTACGACAATCCCACGAAAAGCAGTTGACGCTTTGCTTCCCGGGCCTCGATAATCAATGGTACAAACCAAAAAATCTGCTTCGTTATCTAAGCTTACTGACCTCCTTTGAAGGTCTTCGCCGTTCAGTATTTCAGATATAGGAACTATCCATGTCAAGATTTCCAAATCCGGTCGAAGACAAAGATTAGTTAGGATCGAGGTTCTCCAAGAGCACGCAACCATTTTTCTTCATATCAGCATAGAAACCAAAAATTGGCCTTTCTCAATGAGGAATGAGAGCGATGCCGAATTCACCTTCTGGCAGGCAGTAAGTCCTATGAGTGAATGCCTTTCCAAGACGATATTCTCAAACCTCTTATTTCTAGGACCCACACCTCAATGAGGAAGAGGATCAACCAAGCAATTCAAATTTCCGCCCGATTCGATACCGCCTTCCCCCACGAAGCATAATGCCATATGCTTGGGATTTCCCGGCTGCGAAGAAAAAAGAACTCATACTTTCTTCTAATGGGAAAGAACGGCATATAAGGCTATCGGAAATTGGGAACTTGGTGAGGGAAAATTTGGAATATGAACAATAACGTGGTCGCTAATCCAAGTGTTTTAGATTCCCATGAAGATTCCGGCTAGGCCTGGCGGATCACAACTAAAGATAATAGACATTAATGTTGCCGCTGACGGGCCGACTCAAACCTTAATTCTCTCCAATTACAAACAGTCTAAAAGTATCTATAAGCCTAAATCAAACACCTCTCAAACAAGTGTAACTGGAAATTCAATTTCAGGTTTTGAGGTTCAAGAAGAGGATGGGGAGATTTCCTTTAAAACGCAGGTACGGCTTGCTGGGATCGGAGTATCTCTAATTAATAGTCACCTGAAAGAACTCGCCTATATCACTTTCCGAGGAATCGAACTCAAATACAACGAATCAAACCTTTACCAAACACTTAACTTGGTGGTTAAATGGATTCAAATTGATAACCAATTATATGGCGGTATTTTCCCTATCCTTCTCTACCCAAGTGTGGTTCCCAAAACAGGAAAGGAGATGGATGTTCACCCCTCCTTTCACACGGCGGTGACAAGGGTTAAAGACGATTGTAAGTTCAATCCAACTTCCTCTTCCTAGTACGAATTAAATTAAAATAATGAAAAGCATATGGTGTCCTCTATATCAAATATGCGACCTTTCTGTTACAGCAAATGACGGTCGAAATCGACGAGGACTTCATATTTGCCCTTTTAGACTTTTCGAAAATTCCGGGTGCCAGCTGGGCTCAGGGGGCAGAGGAAATACTTTGCGATGAAAATCTAGACATACCAGAACCAAAAGCAACAGAGGCTGGTCAAGATGTTTACTTTGAACTTCTTCATATACAACCAGCACAGATGGACCTATCTTTTGTACGGACAGAAAGAATCAACGCCGAGGACAAAACCTCCTCTCGAAACCCCCTCATGTTTTTTGTTAACGTACTAACGATGGCGATTGGGAATATCAACGATGCTCCAGTCAAGCTTAACGCCCTATTACTTGAAAATGTTCGCGTTTCCGTTCCAATTCTGCTACAGCGTGTCCAGGGTCACTATAGCCAAGAATTTCTCTATCAAGTTCATAAAATCCTTGGTTCCGCAGACTTCCTTGGGAACCCTGTTGGCCTTTTTAACAACATAAGTTCCGGTGTTATGGACATATTTTACGAGCCCTATCAAGGATTTGTGATGACGGATCGACCCCAGGAACTTGGAATTGGTATAGCAAAAGGTGCCACTAGCTTTGTAAAGAAATCAGTTTTTGGTGTGACAGATAGTTTATCAAAAGTTACGGGCAGCATCTCAAAAGGTATGTATCTTTGATGCGATGTAGTTTATGGCACGTTACTTAATAAATAATTTAGGTCTGTCAGCCGCGACGCTCGACAAACAGTTTCAGGATCGCAGACGAATGTCGAGATCCCGAAACCGTCCAAAACATGCACTTTATGGAGTGACCAGTGGTGCAAATTCCTTTATAACAAGCGTTGCTAGTGGTGTTGGTGGCTTAGCTAGGAAGCCACTCGAAGGGGCCGAGCGTGAAGGCGTTGCTGGGTTTATTAAAGGTTTTGGCAAAGGGGTAGTCGGGCTAGCCACAAAACCAGCAATCGGAGTTTTCGACCTTGCTTCCAGTTGGTCAATTGATACCTATAGCGAATGTGGCCTCAGCTAACGATGAGAATACAGACGTTACCGAAGGTATCCGCAATACGACAACGGTATTCGATGCTGAAGGCCTGGAAAGAGTTCGGCTGACGAGATACATCGGACGAGATGGAATTGTTCGCCCTTATTCACAAAGAGAGGCTCTAGGACAGTTCTGGTTGAAACAGCTAGACAATGGGAAGTATTTCGAAGAAGATTATATAGCACATCTAGAGCTTCCCGGGGAAGATGTTGTTGTCATGCTCACTTATGGGTAAGTCTAGCCTTGTTCAACTTTGGTTTCTATCTGCTGAAGCAACAAACTCTAGCCGTATCATGCTCGTGAAATCAAAAAAGCTTGTTTGTGAATGGGATGTACCTTTGAAGGATCTTCAAACCATAAGCATGGAAAAGACGGGGATCTCTTTGTCACTTCGAGGTATCTCAACATTTTTCAAGGTTCAGATACAAATCATAACACTGCTAATTTTATTTTTAAGGGGGTGTTACGGGGCCCTTCGTACCGTGTACCGATACCAGCCGGCAGTTTCTTTACAACAAAATCGCGCTAGCTGTCAACAACTTCAATTCAAAAAACCAGGATGTTACCTAAGTCAAACTCAAGTACTGGTATAGTTGTCTTTTGTTTCCAAAACTCTTAACAACACAAACCCTGAATGCCCCCAAGGTGTCTACGTGTCCTACACAACCTTCTACTCTCGCCGATCTAGATGTATCATAGAGTTCTCATTTAATTTGATAGAGCAAGGAAACAGACAACGCCGAAAGCTCCCATTGCCAGAAATAACAATTTTAAAATTCTTCGTTAAATCCCCATGGAAATGATTTGATGTGATCTGTGTATTTAACTGCAATTGACGATGCCACGGATTTACTTGAGAAATAACCTCGTAAATTTGGCGTGTTCTAAAACACGTTGTAGATTTTCAAATACATTGCTATAATACATACTTCAAAGTTCTTTAGTACCTACTTAAGTAACCACTTGAGTTTTTACTTGAAATTACCTGTAATGAATTATAAATATTGGGTGCTGGAATTGTGATGTATATGTTCTAATGGGAAATTTGTTGTGCCCTAACAATGATATTGTTGGAGGTGATATCTGGTTGATCGACCTGGTAGTATTTATATACATGTAAACAACCGACATAATGCCAATCCGCGAAGCGCACCTTTAAATTATATAAGTACTTAATCTGGTATTGAAATAAATAGAACCTAATAGGCAAAATAAATAAAAGAAAAGAGAATATGAAAATGAAAATGAAAAGGGCTGCACCAACGCCGAGCCATAAATGACATGCCACAACCCATAGTCCCGTAACGCCGCATCCAGAGGGCATGACGAACAAATATATATACTTAAGTATAAGTAGATGTACAATGATTCCTTATCAGGTTGGAGATAAATAAAAAAACGCCAAGTTTATTTTGAGCTTCGTGGAATAATTCGGCTGACAATGAATAAAATGAGACTTAAGAAATAGAGAGTGGGGTAGGGGGAAAGGTTCGGAGCAGGATTAACAGAGGGACGCTCGAGGGGTCAGAAGGGGGTGCATGACAACCTCCGGGGATTGCTTGACTGGTGCTAAGCCGTCGATTGGGGTATTTTCGTAATATATTCGTTGCTCCCCACCATGGAACTGAGTCTGATCAAACTGCGAATAGCCATACCAGAGTCCTGCACCTGGTTGCTGCTGTGATCCCATCACAGTGATTGGCATTTCACTCAGGCTATGATCTTGAACAGACTGGGAGATGCTGTCTTGTGTATTTGGTTGTTGCATGAAAATTGTGACGTTTCCAACGCCATCTACCCCAGGAGTATTGATAACAGGACTACGATAAAAATAGTCAACAGAAGCGCTACTTGTTGCAGTTGAGCAATTTGAAAGCTCTCCGGGGCTCCCGATACATCGCCCGGCGACGAGGTTTTGCTGAGTGGGACTGCTGCTGCACACGAGACGGAGGTTGGGATTATATTGATTTGTTGGAGCATGTTGTGAGAGACTGTTGCCATTGGCTATGTAATCTTCGGTACAGGAACGGGGAAGGTTGCCAAAATGTTGAGGTGCAGATTCTTGGAAACAATATGGACTTGTTGGTGTCATTGGATGATCGGATACCATGTTTGATTGAGATGGATGATAAACACCACTTGCGCCATTATAGCTTTCAGTGAAATTTAAGGCACCAGGATTTGATCGAGGGCTGGATGGAAGGGAAAGATCGGGTCGAAATAGGCTTAGATGTCGACCTTGACTCTGAGAAGGGCCATCATTTCCATGGTTTCGAAGCGTTTCTGGCCTGGCTTGGGATACTTTTTTCAAGTGAGAACGTTCTGGTGTAACATCATCGTTCTCGGATTCATCGTCCGAGACATCAAGATTTTGGCCGATGCCATGGGCCCGACGAGCATGTTTAATCAGAGTTGTTTTTCTACAAAAGCTACATCCATGTTGTTAGCATTACTATCTGCCGTTAATTTCTGTAAAGACTGCAGTACTTACCTTTTCCCACAACGATGAGCACCGCAAAGATACGGGCGCCGCCCTGTGTGTATTCGCCGGTGCCTAGCTAGACTGGACGACTGCGAAATTTCGAAATGTTAGAACAAAGCTACAAAGATCTGAGCTTAGTAGGAAAGAAGTAGGACTTACATCGGAAAAACATTTACCACAGCCAATAAACTCGCACTGGTGAGGCTTCTCACCAGTGTGAGTCCTAATATGAACGGTTAGGGCGCTCCGTTGGATAAAACTTTTCTTGCATCCAGCGAATGTGCAAGCATAAGGCCGAGTGTTGGTGTGGATGCGATGATGTCTTTGGAGGTCAGACTTCCTGTTGAATTTCTGTTGGTTTGATACAAGAGTACCGTATCAGAATCTCTGCAAGCCAAAAAAGGGAAGCGCGGCTTATTTACACACCTTGTTACAGTCCGGCCAGTCGCAAGGGAATTGCTTTGGCGCATGCCGTTCATCAATTATCAGTTCGTGGATTTCCATTTTGTGTTGATGTGTTGTTGATATGTTCACGTTTGAGGTTGAGTTGAGGTTAAGTTGAGCTGCGGTTGATCTTAAACTTGATCAACGCTCCGCAACCCGTCGGGGTCGTCTAGCGCTGCTATATGATCGTGAACCGACTGATTGGTCTTGAGATGATTTTGTATTATTTCGTTTTCGTCTCAAGTACTAGCGATTTCGTGTGTCTCACTTCTACGAAAAGGAAAGATTTCGAGTGGAGATGATGGGCGCGGTCGAGATCTTGAAGCTAATCTCAGACTGATTCTCCGATATTCTATAGGAACTTGTGAATTCATGTCAGCACGAAGAGAAACTGTATCTTGTAAGAAACGGAGAGGAGGAAAAGGAAAAGGACAAGCGGAGCAAATCACAGCGCCATGAATTGACACCGCTCATATGTCCCGATAATAATATAAATATTTTTTCACAAAAGAAAAAAGTGAGGGAGAAAGATAGCCTAGCCTAGGGGCCAGGAATCCGAAGCGGGTGAGGTGTGGAGGGGAATGATGATAAGTAATCATGCGGAGGGCATAATACTGAGCGCACCCAACTGCATGAAGGAAGTAAGCACACAGGTTGCTTGCATCCATTATCTTATGCTGCTGTTGGCTTGCTACCTGCCCTCCCCTTGACTAATTGCTCTGAAGACTGGCAAATACAGATATAGAAACCAAAACGACCAGCAAAATCACACAATTGCACAAAAAGCCGTTGAACGGGTAATTTGGCTAGACCAGATGGCGGAGCCATCGCGATAGCAAATGAACACCGCCGAGGGTAGATGTCCGGGCATATCCATGTATTTACACATCCCTTCACTTGGGTATTATTTTACGCCAAAATATTCTGGTCTTAAACCAGAGAACAGAACAAACTTTTCATGACAAGATGACGCTTACCTGGTGATATACGAGTATCTCCATCCGCTTTTATCTTGCGGCCAGTAGGATACCGAATGAGTGTTCTGGTGTCTAACCCATATTCAGTCAGTTAGCCTTCTGAAACACAACTCATTTTGTCTTTCTTCTTCTTCTTCTTCTTCTTCTTCTTCTTCTTCTTGCCTCGGACAGGGTTGCGGCTTGCAAACCTTCTGGTTCGAATGCGTTTGTAGGCGCAAACACTTTCACTGTGGTGCGCAATCAAAGCCCGAACGACCAGGAGAGCAACGATCGAGTGATAGATATATATGCGCGGGAGCAAGCTTTGGTAAAGGAGATTGACCTGGATCAAATTCCGGGTCCAATGAAACAAGCGATAATAAAACAGTACTGGATTTATTGATATTTCGAATATGATGCAAATTGGGCTTAGGAAAGACGTTAACAACTCCGTTAAAGTAAGGAGTATTTAATTCCTAGTCTGCAATAGCGATATAAGAACAACTCGATGTTTACAGACGTGGCGATCGATATGCCGCAAGAGGCAGATCATGCAGAGATCATGTATAAATGGATAGATGGATGGATATAGAGGGACGCAGATAAAAATATAGATAGAAGAAGAGATAAGGGATCAGAAGGTGTAGCTTTTTCAATATAGGGACCTGCTCGAAAATGTCTTTGTCGAGGGGGGTGCGGTAAGTGATGTTGATATAGAGCGAAATTCGAAATATGTCTGTTCAGGCTTTACCCAAGATGATGGACGGCAGTCGCAAGAAGTTGAGCCAAAGGGACGCTAGTTCGTCCTGAGATTGAACCGAGTTGCTCCTTGTCTAGCCCTTTTCGCCTTGCTCTTTCTTCTCTTCCTCTCTCTTTCTTTTTTTTCTTCTTTTCTTTCGAGGTTGCTTGACTTCCCTCGACAATTTCAATGTGGGTCCGGTTCCTGCCCCTGCTACCGTTCCCCGCCTCAATTAGATTGAGTCCAGGACATGCATCTCCGTTGCCTCGTCCACTCTTAGCATCCTTGAGATGATGATCCCTGATCGATGACCATCTCCACATGCGGGCAGGAGCTGAATACTGAAGTAGGCATGGTGCAATGCAGATGTTACAGAAGCCGTGGCGAGAAAATAATCCGCCATTTCCTTGATGATGCACTTCAGCATTTGCTCGTCATGTACAGTACCTTACATACGGACATCCGCGTCCTTTTGCACAAATTGGTAGTCATTTGGTTTCGACACCAGATGTGCCACTAAATGAAAATTTGAAACCTGCGAAATGGATGTATGTGTGGTACGGCGTGATCCCGCAAAGAGGAGGAAGTTTGTATTCTTGAAGACTCTAGAAACTCGGACAAGAAATCGCAAAGCCCAGCAAATGTACTTCGTAAAGTTAGCGAAATATTGATTATGAGTTTTTCCTTGCGGTACCGACGCTCAAACAATTTCCGCGAGTTGAGAACCCGCAACAACAGAAAGCTGAAGGGGTTTCCTGCAAATGCTCCAGAACGAGTTTCTGCGGCTAGATGGTGAAACAAATTGACCGGGACTGTGACCCAGAACCAATATCCACGTCGTCCAAAAGAACGACAAGGAACAGGGGTGAGAGTGGTTCCGGAAAAACACAATTCCTAGCAAGCACCAGTGTAAAGTAGAAAAAAAGAAAAGCTTGCGCCTTCTCGTGGTTGGAAAAGAGAATGAAAAAGAAAAAAGAAAAAAAAAGAGGAAAAGAAAAGGAAAAAGTGCAATATGACGATCCCAGGTTCAGAGTCTTGCGCTCAATGGCTTTTTCCCAACATGCGCTCCATCATATGGTGCATCTGCATGGGTCCACATTTGTGCAAGGATGCGCTCAAGTTGCTCTCCTTCTCTTAGAACAAAAGGTTGTGCTACAGTTCTCCAGGCGAGTGCTACAGCACCCCGAATCTCACTCTTTTTTATGGTTGATCGACTGACTTTACTCCATGAAGTTCCTTGCATCTGTGTTCCTTTTCGTAGGCGCCGCTATTGAATTCTGAGCAGCCACTGCTCGTTGCTTTGCTCCCGAACCCACCATTCTCAGTAAAGTTCTGTGCATTACGCAGATGTCCTTGTCGCAGGGATGGGCTGTTGAGGCTACTACATCTTTCCTGTGTGCTTGATGACCCTTGATGTCTCCGCTCTTTGCATATTAAGATCTAAAGCAGATACGAGAGGGGAATCTTGTGTATCCTATTGGATACTTCTGGAATGTCTGGATTTTTGATGCATTACTTTGTACGTGTAGGGTTTTTCGGCTCAGTCTTCGCGGCTTCATATACTTTAATTGAGCAAAAATGTACGAGTACCCTAAAGCTTGCAATGGACAATGAGCGATATCGCCTTTCGGGGGACGGAATAGCAGTTATAAGACTCTTTTTTGGTTTAATTCTTCAGGTCTTGTTGTTTGTTTCCGAGGCAAAGTTTTGGTGGATTGATTCGGAACCGCATACAAAATTTCGAGGTAGTTTCGGGGCTATCTACGCACACCAGACTGGGTTATCTCCAAACAAACCCAAAGCTTTTCGCAGAAGCCAGGGAATGCTTGTCTTGGATGGCTTCGAGGATACCCTGGCAGCTTCTGGGGAAAACCCATGCTTCAAACCCTCGTGCAGATTTATGTGGGTTAATCGAACAGCGCAACGAGACAGACACACACAAACGTCGAGTGGGAGCAATTCTCAGATCTACAGAGACGGAGTGTTCGAAAAAATAAGCAATATGCCCCGCCAAGAAGTACCTCCAACACAAACTTTGGTGAAAGGTACTTCTTGGATGGGCATATTGCTTATTTTTTCGAACATAGTAGTACAGACACACTTCACTTCCAGACTGAATTCCCCATGTTGACCACCATTAAAAAAACGAAAGAAAGAAGGGAAGAAGGAAAGAAGAAAGGAAAGGGAGGACGAACGAAAGAAAGGAAAAAGAAAAAAGCGCTTGATGACTTTAAACTTCCAAAGTTAGGTCGTTAAATTCATGTCTTTTTTCTTGCAAAGTGCAAGAAATTGCTTCATACTTCAATTTCGATAGAGGTAGAATAGTTTCTTGCTCCAGTCAAAGTGGATAAATCGAAAGGTTGGAAACCTTTCTCTTTTTTTCATCGCTATAATTGTTTTTATCATCATCATTGCACCGCTCCCCGAAATTGAAAGTTACCCAAGTACTTAAATATTTATTGAATTGATTAACAAATACCCAATTACTTAAATAAGTACTTAAAGTAATTAATCAAATTATCGAACCGAACGGGGTAAGTTCTCTCGACGAGGATCAGCAAGTGTAACCCCCAAAATTCCAATTTGCCCCTGGCAGATCCACGAGGCTTCTATGATAGCTATTTTCATCAATCAGTGTCCGAGCCCGAAGAATGCACGCATGCTCCCTTCTCTTGTTTCTCCTCCTCGTGGCCAAACGGATAGGTGATCTAAATGTAGACAGCGTCTTCCATGCTTGTATCCGGTATATTAATAAAGGGTATCCTTCTTTTAAATTTTCTCCAGAAAGCAAAAATTTGTCTGTTGTCTGGGACTGTCTGCATCTTTAGAATCGACCCTCTGAGCTCATGCATCAGCATCCCGAGACTAGTTTCGTGGCTGCAACGGGATTCCAAAATATTTCTTGGCCCAAGCCAGGGTCCAAGCAAAACAAACTAGCGTTGGAGAAAACTCTTCGACACACGCCACGATTGTGGGGCAATTTTGCTAAGAACCAAGCGCAATGCAGGATGGTATCCGCATTCTATTCCGTCATTGTTAATATTGTTTATTCGTGAAGGGATCTTCAAATCAACAGCAAGAAGAAGAAGAAGAAGGAAAAAAACTCATTATACTCGGATTTCAGATCGTAGAGGCGCACTTTTTCACGACCCGACGGGAACCTGCACCTTGAGGAGATCGTCTGGTCCAACTCTGCGACAGCCAAGTGCGCGGGTCTCACAGTGACTATTCTTGAAGCGTTTGTCACGACTAAGCCCCGTATTTCCCGAGACTTCATCTACCCCGTATTCATTTGCAACAAATGTTTCTTCAATCAAGGATATACCTTGCTCAGACCCGCACACCTCTAACCAATTCCGTTCGCCTATTACTACAAGGAAGTTTTTGAAAAATCAAGGGCACCAAGCCAACTGCACTCAACGTCTTGGTTGTGGTTCCAGCAAGATCAATGAAAATAAACCTTCGAGTAAACACTTTATTATTTCATATTTCGTGCATATAAAAATTATAAATATACTATAATATATATTGGGGCACTCCAAGCATGATAAATCACACTTTTGAAGTGGTTCAGAAAGAATAACAGGTGCGCGATTTTTGCACACACAAGTTTTCGGTTCAACCTTGTCCTCGGTAGTCTAGGGCCCAAGACTCGCCCGACACTAGTCGTCGGGACGCAACAACTTCGTCTGATAAAGGTTTAGCTTGATTTCCGGCTCAAGTCTTGCTGGACTCCGTGCCGTCTTTGGTGGGGAATCAGCTTCCTGTGCTCTCCATGCAAAATGACAGAAAACTGTTGAAACAGCATTTTGGTGGGTGGAGCCTGGCAGAGCCAATGAAGATGTTTCGTCTGTCAGGTCATATTCTGAACCATCCACACTAACCTTCTGCAGTCCTGACCCCTCAGAATCATGTGCCACTTCGTATTAGACGTACTTAGCCTAAAAAGAAGTGAGTCGGCCTAGCTGCTCTTGTTGCACGCACGCACGGTCAGGGTAATCGAGGCTTACCGCTTTTGGGTTATTCGACAAAAATATTTGGCGTTGTTTCCGATGGTCTATCCATGATACCGTACTTTTCGGCTGGTAGGCGAGTCTGTGTTCATTAAATGCTTCTCTTCGGAGTCCTGCTCATGTGCCCTCAGGCGTATTGTACATGAACTGAAACACGGCGCGACGGTGTTGATGTCGGTGTTGATGCAGCAGGCGAAGCAACTTCCAGATACAAGGATATTTGAAGTCTGGGATTCGCGGTAGTCACCTCGACAGTGGGTCTCTTGTCTGCAGAACTTGGTCTCAGATCACAAGATTTTGGGGGTAACGATGAAGTGCGTAACTGCTCGCTTACAGAATACCTTCTACCAGAAAGAAATGCCCCTCCCTAGAAAACTTACTGCGAGAATGACAGAAAAGTCAGGAGCTGTATTGATACGACACCCGCGACAGTAAACGTCTGGATCAGGGGACTGATGTATCTGAGCGGGCGCCGCGTATTTTCCAACCATCCAAGCTAAGAGACATTATCGATAGGTACGAGGGATCCAGCCTGCTGTTCGGGAACTTGGCTCAAACTTTACTCCATTATTCGTGACGTATTCATGCCGTTCTTCAGATGAAAATACATTTTGATACGCCGGTGCCACATCTTGATTCGCCCAAGGACAGGATCGTCATGCTTGTTAAACCAGCCACCTGTCTAATCGCTTCTGGCCTTGAAAGGCGATGTATCGAGAAACTGAAGGCGATTGAAGTTCGAACGGTGTTGATGAATTTTGTTCCCAGGACTGGTCGTCCATTTTTATCGTTTATCCCACCAAACCGATGTCTCCACCCAACTATCAATTTTTTAATCGTCGCTGACGAGAGGTTGTTGACTAAATTGCCGATGCACTGCTCGCTGATGGGGTCAAATTCGGCTGAAAAGGCGTCGAATATCAGAACACATACATATTGTTGTTGATTGAAGGGCTAGATTGTTGTATGATAGTAGTCTAGTTGCAAAAACTGCTGCAGAGGGTATTCTTCTGAGAACAAAAACGAGGTGGATGTTTTCTGCGTCCTGCTCGGCTTCTGTGCTGGGTTATATACGCATCGTCGCAGAGAGCTGTCTCTTCGAAGAAGTGCGTGGCAGCAATACGAAATATGCAGCTTGATGCTCGATTGAAGCCAGAAAATGGTGTGGGAGTTCAGTTGACAAGGGTCTTTGGAAGACCCCTAATACAGATCCAGGCATTCGGCTGGGCTGTTGGCCTGAACGTGCATGCTTTGGGCAACCGACGCGAGAATAACGCCGTTTAGCAGTTGGTCCGTGCCCTCTCCTCTCATCACGCATTGAGCTGGGTCTCGAGGGGGCTTGAAAGTTGATGTCTGGATGCCGCAAAATATCAGGTACAAAGATCGGTAACATCGTCCGTGCTCCGTTCACGAGAGGGTATTTCCTGGCCCTTGGCCTCGTCTTAAGCATTCGCAAATATCACAAGAGCAGAAGAAATAGCTCTTATGCGACTAGACAATATTAATCCGCCGAAGAATGTTGTCGCAGGGTCCTAGGGGCGGGTTGTCGGAACTCAAACAATACACAAATGGTTAATGCGAGCCTCCAACTCTATCAGATATCCTATGAGTTTATAAATGACCTAGCGATGGTTCAGGCGAGCGGCCGTGTAAATGCACGAGCGCTCTCGAGCCGACAAAGATGAAAGAGATATGTTGTGCGATAAATTAAAATGCAAGGCAGATCTATAGGGGCAAAATGAAAATCCAATCTATATAGAGAATCAGCCAATTTGTAAACAGTAATATCGATTTGAAAGATTTCTTTATGGATTACGAAATAAACAAAGTGATGGCGCGGATACCGACCATATATTATATGAACAATAAATACTCAAAATATGCAAATAGGTAAGTACTTACTCAAGTACTTAAGTATTTATTCTAATAACTAAGGCCTTGGTACTTATAAATATATTCAAATATCAATCATTGGATGTTACTTTTGACGCTTCCCTACTCTGCCCAAGAAAGAAGAAAGAAAGAAAGAAAGAAAATGATAAAGAGCTCAACATGGTTTATCATCTATAAATGCCCAAATAATACTTTGGTACTCAAGTAAGTACTTACTAAGCACTTAAGTATCTAACCAGCATGGAAGCTCTGAATCACAATAGGAGCCTACAGACTAAGCAGGTGTGAAAGAGCTCCAAGCTTCGACGCGGACACGCCTGAGGGAGCCTCCATTTTGAGCTGAAGCCGCTTAGTCAGCGACACGAACCTCATTGAGGTTGTTGCCGCGCGCTTCAATTCGTCGATTGCTCGTAATCGCATGATCAATCGATCAATGTAACTACGATTATCCCAATAGTATTGCTTCTAAAGCTTATTCCTTCCTACTTTAGGACCACTCTCACCCCTCTTACTATAATATCATTTGGGAGCCACAAAAAAATAATAAAAAATTAAAAAAATAAAGACTTTCCATACCATACAGCCACCAGTTCTCAACCTTCAACAGCAAAATCGATCCCAGCGTCGGCGAGCCGACTGAACCGGATACCATGATGGAGGATTCGGGCCCCAGTCGCTCATTGCCTCATCAAGGCTCGGCCCAAGAGCTTTTCCTAAGTTCTTCACGAATATCGATGAGTACTACAGATCATATCACCGGCGCCTCTGACTCGGCAGAAACCTCCTATGACACGGTTCTGGTAGAACTAAATGCGCTCAAGTACGAGCTTGCCACGTTGAAACAAGAACGGGAACTTGAAAATATTGGCTCTCACCAAGAGTTATACACCCTTCGGAAACGTGTACAGGAAGATGGGAAAGCTTTGGAGCAAGAAAGAAGTGAAAAGAATTTTCTTTTTGAACGACACCAAATCCTTGTAACAGAGCTCGAAAGTGTTAGGCAGGAAAAGATCAACGAAAAGGTATCGCCCAACCATTTGCTTATGATGTACAGAGTGCCTGACGTCTTTGTTTGCAGATAGAACTCGAGCGACTTTTACGAGATGCTCAGGGAGAAGCAAATGATTTTAGGGAGCGTCTCCATGATCTCGAACTTGAATACAACAATATCCAAAGAAGTGCCAAACGTGAGATAGATGAGTTAAAGATGCAACACCACCTTATACAAGAACATGCAAACGCAATGCAAGCAGAACACGCGGCACAAGAGACAAACATACAACGATATCAAACTAAATTGCAAGAAAAAGAGGATGAGTTGTATCTATCCCGGGGCCATGGCGGTGATCTGAAGGCTAGGCCAGAAGATATTGAAACCTCGAGAATGTTAAAACGAGAGTTAGCAGATCAGCTAAATCATATTAAATCAATCGAGACAAAGAACCGCAAGCTGGAGTCTGACAATGAAGAACTACGCTCTTACTCCAAAAATATTTTAATCCTGGAAGAAGAAAAAAAGTGGTTGGAGGCCAAGGTTCAGGCACTTGATAGATTGCGTGAAAAGATTTCAAACCTCGAATTGCAAAACGCAATCATGGAAGAGGAACGGGCTAGTTGGATGGCTTTTCTGCAAGACGACCCTGATGGCATCCAGTTTTCATCACCTGCCCACCTAGCCCGTGTTTATGTGCAAACAAAAGTTGAGAAGAATTCATTACTAGAAAAGTTTGGCCGACCGGATACCTTGATGCAACAGAAAGTTGATGAGATCGAGACTTTGGTCGCAGAGAAGCTTGCCTTGGCCCAGGAAATCCAAGGTTTGAAGCACCGGCAACAAAAAGATTCCAAAGAACGACAAAGGCTGGAAAGGCAAAAGGAACTCGCATTGAAGGAAGCAAATTTCCTTCGTGAACAATTAGTCGGTGAACACATCTCTTATTCATGTGTTTCCTATTAGCGCTGATCTCATAATCCTCAGAAAACATATTCCACAGAAGAAACAGTTATGATGTCAGGCAACTATGACGATAAAAAATCTCAGCGTATTGAGGAGCTCGAAAGAATATTGGAAGAGCACAAAGGTGAAATACAAGCTCTTACGAGACAAATACACGAGCGAGAGCAAGGAAGCGTGGCAATGAATACCCAGCCAATACCTCCAAGCATCGACAGTGAGAAGTTGAACTCAAGGTTCCCCAATCAAATTGACCAGGTCCAAGATCTTCAACAAGGTATGTGGCAGCCTCCCACTGAGTATATAATATACCTTTAAGATAACAACAAATTTTTAGAACTGGATTCTGCGCAACAAAACTACAAGTTGGCACTGATTGAGATAAAGGCTTTAGAACGACAGCTTGCCGCGGCCGAAACTACATCGAAAATGAGAATTCTGCAGCTAAAGGATAACCCAACCACTCGTCATGAAGTTATAAAGGCAGCGACCCTCCAGGCACTTCGAGACGAAAATTCAGCACTTCTTGCCCAGCTAGAGGGCCGACCCAGTGGGACGAAACTAATACCTATAAGTACTCTAGAGAGGAGTCGCCTAGACATTAAAGAAATGGAGGGTTTGGTCGCCGAGAAGGAAAAACGGATGCTTAGACTCAAAGAGGTATGTTTACTAGCTCATAAGTCATCCTGAACCTAAAATCTTATACTTTCTTATGTAGATGTGGTCCAAGAAAGCGTTAGAATTCAGACAGGCCGTGTATAGTCTATTAGGTTATGAGGTAGACTTCCAACCGAATGGAAGAGTTAAAGTCACATCGATGTTCCATCGGCCAGATCTTTATGGCGGGATCGATACTGGTATTATATTCGACGGAGAGCAAGGTAAGACTCACAAATCCTTCTCAAAGGTAGTCTTGTGCAAAATGTTCATATTTGGAATCACGAAAATAGGCACCATGAAACTTTGTGGCGGCACCAATAGCCAATTCGCCCGAGAAATTAAGAACCAACTCAAATTCTATGTCGAAGAACGAAAGGAAATTCCATGTTTCTTAGCAGCTCTTACGATGGAAGGTTATGAAAAGACAACAAGAGCCCAACACTAGAAATTGCATGATCATCTAAGGCTTTTCAGCAGCAGGAAGATTTTTCTAAATAGGGCAGAGTTTTAGCTGCGAGTATACTTCCAAAGAAGCCACTCCTTGTTATTAACATTGTTCCAAAACATAAATGCTTGGATATAATTTTCATTTTGTGCTTTCCATTTGTAAAGTTATGACGATTACGAGATACGTGCACTCAGAATATTGTAGGAGAGAATTAGGTGTTCCGGGAAATATTTTGCTAAATCATTCTTCTAAACTAGAAACTTAATAATCTAGACGACTGTCGTCGAAGGAGATTAAGTATGACCTCTTGTCGCAACCTCGAGACAAATGGATTGGACTCCGTCAATAAATTTACAACCAATTCCATGCTTTTGTAATTGGTCGATGGCGGTATTTTCAGCGACAAAGGTCGACGGCTCTCGAGTGCCTATATAAACGGTTGAGATTTGGCCGAAGTCGATGATGTGATTGAGACAAGGCTTCTTCCCGCTCAGCCGCTTTGAGCATGGCTCCATGGTAGTGTAAAGGGAAAGTGTGGTGTCTTGGGGGAGCGGAAGCAAATCTTGCTGCTCTTGCAACTTAAGGAGGCAAACTTCCTCCGCATGAGTATTACCCTCACGCTCACGAGAGAAGCCGGTAGTTAATATTATCTGAGGATCTGCGGACGAATCTACGAGAACTGCGCCGACGGAGAAGGCGGTTTGAGAGGGTGTGCATTTCTTTGCTTCCTCTAGTGCCTGTTCCATAAAATAGTAGTGGTCATGGTGGCGGCCAGTGGTGTTAGAGCCAATCGAGTTGTTTTCGGAGGCTAATAGTTGGCCTTCTATGTTGTCCATCTTGAGGCAGAACGTACTATCGGTTCTTTATCGGCAGAAAGGCTAGTATGAGACTGTCGGGAGATGTTGCTGTCGGCTTGGGGTACGAGTAAAGCCTTCGACGCGTTAACCATAGCCTGCATAAGGAAGTATTAATACTTTCTTGCCTGGCTACTGTTATAACATTGCTGGTATTGGTTACATAAGAAAGTAGACACACAAGCTCGTTTTACAGCTAGCGAAAATTTGCAACAGGCACAACAACAAGCAGCTGATTTCGTTGAAACCAAGGGCCAACTCAACAGCAAGCAACTACATCAGCATCAAATATTGCAAAAAATCCTTTCGGGATTCCCATCACCCCCTTTTAATCTATCTCGAGGTCTAGGTTGTTTTTGGCTGAGACTCTAGTCCGATTTACTCGCCCAGGATGTCTTTAGGCCAGCTGCAGAAATTACGATTAGGTCACCATCCCTCTGGCACATCCTTAGCACAGAAGAAACCGCCAATTGCGAAGCCAACACCCGGGTCTTTGAAAAACAGAGATACCGTTAGTAAGGTTATGTTAAAAATATCGGAAGAGCTTAAGGAACAACAGTCTGTATATGTGAGAGAGCGCCAAAGCCAAAAACTTATCCAGGAGCTTATCAGTGCAGCCATCGGTTGTGTCACGTACCTTCGGTAAATAAACTCATCTCAGCAAGACTGAAGGCTATATTGACTTCGAGATTCTCGACTAACTCGGTTTCGTACCAGCGGCCTGATACCAGAAGATAGTTTTTGTGATATGACATATGGTGCCGCTATAGAGGAATCTAGAACACAAGCAAGAGGCTTAATTACAAGTCAGGATTCAGCTGGAGCCAGGACGAAAAAAGAATCGGGAACTCGTATTAAAAGTATACAACGCGGGTTCTCACAAGAAGCCGACACCCTTCTTGATTGGATAGTAAGACCTTTCCTGCTTTCCTAGACCAACATTTAGAATATATGCAGCTAAATAAAAAATTAGGAGAAAGGTGTTTTTAGTGCTTTGGATAAGGGATATCTTAGGGCATTTCAGCTTGCCGTGTTTCTTGACCCCGAGAATCCCGATTTGATTCAAGAAGCGTATACATTTTCGATTAGATACCAAACAAGAGAAGATAGGAAATGTGCTGCCGCTACTGAAGGCATAGCCATCAGTGATATAATCCTAAATGGTGAATCATATGCCTGCGCATCGGAATTCTTAGACGCTACCCAAATACGCCGGTCGGTCAAAGCATTGATTAGACGACTCATTGTTATCACACAGAACCTTGATCTCCTCCCTGGTATTATTCTTATCCTAGGAATATAACTAGTAAATCCAACGCTAATAATTCGTATTCAGAAAATCGTTACCTTACAATCCGTCTCTACCATACACCCGATACACCGGAGGATTGGGTACCGCCTCTATTTACTTCTTCTATTGGGAAGCAATTATGGTTTGATGGTAAACCGAACACGAGTTTGAATGATGAGATCTTTGGAACTGTGGAGACCAATACACACTTGTACGTTCCTTCGTGATATTAAAAAAAAATCATAAATAAGACTAACCTTACAGCAGCATACAAATACGCGTCACGTCTAAGAAGCGATGTTTTTCAGAAACTCAAGGGGACGCCGGGGACACTACAGAATCACTCGACCTAGCTAAGAGACCAAAAACTGATAATGGAACACGAGCTGACCAATTAATTGGTCTAAGAGGCCTCGCCATCAAGATAGGCAGTGGGAGTAATGAGGGGTTTCAGACTATATTAGAAGCGGATGCAATGCAGGTTGGATCTGAGCATCTAAATGACGAAACAATAGCATATGGAAAAGGAGCAACATTTGATGAATGGGGTGGTTCAGCCAGGGTATATTCTATCCCTCAGCCGCTTCAATTTCTACGTAAACAAGTAAACTACTTGAGTATGCATTTTCTCAAACCGGCCTTGCTAACCCCACCAATTAGGGGAGCCAAGGGCATTTCCCCGAAGACCAGGTAGCAATAAATATTCGGGGAGGCTCTCCTGGCAACGATGCCCTCTGGAATCAGGTCAAATCTAAGCCCAAGCAAATTGAGGGAATTGTTTCCTTCGGCGTATCGCATTTGCAAAGTACTAGATCGCAAGGATCGGAGGTGGCAGTGGAAGGATGGGGTTTGTTGCAAGCGAAGAAGCAAGAACGAATTCAAGCTTTCATAGATATTGCTACAAAAACATCCAATGCTGACGCGAAAGATATAAACCAACAAGGAGCCAATTCCGAGATCATCAAACTACATCTTAGAGAGCATAAACTGCGAGAATTGGATTTACTTGGGCGCACTTATGTGGACAGCTTGCGGGGAGGGTCCTCTCGAGAGGAAACCACCCAGATTAACTGCGAATGCGGCAGTGTATCTGAATCCACCGATACAGTTAAGTCGTTCTTTGAATATCTTAATTGGGATTTGATAGAGAGGAAAAACAAGCAATTAACTGAGATGAATTTTCCACTGGATAGATCCAGTGTGATATGTGTTATAGATGGCAGCATTGTGAATGTTACGGATTTACAGGGGACGACGACCAGAGAATAGGAGAATTCCATATCTGTTATACATGCTTGCTGGGAAAGAACGAAAGTCATCTCGTCCAGCAGATGAGTACTTTTGCGATAGCTCGCAAATTGGTGCGATATCTCATTAGAACCCGAGCGGCGAAAACAATTCAAAATATAGCAAAAGCCATTGGTAGATCATTCCCAGGATTAAATCTCAAACCACCTGGCTAACCACGCCTAAGGCTTGCACCAACTCCAAATTTCCAGCATTCTTCCAGCCTTATTGGCTCGAGGATATATAGACGTCGTCGATTCCCGCAAGATACCAACCTTAAGATGTCCGAGCAAGTATAGGTTCATTGAGAAGGAAGATATTATCAGGCGTGTAGAAGAGGATCTCTTGGACCCTCTCATAAATATCAGCCATCATGTAAGTTTTTCTTCTTCTTCAATTTTTTTTTTTTTTTTTTTTGAAAAACAAAGAAGCAAAAAGAGTAGACATTTCTCGGTTAATCCGCTAGAGCATACCGACAAGCACTAACGGCTATATGCTTAGTACAAACTAGGCGTGGCGAAGAAGAGAGCAGAGCTGGAGCCAAAAAGGAGCCAAAAACCCGTCGACATATCGATCCCTAAACATGAACACGAATATACTGAGAAACAAGCAGTTGATGGCAATAAGAGCGACCCCATCCCGTATTTCAAGATGAGCGATGTGCAAGGCCACATCAAAACAGGCAATCGGTCATAACATTTCTTTTGTAGATGATGTTTCAACTCTACCGAAACGAGATAGGCAAGTAAGTGAGTACCTAGGCATTTATATTGCATATATTGGCTGACAAAGCTGAAGAACATTCGGTTCTTTCTTTCTGTTACACGCAATTGCATTGTTTGTAAATTAAATTCTTACCGAACTAAGCACCTAAGCTATTAACTCACTTGTTTAACAAGAGATCAGCCTTCTAATTCAGAATTATTCGAATTGATGATACTAAGATCTTCTTGGTAATTATAATTTTGGGCATTTCATCGTATCCCCTCGTGCCACACAAATTTGAGGCGCTGCTGAGCCTCGGCATTTGCGGTGATGTCAACATTCGCTTGCCCACTTAATGCAAACACCAACCAGAACTTTATTTCCTCCTTGCTCCTTTTATTGCAGAAGAACTACAGTCGGGAGAACGGGGTAGAATACATCACGAACCATGCCTTCGAGCGGCCTTCGAAACTCCTTAAGAACTCGAAGATGGTTTTCCTCACTTCCTCCGGTCGAGTGGCTAAGCTTGCGAATCCAGGAAGCCCTGATCGGCGCATTGCGACAAGGTCCAATTCCTCAACATGTTGCCTTTGTCATGGACGGTAATCGGCGCTTCGCTAGGCAGAGCCATATCGAGACAACGGAAGGTCACAATCTAGGGTTTGAGGCCCTGGCAAAGGTATTTCCCGCGGCCCTCGTGACTGTTCTCCAAAGTTTTAAAAGACTAAGTATCGCCAAATAGATCCTCGAGATTTGCTACAAAGCAGGTGTTAAAGTCGTCACCGTATATGCCTTCTCTATCGAAAACTTCAAGCGATCGAAATATGAAGTTGACGCGTTAATGGACATTGCAAAAATCAAGCTCTCCCAACTCTCGCAACACGGCGACTTACTTGACCGTTATGGGGCTAAGATCCGGATTCTGGGACATAGATCTCTCGTGAACCAGGAGGTTTTGGAAGCTATCGATAGAGCTATGGAGTTAACAAAACACAATAATAAGTATAAGCATTTAGCCCTCGTTTTAACTGTACTTCGACCTAAGTTCTAACAACCATCCTATTCTTTACAGAGCGATTCTCAACGTCTGCTTCCCTTACACTTCTCGCGATGAGATTACCTCTGCGATACAATCTATTGTTGCCCTGGCAATTCCGACTAAGATGAAAGGGAGGCAGCTGGAAACCCTGACCGAAGAAGCCGCAGAAACAATTGACTATGCTCATGAAGGTTTCCCACAAAGCAGATCAGAGTCACCATCCTCAAACACAACAATGGCCTCCACAATCGTTAGTGGATCGCCAGCCGCCCCGGCGTTATTACCTAGGGAACATGTGGATTTTACTGGTGTTCGTCACAAGGAGATAGTCGACTTGGAAAGTATAAGCGAGCAGACTGTCACAGATCATTTGTTTACGGCAGATAACCCGCCTCTAGATCTTTTAATTCGGACGTCGGGAGTCGAGCGTCTATCAGATTTCATGCTTTGGCAGGTGCACCAAGACACGGACGTTGAATTTGTAGACTGCATGTGGCCAGAGTTTGATGTCTGGCATTTTCTCCCTATATTACTCGGGTGGGGTCTGAAACGGAAACGATTTTTACGGGAGATGAAGCTTGACGACGAACAAAAGCATAATAGAGGTAGCACCTGGGCCAAGGAACTGGGGGTCGGGGAAGTGAATGGCTCACAAAATAAGAAGACTATCTAAAGCATCAAATACTGCTCTCACTTGGGCACCGGGTTAGAATGAAAAGTCCAAAATGAGGAACGAATTAGCTTATTTCCCCTTCTTCAGCTCTTATCCTAACGCCCCGGCCTAGTTGCTAGATTGAACACCCACCTATTTCCTCAAAACTTTCTATCGTTGTTAAGATCTACTATCCACTTCATATCCATGTTTTTGTTCTTCAATATAATATCAAATTCGGAGAGTCTCCAAGGTCTATGTGGTCTCGGTATTCACATCCTGACCTGAAGATTGCTAGGTAACTAGCGAGACCATAGGTAACTAGAGTTTAGTACCAATCGCTCTCGGGATTATTGTCGTTCGCTAAAGACATGCAGCACAAAACCTCCCATACGCTCGCCCAAATTCCTATTTCTTGATGATTGCTGCTTCTGGCCGCCGATTGGGAAAGAGATGCATCCGCTGGAACACCCTCTCTTTGGTAACGCCGTCTTCCCCTCCATCCATCTGGCTCAATCCTGTTATTGGACCTTAAAAGTGGACTATCTTCGCGCACTGTTTGATAAAACGGATGGTTTCTAAGCTCTCCATATGTTCGTTGCTGCGACTGGATTGCTCGAAAATTAAACTCGGTTGCCCGCAAAGCTTCGTGGTACTCGCTTCTTCGAAAATACGTCATTGCAGCAGTCGAAGTGCTTACGTGGAGTCCGTACGCTTGCATATCTGCATAGAACAGCTTTTTTTATTAAATATCCGAATTTCCATCTTCTAACTCTCACCTTCTTGGGCTTTGGATTCTAGAGTGTACCTTGTCTGAAGAGCATTTCGGCAAGAGTTTCTGCACGCCTTTGCGTCTGTGGCCCGGGCATACTAGGCGGAGCAATCGAAGGCTCTTTCGGGCTTGCATAGGCGCAAAGAGGCTCAAGGTTTATTGATTGATATAACATAAAATCCTGGGTTGCAACATTGTGGCAATTGCTGTTACCGTGGTGACCATCATTGCTTGTATCATCAAATGGTGCCCTCTCCGACAAACTTGGAACTAAAGTTGAGCAGGTGTCGACGGATGTGCCAAAGTCGCTGGCTCCATTAATTTCTGATTCCGGCGTTCGATGGACTTCGTCAAGAGAAGTTTTATTCTCTCGGTCGTAGCTAATAAAGTTTCCCTTTCCAGTGTTTCCCTTGGCCTTTCCTCCTTCCTCGTCATCGAAATAGAGACTCGCTTGAAAGATGCTGGAGTAACCGCTCGCGCTGGTATCGTCTTCAGAAATATCGGGCTCCAAATTTTGCAGATCCGTATTGCCGTTTATTTTCATTTTTTCTTCACCCTATTGTGGGGTTTTCTTTCGGAAGTTTTACGAAGTGAGTTATCGTGATTGTTATTCGAGGATAAAAGGTCTACTCATGGGACAGAGTCTACCAGGGTATAGTCATATTTATAGCACGGAGATACATACGGTTTTTTTTTTTTTTTTTTTATATAAGCCCTATGCGTATCTTGACGTTGATGGGCACATGAATAGATATAGGAGTATGTTTACTTTTGATGGTATACTCACATAGGTACTTATATACTCAAATACTTGAGTACATGCTTAAGTGAGAATTGAAGGACTTAACTAGATGCTTATTGCATTGTAGGATTTTTATATACACTTGAGGACTTGATGTGTTTAAGGCTTTACTAGTTTAGAATGTACTTGCTCAGCTCAGCTTCTTCGAGCACCTGCGCGCGACAGCGCACATGTTACAACAGTCTTGAGAACCTGACCCTATGTTCTCTGCCTCGAGCGCCTGGATTCGAGGCTACCCTATGTTGTAGATGTTACAATCCTCTTCTAAAATTCCTTCCTAGACAAGCAGATAGGATCGAGACCAGGCGCACAAACAGAGTCACCTTGATGTTGGCGTTTAGCATCATAAGCACCGCTGACGCGCACGTGGAGTGATGGCACCTTCCTTGGTGCCAAGGTGCTTTAGTAAGTACCTAAGTATATCTTCTATTTCATTCGGTTCATTAATATTAATATCGCGTTGCTCATGCGCCGCGTTCTACTCAGCTGGTTTACATATATTGCTCTTGAGCCCTTGCCATCGGGTATCGATCGCGGTCTTGGACGGATGACCGCCGCACGAGGCAACCAGCCAGGTTGGAATTCAACACGAAGCGAATTTGATCACCCCTGTCGTATCAGCTGAAAGATTTCAGAATCCAACATGCTAAGCTTTCATGCAGATTTCTCGCAAGTGGCAAGTGCTCGTTCTTGTTCCGACTAGAAAACGATGTCCATTTTATATTTGCTCACCTCCACATTTCAACAGCCAGCATCCACGCAAATATGTCTAAAACAACGATACTGATAGCCGCTGCTGCCAGCGCCTCAGCTGGCGCGGCTGTTACCGCCCTATTGCTGGGTAGACGTTCACTCACAAATTTAACACCGTCAGCCCTTTCCATTCCGAACACACCTTCGGCTGCAATACCGCCTCTTTTGGAGACTGTCTCTGGGATCCCCGAGAATTTACTTGCTAAGAAGGTTGTTGATCCTTCTGGGTGGTTTGCTTATGGTATTGTATCTCACGTGGCTGATTATTGATGCATTGATGGCGATACCGAACTTTTGTTCTTGAAGGAATGAATTAACTAATCCCGTCCTCCATTGCGTTGAGGTAAAGGAGCTCCTGGCCCAATTAATGACCTTGCCATGAGAAGTTCATTTTTATCCGTCTATGATCGAAGGATGAGAAATCCAGCATGGGTAGGAAGTCTAATAACCTGCTCCCTCTCAATACTGCAAGAAATACCACAAACTAAAAAAGAGAAAACGATGAATATCAAACATAGGTTGCAGAACAAATCACAGCGGAATCTTTAGTTGGGGGAAGAAGCGATAGAAAGAATAGTACATTCTTGGAGGACACATCTGTGCCTGAAAAATTTCGAGCGAGACTGAAGGATTACTTTAGGAGCGGCTATGATCGTGGTCACATGGTTAGTTAACACCGCATAAAACCCTTGTGCATGAGCACCAATCACCGAACCTCCGTCCAAAAACTGATGATATATTGGACAAAGGCTCCTGCAGCGGACGCTAAATTTGATCAGGAGGCAATGAATCAAACCTTCTATTTAACCAACATGTGCCCCCAGGTTGGTGAAGGATTTAACCGCGATTGTGAGTTCCCCGAGGCCAATTTTTGAATGAAAGTACTTGATACTAATGCCTTCCTAATTCAAATCGATTAGACTGGGCCCATTTTGAAGACTTTTGCCGCCGTCTAACATCTAAATATAAATCAGTCCGAGTTATCACTGGACCTCTTTATTTACCAAAACTAGGCGATGATGGTAAATGGCGTGTTACATATGAAGTGATTGGGTCACCGCCGAATATTGCTGTCCCAACGCATTTTTACAAGATAATTGCCGGTGAGTCCTCCCAAGGACATGCTCCAAATTCCTCAGTAGCGATTGGTGCCTTTGTTCTGCCCAATGCGCCAATCGACAACAAAACACCTCTTGCAGAATTTGCCGTTCCAGTTGAGGTGATCGAGAAAGCTTCGGGATTAGACTTCTTGTCTCTGGTTCCCAATGAAAAGAGAAGGTCACTTTGTAGAGAAGTCGATTGCAGTATTTTTGTTCGGGAATTTCCAAAGCGGCCTCCCAAGAGCACCTCTAGCAAGTAACAAATCACCAAGGCGATCTAAGGAGTGCCAAAGTCTTATCCATAGCTAAATGACCTACAAACTACCCCATACATTAAAATATATAGACCAAAATCAAAATCTTCAACCAAAATGTCTTAAAGAGGTCATTACATTAAAGTATTTTAGCTAATGTTATTCTTAAAATTCCAAATATCATTTGCTGTTACTTTTAACCTGTACTAACTCCGTTGATGCCCAGCAAAAATTTCCTTCACTTTCTCAATCTCGTCGTAAGAACCCATGAATATACCCGATCTATCATGGATGTGAGTAGGAATGACCTCCAGCATCCGTTTCATGTTGCTGTCAACAGCCTGTCCGCCGGCTACATGTTGGAGAGATATTTAGTTCATCGTTACAAAACTAGAGGCAGGGAGATGGACGATTTCTGAAAAAGGACGCCCGGGGGATTACCTTGCTCCATAACCATGGCCATGGGGGCACATTCGTACAAAATTCTAAGTTTCCCCTTTGGACTTTTCTTGTCGGCTGGATAGGCGAATATTCCACCATAGCAGAGGGTTCGATAGGCATCAGCAACCATAGATCCGATATATCTTGCCGAGTAAGGCTTTTCTCCCTTTTCCTTGATAGTATTAAAATAATCTTTGCAAGCCTCGTCCCAATAACGGCTGTTTCCTTCATTTACCGAGTATATTGCCCTTGATTTAGGCATTCTCATCTAGATATATAGCTCGTTCGGGTGGGGGTTAGCGATGGAGATTGGCCTGAGGGTTAGATTGGAGGCTAGTATCTAAAGGGATATATGCACAAGAATGACATACATTTGGGTGGGTAAGGATAAACTCTCCGAGAGCGTTATCGAGCGTGAAGCCGTTGACGCTACCGCCTTTCATTGTTAGAACTAGATTTGCTGAGGCGCCGTACATTGTGAAACCAGCGGCGACTAATTCTGTTCCGGGCAAAAGAACATCCTCGGCCTTGCCCTCCGCATCGTCGTCTAGCCTAAATATTCCGAAAATAGTGCCTACAGAGACGCCCGCGTCCAAGTTGGAGGAGCCGTCGATAGGGTCGCACACCACAGCATATTTGCCTGCTCCCTGGAACACCAGGGCTTCTTCCTCTTCCTCGGAGACAAGAACTTTTACTTTGCCAGAACTTTTCATACTGTTGACAAATATTTCGTTTCCGATCACATCGAGCTTTTTCTGTTCATCACCAGTTTTATTCTCCGATCCAGCTAAGCCAACGAGATTGATGAGCGTTGCTCTTCGAATATAATACCTGTGTAATAAAAACGGACGCAAGAGGGTAAGTAACGCTTGTATACTTATATTTTTATACTGTTGCCTCAGATAAAAGGATCCTAAACGATCCAATATATATGGGGGGAGATTCGCTTGGGCTGGTGATTGTGGGTGCTTACGCTATGCTCTTGAATGAAAATTGCAACGCATGACATAGAAGTCTTAGACGCGGATAACCCTCGAGAGGCGGCGCGATCAGAATCAGCTATTAGTTTCTCAAGCCCGGGTGTATACTTAAATAACTAATTGTATATACACATATAGAGCAAATATATCACGGGAGGGGGCTTACGTAAAATCACCGGTTGCAGTTGATCCCAATGCATGTTGTGTTTCCGTAAGATATCTTGTAAGTGTGATAATATCCGTTTGGATTTCGCTATTCACTTTAAAACCATTGCTGTGACCGTTTTGTTCCATGGTGGAGTGAAGCAAAGCTTGCAGTTTTCTACTACTTCGAGATGATTCCAATTGAGTGAATGAAATTGCTGGTGTATGGATATCTTAATATTTTGGATATCAGGAATGTCTCCCTATCCCCCCGCAGTGTTAATTAATTATTTTCAAAGTTAAAGGTCTAGTTTGGAAACGTCGGGGCTGTTTATGAAGACGGATAAACAGACCAGCTGGTGTGCGTCTGGGGTTGTTCTTTTTCTTTATATAATCACGTATTCTGAACTAACTCGGAGACCGGAAGGAGCCTACGAGTCGATGGCGATTAAGTACCTCACTCGAGGAAGGCTTTTTGAAGGCATGTGCAAGCAAGAATGGAAGAGCACCTACCCTGGGAATAAGTTTCAGGTAAGGATTACTTAAAGCCCAGCCCAGCCGTTCCGTATCAAAACCCGATCAATGCCATTCCGATTACAAGCGGGATTATTATCTTTGCAGCTGGGTTTCGGAGGCTTCCCGAAGAACCTGCCTGAAAAACTCTTTTTCGCCTACCCGAAAAGCTCGGGATCTTTTCAGATACTGAGCGGACAAATGGCGCCGCAGTTACGCGAGCGATAGTTTGCATTGATACGAATATGATATGAATACGTATTTTCCACCGGTTCGAGTGTGACGGTCATCCTTGATCAATATAGTGATAGCCAGATAGAGCTCGGTCACATCGATCACAACGATTTGATCTAGTATATCTCAACGGGTCCTCTGCGGAACCTAATTTCTCCCGAGATTTGACTATTTATCCGTCGCATCGAAGATTAATCATATTTGATTCTCTGGGTAAGCTTGAGATCTTCCTGCTTGCCAGCGTTCCCTGCAGCCGCATTGTGCAGATAACAAACCATAAAACGATGCGACATTGTGCAACGGACTGCGGACTCTGCAGCTTTGTCGCCAGGCTCGAGATACCCCGAGACGAGACACGAAGCGCTAACAAGCCATATCTGTTGCTCTGTCGTTATGTGGCTAAAATGTGGCTGACGGGGCTGCCAAGACCCCACGACATCTTGGAGGGAAGAAAAATATTTTCCCTTCCCGGATCTCTCTCTCTCTCTCTCTCTCACTCTTATCCTCTTATCCTCTCTCTCTCTCTCCCCTCCCGTTCCTCCGACCACCGTGTGTACGAACGAACGAACGAACGAACAAACGGATTACGGCTTAGTGCGTATGTAGGGAAATAACCATCATGCATTTTAGTAAGTCTTTCTCTCGTTATCGTACTTGTAATTTGTCCAGCCCTCCCCAAATGTCAATTCGTCACTTTGCAACAATTACATGATGACCAAAACACCGATTTACATAACTAGAGTCTTTGACCTCTGTATAAAATCAAAGAGGAATGAAACTCAGCGTGCGCACGTCAGTCTGATCGCTCAAATATGATTCTACTTGCAGTTCTGTTTTTAATTTTTACCCTTTTCTCGCATCTTCTCGACTAATTTTGTTCTGAATAGATATTTAAGTATGTTAATGCAGAAGATTTCCCTTCGGCCCGAAGTTTCGGGTACCTAAACCCACAATGCTTCGAAAATCAGTCTCATCGGGGTTTCCGGTTTAGAATAGCACAAGGTAAAGTAGCCGCCTTCTTCTCCTGTTACCTCATTCACCTCGACTCCAATTAGTGATTCTTCTCATGATGACTTTTTGAAATATTTATACGCAAATGGAAATTACCGTCCAAGCTCTCTTCTAGAGAGTAGTGCGGATATCAAATGGCTAAATTCTGACACACACTCCTCTCCCACTACGCGCAAAATCATCCAACATTTCTTTCTTTCTTTTCTTCATTCCTTCCTTTCTTTGGTGTCCCCTTTCTCGTTGTCAATCATCTTGATCGCGGCAACTAATTGGACCTCATTTGGGCTTTTCATCACAGATTACTTGGTTACGAGACCTATGGAATACCTTGCATCTCAATTAACTGCAGTGCCGATTGCCTTATGATTGTTGTAGTTCATTACAAGCTTCACCATGCGTTGGAACGGAAGTCGTCAAATGTAGGTCGCACCGCAAACCCTCCTCTTCCAGGTCCATCCAAAAGCCGCATGATGAAACTGCACTGGGCACCGACATCCACAGTGATGACTATCATGAGCCGAAACGCAGCTTTGAGCAGGCCTAGAAAACCTTGCCGACTGACTTTGAGCTTCAACTTCCTCATGATCTATATTTCTAAATTGAAAATGATTTGTCGCATTCCATCTAACCAATAAGATCACACATACTAGAGTCTTTCACTCTACTCGATTTTAATCGCTTGGTAAGCAGTTTCTTTTATCACTCTTGTTACTAGCATTATCCCCTCCCGCTCCTGATGAAAGTTTTGATGACGAGTCTTATCCGGGATCCCCGATGACGAGATACCACTTTACAACCATTCATGCAATTTCTGATATAACACCGTACCTTCGTTCTAAAAACATTATCTCTGACTTTATTTACAATCCGTAAAGTTCTGACCTAAACGATTTAAAATACAGGCTCCTCTCCATAACATATAAGTAAGTGAGTCCTCAGCCTCAAAAGTTTGTTTCTCGCGCCAAATTTCTATGATGATTCTAGAAATCAAGACAAAGACAAGCATATGTCTGAGCTTGCTTATAAAGCACTGGCGATATCTTCTGTCACTGAAATACTTGAATGCGATGCGCCTAGTATGCGAAACAGCAATACGCACTTTTATATTCAATTGCTAAAAATGGCCTTTTTTTTGCCAGTTGCTTGTTCCAGTTCCTGATAACTTGGGGAAACGCATGAGTTGAGATATCTTTTCAAGGCTGCCATTTCCGGATAGGTAAGAAGCAATATGTCTTACGAAAATTCATAATATCCTCCTCCTTATGATGATTTCTTATTCAATTTCTCACGACGGTCAACATAGCCAGCCTCAAGTTGCTAGCGATGCTGAGAATTGCTCATGACCGGGCACGAATCTGAACCTATTTATATCAAAACACAATATTCCTGACTATGTCCTCACACCCAATATTACATGCGAAGACTAACAGAGTTCTTTGTTCAGATGAATTGGCTTCGCAGAGATTGATTCTTACTTTACATTATTGAAGTATATAATAAGCTTGTTACATTGCATTGCGAAAACCTGTCTCTCCCTCAGGATATGCCAAGGACGTAAATTCCAAAGTTTATATAAAATATATTCTATTCATTCACACTATTGCTTATTTTTTCGAACACTAAAATTTGCTACTCGAATACTTATTAGAGCTGTTGCCACCATTTTAACTAATTTGGACACCAACTCGATTCACACGGGCAATAATGAATATATGCTACGCTTTCTCTTCTTACAAGTAGCAACAAATAAGCTATACCACTTGCTCAAGACAAACTTCCTTCCAGAATATATACATGCCCATACTTAGCTTGCAAGTTATTCGGACCTACAACCATAGTCGCATCTTCTTCGACTGGGTTACATAATCGGGGTGCTCGCATAAATTGCCTTTGCCGGAGCGACAATGACACCAGCAGCTTTCGCGAACTGACTCTCATTGACGGAAAATTGATATGCACGTTGGGCAGCAGCCTCGCGCGCAAGGACTTCGGATTCCGAAACATTTTCGCAGTAGTATTCTCGGTGATTAACCCGAACAATGCAACTATAACCTCCGTTACATTGAAGCACTTCGTAGTGTGGGTCCGGCCATCTTCGGCGACGACAGAGGCCTGGATCAAACGGCAGCTTAGTTAATAAATATTTTTTAACTTCCCGGAGCTTTCGAACTTTAGGAGTGATATTCAATTGAAGCGTGGATTGGGCTTACTTGAAAGGTACAAAATGTAATACATGCTTTATTTGTCTCGTAAACCAGCCGCAGTGAACTAAGTTGTTGATCTCTGAATCCTTGCTGCCTTGTTGGAAGCGTAGATTCAGTGGCTCGTGTGTGCCAGAACAGGCGAGATGCTGAGTAGGTATGGGTCAATTGAAGTTGAATGACAATTGGCAAGAACTTGTCTTCCCTCGAGATAATACGTAGGATAAGATATTATAAGGTTTCTATTCGGGGAACAGGGGATTCTGATTCAATGATGTTGAATTTGGTTGGGTGTGCTGACTGTGCGAACCCTGCGTGGAATAAAAGTTAACTCTGTTAGTACTTGTGCATGCCTATAAGAGAGTTATAGACGAACGTAAAAGAATAGATGGCCTGAATGTAGCTCAGTGTACGATTGGTTGTGTGAGCTATGGCTAAGTTCAATCCCAATGTTAAAATTGATAAGGTGGTCGAGACAGCTCAAGGGGGGTTCGGGAGGTCCAATTAATCCCGTTCGAATATATGATCAGGGCTTGATAGGTTCGAGTGGGAGTTGAGGTGAGGAAGAAAAAACTGATACGGGAATCATATTGGACTTTTAAATATGAAGAATCCTCTCTGAATTGCTTCAACATTCAGACCAGATCATGAGTCAATGCAGCTTATAGAAGAGGCGGAATCCCGTTTGTTTGCCTCTGGTACCATTTGCTGGTACGTTGCTTGCTCTCAAAACAAGGGCGTTCGAATACTGCATACGAAGATTGACATGCATAGCTGAGCGTTGAAGGAAACTGATTGAGCATGCCCTCAAAAGTAGTGCAAACAATATGCTGGCTTCAACTGATACAATCACAGGGGGGGCGGGGATTGCTCGAGGCGTCTGTCGGAACGATTGAAATACAATCCCGCAATTGAAAATGTTCGTTTTTGCCAGCCCGAGCCTGAGGTAGTAGCTTAACCATGTAAGTTTTCAACGCAGTCATTCACTTTGGTGACGAAGTGATATAATGTACATGTTGCGGATGTGACCTTTAACATTATTAAGTGAAAACAAGGGAGGGGAAAAAAAAAAAAGGGGGAGTGAGGCATACTGGAGGGGGTTTGAGTAGTGGAATGCGCCCTCAAGTTGCGATGGTAGAGATACACCTACGAAAGTTTCAATCGTGAACAGCTCCACATTCTTTGAATCCTGAAGCTCAAGATACAGATTGCAGAGGTATGTCAAGCATAATAATGGAGGCTAGAAGTAATTGAATCGCCAAGTTTGCTGTTTTCTTGTTTGCATGGTCGTTCTCATCTTGATGTTTGCAAAGCTGCAGCCTCTTGGTGCATGTGTGAGACGAATGATGCGCATGGTGCTTGACCAGGGAAGCACTGGAAAAGTGCTAGTCTGCGGTTATGCAAGATGAGTTGGCAGGCTTCGAAGCTTGCAAGGGAGAGGAGGAGTTTGATAAGTACGTCGAACACAGGCCCCTCAGTGCGTTAGATCGAAAGGATCTAGATAGTTCTACTCTGAGGATAATTCTTCTCATTGACAAGTCCCGGCATATCCGCCGTTTCTCAACGGTCTCGGCTACTGATAGCCTCAGCATGAAAAGTGGGGCGTCGAGCTTTGAGAGCTATCAGCCAATATTTAAAATAACTGGAGATGTCATTCGAACCTGAGGAAAATAATATAATGGCTGTAATTTATGACATGGCCGCCCACGCTGATATTCCCGAGAGCTCGAAGAAGAAGAAGAAGAAGAAGAAGAAGAAGAAGAAGAAGAGGAGGAGGAGGAGGAGGAGGAGGAGGAGGAGGAGGAGTGCGATGCAAAGGCGGGGGGGCAAATCGGATGAGAAATCATCTCCCAAGCCGAGGTTCCGTTGGTATTAGAGTCTGCTCCACGCGTCGCGGCCCTAAAAGATATCCTTCGTACCGGGAGATACCTAACTGTTGTGAAATTCCTGCATAAGACTGATGGATGGTGATGATGACGGGAATATCTGATAATGTCGTTTTACTACGTTGGGTTTGGTGGCTTGCTTGCTCAATAGCTGCTCAACGGGAACCGAAAATAGAGCTGGCGAGTGGGGTAGCAAGTTTGCCCATACTGTTTCTCCGCCGTTTCATTGTTCCTATGCGCATATGCATTGTAACAATCTTGATTGCTGATAGTTATCCCAATGCGCTCAATACTAGCTTCGTTTCAAATAACGATCCTCTGGGAGAAACCCCTGGGCATCACATACCGGTGGCGACTTCGACATTATGGCTCCTGCCACCACTTTGGTCATGATTTCCACTCTCACGCTTTGCATTCTAAAGGAACGAAGCATCAAAGTGTACAAGTTAGGTATAAACTATGCGAATTCCAAATTTCTACATCACAGCTAAGAATATAATGCATTTCATGAAGAAAAGGTTTCTGATAAAGATGATCTGTCTTAAGCTCTTTGTCTAAATGGTCCGGTACGGGCTAATTAACGAAGAACGACACAAAGAAGAGGCGAGGGAAAAGGAATAAAGGAAAAAAAAAAATTGAAGAGGGTCCAAAGTTATCCTCCTCCGTCACAAGATAGAGACATGAAATCGTGATGCGTTAGTCACAAAGAAAAGCGCAGGTGAGAAATAACGAAGTGAAAAGATTGAAGACAGGTTACTGGCCTCCTCTGAGACGAAGAACCAAGTGTAAAGTCGATTCTTTCTGGATATTGTAGTCAGACAAAGTCCGGCCGTCTTCAAGCTGTTTACCAGCGAAAATGAGACGCTGCTGGTCTGGAGGGATTCCTTCCTTGTCTTGAATCTTTGCCTTGACATTGTCGATGGTGTCCGATGACTCTACTTCCAATGTAATCGTTTTCCCGGTAAGAGTCTTCACAAAAATCTGCATACCACCGCGGAGACGCAGGACAAGATGGAGGGTAGATTCTTTCTGAATATTGTAGTCCGACAAGGTACGGCCATCCTCTAGCTGTTTGCCAGCAAATATGAGACGTTGCTGATCTGGAGGGATACCTTCCTTGTCTTGAATCTTTGCCTTGACATTATCGATGGTGTCCGAAGACTCGACCTCAAGAGTGATGGTCTTGCCAGTGAGTGTCTTCACGAAGATTTGCATACCGCCACGAAGACGGAGGACTAGATGAAGAGTAGATTCCTTTTGAATGTTATAATCAGAGAGTGTGCGGCCGTCCTCGAGCTGCTTTCCGGCGAAGATGAGACGTTGTTGATCAGGTGGGATCCCTTCTTTGTCTTGGATTTTGGCCTTGACGTTATCGATGGTGTCAGACGACTCGACTTCGAGTGTGATGGTCTTGCCGGTCAGGGTTTTGACGAAGATTTGCATACCACCACGAAGGCGGAGAACCAAATGGAGGGTGGATTCCTTTTGGATGTTATAATCGGAGAGTGTCCTAAAGAAACGAAGACGGGTTAGACGATGCCAAAAAAAAAAACCCCCCAAGAGAAGGTGGTATCAATAAGGAACGGGAAGCTAACCTTCCATCTTCAAGCTGTTTACCAGCGAAGATAAGACGCTGCTGATCTGGAGGAATACCCTCCTTATCCTGAATCTTGGCTTTTACGTTGTCAATAGTATCCGAGGATTCCACCTCGAGGGTGATGGTCTTGCCAGTGACTGAGCAAGGAAAAGTGCGGTTAGCAAAACCGTTCAACGGGAGTGGCGATAAGATAAGTTTAAGGGCAACATACGGGTCTTCACAAAGATCTGCATCTTGAGTGTATGAAGTGGAGTTCAGAGAATAGCTTTTGGAAAACGTTCGTATTGGGAGATGGGTTAAACCTAGAACAGAGTAAATCTGGGCAACGGTGATGGTGAGAGTGATTTGTGGATGTAAGGGATGGGAAGAAGGAGAAGGTGGAGCGATGTTGGGAGGGAGGGCAACTTAAATAGCTGCTGCTGCCAGTCTGCGTTCTTTGTCAGCGAAGGCGGTGGAAGGCGCCGGAACAGCCCAACGGAAAAGAAACAACACGAAGGACTCATAGCAGGGGCGAGGCTGTGACTCTGAGCAACATGGAATCCGCTAGGAATCCGCCTTTTGGGAGATATAGGATCCATGTACAGTCCATGTACATACGCGCACATAAATGTCTATGCACGGACATGCACCTTTGGTCAGGCGCTCCCAAGGCGTGCCTGCCCGGATGGAACCATCGATTGGAAATGTGGCTCAGCTGCTGTTTGAGCTCCCCCCTGCCGTACGCTTGCTCTTCTTGGCACGGTTGGTCCAATCCATCGCAAAAGTAGGAGGATCGATTACATCATCGTCAACTCAAGCAAGGAGATAGAGTCCGGATGCCAAATATAAGAGGAAAATAATACATCAAAATTATAATATAATAAAGAAGCAAGCAAGTAAGTATTTACTTGTACGGCGCTACTATATTCGAAACTATTGTACACGCAATTTAATTGGAGTCAACTGTACCCTGCAACATACTCGTATCTTAAGCCTCGTTCACAAACACCGCTGCGAGTCCCATCCCCGTCCCTATGCACATGCTAGTCACCCCAATCTTCTTGCCCGTCCTCTTTAGCTCAGGCATCAATGTCGCGATTTGCCTCGCACCAGTGCAACCCAACGGGTGACCGAATGCAATGGCCCCTCCCTTCGGATTGATCTTCGCCTTGTCCAATCCGAGCTCATTCGCACACCAAAGACATTGTGAAGCGAACGCTTCGTTGATCTCATAGATATCGACATCATCCTTGCTTAGACCAGTCTTCTCCAAAACCTTTGGAATCGCCTTCCACGGTCCAACTCCCATGAGCAGTGGAGGAACACCAGCGACAGCTGCCGTGACATATTTACCCATGATCTTTAGCCCCAGTTGTTCCGCCTTCGACCGCCTCATCAGTAGCACAGCTGCTGCGCCATCGGAAACCTGAGACGCGTTACCGGCGTGGATAGATCCATCCTTAGCAAAGGCCGGGCGAATCTTGCCGAGAGATTCCGCCGTCATGTTGGCCCGGATGCCGTCATCTTTGGAGACCGTGATCTTTTTGGTCTCGTTTGTTTTGGGATCTTCAAAAGAAACAGTCAAAGGAACAATTTCATCGTCAAAAAGACCAGTTTTCTGTGCTTTGAATGCCTTTTGGAAAGATTCTGCAGCAAAAGCATCCTGTGATGCCCTGCTGATGCCCTTATCTTTAGCCATTTTCTCGGAAAGTTGGCCCATGGGAACTTTGCAATTCGCTGCCTCGGTATTGGATTCCAGAAGCTCTGAGAATTCTGAGACGGCGGCCGGTCTGTTGGGAAATTAATGTGGTTAGCCATGGGGACAAGTCACTCCATGCGAATGGAAACAAAGGGGAAAGAATCCACGTACCCATAATTCTGGGTCATACTCTCGCAGCCTGCGCCAATTCCAACATCGATCATTCCAGCTTTGATCTGGTTGGCAATGTCGACCACAGCCTGAAGACCACTCGAACATTGTCGGTTGAGAGCTCTCACCGCTGTTGTGACCGGAAATCCCGCGACGATCGCTGCTGCTCGGAACTCGGTAGCGCCAGCGCCGGGTGCGAGAACGTTTCCAACTGCGATGTCTTCAACCACGGCTGGGTCGATTCCCTGTTGAGAAAAGGAAAGCAGTCGATCAGTCTGCTGTTTTCTCGAAGAAAGCGCACCCAGAAAAGGCGGTAGAGCTAACTTACAGATTTAGCAATTACACCTTTTAAAACTCCGACCAGTAAATCAGCCCCCGCTGTGTCTTTGAATCCACCTTTGCCTCCTCGGGTGAGGGCAGTTCTCAGCGCCGAAACAATGACAACCTATTATATCCGAGAAGGTAAGTTTGTGACTTAAAAAGAGCATTTATAACATGCCGTCATTCGCCCTCTTCTTTATGGCACTGGAGAGGCTACGAACATCGTCTGGGTTCTTGGCAAGGAGAGCATCGCGGGGACCAGATGGGACGCCGGAGATTTGGTTGGATAGTTGAGAAAGACGCTGGGCTGGCGCGAAGAAATCATGTTAGTTTGCTTGACAGCCACAGTGCAGCGAGAAGAAGATGGATACTGGGAAAGAAAATGGAATGCAGATTCTCTTGCTACTTACCAGCCATAATGTAGATATCGGGTGTAATATGTAGATGGATGGGTTGCTGTAGGTGTTTTTGGGGAGAGGGTTATAGTTGCTGGCACGTCCGGCGGGCCAGCCGTTCCTTTATATAAAATATTATCCGTCGAGCAGATTCACATGCCAGGAACAAACGCTTGCCTCTCAGCACTGTCCCCAAACGAGCAAGCGCATCCCGCCGTTGACCTCCGCATTCGAATGCGGTTTAACGCCGCTGACGGCTTGCGCCCGGGGTCGTTGAATATTGCGCCCGTGAATGGCCGAGCCGAGGCACATGCATCATCCGATCTGTCTTCCTTTGTGCGCTGGGATAGGTTCGCCTGCCTCGCAGGTTTCAAATCTTTTTTTTTTTTTTTTTGCGAAACATTACATTATATTACCAACCAGTGCGGCACTCTACAAACCTGGAAGACATTGGGACATGGTAGAGCATAATATTATATACCTACCGACGGACCCTCCCGTGGCCAGGTTCGTCAGACTTAACGTCGCGTCTATCTGGAAACCAAAATCACAGTCTCAAACTTTCGAGATCGTTATCCCCGGTTCCCCAACAGACAATTCCGAACCCGGTGAGGTTATTATACAAGTGATTCTAGAGAGAGCAGTGTCACCGAACCGTTTACACTTAAACGTGCCTAACGGTGATGCACAAAGCTTCTCTGCCGTTGGAGAAGCTATCTGGGTTGCTCTCACTTGGTATTTCCAGCGCGCTGGCTACCAGCAACCGTTAACACCAAAGGGAAACCCTTGTCCCGAACACTGCGTGGAGCTTGTCTTCGAATCAGATTCACCAGCGACATGTGCGCAGTTTGCTACTCACCTCGAGCAACTAGGCCTCGTTGAATTCGAAATGCAATTGGAAGAAAACACTGTCTTTAGGCCTTTGGTATTCGCGAGCACGTTTTGGCAGATTCAACCAGAGATATTCCTCCCCAAGCTCGGCGCTCACCGATATCTGCCCCCGAAACCTCTCCGATATACGTTGTCAAATGGCGTTATCCGACATCCAAAGCGGCCACCACCACCGATAGTAAAATCTCCTTTCTATACTCGGCACTGCATATCAGAAAAATTAAATTCAATTTTTAAACTTAGACCCGTTGACATGTCAGATTTAGACTTGATCCACAAATGGATGAACAATCCAAGAGTTGCTGAGTTCTGGGGTGAGCAAGGCCCAATCGAGCATCAAAAGAAGTTTCTCGAAAAGTGCTTAGCCAGTGGGCATTCTTTCACTGCTATTGGGAGCTGGAACGATCTGGATGAGAAAGAAAATCTTACGCTCTGGCGGGATGCTTGCTTCTTTGATATATATTGGGTGAAAGAAGATCATCTGGCTCGTTATGTGAATGATGTTAAAGATTGGGATCGGGGTGTTCACTTACTTGTGGGTGAAGATTGGGCCCGAGGAAGATCCACCGCGTGGCTCGATTCAATTGTACACTGTATGGTTAACGTTCTCTCTTCGCTTTGATGGGATTCATCGTGGATCTGTTTACCAATTGTCAAATCTTCGTATAGACGTATTCCTCGCCGACTCCAGAACGCAGTCTTTATATTTAGAACCTAGAGTTGATAATGACTTGTAAGTTCAACCCACCTCTACTACATTCCACTCAAATACAGGGCAACCATTAAGAACGCGCTACTAAATACAGTGTTGGCCTTACAGATTAATTCGGCTATTGTTACGGTACGGCTTTTACAAAGTAAAGGACTTTTCCTTTCCTCACAAGCAAGCTGCGCTCATGAAGTTAGATCGTGAGTGTTGGAGGGGTTGTCATTGATATTATCATCTATATCTGTACATACGTAATTGTACATCTGTACCCAAGAGCCAATTATAATATTAACACCCATCTTATTTCGAGGCGGAGGCTTAATAAAATTTAAGAGTATATTAGAGATTATAACCCGAAAATCAAGAAAATTTGGCGACATTAGGAAAATCATGAAAAGTAGACAGGACTACAATTGAAATTACCTCAATACTGGATAGAACCTGTGAACGAAGCATACACCGACAAGAAAACTAGAAAGGTGGGAATATTATGAGACTGGAAATGAACAAGCTCCGGCGGATCAAAGGCGAGGTTTCGTGAGAATCCAGTCCCACACTTCCTCTCCATCAACAAACAGTTTGTATTTGAGGACGGCTTGGTCAGGGCTTGTAGAATCAACTTCAATGGCCCCAAATTTAGAGTTGCCATCCGGGATATATCTATGTGAGGTATTGGTATCAGCAAAATAAACAAGTTGAGTCAGCTATGGGGCTTACTTTATAAGAACATCTTGATCGTCTTTTTGTTTGTAGGTCCTAAAGGGCAGGTAAAACTGACTTAGAGGCGAACAAGAAAATTCATGGATTGTAGCAGAGGCAGGAAAGCGCGATCCTGGAGGAGGGGGGAATCTAGATGAGCGTCAGCGAGGTCCAATCATCGTATACCGACTCGCAATTTTATTTACGCAGTTGCTGCAAACTCATGTCTATCACCAGAGAGGACCACCACCCCTGCGCTTTTAACGGCCCAAGCGGCTTCGAGGATTTTGGAGCGTTCCCACTGGAAGCCCCTCCAGGTGTCATTGCCATTTACCTCCCAATTCTTCGTCATCGGGACACTACTAACAATGAATTTCCATTGGATATCTCGATCATCCGTCTGGAGCCACTCTAGAAGGTCATCTAGTTGGGTAGCTCCTAGCATGGTTTTCTGAGGTCCGTCCCGGACTTTATTCGGCGATCTATAGCGACGGGTGTCAAGCAGAAAGAAAGAAGCCGGGCCCCAATTGAATGAATAATAGGTTGCGTTCGCTCGAAAAGGAGGAGGATTGGCTTGGTGCTGATATTCTTTGTATGGTCTAACAGCTGCGGCGTAAAGTCCTTCGTCACCCTTGTCCCAATCATTTGCAATCTCATGGTCCTTCCCAGCAACCATGTTAATGACGATCTACGGAATTAATTTCTTGGAGGTTCCTTACATCGTAAACATGGATCCAGGGAAGATCCTGCCCAACAGCTGGCCAATTTTTCGATGCATAAACCTGACGATAGCTCATTCTATATGCCTCGACATCCTTGCCTGGTCTCATCGGAACCTTAAAACCCGTATGATTAGTTGCAAGGCAGCGAACACACCAAGTTCAATCGTATATTAACAACTTACATCAATATAAATAAAATCTCCTAAAAACAGCATAAATTGAGCTTTGAGGGTCGGAAGGAGCCTTCCTAAAGTCTTGAAACCCGGTATATCTAGAGGATGACTAAATGGCGAATAAGGAACTCGTTGTTTTATACAAGAGGTCTAAATTTCCATTGCCTTAGAATATATTCTTGATTGTCAATTTTTCCAGAGCGTCTTTTGTCACCACATACAGATAAAAAGGTAAATTTTCCTCTGGAGGTTTTGCGGGGGGCTGTTGTAAAACTTCCGGTATGGTTCCCAGTGGTGAGGTACTGGTATTTTGTATTTGGTTTTAGCCCAGTTAGCAACACAGAAACCGTATAATCAGTCGTCTCTGTGAAAGAATCGACCTGGGTAGTTTTCCATCGCATAGATAGTGCAAGTGCATCAGCTGTTTCCGGAAAGATGGCCTCCTTCCAAGAAATAACATAAACCGGGGAGAACTTGACGTAATCGGAAAGAGGATCCTCCCGTATGAGTATTCGCGCGGAATTTTCTGAGACCCAGCCTGTCCTCGCAAACGAGAGATTGCGCGCCTTATAATAGTAGGGGAGGGTATATGTGGCATCGTAGATCGCCACAAAGCAAAAGGCGTTGATGAGGAATGTGATTATAGAGATAGTAAGGCCATCTGATACACTGGGTATCCCGAAAGCTAGTGTTTTCCATGTCGGGATCTTCCTACGAGTGAGAACCTTCACCTTCGCCGCCTCGACCACAACCGTGCCATCCGAGCTGTTTGAATTCTTCCTCCCATGGCCATTTTCAGTGGGAGCCTGGGATCGAACAGTTATTCCAGTTTCCTCGGACCTTGTATTGAAAATAGGTTTAGATAGAAAAAGTGCAATAAAAACAGGAACAAATATGGCGAACGAGATGCTGACGACGGTGGGTATCCACTATATAAATGGAGTTACATTAGTAATCGCAATAGTAATTTGCTAGATACTATTATTCCTAGCGGGTCACATACGGGTCCAGGTATCTTGAGGGCAAGAAATTATGGTTAGCATGAACAATGCAAATGGTAAATCAGATTGATGAAAGGAAAATTAACCATCTCACCCATCTTATAAACACATATGCGAGGATTCTAATAGCTATAGAAGTCGTCACAGACAGCCTTTCGAAGAGCGAGTGTGGAATTGTCTTCGGATCTATCACCTGCAAGTGCTCGAGCAGACCCGTCATTTCGAAGACTACTTGCCCGATATCGCGGTGATGGAGAAAGCGTAGGTAGTCACGTAGGTAAATGAGTACAGAAAGAGGTATATCAATAGCTGTCGCAAATGCCGTCAGACTACGGGATGATGATGACCGGTCCAGGCCGCGTTGTTGCTGTTGGTTGTTGTTGTATATTCATGTTGTTGCCCGTGTTGCTCGATGACTCCAAAATGACATCGTTGTGTTTTGCGGTTTTGGATCTGATCTGATTAGATTAGATCCTTGTGGAACTGCTGATGAAGGACACGACAAACTTTCACGAAACATCCCCTTTTGCGGAACACGGACGAGATGTAACCATGGCTCCTAAACGTTCCGGTGCAACCTCTTCATCCTCTTCAACTCCGCTACCTCCTCTCTCTATCGACCCCACTGCAGTACTTAGTGATGCCATATCCTTTTCTGGAATCTACCCGATAACTATTGGCGCCAATTCCATCCTCCATCCTCGCAGCAAACTCAACTCTTCTGATGGACCAATTATCATCGGCTCGAATTGTATTATCAGCGAAAAGACCCAATTGATTGCGCCGGATATCGATGGCCTAGTCTTGGGAGATTTTGTTCTTATTGAAGTAAACTGTTCCATCCAGGCTGCAAGGATCGGGGAGGGCTCATCGGTTGAGGTTGGGGTCAAATTAGGCAAGGCTAGTAGAATCGGTAACGTATGAAATAGAATATTCGAGTTACACTTCTTCTTCTGCTTCTTCTCCTTCTTCTTTTTTAAGGACTAACTTCATAAACTTTTGTATTTAGAACTGTACACTCTCGCCACTGACAACTGTCTCCGACCGCGAATTTATCCCAGACCTCACCGTAATATATGGCGAGCACCAACGTAGAATTGACTCCTCTGGAACAGGCATCGCTCGATGTGAGATAATGCTCGCTCATATTGAGTGTCTCAAAAAACTTCTTCCCAATAAAGCAGAAAAGTACAATAGATAGACCCATATCAATGTGTCTTTTTCACACATAATAAATGCTACGTAGTCAAACGTCCCTCAACACGTACTTCAGGATTTTTATCTTTATGACGCAAAATCATGGCCATTGGTCAAAGTATAAATGACCCGGCATAAGATTGCTCTGCTTGATGAGAACCTAGAGGTTCTCATACTCCTGGATGAGCTACGAGACCATAGGCTGCATTCATTGCCTAACACACCAAAGGCTATCGTTAGGATCCATAGGAAGAATTATATTTTACTATAGCGACTCGCTGCTATAAGATCAGTCTCTCGAAGAACCAAAAATATACGTCCATAGTCATTTACTTAGAAACAAAACACTAAAATGCCCAAGCTCCGAGTTACTACCAATACAAGGTATATTATATGTACGAGAAAGGAACCCAATTCAAAAACGCCCCCTTATGTTACTCCGGTTCCTCCATCCTTTGTCAAGAAATATACGAAACCGAGAAATTCGCCGCAATTACCAAAGCACGCCCCATAATATAAGCGCCACAAAGTATAACACAAATGAAGTCAAAACGCAGCCCATAGTAGTAAACCAAAGAAAACCGTTTCTACGAGTAAATTATTAGTTAACTTATGCATGATACTAGTATCTTCTACTGCTTTAGAATCAAGTGATTTTAACTTACGCTGTGACCCAGCCGCCCTCCGTTTGTGCGACATAAACACCTTTTGAGAATGAAATACCAATGAAGAAAACAATGCTCCACCATTGTATTTTCGCTTCAAATACTGGCGTAGGGAACCAGACATACCATAACCCATATCCTATGTGTTGGAAAGAAATATTGATCGCCCATAAGAAAACCAAAACATAGGTAATAGAAGAGATATTCACTCCGTTGACACGTTTGATATAGGTAAATTTGGAGTCTAGGGATGTTTGCAAAGAAGGAATTTCATAGGGTAGGGCGCCGGGGAAGCTTCGAGGTCTCTTCGTTCTTCCTTTCCGGAGAGGTAGAGATTGAGAAGTAGCTAATTTAGGTCTTAGAAAGCGTAAAGATGTATTAGGTGGCGATGTTTTGCTAGCGGTAGAGTATGGTACCCCTGGAGATGGGAAATGATGGTGGATATAAGAAGATGAGAAACCAGGATGGGACGGATACACCCGGCCGAGAGAGCCCGCCTTCGCTTGAGTATCCGACTCGTCTTCAGCCTCATCTCCAGTCGTAACAGAGAGATAGCTGGGGTGTGAGATCATATATGGCCGAGATGTCGTATTTGACTGGTTAATTTGCATTTCTAGAGGAGGCGGGGGCAATTCGTCGGAAACCATCTGCGGCTGCTGCGTACTGCCGTAACTCAAGAGGGGCGGCTGGTCTAAAAGGAATGTTTGTTCTTGGTCCAAGGGAATTGATGAACTCAAAAGAGGGGTCTGGCTGCCAGATATTGGGCTTTCGGTCTCAGAATCACTAACGAGAACACTCAATCTACGAGACGGCTCTGAGACTTGGCGCTTCGGAGATATCGGATTGCTAAACGTCCAACTCGGTTCGCGTCTCCCAAAATAGTCACTATCCGAGGTCACTGATCCAGGCATCAGAAATCGAGCATTGTGCTTTTGCTGGGTAGGCGTGCTTTCTTCTTGTTCATCGTCTTCCTCACCGGTTTTAGGTCGAGGAAGCTGAGCTGGGACCGCAGCATGATAAGCAGGGCGATACTTGGTTGGAGTAAGAGGAGAGTCTAACGCATCATTGTCATTATCTGTCGCAGAAGTTTCCTCATCTCCAGCATCGTTATCTTCTTCACGGATGCTTCGACGGCTTAGTTCCGGAGAACTAGCTCTTTCCTCGAACTTGCCAAACAAGCTTTGTTGTATGAGAGTACTTTCATCGATTGAAGCACAACGGTCGCGATACTCTCGAGGCGAAACTTCGTCGGAGTTTACGTGGAAGTAATCGGGTTTCTTCGATAAGCCCCGAATCGTTCGGATAGTCGAGTCCGCGCTCTTTTTCTTTGCATGCTCTTTCCTCCAGGAATGATAAGATTGGGGCCTAGAATTTACAACAAAGTCATGACCGCCTTCGTTCTGATCTTCGCTAGGAATAGCACAGGACAAAAAACTTGAATGGGGCTTCAGCGACCACCATATATACTAGATATAAATAAAAATCGAATACGGGTTAGGAAATCCTTCGTTTTATTGATACCATGTTTGGCATATGATGGAAGACATACCATGCAATCAAATACAGTCCACATCCAACCCATAATGTATACGCCCTCCCAAATGCCTGGTTCAACTTCTACACTCATTGTACCCGGTATCATTCTAAATGGCCCATGACGTGGGCTGTCTGGTTTCTTCGCCCCATAGCCGTAGCCCCCACCCTCCAGCTGAGCTAGAAATCGAACGAGCCCCCACCGAACAACCTCCTCTACAAAACCGAAGGAAAATCGTAAACTCCATGCAACATTGTTTCCATATCGTGAGTGAATTAGACCACGAAACAGTCTTACTATTGCAAAAGCGACGATGGTGAGGGGAAATGCATAGCGCGCCGAGTTTAGGGCGAGCTGGAGCGAGGACTCAGGATACGGCGAGTTATCCGGCCGATAGGGAATCAAGATTGGAAGCAAGAGAAGGGAGTGAAGTCCTAATAGGGTCGGAGGAAGGAGATATCTACGGTGACTCTCCCGCATAGCGCCAAGTCAGGAGAGAGAGAGGCGAGCCTCTTAAACTCGTTTGTCTGCGTCTGGCCTACAAGACGCACCCAGCAATCCGCACAATGCGAAGACCGATATATTTTGAAGGGTTCCCCGATCAACGTAACGTCCGTTCGAAGTCGTCCTGATGCACGGTGGTCGGAGTGTGAAACTGGAGGTGCGAGAATGCGCCCTCGATGAAAGGCAATATGATGCGAAATAGGAAACCACAACGCCGTCATATACCTAAAGTGAGCAAGAGAAAATCGAAGGCAGGGAAACCGCGCGGGTATTATCGAAGCGGCATATTCTTAGCGAAAACAAGTCGAGAGTTGAAGAAAGGAGGAAGGGTTAACGTAAAGTTAGTCAGTGATTATGAGAGTGCGGAAAGGCCTTGTTGATTTTATCTAACCCTCGTTCATATGCATATCCAATCTTTGTTTCACGAGTAGACAAGAAGAAAGGTACGTTCAGAGAGAATATATTATTTCACTTGGTAGACATCATACGGAAGGGGAGGGTGAGTAGGGTGAACGGGTTTTGGGGGTAATGCAATCAGGGTTTAGTTTGGGGTTATTGAATTCCTCAGAACTAGTCCTGCATTTGCGAGCGCTCAGGGGTGAAGGCCCTTGGGGTAAATTAAGTATTTGGGAGGTCCCCAGCTTAGCTTGTTATCACTTCCGGTCGAACCATAGCACGTATACAACAGAGCGATAATGATAACTACTTAAGTATTTGAGTACCTACTGAAGTACTCAAGTACTATTCACATCTGGCATATTCTGCAGAATGTCTTCAACAGATATACTGACGCTCAGAAGACTGCTAATTAATTCCTCACACAAGCCTCTAATACATGAAATGCGAAATTCTAAAAATGTGCAGGGCGGGCATGGTGGTGCGCCTTTGGTTTCAATGATTTACCTCATTCACTTCCAAGATCTTGATATCATCTTCTTAAATACAAGACAGGGCGGGGTCGTATCTGCCAAAGATAACAAGTGATTGGTGGCTTCAAGCTTGTCAAAATTGTGCATGTGAAGAGGGTCATAAGACCAATGACAACCCCGCAACTCTGGGCACCTGTCCTTGTCTCAAAACCCGATTTCGCAGCCACCGTTGCCGTTGGAGAAGACCACTCAATACAAGTACTGGTTGTCCATTCATCAGTAGGCGAACATGTACGATCATATAAATGTACTCTGTTGATTAATATGAGCTTATCTAGGCATGATTGTTGAAGCGCTCACGTATTATTACTATCGAGGTCTCGCATATGTGCTAGCTATTCGCTTATTGATCGACGATTAGTATCTTGGCGTACTCGAAATTTCAGACTCCGAGGACGTATAATGAGTTAAACCAACTTAAGTCTTTACTTGGGTACAATACGTATGAGCTCAGTCAAACTCATAATTCGCTTTGCTCGAGGAAAGATGTGAACTTAGGGGTGATTAGATATCTACATACTTAAGCATCTAATTACTTCGGCATATAATCTTTAAGTTTAACGCGCATTAAAAATTTAGCTAAGCTTAGAATAAAGTGCTTGATCGTAAACACACACGGCAAAGGTCTAGAAACGGTGCTTAAAAAATTTGAAGGCATTTTACACAAGTACTCGAGAACTTATACTTGAACAATCGCTTAATTGTACTTAATTCTTCAAGCAAGAAGTTACTTTAATCTCTTGCCACCAAGCTTCGGGACACGGCGAGCCTTTAGGAAACCTCAATTGTATCCCTCGCAGCCTCCCACCAATCTTGTATGTCGATTTCGGCACCTAGAGGAATATTAAACAATGGATGCTGTGTTCCAACCCGAGATTCCTCGTTTAAAACCAAGCCTTCTTCCCACCCTCCACCAATTCCTTCTATACTACTGGGTTTCGGAACGTTTCGACTCACTTTCCAACGGAAACCATGTCTAAACGGTGATCTTGCTGTAGAGGATGGTAAACCCATTATACTATCATAATAATAGTAGTGCTGAGCAGCTGATAGACCGATAAGAACGTAATTCGAATGATAATAATCTGGTCTCCTGTTATAAAGAATTGATTTGTAATTAGCATTCAACATGCCGCCTCATTGTATACCGCGAAGAGACCTCACAGTCCGGGCTTATCTCTCAAGCCCCCATGAGGGCCTTGACAACAAGTGAGAACGTATCTGATAAGTGCTCTACGATTCCAGATACTGCCCACGTTCAAGTTGAGAGATGCCTTTTTTGATTGGATTCTGTTTGCGGCAGCTTCCACAAGGGACCAGCAGCCACCAACCCAGGTGCTATAGCAGCCATCCACGAGCTTATTAGTCCTCCCTGAAAATCCGCCTTCAGGTGCATACTGTCGAGCTGAGAGCCACATTATGAATTGATCGAGATCTAAGTAGCGAGAAAGAAGCTCCCCAGGCTCGCCAAGCAAGCATAGAGCGCTTAAGACACAGAAAGCATACCCACCGTGAGCTTCAGAATTCTGTTTAGCACCTATACCACCCTCCCAGGTCTGACATGTCTTGAAATACCCCAATACACCATCTAGGATGGGCATTTGACCGACGGAAGAATCACCCTTTAATTCTTCTTCGTCATACCCGAGGAGAGCTAGTACCACAAGAGCACAGTATCCAGCTCGTACGTCCTCTTCGCCTTCTTCATTGACCTTAAAACCTCCGTTAGGAAGTTTGATCTTGCGTATCCATTCTAAGAGTTTCTTCCTATCGATCCAAGAGAACGAGCGAGCATAAACATTCAACTGCTCGTCTCGCGATAAATTTTTCGAGGCATAATAGGACGTTATCACTAGTGTTAGGACGGCAGCATATGCTGAAGCTATGTGAGGTGATTGACCGTTTCCTCCTCCGAAGCCCCCCTCTTTGTGCTGGAGGGGCTTAAGGCTTGACACAACCCTTTTAGGGATGTTAGCGTGTTCGTGGATAGTTATCGTGAATAGATGTTATAATCATACCTGTCATTATAATCACCAACATCTTCACCGAGGAGAGCCAATGCATTGATACACCAGTATAGTAACCATGGGCGACTTGCGTCAAGTCCTGTATATCCACTCGAAAGACCTTCCTCCAGCGGCTCAAGCAAGAATTCAACGTGTGTTGCCTTATCAAGCAATGGAAGCGACGAATCGTTGACAAATTTTAAAATATTGCGGGCGGTTGAAAGTTGCTTCTGCGAGGTTTCTGTTTCCAGTTCATCTACGATGAACGGGAGACCGCGATGCATCGCAGGTACTTGCTCTAGGGGTGGCATATTATACACGGGAGTGGGATCACCATGTTCAAGCGGTTCGTCAAAACCCTCGGGTTGAGCCATCTTGGCAGGGTTTTTAGGGAAGATGACTTTGCGTTTTGTCTTGGAATTAGCAAACCGACGATTAGAAGACATTCAAAGAATCGAATGAGGTTAATGCTGATGGTTAATTCCTGACCCAGTCAATTCATGTCAATCTATAGCCACCTAGATAGTTAAAGACTTACGATACAATGACAAGGTGGTGGTTTTTGTAAAATAGGTGCACCGGGTGCCCTGCCGCAAGCTTGGCGACACGCGCTGTGGTGGTGGGATAACCTGCGCCCGAATTTGTCCAAAGCAGAGACTGCTGACTTGTGGGATAAGAGTGTTGAGAAAAGAATAGAACTTCCCAGATTTCATGTACCCATAACTCTGAGCGTGCTGTGCCTTTGGGTGGGTTTAGTATCGAGGCTAAAGACATTTGTATTTTACTCGAGGCAACAGAAGCTACCCTAGCTTTCTTTAAGTTAACTTCAGGCTCGGCACCATGTAATCAACCTATATAATATCATAGCTAAGGAAAACCCAGCTCTCCCTCAAAATGCTCTTTAAAACAAGCAATTAATTAAGTAATTATTTAATGGTCTCGATCTATGATAACGCCGGATTTATAAATATGTGAGAAACTTTTGTAGACACCAGATGGATGCAGATGTGGGTATTGAGCGAGAGCGCCCTTTAACAAAGAAAAACCAAAAGAGAGTGAATGAAAAGCAACTTTTCTACCGTTTCCCCTTCCCCTTCCCCTTCTTTTTCTTCTTGCCATTCGGTGCATCACCGACGGTTACTTCCCCTTCTTCAATCCCTTCTTCATCAATCTCTTTGAGTTTCTCTCTCCCCTCCACAAAGAACATCAAATCCCTATCGGGGAGTGATACCGTTAGCTTGAGCTCCGCAAGGAATGACACAAATGAGAATGATAGATATTTTAGAATTCCATACCTTAGTTGCTCTCTTAAGTCCATATTTTCTTTCAAGAGCCCGTCCCGTTCCTGTTTGATTTTCTCTACCCTTTCGAGAAGACCTTCACTTACGGTTTTCTCTTCTCTCCAATCTTTTTCAAATTTTCGTAGCAGTTCGGTGGCTTTCTCAGCTTTTCGTTCTGCCCTAGTCTTAGACTTTTCTAATGACGGCAATAAATCTTGAGAAAGCTCGTCAAATTTAGACTTCATCTCTTCTAGCTCAGATAATGTTTGTTGGAGTTTATTTGATGCCTCGTCCGCACGGCGAGAGGCTTTTGTTGCTTTATCTGCGGCGGCAAGCACTTGTTCCTCAAAATATGTCCGCTGAGACTCCAACTGGCTCGTCAATAGATAAGAATACTCCATGCCGATATTGTCAAGTTTGTCATAAAGTTCCTCAGTATTGCCTTCGTGCCTTATAGACGGAAGCTCCACTAGTTTACCATCACTCTTGTTCTGGACAAGTCTATGGACGTATTGGTCGGAAGCGTAATCCCACACTCGCTGTGTATCTATATCCATGGCAAAGCAATGTTTGGTATTCTCGTAATGTTCGTATGCATGCTTTTCATCATAACGACCACAGCCAACGTGACCACAGATCAAACTGTTAAATTTCAATTAGCGCGAGCAGTTCTAAAACGACATGCATCATGATCAGATCCGAAACCCAATTCGCGATGAAACCAAAAACTTACCAAACCCAAAGATTATCCACGGCCCCACAGCTAAAGCACGTATCGCATTCGTCATCCTCAGAGCTATCTATGTTGTCTTTTTTTAAAGAGCCAAGTTTTATTCGAGGGCGCCTGGAACCGGGGAGACTGGTACGATCATTCGAGCTATAGCGGCAAACTGGGCAACTTCCATCTTTCCATTTACTGAGACAAGCGCAGTGGAATACATGTTGACACTGCGTAGTCAGGAGGCCGGTCGTCTCGTCCATCCGCTCCAGGCAGACAGGGCAAGTAGGAAGCTCCAACAGTGAAGCTGTTGGTGGGGGTGCAGGTTTGGTCGTGAGATGTGGTGATGAGACAGGGAGCGGCGCTGCTGAGCTTTGTTGATATGCTGGCGGGGCCTGCGCGTCATATTGATTTCTATGAGCTGACTGTCCGATGACAGTAGAATCTCCAACAGACGCCGCAGAAGAATTCGTTGCATTGACAGAACGGGATTTCGGTATTTCTGTCTCCGATGACTGGAACTGGACACTTTTAACGAATACAACGTGGCAAGTTTCGGGCTTCTCGATGGATTCTGTTAGAATGGTGAGGTTCAAAGCTCAAGGTGGATTGTACGTGCAAACGATTGAGCTCACCTCCATAGTATTGAAGACACGGCCGTTGTAGTCTCTCACGAACGTTTTTGCATCGTCTACCCTACGGAATTTCATCAAAGCCATATATCTCCGTATGTCATCGCCGGTTCTTATCAGTCTAAAGTGGCTTACGGCTTCTCGAGCATCGTCTCCAACGAATCCGAGGAAATCGCTGGGCGTCATATAACCAGGAACAGCTAAGATTGCAATCACAGCAGATTCGTTCTCACTTCGCCCATCTTGTGTTTCGTCTGCGCTAATTGATTCGCCTATCGCTGACGGCCCTGTCGCGCCTTCCATGTGAAATCTGTCACTTCCTACGAAGAGATTAGGTGTTTCCACACTGTCGCGATACAGATGTACAACGCCGTAGCCCATATTTGTCGTGGACGAGCTAATTGGGATGTACCGTGCTTTTATGGCTGAAGAGTGTGAGTCCATTGGTTCTACAAAGCTCACACTCTTGCCTCGAAAACGGCCGATAGATGGTTCGCTTGCGGAGTGCGCCTCCGGTTGTGACGACATGTCAATGTTTTCTAGGGATATAAGAGAGAATCGATAATCCAGGTACTCTGGAGGGCTGTCTGTAGCGGAGACGGCCTGGGAACCACCTTCACTAAGGGTTTCCGGGACATGTGAAGGTGTCGCAGATGGGGTGAAGGCAAAGAGGTCGGAGCCAGATGGGGGGAGCTTACATTCCTGCGTGTCGGGAGCAAGCTTACATTCGATGGCTCTTTGGGAGACGGACTCTGATCTATGATGGAGCTCTAGGATGATATGGTAGTAGTAAGGAGACGCCATCAATATAAAAGTGGGTGCGCCTATTTGGCGGGTTGAGGAGGGGCTTTGGGGTTGGGTGCAAGGGTCTCATAGTTTCAATGTTTGGATGTTGCTTTATTGGCTGATTATGTAATATTGTTCCCCCCGCCAAAGCTACGATAACCAACTATACAAAATACCTGGGTACTTACCTAAACAAAGTACTTAGATATTAGAGTTGTTACCATCTTGTTGGGTACATCCTCCGTACTTGATTATTTGATTGTAGATACAAGTGCTGCATCTTGAAGAAGCTTTGGAAAGTAATTCCTAAGACTGGCTGCGCACGAGCATTTGGAGGCGTCGGTACGAGCTCGTATCCCATAGCATACTACAAAGTATCAGAGAAAGTGAAAGCACGAGCGCACGCATAAATGAACGAACTAACAGACGGATGAATGAATGCACGGAGATATGGATACTTAAGTATTTGAGTACTTAAGTATTCTCTCTCCCATGTCAAGATTGTCCATTCGGGTTTATATCTAACGTTCTCCTTCGTGCGGGATTATTCAAACTGGGGAGTACGAGGTAACTCGGTTCATGTCAACGATTCGCTGCAACCCCGCAAATCCGACAGGCAGGGGTTCTTCGTTTGCACAATCAAAGGGTTTGATGCACTCCATGGATCCGCGCCAATCAGGTCGGGCATCCGGTCTAGTTTCAGAGCAAAGGGGTCCTGCGTCTTGCTTCTGCTGCTGCGAGTGCGGGGATTCAATCAAATGCTCACAACTGTTCAATTGTGGAAGATAGCGATAAAGCCTGGCCTCCGGTCAACTGAAATTACCTGTTCAAATATGAGATTTAATTAGCGGCGCTTGAAATAATAGAAACAAAACCTGCCAGCTTGAGTCAAGTCAAAGAGGAACTATGCTACCCAAGTATCCTGACTTAGCAGCCACGTGCGCCCTTCTCCAGAGGTCTCAAGTAAGTAGCAAAGCAAGTACCCAAGTATATATTATCCACTCGCTGCTTTTCTACACGAAGTGATGGGGCTGGAGAGATGATGACAGACAGACATGTCTGGCCGCCGGTTAGGCGGTCGCAAATAGCCGGTGGGAGGCCAAGTGTTACAAGTTACTGTACTTGTTCACCGAAATGCTTGATTACCTGCTTGATCATGCCAGCTTTTGGCGAATCAACGCCGGGCGGAGGCACGAGAGCGAGAACCCCTAGACGAACAAGAGATGAACAGAATATAGACGCCCGAGGAAAAAGAAAGAAAGAGAGCAAAGGAAGTCGTAGAGGAAGAAAGGAAGAAAGGAAGAAACTCCCACACCAAAATAATTTAAAACTTTTAAAACTGAAGCCCAAGCTGAGGCATGCCTTGCCTCGCCCAAAGTTCTACTATTTAAGAGAAAAACCCTCCTCCCTGCCAACTAGACGAAAATGTACCCGGCTCGAGCATAATTTATTCTTCTGGAAGGAATCATCGAACCTTTTTTCTAGTAGGCTGGATTCTGGACACTGCTTTCCACATTTCACCCCGCTGCCCACCCGTTCTATAGCGACTGCTTTCTCCCCTTTTACTTTCAACATCTGAGCAGCTTTTGAACGCGCCTGTCATCTCTTTTTTTTAGCGCTTCCTCTCAAGTGAACGGCGAATCAACCAACCCAGTTTTGAAAGCGACGAGAGTGCGTGCCGGCCCTGCATGCTTTGAAACCGAGCAAAGCTTCTCTACTGGCTTTGGCTTTGGACTTCTCAAACGTGGACGGGTCATCCTCAACCAATACTCGAATCTAGAATCGACTGACTAGATTTGGTCTTGCGTGTGCGATCAACAACGGAGCCATTTCGTCTTCTACTCCATCTATTTGGGCTCACCGGAGGATATCTACCTACTTACCTACAATTATCTCTACCTCCCTTTACCATTGTTAAGCCGTGTAAAATTCGCAGCCCTAGTTCGGATCTGGAAAGACAACAATCGACCATCTCAGCACATAAATCTCGGACCTTTTGATACTCACGTCTAGAGCTTTGCAAGAAGAACATCCACAATCGTTCTTCGTACGTCGAACGAGATGTACGCAGACTCAGCAATGGTGAGCCCTTTCCTTTCTTTCCCTCCGTTTTCGATATGAATTTTTTCCTATAATTTTGCCTGGAAAAATAAGCTACATCTTTCTTTATGCTTTCAGCCCATTATCACCATGAACCGCTCTTTGCCAGCTCACACCCAAACTGGCTCTACCACGCTTTGGCGACCTAATATTCGCGGGCCACCAGCTTGTTACCTCTGCCTAAGGTGCTAAGGTTATATGAGCTCGAAATAGGCTAGACCGGGGGCGTTTTTTTTATATTTTTTTAATTTGTTTTAGCTGTGCTATCCGTTTTGGTTTTTGAGATCTTCCATCAAAAGGGTCGCTGGACTGTATCATTTCTATACATTTCAAGGCGAAATCGGTCTTGCGTGAGATCATGGGATTTCTTGAAAGCTGGATTTTGGAGAACTTAGAGGAAAGGACCGGTGATAAAGGGTATATATCACCAGAGGCGGTTTGAAGACCCAACATTCTCGACGGATAGATGTTACTGCCTTTCGTTTTTCCTTCTTTCCTTTTCTTTCTTTCCTTTTCTTTCTTTCCTTTTCTTTTAATTTTTAATTTCGAGATTTGATTAAATCTCGCTTTATAAAATGTATTTCCGTGTCGTGGGACATCCAAATACCCAAACCACATTGATACACATACCCCAAAATAGGTTCATATATCATTCGAATAACGGAGAGTTGGCTCCGTTATAATTTTGATTCCGAGGGAGGTGGAAAAGGATGGGGGGGGGCCGAATGACATGGGCTAGAAGAACGCGGAGAGGAATGAGGTTGCCCGGGACTGGGTGGGATATTCCATCGATATCATCCCCTCTAGGCTTTGGCATCAATTGTCGGCATTGTCACCATCGCCGTCGGATGGACTATCGCGATAGAGAAAAAGTTGCCCCTCTTCTACTATCCTCTCCCGTCCACTTCTCCTCCGTTGTTCCACTGGCGCTTCTTATCGATTCGATTTTCTTGGGCCCCTTTAAACGAGAATGGTCCGAACACCAGCGACTGCAATTCCCTGAAAGTGGAGCCATCCCAAGAAAACAGCCCGCAGCCCATTCTTTCTTGATCCTCGAATGCGGAGCACCCGAGCAGGCCAGCTTGTTGCCGGTTGATTCTGAATGAATATCGCATAAACACTCCGGAAAGGTTCATCGAAGAGGGTGGCTACTACAAACGTATCACAGCAGGTGGCACCAGAAGCTTTTGGGGGGTTGGCCTTTTTCCATTTTTTTCCCGTCGTTGTTGTCGTTGTTGGAATTATTCTCAGTTATTTTGTTATCGCCAAATCTCTCACTCTCCTTCTCTCCTTCTCCGCTGTCCACTATATCTCTACTTCCCAATCTATCAACTGCACCACGACTCGGGGTTGGAGTGATTATAACAGAGAAAATTAAAAAGGTTCAAAGTGAAGGAAGGGAGATTCTGCTTCAAAATAAGGAAAATAGAATAGAAAAGGAAAACCATCCTTTTTCCTTACTTCCTTCCTTCCTTTTTTTTTTTCTGGCTTCCGCTTGCTTGCTTTCTTTCTTTCCTTTTTCTTTTGGAGGAACGAAGAGAATAAGGGTTGCCGCACCCCCTTGTCATCCTTAAATACATCAAACCCCCCATTCATCAACAGCGAGAACATCGCTGTTACCAATTTCTGTTGTTGGTATCATCACCAGAACCCCGGCAATCAGATAGTAAGTTCAGTCGACAGTCGTTGAAATCGAAACGAGGTGGGCAAGCGACCTTGTTCTATACCGAGAGCACCCCCCAACTCTCACTTGAACAGACCTACATACTCTGTTCTCTGCTTCACTGCATCTTGTTGATTACAAAATTCGATATTTTGCCTCTTTCTTCACTTTTCATTCCTTTCCCTTTGGACCTTAAGACGGACCAGACAGCGGCTCTCGTGGGAAAGCAAGCTCTCTCCTTTCCTCCCCTGCCTGTCAGAATAAACATTGAACCCTTTTCATTCTTCCTACCCTTCTCACCCCCGAGCTTTTCGTCCCGCCCACCGTTCTCATCATCACCACCCTCATCAAGTAAACATATGGTACCATTCATCTAGAGAAACGCGAACTGAAGGTCTTGCAGCTAGCAAACACAGACTGCAATTATCCTAGGTCGTATCATATCATACTTGTGTTGTGACCCCCTTGTTACTCTCCTTCTCTTCCACCTTCTCTCCCGCTTTGTCGCCAAGGTTGATTTTGTTCTTGATTTTTTGAGAGTACTGGATCAGAAACCATTGCTTAGGATACGTTATCGTTCATTCTGAAAGCCATCATACTCCGATTTTCAATCGCGGAGGCCTTCAAATCACCAAAACCCGTTTAGCTAACGCCTTAGCCTTATCTCCCAGTTTGCCTCATCGAGGCTGAAGCCCGCTAAAACCCGGTTGATGACAATTGAGCTCGATCAGTCTCTGCTTACAAAATCTCACGGAACCATCACTGCAGCGAGTCCACGTGTTTCAGCATCATCCTCCCATACGTTTGTTAACCCACACGCTTCAATGGCTACGCTCTCGTCGATATCCACAGCATCCACGGTCGTCGCGCCGGGTCAGGCTGGATCACCGGTTGTCGCTTCTCCAGCAGCATCGTTTGCTCCCTCTAACCCGAAGGCAAATGATTCCGTCATCAACCAGAAGGCTGATGGATCCCAGTCCCTCTACAACATATGTTGTCGACTCAAGCAACGCCTGGAGACTATTCCTGGCATGATCAAGTACTTAGATACTCATGCAGTCAACACCGAAAATCCCGACCTACCTATCGATCCGGTACAGCAAATCTGGCAAACATTTAGGAGCGGCGCACCTCTAGTGCATCTTTACAATGCTCTCTGTCCTGATAAGAAACTAAAAGGAGCGGACGAAATCCCTGAGGCTCTCAACGGGAAGAAGGCATTGGTCTTCCAATTTTTGAAGAATATCAACGAGGAGCTCCATCTATCCGGCGATAACAGCTTCATAATCACTAATGTCTATGGCGATGATACGACCGGATTCGTTAAAGTTAGTTATCACTTTATCGTTGGAGACAAGACCGACCGCTAAATCTTTTTAATGATAGGTCACCAAAGTTGTTTCGATGGCGTTGGATGAAATAAAAAACAGAGGCATCTTGGACACGACCGGAGTAGTTGATGAGGTAATAGACAAGTCTAAAATGGATAAACGGGAGTTGGCGGTTTATGAGTTTTTGGAAACCGAACGAAAATATGTTCAGGACTTGGAAGCGTTACAAGATTATAAGAACCACCTTCAAGCTGCAGAAATCGTTTCGAACGACACCATCCACGCCTTGTTCCTCAATCTTAACAGTCTCCTCGATGTGCAGCGACGATTCTTAATAAGTCTCGAGACAATGTATGCTGGGCCGGCAGAAAGCAGAGAGAAATACTTTCCTCTATTCAAACATTATGCAAGTGGATATCTGAATATTTATTCTTTTCCACTCACAGGGGCTAACAGATAGTGAACCTATAGGAAGAACCTTTTGGCGCCTACGAGCTCTTTTGCGCCAAGTTTAAGTCTGCTCACGAGCTTTCGATTCAAGAAGGGCCTAGACTAAAGAAATTGGACCATCCATTGACCGCAGCCGGAATTGGAGGCTTTTTGATTAAGCCGCCACAGAGAATCTGCCGTTACACTCTGCTGCTGACGGCCATCATAAAATTTACCTCAGATGAAGATCCAAAAAAAGAGGATCTCGAGGAGGCCCACAAAATTGCGGATAGAATCAATAATAGGGTTAATGACGCAATTCGAAAGCAGGAGAACGCAGAAACTGCCGAGGATCTGAAAGATCGTGTTGAAGATTGGAAAGGCCATCAATTAGAACAATTCGGTGATCTTCTTCTGTCGGGACAATTCACCGTGATAAAGGGTGACACAAAAGGCGACATCGAGCGAGAGGTATTTGGAAAGATGACCCCCTCCTCAAACGATTTAGGGTGGAATTAACGTGATGTGAATAGTATCATGTGTTCCTCTTTGAGAGAATACTCCTCTGTTGCAAGGACATCCCCCCGAAGAAACAAAAACCTAGTCCAAAGAAAGGAAAGAAGCTTGACCTTCAGCTAAAAGGAAGAATCTATATGCAAAACGTTACAGATATAATCAGCTTAGCGAAGAATGGTGATTACGAAATCCCGCCTCTCGAAAGCGTGCGCTTGTTAACGTTGCTAACCGATCCTTCTCAACTTTTTTCCCTATAGGTTCCTACACTCTACAAATCTTCTGGAAAGGCGACCCGGGCGTCGAAAATTTCATCATCCGCCAACGTAACGAGGAGCTTCTGAAACAATGGAATGGTCTTTTGCACAGACAAGTTGCGCTCTGGAAAAGAGAAGAAGAACCGAAAGCGGATCGTTCGAAAACTTCTAACAACCAATTCCTTTGGACAGAAGGCGCAGAAGTACCCCAACAAGGAGACGAGGCAGATAAATTCGACGATGACGAAGAGGAAGAACATGACGGCGATTCGGAGGCCCCGTCCAGCGCTCGCCATGGTCCCGGAGGTAATCAGGCCGCCTTTCCAATGCCAAAACAACCCAAATATCCTATTTCGTCTTCGGCTCAGTATCTGCAATCACAAAACACGACACCTATATCTGCTGGAACACCGAATGGTATGTCTTATTTCTCACCTTCAGAATCGCCAATGCCTACCCCTGGAATGCCTTTACGGCAGACATCGGGACAATATCCCTTTCCCAAGCAAGGCATCCATGAAAATGGAGCGGCTATGGCGAGATCAACCTCTAGAGAAGGTACTCCATTGTCGGCATCTCAAGCTGGTCAAAGGATTCAACGACCTTCCCTTCCAGGTATCGCACAGCCTCTATCAAGCACCCAGCAAAACAGGATGCGATCCGCAAGTAGTCCTAATATTCACCCATTGCCAGCTTCCTCCTATCTTGGACGTGCTAACGCTATGGGTACTCCTCCTCTTCCCAACCTGCCAGGTGGATATCCTGTCCCTTCAAGACTCGGAACGCAGAGTCCTTCACTCTATTCTCAAGTTCAACACCTGAATACCTTACCGGAAAACCCACGTGCCAGCGGAATGGTTCCTCATATTAGCACGATGCACCAAGATTACATACCCCGGAATGGTACTCCACCAACTGAAGGGATCAGAGTCGGTCCAGACGGCGCTCCGCTCCCAACCATGCGACAGATGACAGTGCCGTCTCTGAAAGTGAAAGTTAGTTATATCACAGACATGTTTGTGATCATCGTGCCACAAAATATCGGTTACACTCAATTGATGGATCGTATCGAGAGGAAGGTTCGTCTTTGTGGAGGGGCTTCATATGCCAATAATGCTCCTTTGAGGGTTCGATATCAAGACGAAGACGGTGACTATATCACCGTTAACTCGGATGAGGACGTCCAAATGGCTATCGAAAGTCGTTTCCATGGTGGAGAAGAGTCTTCGAATGCTGTCACGCTCTTCGTCGCTTAGTCTAAGTTCCGAAACGTGCGATCGTGGGTTCCTGTGATCGTAGATGCATAGCAACGAGTCAATAGGGCGTCGTTTGGATTCTTGACCTCGTGGGTTTTGATATCCATACCTCGAGCATACTAAGACGTCCTACGTTTCTCGACCAATTGTCAGTAACATTGTTAGTAACATACTTAACTAAGCTTTTTTTTTTTTTTTTCTTTTGGATTCGTGACTTAGTTGCTGTTTCTTCTCTTCTTTCTTCTTTTTCTTTTTTTTTTTTTCTTTTTTTGGCGTATTTATGTGTCTAAGACTGCCGGCGTTTTTTCATTGTCCAGTTGATTTTCACATCTACTCTCAACTGTTCGCTTTGTTTCGATATTTCATACGATTTTGGTTGTGGTATTTCTGTCCATCTTTGTTTCTGGGTTGAAGGGAAAGGTTCTGGACCAATGAATCTGCAGCGTCGCGACTGAGAAGTTTGTTTTGTTCATAAAGCTACTTATAAACTGAGGTCATATTGATTCTTGCGGAGTTTCTTTAATCATTCAGCCTTTTCTTACACTCCTGACATATTTAAATTGTTCTTATAGCTGCGCTTGGAGTAGTTCCAATAGTTAGATGTGGCGAACTAACTTAAGAGGCAATATCCAATCGCAAAGATATTGGAGTTATACCTATCTACTATAGGCGCGAACCAAATGAATTAAATTATCGAGTGAGCTATGCAGATTTTGCACTCATAAACAGCATAATATCATTGCTGGACTATGCGAGAGGAGAAGCATATAACCATGTCCGTGTAACTTACCATCGAGAGATCGACGATTATGTGTAGGGATTGTCTGCCAAGCCTAGTCCGGCAACACGTGTCGTCCTCCTTTCCTCATCACTTCTTCCCAACCACCGGCGTCATCGTCTTCGTTTCCTCTCATCTGCATCGACATCCTTTGCTTAACTTCCCCGACCGGTATAATCATATAACCATATAATGCGCCGCTCCCCGTAACGGCTTGTGTATCTCTAGGTGTCTACCTCCACTACGGGAGACCCCCCCTTTTTTTTTTTTTTTTTTTTTTTTAAAATATATATTTTTATTTTTTATGCGTTTTCCTCGCCAGCTCTAACACGCACAAAAACCTCCGGGTAATAACCTACACAACGGACAGAGAATCCATTCCGCTCGTCCACATCTCGGACCGAGCCGGGCCAGTCACGATGGGGGTGCCGGATACTCTCTTCCGCTCCAGTGACATGTCGCTGGTGCAGCTGTACGTCGCCACTGAAATAGGAAGAGAAGTCGTGTCGGCTCTTGGGGAACTCGGGAGTATCCAGTTTCGAGATGTTAGTTCAACCATATCATAACCGTTAGGGATAACTTTTAAACTAACCCTACCAAAATAAAACGAACAGCTAAACGCCGATACAAATGCTTTTCAACGGACTTTTACCAAAGAAATTAGACGTCTCGACAATGTTGAGCGGCAGCTACGTATGAATCATCCCCTTAGAGTCATTAGGACTGTATCGTCTACATTCTCGCTGACTTCCTGGTGCCCGCGTTCCTCCTGGGCCCCGTTTGATAGGATTTTTTGCGTCTCAGATGGAAAAGGCTGGTGTTCCGGTTAGACCGATCCCAAGAAACGAAAACGTCACCGCTGCTCCTTCTGCCCATGAAATTGACGACCTTGCAGATCGTTGCGACCAGCTCGAAAAGCGAGTTGCAGAGCTAAACGAGAGCTACGAAACTTTGCAGAAGCGCTGGGTCGAGTTGATTGAATGGAGGGCTGTTCTTCGAGAAGCAGGTTCTGTCTTTGAGCATGCATACGGCCAAGTTGAGGAGATTCGACCAACAGACGAAAATGATGACACGGCGCCTTTGCTGGAAAATGACATGGAACAGAACACCCATCATCAAGGTGGCGAGCAGCAATCATTTTCAGTAATGAACATCGGTTTCGTTGCCGGTGTTATTTCACGGGATCGGATCAACGCTTTTGAGCGTATCCTCTGGAGAACCCTCAGAGGGAATCTTTACATGAACCAATCCGAAATGCCTGACAAGATTATTGACCCTCAAACTGGAGAAGAAGTTTTTAAAAATGTCTTTGTTATTTTTGCGCATGGGAAAGAAATTGTTGCGAAGATTAGAAAGATTTCCGAAAGTTTGGGGGCTGATTTGTATCAAGTGGATGAGGACACTAATAATCGCCGCGATCAGATTCTTGAAGTCAACCAACGAATCGAGGATTTGAACTCAGTTCTCCAAAACACCAAGAGCACTTTGATGGCGGAACTAAGGATGATTGCCGCCCAACTTGCCAGCTGGATGGTCGTTGTTAAAAAAGAGAAGGCGGTATACGAGGCTCTTAACAAGTTCAATTATGACCAGGCCCGAAAAGTTTTGGTTGCGGAAGGTTGGTGCCCGAAGAGCGGACTTCCTCTCATTCAAAACACGCTCCGAGAAGTCAATTCCCGTGCTGGATTGCAAATGCCTTCCATCATCAATGAGCTACAAACGAATAAAACCCCGCCGACTCATTTCAAAACAAATAAATTCACTGTCGCTTTTCAAAACATGATCAACGCGTACGGTACTGCGAAGTATCAAGAAGTAAACCCTGGTTTACAAACCGTTGTCACTTTCCCTTTCCTCTTCGCCGTCATGTTCGGCGACCTCGGCCACGGCTTTCTGCTGTTGCTCGCCGCTGTGCTCATGATTCTAAATGAGAAGCACCTGGACGGGCGGAAAATCCAGGAAATCTTTGATATGGCATACTATGGGCGTTACATGATGCTCATGATGGGCGCATTTTCCCTTTTCACAGGTCTCATCTATAACGATCTTTTCTCAAAGCCGCTTACTATCTTCCCATCCATGTGGGAGTACTCTGTGCCCCCTAACTGGGAGGCTGGTATCAAAGTTGTGGCTCAGAGGGTCCCTGGTTACACGTATCCGTTTGGTATAGACTGGAAATGGCACAGCGCAGAAAATAGCTTGCTTTTCACTAACTCCTACAAGATGAAGTTGAGTATCATCATGGGTTGGGCTCACATGACTTACTCGCTCTGTAACGTTTACATCAACGCCAAATTTTTCCGAAAGCCGATCGATATTTGGGGTAACTTCCTCCCCAGTATGCTATTTATGCAGTCCATTTTTGGATATCTCGTCATCACAATTATCTACAAATGGTCCGTCGACTGGGCGGCGAGAGGAGCCCAGCCCCCAAGTATTTTAAACATGCTCATCAATATGTTTTTGCGACCAGGAGAAATTTCTGAAAGGCTCTATGGAGGCCAAGAATACGTGCAATCTTTTCTCCTCGTCATAGCCGCGATTTGCGTGCCGTGGTTGCTTCTCTGTAAGCCATTATATTTACGTTGGGAGAACAAACAGCATCGGGCGCTAGGATACAGGGGAATCGGGGAACGTGGCCGAGTCAGCGCTCTTGATGACGAAGGGCGAGCGAGCGCCGATGGAAATGGCCATACTTTGGGAAGTGATAGTGCAGATTATGAAGGAGAGGCTGCGGCGCTTGTGGCTGAAGCTGTCGATGCTGAGGAGGAGGAGGAGGAGGAGTTCGATTTTAGCGAGATCATGATCCATCAGATTATTCACACTATAGGTATGTTGACACGAGTGTTCGCAGCTATTCACTGCGGATCCTGGACAAATTATACCTGTGGTCCGAGGCTCTAACGTGTCGTTTCATCCTTCACAGAATTCTGTTTGAACTGTATTTCTCATACTGCCAGCTATCTTCGCTTGTGGGCGCTTTCTTTGGCCCATGCACAGCTGAGCCAGGTCATGTGGACAATGACGCTTGCGAACGGATTTTCCAGATCTGGTGCTACGGGTATCATTATGATTGTCGTTACATTTTATATGTGGTTCAACTTGACGATAGGTGTGCTCGTCATCATGGAAGGCACAGGCGCCATGCTTCACAGCTTGCGTCTCGCATGGGTCGAGAGTATGAGCAAGTACTTTATAGGAGAAGGAGTAAGTATTCCACACTTGATACGGAAGGTTTCCTGCTAGGACTTTGCTTTGGGGATGCTAATCGATATCGTGTTCTATAGATACCATTTGAGCCATTCAGCTTTGAATTAGTCTTGGAGGAGGATTAGATGGGGTGAGAGCGAATATTTTTTGTGTATACGGCCGAACACCAAGAGTTGAACCTTTTTTAAAAAAAAAAATAAAAAAAAATAAAAAAATTAGCTAGTCCAACCTCGCAAAACAATCCTACACAGTCTCTCGCTTCCTTTTTATTTTAATATTTTGTAGATCTCATCATCTTTGCTACCATAACCATTTTACAATTTCAAACTCGCTCTATAGACCATTATCTCTTATGGATCGAGAAAGGTTGAGATATTATGATATCAGAAAGGCATCTTCATCTGCGAGTGAGGTCAATGACGAGCCTTTTATGATATATTTACAGTATTTCATCCGATTTTTAATTTACCATTTCGCTTATTTAGATGTGAATTTAAGTGCTTGTCTATGTTTGTTTCTTAGGAGCGCTGTTCGCTCATTAAAATAAAATGTGTTCATCTGAAAGGCCCACATGGATGGTCTGAAGAAAGACAAAAAGTTAAAAGTGCTCGAGTGAGCTTTAAGGAAAACCGAACCCGGTGCGGTTACGTCGTGCCTTGCAGATGGGCCAACCAAAGGACTACCCAAGTAACTTTGAAAGACATCTCGCAAAGAAAAGGCACCCCCCAAATATAAAATAAAATAAAATAAAATGATCGGAATTTTTAATTTTTCTATTTTTTAATTTTTAATTTTTAATTTTTTTTCCGAGACAAAAGGCGCCAGCTGGTTTTATGTCGGAGAGAGACTTTCTTATTTCTTCTGAGTACCTGCATGCGAGGATTGTTTTTCTGGTTACTCATGCATGCACCCATGCTGGACAGATGCATGCAGAGGACGGATAGATGGAGAGGGAGGAAAGATTGCCCAGGGCACGTGAATGTTGGAAGGAAGAGCCGGTGTTCGGCTCGCGTGACGGGGGGCTTTGGAGAGGCCGGTTGGACTTGTACTTGTGACTGAACCACAGCCAACGAGATATATTATATCGGATGCTCCCTCATGATGCTATCACAACATGATGATGATGATGAGTGAATGGGCAGCCTGGTGGGAAACGGCGCCGAACTGACTGGTCGTCGGGGGGGGTGGTGGGACGAGAGAGATCCTACCGATTTCTAATCCGTCATGTCAACAGGAGTGTTATGTATGCTAGGTATATATATAGAGAGTGACGAGCGAGAGAGAGAAGGAGAGAAGGAGAGAAAGAGAGAAAGGTTGATATGTATACTGCTGCTACTCTTTCCCGTTTTACTCGATAAATTTCTTGCATCGACTCGAGTGGCAAACTAGCTGGAGGACCGGAGAAAAGAATCCTTCTTCTGCACGCGAATACAATAGAACGTACCAGGTCGAATCGAAATCCGATACGCAGAGGGAGAAAGAAGTTGGTTGGACATTGCATTGAGAGATATTAATTTCCAATTTTGTCATCACACGAGATATACCGATATTATATTTTCACAGAGTAGTCGTCGTCTGTCGGGTATATTCACACATTTTCTTCTTTTTTTAATCTCTCTCTCTTACCTGCTTGGTTTCGTGCGGCGTGCGCCGGGGGGAGAGGGAAGAGGAAGTTGGAACTAAAGTTGTTTTCTCATCATCAGCAGCATTATAATTATATCCCTTAACTCAATTTTTTTTTTCATGTCGACGACGGCAGCAGCGGCGAACTAGCAGTTATTGCGCTGTCCAAGCCTTCACAACCCCTCCCAACATATCGATACGATCGATAGCGACGGCTAATTAAATCGAGCCGACTAATCAATAACAACAACAACAATAATAATAATAATAATAATCGGTTATATCCATTATTATATTCTTATTATCTCCATCAATCGCTTCGTCCCTCACTCAGGTCGACTTTAATTCGTTGCGTTACGGCCGAAAGAAAGAGAACGAGGCCAACAAATAACTACACCACTCCTCCGCCCGCTCCAGCTCTGCCTCTCTCTCTCTCTCTCTCTCTCTCTCTCTCTCTCTCTCTCTCTCTCTCTCTCTCTCTCTCTCTCTCTCTCTCTCTCTGTGCCCGCCCCAGCTCTCCCTTCCTTGTGCACCGCTCTCGTGCAGCCCCGTCCCCAACCAGCCAGCCAGCCAAAATTCTCAGCCAACCCGACCTGGCCAACAACGACAACGCCAACGCCAACGACGACTGAGCTACGACCACGACCACCACAACAACAACAACAGGAAGAGGAAGGACAATCGCCATCTCTCTCCTGTCTTCCCAACCTCGAATTCTCTACATCAACCTTTTCCATTCTACCCTCCCCTCTCCTCCCATCTCCTCCCCCTCCCTCATCCTTCCTCTCCGCCGACAGCATCGTTTGCTGGCTCCCGGCACCCACCGTCTTCAAAATTTCGTCGATCCAGATCCAACCTTCCGTCTCCTCCTCCTCCTCCCCTTCTTCATCACCCCCAGCGGTTCCCAGAACGTCAACCTCTTCAGCCTCCGCCGATAGAGAACGGCCCAAGTACCCTCACTACCAATCTTGTATTATACATTTCTCCCGGCCTTACTACCAACAATCAGCCCTTCATAGTCCCGTTTCTGCCTCATCATCATTCGTATCCGTTTCGACCTGGAATTCTGCCGATACCATCACCCAGACCAATCGAATCCTCCAATATCCCCAATCCTCTCCTCCCAAGCTCCGGTTCAGAGCCAAAGGCTTGATATCAAGGGTTTTGTCTGCGAAGAGGAAACCAAATCGCCGGCATTCGGCAAAGACCGGCAGGTCCGTTGATCCCTTCTCGGACGACAGCATGTCGACGGATCCCGGCACGTCCAGGCAGGAGGTCTTTGACTTCCTAGGCCTCCCACTTGATGTTCTCAAAATGATATTCGATCGTGTAAGCACCTATCCCTTCCCCCCTCTCTCTCCCCTGCTCTTTGTCTATTTCTTGTATTGTCGGCGTAGCTAACCTGGACCGTTTGGGCGAAACTGCATAGTTAGGGACACGAGCACTCTATCGCCTCGCCCAGTGTAACCATCTACTATTCGAACTCGTTATTCCACATCTCTACAAAGACTTTCGAGTTACAGTCCGCCGGCGGAGGGAAGATCTTGACGAACGATTGACCTCCGCACTCGACACTTTGACATCCACCGATAACAGCTACGCATCCCACATCCACGACTTTGCCGTAGCCGGTGAATGGTTCAAAACATACGCCAACGCCGATACGGAATACGCCAAGAAGGGTAAACTTTCGCCGGGCGTTCTAATGCTCAATTCTCTCGTCAAGATTGCCGTTATGCGCATGAACAATATCGAGAGTTTCGCCTGGGACATTAGAGATGTGCCTCTTAGTAAAGGCCTTATAAACATGCTCCAGTCACGGACGACCTTGAAAAACCTTCGATTCAGACTAGCGGAACGTCTGCATCCAAACTTGAGAGCGGCCGGGATGGAGCCTTGTTTCACCGGATTCAAAAACATCAAGATATTGACCATCATGTTGATCGAAACGCTGGAACAGCTGAAGCAGGTCGGGGACATTGTCTCCGATTCCCCAGATATGGTTGGCATCAAGGTTGCACTCAAACCGAATATTCCCGGCACAGAAGGGATGGACATGTCAAAAATACTATTTAGAGGTCCGCGGAGGGCGCTAAGCGAATCGCTCTCGAGTTTGCGAAACATCAACTTGCCAGATGAAAGCTACAGTGCCTCGGAAGGATTCCAGGAGGAACCTTACGATACAATGTCCGATCACGATGGGGGTTACCGTTTCGAGGACTTCCATTATCCTCAGAAGCATGCCTTTGTGTCTCTCAAGCTGTACCGAGTTATGTTCCCGCCGCAGAGTAACCATCTCTCGCGCGTTATTGACTTTTCGAAATTGGTTCGACTATCCCTGTGGCAGTGTGGAACCCACCCTGCGTTTTGGCGATCCCTGACCTCGAGTACGGAACAACTGGTACCGCGGCTGCAATGTATAATCACGGACGATGCGATACCGGAACTTGCCGACTTTTTGGAATCATTTTCGGGCTTGCAAGAATTCTACCTCGTGCACAGTTCGGGTAACATGACGATGGAGCAGCTCACACGCGGGCTTTTAAAACATTACGAATGCCTGAAGTGTCTCGCTGTATACCACCTCGAACCGGACAACTTGGTATTCGATAAGAAGGCTGTACGGACGCTCTTACGGAGGTGCAACGGGCTCAGAGAACTAGCCCTGTCGGTCAAAGACGAGGATTGGGTAAGCAAGAATAATAAATACACTCTTCACCTACACATGTCACCGTTTGATGGTCCAAGTTAATAACTTTGTTCCTTCTATCTGAAATGTAGTCCTACTTTGTCAATACCTTGGAAAGTCTGACATCGCTTCTTGCGATTCACGTCTTGCTGGAAGACATCCCAAATAACGAGCAGATTGCTGGCACTCTCGGCAGTCTGATGGCAGCAGCTGTAGGCCCCCTTCAGGACCTAGAGTATGTCGTTGTGAACGACAAATATTACCGGGTTGAGGGTAGCGCAGGTGATGGCGATCCCGAGGAGGCGAGTGATCTCGAGGACGTTGACGCAGAAGGAATGCTTCAACACCGAGGGGATACCATGAGCCCCATTGGGCTTTCGAGCACACCTGCGATGTTGCCGGAAGGCCTGGGGCCTGGCCCAAGTTCGCCATTGACGGAAGATCCTCTGAGTTCCGAAGGATACGCACCTCTTTCGCAGGGGTCTCAGTTCGCATCCGTCGGGTCTAAGAAATCCCGCCCGTTTAAGAAGAGACGAGCGGTTCGCTACGTCGACCTTGATCCTGACCAAATCGATAACATTAATATATTCACGGTTCTCCGAACGACGAATCGGAGATAGGTGAAAAACAAATGATCACCACCGGCATGTTTTAACTCTTTACCCCTTTTGCCAAGATACCAATTTAGTTTTTGTTCTTTTCTTTTCTTACCATTTCTTTGTCTACAACTTTTTTTGACATGGTGTTTCACTTTAATTCTTAATTGATGCATGTCGAATCTACGACCAACTCGTTGTCCCTCTGTTCCTTTGGTTTTTATATTAACGCCCTGTACCCGCAACCCTTCCCCCCATTTGTCTGTTTCCACTTATTTCCTATGTTTTTGGGTTTCTTTCTTTTATGGAGATATATCATTTTTTCTTGTTTTGCAATATTTGGGAGGAGTCCTTTTTTCTATTTTCATTCCTGTTTCTTTTTATTACCCAGGCGTCCACATGTTTGAAGCGGAGCAATGGAGCTAAGTGCGAATTTACTATTTTTTATTATCTTTTGCCATTCTGGTGTTATTCTTATATATTACGCTATATACACTTTCCTCGAGTATTCCGTTTTCATCTGTTGTTATTGCATTCTAGGTTTTTTTTTTCGGGTATACCTTGGGGTGGTGGTAGTTTGAATTGTGTTCTTTTTCTAGATGAATTCATGAATTGGAGCCTCTCTCGATACTCCAGACAATTATTTTTCGGCTTTTATAGATACTCGAGAACTTATCTACTCCGAGCATGTGGTATATTGTAGTTCTCTTTCACGACCGGTTTTATTGTGTTTTGTGATGCTGCAGAGGTTTTGCCAATTTGGTTCGCAATCGGCACGGAGACTGACGTTTTCGGAGGGTCCGAGTGGTTGGGTAGGATGCGGGAGATGGGCGGCTTTTAACAGCGGATAAGGTTTCTATTCTTAACAAGGGAGATAACTTTCTTTTTCTTCTTGACGGTTCTTCTTATCGAGTCAAACTGCTGCATGCTCGTTTGGTTGGTCGAACCTTTTTTTACTTGATCGAAAAGATCCCCTAGATTTGATCCCGTGATGCATATGATGACGACTTGTTCAAAGAAAGTAAAACAAAAATTTTTTAAAAAAGGGGTAAAACAAACCACCTCGGCATTATGCCGTGGAGAATGTTATGTAGATGGCGAGAGCGCTCTAGAGCTCCAGCGGTGCTAAAAACAAGCCAGATGTGAGTCGAAAAGAGTCCGAAGAAACCCGGCCGGGGTTGAGCGGTCTCAAGTGCGGACGGACTGGACTGCTGCTACGTGGAAGTTTTACTCGGTTGGAAGTGGCTGGGCTGTGGTTGGGACAAGTGAGCACAAGATCAGGCGAGTTCGACCTTTTTGCGTCGGGAATCGAATCGGATCGATTTCAAAGGCAATTCACCAAAGAATACAATCATAGAACGTGTGTGTAGATGCTTCCAATTTTAATATTCGTATATACTTGAGCACTTCCGCTAGGGATAGGGAAAGGGTTGGGTAGTATAAAAATCAAGAAGGTGAATCGAATGACTTTGGTATGATCATGCCAGCTGCAGCTCGCCTTGCCTCAAAAAATAATAACAATAAAAACAAGGGCAAGAAATTTTTTTTTTCACGCAGCTTTGGGAAAAGAAAAGAAAAGAAAATGGAAAAGAAGAAAAGAGAAGATTAAAAATCTGGGGAAATAAGGTCGGCCTGCAGGAGCCCACCCGAGGATCAGACAGCCCAGCCCAGCCAGCCAACCATGCCCCTGGCTGCTGGCCCAGGGCTGGAAGAGAAGAATTAGAATTAGAAGACAGAGCTCGTCGGAATTGGACCGGGACCCAGCAGACCTTGCGTGCGTAACGGCCAGCAGCAGCGGAACCCAGGCAGGTTGCTCGCAGCTAGCGCCACGTGCGATGGCCTCGGATTGGCTGGGTCAGTCATTTTTGTGAGGAAACGGTTACCCCATCACAACCTCGTTTGGGCATTCGGCTTAGATAATAATTAGATACTTTGAATCCCAAACCGTCGAATTCGATTTTCAATCACCTGGCCCAGAGGAGTGTGGTTGAGGAGAGATTCTTAGCCTGGTACTCTGTATTAGGACCATTGCTTAGAGATAGAGAGAGAGAGAGCTCAGACGGTGTCATAGTCAGGCACTATGAGACAATATTCCCACCACCACCACTACTCCCATCTTTCCCCCAGAAAAAAAAAGTTCTAAACAGGTCTGGAGTATAAATAAAAGTCATGAGTTCATTTCGTTAATTCTCTGAGATTAAAAACTCTAATCGTCGAACGAAAATTTCTTTGACTCCCATTTCTCAGTCGATTCTCCGTCGTCGTAATTATAACTGTTCATTGAGGTGACAATACAAATTTATACAACACCCTCGACCTCATCACATATATATCATCCTTACATTGCCAACAACTACATCACCATCACCATCACCTCCAACTTAAAAAAAAAACCCACCAATCGTTTCCTTAATATCAAAATAGAAGAGATATAGTATAATGGGATTCCACTCCAACGAATTCGAATACGAGGACTCCTGGGACTATGAAACGTCGTCGCAAAAAAAAGCCAATCGTCACCGTCGTCGGGACGATGTTGATAACAGGGCTCCCATCGAAAAGCTTCCTGTCGAGATATACGGTAAGCTTGCAGTTCTTCTCCCCTGATATCAATATATATACATATATAGACACTGATCGGTATCGTTAGATCAAATATTCTCATACCTCATCCCTCAAGAAGCCCCTTCGGGCTACAAGAGACGCAACAGCGATCTCTCCGCCGTCCACAAATCTTCCCGAACCCTCTACGCCACTACCTTCTCCACCATCTTTCGAAATGCCATGTTTCCTCACTCTCCCGTCTATTCCAAGTTCCTCGATCAGATCACCACCTATCCGGCTCTAGGTGCTATGGTCCGTCGCATGGATTTTTCCCAGTATACATCCGTTGGCCTCGGAAGGACCGGCCGTATGAACATGGAAATGCAGAACCTCACCTCCAAGACCCTGACTCAAGGTCTCCAGGCTGCCTTCAACCTCCGCGAATTCCTCGCCCAGGAAGCCTTGGGCCCGGATATCGGTGCTTCCGTTATTGAAAAGCTCTTTCTAAACCTTTCCTTGCTTGAAGCTGTCGACTTTTGCGGTGCTTCCGCTTCTCGTTTCAAGGAAGCCTTCGCCGAAGTCATCCATCCTTGGAATCCAAGGCTCCCTCAAGCAATCTACCTTCAAAGACTCAGCTTGCACGAATGCACGACTCTCGCCACCACCGTCTTCACCGCTCTCTTACCCCGTCTTCCAAATCTCACCCATCTCGATCTCTCTCACACCCAAGTGACCGATTCCGCCTTGATGGCGATCCCGGAATCCGCCAACATCACCCACCTCTCCCTCTCAAAGTGTGCCCGTCTCAACGGTGAAAATGTCGTCACCTTTTTACTCGAACACCCGGCCGTCCGCCACCTCAAAGTTCTCAACCTCTACTACGACCCCAGCAGATACAGATTGTTGTCTGCCATCGATGTCGAGGATTTGTTGCCGGCTTTGCCAAAGTCGCTCGTCTCCCTCAACCTGACCGGTGCCTCCATCACATCCGAGCACTTGTACCTAATCCTTCCCCTCGTCTCCCGTCTCGAAGAGCTATCCCTCGGTCACACAGAGCTCACCATGGAAGACATCAACGCCATCTTTGCTCCCCAGTGGAAGTCAAGCTTGAGATACCTTGACCTCACGGGAATATCTGCCGTGACCCCCAATTCTCTTCACTTTTCCACCAACGCTATCCTCCCACAAGCCACATCCCTCCAAGTTCTCGAACTTTCAGAGAAGAATGTGACCGGTTGTGCCAAGTTGCAAGCTACTAAGAGATGCGGTTGGTCCGAGCAGTCCTATGGCAGACGTTCCTACTTGGTCAAGAAGGACATTGATGACGATGGCGAAAGGTCGTGGAAGATGGGCAGTAAGAAGTGGGGTAACCGAAAAATTCCTTGCAACTTTGGAGAAGTAGGCGGCATTTACGCTTACTACGGGCTTGGGAAATAATCTTTTGCCCTGAATATTTCTTTTCTGGGTGGAATGCCCCTCGAATACCGAGTTAATGTTATCAACGATGGAGTTTTGGACTTTTTCCTTTTTCCTTTTTCATTTTCAGTAATGGATTTTTTTTTTTTTTTTTTTTATTTCGTCCTCACTTTTTCTTTTCGAAGCACTATATAGCGTCAATTTTTACTTTACCACTTTCTGCTTTCGTTGTTGCATTCTCCAGGATCACACAAAAAAAAGTCTTTTCTTCTCATGATCAATATCAAGTTTCTGGCTTTTGTTTCCTTCTCTATTTCAGGCTTGCTTCGGATAGTGGTGTTCTCTCGGAAAAGAAAGGCCGGAGAACACCGGGACGGGTGTTTTTCTTTTTTCTTTCATCATCTACGTTCAATTGTATTTTTATATACATTTTGCATTGTACTTTATATAGCATGATGATGATAATTCACGAAATATATACTTACTCTACGATCAACAAATCACAATTGAAAGGCTACCATCCCAAAATATGTAGGGAAAAAAATCGCATATATGTTATGATGTTGAAAACTGAGAGGAGTGTAATATATTTTCGTCTAGCTATTATGTTGTAGTAAATTTGGTATCAGAAACGATATCGCCCTCCGAATCCCTTCTATCGTCTCCCATTTATAGCACCCATGATATGCGCAAAAATTCATCAATGCAATCAAGTAATTCTTGTATCCTCATTATTACTAAAAAAAAAAACTTTTTGGTTCGAAAAAGGAGAAAGAAAAAGAAGAAGAAGAAGGCGAAGAAGAAGGCGAAGAAGACACCTGACCCCACTTCTTCGTGAATGCTTCAAGTTTCTTCCAGACTCATAGGCGTGTTTTTTTAAATAAAGTTTTCATTATTTTAGACGGTGTCCTCCCATATGCAAATTAAGGAATAATAACGGAGATGAAAAATATTAATGTGGGGTTATGATGTAAGACTAATGAGGCCGTGGATGTCCAAGGTCGACTTAGTTTGATGTTTATTTCACATGATGATGGCGGGAACTATAACGGTTTTTAACATTAGCTTATAAATTCTGCACGAATTGAAAAAGGAAACAATCTTACCATCAATGTTGGCTTTGATGGTCTTGTGGGGCAAGATCGAGCCGCCGTTCACGTAGACTTCGTCCGCGATGGTGACATCGTCGCCCATGACCGTCACGTTCTCGAGTCTAGCCCACTTGCCCACGGTTCCGTGCCATCCAACGATGGTGCTCTTTACCCAAGCGTGATCCTTGATCCTCGAGCCTTCCAGGATAACGGATCTTTGGATTCTCACACCGTCGCCAACAATCACGTTGGGTCCAATCGTGACATTGGGTCCTATCCTGCACTTGCTGCCAATCTTGGCGGTGGGGTCAATCATGACGTTACCACCGTGGACGAAATCTTGAGTGGATGGTGTCAAGAGTTTCGATCCCTTCTTGGAAAGCGAGGAGAGGAAAAGACAGGTCCCCGACAAAAAGTCCTTGGGTTGACCGACATCCATCCAGAAACCCTCGAGGTCGAACGAGTGTAGTTTTCCGTCCTTGGTCATTGCTGGGAAGGTCTCCTGCTCGATCGAAGTCGGCCTCAGTTCTATTCTCTTGAGAACAGATGGTTCGAGGATGTAGATGCCAGCATTGATTCTGTTTCCGACGAACTCGACCGGCTTCTCGACGAAACGATCTATTCTGGAGGGATGGCTGGGCTGGTGCACGATGACACCATATTTGGAAGGCTCCTCGACTTTGGTGACAACGATGGTACCCTCGTCGCCGTGGGATTTGTGGAACTCCGCGAGCTGTTGGAACGGGTAGTCGCAGACAACGTCCGAGTTCAACACGAAGAACGGCGAATCGTCCTTGCCGAGAATTTCCTCGGCGAGCTTTAAAGGACCCGCGGTGCCTAGCGGCTCGTTCTCGACGGAGAATGTGATTTTGACGTTATATTGTTCCTCATACTGCAACGAAATAAACAGGGTTAGCAAAATCGGAGCGAGGAGAGATGGGGAAAAACACCGTCGAGAACTGGGGGGGTTGCCGACGAACCTTTTTGAGATGTGCTACCATGACATCCGGGCGATAGTTGACAGCTAGGACGATATCGGTGACACCTGCAGCTGCCAATGCCTCGACTTGGTGCAAGATCATTGGTCTGTTGCAGAACTCGACCAATGGTTTTGGTAGAGTGAGCGTCTAGAAAAAATCGCCATGTTGGCTCCACGTTAGTCCACCACGTATATCGAAGCTTAGAATGGGTATCGGGCAAGTGGTTGAAGCGCATCCGAGAGCTAGGGACACCGAAAATTCGGGAGCTTGAAGCTCAGGAGGGACGATATTATCACGCAGAGGTGCTTGGGGTTCGAAGGAAACTCACCAATGGACGCAGACGAGTGCCAAAGCCGCCGACGAGAATTAAAGCTGAGCGATTGCATAAATGTCAGTGATGGAAATGATATATACGTGGAGGTCGCCGTCACTTACCCTTCATATTAATGAGGGAAAAAGGATACTGGTATATATGTCTGAACTATGGGGGAGGAAGCTTAATTTAGAATTCCCCTGGGTAAAGGTGGTGGGAAAATCAAACGAGCGACGACGACAGGCGGGGCAGGGGAGGTGTGATTAATTTGATGGTGAGCGGTGAAGGCAGAGATGGGATGGAAGGGAGCGAACGAAGGAGATGGAGCCGGGAATCGGACAGGTTTATATTACTTATATACGAAATGCAATTTCCATATATAAGTATAAACAGCAGAGTCCAAAATAGGGAGAGGTGGAAAAAGGAGGCAGCCAGAAAAGAGGCGGGTGGTGTGGTTGCGTTGAGGTGAAGTGAGGTGGAGGGCACCGACCAGTTCGGCGAGCAGCAGCAGCAGCAGCAAGCAAGTGGTGGACTCTTCCCGAGCTAAGCTGAAAAGACCGAATCGCCCGAATCGAGTATTCTTTACTCATTTATTAAATTACAAGTAGCAGTCAGTCAGGTAAGTCAAGCTGAGGGCGAAGAGCTACCAAGCTCGGATTGATCCAAGTTGCCCTGCTGGCCTCTTTGCGACGATTCCATTACCAGATCCAATTATCAACGCCCTCTGGCCCAATCCCCTGCCCTCACCGCCTGACCAAAATTTTAACTCCATCGGGCTAGACAATCAGCCCAGACAGAAAAGAAAGCCGATGGTGAGCATGGAATAGCGCGTATTAAATTCGCACGGTTTTGATAGAAAGACCAACGTATTTAAAAGTATAGGCAAGCAGGCTAATTAATCCGTTATCGTGGGGCCTGGACAGAGACATAACAGGTATACGGACAGAAAGACAGAGAAGACAGACAGACAGATATCAAAATCGCTCGTTTGCGCATGCGCTTGCATTCAATCGCCAATACTTTGAAGTAGAAAAAGAAGAAGAAGAAAAAAGAAAATAAATCAAAAGAAAATAGAAGGGAAAAAAAAAGGCGAGTGAGGAAAGATCGCAAGAATCACCAAGACGGAGAAAAACTCTGGGTCTTAACAACGCTCGCTCTCCGTCTCGCGGCGGTAAGTGACTCGTGTTATTCCGAATGTCGTTGTAGAAATAGAAAAACAAAAAAGAAAGGTAGAAAGGGAGATGGAAACGAAAAAAAAGAGGCCGTCAAAGATGGGGAGATCTTTTACTTGCCACATTTTGCGCTCTATCCATCTCCACGAAATTATGGAAATGCTGAGGCATTTGAACGCTAGGATTCTATTTAGCGCTCATCTGCTTCGCAAATGCTGCCGTCACATCTTCTCTCTTCAATGGCATCTCTAGCCCTTGGTCCCGATACGTCCCTTGCAGTAAACTATTAATCCTGTTGACGAGTCTCAAGTACTGGTTCTCTGCCTCCTTCAACACTCGAATAGAAAGCGGATCTAAGCTCCCCTCATCGCCAAACTGTTTCGTCACACGCTTGACCAAAGCTTTGATACCGTCTTTGACATTGCTTCCAGAGATCTCCTTTTGGTTGTCGTTCAAGATTTCTTTGAACTTCAGCTTTGTGAAGTTCTTCTTAGCCAAGATTTCAGGTGGTGTAGCAGTTTGCTCTAGAGCCTCGACCGCTTCGACAAAGTCCTGTATTTGGTATCGAATATTAGCTGATTGTCCTTAATTATATACCGTGCCTAATTTACTCACCAGTGTCTTTTCAAGATACTTGCGGATTACCGCCCCAACATACGCTCCCAAGTGCTCCCTGTACTCTTCCTCCGCCTTTTGTTTGGAATCCTGTAGAATAGAGTTGTTTCGGATTTCCAAAGCCTCGGTGTAATAGTCCATGTTTTGTATTATCGTAATATGGTAATTCAAGGCCTCTTTATCATCAGGATCTGCGGATTGAGCTCCACTAGCGGACGATGCCTGCTTCGCAATTGTTTGCAAAGCATCGAATATGGCTCGGTTGAGGATGCTGTAGCCATTATTTACCATTTCCCTAACCTCCAATATCTCATTCGTCAATTGTTCTGGAGGTAACTGGTCCTCAATTTTTGCAGAAAATGCCTAGAAAATGGAAGTGTCAGCTTTGCAGATTTTTGTCAACTTGGGGGCCAATATGTTTTCCTACTGGGAAAGATTTGATAAAGTCCAGGACAGCTCTCTTTTTCTTGGCCTTGACCTTGGTGGCTTCGATAGCCCTGACTTGCTCTTTGAGGAAATTGATAAAACTGCTCTTTAGCTGCTCATTCATTTTGAGCAATGCCTTAACAAGGAATTCCTGGTTTGTTCCTTCTCTGAATAACCCGAGTTTCTTCTCGACAGCATATATAACCCCGACTCCTTGCCTGTAGAATTATTAGTAAAAAGAATTTCAGTCATCAGAAAGAAATATATGCTATAATGTCGACTCACAATGGATCATTTGCGGTAATTCCAGCCACGAAATTTTGCATTTCGGTCCCCAAAAATCCAAATACCTCTGCCATGGTCTCATAAATTTTCTTCCCAACCTGCTTGTCTTGTTCTGGCACTCGTCTTATATTCAAGTCACTTGGCTGTCTATCATCCGGATGGCCACTTTGGACGAACTCTAGGAATGATTGGTGGTGATTGGATGACATGTGGAAGAATTCAGAGAGGAAGTTTTGCTCTGCCGCCACAAGAGGTATTATATCATCGAGGAAGCCGGAAAATCCCTCGCTACCAGGTATCTTGCCATCTTGAACTTTGTCAGGAGTGGATTTAGGTGTACTTTCGCTACTTTGTGATCTAAAAGGCTTAGCACGGGTAGCAGATCTCATAACTCCAGCCCCGAGACTTTTGACGGAACTAGTCGTCTCAACCTCCTTTTCGGCATGCGTAAACACTTTTCAAAAAGTAAGGGTGTATTCTAGTTAGCTTAGATGGTGAAGGATGGGAAGAAATGGGATCGTACAAATCTCTTGGTCTTCAGCCGTCGGCCTCCGGATGATACCTTTCCAACCTAAAATGTTGCCTCGAATCTCCTCTGTGAACTGATCTTTGGCCGCTGAAGAGTATTCTTTGAGCAATGCGAGGTAGCTGCTTCGGTCGATGTCTCTAGCGAAGAGAATGAGTCCAGCAAATTTATAAAGTGATTGATAAGCAGCCATGTGAGATAGTGTTTTCGGTCTACCAATTATCGGCGATTTCATATTCGATCTACTTGCTGAAGAAGCGTCCGCGGGCTTGACGAGAGTCATGAGGTCTTGCTGTTTACCAAGTTAACATAAAATCTACAAACCGGAAAAAGAGGCAGAGAGGTAACGTACGCGATACTTAAACGTCATATAGGCCATCAGTCGCCTGCAAAACATTGTGCTATCCTCAACGTACTTATCCTTCTTGTCTTTCAATGCTATCATTTTGCCCATTCCTGCTTCCTCAGCGACAGTGTCATCTGGTTCACCATCCACCGAACCTGGCTTCGATGATGCCGTATTAATAACAGATGGGTCGATGGTAATGATAGCTTTGTACAAAACACATAAAGAGCTTTCGATATCGGGCAAGTTTTCGCTGGTGACTTTCGCGTTCTGAAGGGTAGAAATCTCATCGGGCGATATGCTAACAGTTTGTAACAATAACTCAAGTTCTTTCTGGAGGATTTTTTGGTTGGCCGTTTGTACTTGGAGACCTTGGGATTGATTTTCAATGTACGCAATATCGTCTTGCAAACTCTATTTCTGAGAGTTAGGTAATGTATTTTTCAGCAGCAGATCATCCGAAGAGCGGTTAACATACCATTAATTCGACAGCGTACAAAGTAAGCAATCCATCGAGCTCGTCACACTGGACCAGTGTCTCGTCAAGTCGTCTCGCCAACTCATCAATGCGTGTATTATTGGCGGCTTTATTTTCGTCGTCCGTTGCCATCCAAATATTTCCACTTTCTACCTTTGCTAACTCTTGTCGGACTTCCGCCTCCAAATCATCTATTTTCATGGTTCTCCCGTCCCAACCAAATTCATCAAGAACTGCATCAATGTCCACCGTCAAGCTGCTAAGGTCGATTTGTGACATATATCTAGTTCTTGCAATCGTTGCTGCTGTAGAACGCGGTCGCTTATGACGAACGGAGAGAAGAGATGTCTTGCTAAAAGTCTTTTCATCCCCTTGAGCAGGAGGCTTCCCTTCGGCTCCAATTTGTGGTTCCGACACCATATTCCTACTTCCCGAGGGAGTAACATCGCGAGAACGTTCTGGTTTGGATGTGGATGAGTCTGGTGTTTGAGAAATATCGATGGATGGTATGGGACGGTTATCTAGAGCGGAGGGGGCACGTTCCCCGATATCTGTGGAATTCATAGTTGGTGCCTTGATCGATTCAGGGAGATTTTGCATAGCGGGTGATTCAGGTCGTCTAGGTGATTTTTCAGGAAGTGAATCTTGCAAGCCAGGTCCCATCTTCCCTCTTAGTAGATCTTCCTTGGAAATCGTAACCCCAACCTTGGCAGCATCGCCATTGCCTGTCTTTAAGTCTCTAATAGCCGCACGTTCCGGGGCGAATGAGGGGCTGGCAACCGATGGTGCACTGGCTAATGCATTAGCCAGTGTCGGATTGAGCAGACCACGGTTTCTATTTGCTGCTTTGGAAAGGGCACCCCCGGCAGCATACGCATCGGCTGCTAATTTAAACTTGGCAGCGATATCTTTCGTTGAGCTTTTAGTAGCCACCTTTTGCAGCTGAGGGAAAGCAGTTAGCGGCGTGGAGGGTGTTGAAGGGGTTGGAGGAGGTCCTTGTGCTTGTGCTAGTTTTAGATTTACCGGGTGCGAAGCGGTTTGCAATGAAATACTTTGTTCCCCGGGAGCTTGCTGTGGAATTGCGGGTGGCGGACCCGAGGTTATCGGGTCTGATTTGATGCCTTTGGGGGAAGCCGGCAGTCCATTTCTTGCTTTCGGGGCTGTTGGGAGACCACCTCCATCTCCTTCCGGAGATATTTGTTTTCGTTGCCTGGTGGTTGGATCCATAACCAATCCGTTATCTTCCACTAACTTCTCAGCTTGCGATGCAAGTTGATCGGTATCGGGATGAGTAGATTTGGGCTCAAAGACAGCTGGAGATAGCGGGGTCCGTGTCGATTCGTTCGTGGGCCTTCGCTGTGTCCTGGGGTTAATTGATAAGTCGGATGACTGGGAGTGTGGTCTTGACTCGGGATCAACGGATAATTTTGGTCTAGATGCGGCGGACAGAGTACCGGGGGGTGTAGGAGCGGGGCTTTGGCGCTGGCCGTTCAACGAGTCCCCGAGGAAGATGTCAGAAGTTGCAGTGCTCGGTCGTCCTTCGCTTGAGGTGATAGATTCGAAACCGATTAGGGTTGGTGTTTTCCCGCCGGTATACTTCTTAAATATCCGAAAGAGAGATGCCACAAATGCTTCCTTTTCTCTAGAGGTCCTAGTTTGCCAGTAGTAAGGCTTGCCAATCGTAGCGGTAAAGCCAGTGCAGCCAGGATCGTTTTCAATCCGTGTCAAATCATCCAAGTACCAAGACTTCCCAATGCTGAAGGATCCCGTGTTGTTCTCGCGAGCTTTGTGTAGACGAACGCGGCCAGATTTTCGGACGGCAACTATGATAACACGGTTCTTTCGCGCGTCGGGACCGGGGTGATAGTCGGGAGGGGGTGGTGCGGACGGGTGGACAGCGTCCTCGATAACCCGGACATGAGTGATGTAACATTCAAGCACTAATCCGGCAACGGTTTTGATTAGCAAAATATGATATTTGAGTAGACACTAGAAAGAGACTACGTTTACGCACATTGGCCATCTGCATCAGCTCTACTGAAGCACGATTGTTGAATTCTTGTCCGCTCATTTTCATATACCTCCCGGTGACTAGCAGTGGAGCTAGAAGCAACGGAAGGGGAATGAGGAGCGCCACCGGTAGCACTGGAGACAGAGGAGTAAGGTGACGCCATTCTGAAGAAAAGCTCTGCAAGCGTTCAAAGGAAAAGGCTGCGGAAGTAGGACGGAATCAGAACCAGAACCAGCCAGTTCCGAGAGGAGTAACTCATGTCAAATTGGCAGGGCTAAGGCGACAAGCGAAGAGAATACCGATTACTAACGTAAGGTACAGAGGGAGCGGGTGAGTTAGTGAGTGTACAAGTGCCGGCGGAATGGCTGGAAGGATGGTGACGGAGGAAGGGTGAAGCGGTGCCGGTTGGAGGAGGAGGAGATAGCTTTGGTTGAAGCGGTTAGGAGAAGCGTCGGTGTGCAAGCCAATGCAGACAGTTCGGATGATGTGCAGACGCAATCCCGCGGTGTTGCGGATGTGTTGCAAGTGTTTGCTCGTGAGACGTCGCCCGGTAGCCTTAATAAACCAACAAACCTTCCCGATACGTTCGAAGGTTGTCGAGGATAACCCCGGCAATCATCACGTGACTGATAAGATAATCTTGCCTTAGCGCCAAGCCCATTGATTGGCAGCTGGCGTCGCGCATCCTTTTTTTTGGCTCTTTTTTTTTCTCGACGAAAACTTGCGACCACAGACCCACCGTTCATCGAGACGACACCACACTAGCAGCCATTCTTCTCTCCGTTCCACGTCCTAGAAGACTCTTCTTCTTCTTCCGTATGCGCCATGGCGAACAATAAGCCGTGGATATTTGCTCCTACAACCTCCTCGAGTCCAGCCACCCAAAGCTCAACAACCAAGGTCGCACACGACCCAGAGCTTGTTTCCCTGGTCTGGCACTATCTGCAGACAAATGGCTTCAAAACCAGCCGCAAGTTTCTCGAAGAGGTTTCAAAACATGGCATCAAACTAGAACCTCCCAAATCCTTATCTCTTGTCGAAGTCTACCAAAAATTCAAAACCACGGCCACGACTACGCCGGCGGCTCAACTCGCTCGGGAAGCCGCTGATGACACATCCGATACCCTCAGCGCGGAGTCTGCCTTATCCTCTGCCATAGTGAACGTGGCTCAAAAGTCAAAGTCCAAGAACGTACGAAAACGCCATCGTTCTTCATCGGTGTCCTCTACGACATCCGCCTCATCGGACTCCAGCTCTTCAAGTTCCTCATCATCGAGTTCGTCTTCGTCGTCTGCGTCCGAGGAAGCGGAGTCTTCAAGTTCTTCCGAAGAATCATCTGAGGCGGGATCCTCCAGTTCGTCTGATGAGCCGTCTGAAGAAGAATCATCGGAATCCTCCTCCTCCTCCTCCTCTTCTTCTTCCGAAGAGAGCTCGGACGAATCTGACTCCGACGATTCCGATGATGAGGAAAGCGAAAAAGAAACTCCAAAAAAGCCAGCGACACCCCCGCCCAGCTCCAAAAGTCCAGCGAGGAAAAAACGCAAACTCAATACTGAAGCAAAAGAGGAGAAACCGGAATCCCCGAAACCAACGCCTGCCAAGAAAGAAAGTCCTCCCAGCACCGCAGTCGATCAAACTCCAGCCAGTATAAAGTCGGAGAAAACAAAGAACAAACCTTTCTCCAGGATAGACGTTAATTCCATATCATACGAGGATGATGCTCTGAAAGATAATAGTTTCAACGGAACTATTTACGCACAGAGAGCACATGAAGATCTTATCGTTACCAGAGGTAAAGGTTTCACAAAAGAGAAGAATAAGGTATAAAGAAATCTATCTATTCCCGAAGGGTATTCATCAAAACTAATAGTCTTACTTTCTTGTAGAAAAAAAAAGGAGCCTATAGAGGAGGTGCGATTGATTTTGCTCCCAAAAGTTATAAATTTAAAGACTAGGCAATCTTTATAGTTATTCGAGCAATATCTAGGCCAGTCTCATCGCTAGACCAATTTCAGAATTGTAGCCCCTTAGATCTACTAATATATAAAGAAACAAAAGCAAAGAATATTTTGGCGTTTACCGGGCTCATTTTTTTAACACCTTTGTATTATTAGCCATTATTTAAATATCTATTTTAAACATGTATAAAAACCAGATTATAACAAAGCCAAACTAAGCAACTATATTTTTTTAAAGGCATAAAAAAACGCATGTAAATTCTCAATCCCAACACACCGCGAAACCAACATGATAACAATTTTTGCCTTGATGCAAAATCTTCGATCAAGAATGCTCCTGATGTCAAAGCCCTCCAAAATGACCGAACCGGCTACAAAACGACTCAAGCTTAACGCTATAGCTGCAACTCATCGCCCATATTCAGCAGATAAAGATCTCCAGCTCCTAGCTGAGTGGGTTGTTGACAATGGTGGATACTTCTCTGACATTCTAGAGCTGTACAAAGGTATCACGCCATGCATGTACATTCCAAAAAACACTTGCAAGCTTGGTCTCAATATAACCAAATACATCGTTGGCAGATGAAACGAACGGCAACGGCGTCAGAGTTATATCATACCCTGAAAGTTATAGCCAGCGGTCAGATGAACTAGGCTCTTTCCCTTTAGTATCATGCCCCACGTCAATAATTTTTTCTCTGGTCAATCCGAAACCAAACCTCCCCTCTACCTTTCTAGATTCGCCTTCCATCTCAGATCATGTGAAGTCGTGCTTCCATCTGTCTCAGCATATATTATTAGAGGACAAAAGCCCATTTTGGCCTTACATCAAACTACTTCCTTTAGAGTTCGACACTCCGTTGTATTTCAACGCGGAAGAGATGGTTAGGCTCGCGGGAACAAATCTCGGTGCCGGTGATGTTGCACTGCGGAAAGCATTATGGATGGAAGAATGGGAAATGGGTGTCCGAGCCCTCGAAGAAATGGGGAACCTTGAAAATATCGAAAAATATACATGGTAAGCTACATCAACCGATATATTCAAATATCCGATCTGAATCCCTATTATATTTGCAAAGTTGCTAAATAGTGTGTGCGGTCTCCAAGGGATCTATATCTGCGATCTGCGACATTATACACATCTCGTTCGTTTCCATCCCAATTAGTAGGAATCACTCGAAATGCCACTGCTCCGTCAGCATCTAGTGCACAAAAACATACGGAGAGCTTTCCGGTCCTCATCCCGCTAGTTGATATTTTAAATCACCAACCAAACACAAAGATTGTTTGGAAGCCAACACCGGAGTCGTTTTCACTAGAAGCTTTAGGTCATCTTCCTATCGGATCACAAGTCTTCAATAATTATGGTCCCAAAGCAAATGAGGAATTACTCATGGGATATGGGTTCGTAATACCTGACAACCCTGTAGACTCGTTAGCCATGAAGTTTACCATGCTACCAAGAGATCCAATGGTTGCCGCAATCTGGGAACAGCGAGAATTGAAGAAGAAGTGGTCTAACGTATTTCATTTAACCAAATCGTCCATGACTACCGTCGCGAAAATTGGACTTTATGCGTTAGAAAATGATTGGCCCGAAGCTTTAGTCGATCTCTTCAGACTTCTCGTGATAAATGAGCCAGAGCTTCAGACTTTAAAAGACGAAGATTCTAATAAGATACCCCTATCAACGAGGAATGAGCTCGCAGTGGCGCTAAGGCTGAAGCAAGCCATGACCCAAAAATTATCAACGCTTCGCAAATACGACAGCCCGTCGAACCAACCCCCGCGTAACCAAAGGGAGAGGTCTGCTGATATTTATCGTCAGGGTCAACAAGACATCATGGTTTTAAAACTTGAAAAGCTAGACGATTTTATAGCGAATTATGCACCAGCGAAAAGACTAAGCTCCAGACGATATCTTTCCGACAACGGGTGGCTTGGACAGATTTTAAACGACTTTCCCATTCCCACTGGGGTCGATGGGGAGGGGGATGACGAAGAGATCGCAGAATTTGAACTGATAGAGAAGGGGGAATTAGTCCTCTTAATTGCCATTCTCCGAGAATACTTTCTCAGAGAAAATGAAAAATATAGCTCCCACCAGCCCAACGACTTTTGGGACCAATTTATGCCAATTCTAGGCAAGGACACAGGTATGTCGTTCGACGAGAGCCTCGAAGTAGACGAGCAGTCCAAGGACGACGATAATGAGGAGGTGTCCGAGACAATAGCGGACTATTGCAACATGATAACCAGCGCGAATGATTCTACAGATTTGTTCAACGGGCATCAAGTGATAGGTTCCCATATATCTTGGGTGTGGGGTATAGTCAGAATGAAATGCATCAATTTTGATACCGAGGAAGCTATTCTCACTCTTTAGCTTTCCTGGCTATCAAAGGCCCTCAGCACATGTACATAAACCTTGCCTCTATATGAATATCTAGTTATTTAGCGACTTCCTTAGATAATAACATTAAGCTCATGACAAACCGGACGAACCTGCGTAGCCAACAAATCTGGATTACTCACAGTCTCGTAACCAGGATTACTCAAATCGATATTCGTTCCATTTATTCAATCGAGTTAACGTGTTGTGTTGTTGCATTTCTTCTGAGCCCATTATAATTCCACATCGGATCTGTATGGTCTCATCGTGGTATGAATTTTCAGCCGAGCAGTCAACAAGGAGATTATTAGCTAGTCCAGCGAACAAGCCTAGGACGGGCATTGAAATGGGTATGTTATCAGAGACGCTTCGTTGGCTCTGCATTGCAACGTATGCTAACGAAATACCTTATAATTAGCCCTATTTGGACATCTCGCCGCACGTTGTGTGGCAAACGAATATAGTTAATCTCAACTGTCCAAACGACATGCAACCAAGACTCACAGTGCGGAAGCTATCGCAATTGCTCGTACCGAGATATTGCATTCGGGGATGGGGCTTAGTTCCCAAGTCTCATTCCTTGAATCGTCTTCAGATTATTCTGCCAGTTTCCAGGAGAGCAATCTCGTACGGATATCCAATCCACCAGAATGTTACAGGCGAGGAGACATCTCCGTCCTCGCACAAGAAGGAAGACGGGAGAAATGAGGAAGCAGATGGAGCCATGCGTCGGAGATTGGAGGATCTAGAAGAGGAATCAATGCTAGCCGATCCGCGGAAACATATCAAGGCAATCCAAGCCCAAGAATCCAGTGGCGAACCATCAGAAACTTCTTCGGAGCACGATGGCCTCGAAGCTCTGAAGGAGAAACTGTCCCAAAAGATTCAAACCGCTGATTTCAAACAAGGAAATGCTACAGCTGTTGCATTCGCAGAACTATCAGATGCCGCGGGTAGGGAGATCCGGGATACCGCACTTGCTAGGCCGTGGACGGGGACCGAGTCCCTCGAAGACTCGGTTTTACGAAGTCTACACGAATCCAAACCTCGATTGAAGGCATCTCCCATGAGTGCTACAAGTCGGACTTCCTTGCCAACCAATTTAGCGCCCATGCGCCGACTTTCTAAAAACGAGCGAGTAGTATCTGCAAGAGATCGGGCTGGGTCATATTCACTGCTCAAGAAAGCGGAGTCTGAGCTGAACGATGAAGAGCGAGAAGCGAGATCTCGAATGTTTCGAGAACGATTCGAGCCCGCGGCTCGGGCCATGCCGAATACAGTCCAGGGCCTGACAGCATTGGCAAACGAGAAAATTGAAGAAGCTATATCGAAAGGCATGTTCAAAAATTTACCCAAAGGGCCAATAGAGAGAGATCATCATGCAGGGAGCCCGTTTATAGATACCACCGAGTACTTGTTGAATAGGATGATTCAAAGACAAGAGGTAGTTCCACCTTGGATTGAAAAACAGCAGGAACTTCAGAAGGAAATCAAAGCTTTTCGAAGTAGAATAAGAATGGACTGGAAAAGGCATGTTGTCAGGACCATTGCTAGCTGGGGTGGCGGCCCAGATAATTGGATTAAACGTGCCGAAGAATATGCAAGGGCTGAAAAGGCAGCTAATCCCGACCCTGCGGAGGTTTACGACGAGAGCATAAGACCGAAATCCAAGGGAAATAACTGGAATATGGATGGTAGGACTACTCGAATCGGAGAAACCATCACAGAATCGAGTCCCGCAGCAATTGAAGGTACGGAGGTAGTCAATTCAGCCTCGGGTATCAGGAAACCGACGGTACCATTCCGAGATAGCAAATGGGAGAAAACAGAACTCTCATACCACGAAGTCAGCATTAAAAATCTCAATGCTATGACTCGTTCCTACAAGTATGTTTCTCTATTCAACCTGTTTTTAACAGCGGCTGATAGCGGGGTTGACAACACATAGTCTCCAAGCACCACGGATTTCCCAGCGCCCGTTTCTTACTCTCAAGCGAGAAATACTGTCGTGCTACAGAGATGTTATGCCTCTCATCCCAGCTGAGATGATAGAGAGAGCGAATAACCCTGACTATGGCAAGGTGAAGTTAAAACTTGGTAGCGACAAAGACAAAGCAGGCGATGAAGAGAAATCGCTCTTGAATTTACTTTCTACTGCAGAAAAAGGTAAAGTATATGATGAATCTGACGCAAAGGCATACGGATTCAAACAGTTTTGGAAGGATCTCTTTTCCCGAGCTTGAAATTGGAATTATAAATTCTGAATAGTACTAATATATCATAGCTCTACTTACCCTCCTGTACATAATTTTCTAGCACATTGTTTCTAGTAACCCAGTATATCCTTCTATTGAACTAAGTTCTCTTGTAGTATCGAAGCTGCAATATAATTGGGACTAACGGGACCGAGAAAAGGAGCAACTGATTAAATGTGCAACATTTTCAACACAAAATTTGCAAGCCCTATTTTGATTGTGATAAATTCGAAACAGCGGTGCACGGTGGTTGCTAAAATTTAACCATATCAGCCTCAGCTAATTGGTAAAATAAAGTATCCCAATTGCGTTGATTGTATGTGGGAAGAATTTGAGAAATTGAGACGAGATGCTAAACACATATGCTCTTTTTATGCGAAGGACAGGCAACTTCCCAAGTAGGAAGCTACTCAAGCAGGTTTGTTAAGTACCGCCACGATCATGCGGTGATTATGAAAATCGCGGAGGAGCATTCAAATAATGGGTACATATCAAGCTGTGCCGTGGTTGGGAAACCAGGGGTAGGCCTCATCTATGATTTGTTTTTTTAATATATCGCAATCAACTTGATGATATGCGAGTCTAGAGGCGGCGATACGTATGCAAATTCTGGGCCATTAAAAAGAACCCTTGGCCTTGCTTCTAGTACGGGACGGTCTTAAACGGAAAATAAATGTTTGTATTAGGCGGATCAGCATTTTTGCAGCCGGATTCCCGGTTATTCTTGAAGAATTATGATAAAGTGTGAGCATAGATTGGTAAATGTGAGGGTGGGATATCGATCATTTGACGTTAGCTTCAAGTTTGGCTACTTGATCTCGGGTTTTGTTTAACTCTTTTGAGCGCAAAATCACGAATTATGAAGAAGTAAGTAGCGATACTAGCAAACCTAGATCCCACCTTCCCCCAAGGATAATGATAAGTTTCGTAAGTCCAAAATCTCCAAACCTGTTACTTCGGACACCCAGAAAACGCCTCTCGGCACGCAAGTTTGAGGATATCATTTTCCCTCTGCAAATATAGAAGATACCAACAATAGGCGGTACTTTGAGACACTTCACACATCTACCACCACTGGGTGTACCAAGCAAGATGCGCATGGCTAAGAGAACTGCATCTGGCTATAAGCTTTCTCAGCTTTCTCCCTTGTATCATCTACGGCATGACGCGGTTCGTGCCGGCGAGTTTCTCGTATTCGGAGGCCATTGAACCCAGAAATTCTCGGATAACAAGATCACGACTGAAACAGAAAAAAAAAAAAAAAAAAAGTAATATAAAAATTGTCAAGTGCAGGACAAATTCTTGAGCTCAGCAATTGATTAGTATTCCAAGCATAGTCTTCCGCGTTTATCCATTTGTGGGAGCTACAGGTGTACTGACAAGGACCTCCGGCATACGGTGGTGACCAGGATCATTGCGGCGTTGCAACTGGCTACTTAAGAACTTAAGTCTGTATATAGGAGGCAAGTCGAGATGTCAATTCAATACGTCGGGCCAGTTAGTCGTCCACGAGGTGGAGAGGAAACCAGGGACCCAAGAGCTAGAGTAGTCAAGACGCAAATCCTTTTTAATGCACGATTCGGCGCTTCCCAACATTTGCAGATTTGATCCGTGTCTTAGTTTCTTAGCTAGGGCCGGATCCGACTAATTTGGAAATCCACCTCCATGGTCGAAGCGGGGCCAGATTGACCTTTTAAGAGCGATAAAGATTGCAAGATTGGCTAGACTAAGGACAAGGAAATGAAGCTCAAACTAGCCAATAAAGATACCCAGGCAATTCTGAGAGGAGGATTAATCGATTCAACCGAGTCGTGCATCGTAAGCCGGCATATTATATAAATTGGAGGCCGACTTTGGTTTGACATCAAGTCTTTAACCTAGAATTTGTGATCCCATGTACGGATATCTGTCCTGTCCTGTATTAACGCTTCAGCAACGAGCTCCATATGTCCTTCGCTCCTCGTGTTGACCACTCAAATTCGCAGAGTGTCAATAACAAAACGTCCACAGCTGGTTCAGTATTTCGAAAAATAGATTTTTCTTGCAGTAGCTAATTAATTCTCCATCTGTGCATCATTTGTGGCGCTAACTGACGTTTTTATTTCCTTCTCGCCACCCTAGAATTTCGGTGCCATTCCAAGTAACTCACATGTTTCAGCAGCCGGCCACACACCATCAGAGGGAAGTGAAACATTAAGGATGTACAGGTACATTCTCCTGCGAAGAAAAGAGGGGCAGACATCAAACCTGGGAGTACCAATCGGACCAAAACGTATGATATTCCAACAACTGGATCGAGTATCCATTGACTTTGACTCGAGCGAAATATGGATCGGGGACTCTTCTTGGTCCTGCAGCGCAACTGCTGCTGGAATAAAAATAAATCAAGTTTGATGTTTTGTTTATATACATACACTAAAACAAATGATGAAACCCGATATGTGTTTTCTGCGATCGAGAATTCTTATGCCGCAAGTTCGAAGTCCGTCTTCTGACACTCAAGTTGGAATTTTGATACAGATCGCAACCCCCACCTAAGCGACTTTCCCCTCGATGCCTCCCAACAGGCATCTTGGTGACCCAACGATGTCGAGGCAAGCGAAAGTGATCGGAACAAGATGCCCAATTCTTTCCTCCCCAAAAAACTGGCTAAAATGTTTGTCGCACCAGGAGCGCGATAATAAACCGCCTTCTATAGCGTCAAAGCACATAAGGACGTCTGAAAAAACTGGCTACCTAGAATTAACGCGCTTACCTTTCTTCGGAGACCACCCACAATTTGGATTTGCAGCTGCAACCTCCCCCAGCTGGATTTCTCAAAGCACTTGGAGGATTGTTATCATGATTTGGAGGGAATTTTGGCAAGCCCAGTCACGCGAGATAGGATAGCAAACAAAAAAGCAAATGAAGCCCATCCTGTTCAAGGATTTGACTCTGGGCATTTCACCTAGTGTCCAAGTGAACACTGCTGATAAGGAGGTTGTTGTGGAATGTCTATCTAAGAGGCCGGTGTGCTGATCATCAGGAAAGTCGACCCAAGGCTCTGGTGCGGAGGGAGACCGATGAGAGAACGACTTTTCTTTTTCTTGGGCAGATTCAAAACCTTGTTCGATGGGCGATTGGGCGCATCCATAATTTTTGTGACTGTAGCGTAGATTGTGCATTAAGAGAAGGCTTGGCTTGCTGTTTTCTCACTGCAGCGACCATGGCGCTGCCCTTTTTTTTTTTTTTTTCCTTTTCCTTTTCCTTTCCTTTATTTCTTTATTTCTTTCTTCTCTTTTCCGTTTCTGGGACATGTCGCGAGACTAGATGCTTGATAGATCAACAGCGCCTGTGGCTAGTAAAGATGTGCCATTTGAAAATGTTGCTGTACATGCATGTACAGTCGGAATTGGCGTGGCTGTCAGTAAATAGCCATTACCTCATGAGATGTCTCCCGCTACAGGTCTATCATGACAGGAGTCGGTCGGCCTTCCCGTCAGTCGCGATGCTGCTTCCGTCGCTTGGAAAAATATTCAAAATTTGCTGGCATGAACCGCCTCGAATGATGATATTAACCTTCTAACTTTCCCCTTCCGAAGTCCCTCAAAACGAGAAAAAAAAAGGAAAGGGTTAGCCGCAGAAGTGGTTTCCCGCCTATGACCTGTTGCATGGTCGGTCCCTTGAAATTTCTGCTGATTTCTGTTGGTGGGCCAAGATCGGGATGGGGTCATGCAAAGCTCGAAGGTCATGTCTTAGATGTGACCCCAAGGGCCTAGTCCCTCTTCGTCGGTCCCCTTTCTCATCCCGTCTTCCATTCTCGTCCATCCAAGGAAAGGGAAATAACGATGATTGGGCTCTGAGTTTGGTGGGTTAATCATTGAGTGTTTGTGTGCCCAGAGGAATACCCGGATGTTTTCGAAGAACCTTGAGCTAGAGATTTCGCCGTCCTTTCGCAGGTGGGAAAAGGAAGAGGGATTCGGCTTGAGTGAGACAAAAGCTGTAAAGGTTCAAGTGCGCCAGTCCGTTTTTCCCTCCCGTGGCTCAGCAGAGCTTGGTTAGTCCTTGTGTCTGTGTGTATTTACACCTTAGCTCAGGAATAGTCAAGTATTCGTGGTGAGCCCGACTTGAGTGCCAATCACCGGTTCCTTCGTTTCGTTTCTTCCTCGTTTTATGGAACATCTCCAATTGATCAAGTTCATGAAGTATCTTGAAGAACGGAGGGTGGAAGACTTTGCCGTGAAGTAAAGAAGAAGAAGAACCACCGTCACCAAAGTTTGTATCATTTATTACAATTATCGATAGATACTGCGTCTCTCGACAGGGACGGTCCGTCTTGGGTTTCGTTGGTGTCGTTCTCTTCATTCGCCATATGTTTGTTGTTTGGACAGCAGCCCAGCCCAGCCTCTCTTCGCAGGACCGCCGTACCCGCCGCCAATTTGGCTCGCTTGGCCTCTTCTTGCTTCTCCCCCCCAAAACCAGAATCCAATCCAGTCCTGTCCCATCTGACCATCATTATCTCCATCATCAATACTCTCCGATCCATCGTCTTATCGAATAATCGACGAGGTGGATAGTCTATTTTCAAACTGCCGCTTTCCCTCTATCGGATCTTTGTCAGCAGTAGCAGCAGCACAACGATTGATTTCGATCGATCTCACGACTTGCTTGTGCATAACCCAACTAACGCTGCAATACCTTACAATCCATACCGAGTTCTTCCTTGTTCGCACTGGTCCTTCCAATCTCCCCCCAATTTCCAGTGCGCTCTCCGACATCCGACAATCCACGGAAGCTACGATTACTTACTTTGACTTACCATCATATGAACTATCACTTATCGTCCTTACCCTCAACGTGAGCTCGATAGCCTGTTCCTCCATATTTTTTGTCTCTCTCCCCTCGCTTCTATCACAGTAGCTCGATCTATCAATACCCAACACTCTGATACGTCGGTTGTCCCGATTTCACAATTGTTGGCCTGCTTCCAGGTTAATATTATCATTACTCAGGCAGGAATAAGAGGAGGGAGAAGTCAGCACAACAGCCTTTCGATCGATCCAACAAACTCTTCGCCCACTCCGGTCATTCCTTGCTATCTTTTTCGACGACGGCAATGAAGAATCCTCTCCCTTTTGCTTCCCGAGGAAAATAAAAATAAAATAAAGCACTCCCTCATCCCAACATTTTGAATATATAAGTATACATATCCCTATATATACACGTACCTCTTCGTATATATATATATATACCTCGACTAGATTTTAGCCGTTATTTTTTTCGTTAAAAGACTTTGGAAGTCCTTTTATCATTTTTCTAGCTTGTGTGTTTGATTCTCCGTTTTCCTTTGAGCACCATGAGTGCTGAAGAGTATCCCGGTGATGCGAAGCAACCTTCGAAAACTAATAATGCCTACGGCACGATAAATTGGTCGCGACCGCAAACCCGACACCGACAATCCCCAGAGACTGGCGGAAACGATGTCGCATTCCAGACAGGCTCGACGACTGCCCCGGACCTTGCTCATTTGGGGTCGGAAAACTACAGCGCCATCGAAGGTGGCGCCGTCAGAAGTGGTGCTGGATTACTGAGATTCAAATCGAATTCATCCCCTACCGGCCGGCGGGGCCACCAGCCGGAACTCTCTAACGACTCGACCATCTCTGCAGGCGGGGGAGGAGGAGCAGGCGCATTTTATTTGCCACAGGATCGGTTACTCGACAATGCCAACCAGATGCACCACCAGAGCAGTAATCGCAAGTACATCATGGACACATCTGCCATCCAGCTTGAAGAAAACATCCCCCGAAGCGCCAGTAAATGGAACCGGCCGACTGCACCCGCTCGGGCATATATGCCCCTACCCGAGATGTCCCAAATCTACTCTGGTGACCACACACAATATATCAATTCATCCCCTCCAAAACACAATTTTGACGATCCTGACGACGAATTCCAATACGACGTTCAAAAGGCGTACAAAAACGACGTCTACCATCATCCGCCTAATGTTCGACTGTCTACTGCCTCTGTTGCCACTGGTGTTATTGATTTTGAAGATGCTCATGATGGCGACCCCGACCGAGTTGGTGCTATCGATGACGACTTTTCCCACTCGACAACATATCCTTTGGACCAGGCTAGATCCGCCTCCAACCACTCCAACCGACCTACTCGAAGATTTGCTGGCGACCATAATTTCCGTCGGTGGCATAGGGGAAATGGCGAAGTTAATGAAGAGCTTCAAAGAAGGCTAGGCGCTCGACATCTGCAGATGATAGCGCTCGGCGGAACACTTGGTGTGGGGCTTTTCCTAGCCAGTGGCAAGGCACTTAGTCTGGCAGGGCCCCTAGGTGCTCTCATAGGATATTCTGTTATGGGTTTTGTGGTTCTTTGTGTGATGTTGAGTCTGGGTGAAATGACGGCTCTGATTCCGATTGCTGGGTTAGTACTTTCCAAATATCCTCTATCAATACGCTCGTACATGGAGAGATATGTATTTCTAACATCACTTATTCACAATATGCAGTGGTATCACTACGTATGCCGGAAGATTTGTTGACGACGCTCTTGGATTCGCTGCTGGTTGGATGTACTGGATGTCCTTCGCTACCGCTCTCCCAACCGAAGTAACCGCTGCCTCGATCTTGATAAGATACTACACGTAAGTCAGGCCCACTCGCTGGGAGTCTTCCACAACTAACTTTTGTCGAATAGCCCTATTGAAGACGAAAAATATGTTGCTCTCTGGATCACGCTGTTTCTTGGAATGGTCCTCGCTGTCAATTGTTTCAACGTTCGGGTGTACGGAGAGATGGAGTACTGGTTTGGGTTGCTGAAAATCATGACGATCCTCGGACTCATTATTCTCATGGTGATCATCAACGCAGGTGGTGCCCCGAACCACACGCCGATAAGGTTCAAAAACTGGGAATTTCCAAACGGTCCTTTTCGACAACAGTTCGTCACGTTTAATGGTGTCAAAGAGTGGCGGAATCAATTCTTCGAATACCCAAACATTACGGGATCTGGAGCCAACTTTCTCGCTACCTGGGGGTCATTGACCATCGCTGCCTTCTCCTTCCTTGGAACTGAAATCGTCGCCGTCGCCGCAGGTGAAGCTGCCAACTCTCGACTAGCCCTTCCGTCCGCTGTTCGCCGATTGTTTTGGAGAATTGCCATCTTTTACGTACTTGGGATATTTGTTGTTGGATTGAACGTTCCAAGCACGCATAGCCGTCTTCTACAATTCCACGACTCTACTGTTGGTGCCGCCGCTGACTCCCAGCCAGGAACGGGTGCTCTTGGATCAAGATCGCCGTGGGTCATCGCTATCATAGAGTCCGCTATCCCTATTCTTCCCGGCATCATTAACGGCGTTTTTGTCTTTTGTGCTTGGTCTGCCGGGAACTCACATCTCTACGCAAGCAGCCGCACTCTCTACGGCCTGTCTTTGGAAGGGAAAGCCCCAAGAATATTTCGCAGGTGTACTGCCAGTGGCGTTCCAATTGTCGCAGTCTTGACAAGCGCGTTCATTGCATTGACAGCATACATCCAACTTGCCGGTCCCACGGGCCAAACTGTCTTTGACTATCTTCTGAAGTTGACCACAACTTCCGGTCTTATCGTTTGGGCGTAAGTTCTCAACTATCTCAACATTCCTCGTATTAATTAACTAACAACTTTACTAGAACATTTTGCCTTGCCTTCGTTCGTTTTTATTATGGTATTCAACAGTCACGCCATATCGACAGATACTCCGACGAATACCCATATAGAAGCCCGTTTCAACCTTACCTAGCCTGTGAGTTGTGTTCCGTTTAGCTTCTAGCTCATAAACGACGTACTAATAATAACGTATCTAAACAGGGATTGGCCTGATCGCCACAATCATAATCATATTCTTCAATGGATTCGACTACTTCTTAACCGGCAAGCGTGATGCCAACGGCGTTCCTATATCTAGAGACGTTGACTTTGCACCAAACTTTCTTTCTGCCTACTTGAGTGTCTTCGTCTTTATTTTCCTATTTCTCTTTTGGAAACTGTTCAAAAAGACATCTTGGCAACCGATCAATCGGCTCAATTTCGATACGGGAATGGCGTATGGCATCGACGAGCGACGAAAAGAAGATATCTCGGTGTCCAAGCGAGCACTCCGTTTTGCAGTACGCACGATCGGCTGAGCAACTTTATTATTCCTTTGCGATTCTTTCTCTCTCTTTTTCGTAGCTTATGATACCCCAAATCAGCGATTGTATAGCGTTTTATATCTTGACATATTGCTTTATTTCTTTTACCTGCATCAAAATCTTTTTTAGCATTTTTTGCTCTTCATCCGAAGCGTGGAATCAGGGCCGCTTCCTCCCTTCCTTTTCGTTCGGGTTTTTGAATTGGAGCCAGGGTGTTTTTTATTTTATTTTGGTAAGCCTTATATACGACTTCATTTCTTTAACGCCAAATAGCCCAAGTACCCAAGTACTCTTTTAATTGCTCTTCAGAGCTTTCACATCCACAAAATCAAAAGACATTCTTTTTGTATCGTTCTTAATACCCACGCAAGAGTTTCAGACTTCGGACTCTTATCACCTATCAAACTTTTTCTTGCTTCTTTTTTCATCCAGCAGTATTCATATTTTCGCATGTAAGATACCGAGTCTGTAAAGAAAGATCACTCTGGCGTTTTTCTCTATTTTCTCTTTTATTGTTTTCTCTGGTTTTACCTCCCACCAGCGTGTCGGTTAGGCATGAAACCTACCCGCAACCTTTGATCTCGGCGTATCATTTCATATCTATGACAAATTATATATTCAAGTGTGTATATAGATGTATCCAAGGAATTATATTTGTAAACACTCGATTTCCTAGTAGTTTTCCCCCCTCCACAAATACAATTATAGTTTTCGAAATTCCGTTGTACATAGTTTTATTTATACGAGATATAATCAATCGATTGAATATAGGTTCTATGGTTCATTATATTGTTCGTGTCGTCCACCACCCAGGTCTTGTATTTTAACATATGACAAATTCGAATCTAACAGAGGTAGGATGTATTCATCCCAATTTTAAAAATTATTACTTGTTTGTGCTATCCATGCAAATGACGCTCCTTTGCTCCATGATATATAAAAATAAAACAATACCGATAACAAGAAAGAATGGTAGTTAAGCCTTCCCAACCTATAAAAAAATACTTTTCCGTCCAATGAAATATGAAAAAGAAGCATCTCTCTCTCTCTCTCTCGATAAAATTTATGGTTTCCAAGGGAAACCCTTCCCATGAGTCAATTCAGTGCTGTGAAAGAAGGTTTACCAGCTCGTCACCCCCTTACACCTATCAAACCCAGCTCTGATCTTCTCAGGTTGGACCTTTCCCTCCAGAACGGTCCACTTGACGATGGCCTCGATGTCGTTCGGTTTCACTCTCGCCAGCCATATACCCTGCCCGGCTTTCTTTCTATAAATAATCATATTGGCACTCCATTTGTGCCCTCCGACGTGGTTGATAAAGTAAATGCCGACGCCTCCCGGTCTGTAATCGTCCAGGTCGCGGTAGAGGCCCAGGGGTTGAAGATGACGACGTAGCTCTTTCAGGAGTAGTGGTGCGGATTGGCCGCAACGAGCTAGAATGTAACACAATAATGATTAACTTTCTCTTTTCCCCCCTTATTTTTATAGATCTTTAGTGTCACACTGCGATATATGGATATATATATATTGCACACAAGCGTGTCTCGGAAGGAATAGAGGCTTACCATCACGTTGCTTATGCGAACACAACAGGATCAGGTAGTCATGAGGGCATTCGTGCGACTGTAGATATGACGAAGCGGCGAGTTCCGTCGCAGTCTGGGTTACATGCGACCCGATTGATAAATTGGATAGAGCGGTGGTAAGTGACGCATCGCCGTTCGAAACCACAGAATCTCGAGTTCTAGTTCGTTTGATCATATGTCCTACTTCTGACAACGAATTTTTCCGACTGCGCGGCGCCGGCGCCGGTGGTGGTTGCGGCGGCTGTATCTCTTTACCCTCCTTCACAGCGCTGTCAACGGCTTCTGGGTCGATCATCGGGGTGGTGGTTGTCGGAGCCGGACTGATGAATTTATCGATGAGTTCGTCGACGTCGTTCGGTGTGACGTTCTCGACTTGGGTCCACGAAGGGAGGATGACGCATGTTGTGGGTTTTGGGGTTTCTGTGTAGTATTCGGGTGGAGGGCACATGTTAGAAGCAGAGACCATGAGTTTCTGCGTTTCATATTAGACAATACTACTCATATGACATGTATGTTTTTAAACTTCTCTGTTCGGATACGCAGAACTTACTCCGTTGGTTGGTTTCTTCGCCTTACTGATAGCTTCCATCACGGAACCTTTCTCATGGCTATAATAAAAATAACGAGGGGTAATTAGCCATTGATGCCAGTTCCCAATTTAAAGATCAAAATGGATGATTATAAATTGCTAAACTTACTCGACATTCCGAACCCAGTCCGATTGGCCGGTAGCGATGATGATGTGAGTAGCCCACTCATCACTAGTCTGCCATAAATCGGTACTCTCCTCGACCTTGAAACTCGCCGGATATTTTATGGTGCAGCTATGACATTCGAGATCGCAGTCTACAGGGATGGGGTCGAAGAGATTATCCTTTGTGACGCCGGTATGGTGATGTCCGGTTGTGAATGACTTGACCAGACGTCTGAGCATGTTTGCTGTGCTTTATACTAGTGCGACTAGAGCTGAAGGAGCGAAAGGGTGATAGCAGAAGGCTGTTGGCGAAAGCTTGTCGGGGAAAGTCCGAAGAATAGTTTATGAACCCGACAATTCGACTTCAAGAGGAAGATAGCGTTTGATGCGGAGAAGTGTATGCCTGAGCGACAGTACTTCGATTATTGCGGATTATATAATATATTATTATGATATTTTATGTGTAATGTATGTGAAAGCTTAGAAATTCTATGAATGGGCAAGAACCGAGAACACGACCCGAGTGGCAGGAAAAGTCAGCGACAAGCTCAGCTTCGTTTATATATTTGTATGCCTAGCACTCGCGATTGCATAGCTAGGTATAATAGAGTGCGTGTATGGTGGAGGGAACTTACGTAAATATGAGTCCCTCCCGGTTCGCCCTAAAATTCAACGAAGAAATCCAAAAGAGAAGTACGAATCGGACGGGGGGGGAAAAGGTGCGAGTGTGATGCTCTATATATCTTGAACGCTATTAATCGACGTATGGATGAAATGGAATGAATGAATGGGTGGGAAAGCAGAGAGAATGAAGAAGGCGCTCCTTATCAGATCCGAGTTCCCTTTAATTTTCTTTTTTCAGTCAGTCAGAGGTCAAGCTGGTTCGCAGGCTGGTTCGCAGGGGGGCTTGCGACAAAGATGCACGAATTAGGAGGGCCAATGCAACGGCGCTGGGCTGAACGAGGGAAAAAGGAATGCAGTTGCAGCGGTGCAGCGGTGGGTGGGAAAAAATGTTGAATCTGATTAGTTTATACTAGGCTTCGATCAATAATACTGAATTATATCGGTGGATCAATCGAGTACGCGTACGAAGACGACGATGGAAGGGAAGAGAATAATAGGAAGAGAAGAACAGGAAGAATATAAGCAGATGGCAGAATTGATATGTTTAATATAAAATGTAAATGTTTTGAGATCGCAAAGTCTGAATGCGAAAGCCCGAGGAAACATGGAACCGGCGTGCCCAGTGCCATGACACAACATTGAATGCCCAGCCTTTTCACACTCGGATCTGATAACTTTAACCAACTCTCGTGAACATGGTTCCCTTCCTCGTCGCCCTTGCTCTCCCTCCTCGCACGACCGAGTTATTTTTTGAGTTTTTTAGTTCGATAACCTGCTTTCTTTTCTTTTCCCGAGGAGGGTGAACGCCGCGAGGAGCGGATCCCGGTGCCGAAGCCCGACTTGGCCCCTCGGTTTTAGCTTCTGAACACTGTCCATCTCCGATCTGATAACTTTTTCTACTCGGTCGTAACATTCCATAGCTCCAGCTTCTTAGCATCGGGATTGGCGAGCTAGGGGACGATGCGTACAGATTTATAATCGATTGATAACAGATTGGTATCTATTACATTATACAAAATAAAGCTATTGACGTCAGGTGCGAGCTTTCTTCGCAATCATCAATTGATTGGACGAAAAGCACAAGTTTATTCTTAATGAAGGGTATTGTGGAGCCTGAGAAACGACGACACTGAGCAGCGTACAGAAAATCTATAACATCAAATATAATATTATACTGCTTACTAACAGCTGAGTCGTAACTCATTACGAATCTCGAGACGAGCCGAGGGCACATGCATGTGGAGTACTGAGGATAGAAAGAATTAAAACAAAGAAAAAGCAAGAGAACTCGTGAGCAATCAAGCTTAAGTCGGTACTTAAATATGTACAAGAATGGGATATATGAATTCGAATTGTTCTGGATTTTCTGAGCCGTCGATAACCTTATAATATATAGGCTTGGGTACATCAACAACCGATGAGCAACCACAATCGACAGCGATTCTAGAACGGAGAACCTCACGACGTAAAAAGAGCATTTTCGTTATCAATTGAATATAAAGAGAAGAAAGAAGTGAATATAGATAAAAGACATAAAATCGACACCTTTTTGAGAAGCGAGAACACCTGTTGAGCAGTTGAATAGAATCATCCTCATCCTCATCATTTGACAAACGGTAGCATTGTAGTATCGAAACAGGTATCCAAGGCGAAATATGGGAGAATACACAAGAAAATATAAGTTTCTTCAGGACAGCTAATAAAAGGAATACAACCGGTAAAAAAAGGAGAAAAATCTCGTATCAAAGTATCAAGCGATTGGAACGAACAAGGCTCGGAGGTATATGTGGGCTAAGAAGAAAAGAGCATAGAGAAACGAAGTGAGGTTTTTTAATTCTCAGAAAAATTCAGTTTAACGCCAAAGAAACATTACAAGAATCTCTCACAAAAAAAAAAAAAAAAAAAAAAAAAAAAAAAAAAAAAAAAAAAAAAAAAAAAAAATCAAAAAAAAAAAAAAAAAAAAAGGAAAAAAAAAAGGAAAAAAAAAAGGAAAAAAAAATCTCCTCGACATTCTTTTTTGAAAAGAAGGCTATGTTATTGTATATGAAATACGATCATTGTTTTTCCCTCTGGTTTATGTTCACCACAATACAGAAGACAGGGCAGGAATAGAGAACGTGACGGATAGAGAAGACTACATTTAGAGCCTCAAACAGGACTAAAAGTCAATTAAATTAGTAGATTGCTGTTGCTGTTGAGGGTGCTGCTGTTGCGGCTGTCCACCGAACCCTCCATATGGATTTTGAACAAATCCGTTGATTCCTGCAGGTCCAGTCGCAGCTGGGATCATCCGATTCTGCTGGGGAAACTGCTGTTGAGGAACCCCGGTAAATTGACCGGACAGGAATGGATTGTTGCCAGTCACTTGAGCGCCAATACCCGTTCTTCCCGAGCCGGCGGAATTGATAAAGGTTCCCGGTGCCGTGTGCTGAGCAGGGATACGCAGGTTCCCGACGTTTCCAAAAGTATCCTGTCCGGACTCATTGCCAGTTGCGAGGAGAGCGTTAAGGTGAGCGTGTTTCTGATCAGCTGGGTTGAGCTGTGGTTGAGGTTGTTGTTGGAAACCGGATGGAAACGTAGGAGTTTGCTGCTTCTGTTGCTGGAGCTGCACGAGTGACGGCTGGGCGGTTCTTTGAGGCGAGATATCGTTAAATCCGTTACTCTGTGCGGGAGATGGAGACGTGAACTGAGCGAATGGATTGTTGGACCCCGTTGGCATCGGTTTGAGAGCTTCCGGCTGTGATTGAGTACCCAAATGGTTGTTGCTATAAGGATTGGCATCACCGGGGGAGAGAAATCCTGTAGACGTGGGTTGCTGAGTGAAGGCGAAAGGATTGCTGGCACCGAAAGCTGTCTGCTGTGGTTGAATTGTATTTTGAGGTTGGATAGTGTTCTGCGGCTGCAAGAAAGATGCCTGCTGAGGTTGCTGCTGAAGTTGCTGCTGTTGACCCTGCGGGTCGAACCCGGTGGGCTGTGGAAACTGGGAGGCAGAGCCCCATCCGGTAGCCACAGGGCCTTGAACGTAGCCTCCAGGTTGCTGCTGCCCAAATTGAGACTGATCGAACCCTGGTTGTTGGGAATAGACATTGGTGAGGAATGCAGTCGATTGCGGCTGGATGGGGTTGCCGAAGAGGTCGACGGCTTGTCCCTGCTGCCAGCTTTGCGGCTGCTGCTGCTGCTGGGGGAACTGCTGGGTCGGTTGAGTTTGGGTCGGAGTGGCATCGTCAAAGAGAGAGTTCTCATTGGACAGTTCGAGCTCTCGTTGGCGCTGTTCTTCTTCTTCCTTACTCAGGCGGATGGCTTTTTCGAGATCGTCGTCTTCGACTTCGGTGCTCCGGGCTCGCTTCTTGGCTGCTTCTTCTTCGGCTAGGTTCTTACTCGCTTCGATGGCGAGACGGTATTCCAAGTCTTCGTCCTCATTTTTGCCAGGGCGTTGCTGACGCTGCTGCTGTCGGCGACGAGCTTGTTCCCTAGCTTGTTGGGAGGGGCCACCTTCGGAGGAGATGCCGTCGTCTAGGCCGGAGACACGGGCTTTCCACGATTTGCGGTCCTTTCGTTCGCTCTTGAGACGGGATTCATCGAGGATCAGGCTTGTGAGCTCCTTTGCCGCAGTTCTGACTGTATTTCAAAGGTAAGTGTTAGTAGGAGGACCAATAGATTAGATTTGATTTTTTCTTCTATTTTGATTTAAACGTACCATTGAGGCCTTGATCTTTGCCCTCCTCGTCAATGTATTGAAACTCACGTAGCGTTTTGATGATGTAAATGTTGTCTTTGGCCCAGACGACAACGTGAGCTGAGCCTTCGTGCAGGCAGTAGTCTAGGACTTTCAAAGCTTTAAGAACATGTCTCCAATTCTTTCCCTTGTCATTTAACCTTCTATCCAACATTTCCATGATTTCAAAGAAATCATGTTCGCTGCATCAATAAAGATGAATGAAAGGTCAGCAAATTCTACCCTGTTCTTTCCGGGAGAGCAACACGGGGGCCATATCGGGAAGCTTCGACAAGGGGGTTCAGGACTAACGTATTAAAGGTCATGGCCGCGATCTCACTCATCTCTGTTCCGGTCGGTCCCCAGGGGTCATTGCTGGTAGCTACGGGCGAAAAAGAGCAAGGAAGAAAACGTCAGCATGTCGAGTGTATCGCGAGATACCAAAAGGATGAGGGATATTCGAATGAGCGAAAAGCCTCGCCGGACCAAAGTAGATGAATATACAATGGTAGTACGAGAGAGAAGAGAGAAAAGAATGAGAGGAGAAGAACGGACCATTGCGAACTTTGATCTGGGTGTTCGAGTACCCTTTGGTGACGTTTTTTGCTTGTCTTAATAGTTTCGACATTTTGTGCTGATGTTATTGCGGGTGGTGATGGTAGGCGATTCGATCAGCCGGAAGGCGCGGAGGATTGATGAACCGGAGAAGTTAAAAATGGCACGAACCGATGACGACGGAAGCTGCTGAAGGGGGAGGGAAAAGAGAGATATCGGCACGAGAAGGAGGAGAAGGAGGAGAAGGAGAAGGAGGAGGAGTATGATTCTTTCCTTTCTTGATGAAATGGGGAGATGGCCAACCGGGAAAGAGGGTGTGGGGACAGGACCACCAAGCTGGGTCGCAAAGCAAGCAGCTCGGTGAGGTTGGAGCTACTGCCGAGGCGTTCCTGGTTTTTTTTTCTTCTTCTTCCTTCACAGTTTCGGTCTCGGTCGTCGAGAATCTGCTTCCTCCGGGGTGGCGCGATTTAATAAAAGGGGAGATGGTATGAAGCGACGGCAAAGGAAGGACCGGGCACAAAAGTTTCGGGAGCTGTACTACTTTACAAGGAGAAGAAGAGAGAACGAGAGAGAGAGACTGGCTGGAGGGGGGGTGGGTTCAAAGGATGTGAGAAATGGTGATGGGTGAACGTTGCGAGGGAGAGAGAGAGCGAGAGAGAGGAGGGTTGAGGGATAAAAAGGGAGGACGAACAGGCACAACGACGGTGGCGGTGATGGGATATCTGGAATAAGTTAACTGGGAAGAGGTAACAAGAAGGCAGGCGATGTTACGAACAGCAGCTGGTTGGGTTTTTTTTTTTTTTTTAGCGATAGATATATATGTATATAGATAGATATAGATATATACACCCACCAGTCTATTTTAGATTCCTGGGTGGATATGAGCTGATATGATATATATATATATATCCAGGGTGTGCTGCCACCAGCTGTGATGATGATGATGATGATGATGATGATGGACGATGGACGATGGGAATAATACAAGCTTTGTATGGCAAGTCACAGGCCGACAAACATCTCTCCAAAAAGAGAGAGGGCGATGACAAGAGTTAGAATTTACGAGTAGTTTTAAGGAGAGATGGATGTTGAAGAAATGATATCCTGGATATCAAAACAGAAGAACGAGTATAGTATATTATATCACCATAATCGATATCATCACGAGGCGGAAAGATCGGATAGATCTATAGTACTACTCGTCTGTGTACGAGGGGGGGAGTACCGGATATCGTTGAAGAAAGTCGGAGGCTCAGCCTGATCTTGTCAGCCTGCTAGGCGCCCTGCTCCTTCACTCCCAACTGGCGATATAATAAACTCTCCCTCTCTCTCTCTCCCACTCTCTCTTCCACTCTCTCCCTCTAGGCAGTATGCTATAAAACATATATATATATATCAAGATTCCGACAGTACGGGAGAGTTGGTCAGTTGAGCCCTACTCTGAACTTTAGAAAACAGAGATAGATACAGCGTAGGGGGTGAGAGTGGGCTAATTATCAGGCGGTCTGCTGGCTGTCCATTCGATTTCCCCCCCAACCCGACCGACCGACACTCCTCCCGCTGCCACTGCCACTGCATCCCAATTGTTGTTACTACTACTGCCTGCCATCATATAATACATACATTCCAACATCTCAATCGAAGAAGCGAACCAACTAGAACCCACCCATCGCATAATAGTAATAATCTCCCTTTCCCGATATCATCGAACTATCTTCCGCCATCATACATCTCATCCGATAGAGCTATCAAAAATCTATTGTTGAATCGCTTTCGCAGGTATCTGCCGTCTTTCAACCACTCCGTCAACCATATCCAAATGTCCCTCTCCGCTGACTCTGCTTCTGTTCATAGCATCATCACCACCATCAAAAACCTGTCGCTTGTCGCCCAGCTTCCCCGCCCGCCTGCCGTTTCGCCGGTGCTGAAAGTGCTGCATGTCGGGCTCTGAGCTATCCCGTTCGCAATGCTCCGCCGATACTTCATCAGGTGTCGACGGTAGCTCCCAGAATGTCCCTCATTCTTCTTCTTCCTCCTCCTCCTCCTCTTCTTCTTCTTCTCTCTTTGCCGCCACGGCTGCTCCTGCTGTCTCAGACCTGGCCACGTTGACATCGTCGCCAACCACCTCCGCATCTGCGACGAATCTAAGCTCCAAACCTTCAGCCTCCGCTTCTCGCCTCCTGCCAGAAGCTCCCGATACGGACTTTGCCGACCAAGTCGAGCTGGATCTCCTGCCTCCCTTGCCTCCCTTGAATACCGACTGCGAATATTCGGCCGCTCCTCTCGATACTTCCTCTCCCCGCTCGCAAAGTCCTACCGCCTACACACCTACCAGCAGCACCAGCAGTCGCAGCTCCTACCATGACACACCCTCCGAAAGTGTCATGCCATCGCATCATGTTGATTCCGGTGGCTCGTCCGACGCTCCTGAGCTCGACTCGGAATCGTCTATCTCCATAAATCTTCCTCTCGTACCACCGGAGAACACCGAGTGGGATCCGGTCGCTCATGATCAAACATCTTCAAACGATGATGGCGACTATACTCCGGTAATTTCCATCACAATCACTGCTTCTGTGTCCGACGCGGAGGGGCATCACATCGCCTCGTCGCGCCCCGCCACCGCCGCTCAAGATGTCTCCGTTGACTCTTCCTTCGACGATGATACCGATCTCTCGTCGGACGAAGATCCATCGCACGATGACCACGACGGAGAGAATATAATTCAGGCGTACTTGGAAAGTGCCGCCGCCGCTCAGCTTACAAATCTTTACGTATCAGAAGCTCCCGGCCCGGCTTTAGAATCGAACGATCAAATCCAACAACAACAACAACAACAGCAGCAGCCGGCCGGCGTTTTCGAATTGCCCGCCGCTGAATTATCCTTCGGGGTCTTCCCAGGCGACAATGATCCTCTCGTCGAATTCGATTTCGATTCTTACCTCGCACAGCCCGATCCCATGGATCTGGACAATCCGACCTTCAACCCCACAGCTGCACCCGAAAACATTCCCACCATCACCACCATTCCGCAAATCCTCCTCCCTCCTCACATCCAACCTATCCCTCAGCAATGGCTGATGAACCATCCGAACATCCCGTTTGGAATATTCCAAGGTAATGGGAACGGCTTCTTTGAATTTATTGCTCCGATTGATGACGACTCACCGGAGTGGCCAGGCCCCCAATTCCACGGCGAATACGAGAGAAACCTGTCCTTTATGGGTTTCTGCAACATGCTATCCCTCAAATATCGACACGACCCGCTGGGGAACAACGAGTGCAAAATAAACCCGGACTTTATCGAAATACTTAACTTTCATCTCCCTCCCGAATTGAATCGAAGCGCTATCGACGAAAACCGACCCGACTATCAGGGAATCCCTTGGAAGGAACTCGACATGGAAAGGGATCGGTTTAGGCTCCTCAGGAACAAAAAGTACTCCAATTATGCCAACTTGAAACCGTATCCCGAGCCTCATAGGGTGAGTTTTTGATATGACTTTAAAAACGAAACACTGCCGTTCAATGATTTAACCTCTCTTTTCAAGATTCCGCAACTTTTGCCTGCCAAGGAGAATTATTTTCGATTTCGTAAAACTTGCAACACCGTAGACGTGAGATTCTCTCATTTCCAGCTCCGTAACGTCGTTTCCGCCGTCTCGAAGAATGATGTCTTTTTCACAGGCGATTCGACCGTGATCCGGATCGATCCACACACCAGCGAGACCGACACCATCATGGATCTGAGGAAACCTCGCTCCGGGGATCCCATCAAAATTACCAGTCTAGCTTCTGATCACGGCGTCATCATCGCCGGTGGGTTCTACGGAGAGTATGCCATGAAGTCCCTAGATTCGCCTCTCGACTCGCGACCTGTGGAGGGTCTCGTAACGACTGATAGCAATGGGATTACGAATCACGTTCATTTCTTCAAATCACGGACAACGGGAACGCCCAGAGCAGTATTCTCATCGAATGACGAGAAACTACGGATTCTGGACTGCTATCAGAACAAAATTGTTACCGAATACAGGCTTCCTTGGGCGATCAACTGTGCCGACACATCACCGGATGGAAGGCTACGGGTGATAGTTGGCGACGCCAAAGAGGTCGTCATACAGGATGCAGATAACGGGGAGACGATTCACAATCTACCAGGCCATCTAGATTTCGGCTTTGCTTGCGCCTGGTCGGACGATGGCCACACGATCGCTACCGGAAACCAAGATATGCTGGTTAGGGTTTACGACGCTAGGAACTTCAAAAAGGAAGTAGCAGTTTTGGATGCGGAGATTGCAGGTGCGAGATCTTTGAGATTCACGCCTGTGGGGAGCGGGCCGAGGGTCCTCGCATTCGCGGAACCAGCAGACATGGTGTCGATAGTAGACGCTGTCACTTGGGAAACCAAACAGCGGATTGATTTCTTTGGGGAGATCGCCGGGATCAGCTTTTCACCGGACGGGAGAGATTTGTACATTGCCAATTCGGACAAGATGGTCGGCGGACTGATGCAGTTTGAACGATGGAAGACCGGATTGGCGGGGTATTATGGAGATGACGATTGTGCGGGGAGATATGACGAAGATTACTGTTACGAAGCGGCTCAGTCGAGGCGCAGATTGATGATGCGGGATGTTAATATGGATTATTTAGGTGTCATATAAGCGATCAAATTTGGCATTGCTTCTTTATTTATTTATTTATTTATTTATTTATTTTTGTTGGGGTTTCGGTTTCAGTTTTAGGGAGGGGTTTTTTCTGGAGAATCGTCTATGAATTTGTTTTGCTTTTCTGGGGTGAATGATGGGTATGCAATGATGTTAATTCCATGGGATTTCTAAGCATGGACATGGACATTCGTTCTTTTGTGTTTTTTCTGAGATTTAGCTCTTATTTGCGTGGGATGTACGTGGCGCTTGCCCATGGGGGGATATAATCATAATCATGATGGTTGCAGGGAGCTGTCGGCATCTTTTGATTCTTTTGTGCTTAGCTTTTAGTCACATAGGTTGTGAAGAGAGAGACAGAAGGACAGAAATTGAATAACCCTGGCTACTCAGCTCCGGAGTTTGAGACTTTCTCGAGAAGCAAGAACCGTGTTCTGTGTCTCTGATTGCCAATCCGCTGATGTGGAGAGTCTAGCATGGAGATGCCACAAGGTGGAATTGAAATAGCAAAAGGCAGCGCTATTATAGACTAAACCTAGAAAAGCAGGCGGGAGTTACGAAGTAATCGAATGGAGTCTGGGGTTATGGTATCGAAAAATTATCCACTTTCTGTTCGCTTGTATCGCCAGATTCAGGTATATCGCTGGTTTGAAAAAGTCGCACACGCAGCTGGGCTAACCCCAAGCTCGCTTGCCATCAGCTCAAGGCAATATTGTCTGGCGAGACGGGAAGCAAGAAGAGGTGAGAGGAAGGTAGCACTATCATCCCAGCCCCGGCCTCGAAGCCAGACGCTACCTTTTTGCCCGAGCTCGATTAAAATTGAGATCGAGATCTAGATCGGGTTTTTCTTTCACCTAATTGCGGTTGCATCTAAGCACGTGCTGGGATCGCATGGATGCATGTAATTTCAACGAAGTCCGAATATTGAAGGAGGCAGAGGGATAGAGAAAAAAAAACTCTCAACCCCTTCTTTTGCATATTTTAAAAGAACCAAAAATGAAAATGAAGTTCAATATTTGGGATCGTTATTAGACGTCATCAGACATGAAGAAAAGCACTCAAGCCTTTTTTCCCTCTCTCCACCTCGTCCTCCAGTTGGTACGACAGGGGTGAGTTCAAGAGGGAGACAACAGACAGGCCGTGCTATGTTAAGGACTTGCTGGTGGGTTTGTCCGACAGACAGTGACCCACTGGGGAAGTCCACCTGTTGAAATTTAAGATCTGAGGCAGAAAAAAAAGGGGGGGTTCAAGGAAGGAAGGAAGAAAGTTACTCGTATTTCATTAGCTGGCATGGCCGGGCGGATTGAGTTTTGTGCATGATAAGACACAGCATTGTGAGTAGGTGAGTGTACAGCAAGCAGGTTAAAGAGACTGCAGCTGGACGACTCCCAAGACCAAAAGCCCAGCGCCTCAAGACCAGCCCGGCGCCAGTGCAGCGCAGTGGCCGTTGATCTCGGAAATTGGTTTGCAATCTGGGGATGAAAGAAAGGGGAGGAGTTATCACCAGTTAGCAGAAACGATTCAGAGATGGGAAAGGGAAAAAGTGCAAAGCGCAAAAAATGAGTCGCGTAATAATATTATAGGGGCGGGCTTGATCAGCGTCGTCTCCGTATATCTGAAATGTACGCAAACGCTGTTATGGAGTCAAGTCGGTCTTTTCTACGTTTAGCTCGGATGGTGGTTAATTTTCTCGTTTCCTTGAAGGTCTGGCATGCGAATGCGATGCATACGCCGTGGCTTGCCTTTATTCTTATTCTTATTTCTTAAAATTCAAGTCATGTTTTTTCTAGCGGTGTTCCTCAGTACTCAGGTACGCTCGAACCATGCAGAGGACGCACGCTAACAAAGGGGCAAATGCATTATTATCCTATCAATGTCGTCCCATCTAACCAACCAGCCAATAGCCAACCGACAGTCTACGGCCGACGTACGGAAGTTTAGAGAAAAAAAAAAAAATTAGAGCACGTCTGACGAGCAGGTGCAGTGTGTCTGTCACACAGTATAGCAAAGCACAAAAAAAGCTCACATCACACACACACACAAACACGAAAAATGACTGAAGGATATATTAATTATCACGAGCAGCAGCATCACGGCGAGCGCTGATTGGAAACCAGAATTGCCTTGGGTTTTGGGGCTCCAGGCTTGCTGGCTTGCTTTGTCAGTCGGACACCTGCGATGCGAAAGAGGAAGAATTCCAATTGGGATATTGCTTTTTTTGTTTCCCTTTTTCTTCATGTTAATTTCGTTCAGGACCTTCCTCAAGCCGAATTTCAAAACCTCGCTCATCTCGCTGGTTGAGGCTTGCTCCGGCAATTCGCCCCATTGATTGGGTCATCGTTCTTTTTTGCTTTTTTCTTTTTTCTTTCCTAGGTCTTGCTTTTGTTTTTTAACCGCGCTTTGCCATTCCTGGGGGTTATCAAGCGGGCGGCCAAGAGACGACGTTGCGAGCGCTGTTTTCTTATTCGATGGGGAAGGAAAGGAAGACGAAGAACAAGAAGAAGATTCTGCGAACGGAGAGGGAGCATTGGAATGGGAGAGAATGAATGAAGTTTCGTACCTTGCATGGTCGAATTTTATACTAGGAAGAATAGAAGAGAAAATTTATAACGGTTTTGGACAAGTTTGAGGCAAGTTTAATTGGCGAGAGGAAGAGAGAGAGAGAGAGAGATGGAGACAGAGAGAGCCTCCTGAGGCAGAAACACGACCATGTTCAAACTCGGTGATGTTGATTGATGACTTTGATGGGGGAAAGGGTGATATAGCGTGAGAATCATCAACAGAAGAGCAATGAAAATAATAAGATTATACCGCAAAAGGGGGATAAACTTGTTCCATGTCCGGTGTGTGTCTTGTTCAAGTTCGTCTGCATACACAGTATGTACACCGTACAGGACTATTATTGAGATTAATATGCTTGACCGTTCTGTGTAATTTGGAGAAATGCAGCGGTGGTCTTGGTCTTGGTGGTGGTACTCCTTTCCACCCCAGTCGTCTGGTAATAAGATTTGTAGCATACGCTTGACAAGCACCCGGGTCTCTCTTTTTATTAGCCTTCTCCTTCCCACTCTTCTCTTGCCTTTCTCCCTTTTTTTTTCTTTCTTTCTTCTTCTCTTCCTTTTCCCATCCTTCTCTCTTCTTCCTTTTGAACGTTTAGGAACCGCTCTTTCGCGATCCCTTTTCTTGACGCTCCTTTTCTGCTGTTGCTCTGCTAATCAACAATCGCTCGCTCGCCAGCTTCACTCTTTCAGCGGCCTGCTCGATAACTACTGCTATTCATTAATTTTAATTCACAAACCTAGTCTTCTCCCGGATTTCCGACAAGACTTGGAAAGTTTAATAAACTCGATTCGATTCTTCTAAAGGCGAAAAAGATTCACGACACGATATCAAAAATGAGAACCGTCGCTGTAGCCCTCGCGGCTTCGGCCCTCCTCATGGGCGCTGAAGCCGGCTCTTTGCTTCGCCGACACGTCCACCACAAGCGGGGGGACTACGGTTATGTGGCCCCGGCGGCTGATACTTGCAAAGTCATCACCTACACCACCTGGGTCGAGTACACTGGTAAGTTGCCATTGAACATATATCTTTCGTCTTTGAACCAATCCCAATCAATCGGGTAAGATGTATTTTATACAATCGGTTTTGGGTTTTTCGTGGAAAGTTTGTGCGACGACAACAACATCAACGGACAACACGTTTTTGTTTTGGTGTGTGGTGTGCAAGCCACGCGTGCATCGCCGCGGCTTCAGCAAAACACCAAACCTTTTTATATCGTGATATCATCTATTATAAGATAAGGTTATGGAGACGTACAACAAGAGGAACAATGCACTAACGGAGTGTTTTATTTTAATCGTGTATAGCCCCTCCTCAGCCAACCTACCAGGCGACGGAATACGTCAAATCCACCGTCACCGTCATCCCAACTCCTCTCACGACGGTTCCATACTCCTGCTCCGTCCCAGTCCCAACTCCTGAGGTCACCACCTGCCCGACCCCAGGCACCTACACCTTCCCGGCCAAGACCGTCACCTTGACCTCCACCGAGTACGTGTGCGTTCCAACTACCACCGTTCTCACCCCTGGTACTCAGACCTATGGTGTTCACACCACCGTTGTCACCGAGACCCTCACCACTGTCACCTGCCCGTACGCCCACGTCTACACCTCGGCTTCCTCCGTCTACACCACACTCACCAGCACCGTCTATGAGTGCCCAACCCCTGGAACTTACTCTTATGGTGGTTACACCACTGTTGCCACTGAGACTACCACTGTCACCTACCCGACAGCCGTCTCCTATACTCCAGGAACCTATGTTCACCCACTCACCACCGTCACTGTCACCGTTCCCCAATACGTCTACACTTGCCCGTACGCTGCCTATACTCCTAGCGCCGCTCCAGTCAAGCCAGCCACCTATGCTGCTCCTCCACCAGTCTACACTCCCGCTCCTAAGCCAAAGCCAACCACCACTGCCGTCCCGGTCTATGTTGCCCACTCGTCGAGCGCCCCAGCTCCAGTTGCTACCTACAGCGGCCCAATCAACTACAACACCGTCGGACAGGGTAGACAATGGTGTATCACTTACACTCAATACAACAATGACAAGTCTTGCAAGTCCGAATCTCAAATCATGACCGATATCGCCGATATTGCTAGCAAGGGTTTCCGCACCATCCGTGTCTACGCTCCTGACTGCAATGCCTTGCAGAGTATCACCGCTGCTTGCGACAAGTACAAGATCAAGATCGTCATGGGTGTCTTCATCCGTGGAAGCGGTGGCAGCTACGATTCCGCTGATCTCGACCAACAAGTCAAGAACCTTTGCTCTTGGGGACGATGGGATATAACTGAGCTCATCGTCATTGGTAACGAATCCGTCTGGGGTGGAATCATCTCCTCTGCCGACCTCGCTGCCAAGATCAGCCAGTACAAGCAAGAATTCAAGAGCGCCGGTTACCAAGGAAAGGTCACCACCTCCGAAGTCGTTTCCTCCATCCAAGCCAACCCAGGTCTTTGCTCCGTCATTGACGTTGTTGCTGTCAACATTCAACCCTACTTCAACGGTGGATACGCCTCCGATGCTGGTAAATTTGTCAAGTCTCAAATGGCCATCGCTGAATGTAAGTTTTTACTTGATATTTCCGTTAATACTTGATGAATTTTGTACTAATTTAATCGTTTTCTAGCCGTCTGCAACAAGGAGACTTTCTGCTTGGAAGCCGGTTGGCCATCCGGTGGTGCACCAATCAACAATGCCGTTGCCACTCCAAACGATCAGGCTACTGCCATCAATGCCATCTATGGTGTCGATGATGGTCACATCTCTTACTTCTCTACTTAGTACGTACTACAAACTCGTCGTTAACACCATATAAATAAATTATGCTAACAATTATCTCCCTTTCTAGTGATGACCTCTGGAAGGATCCCAGCATGAACGGCGGTGTGGAGACCCACTTTGGTTGCTCCCACCTCTTCCCCATGGGAGGATCCGGATCAAGTTATTAATTGAAGTGATGTGTCAATATTTAGCCAGCCCTGTTTCGTTTTCCTTTGTTGATTCTCCTTTTTAAATAACTCTCTTCCTTTTTTGTAGAATACGCGCAAGCCAAGCCATGAGTTAGGGAATGTATAAATCCATCTGATTCTAATTCAACCCATTCTCTTTCCACATTTAATACCTTTTTATCCTTTTCCTTTCTTGTAATTTTCTATGTAGATCGTGATTTCCTTTGTAATACGGTAGAGTGTAGTGAGAGTCTGCCAGTTGTGTAGAGTAGTGCAGTCTGATTCCCTTTGTAATTCGAACGAGTCCGGCGGTTGTAAGATAAATAGATGCAATATATACATAATCGTGCAAGATGGTAGAAGAACGCACGGTTGTTTATTTAATACTCTTTGTCATTCATTTCAATCAGGTTTTCGCATTTCCTCAAGTTGACGAGACGACCTGTTTCTATTTCCCTTGACAGGCATTACTGCGTTGTTGTCAAGCTTAGCAGCTTTGAGCTCCCCTTTTTTCGACCTCAACCTTCTCCACCTCCTTCATTGACAACCACAAATGCGTCTCGGTAGTCAACAGCAGGCAGCAGGCATAGTCGGTCAATCACCCATACCCCTTCATCATGACTACAAATCGCAAATATGCCGCGTTACCGGACATTGTAAGTATTCTCCTCGAGACGGCACGTCTTCGCGACAATTGCTTCAGTATCTAATATATCTCTCGTAAACAGGATATCTCCGCAAAGGATGTCTTTGAGACGCCAGACCTCACCGACGATTCCACAATTCCTGTAAGATAACCACACACACATATATATAATCCAATTCGCTTTGCGAAAGGGAACCACATCAATCTAACTATTTCACGATTCAATTTATAACAAAAAAAGACATCGCCCTCTCGTAATGCAACCTCACCCCACCCTTCCGCCTCCTCCCACTCCGATGAAGACGACGAGACTCGCGAAATAGCCCATCCCCGAATCCATCCCCGCCTCGCTCGCACCGTCTTCTCAAACGCCCAAGTTGACGCCACGAATGTCGACTTTTCCGATCGCATTGCGTCCAAGCGAAAATCCTATCGCACCTCTACCCGCCATAAACGGCGGGTGAGGATGGACGAACAGGAGAGAGAGCTATACGGCGACGATGTGGAGGATGAAATGTTTGACGATGCCGAAGAAGGAGATAGCGATGGTGAAGAAGGGGTGGGGAAACGGCTAGCAAGGTTGAGGAGGGAGATGGAGGAGTTGAAGGGTATGATTGAGGATGAGAAGAGGGAAAAGGAGGAGATACGGCGGGAACAACAAGGCGCAGGAGAAGGGGATGAAGAGGGGACAGTGGGGGATGAAGATGCGGATGAGGAGAGTTGGGAGAGACTGGCAGAAGTCATGGAGGAGTTGATGACGGCTAAGGGAAAGGGCGGCGGCGCGGAGGCGGATCTGTCGCGCAAGCTGGCCAACGGTCTCAAGGTGATGCCCGTGGACACGAAGCAAGCTACTGCCGCCGGAGAGACCGCTACTGCTACTCAGCAAGCCGGCATCACGGCGAACTATACAGTGACATACTCCCCGCGTTTCAAAAAGACGCATACGTTGGCAAAGGTGGCAGAATTTGATTCTAGAATCACGCTACTGGAGAGACTATTGGGGATATCTGCGACGCAATCGCTGGCATCGATACCTACCAATTTCGCCATAATTTCATCACTGGAGACCCTCACGCAGCAACTCACGATTCTCACGAACACGTCCGCATCGTCATTGGATTCCGCGGCTCGCAGAGTCAAGAGTCTGACAACGGATGCCGAAAAGCTGACGGAAGCACGCAAGGCAGCTAAAGCGGCGCTGGAGAGCCGTCGGGCAGCCGGAGAGGAAGAAGCAGCGTTGGGTGGACCGCTTCCCGAAGGATCATCTTATCTCGCGGACGCGGAGAACGAAGCTAAAGTCAACGCTTTGTACGGTACACTGGATACAATTGATCGATTGTCGCCGCTTCTGCCAGCTGTACTGGACAGGTTGAGAAGCCTGCGAAGCGTGCACGGGGAGGCAGCGAGAAGCGTCCAAACGCTCCAAACGATCGAGAAGAAGCAAGAGGAGATGCAGATAGAGATCGAAAAGTGGAAGGAAGCGCTGGAGAAGGTGGAGAAGGCTGTCGGGGAGAATGAGAAGACGGTGGGAGGCAACATGCAAGAGGTGGAGAAATGGGTCCGGACGCTAGAGGAAAAGGTGCGGCAGCTGCCGGCGTGATTATAATCGGATCTGGCACTCGAGTATTATAGCCGTCATTTTATTCCCCCACTTGCCGCATTTTAGTGCAAAGCTATGCATGAAATGATAATAATAATTACTTGGTATAGACCATGGAAAATAGTTCACCTCATATTTTGATATATTCGCCCGAGACAAGGCGCTTTGTGCAACCTCAGCGGTATGTAGTTTTGTGTTGTCTTTCTGTGCTTCTTCTCCCACACAATGAACAACAATAACAAGAATAAGCACAACAATAACAAGAAACCATCACAGCAAAAGGGGACACGGACACGCACAAAGACGAGAGCTCCCCGTCGGTCGGTCGGTCGGGCGCTGCGGACACGGATACGGGGGATTCATCTGATCCGTGCGCATAGGCAATTGCATCTTTGTCCGGCGATATCTCCACCACGTCCATCCATCCATCAAACCTGTCAAACCATCTCCCGTCGGATAAAGACTCTCCCAAGCGACGTTTTCGGAACCAAAGTCCTTTCCCATCGACCGGTTCCCCTTGCTCGCCCGATTTATAGAAAACAGTCGATAGTCCGAGAGGAAAGAGGAGGAGAGAAGGAGGGAGATATGACGGTCAAACGAGCTAAACGAACCCAGGCCGCCGCTTCTAGGAAAGCCTCCAAAAAACGTGCCAGACACGAGGACGACGAACCCCTCGATGCCCACGACTTTGAAATCAGAATCAAAACCGTGAAAATTGCTAGCAACAGGAAGCGAAAACACTCTCAAATATCCACTTCTGACGATCTCGATTTCCAACTGGACCTCGCAGACCGTTTGGAAATCCTACCTGCCGGTGTTTGGGAAAATGTGCGCGATTATGAAACATTTATTGTCGAGCCCATCCACTTCCAACAGGGCAGTATTGTTGAAGTCAAGCACCCTGTCGATCATGAATCCACAGAGTCAAGACCATGGGTCGCTCGAGTCCTCCAGATCAAAGCCAGCGATTCATCCCATGTCTATCTCCGCGTAGCTTGGTTCTACTGGCCCGACGAGCTGCCCATGGGTCGACAGGACTACCATGGCATCAACGAACTCATCGAAAGCAACCACCCGGATATTATTGATGCCATGTCTATTGAAAACCTAGCTGATATTAAAGAGTGGGACGAAAGCAACGAAGACGAAGAACTCAGCGCTTATTATTATCGCCAAAAATTCGACTATCCGACACAACAACTATCCGTGAGTTCCATCATTACCATTCTCTACAAAGAAAAGTATTTTCTGAATCACTCATAAAACACAGGCGCCCAGGACCATCTGCGTTTGCGGGGGCTACCAGAACCCGGATACTAGGATTTTACAGTGTCAATCCTGCAAAACATGGCTACACGAGGATTGCATAACCGCCGATGCGATGAGGCGTCATTACAAGCCATTCAAATTTTCGAGATTTACGGAGAACCTAAGGGCTGCCGAAGCCGCTGAGGCCGCTTCCAAATCTGCCGGGAAACAACTAAAGAAAGAATCAACAAGCCCTGAAACCAAACCCGTCATCAAAGCTGAAACTATCAAGGTCGAACCACAAATTGCTGTCCTTATAGTAGGAGACAAAATTCGGATTAAGGAACAGTCGAAAAACCATGATCGGGACTCGGATTCTGGTCTGGATCTGGATACAATAACCGATGAAGCTATCCATTGCTTAAATTGCGACGAAATCGTCGAATAGATACCACCCATTCATGTGCGACACTGTCTTTTTGATTTAATTGTTAAACCTTTCCATTATTCGGCTGGGCGGCGAAATATACATCATTCCCTATGATTCCCCTTTGTTGTCACGAATTTCTTTATTCATTTACTTACTACAAACTTTGAGGAAAGCCTGGGCTCTCGAAGTAATCATTAATACATTGTAATTCTTCTCTTCCCGGGTCTTGTTTTATCTCCTTATACACAGTCTAAGTCTTGTAGCCATTGCACTTTCCATCGCCTAACACCTGCAGCGCAATTCATGTTCAGAACAAGAAATCATGGCGAATCGCACACAAATGGTCTGGATTTATTAATTTTAATAACCCTCACATTCGGTTGAGGATATTTTGATACTGTCTTTCACGTGTACCGTACACCTTAGCGTTGCAGAATTGACATTATGTCCTGCTTGTTCGGAACCAGTAGATCGTCCAAAGCTAAATTGATACACCTCTGAGCTTCGACCATCTACGTTTCTTCCAATACGGAACCCCAAGTCTGGGATGGCAATGGCTTCGTCGGAAAGCCGAAACTTGGATACTACAATAGACGCAGAGGAACCAAAACACGGTATAACACTACCATCTACGACCATCCAAGCACCCGACGTCCTGATCCCACCGCTCTCCTTCGCCATCGTTTCGACAGGGGTCTACCGTTCAGGATGTCCCATGCCCCTCAACTTCCCCTTCCTGACAAAACTCCACCTCAAATCCATCATTTATCTAGCCGACCAAGATCTCCCTCCCGACTTGCAAATCTTCACCGCACAACATGCCATCCAAGTCTTCCATTTTCGGGTCCAGCAGGTTCGCGGTGATGATATCTATACCCATGCTCAAAATTCCAACACGATCAACACAGTCGACGGTCTCACAAACGGCTTCAGCTTCCCATCCTCGCCGAAATTTGCGAGACGGCGGTCTTGGGCTGCCACTACGGGGGAGAAGAGGGAAAAAATAGAAAACGACCCGGAGAGTACCAAACGCGCGCTGGAGCTACTACTAGATAATAGGAATTTCCCGGTCCTGATACATTCAAATAAGGGGAAACATCGAAGCGGGGTGTTGGTCGCTTGTATGAGAAAGTTACTCCAGAACTGGGCGTTTGAGAGCGTCAAGACGGAGTATCACTATTTCGCGGGGGAGAAGGGGAAGACTGATATCGAGGTATGTATACATATACTCTCCTCCTTTCCATCCGAGGTATTTTGAAATGCTCATGTGATCTTGGGTTTCTCACCTTGGGTGATAGTTTATTGAAAAGTTCGAGCCAAAGTTGGAATATGACGAACGATGGCAGCCTACTTGGCTGAGGTACTTACCAAACGATGAAGGGCTGGTTAAAGTCACTAGAAGTGGATGAGGTATATGCATTCTTGAGAGGAGATCTCTATGATACCTACAGTTTCTCTTGAAAGTATCACACTGCTTTCTCGTCTACACGAGATCTTTGCACAAATGTGTTAATAAGAGGAAGGGCAAGCAAGGTTATAACGCAAGTCCTAGGAATATGAAATAGACGATCTATGAGGTATCATTAAATAAAACAAAGGGACTAGGAAAGCAAACCAAAAGCAAGGAAAAAATAGAAGAAGATTCAAGCATCTACTAGGTTTCGAAATTTGACATCAACATTCTTCCCATCTAATATATTCTTTCGTACCATCTCTAGCTCCTTATCATTCCGGTAACTAGTGTTGGAGACGTGACTCTGAAGGAACTTCAGAAATGTCTCTTTCAGCTCTTGAGGGGAGACCGGAGCTGGCCCAGATGCGGGCTCTTCATAAAAGCTATCTTCAACAAGCTGAGCGCGAAAATAGAGCGATTTTAAATCAATTTTAGGTGCTTTTAAAACAGCACACTTGGAGGGTCGAAAAAGATCACCTTTCTTCATGTAATTATTGGAAAGCCTGCTCCTTTGAGAAGGCGTTTTGGAAGGGGTTTTTGAAAAGTCTAAACTGTAGGGAATATTCAATTTCTTCTTGTTTGCCGACTGAGGTGTTTTGGGTATCAATTTAGATTGGTCCTTCTTTCGGCCTCCAGAGATATTCGGAATGAGAATATCGTCGTCTGAGGAAGATGATATATCCTCCTCTTCTTCTTCATGCGTATTTAGATCCTGAGAACGACTTTGACGTCTCAATCTGTCCGCCGCAGAGTGAAACAATCCGCGACCTCCATCCCCTGGAGTGGACGACATTTGCAAATCAGGTTTGCCGAAAAAGACGGATGGCGGTGGAATATATCCTTCATCATCGGATATGGACTCGGGCTCGCTATTTTGGTCGTTTCGATTACTTGAGATCCAGCCATCCATCGGACCCATGACCCTTCGACTGGGCTTTTGGGACGTCATAAGCCGGGTGCGGTTCTGACTCTGGAGTGAAGTTGGGAGAGTATCTTCAGTATTTGATATTATTCCTGGGGCGCTGTGACCTTGGGGCTTGGCGGGCGAGCTCAGACTGCTGTTGCTACCGAATGTTGGATAATATGCGCCATTACTTTCTGACATTCTGGCTACTGGTGCGCGAGATTCCGGTGTTTGCACTATCGGTACGTTTGAGGTTCTTGGAGTATCCTGAGGATTTATGGTCCTAGTTGCTTTGGGAGTGATTCTTAATAAATTTTGCTGTGGCGAATAGGGTGTATTTGTCCGTGATTGTCTTTCTATTGGTAATATTTGAGGCCTTGGAGTTCGAATTCCTGATTGTGTTACTCGTGAATTCATCTTTGATATTGTCCAAGGGTTCGATATTGATTTATCGGCACGGGTGTCTTCTTCTAGTTTTTGTCAGTCCAATTCTGGGATCAGAAGAGATTGCATGCATTTTACCTATGTCTGTCTGTTTTGCCTGTGTCTCATTTAGAACCTCCTCAATATCGATAAAATCTTCATCGTCATCTTCAATGCCCGTGCCAAACATGTTAAAATTCCATTCGGATCCCTTAGGGACCCTTTCTCCAGATCTAGGTGTAGTAATGACTTCCTCATCTTCACCTCGTTCTGACAAATATTCTCCCTGTGAATCTTGATGATCGCTTCGAGTGATGGGTATGATATTTCCACCACCGCCTGCATTACCAGCTCCCAGTGGCTCAGTACCAGCGCAAGAACTTAGTTTGATGTGTGGTGAACTTAATTGTCTGTGAATAAGACTTGCCTTAGGGCATGTGTTTTCGGTGTTTGCTGAAGTTTCCGCATCCCTTTCCGGGGTTTGGCGCTCTGTCGTATCACTTGGAATAAGAGAGCCATCAGTGGCTTCACTGCTAAAGTCCCGCTCTCCTACCCGCCCATTCGAACTGCTGTTCTGAAAGAGTTGAACGTTTTCCCCTCCGTTACTGTGACCTGTGCGTTTATCATGGTTGCCGCCATAAACCTCCTCAAAGAGATCCTTGATATAGTTTAAAACCTTATCATTACTCTCAAATAGAATATCATCCTTTGCAGGCTCAATGTTGACATCTACTTTGCCTACACTCGATGTGATATTAAAATATAAGAACGGCTCAGATGGAGATTCCGTGGATCTCGTGGCGAACGCTGCTTTGACTTTTTTCTTATATATGCTGTATATCGAATGTGCCAACCCTCGGTTTCGAGTGATGGAGAGTGGTCGATCTTTGAACGCTATGCATACACCTTTCTTTGAGATTGGCATAGCGGCTTAGATATATCAGTATACCAAAACATAATCTCGCCAGTGGCTTAAGTTAGAGGTTGAGAGGTCATACTGGCATCTGGGTCCACAACAAAGGCTGTAACTTTGATTTCGTCGCCCTCACTCGTGTGATCGATCCATCGACCGTGACGGCATGGTTCGGCTCCGAATGCTTTGATCACAGCCTGTTCCTTAGTACTACTAGCGGCGAAAATAACGTCGTACCTGGTATCAATTTTCTTTTTGCCTTGATTGGCTTGAGGACCAGCTACACACTTGAACTGAAAGCGGACTTTGGGATGTGTGAGGTAATACGAAAGCAAAAGCGGTCGTATCTGACCAAGATATTTTGTGGCTGTTTTCTCCAATGCTACTTTTCGGACTGGAAAGTTTGCAAAGAGATTGGAAACTCGGACTGCGCACCCCACTGGTGCCGATACTGGGGTTATACTAAAATATTCGAGGCCACGATTTTAGCTGCAAGTTGAATACAACAAAGATTGGGAACCGAGGATGGCTTACAGTTTTAGAGACCCATCCAGAGAAACCTCACATGCCACAGCCAAAGACTCAGCTTTGACTCGAGTCGTAATAGTAAATGCACCAGAAATGGCAGCCAGGCTAGCTAATGCTTCGCCTCTGAACCCAAGCGTCGTGATATCCCATAAATCATCAAACGTTGTCATCTTACTCGTGCAATGCGGTTTCGCCACTACTCATCTATATCTTAGCCCATCGCGTCAAGCCCAAAAAATCTGCCCCGGAAGTATAATAATACTCAGGTGTCTATCGGATGGGTCGATGCCACATCCATTATCCCTGACTTGTAAATGAGAGACTAAGTCCGGACTGGCTTCAATAATAACAGAATTCGCTCTCGCGTCCAACGCGTTCTCGATAAGTTCCTGTGTTGTAATTTCGTAATCAGTGATTTAGCCCCGAGAGAAAGAAAGCATATGGTAAACTTACTTTAATGGCCGTGATGGGGTCAGTGATGACCTGAGTCGCGCCGAGACGGCGGACTGATTCTTGAGGGATCTCGTGGATCATGTTCAAAGTGACGGGCAGATATGACCGCCGGAGCTAAACTTAGGAATGATTAGAAGCATAGCGAAATGCACAATGGGAATGAATGGGAATCGAGGATATGCTAATTCGATGGTTGGGATTATGACGTTACCCGGCACTGGTGACATTATCGATCTCGAAACAACGCTTCGAGATGTGGTTGACTTCAATACATAGCAACAAAATCAACGACACCAGATGACGTATATAAATCTTGGTGGCAGGTAGTTACAACTGGGCTTGCACCATCTTGATAAATTTGCTAATAGCGGTTGTAGTCTGATTAATCTTTATCTTTATCTTCGATATCTCAGGGCTTGCTTTTTAATCAAGCAGCGATATATTTGTACAACTTCTAAACAAATGTCCAGAAGTACTGGTAAAGGGCAAAGCATTTGAGGCCCGGTCATAGGAAAATGTTGAAGAAAAGAAAGTTAAAAGCGGAATAGAGACAATAATATTTAACAGTTTGAAGCGAACGTTCAATCATTTCAAGCATTTCTGGCCCTGCAAACTCCCGAAACATGCAACTAAAAAAAGGTAAAAAAAAAAAAAGAAAGAAAAGAAAAGAAACAGAGAATGAAAATGTGATATATAGAGGCAAAGACAGCAGGGTGCAGTTGAAGGAGACAGGAAGAGCTTATGACAGTCTACTATGCTATTAAACTAAACTTCTTTACTTTACTTCTTTTTTCTCTTTGCGTGATTGGGTAACTATACTGCAACAGAAACTAAAACTCCCAGTTCTCATCAACACTCTCAACAGCCCACTTGAATTTATCGCGGAGGGCTTTCGCGAAAATCCTCTCTAGAGGAACACCAAACTTCTTGCAGAAGACGACGGAAAGACGAGGATCAATATAATTGATCTTGGATGTGCCAAGAGACACCTCAGAGGTATTTTCTTTGTCCTAAATTTGTGTATTAGCTAATGATCTCTCTTATGATAAACTCAAGAAGGAAACAAACCCTCATCATGCTAGTCTTGATCTGAATCTTCTCCTCAAGTTTGTCAATCTGCTCTTCAAGCTTTTCGACTGTCGCGGTTTTGCTCACTTCCACCTTGCCAGTTTTGTTTTCGTGAGCGAATTCTTTCTTCATAACATCGAGAGCCTTGAGGCGTTCCTTGAGTTCGCCGGCCTTCATCTCCTTTTCTCCCTTCTCCACTAGCTTCTCATTGTCTTTGGCGAATTTCTTCTCGATCTTCTTTTGCTCTTCCTCAATCAACCATTGCTGATGCTCTTTTATCCATTCTTCATTGTCAATTTCGGCATCCGGGTTGAAGTACTCTGGTTTCTTCTTCTTCAATTTAGGCTCAAGAGAGAGTATCATTTTCTTGAGTCTCCACTTCTGGTACATCAGCGCCTTGATTTCGTACAGTTTCTTTTCCATCTGAGAGTCGTGCATCTTGCTCTTAGTACGCTGATGGTTGCAAAGAATGGCGACCTTCTTGTTTGCCTCATTGTAAGCCGCATGTTTCTCCGCAACAGTACCGACATTGAGCATTCTAGAAAGTTCTTGTTGCATGGTCCAAGAGGCATTATATGTACGGAAGACCTTGGCACTAAGACCATCCATGTGTGCCTTGAACCAATCGTTGATGTGCTTGGTCTGCATAGTCGTTAGTGCTGCCGAAATATTTATAGTACCAGCGACGAATTGTTAAACTCACCTGAATGCGGTCAAAGAGATCGTCGCCAGGGCCTTTAGGAGCCTTCTTGAAGATTCGAAGATTTTTGAAAACTTGTTTGTCGACCGTGTAAACCTGGTCAAACTGAATACTGTCTTTACCCAAGAACTTGAAATGAACAAGGTTGGGTTCCTCCAATGTAACATGCTCATAGCGCAAACTACAGCAGCCGACGGTGTCAGCTTCGTCGTCGCCCTTCTCGTTACCGGCTCTGAGCGCAAATTTATCGATCAGGTAAATTGCCGTCGCACGCTGGCGAACCATTGTCTCCTTATCCTTTAGATCTTGAGTATACTCTCGTCGAATGGTCTCAATGTGTTTCTAAGGAGTGCATGTTAGATCACGGTATTATCTGAGCAAGATGGCAGATCTACAAACCTTGAGCTCGCGAGCCTTCTCGTATTTCTTGAAGTCGCTTTGACCTTTGAGTGAGCTAGTCACCGCGAGCATGACGTATTTGACATTATTGTTGATGTTTTCGGTCCACATTGCAAGCCAAGATGCCGTTTGATTGTGAACAATGTTGCCCCATTTGTGACCTTTTGGAGGTGGTGGAACGGTCGCTTCTTTCCCAATGTTCAATGTTATTTGCTCTGGGGTGACGCGTTTTTTGTACATTCCACGTTTAGGGTGCTCGCCACGACCTCTGAAGAGACCAGGAGGTTCGACTCGGAAGTTGCCGACCTTTTCTTTGCGGCCATTCCACTGACAGAACTGAAACGGCTCTTCGATCTTAGCCTTCTCCGCCTTTGCTTTTTTCTTTTCCGCGGTCGTCATGTTCCTCTTGATCTCTTTTTGGGAGGCAAAATACTCGAACATTGGACGGAAGTCGCATTTATCATAGCTGTCGATTTTGATAACCTGGGGAAAGCAGGTTCATGTTAGTATGATGGTCATCAGGAAAACGATGGCAGACCGTACTTACCTTGCCGTTTTTATCTTTAGCGCCACCAGTCTCCTTGAGAACTTTCTTCCAATCAGCGAAAAAGTTGTCAAGAAACTTTTGATCGGTAGCCTGTGGAGCTTCAAGCAGGGCTGCCATGAACCCTGCAACCTCCTCCGCCTCTGGCGCCAAGAAAAGCGGAACGCCATCGTATTTCATCTTGACATTTTTCGGCAGGGTTTCATACGGAGGCGGGAACATCACACCGGCGTGTTGAAGTGTCTCCCATTTTTGGCCGCCATCGTTCTGTTCTGCTTCCCACCATTTGTATTCTTCATCCGCTTCCTCATCGCCCTCGGGACTGGACGCTTCTTCCTCTTCCTTAACTTTGGCTTTACCCTTCGCAGCCTTCTTTGGAGCCGGCTCTGCCTTGGCCTTGGTCTTCTTGCCTTTAGCGGAGAGAGGGACATCGTCGTCCTCTTCTTTCTTTGCCTTTGTCTTTTTGGCAGGCGCCGTCTTTCGTTGCTTGGCGATCGGGACATCACTATCCGAGGCTTCGGAGGGCGATTCCTGTTTCGGTTTACGTTTGGTAGCGGATTTCGATTTCGGGGTGGCCTTTTCTACAGCCTTGCCCTTAGGTGTCGATTTCTCTTTTGTAGCCTGTTTGGCAGCAGCCTTCTCGATTTCCTTCTTTTCCTTGGAGAGTTTCTGGAGAGGGATATCGTCGTCTTCAAATTCCGATTCAGATTCCTCCTTCATAGACTTTGTAGATTTCCTCCTGGAACTAAGTAGAATATCGTCCGAGTCAGATTCGTCAGATAGTGGTTTTTTGGATATCCCATTGACGGTTCGTCTCCGTTTGGACTAGAAATGCTCGAGTTAGTGTGAGTAAGAACAAAAAGGGATAATATGAGGCAAAAATACCAGTGGCTCGTCTTCGGAGTCAGACTCGTCCTTGATGGCAGGTTTAGCGGCAGCTTTCCTCTTGCTAGAGGTACCATTGATGACCTTTGAAACCTTGGCAGGGTCGATAGCGATTCCTGGAGCATGGGCGCCATCGACTTCCATGGACTCTTCCTCCATCTTGCGATCAACGGCAGGATCGATTTTCTCGGGGAGGACGGCCCGGCCATTTGACTTTCGAGGCCGTCTAGCGAGAGGAAGATCATCTTCAGAGGAGGACATTTTGGTTGATCGAGATGTTTGTTTGGGAGCCTTTAGAAAAACGGATGGGACGAAGGTAGGGTCGTCCGGGGAAATGTAAGTGCCGATGTTTTGGTGTCGTGTGAAGTGAGTCGGGACGGGAAGTTGCGAAATCAGAAGAAGAGTGGAGTTTAAAGGACGATGAAGCGACAGGAGGGAACGATCGAGTTGGTGAGGGCGATGATTATAACGGGACGGGCGAGCGGTGGCTAATGTAAGGTCCCGCGAGGCGAGGCGAAAACGCGTCGAAAGGGCGAGAGCGGTGCGGTGATGAAAAGGGAGGGTGATTGGACGCTTGAGACTCGAGGACAGGACGAAGGACTGGACTGGCTGCCGAGACACCGAAACCGAGAAGGATCCGAAGACCGTCCGGACGATGGGTCGGGAGGACACAGGCTTCAGCGTGAGATGCGACTTCCAAAGAAATACTCTTTCGCTGAAGCTGATATGTCCCGTCGAAGGGGTTGATGGGAGAGGACGAGAGAGGGAGAGGGATGGGATGAATCAATCAACCAATCAATCAATCAATCAATTCACGTTGGGTGCGTGCTGGTTCTGCCGCGGGTTTGACACCAGACCAGGTGCTCAAAGCAGCCCGAAAAGAAAAAAAAAAACAATATAAAGTAGAATAAACCGGAGGAATTTGGATGAATGTTTTTTTTTTCCGTGGCCAGAAAAAGATGCAATTTTAACAAGAAAAATCCGAGTTTTTTTGTTTGGATCGGGACGGAGGGGTTTTCGAGGGCAAAAGGGTCTGTCTATACAGCTTTATCAACTTGGAGTGTGGGAGAGAGAGAGGAAAGGGAAGAGGAAAGATTTTCTTGGGGGGGAAAGGGAGGGCTAAAATAAAAAAATAAATTTGGCAAAGTCAGTTTTTGGCTGACGAAAACCCGCGCGAAAATTTTGAAGTCAACTTTTGGCTGAACAAACACCCCGTTTCCCCATTCCCCAATAATACACTACATTACACTGCACTACACCACTTGGCCACATTTTATATGGCGTGCGTTCTCTTATATCATTCAAGTGAATTCTAGTTTCACCTTTTGTCTCTCTGTTCATGCTCGCCCCGGTGGAGAGTGTTACATAATAATCATAATGGTAAAAACATACTATAATTTGTTTTCTTTCGCTCTTTCCGGACTCTGTCTTGTACTTCCATAGAGACATACTCGAGTGAGTACATATATATATAATCCAAGTGAGCGAGATGATCGATTCTGATGACCAGAGCTGGTTTCTTACTTTTTTCCCATGTTTATTTTCAAATCCGCGTGGTCCCTCCGACTCGGACACTTCCTTCCCCGCTAGCTTAAATACTCGCATTAAATATGGCAAAATAAAAAGCTAGTTATCCGCCCATTAAACCTTCCGCAATCGAGTGTACTCGAGTAGATAGAATTGCCTGGTGTACTGCGTGATTTTGATCTCGATTCATGGACTGATAGTGATATGATGGGATGTGTTGCGGTATGTGTTGTTGCGTTGCGAAGTTTGTCCGCTGCGGTTGTCTCGAAAATTGCCGGCTGCTTTTGGCTCCTCCGAACGACATCACCAAAAGTTATCAAACCCGACCAGCGTCTTCGCGAGAAAAAATCAGGACCTCACTCGCTCCTCCCTCTCTTCCTGTCCCTCCCATTCACCGCTCCTCTCTCCTCTCCGTCCGCCTCGCGCTTTCAATTGACGCAATGCTCGCCAACGCTGCCCGTCCGGCCCTGAGAAGGGCGTCTATCGCCTTCGTTTCCCGGTATGCCAGTCGCCCTCCCCACTTCTCCACCTCCATTGGAATCATATCTGACTGACTGCCCTTCCAACTATTCTAGCCCCGTTGTCTCCGTTCTGCCCCAAGCTGCCGGCTATGCCACCCTCAGAGAAATCGAGGGCCGTCTAAAGTCCATCCGAAACATCGAAAAGATCACAAACACCATGAAGGTCGTCGCTTCCACAAAACTCAATCGAGCCATGCGAGCCATGACCGAGTCCAAGGCTTTCGGTGAGACCTCTAACAAGGTCTACGAGGAGGCTGAAACAAAAGTTCCTCAGGAGGCGAAGACTCTCATCGTTGTCGCCTCTTCGGATAAGGGTCTTTGCGGTGGTATTCACTCAGCATTGTCCAAAGCCACAAGGAAGAAGCTCCTGGACAATCCCAATGCCGACCTGGTCATTCTCGGCGAAAAGTGCAAATCTCAATTGCAGAGAGAAAAGAGCCAGAATATCGTCCTCAGCTTTGGCAACGTTGGCAAGGACATCCCGACATTTACCGAGGCTCAAACTATCGCAGATCAAATCTTCCAGCTCCCCAAACAGTACGATAACATTGAAGTTCTCTTCAATAGCTATCTCTCTCCAGTGAGCTACGACCAAAAGACCATTCAAACTCACTCTGTAGACTCCTTCCAAGAATCTGGTATGGCCATCTGATGCTCATCACCCTGGAATTCGGTACCTTTACTGACCAAAGCCTCCAGCCAACTTCTCCGCCTTTGAAATTGATGACGAAGAGATGCCTAATCTCCGTGAATTTGCTTTGGCGAACGCAATCTACTGGGTAAGTCATAAACAATCACGTGCCATTTAACCTTTCCAAGATATTGACTCGGGATGTATGTAAGGCATTGGCTGAGGGTCACGCGTGCGAGCAATCTGCTCGCCGAAACGCCATGGACAATGCATCCAAGAACGCCGGGGAGATGATCCAGAAGTTCCAAATTCTCTTCAACCGTACTAGACAGGCCGTCATCACGGGCGAGTTGGTAGAAATTATTACCGGTAAGCTATTGATCCTAGTGTTTTTTCTTTTACGGTGGCAATACTGATTCGTCTTGTCTGCCTGTAGGTGCTGCTGCTTCCGAAGAATCGTAGAACAACGGTTTGTAGCCTTTATCTTGTGCATTTTGCGATTTGTCTCTTTGTAACTGTACATACCTCGAGGTGGAGGAATTGAAAAAGCAAAAATACAGCAAATTATTTAGACAGCCTACAGGCAAAGGAAAAATATTATATATATTTAAACATTTGAGCCATTACCAAGTACTAATTTATTGTTCTCTAACCTTGCTGTTCGCTGGGAAGCCGTGGCGGTGCCATCCTGAAACTGGTTTGACAGATAACGACATCCTGACCCATCAGGCCATTATTTTTCCCGTGCACATATGGTTATTTCATCGATCCGCCTTGTGGATAATTCCATTCTGACCCAAAAAGGTTTGAAGCGGATTTTCAAATTCGCGCTATTGCCTCGAATGCAAAATGCATGCACCGACGAGCTTTCTGGGATGGGTGAATCGAATCGAATCGAATCGCTGGAAAATATTAATCTGGGAGACTAGCGAACATGATGTTCGACAGCAGGAATCATGCATGTTCAGCTGCACAGACCATCAACCAAGTTTTCTAAGCCTCGTTCCCCTCACTCTCCCCACATTTAATATGACATATCGTGAAATTCCCATTAAATAACTCGATGTGGTCAAGCCCGTGAGCCGTGCCAAGCGACCGCCGGTTATGCAATTCAACAACGAACACACACGCTGGCTGCCTTGAGGGCTCGCGTGAAGCAAGAACCCATCATGAAGCAATCCACCACAATCCTAGATCTAGACCGGAAACGAGCAGCGCGAGCCGCATATTGTCCCCTTGCTTTCCCTGCTTTCTGGGTCTTCGCAATTAGAGAAATCTACGGGGTCATCATGGGGTTGCCAAGCATACTGGGGATCTTCATTATCGCCACTCCTTTGGGGCGGCTTGATCAATATCGATCTCGTAATTCAGTACGGCCGGGGTTGCGAACGAATGAACGAAGGATAAATCTTTTTGAAATGATATCTGGTCGGGACCCGCGTTCTCCCTCGCTGCACGATTACCAGATGGCCCTCCTGTGTTCCTCAGTAGCTGCTCTCTCCCTGTGGGTTTTGGGGGGAGGGTTATAATAAATGTGCCAGCCAACCAACCTACATTCCAGAGGCTTGTTTCTTCGTTTCCGGTGCTTATCAGGGGAAGCTCCCAGTTGGAAAACTCGTTTCCCTCTCCTCTAATTAATCCTTGGTCCTTTTTTTTTCTTCATGAAAATAAATCGCAGTTGGCATGCGGTCGAAATACCGAATATTTTTAAAAGACGATACCGAACCAGCGTCGCTGCCACCGCCTTGAGCAGAGAGTTTTGAGGAATGGGTTTGGAGTCTTCGTCCGCTTATATTCACCACCGCCTCGCAGCAGCAACAACACTAGCTGCCGCCTTCCTCGTCTCGATCGCTTGTGCAACACCGAATCCTCAGACGAACTCTGGCGACAAGAGCCAGGCCGTCGCACCCACCTGCCTAAATTTAGGTAACTGTACCAATGTCGACGCGTGGGGTCTCCAGGTGACGGTTTCGGGCCAAACTTTATGCTTGGTTCCTTCGACCGTCATAAACGCGACCTACGTTATCGGGACGCAGATATGCAACAGCCAGACGAATTTAACGTGTCAGGCTGCCCACGGCGGAACGTTCGATCCCAATGCGGCACCCGCATTTGTTAACCACAGTACGGGAAATTCGGGTGACGAAAGTTTCTGGAACGACCTGAACGGACCCGTACGCACTTTTGGAGATGTTGAGTTTTCGCTATCGGGGTTCACTCAGCTCGAAGGGTTTGAGATCGGAGTGGTTGGGAACGGGACCGATTTCAATCTCGGCCAGTTGGGAATCGGGCCGAAATCAACCTTTCTGAACGCTCTGAAGGAGCAAGGGTCCATCGACAGGCTCAGTTTCGGATTTGACGCGGGAAGTCAAAGTCCATATAATACTCGAGCTGGTCACCTCGTGCTAGGAGGGTATGACCAAGCTCGGGTTATTGGAAATTTCAAAGAATTCGATATAAACTACGAGGTTACGACCGATGACTTTCGACCGTGCCCGTTTAGGGTTGAGATTGAACAAGCAAACGTATTATTCGAGAGCAACAAGACATCCACACCTTTTATCGATATGGAGGCTAGAAATCCATACGCCTGCATAGAGCCTTACGATCTATTATTCAGATTCCCGGCTGGGAGATTGGCATCGCTGGACAGTATCGGTTTGGGATCAGGGAGGGTAGCGGACGACTGGCTCCCAGATTTGCAAGTTAACGAACCAGGGTGGAGGTACAAAGTGGGAAGCCCGGGAGCGTTCTCTCTCGATGTCGTCTTGAAGGGGAACGATGGAGATTTTCAGGTCTCGATACCTTCTGAAGAGCTGGAACATCCGCTTCGAGGGATCAATTTAAATGGGACCTTCGCTGTCGACCAAAATTACACAGAGTTGAATATATTCCAGGGGTCCGCTATCAGAAACACCATCGTTCTCGGAAAGGCATTTTTATCACGGGTCTACTTGGCCGTTGATTACGATGCGGGAAAATTCTACTTGGCACCTTCATCACCTTCTCTCGCCGGATGTAATCCCGTGCGATTTGGAGACGATACTGGTACGGGCCGCAGCTCTAATCAGATAGCTGGATATGTGGGTCTCGCTTTCGCGGGACTCACGTTTTTAATCGTCATAACGGCACTGGGAGTGGCTATATGGTTTTGGAAAACGGGTCGATTGGATAAATATCGACGGAGAGGTGTTAATATCACAGAGAGAGATGTAGACTGCGGTACCTATATGCAGCAAAATACGGATGATATAAGAAAGTTGGCGCGTCAGGCTTCATTACATCCATGTAGTGGGAGCCCTGATAGACAGACTTTTGGGTCGTCGTTAGGGCTTCAGAGAACGGCGTCGGGACGGTAGTGTTTTAATATTATTTTCAAGTCGGATGCTGTTGTTTTTTCAAGTATAGAGTCTTTCGCTTTTTGATATTATTGGCTTTGGCCTTGACTTCTTTTTTTTTTGAATGGCGCAGTATATGTACAGCATCTCCCTTGGTATCATTTTTTCTTTTGGTTTGTCGGTTGAGTTAGCTGCATGTTTCCGGTGTTTCTAAAAGCATACCTGTAATTTTTGATTTGATACATACCGAGACTCAGGTAGTATCCCAATAAAATACTTAATGATATCTAAGTATATATTATATACTTGTTTCATATTCGATAAAGTCATCTTTGTCTTGGCCACTTTTGAGGCTAATAAGTTGGCGACGGCGCTTAGCAAGGTAATATAGGTCTCAAGTTTGGGCAACATCATCCAACGTGGCTGTGCGACCAGATAAGCTTTCGAGGTACGCAAGCCGACGGATCGAAAGATTCTCACAGTTGAAGCGCTCCTGAGGTCAAGCTAGCAGGCAAAAACATGTCTACGTGATCGTCTGGGTGCCTTGGCCGAAGCCAAGACGGGAGAAAAGTAAATAGCTTGGTGATGTACATGGGGGAAAGGTATTTCGAGCACGATGCTGGTTTTGCGTGGTACGTGCGTGGAACATATGCAGACATGAGCTGTGCTGTCGTCCAGGTCATCCGCCGCCCTATGATATCGTTGCAAGAACCCCCCCGACTTATAATTATACTTGGACTCTCTTAAGTACTTGAATTAAGGGAAAGTGAAATCGAAGCAGCGGCAGAACCTTCTCAGGTTTCGATATTTTTGGATCGTGATCTCCTGCATTTCAACTAGTCCACATACATACACCCATACGATCCATACGCCATCCATCATCCGTCCCCTCACTCACTCACCTATCCCCCTCACGGCTTCAAACAACTTCTCCTACCGCCTTCTTTTTCTCTCCCTCCAAAGCATCATCATATCGTCGGGTGTTAGTCTTCTTGCTTGTTGTTGTTGCCGTTGTTGTTGTTGCACGACGCTTATCTTGTGCGAATCAACCAGCAAAGCGAGCAAAGCTGCTGACGCTCGCTCGCTGGCTGACGACCGACGCTTTCTTTTTGTCCCACCGCAGCAGCAGCTCCGAGCAGGTTTCATTGCACGTCAACTCCACCCTCCTTCCCTCCTTCTCACCTCAGAACAACACACCCGCCTCTGACGCCGCTTCCCTCCCCATCCTCCCCTTATCTACCAATTCATCACCATCGTTCAGAAAGAGACTCGAGAGCTTTGACGGAATCAGACGCTATTATCACTCGAAATGGCATGTCCCGGTTTCCCTCCTTCCAACGCTCCCAAAAGATCCAAAAAAAGCTAACTACTTTCATCCGATCCAATCTAGGCCGTCACCAAACGGGCGGGGCGGAACAAGAACAAAGATGCCGGGCCGACGAAGGTGCCCTTTTTGAAGGGTTCCGCCAACGGTCTCGCAGGCGGTCAAGGAATCCGAAAGGCTGCTTATGAAGGCACAAAGAAGAAAGAAGTCGGTGTCAGCGATCTGACACTTATCAGCAAGATTTCAAATGAAGCGATCAATGAAAACTTGATGAAGCGATTCGAGGCTGCAGAGATATACGTATGTCGCCATCCCATCACACCGCATATACCCAAGCCGCATACACACACCACTAGATCCCTGTTGTGAACATCAGCTAACGGAAAAGCCGCCTTAGACTTATATTGGGCACGTGTTGATCTCAGTTAACCCTTTCCGAGACTGTAAGTGACAATTGAGGGATGTATGGATGTCGTCGGATGTTTTGACAGAGGTCTAATTTCACATAATAGTGGGAATATATGTCGACTCCGTAATGGAATCTTACAAGGGCAAGAATCGGTTAGAAATGCCGCCGCACGTTTTCGCAATCGCAGAGGCATCCTACTATAACATGAATGCCTATCGAGACAACCAATGTATCATTATCAGTGGTGAATCTGGCGCTGGAAAGACCGAGGCTGCGAAGAGGATCATGCAGTATATTGCCAATGTTTCTGGAGGTCAGCAAAACTCGCACATTACAGAGATTAAAAACATGGTCCTCGCTACCAATCCGCTCCTCGAAGCGTTCGGCTGTGCGAAGACATTGAGAAACAATAATTCTTCGCGCCATGGCAAATATTTGGAGATCCAGTTTAATGCGCAAGGAGAACCCTGTGGTGCGAATATTACAAACTATCTGCTCGAAAAGGCTCGGGTGGTCGGTCAGATTATGAACGAGCGAAATTTCCACATTTTTTACCAGTTTTCAAAAGCAGCCAACCAGGGCTACCGAGGTACGCAAAGCAATGTCGATGGAAATTCGCCCAAACTGTTGTTAACTTTGAAATGCAACTACAGAGCTTTTCGGCATCCAGACCCCGGACGCTTACGCTTACACATCCAACAGTCGATGCTTAGAAGTTCCTGGAATCGACGATCATAAGGAGTTTGCCGAGACGCTCCAGGCGATGCAGGTTATTGGCCTCACGCAACAAGAGCAAGACGATATCTTTCGATCATTGGCAGCTATTTTGTGGATTGGAAACGTCCAATTTCGCGAAGACGATTCCGGGAATGCTGAGATAACTGACCCAGGTGTCACTGATTTCGCAGCTTATCTCTTACAGGTAGACGGTGCAGCCTTGCATAAAGCACTCTCAATCCGTATTGTGGAGACATCGAGAGGCGGGCGACGAGGGTCTATTTACGAATCACCATTGAATCCTGTGCAGGCCACGGCCGTGAGAGATGCACTTGCAAAAGCCATTTACAACAACCTCTTTGAGTGGATCGTTGATCGCATCAATGTTTCCATGAAGGCACGTGAACAAACCTCCTATACTATCGGTATCCTCGACATCTACGGGTTTGAGATTTTCGACAAGAACTCTTTTGAGCAACTTTGCATCAACTATGTAAATGAAAAACTACAGCAAATTTTTATTGAACTTACCCTGAAGACCGAGCAAGAAGAGTACGTGAGGGAGCAGATTGAGTGGCAACCTATTAAGTATTTCAATAACAAGGTTGTGTGTGATCTGATCGAAGAGAAGAGGCCCCCGGGCGTTTTCGCAGCCCTGAATGACGCTTGTGCCACTGCTCATGCAGATTCTAGCGCCGCCGATGGGACATTTATACAGAGACTAAACGCTCTCTCAACAAACAACCATTTCCAACAACGACAATCACAATTCATCATCAAGCATTATGCCGGAGATGTGACCTACCAGATCGAGCACATGACGGATAAGAACAAAGACCAACTCCTCCGAGACATTCTCGAGCTCATCGAAGGCAGCGACAACCAATTTTTGCATACCATATTCCCCCAACAAGTTTCAACCGACACGAAAGGACGTCGACCGCCTACTGCAAGTGATAAAATCAAAGCATCAGCAAATGATCTCGTCAACACACTTTCGAAGGCCACTCCATCATACATCCGCACGATCAAACCAAATCAAAACAAATCACCAAAGGAATATGATTCTGCTGCAGTCTTGCATCAAATCAAATACCTTGGTCTCCAAGAAAACGTCCGCATTCGCCGAGCTGGGTTCGCATACCGTCAAACCTTTGAGAGATTCGTGGACCGGTTCTACTTGCTATCTCCTAAGACGTCATATGCAGGTGACTACATCTGGGCCGGCGACCCAAGATCGGGCTGCGAGCAAATTCTTAGAGATACAAGAATTCCAAAGGAAGAGTGGCAGATGGGAACCACCAAGGCCTTCATCAAGACCCCGGAGACACTTTTTGCCCTGGAAACCATGAGAGACCGGTATTGGCACAACATGGCTATCCGTATACAGAGAGCCTGGAGGAACTACCTCAGGTACCGAATTGAGTGCGCCGTTCGCATTCAGAGATGGTGGCGTAACCTAACTGGAAGTACTGATTTCGTCAAGCTGCGAGACTACGGCCATACGGTGCTAGCAGGGAGGAAACAACGTAGGCGATTCAGTATTCTTGGTTCTCGACGTTTCATGGGAGACTATCTCGGTATTGATAATCGGGGAGGCTATGGAGAACACGTCCGAAACTCCGTTCAGATTCCACCTAGCGATCGAACGCTCTTCTCGTGTAGGGGCGAGTTGCTCGTTTCGAAATTGGGAAGATCCAGCAAGCCGAATCCTCGATTGCTTGTACTCACGAACCGCAATTTCTATATTGTCACCCAAACAATTGTCAACAACCAGCTTCAGATACTTGCTGAGCGAACCATTCCGCTTGGAACTATCAAATTTATTGGAATGTCAAACTTACGAGACGACTGGTTCTCACTTGGCGTCGGAGCGCAAGGCCAACCCGATCCATTACTTTCATGTGTTTTCAAAACGGAAATGGTTACTCATATGAAGGGCCTCATGACGGGTATCTTTGATCTAAGGATCGGACCGAATATTGAATACAACAAAAAACCAGGGAAACTAGCCGTGGTCAAGACCCTACAAGATCCCGCCGTTCCCAGGGATGACTTATACAAGAGTGGTACGATCCATGTGGGCCCCGGCGAGCCTCCGAACAGCGTTTCTCGACCGACTCCGAAGCCGAGGGCGAAACCAGCCAAAGCTATCACATCCGGCGGTCTGCTTAAGAAGAGCGTAAATGGAAAGCTTTCCTCTCAGGCACGCGGGAGGTCAACCCCCCAACCCCAGGCTCGCCCAGTACCGCAGCAGCTACCGGGTGGTAGTGGAAGTTCGATGGTTTCGAGCGTGCCTCCGTCAGTGATGCCTACCGCAATCCACATTCCCCAACATGGAAATATGTTGAATGGAAGCGCTGGAAATCAAAGCAAATCCTCTTCAGTAGTCTCAGCGAGAGCTCCTCCACCACCTCCACCACCCCCACCTATGGTGGCAGCTTCTCAAGATCCGATATATCGAGCATTGTACGACTTTGCCGGGCAAAGTGTGAACGAGCTCAGTTTGGTTAAGGGTGAAGTTCTCGTGATAATTCAAAAAGAAGAAAATGGTAAGTTGATCCTGTTTGATTCCTTTGGGGGTTGGTTTCAAAACCAACCCTCTTCTACAATTTCGAGAGTGGGATGAAAAGGATAATCCACCCCGACTACAACCGAAAAATGTTGCCGATCGGGCTGACAAATTTCTTTCTCGGATTCTACAGGTTGGTGGTTAGTTAAAAAGGCAGATGACACTCAAGGATGGGCGCCGAGTGCATATCTCAAGGAAGAAGAAGCAGCGAAACCCGCACCACCTCCTCCACCGCCACCGCCGGCCGTAGCCGCGAAGGCAAAACCTCCACCTCCACCGCGACCCTCTAAGACATCGGCAGCTGCAGCTGCAGCTGCGAGGAGACCAAGTCCAATGCAGACTGCCAGCGAGATAGTGGCTCCGCCAGCTGGAACCAGAGCATCCAATCTCAGCTTGCAAAGTCAGCCGGAAGCTGGAGCATCAAACTCGAGCTTCGCAGGAGGCCTCGCCGCTGCACTGAAGAAGCGACAACAAGCGAATAGAGACCAAGAAGCGGAGGACGATTGGTAGATCTGAGCTGAGCGTTGTGGGTTTGGTGTCAAATTCAAATTCCAACGAGACGGCTTTCAGAGTAATTTTGTGAAAGGGTTTGAAGTCCGGGTCCTTTTTGCGTGTTATGATGTAAGTCGATTAGAAAACTGGTATTGTATTAACCTCTCCTTGTGGGATCCTTGGTTTTTTTTTTTTTTTTTCTAACGTGCACCAAAATGCATGCAATGATTTTCCTTTTCCTTTCGTCTTCGATTTCTGATATCTGTTAGAGTGGCTTTGTTTTTTAAAAGGATGGACCATTTTGACTACACATTGCACAACAATCAAAGTCTTGCTTTTCTCTTTCCATGCGGTATTTTACTTTTCTTGTGTATAGATGACAGCCTGAAATTACTAAAAAATATCACGATGCGAGTGTTAACCTTCTCTGTTGGTTCTCATTGGAGAGCGGTGGTCGTGTCGATGATTTAGTGAGTGATATAATTCAACGTATGTACGTGGTGGCAGACCGATGGCTTTACGTTTCACGCTCCTACATTTTTTTTTCATTTCAAATATGCTGACGACTCGATTCTGCCTCCCAGATCGAATCGAGCGGCATCGTCACTTGTCTCACACACACTATCTCTTGAGTCGTGACAAATATGACATCCGAAATATCGCCAATCGCGACCGTTCTGTACATCTGAAATGCAGAAAATGTGTGAAAGCATCAAGCGAAGGTCCACTTTGTACATGGCCATAACCATGAATCGAATCGCCAATGGGATTTTGCAGCTTCCAAAGCACTCAGATCAGACGATTAATTTCTTTCAATCCTACCCGAGTAGAATTGTGATCATGAGTGATCTTGTGCAACGTAGCTTGCTTGTTTTCCCTATATTTATGATGTTTCTTTTTTGGCATGCATCTATCAGAGCATCGATGCATTCCCGGACGGAAGGGCTCACAACCCAAGGGCAAAGGACAATCGCAATGTCAGGTCTAAACCTCGCCGTATGTTTTGTTGTAAGTAGATGGTGTTCCAAAACCAGTTTGATTGCAATGGCCCACCAGGGGAAGGCCAGCCAGTTTGCACGATGGCAGCGTCCCCTAGACTAGACCAGCCAAGGGCATGCCATCGACACGGTGAGACTGTCTCTCAGTTCAAAACCACTCGAGGGCAAGATTACTAGCCGAAACATGCAACATGCTTGTTACCTTATGGTGATGGCAAACGAGCGAACGAGCCGAACGAGCTGTCACGTCCGTGGAGAAAAACAAGACCCAGAAGCACCCACAGAAGCGGTCACAAGGCCAACATGGACCCCAGCTAGCCAACCTAAGGCACCGCCATGCTTGTGTGAAGTTCTAGACAACGGGCTTTTTAGTAATGCAGAAGCCCGGAATGTAGATGCTTTTCTCCGCAATTATACGAGAAAAGCGGTATAGTGGCCCGTAGTCTAGTTTTTTTAGCTTAATTAAAACGTTTCCCTTCGTCTCCACTTATGATCGTCTCAGGGATGACCACGTAGGCCCATGGGCCTTTATTCTTTTTCCCTTTTTTCCTTTTTTTTAATCTTTTTTAAACAAAGGGTTTGTTGTAGAGAAGGAGAGTACACCACTTTTGTTTTTTGGCTTTGGAGCTGGCCTTTCCCTCGGTGCGGATTTCCCGCTGCATTATGTATATTCCCCAGATTTTCTCGCCTTTAGCCTTTTGGAAGCACACCCCTCCGAAAGTAGCTAAATAATGCTGTTGTATGCATATTGATTTCGACGGGTCCCACATGAGTTTTTTTTTCTTAGTGAAAAATCGGTGGAGTCAAAAGAATCCTTAGGCTCCAAAAGAAAGCTGCAGGCGAGATCAAAATTGGAGACAGAAACAAACAACAAATAAAAGCAGGGAATTAAGGCAAGAAAAAAAGGCTCGCAAGCTTTGATCTACCGGGGAATTGAGACAACAATTCTGAGATATACCAGGGTCTGCCGGAGGGGGGGTGGAGGTAAAGAAGGCGATGTAGCTACCTTTTGCCGTCTCTGCCCAGTTGTAGATACTAGAGTATCGAGTGTTATGAATAGAAATTGTGAAGTATCTGGATGCGTTAGCTAACATCAGAAAAACCACGAATTCGGTATATATTGCTGAGTATAACTCATATATATTGAAATTTGGTCAAAAAATCGCTCATGCAAGATGCAAGAGAGCCGGACAGCTTGCCGCCGCTCCTGATTGGAGGCATGTCGGTAGCTGAGAGAGAAATCGCTTGCATATGCAGATAGTGACGGGGCGAGGCACGTGCTATATGGAGAACGATGCAGTTTCAGGGAAGAAGATACGATTGAGGTAGGCGGTGCACCTAAAAATGGTCGAAGGGAGGGAGAGAGAGGTTGCAATTATAGTAAGGCTTTGGTTTGGCTTGCGTTAATTGAAGCGCTACATCCTCCCAACTATCATCGCGTGTTGTTTCCCAGCTCTTGTCGTTGGAAAGCCATCCGAGCTCGAGCTCCCTCTTTCCGGCCCCCCACGCTCGCGGCTCGCGTACTCTCGTCGTTTTACCTCTTCGAAACAAGACGGAAAAGGTTGAGCGGAGCGCTCTTTGACACGAAACGAGAGACAAAGCGCATATCCTTCTGGCTTTCTCCTTTCTTTTTCTGCTTTTTTGACTTTCTATTATTTATTTTTTAATATTTTTTGTAGTGAAAAAATATATCCCACCCCTTTGCATCCTCGCAGTCGCTCTCGGGATTCATATTATCATCATCAGTTCTGATTGATTGGTCAAAGGAGGCATCCGATGTTGTATGATTGGCGGCGTTGTGGCAAGTCCAACAGAGAAGCAGCTCGCAAATTAATTGAAAAGCATGTGACGGCCTTGTTCGGTTAGCTTACCCCACGCTGCTTGTGGACCTTTGTGCCACTCCAATCGAGCTCTTCAAGCTCACGCCAGGCACCATCGAGTGGCTCGCTAGCTCTAGGCTCGGGGGGAACTGGCTCGCTCGCCTGGATGAATAGCAAATGGGTCCAAAGAGGAAGAAACCCCCACCTGCTAATACCGATTGTACTTAACTTGACGCGGAGTTTAGGTGCTGATTGCTCGAACTTTAAGAGAGGCATTTGCATTCTCGTGTGACGCTGGAGAAAGGCACGAGCTGAGAATATGCATTATATTTGTCGTATCTTTTGATTTTATAGGAAATGGACATAACCAGACCCCCTTTTTTTTTTTGGATATATTTGCGAGCTGGACCACCAAACCAACGCCCATCAGACTGGTTCCTAATATTATCGTCGACTCGGAGGCAGAGGAGGTTCCGGGATTTGGGAACTGTGGGGTGCATCATGCAGGCCCCTGAAAAAGTGTGGCTCCTCTCGGGGGCTTGATATGGACGAGCTCTGGGGGCGCCTCGGGCAATAATGTTAATGTCCACCACACACGCAACAACCTTCAACGTTCTTGGTGATAAGGGCGCCATCTTTCATCTCATCTCCATTGTTGGGCATGTTGAGTGATGCGAAGAAAGGGGCACACCCCGGAAGAAGTCCGCACCGCGATCTCGCGTTGCGAATTTGGTCTTCGGCGTCAAGGCGAGATTACACTGATGTGAAGTGCGAAATCTGGGTGCTTGTCTCTCTCGGCAAAACTGCCTCCTGTTAGCGGCGAGATGGCGGGTTTTTTTTTTTTTTTTTTTTGTGAGCATTCCAGAAGACTGGATCGAGAATCTCAGATTGAGGAGAGTCGACGATACAAGGTTCCGGTGTCAGACACAGGTTCAGCCATTCCACAAATGACTTCCTTGGAGTGCTGCTTGCTTAATGGCAAAGCTCCCCGGATATCCAGCTCCCCCATATTGGCTCGGATGTCCAGCTCGCGATCGATCCGTTTTAGGAGTTGCAGCTAGCTGATATTAAGACGACATTAAATTGCAGCAGGCTCGATTCCGTAGGTTTGGCTTGTTGGGTATAACAGCCCAAACGTCGTTTCCTATGCACTGGTTATTAAAATCGATGTATCATGATATCAAAGGCGAGCTCTTAGAATCGAAACAGGCTGCTCCCGCAATGCCACTAACTATCAGCCTTCTGCGGATGGGCCGGATGCCGGATTGCTGCGGTAGGTGACTGGTGACGACAGCTGGTTCCGAAGGAAGGGAACAGGCGGGCTGACAAGAGCAGAGCAGAGGGGACAAGCCCCATCGTGGCGATTCTGGTGAGAATTTATTTGGCTGGCGGTGGGTTGGTGTCTCGCATCTGATACACCCTGTTCGAGAAGCATCCAATCGATTCGACGACCCCCACGCCCTCAACGACTATCCTCCTTCTCCATTGTCGAATGAGAATCCAAGGAAACGGAGTCAGACTGAATAGAATCATATCATCCTGCTAGGGAAAAAAAAAAAACCTTTCGCACAAGAGAGCTTATAATGCCATGTGGCTCGTTTCGGAATCCCCAAACCTGAAGGTTGGGTTGAGCAACAGCAACGAAAACGGACTTGCATCGACACATCTGCACAAAAGATGACCTCGTGGTCCAGCTCGCAAGGAAGACCTTGGTGGGACGAGGTCACGAGCCTGGCTCACAGTGTTTTCCTCATGCGGCGATCCACAGTCCCCGGCGACTTGTACGCAATTTAACAACGAAGAAAAGTTATATCGCGTGAAAAGAATTCTCCGCGGCTTCGTGGGCGTGGGCCAATGAGCACCAACTTTGGCTCCATGAGCTGCCAGATTCGCGAATAGCAAACTGACAATTGTTGGCTTCAAATCAAGCCGGAATGGCAATCGCCGCGTTTAAATTCTCAATTGGTTCTGCGCTTACTATACACCGCTGCAGTTATCATGCTCGATATGCTGTTTCTACGGATTTTTATTGATACTCCGCAATCCACGGTCCCGGAAACCTCAATTTCTCCCCTGGGTTGACACCACGGACCTGATGAAGGGAGTTGGAAAGAAGAAGAAAGAAAAGAAAAGAAGTCTCAAACATATAAAAGTGTTTTACTATCAACGAGATTAATTTGCAGGCTCAAAATTTTTCAGCTCCAAAAGTGCTTTCCCACCATTAGGGGTTTATGAGAAGGTAAGGGCTCATCTGTTCAGGCCATATCATTGGAGCCGAACAATTCTGCCAACGTAGACCTCTTACGAGGAAAGTCTATGAGTTTAGACTTCCGAATTCCTTACTGGATAAAATTCTCCTGAGGATCCCTCTCTTCCAAAAAAATTTTCGACTCTTCAATTCGATGCTTTTGAAACGTCGGGAAGCATCCGGGACTTAGCCTGTGAAGGGAAGCTCGCTTTCTTCAGAAATCACTAAGCCAAAGAATGTGGATACCTCTTTCTTGGTTTTAGTCGAACCCACGCCCCCGCGAAAAGTGCTTCCCCAGTCTTCCTTTAACTTCCCCCACGGGTTGGTCTGATCAGAAAATAAGCTGGCCCGAGACTCGATGAAATTTCTCGCAATGGAGAAAGCCGGTGTCGCTCTTATGACGGTGATACAATCCCAATTATCTCAGCACAGCTGTGTCACAGATAACGTGCACGATATCTTTCGGGATCTTCTTTAAAAATCGACTGGCCTATAACTATTGTTTTGAGTCGTCGCTCATAACCGAAAAACTTTTTTCGAAGCCTGTGCTCACACCGGTCGTGGTACCTCCACACTAAGGCTGGCCCCCAGCTCCTCAATGAGAGCCGAGGAAACAGGGCTCCCCTCTCAGTCAGTGCACGCCTCCTGAGAACCCACACCGGAACCGACGATGGTATATCCTCGCTGGGCCCCAGAGCTCAAGTGTTCCAGCAAAAGGCTACCCGGTTTCCACTTGCATAATCCTTTTCGTCCAACTGACCTGACCGTGTCAGGTCGCGCACTGCAACAGCTTGCTGGCTCGCATGTCTCACCCGATCGATTGGATCATCATGGCTGAGTGACGACCTCTCGACCTGAAATCACTTCTCCAGCATCCTTTTTTTTTTTTTTTCCCTCCTTTTTCTTTTCTTTTCTTTTCTCCTTCCCATATTTGCTTTTCCCGAGCTCCTTTCGCCTTGCTCTCTCCGAACTTCTTCCTACATGAAATGACACTACACTACCAGCTAGCTCGCTTGCTTGGTTGTAGTTTGCTATGCCACTGAAGGCTGGTGGTTTGCGTGCGCTCTCGTTCTCTCCGAGGAAAAATGGACAGTATTAATCATTCTTTATATAAGACGCCTCTCCCATCTCGAGTATGATTTAAATTTTTTTTTTCCTCCTTATGATATCCTATCTTTCGTTCAGTCTATCAGACCTTTTATCTTCAAATAACATTTGTCTTTTTTGCTTCATATCCATTTAATTCTGAGCACAGCTTTCTGCATTTGAAAAATCATATTCACTTCAAAAACAAGATGGCCCCAACCACAAACGGTCACTACGTACCAAGAGATCCTTCCCTCGGCTCTAATGGTCACTCCAATGGATACTCGAGCGCATTACTTCACGCCCATACCGATTTGAACAGTGGCGCGTATACCAATCGCCCACTCGTTCCAGGCGTCTACGTACCCACTGTATGCTTCTTTCACGAAATATCCGAAGATCTTGATATCCCAACAATAAAAAAGCATGCCATTCGCATGGCCGAAGCTGGGGTCGCCGGAATCACAACCCAGGGCTCTAACGGAGAAGCCGTTAGCCTGAGCCACAGAGAAAGACGCCAAGTCACTGCAGCAACTCGTGAGGCTTTGGACAGTGCTGGATTTCACAACATGCCCATAATTGTCGGGTGTGGCGCTCAATCAACACGAGAAACTATTGAATTATGTCACGATGCTTTGATGTCAGGCGGTGACTACGTCCTAGTTCTTCCTCCAGCATACTACAAGGGACTTATGGCAAACGCTGATCTCTACGACTACTTTCGAGACGTTGCTGCAGAATCTCCACTTCCAGTGCTCATCTACAACTTCCCGGGTGCTGCTTCCGGACTTGATTTGGATTCCGACTTTATCTCGAAACTCGCCAAGCACCCGAATATTGTCGGCTGCAAGCTCACTTGCGGAAACTCTGGCAAGTTAGCTAGAATCGCAGCAGCCGCGGATGCTTCCACCCCGTCTGATATGGGATCAGGATTCATGGCAATGGGAGGATCTGCCGATTTCACATTACAAACGCTGGTAGCAGGCGGTTCCGGTGTTATCGCTGGACTTGCCAATATCGCACCAAAGGCCTGTGTTAGCATTGTCAAGCTTTACGCGGCAGGAAAGATGAAGGAAGCAAAACGCCTTCAAGCAATTGTTGCCCGAGGGGACTGGGCAGCAATTCAAGGTGGACTCGTTGGCACGAAGAGCTGCTTGCAGACCTTCTATGGCTACGGAGGATGCGCCAGGAAGCCACTTCCAAAGCCAACGAGTGACGAAGCTCTCAAGTGGGAAATGGCCTTCCAGGAGATCGTCGACTTGGAAGAAACCTTATGACAACCCTTTCCCTAATTTTTTGTTTTCATTTTCTATCCTTTAATTTTTAAACCCCCCCCCCCTTTTCCCTTTTTTTTTTTTTTTTTTTTTTTTTTTTTTTTTTTTTTTTTTTTTTTTTTTTTTTTTTTTTTTTTTTTTTTTTTTTTTTTTTTTTTTTTTTTTTTTTTTTTTTTTTTTTTTTTTTTTTTTTCTCTTTTACTTTTTGTCTTTTTTTTCTCTCTTGGGATTTCTTTACTCTTTACTCTCCGTTTGGTGTTTTTCCAATCTTATTTCATTATGGAGTTCTCTGGTTGAAAACAAGAGGAACGGCAACAAAAACAAATCGCTGGTGTATTCACGACTTCTTGTCCTTCTATTGCTCCTCCCCTCTCTTTGAGTTTACGGGTTTCGAATAAAAATATATTATGGCTGGTAGACAGATTTTTTTAATTCTTTCCTTTCTTTTCTTTTCTTTTTCAAAGTTTCTTTTTTTTAAAAATACTTTTCTTTGGAAGCATGGGTTTGGAGTTCAGCTTTTGCAATATCAATCTGCCTGTTGCTTGGATCAAAAACGTTCAGAACAGTTCGGTTTATTCAGTCGGAGCGAGCGATATCTTATGTATGATATAATTAATGATAAGAAGAATTTTTCTATACTTTCAAGAAATGTGTCCTCGATCATGATCACCAGTGCCCATTCCAACGAGCGGAAACACCAATTGCTCATTCAACTGGTGTAGGTAATTAGCCTCCTCAACGGCGCTAGAGTCCTACATTACCCCACACTAACGATCCGGTGCTCGTATCAAATACCTAAGATGAATCAAACCTATCCGGTGAATCTTCTGCTTTCAGTAGGTCTTTTGGGTCTTTAGAACACTACGATAAGGCTAGCTCTGTTGCGAAATGTTTCAATTCCCCACGCTCATGTTGTATTGGTGCTTCTTTCGTGGCAGCTGCCAACCTAGAATTTGCGATTGAAAGTTCCACCTTCGGATCTCGAGACTGCCTTCGGATGCTAATTTTCATCGAGGAATTTGACGTCTGAACCTTGTAAGCGTATGTGCGTGCGTCTCCGAGTTTTTGGCCGATGTGTACATGGGATATCACTTTTTTCTTCTTTCCTTTTAATTTTCGTATCAACAAGAGGCTTGATTTGAAGGAAGCTATCTAGTCAAGAGTTCTTGGGCTGGTCAGCTTCATGCAAGTCATGTTCACAAAGATATGCTCTCCCTGCAAGGCCTTAAGGAGATGCTATGGCTTTCATCAGTTTATTTTGTGCGTGGCCTATTTTTACCCCACTGGATTCGTCTATCGCTGGACAATGTCGGACAAGTCCACCAGTGCTCCTCTGCGAAGCTAGCCCATTTTTTCAAATTTCCAGTTGAAGCTCACATCTTTTCTCCAGACTAAAAGCTCACATCCCTTCCCACTTTCCCCACAAATTGGCAAAAAACCCTCAACCTGTTTACTGACCGCTGACCATTGTGCGCCATGTGGATCCACACTTCATGGCTTCTCAAAGAATTGCACCCTCGTCTATCGGCAAGGAACCAACATTGAGTCGCGCTGCACGAACCTCCCCGGATTTTGCGAGTCTTTGGCATTCATTCTTGCTTTGAGGAGCGACTAAGAGCGTTCAACCTGTCGAGACACGATTCAAACCCGATGCAACAAACATGTTCGCAGCAGCATATCAGCGGGAGAGCATCCGTCTGACTTTCTTAACTCTTGCTTTGCCAACTTCCAGGTAGCTGACGCAAAGCTCCCAAAGGTGGCAGTGTCAGGCCTTCGATCTTGAGGACGTAACACCCAATCAGCCTCAATGCATCGAGAGTCCCGTCATTCGCTTACCACGGCACGAAAGTGCACTTACCCTCTTCAAGATGATATGACATTTTGAGAGAATTTTGCGATTTTTATGAGCCGTCATCCATACCCAGGTACTTGCCGGAAAACAGAAAAAAAAAAGAAAGAAAGAAAAAAAGAAAAAGAAAACGAAAAAGAAATAAAGAGAGAAAGACAAAAGGAAAGAAAGAAATGAAATAAAGTAAAAACATGAAAATAAAGAAATCTCGGAAGCCGGACTGTGCTTGCTTGCCACGTGACATAGAGGCAAATGCAAACCTTCGCTTACCTCCGAAAATTCAGGTTTCCCAAAAATAGTTAATTGGATTTTCCGTTTCATCTTCCCCTCAAGGTTGAGGAGCATCATTTTTACCTTGTTGAGTTTCCCGCCTGCAAGTTGCAAGTTGACTGTGATAACTCAGCGTCGCCGGCCCAAAAAGCTCTCAGAGATCTAGACCAAGAAGTTGGCCTGTCATTTAGCTGCTGGTCAGGCAAGGGCATATTTGCGATCGAGAAAGTCCGGGATAGAGCGGTGACTATCTGTCTTTCCCACTGCCGTGCCATCAAATGACCCTCTTTAGTGCTTCAACTTGATTAGACGGGGAAGTAAAACTAACATGGTTCTTTCAAATCCCTTCCTTTTCATCATGGGGCTCGCGACGTTAGCGTAGATCTGTCGAGTGGGTTAGGGGGATTTTGTGGGGAAGGCCACCCCATTTTTGGATCCGGGGTAAGTGTCGTCTACGCCCACTTTATTATTCCATTGAATTGAATGTTCATTGAGCCGAGTAAGCGACGCCGGTGGGATTGAATAATATACGTAATTTATTCGCTGGGCTTGTCACGTAATTTTCTCCGTCGGAATCGATTCCGGATCGCTTTTACAACTTTGCCCACGAATTCATGACCGATATCTGTAACACTCTGCCTATTGGCTCTTCGTGCATTGTCGGCGATTGAAATATTTTTTCTCTTGTGCTCTGCCAAACATATGCCTCACCTCTGAGGCTTTCAGCATACATTGCATATACCGTACTAGCGGATACTTTTTTTTTGCAGGTGGAGAGTCGGGCTTGAGTAATTGGCTGTTTTGTTAGTCTTTGGGCTTCGTCCCCTTGCCTGGAATTGCACCAATTTGGATTCCTCGTAGAACTTGCAGAGTAGGCGAGGTCATATTTTATTGGCCTATATCTCGATGAAGCGCATTGCGAGGCTCCCCTTGATACGTTTTCAAGCTACTAAGTCAGGCATTAGCTATAATTGCCTACGTGGAATTTCGTTCTGGGGTAGTAATCAAAAGTTAAGATAACTAACCAACTGGCAATCACTGCACTCGGTCCTATGATCAAAACCTCGAGTTGCCCTTACGTCGCGTCGCATCTTCATCCTTGCGCAATTGTCAGGCCGTTTGCCTAGATACCAAGTCTGGTACCACACCATGTAGGCCTTGACCGTTAAACTGTGGTCTGATTGTGGTCCGGGCCATTTAGACGCAATATTAATGAATGGATTGGAGGCGACATCAACGAATTTTTCGCCCTTCTTCTCGTCTGGATTACAGGATTTGGTCGTGACATGTTGGGATATCAAGTGTGTGACTTGACTTTGCAATGCATGAACGATGTTTTTTTTTGGTTTCTTTCTTCGTTTTGAGATTCCATGCCAAATCGCTTGCCGTGTTTTAAGAGCTCCGAGTTCGAGACTTTCTGCAGTAGCTGCGAGATGCAGCTCAGAAACCTTGCATTTCCAAATTATCGGTGTTCGCGATATCACCAAGGGGTGTGGGGCAAGGGCTGAGAACCCCGGAATCTTTCCCGGACCTTTCCGCGAGGCCCTTGGGCGGTACCCCGTGTCTTGTCGTTCTGCGTCCAAGGCTCCCGCCACGAGAAACTCAAAGTGGTTATGACTTGATTACAAAGACTCATATTCTAGCTGCCTTGTATGCTGAAGAAAAAAACTGGTAAGAGGAGCTCGCCACAAGAAGAGAGCATCTAAGTGGTCTCAAGGTCTTGAAAATATATCGCTTGAAGAGAGTTTTCAACTGGGTCGCACAAATATGCAATTGTCATAACTCATCGAGGGCCAAAAAAAAAAAAAAAACCTCTTCTGCTAACTGGTGGATGAACTTTTCAACGGCACTCTTTGTGCGACGGATGCGCAGCTCAATTCCTCGACAACTAAAGAGCCGGGAACTTTGCCATTACTCGATCTTGCCATCATTCATTTACGTACATGGTAGCATATTTTACGTTATATATCCACCCGAACAGGCTCTACCTCACGCGAGCTAAAGCCTAAATTTTTCTTAAATTTTGCCTGTGGGGGGAATTAAGATGCTTGGTCGGAGGGATGGGACTAAATTCCCTATATATTTTCCTAGTAACAGGAATATTTCACGACGCGATTGACATTGAGATTAAGTATTCTGCATGTTTGGTGCCCCCATTGGAACTCTCATCAGCTTGCAGGTTGCGTACGGCCTATGTGCCGCAGGAATATGGAATATTCTCAAATCTTTCGCCCGCCGTTCCCAGCCGTTTCCCCAGAGCCCCTTTCTCTCACATGCCTTTTCCGCCCGGAGACGTATTCTGCTGATCGAGGAGGTTCGCCCGTAAAGGCTGAGCAGCCAGCCTGAAATGGACAGTGACCCTTCCGAGTATCCGTGGCTATCCTGCCAGTCCTTTAGATTTGAGTAGTCTGGGGAGTTTTCCGCGTAAGAGGTATACCCCGCACTTTCGACGACAAGCATGTTCCGCGGGTAACAGGATTTGATGTAAACCTTCTTTGCGTACCTTTTCCCGATCTCTTCGATATTACTCGCTCCTATTTTGGAATGTGAGACAGTTGGGCTCAGATGCAAGCGAGAACCCGGGAAACCAAGTTGCATTATGCAATATTGCGTACAGCTGTCAAGAAAAGGAACGTCCGGATGAATCCAACTCGCATGCTTTCCGACTAGGGAAGTTACCTGTTACATGCTTCCGAGGGCTCAATTTTGCAACCAGCTGCATTTAATGGACTCATGTTCCTCTAACTGGTTGATGTCAATGGCGTACAGCGATAATATATACAAATATAAAACAGATAAATGGGTTGGGGTCTTCATTTACAGCTATGATTATATGTACAGTGAATTTTTAACATGGATTGGCACTTACGAGCTGGGAGAGAAATTTGATCAAAATAAAATCCATTTGGCGCTTGTAGAGGCAGATGCCGTTTCTCCTTTTGCTTCCTCGTCTTCATAGCTCAGGAATCCGAACAAGACAAACGTTAGGGCCGGGAACTTGTGGGCACCGGGCCTGATAGCGGAACTTCCTGTTCCGTTGTCGGGGTAGTGATGCGAGTTTTGGAGAAGACTTTAATGAATTTCGAGATTAATCCTTCTCGTCCTGAAGGTCCCTTTCGCTCTGGTGTCGCAGGAGGTAGTTCAGGAACACGTTTAATACCGGCTTCATCTAGTCTTCTCTCTAAAGCCTCGACTTTTCTTCGCCAAATTTCATCTACCTCTTCTAGATTTTGCAGTCTTTCTGCAACTTCATCCCTTCTCTCAGATTCCTTTTTCCTGCTTCTGAACGTCTCGAATAATATGAGGCCACCAGCAACCGAGAAGAGAAAGAATTCGGAGATAAAATTGGCCCCATTTTCTATTGCTTTACTGTCGGAGAGAGGTCGGATGTGAGGTGTTGACGCCTTTTTCTTCTTGGGAGCAGGTGCAGGTTGGGACGTTGGTTCTGTTGTAGGCGAAGAAGAATGTGTGGACGCGGTAGTATTTGCGGTAGTCTCCTTCTTGGCTGCATTCTGTTTCGCATCTGTAGCCAGCTTAGCAATGGTCCCTTGTTCTGCCTTTTGCTTTTCTGCTTTCTTCAGCTTCTCTTCTTCCTCTTCAGCCCTTTCAACCACGCTATTATCGCGTAGTAGGTTGAGCCGTATTCTCATGTCCGTCCGGTGCACGGCTTGCGCTATGCCAATGCATATTGCCCGGAATCTGGCATGGTCTTTCGCCTGTTGTTTGATACGATTCTAAATCTTGGGGATGAGGTCGTTAACAGAACTTCGGAGCGAGGAGAAACAAGAGCTTGAAGGCGCGAGCTCACAGCAATTGGTTTGGCGAGTGTCCGGATAGCCAGACTGGTAAGCTTGATCGCGATAGTCGACATAATGGAGGACAAGAAGCGTTATACACGCTCGGGTGGAAATTCTGCTCACGACTGAAAATGGCACTTATCGGGTACGCAATCACGATAGTACCATATCGACGAGGGAACAGACAGACTTGGGAGAGTCGTTAGGGATATATTTAAAGGTGTCCAGCTGGGAATGCGATCTGCGATACGAGAGTGGATTTGAGGATAGTGTAATTGACCCACCCACAAATCCGTGGAGTCCGCAACGCTGACGTTGGAAATTACTAAATAAGGTAATTTGCGGTATTTCTAAATTAGGTAATATATCATGCGGCCTTGGCGGGTGGCAACGGTTGTCATGCGATCCAACAGGCGCTCACAACACGCTTTTACCGATCTGCAAATGTTCAAAACAGCCCGGCCTCCTTCTCGTAAGTTATTAACTAGCTGGTAGCCAAATATTAATTCTTTCAACATCAACCTCATCGCCGCCATCTTCTTTAAACACCTTCAGGCGAGCGAGTATAAAACTTCGCGTCGACTAAACTAACCTTGCTTATTAGCTAGCATCTTGGTTCTAGCATCCTCACTCAATTATCATTTTATGTTTCAATACCCCTAACTCGCCGTCTGTTCATCATTCTCGCTATCCGACGACGAGTTTCTCATTTTTCACAATTTATCTCAGAAGTAGTTGCATATGGCTCAGTTGGTTAGGAAAGCATACAGCACACTTACAAATCAACGATCGAACCCTAATCCCATAAATACAAACACAAACACACTCCGGACTGCTACCACCTCGTCGTCGACACCAGAAGCCATGTCCCAACTACCCTCAAAACAAAAAGCCGCACTTGCCACCGCTAGGCGCAGTCAAGCCTTAGCTCCCGTTCCAGCTAGTGTACAGAACGCTCGCCCATTAGGTGACGAGAAGCCACAGGCGAAAGCAGCCGGCCCAAAAACCCCAGAAAAGAAGAAGGACCAAAAGGATAATAAAAAAAATCTACCAGATACACCTCCTGCTGTCATTACTGACTCCAGAAGAGGTATGGACTACAGACGAGACAGATTGCTAGGAGAGGGAGGATTCGCTCGATGTTTCGAAGTTTACAATCCAGATGGCGAACTGTTCGCTGCCAAAGTTGTCTCGAAGAAATCACTCTCCTCTGCAAGGATGAAATCTAAGGTATGTGTGAATATGATAATTTCCGAGATATCTCAATGCTTACGAGTCGGTTGAAAATCAGTTCCTAGGAGAGTTACAAGTGCACAAGACTATGGAACATCCAAATATCGTCAGATTCAAAGAGTGCTTCGAGGACCCCCAAAATGTTTACATGATTTTAGAATTGTGCAGCAACAAATCTTTAATGGACCTCCTTCGAAAGCGAAAATTCTTCACTGAGCCGGAAGCACGTTACTTTCTAATCCAAATGCTTGGTGCTGTCAAATATATGCATTCGAGAAACGTTATCCACCGAGATCTCAAGCTTGGAAATATCTTCCTAGACGAAGATATGAATGTCAAAATTGGAGACTTTGGATTGGCTGCTCTACTGATCGATGGTACCGAGAGAAAAAATACTATTTGCGGAACGCCGAATTACATTGCTCCTGAAGTTTTGTTTGGGAAGGATGAAGGACATTCATTTGAAGTTGATCTTTGGTCCTTGGGAATTATTTTATACGCGATGTTGGTCGGAAAGCCGCCCTTTCAATCCGGCAATGTCAAAGAAATCTACCAAAAAATCAAAGTCGCCACTTACAGTTATCCAACCAATCCCCCCCAGCAAATTTCCGAAGAAGCAAAGGATCTCATCAATAGATTGTTGAGCCCAGATCCCAGGAACAGGCCGACGATTGATCAGATTGCAGATCATGCTTTCTTTAGGGCTGGCTACTTTCCAAGACGGCTTCCAAATACTTGCATGAAGGCTGCTCCCACCTGGAACGAACGAAACATTAACACTGGATCCTCGAGTTCCAATTTCGATGAAATTGCCCGCAAGGCTGGTGTTGGTTCGGGCGTTGAAGGTGTTGGTGCAAAACGAGGCAAAGGCGTCGAGATTCTGCCGATTAACGAAGATAATGACGAACCTATGAGCAATGTGGTGGTCCAGGCACCTATTGGCCAAAAGATGATTGTGGCACCAGTAGTTCTTCTTTCGCCGGCGAGCCAGAAATCGAAGCCAAATCAACGAATGATCCCAGAAGAACTCTCTCCCAAGATTACAAAGACAAAAAATATGAATGCTCTACCCAAGATGCCTTCGAGATTCAATCCTCTCAGGGAGATGCAACAGCAACGGGCTGGTAAGGACAGTCTGTCTCTAGCACCTCTACACGAGGAATTCCGTGATTTGAAGATAAGCTCCGAGGAGAGCGAGAATGTGGCCCCGGCAAATGTTGGTGGGTATAAGCTACCCTCAAAGATTGGCCAGAAAGGCACTATTCTCGATTCTAAAATCAGAGCTCCGAAACTACCCAACGTGTTTGCCAATGGTGGATTCAGACCCAGTCCCGTTGACGTGGAGCCGGCGGCTTTTCAACAACCAGCACAGCGTAGACCCTCCTCCGAGACCATTCCTTCAGCATACAACAGTAAATCTCTTACAAACTCGACCAGAGATGAAGTGCTCCAGAATATCAAGGACACTTTGTCATCGATATCTGCTTTCAATAAGAAAATGGTTGACACCCTGTCTCCACAACCAAAAGAAACCCGTATTGCTATTGATCAAACATCAAGGACCAGAGCTACGCCAATGGATGCTAAAAACGGCGCTTGGGTTACCAAATGGGTGGACTACTCCAACAAGTATGGCGTCGGGTATATTATAAACGACGAAATTACTGGAACTATCTTCAACGATGGAACGAATGTCGTAACAGCCTTTCCCAAGTCCGGCACCGATACGGATGCTTCACTCATTGAATATGTCGCTCCTAAAAAAGCCACACGGACCATATTGCCGTTCAAAGAGGCACTAAAACTTAAATCATCTGGTCTAGCCGATAAAGCTAACATTTGTCAAAAGCTTGGTCAGTTCATGCTCAATAAACTTGGCGGAAATCCATCAGATGCAGATTCTGGCAATTCTGACAACGCTGCGTTGAATCCCTCTAAACGTGGACATGTCAGCCATTTTGTCCGGATTTGTGGGGGTACAGCCGCCGATGGCAAAGAGCTCATTTATGCTGTATTCCGACTCGAAGAAGGCGGTTTTCAGGTTCGTTTTCTTCTCTCTACCGTTTGAAATAAGGGACTATTAACTGACATTGACCCTAGATAAACTTTCCTGATCATTTCAAAATGATTCTTCATCACAACGGCCGCACTATCAGATTCTTCGACCATACAAAAGTTGTTTATACTGTTTCCTTGGAAGAGCTATACACGCTGGCGCATAGTAAACGACAGACTGGTGTGGCTGTCCTCCTGTCTAGGAACAACATTCACGAAAAAATGCAAATATTCCAATCCGTTCTAGAGGCATGGATGACCTGCGATGCGAGAACCGGCGAGTTTTTCCGAAAGGGGCAAAAACTCGCTATCGGAGATATCGTCATCGCACTTGGGGGATATGCAGAATCAGTCTGAGTGAGTTCGGCGTCCTCGAATATAATTTATGAAACAACATCCCTCCTCTTTTGATGAATACCGCTTATACGAATATCTCACTCTCACAAATTTATGGAGAAGAAGATAGACAATTTTCCTATTTTGCTTCCTTTTATGACCTTTATTTTTTTGTCTCTGGCGTTTCCCAGGACCAGTCGCACGAGACTCTGTTCCTTCTGTCCCTTTGATTGCATTTCTGTTTGTTTTTGCTTTCCAGCATTTGGGTATCGGCGTTTATCCATCTTACCTTGTTTAATTTTGCGGATCAACCTCCTTCAGGAAACGCACCCGCTTGACTACTTAAGCAATATTAGAATTCGTCACAGTGAATGCATGATCTTACAGTCTAGGCTTCTTTTTGGTTTTGTTGTTGATTTTTGCATATACCCATTTCGCATTTGTCTTTTTATATACCTAATTTGATTCAATGGATGAGATATTTCCATATTTTTTGCACCTGCAGCGAAAAAAGCAGTAGCCTCGTGATGGAACTTGAAATGTGTTGCTCATAGTAACTTGCAACAAACGTGTGCAACCATCCGCTGACTCTTAAAGACCTCTGCCAAACAAATTTGTCAAACTCTGAACTCTATAAGATATAACTCCACAGGACAAAAGACTCGACGGACGCCGTAAGCATGTCCGCGGAGCATCAGGATACCCGTAAGCACCTTCGCATCCGAGATGTTTCTTCAAGCATGTGAAGCCCAGAATTTACAAAGCCCTAACATGACAAAAAAAAAACATCCGGGAGGGTTTGGCGGGGTGATAGTGAAAAAGGCAACAATCACGGTTCGAGTGATCAAATCTTTCACCTATAGAACTTGCAAGAATCTCGTCGTTCGAGATTTAGACCTCACGACTCTCACCGTTGGAGAGTTTAAAGAGCGTGCTCGGAATGGTAACGTGGCATGCTATACTCTCATATCTTCTCCCTTTTTACATATCTCGCTCGCGTTCAGTATCATTAACGGAATTCATGATCGTTCCGTTCCTTGCGATTCGAGATTTTAGATGTCCATACTCTTTCGGGTTGGAAGCCGTACCAAAACGTTCAATTTGGTGAGTATTCTCTGAACCTACAGTTCCTTCTGCTGATCTTCCCTGACATCATTTCGTTGTTATACCTCCAGATTCGATGAAATTGTACACCAAAGCGCAAGGAACCAAAACTCAAAATCTAATCATAAACTTGGATAATCCGGAATGGATGTTTGATGACGACTCCAAGACGCTAGCGGAGGTGGGATGTGGTATGTCTTTTCCTGACATCCCCCAAACTGCTGTTCAATTACATATGTTTATTCCTTTCTATAATTCGGATGCTAAAAATGAGGATGCTCAGAGCATGAAACGGAAGTATCATTCTTCAATATGGAAGCTTATGAGGAGTACCGTGCAAATCCTGTAAATAAATGGGATTGATAGTGGAATCAAGCGCCTCAAAAGCACTAGATCTATACGATCAAGTTTCGAACTTGAAAGACTTGCCATTTATTGAAAGTAAGATTAATTATGTACAAGCTGACAAACAGTAGCCTAGTTTAAATAAAAGGAATGAGAAAAGGACGGATAGCCAAAACCGAAGTAAGAAAAAAAAAAAAATTTACAAGAAAGGAACTCTGCCGATAATGGAACAGAATCCACTATTAAAGCGTTATTATGAATATATATAAGTATTTATATACAAAACCTAAAGAGAATCAATCAACCCATTGATTTCTTTTCAGTTGCTACAAAACCCATCAAATCAATCTCTAACTTTTTCTTTGGGTTTCCATGTTGGTTCTGCTTTCCTGATACCGTCTCTACACCATTTTTCGGCCTCAAACATCCCAACGATGCGTTCGTGTCTGTCGCAAAACGTAAACCCAATTTCCAAAAAGTGCTTTTAACCAAGTTTTCCAAGAATAAACGCCACTAAAGTCAAAAACAAGAAATGAATATCAGAAAAAAATTTTTCAATCAAAGCTATAGGTCATGTGAGTTCTGTATCATCACACGTATTCTAGCCTTTTTTAAAACCTTTTCTCGGCGTTCGGTGGTGGGGATGAGTTCAATTAATGGGCGTGGCCGTGGGCACCAGCTTGCGCCTCAGCGTTAGGATCAATGGGACCACAGCACTGTCCGACCTCACATTCAGTAGAACACTCCATCAAGCAGCCCAAATCTTCGCTGTCTGAGACTTTGGACTTGCCGTTGACGGCACCGTAAGCACTACCACCAGCGGGAGCCGGGGCAATCTTAGGAGAAGATGTTCCGGACCCAGAGGGTGAGTATTCTGGTTGAATGGTGGAAGAATGAATACCATACGCATGAAGACACTCGCGAATAGCCTCTGCCAAGGCGATATACCTAGCGGTCGGGTTATCATCGGTGTTTTTATGCGATTCGGTGGTGCAGTGTGGGTTGAAGGCGATTCTAACGTGGAGGGAGGCAACCATTTTCATATCTGAGAGTTGCCAGATGTGCAGTTCGTGCACGCTGAGAACTCCGGTGACATTCTCAATATCCTTCTTGACATCATCCAAGGATATTCCGTTAGGGACAGCTTGTAGGAGAATGCTAGCGGCTGATTTGCAGAGCGGTAGGGCTGAAGAAAAGATAATCAAAGTGATGACCAAGGAAATTGCTGGATCAAAATAAAACCTCCACCAGAAATCAGTTTGCCAAATAAACAGAGCCGACAAGATAACTCCGACGTTTCCAAGAGCATCTCCGAGAACGTGCAAGAAGACACCTCTCATGTTCAGGTTTTGGTGAGAATGGCCTCCCTTCTTTGCTTGCTTTGGCTTCGTGTGTTCGTGGTCTGCATGCCATGATGGGTCGCTGGGAGGGTTGGCGAGGTGCTCGGTATGGTCATGTTTGTGTGGATGGGTGTGAGGTCGATCGTGGAGATGACTGGTCTTGTGCTTCGTGCCGTTGGAAATCAGTGGGGTTCGTTCGGTAGATTCTTCATCAACGAGAACAGCTTCTTCGATCTCAGGGTATCCATTCTCGCTCGAAGACGACGACCCAAGTCCTGCTCTGGCAGCATCTGTTATCGCTTGTCTGTTCAAGGCGGGATGCACGTGAATGTCGTCAACCGTTGAGAAGTGGCGGTGCCTAGACGAACTTCCGAAGGAATGCGAATGGGAGTGTTTGTAGTTCTGAGAATGGGATCTCGAGTGACTTCGAGGATAAATTCCTACTACGGTTTCGGGGAGAACGCTCTCAATGTCACCGGTTTCGTCGGTAGCGTCAACCTCATCATCCGTGTGGATATGACCTTCCATGCCGTGCGTATGTCGGTGCCCTTCATGCCCGTGAGGCGCATGAGAGTGTCCTCCATGGGAATGCCCATGGTCGTGGAAGAGGAATAGGCCGACAATGTTGGAGGCGAGGCCAGCCGAACCAACCGCGAGAATGAGGATTGGTTGGGAGATGACTGGCGGATCGAAGAAACGTTGGATGGCTTCAAGGACAATCGAGAGACAGAGGGCGAGAAGAAATACGCCGTTGATGAGAGCACCTAAAACTTCGGCTCGTTGCCACTATATCCGAATCGTCGGTTAGCCTGGGACGAGATACTAACGAAAGAAGGAAAGGACCACATTTCAAAATACATACGCCATAAGTGTATCGACTGTTGCTGGTCTTGCTCTTGGCAAGTCTGATAGCGTACAGGGCTACGATAAGAGAGAAGACATCGTTGAGCATGTGGAAGGAATCCGCGACAAGAGCGAGGGAGTGGACAGCATATCCGACGATGATTTCGAGGAAGAAGAAGAGGGTATCAATGACGAGAAGGGTGATGATTCTAGCCGACCGTGAGAAAGCCATGGTGCCAATGATGTCGAAGCAGCCGGTTTGAAGAAAAGATTGATGTTATAGGTAAAGGTCGCTTGCTTGCGAGGGAAGGAGAGGATGTTTCTGTTTTCTTTCCCTCCCTGTCCTCTTTCTAATATCCTTCGGCCCGGTATATTAATATCAACTATGGCATGCAATGCGAGGGCGAATGGGATCGGGTTGGTTGGTTGGTGGCCCGGAGCGATGAACGGAACAAACAAAGTAGTGGCGATGAGAGAGAGAGAGAGAGGTGACGGCTGATAACCAAAATAGCAAACAAGGAGAGAAAGAGAAGGACGGTTCGGGAACGAACAAGAAGAAGGAGAAGAAGAGATAGATGACGCCGAAGCGGCCAGCTATTGGATTTCTATGAGGAATGGGTTGATGAGGTTGAAAAGGTGGAAGTAGGAAAGAATGACGACGGGCGGATTATCTTGGGATGTGTCGTCGCTTAGTCATCCGATGCGACCGCGCTTTCGACGCTGCATCCTCGGCCTCTCAGAATTTTCGAAGCGGGCGTGTGGTGTGAGGGACATGTGAGGAGGGAAGGATTGATTTATCAGATTAGATTATCTGATGACCCTGCTTTAAATTCCCGAGCTTCTCGATATGGGCTCCTTCGGATCCAGGACGAAAATATTTTCAGAAAGAGCATGACCAAGACCTGCGTACACTGCCTCCCGACGGGGACCTAGCCTCAACTGGCACATGTACAAGTGTACATGTACCCGAGACTGAAAGTACATGGAGATAGATATTTGCAGTGTTTCCGGGACGGGTTTTCAAGACTAAATGTGCAGATACTTGCAAAATGCCATCTCAAGTCCACAGGATATAATCGAACCCGACCGAAAGGCGGCGCCCGTCTTTCTGCTTGACGATTCTGTACATTGATGCACCAAAGGAGCTTGCACAGAGAACAAACCGCACCACCACCACTGCCTCCGCCTCCTGTCAGTTCTAAATACCAAAGCTTAAGTAGACTCTACAGAAAAGCAAGGGAAATTTCATATGCTAGATCTATTTGGACTCAGACTTTTGATTTAGATGATACATTAATTGTAAATGTTACTGAGCTGATAAGCCACCTCTAGCAAGCATGGCCGGAACCACTCCATCCCATCAAGCTTTATTAGTTAGGGGAAGAAGCATCGATGCCGAGTCAGAGCAGGAAATCTATTTACATAAGGATGTTTTTGTTTTTTTTGGCGAGTTTATTTTGAAGAGACGAAAAAAAATATATATGAAAATATAGAAGTAATCGAGGAGGAATGTGGGAAAATTATGCCAAAGACGACAACCGAATAAAGACGAAAGGAATGGAAATTTTACAAAAAAAAAAAAAAAAAAAAAAAAAAAAAAAAAAAAAAAAAAAAAAAAAAAAAAAAAAAAAAAAAAAAAAAAAAAAAAAAAAAAAAGATAATAAAAATAATGAAAATGAAAATATGAACTGGAATGGGAAAAAAAGGTGCCATGCGGAACTGCTCGAGCACTCAAAATCTCGGTCTTCCTCTTTCCTTTCCCTACATATCACTCCGAATTATAAGATGCCGCGAACCCAGAAAAAAAAAAGAAAGAAAGAAAGAAAATTTTAATACAGTCGAAAGTCTTTAGAATAATAAATGAAATAAGTGAAAAAAATGCCATTCGCCAATAGATAAAACAAAAAGATCGCTCCAGGAGAGAAAAATGGTTAGAGTCGTGATCCATGTAGTTATAGCGATGATTTGACGATGGTGTTGAAAAAACCCGTGATGACGCGAATATGATGCCCCAACACTAAACGAATGACGTCTGATAAACGTGACTGGCCAACGAAGGCACTGTTGAAATCGTTGCAATAAACCGAAATTATAATCTTTGCGAAACAAAACAAGGCAAAAAAAAAACACCTGCGATGCGATAAAAAGGTGGTTGATTCGGTCATCTCAGTGGTTGATGATTGGAGGCATTGGTAATCTATATCTCCGCCCACGGTTGAAGTGATGAAAATTTTTTGAACAAGGAAGACTCGTCGCAGAAGGGCTATTCGCCAGGCATCACATAATGATGCAGTCCTTTTCGTCCGTGTTTGTGGTTGTTTGTTTTGCAGGCTTCTTCGCTTTGCTAAGCTTGTCAACGCTGCTGTGCATAGCCGCTTCGATGGTTCGCAGTCGTAGCTTCGCCCTTTCCTCTCCATGCTCCGCCGCACGAACATACCAAGTATTCGCTCCAACTTCGTCTCTCATACACCCAATACCCATCTCGGTGAAGTATCCCACCGTGTATTCCGCTTTAGCGAGACCTAGGATATCGCTGTTAGTTTTTCGTGAATATCATATAGGTCAAACTTTAGGTTACTTACCTCGTTCAGCCGCTTTCATTGCCCAGGCGTAAGCTTCACACTCGTCGGGTTCCAGCAGAGGAGGTGCACCAACGGTATACCAAGCGCAGAGGGCCAGCTGTGCCGGAGGGAATCCGAGTTCTGCAGCTCCAGTATAGTAATGGATGCTCAGAGCAGCATCCTGAGGGCATTCTAACAGTCCTTTTTCGTAAGCTTCCCCTAACTTGTAACTCGCTTCTGCGTGGCCGAGCTCTGCAGCTTGTGCGTACAACTGGGCAGAGTAACCCGGATCCTTGAATAGATCCTTGTCGTCTCCAACTTCGTGTATCCTCCCCAATTCGAATGGGGCATTCGGATATTGATAGTCGGCAGCCTCCGTAGCTCGCTTAAGCCATTTCACACCTTCCCTGTAGCCATCCGTTATTCCCAAGTCGCCTCTCAAACACGCCATGGCAAGTCTTGTCATCGCTCCTGGGTGGTTTCTCGAAGCTGCGGCCCTGTAAAATTGGACAGCCTTTAGTGGCTCTTTCTTCGTCCCCCATCCGTATTCATAATGCAATGCTGCTCGATAGCCTGATTCCGCGTGGCCGTGTTTTGCAGCCGCTACGAAAAGAGGAAATGCCTTGTCCAGATCAGGTTTACTGTTCGTAAAAAGGCCGCTGCACAATGCATCAGCTAAGAAGTATTGTGCGTAAGGGAACGATCTGTCCGAGAGCCGTTGTAAAATCTGTCGCGCTTCCTTCAATAACCTTGCTCTCTTCCGATCCGGTGCCAATTCAACATCCGAGCTATGGGGAGATCTTCCCTTGGGAGCAGGAGAGCGATCCCTGCCCGCGCTGCTAGGAGGATTGTGTGGCACGTTCTCAAGCGACTGAGCTGCCGAGATTAAGAAAACCGCAAACTCATACTGGATCGATGGGTCGTTAGTCTTCATGGCGTTCTGTCGGTACAGCTCGATCGTTTTCTCGTGAGAAAGTAACGATGCGTCTTTTCCAACAACGCCCTTAAGATGGGAGTTGTCAAAAGTATATACACCAGGGGCATCCCCTTCACTTGACCGTCTGCTATCGTTCGAGTATGCGGCAGAATGAACTCTTGGTCGTGGATTTCCAGGTGAGCCGGTACGCCCACGAAAGTCACCGTAGAAAGAATAAACTCCGGAGGCAGTTCGCTCATTTCCTGACCTCCTCCTGTTTGGAGCCCGGTCATGTGGTGCGAGATGATTTGGGTTTATTGGGGGGTCCGAGTCGGTCGAAACGGGAGATGTTTGTGATTCGCGTAACTGTTCTTCGTTAATACGTAGTTGTTCTTCGTTGATACGTAGTTGCTCTTCGTTGTACGACTCAAAGTGTGCATACTTCAAAGGAATAATGACTTCAGGTTCCGCTTCCGGTGATTCTGCTGATGTTACGCCATTGTCATGACCACTCGAGTTTGGTCGTATCGATGCATGCCCAGCAAGATCTAGGCTCGGTACGCCAGAGTCGGACGACATACGAGCATCATCGATGATACCGGATTGAGGTTGGTGTATTTCCTGTGGGACTTGAGCTGTGTAGTGGGTGCGATATCCAGTTTCCCGGATAGGAGAGTCCTTTTCCAGAGATTGTCGTTCTTGTGCATAATTGACGACGTTTAAGCGACTTGGTCGCTGGTAATCTGAAGTCTCCTTGCCTTCGTCGTCCATGTACGACTCTCGTGGGAGCCGAGGACTTAGAATAGGTGAAGACGCTCGACGGGGTCCTCGAGAGTCCTCCCGTTGGGGGTAAGGTGACACGGCAGTCATTTCTTTCCAACGCCTCCTGATAGTAATGCCGCCTGCCGGTGTTCAATTGGCTTCTTTTCCTTTCTTTTTTTCGAGTTCGAGACGCTTCTCCCTTCTTCTACTTCTTTACTTCAAGTAATTTTTAAAGAAATTTTTTGTGTTTTTCGAGTAGGAGTCGGTCCTTATGACTAGGCAAGTTTTAGTAGTAATATGTTGCAACGATTGTCGATGGTGAGGAAGCTGAACGAGGGACAGAGGCCGAGTCTGGATTGTTCTTTCTTTCCTTGAGAAATAAAGACGTAGTGTATGATGGGTTCTATATATGGTATATAAAAACGAGTGTAAAGTCGGAACTCAAAAGTGCAGCTGGTGGGATATCTGCCTGCCGTCACAGTCACAAGAATATCGACAGCAGGGTCCACGTTGACACGAAATGCGTCTCTGCAAGGGAGCTTTCAAAGAGTCAAGTAGGAGCTGGCCAGGGGGAGGAGCTGCTGCGCATATATGTACGTGCTTTAAAAATATGTCTGCGCTTTGCGACTGGCAGTTGACGGGATTTTGCTCCACCTTACCAAGCAGCAGGAGGGATGGGCTCAAGGGATGAGGCTGTTTCTGAGGCACCGCTTCTCCGTTAACGAAAGGACTCCTCCTGTGCATGCGGCGTCGGCAGGCTTGCAAAGGACGGTGGTGGATGTTGGATGAAGTATTTTTCTGGAAGGGCTCGAAGACAGGAAAGAAGTCAATCGACCGGTTTCGAACGAACGACGGCTGGCAGGGCGGATTGCTGGTCAGCGAGCGAACGAACGAGAACGGTGCGGCGAAACAACGCAGCGCTGCTTGCTTGTACTGCAACGTCGGCTGGGGTCTGTCTGGTCTATAATTAACCAAATATTGATATTAGACGGAATGATTTAAAGAGAAAAGAGAGACCTCCTGCTTTTCCCAACTCTGCCTAGTCGAGTCGAACGGACGGACGAGAACGACGGTGGTAAACAAGACGTTGAAAGGGATCACAAAGCAGAAACCATCTTCAAAGGGACCAAAGGAGTGGGATTGCACGGATACACCAAGGGTTTCTTCTCGCTGGAAATGGCAGGAATAAGGCTCAGCAGATTTGGGACGGGGCAGCCAGCAGCTGTTCCGGGAAGGAGCACTACGCGAACGAACGGATCTCGAAAAGAAATAAAAAAGGGTTTTGGGCTTCTAAAAATTCAAATTCGGATCGAAGTGGGATTTGGTTTTGTTCACTAGACCAACCGACTAGCATCCCATGCCCAATGGCCAGCTCCACTCAATCAATTCCAACCAAGGTCGATGACGACCGAAAAGGGCAAACAGTGTCTCTCTACATTCAAATTCGAGCCGAACGGATGTAAGAAGCAATGAGATGGCAAGCGCGCATGTAAGCATTAGCAGCGACAAGAAACTTGCACGGCTTCGTGCTAGTTGCAAGTACCGGTACTCCCGATATTTGATCACTAGCAAACCAGGCTATTCGGTTTGGATACATCTTTTCTCGAACAATGAGGGCCGAATAAGGGGTAGGGCGAGAGTGGGTGTGCTAAGTGATCTTGGAGAGTGGGTAAGTGACTGACCGACTGAAAACGCACCTACATGCAAATTTGGCAGTGAGTAATATCGATGACAAAGACAGATCGGTGTGCTAAGATCGATACAGATCTCACGCGAAATAAAATTATTGGATATCCTTCGTGAAACCTAGCTCGTAAAAGAGAAAGGAAAACCGACATACGAAATATAAATCCAAGAAATGGGCCCCGAAAAGAAAAGAATGCGAATGACGAAGATCCGAAACGACTATCGTTCAAAAACGCCGGCTAGGCTGCCTATCCGCGGTACGATTGAGCTCTGGTTACAAGAATTCAAATACTTTTCTGATAGCCCGATACGATTTCGAAAAGAAACAAAATGTGTCTTTTCATCTACGCTTTCGAGGCTCAGGCCGCCCTCAGGTGCTCTTTCGACGACCTATGGAACGAACATGCATTCTTTTTTTTTTTTTTTATTTTTGGTGTTCAAGGGCCTGGGGCCGCTAAATTCCCATGCATGCTAACTTGGCAGGGTTTATTTCGCTGCACTTTTGTTCACCTTTTTGTTCACGTAAAGCAAGAGCGACGAACTTTCCGTCTGAATAATCAATAGCACTCAATCTTATCACAAAACGAGAAGAAATCCGAGTTTACCAACAATGAATGGGGTTCGTTCGAACTCATCGTGCATAGTCAAGCCTTTACCCATGCGCGATTCAAGAGGAGAGTGTGGACAATAAAAGGAAATAACGCAATTCGCCATGTCAATTGCTCAAGCAACATCCTCTAAAATAGTGGGGATGTGGAGTTGAAGAGGCCATCTTTTGCTCTTGCTGTGCTCTTTTTTGCTGGTTTTTTATCCCCTTGTTGCCGGCTCCATGTCGGCAATCTTCTTTGATTGAGCCGGATAGATTTCTTGAGGTTCAGCCGTGCAGTGGCGGAATGCCAAACAGTGGATGGACAAACCTCACCGAGCCATTGGCCGACAATTCAACTGAAACGTAGCAATTTAAGGAATGGAGTGAGATGCAGAAGGTTGAATTTAGACGCCAGAACAACGGGAGACCTCCAGTCATGAAATGCTCTTGACGCATGGCCGAAGAAAGAGATCTCAATGCCATGCTTGTCAATCTCCGCACCATCCAGAGCCAAGGCCCCGGGCTTTTCGCTGACAGCCGACAAACCTACGAATTGCGCCGATGCTTTTTTGGCTGGTCACACCCCGCACGTCAAATTTGGGCACCAATAATTGGTTCCACCAATTAAAGGATACGAGTAATCTGACAGCGATTCGCAATCAAAATTTTGCTTGCCAGCTAAATGCTAATTAAGTGTGTTTTCGGGACTCAAGGCCTTGGGACTTGAGCGTCTTAGGAATCTCTCTCCCAAACAAAAAATTAGTGTCTCTTCTTCATCGACAGTTTTCGAGGAACTCTGCCATTCATTCCAATCATAGAACTACCTGGAAATTTTTCTCGTTCGGAGCCGACAGATTTTGTCGAGGAATTTCGCCAAAAACACTTAAAATAGGGAAATATTAGAGACAAAACTGGGACAAGTGCGTGTATAGTTGCCACCCATTTTCATTCTCAACATTAGGAAAATTAAATATTTTCTTTGGTAATATATTAGGAGCGCGAGCGTGTGATCTGAGTGATGCCAACGATTCGCTGGAAAATAAGAGTCGCCCAGGCCCTCAAGGATTCCCTTTTTTAACCTTTCGTACATGCAGTCAGTCGGAAAAGTTCTACGAGCAACTATTTCTTACCCGCTCCAGTCGCTTGATCCCATCTTTTCTTTTACGTTCCAGAAACCGATAGCACGGCGTGGGGAATAAAAAATCAATTCGGCAGGGCAGCAGCGCATTCAATGGGCAGACCGGACAGAAAGGTGTTAATGCCACTGTAACATCAAGAGTGCGTGAGCTCTGACGTAGGCCAATTTTATGAAATGGCCAAAGCTGCACTAGAAGCTCCTAATCGTCCGTCCTTTCGGCGAGTCGGAAGGTAAAACTTGACTTTTTTTTGGCGAAAATAACCTCTGCGAAACATGTTTAGTCCATCTTTAAATTTCCTCTGATTTAAAGTTTTGCAATTTGGTGCGACCTTACCGCGGTTCCTGGGAGACTCGCGGACGGGGCAAAACCTAAGAATAGCAAGTTTGGCGGTTGCATTTTGGTTACCTTCCTGGTTGTCTTTGGCGCATTGCATCAGATAGCTGTCTTTTATTTTTCGTATTCATCTCATCTTTTTGACACTGATCAATTCGGCAAACCCGTCCGAGATCTCTTCTCGACGAGGTTTTGGACGTTTTGGCAAATTCTTTTTGGTCTGTCGTCAGGTGATGTATCGACGGGCACGTGTGAAGAGGGGTAAAAGTTAACTTCCCGCTCCCTGCACTTCGACCCTCACTGGAAGGAGCGCTCAAGCAGGCATTGAGCTGTGCAAAAATAGAAGCAGTGGGGTTCAAGAGCCGGCAAACATAAACCGACGTCGTCTTTGATAGCGGGAGACCGACATGTTTAATTGATATGCAACCAACTCGGATCCAGCCTCATCAGCCTCATCTTCTCGCCGATACGCCCTTCAACCTTGGCAAATTTGTTGCGTGCGTCGAGAGCTGTTTAGCCAGACTCATCGGACGCTTCTGAGCTCACTTTGATAAACCATAATTCAGTTTCTCATTATTTCTCATACATTCCCATTTTATCGGATTTTTTGGCCGTAAAGAGGTGTTGCTGACGAGCTGAGTCTGCCGGTTGCTGGTCTGTTTGAGTCTTGCCAGACGACGCTGACTGTTCATTGCGAGCTGAAAGTAAATCAAAATATTGATGACAAACTCTCCCGCAGATAAAGCCTGTTCCCTTTGCCCTTAATTCGAATTTAATTCAGCACGGAGTATCACCTTGCATATCACAGCTGCATCGTTCTCCGGAGTGCATTCGTTTGGCAGAGGCTTGATCACAAGAAACGAGGCTCTTGTCTTTTGTGATGTCAAAAAATTAAACACGTAAAGTAAAGTCTGCCGCCAAATTAAGTACGCACGGCGCACAGCCAGCCAGAAGCAAACGACTCCACAAGAAATTGGAAAAATCGGACCCGGAGTGCGGAGGAAGTGGACGAACAGGGAAAAAAAGAGCTACCAATTCTGCCAAAGATATACTTGAGCTAGAGGCTCGAACAAAATAAATTCCAAATATACGGCTGGGTGTTGACCAGCATACGCTTTGTTTTGAAGGGCAAGTTCGCCCAGGCCAGATTCTAGTATTCTGCGGGGAAAGTGCCCCTTCTGTCCAAAAGCAGTGATCTAGCCCACACCACAATACAATGAAATTAAAAACCTGTCTTTTGAATAGAAATCAAATACAGAAAGGCGGGCGGTGCATGGCTGGGTCCTTTCCTTTTACGACGGGTGTGTTGTTGGAAATAGAAAACTCCATCTGCTTAGCAGCTTGGTGATTTCTTGGGCACACGGGCCACACCAGGGTTTCCCAACTACATGGCCTCAAAAAGCGTCAGCGGGTTGAGTTCAGCTCTGCTGCTAGCACCACCAACTCGAGCAAGTGCTGACAGTGGCACCCGCAGCAGCAGCAAATATCGTAAAGATCCCCTCTGTTACTTATTGAGGGCCCTGTCCGTGCCTACCTACGTGAGATTTGTCTCGATCTCGTTCATTACCTATTCCATTATAAATTTATTAATCGATTATCAAGAACAACATCACTATCAGCGGAACCCGTCGGGTTGGGTACATTGCATACTCTGTATACATGTATTTTGGCGAGTGCTAATTGCAAAAGTTGAAACGGAACGCCGGGCACTAAATCAACTTCCCTTTTTTAATTTTTAATTTTTTTTAATTTTTTAATTTTTTTTTAAATTTTTTATTAAAAAATATATATACTCCAAGAACTATTTCGCATTCCGGAAACCCATCATGCATCTACAATTGGAACAAAGTCAAGTGCCGAATCCTTTGCTTCGTCGACAGCAACAACAACCGGTACAGGGCGGATGCCCTAATGGAGGAACATGGTACTCTTGCAGTGAACAGCAGTTTGGTTTCGTCGGTTGCTGTACAGTAAACCCGTGCACCAGTGTTGGATGTGCTGCAGGAAACGTTAGAGCAGCATCTCTGGGGAATATCGCATATGGAAGCGTTCCAGATCAAGGTATTCACTTTCTTAGTCATAGCGTTAGCATATCGAGATCGCCTTGTCTAACAACTTTTTACCAATAGCTTGTCAGTTGGGCGGACAGTTTTATACATGCACATCACCAAGTTTCTGGGGATGTTGCAAATCAGTACCATGCGGTTCAGGCTGTCCGCAGGCAGACCTAGCCCCGGCATCTTTAGCACAGACTCCAAATAATCCTTTCGTAGCTGTGACGACAAATTCTCCGAAGAGTACACCGACGGCAGCGATAGTTGGAGGCGTCGTAGGAGGTGTTTTAGGTCTCGCTCTAATCGCACTGCTTATTTGGTGGATACTACGAAGCCGAAATCCAAACCCAGAAGCCCCCACTGTTCCAATGGCATATCACCAGCACGCGTACCCGGATTCTAATGCGATTATTCCTCTAACGTACGGTGAAGCGGTTGATACTTCCTATGGTATATATAAATAACCTCTGATCGGATGATTTGGTACCAATAGCTAAATTTGGCGTTACATATAGGTGCATCGCCAGGGAAGAGATTTCCTCCTTCCGCATATCAATCACCATCCATACCGGGGTATGATGGCAGAAGAATATCCCACGAGATTGGAAGTAGTGAATCGTCGGGGTTAATTAGCCCACCGCTTTCGAGTCCTGGTTTTGGTAGCGGCCACAGCCAGAGGCCTATGTCGTATGAACTAGTTGGAAGCCCAGGTATGGGGAGCACATACCCGCCTTCGATGACGACGTCCGAGCTTCCAGCCGAAGAAGGAGATGCGAGATCTAGATACTCGCAAACATCCGCTGATCCGCGGTATACCAGTCATGCGATGGGTCAGTCGACAGGTCACTCTGGCGGAGCTGGGTTGGGACTTTCTGGTATGCCACCGCAATAATCGAATACCGGAGGGGAATGGTAAAAAAAAAGTTATGCCGATACGCCTGCTTATTTCTTTTCTTAAATTTATCGACCGTATTTGTTTTATACGGTTGAACCTTTTGTCTTCAGTATATTTCTTATTGTAATGTTTAGAATAGTATATAATGGGCGCCGGATTGCACAATATCGTGGGCCGGGCGTTTAGTTTCTGGCGAATAAGGCGTAAACGGATTTTTGGTTTGTGAATGGTTAATAATAATACTCATGGAATAAATTAATTCTCATCATTTGATACTGAATTACAAAAAACGATCGTATCGAAGTTACATACGAGCTGTAGGGAACTGTTCATTAGGGTGATAGCGAGGTGTTGTATTTTGATGTAACGTTATAATCGCATCATTTCATCATTATAATAGGAAAGATTACAACATCGAAGAAACAGATACATTGGATACCCGGAAAAAGTAAGCTTCACAGGAGCCAATTTTAGGAGAGATCTAGGTTACTTTGCATACTCGAAGGGTTTGTTCAAGCCCAGGTGGCATGTATTGGACAAGTTCCGACATGCGATTGATGAAATCAGCCAACATGTGCGATTTAATTTTGGCGCCGAAGTCAAGGGACAATGCGCTACCGTTGTTGAGGTTCGCGAATTGGACCAGCCGGTTACGTGACAGGTACCGATGTTAGTACTGGTACTTGCGATGGCGACGGGATGTTTGTTCGAAATGGTGTGGTTTTTTTTTTTTTTTTTTCCTTCGTACTGAGCCCCTGAGGCCAAACTATTCCTGGAATTTCGCCTCCCCTCGCAAGTCGACATAGGAGAGAAGGGAAAAATGAGGTAACTTCCTGCTTGCCGCCTCCTTTTTGCCTGTCAAGATGGCCATGTGTCTACGAACAAGAATTTTACGAGAGAAGTATTCTGAAGATCCGATATGATGGCACCCGATCGCAAAAAAGAAGAAATTTTCAAAAGTGAAAAAAAATAATACCCGAATGGGGTCCCCTTTATTCTGCGTCTACAACCAAACCACGGAAAAAGAAGTGTCAGCGACTCCTTGCATGCCAAAGAAGCAGCACAAAATCGACATCGAATATGGGGTCGGTCTCCTTTCTTTGTCTGCGACGTTTGATAGAAAGAGAAGAGGGCCACCTGCTCAGCCTGCGCTAGTGTCGTCCGTCAACAGGCCGGTTCGAATCAAGCTATGTCAGATGGGAGAGTGCGTTGCTGGGGGTAACCCTTTTCAGTCCACCCCTTCCCATCTTCCCATCTTCTCTTTCTTTTCCTTCCAAGATTTTTCTTCCCAGCCGTTCAACCCCTTCCGCTCGCTCTCCAAACAAGCAAGCCACCACCAGCTTCCCTTTCTTCCTCTTCCCATCGCCGGTCGGGCTTGTTGACATTCGTTTTTGACTGTTGTTTACTGCTGCTCTCTTCTTTCCTCTTCTTTCTCCATTTTTAATACATGCTTGTGACATACTTTTCGATATAGCAACATTCGTTAGACCATATCCATCACTGCTATACTACCACTATCACCCTTATATTGTGCTCCATTTGGATGTTTTTGTAATTTCCCAAGCATATTTCTGTTCACAACCCTTCCGGCTGCTATGCTATGCCATCTTAGCTTGAGCTTCTTTCCGTTGTTCGCATTCTAAGCATAGCTGTAGCTCTCTTTCCCTCTCCCTCTCTCTCTTCCTCATATCTGAGAGACATCTATCCCCCCTCCCACTCTTCATACATTTCATCCATCTTCGCATATCCGTCTTCATCTTCACCTGCTTTGCCGTCGTCGCAGTTGAGGAATAGACAGGCACCAAGACAGACTGGTTTCCGATTTGGAACGCAGACCAGCACGAAAATAGAAGGATCGTTAATTAACCCAAAAAAGGACCGCCACTCATCCGCGCGTTGGACGGACTTGCTTCCTTTTGTTTTGTTATTATTATCCCCTCCACCGGCGCCGTATTCGCCAGCCATCAATTATCATCGTTCTCACCACCGCCGTCCTTACCCTTCCTTCCTTCTCCCACCTATCTATCGCGACTAACCGACTAACTGACGACTGGATTAACCTAATTTTGTTCATTTTTATTTTGTCGTTGTTCTTCGGATATCCAGCTCGTACTCTCTCTCTCCTCTGCAGGGTGTTTCAGGAAACGCAGGTCTGGTCAGGGGCACCAATCGAATCACGGTTATTCCCTTTTATCATTTTCTCTTCCTCTCTCTCAACTCTCATCACCAGGAGAAACCAAAACCCGTTGCCTTCCCTCTGCCGAAGAAGGATTGCACCTATAAACCTATATACCGAGAAACGAAATCTTTTTTAATAGTTTTTTAGAGGATATTTTTCTTTTCTCGACTGCCACTCCGTTAAAGGCTAGTTGATAGGGAGGCTAGATTTTCTAGCCCAGAAAACCATCACAACATGTCGGGTCCGTACCGCGGTAAACCCGCCGACATAACGCCTCCATCTCCAGGACATCGTGAGCGCCGCCGGACCAGTGGCGCCCAGAGAAGAAGAGAAGACGACGATACTGGCTATGTCGCCGAGACCACCAGAAGTCCACCTAGACGGCCTGCATATCATTCCCAAAACTCTGCATCTGCCAGAACCCCTTTAAACCCATCTGGTGGCGCAGACCTGTCGCGAAAAAAGTCTTTGATTAAACCAGAACGTAACAGGATAACTAGAGATAACCCGCTGTACAATTACCATAAACATGCACAGCATATGGACGTTCTGCCCTCCACCACCGGTATCGACCCGGAACTCGCTGAAATGACATCTCAAACCAGCTCTGCCGCTCGACCTGTCGGTGGCCAACTTCGACACCGTTTGGACACCATGGACGAAGAGTCTTCACCTCTTTCAGCGAAAGCAGCAGCAGCAGCAGGCAGCAGGCAACCTAATAAGCTGTCGCGACGCCAGACCGAAAAGACTGAAAAGAGCTATCCCGAGATGAAGGCCGCCGAAAAGCGAAAACGACAACAGGATGTTCAGCCTCTGAGTCTATGGACCGTTTACTGCCATGCTATCACTTTCTGGTGTCCAAATGCGCTACTCCGTTTGTTTGGTAAAACGGGAACGGGTCCACAACGTGCGTGGAGAGAAAAAATCGGTCTTATCAGCATCATCTTGTACTTTTGTGCAGGTGTCGGTTTCCTCACTTTTGGTTTCACTCAAACGGTCTGTGGCGCTCCTGGTGTTCGATTAAAGGTCAACAATGTCGACAAAGGTTTCCTCATTATCCACGGTGTTGCTTACAATCTCGTTGATTCTCACCATCCTGCCGCTGTCGGTATTTTTCCCGGTGCCAATGTTCTCTTTGATCTGCCGCAGAAATGGGGTGGATATGATGGAAGCTTCCTCTTCCAAAATGTGAACGGCGCATGTAAGGGGTTGATCAATCTCGCCCCGGGTAGTGATGTTCCAACTAATAGTGCCGGCGACCTGGCTTGGTACTTCCCTTGCAACCTCTTCTCGCAAGACGGTTCCACTCCTGCCAATTATTCCGCTGGCCCCTACCTAGGATACGCTTGTCATACTTCTGATATTGCCAGACATGCATATTACGGCTTGAACCCTGCCGGAGAAGTTTACTTTTCGTGGGACGATCTCAAGAATGATACGCGAAAGCTTCTCGTCTACTCTGGCAATGTTCTCGACCTTGGCCTACTCGATTGGTTCAACACCTCCCAAGTCGCCTGGGACTCAATTTTCGATGAAATCAAGACCGATCCTACTCTCCTTGGCAAGGATGTCACCCATAGATTCCAAGGCCCCCATAAGCGTGTCGCTCAGTGTATGAGTGAAATCATTCGAGTTGGTAGCATCGACGTGGAAACTGTCGGATGTATAGCATCAAAGGTCGTTCTCTACGTTTCTTTGATATTCATTGTCAGTATCGTCTTGATCAAGTTCTTCCTCGCCCTTTTCTTCGGGTGGTTCCTTTCATGGAAGCTCAGTGCTGTTCGTAGCGCTAGCAAAGAGGAAAAGAAGCGAAGACGAGAGGAAATTGAAGCATGGAGCAGCGACCCCCAACGACCCGCCCAGTTCCCCGAAAAGCCAATGAAGCGATCAAGTTTCTTGCCCAGTACCAGTCGATACACCGCCCCCGGAGACCGACAGACTAGGAGCAGCAGATCAATTCCCACTACCATGGGATCTCAGAGCAACAGGGCTCTTATACCTCCAAATGCTGTCTATGGTAATACCACTGGAAGCCGTTCTTCTATGCTCGGTAGCAACTTGGATGTGAGCCGCCTTTCTGGAAATTTCAACGATCGTCACTCTGCAATCTTTAGCGAACCGACCACCTCGTACATCCACGAAGCCGTTGTTCCTCAACCACCCCCAGAGTTCCAACCTTGGGGTTTCCCACTCGTTCACACGATCTGTTTGGTTACTGCATACTCTGAAGGTAGCAAAGGTCTCCGTGCCACTTTCGACTCTATTGCCACCACCGAGTACCCCAACAGCCACAAAGTCATTCTCGTCGTTTGCGATGGAATCGTTACTGGGGAAGGTGAAGATCGCTCTACTCCAGAGCTCTGTCTTGAGATGATGAAGGATTTTGTCACACCTCCAAAACACGTCGAATCATTTTCCTACGTTGCTGTCGCCGTCGGCCGTAAGCGTCACAACATGGCTAAAGTCTATGCTGGTTTCTACGATTATGGCAACGACAGCAAAGTTCCTCGCGAAAGCCAACAGCGTGTTCCGATGCTCCTCGTCGCTAAATGCGGTACCGAATCCGAGCAAAGCGACAAGAAGCCAGGTAACAGAGGTAAACGTGATTCTCAGATTGTTCTCATGTCCTTCCTCCAGCGTGTCATGTTTGATGAACGTATGACCGAGCTTGAATATGAGATGTTTAGCGGTCTGTGGAGTATTACCGGAATTTCACCGCAATACTATGAGATAGTACTCATGGTCGACGCTGATACTGTTGTTTTCCCGGATTCTCTCACTCACATGACGGCTGCTATGGTTCGCGATCCCGAAATTATGGGTCTCTGTGGTGAAACCAAAATCGCCAACAAGACGGACAGCTGGGTCAGCATGATTCAAGTTTTCGAGTATTTCATCTCCCATCATCTTACCAAGGCCTTCGAATCCGTTTTTGGTGGTGTTACCTGCTTGCCCGGTTGTTTCTGCATGTACCGAATCAAGGCTCCCAAAGGTGCCCAGAACTATTGGGTCCCAATCCTAGCAAATCCGGACGTTGTCGAACACTACTCTGAGAATGTCGTCGATACCTTGCATAAGAAGAACTTGCTCCTCCTCGGTGAAGACAGATATCTCACAACTCTCATGTTGAAGACCTTCCCTAAGAGAAAGCAAGTTTTTGTCCCTCAAGCCGTCTGCAAAACCATCGTCCCCAACAAGTTCAAAGTGCTACTCTCCCAGCGTCGTCGATGGATTAACTCTACCGTCCACAATCTCATGGAACTCGTTCTCGTCCGCGATCTTTGTGGTACTTTCTGCTTCAGTAAGTTTACGCTTTCCCGAACTTTAAATCTCAAATCAGCTCTAACAAACTTTTCTAGGTATGCAATTTGTTGTCTTCATCGAACTCATCGGTACCGTCGTTTTACCAGCTGCCATCTCGTTCACCGTCTACCTGATCATCATCTCCATTGTTTCCAAGCCAGTGCCAGTTATCCCATTGATTCTCCTCGGTCTCATTCTTGGTCTACCAGCTATTCTCATCGTCCTTACAGCCCACAAATGGGTCTATGTTCTTTGGATGTTGTGCTACTTGTTCTCTCTCCCAATCTGGAACTTTGTCCTTCCTGTGTACGCCTTCTGGAAGTTTGACGATTTCTCCTGGGGTGAGACTAGAAAGGTTTCTGGCGACAAGGGTGGCTCTCATGACGAAAATGATGGTGAATTCGACAGTGACAAGATTGTTATGAAGAGATGGAGAGACTTTGAGAAGGGTACGTGATTTTGTCAGGAAGCATATTAGAAGGTAAAATTCACTAACTTTATTATAGAGAAGCAAATTCGCGGAATGACACGTGATAACGGGTCGCTCGCCGGATGGTCGAATCAATCTTCTTCCCAAGACAGTCAACATCAATGGGGACCTCCACAACTTCAAACCCCATATTTTGAAGCAGAATACTGAATTCAATGACCAATACTATGATACACACGAAAGCATTACTGTTCGTTCTCATCTTTTGCTTTTATACTGCTTTTGAATAGTTGGGAAGAAAAACTTTGGAGTTTTCCATTGCGAAATAGATCAATTCTCATAACTTACACTGTCTTGGCGTCAATTGGGATTTAAAATGTTTAAACTCTTTTTTCTCTGGTAGTTTTGGATTTCCTTGTTTCATCCTTTTTTTCATCCTCTATTTTGGCATTAATAACCCCTTTTTGACACTTCGATCATGCATGATTTAAAAATCACCTACTCTCTCGAAGTTTCTTGCTTTCCTTCTTTTTCCATTATCTCGTATTTTTCCGGGTCTGTGTCCAAAGAAAACGAAGCAGAGATATGTCTCCACCGCCAGGAGAAGCATGGATTGCGAATTTTTGCCTGATGAAATGATTGAACATAATTTTTTTTTCATTTTAACCATTGCGTTTTATGCATTGCATAACTAGTATTTAGTGTTAATTTTTTCACGGAAGGGATTTGTAGATATTCTGGCTTGGATATATTTGTTTATACCATATGAACGATATTTAATGTGATGTGTGCACTACGAAAAGTGAAAGGGATTTGAACTCGCATCCATGCATGTTTGCTTGCCAATTGAATTTCGGTCACGCTACTGTGGACCAAGCGATTCAATTTCAACCAAGCTTAGCTCATCAGAGCTTGCTAAACCTGACTCGGCAATAATAAGCAAGAGGCGGATAGAGGTCTCCCCTCCACCAAACGAAAGCCTGAAAGAAGGAAATATGTTGAATCCAAAGTATTCTCTTCTAGCGGTAATCCTTACCATCATCCTCATCGCCTTCCTAGCCTACACATCCCAAATCTTCGTCTTGGAGCTTGATACTCGTCAGTTCTACATTTTCAACACATTAGTCGGGTGCATCTGGATCACGTACGCGAGATGCATGTTTACGGATCCTGGCGGGGTACCTGATAAATGGCAGCCATCGTGGCAGAAACTCGAAACATTCGGTGAGGGTGGCGATGACGAGGGCGAAGTGATCGGTGATGGAGATGGAGAGGGAAGTAGTAGTGACGGAGAAGGGGGCGAAGAGATGAAGGTTGTGAGGGAGCAGGTCAAACCGGATAGGGAGGGGAGGATTTGGGGGAATGCGGATTGTAGATGGTGTAAACGTTGTAAGAGGTGGAAGCCGGCCAGGGCGCATCATTGCAAGACTTGTCAAAAGTAAGCCATTCTCATTGGTGTAGTTTGCTTGTTTATTTGAGTTTGGAGGATTGACTTTAATATTATTATAGGTGCACACTTCTAATGGACCATCATTGTAGGTTTATGTGCATGATTAGAGGAAATATGGGAGTTACTTTGGCTAATATTTGTATTAGGCCCGTGGACGTTCAATTGCGTCGGATACAGAACCTGGCCGCATTTCATACGGTTCTTGTCATTCGTCATCGCGGCGTGCACCTATCTTGAGAAATTCCTGGTTCAAAAATGCCTTGAGGTTTATAGGTCTCGAGATCTCCCGGCTGTAAGTATTTTTTTCAAAGAAGCATTCTGTCATTTGTAGAAGTTATAAATTTGGGTGATCTGTTAATCGGTCGACTTGTGGTGAAAGCAGTATCTTGGGCCGTCTCTTCAAGAGCTCCTCCTGTTGATCGTTCTAGTTCTAGTAAACACTCTTACAGATTTCGCAATCATAGTGCTGTGGATTAGAATCATAGCCAACATTGCAGAAGGATACACCACTATCGAATCATGGGAACAAGAACGCCATAGCACACTCGTACGGCGAAAGGTAGTCAGGAAGCAAATATTTCCCTTCGACATCAGCTTCTACAGTAACATCTGTCTCTTCATGGACGGTGGAATCCTGACCTGGTGGTGCCCGATCCTCCCGAACCGTAAGGTCGGTGAAGGAAGAGCATATGGTGGTGGATTAAGATTCGAAGTCAACGGTTTCGAAAAGACATGGTTGACGTGGCCGCCACCCGATCCTGAAAAGTTTGGAATCCAAGAGCGTAGACATCAGCAGAGGGAGTTGGAGAATGGGCCGTGGACGAGGGGAGAATATGATGTTAGTGATGTTTCGGCGTTTAGGAGACGGCAAAGGGAGGATATGAAGCGGTTTAAGAAGGATCCGGATAGTGATGAGGATTCGGTGGATGAGCAACAGAGAGTTAGGGTGGAAGAGGATCTGTTGGATTCGTATTTGGACACGGGATACGGTGGTACTATAGCGGATACGTACTATGATGAGAGAAAAAGACAGGAGCAGATGCAGAGGAAGTGGAGAAACGAGGATGGGGAAACTTTGGCTGACTATGGGGTGGATGAGGAGGCAGATATGTTGGATGATGAGGATAGCGTTCCACTTGCTGAACTGCTTCGACGTCGAAGAGAGAAAGATATATTAATGTCATCATCTTCTAAGTACCTGTAAACGGATAGATGGGTTATACACCGACTTTTATCGCTACTAACCGCGATATATACTTAAGTATTTAGCAGTCTCGTAATTAGTATGTTTAGCTGATATGATGCAACAAGAGATTTGTGGTTTGAGAAGCGTGCAGACGAAGCAGCAATATCAACATCAACATAGTCAACTACCACATCACGTAGATGTATCCTGGTCCTGTGACCTTTTAAGAACAGACAATGTTCTCGTCATCCCTTCGCCGCGAGACCCCTTGGTCGTCCGTCGTATCGAACCTCAGCAATTCGACTGTGTTGGTATTGAAAGGTTGGGGCTCTTCGCTCGCAACGAAAAGCGGAGAGAGGCTGACATCGATTTCATATTATTTAGAATCATACCATCTACGACACGCATCTGTGCATCTACCAGCAGATAATGCTTGCTTCCTCTTTCTCACGGAAGATGACATTGCGTCGAGCCAACTCCAAGCACAGGCTGTCCAAAGCCTCAAGCTTTGTGAAGCCGTTGCGAAATCTAGAGGTGTTATTTTTTTGAGTTGTGACTTTGATTCACACAAATTCGAAATGGTTCAGGATTTGTGAGTTTCTGTTTCTCTGGTTACGTGACTGCGATTTTTCTGATCTACAGGACTGCTTTTCGAGGACTTTTGGATATTATTTTTGTTATGACGTTATGGATGAAGCACTGATATTAATGAGAGCCATAGACTTAAAGACCACTTTGGCGAAGCTAAAATCCAGCCATTCATGTTGCCAATTACCGCTATTGAAGACTTGGTGGCTACCCTGGAGTCCTTCTTGCGAGATCTTAGGTCACAAAGGACGGCTCAAGCGGAAAGAAAGCAACGGCTACAAAATGCTCGAATGGCACGAAGTCTGAATCTGTTGGGGAAAGCTACTACGCATACTATGATTAATGAACACGGTAAACTGCCTACGCTTATACTTTTCACCCGTGTGAAATATAACCTGCTAAGATATGTGTACATTCCAATGACAGCTGTATATGCGCTCTCCGAGGCGTATTCCTCAATGGCCACATACTCCGAAGCGTGCTTGGACAACAGCGCGAAACGGAAATTAGCTTCTATTTTGATGATGGACGGAGAGGATGAGGCGGAAATAGGCCTGATTGACTCCCTAGTCGATTTTTGGCAGCAGAACCATACCCCGTAGCGGTAGGGTGCTGCTTTTTTTAACGATTACTTGTATAATCGTAACCAGATAATTATAAATGTTCCCAGGTTGCACCAATCCCTGCCGGATGCTGGTCGGGATCTTGGCTTTCAATTGATTGGCTACGGGTTGCCCCTTTGCAAAATGCAACACCTGCCTTGGGGATTCGAATTGGCTGCTTGGTGGATACGAGCTCCGGTGGTAGCATTGAAAAGGAGGTTTCGACCATAATTCTAGACAGATACCATGGTAAATAATTATAAGAGCAATTGGACGGCTTAAAAAGTTCAGATATCCGAGTCTGGATCAATCGGTTGCAACGTTGGAATGTGAGGTCTGAGTGTTTCTCAGCCGAAGAAACCAGCGAAACAGCCGTTTGCCCAGCCAAAAATTTCCGGCTTTGGTAAATTTGGACGACATGTCATCTCCCCCAGGGAGTCGGAAGGAGAGTGCTCGACTCACCTCCCCGCCGAGTACTCGTTCACCCCGTCGGGGTGCTCTGAAGACTGCATCCATTTTGCTGTCGATTCGACTATAAGGTATATTCAAGCTGTTCGGGTGTCCTCCGCCGTGTGTCACAACCACGGGGAGGAGAGCGCATGGTCTCCGGGAAGCAGCCATGTTCGAACAGATCCTCATACGGTTCCGGGGGGGACCAATATCAAGCAGCAAAGACGAAGATGAAGAAAGCGATGATAATTCATCAGACACTGCTACGACGCCCTCAGCGTCAGAAGGGCTCGTTGGCAGGGAGACACTGCAGTTGCCCTTACCCAGACCTATGCCCTACCGGCTCTCGCCCTCGACGTCGCTGGGCCGGTCACCCTCACCGCCTGCCTCGACCACAACCTCTGCCTCTGCCTCCTCCTCCTGCTCTCCTTCTTCCTCTCCTTCTCCTTCTCCTTCTTCTTCTGCCAGTCCTCGATCACAATCACCACGCCCACCACCATCATCATCAACAGCAACGACAACAATGGCAACCATAAGAAGAACGACCAGACAGACGAAGGAGCCGTCGACGGAACGAACGGTTCCAAGACGAGGGAGGGCGAAAGTTCTCCAGCAGGAAGAGGAGGTTGAGCGGCGTGGCCAGAAGCGCAAGGCTTCCGAAATGGCACCCGCTCCGGTCAGCGTTACCTCTCAGGTGGATGAGCGACCTCCGCCAGAGAAGAAGATGACGCGGGCCGAGGCAAGGAGGCAGGTGGAGGAAAAGCGCACGACTAGGTCGGGGCGTAAGTTGGGCGCTGAGGAAGGTGAGCACAACAACGTTGCAATTAAAAATATTCAATTGAACGAAAGGGCCAGCTCCTCGAGCAAGAGGAAGAGTCCGTTTCTGGAACCACCTGAACATCTTCTGAAGAGACCTGCATCTCGACGAAGTGTTCGCTCGACTTATGACGAGGACGAGGGAGGCACACCTGCAGCTTCTGGAGACGACGGCGACCTTTACGACATCGATAATGATGAATTCAATGACCACACTGGAATTGATGCTGATGAAAAATATATAGGCGAAGCTAGCGAAGCTCAAAAGCCGAGGCCTGGCGGGAGCAAGCGGGGGGCTTCTTCGAAGGTTTCTTCGAAGAAACCCGTTGCACGCTCCGGTGTCAAGAACACCGAAACCAGCCGGCCTCGAGGCGACGCCAACCGCCTCCACCACCTCCAAGCCACCTCCTCCCTAAAGGTCGAGGAAGACGCCAGGCGGAAACTACATCCGTTGTTGCGTCCGGGACCCGATAATGTCGCGTTCCCGTGGTGGCATAACGATGACTGGCTGGAAGAGGAATCTCCGGCCAGTAAGAAAAGTAAGTAGTTTCCTCGGAGTTTTTCAATACAGTACCATCAAATATGGACCTCGTGCTGATATATGTCTCTAGGGCGTCTTCAGGCGGACACGAAGATCGTCGTCGTCAATACCACCACCGGTGGAGGAGACGATGACGACTTCGAAGGCGAGAAGCGGACGGCTGCTCCTGCTCCAGCGGGACAGCAGCCTCGCACGGGAGACGAGCCTCGCAAGCTCAGATCTTCCACTCGCCGCCCCATCTCAAAGAAGGCTGGCAAAGCAGCGACCACCTCTCCGGTCGCATCCGTTGCTCCGGTTCCTGAGTCGAAGGTCGCTCCTCCTCTTGGGAAGACCGCCTTCGAGAGATATGAGCTCCCGGAGCCCAAGACTCCCCTTTCGAATGTCGATCCTTTGTCGGATGAGCGCTTCGCTGAGGCCCACAATATCAGGTGGGAACAAGAAAAAGTTGAGCATAAGAAGGAGCTTGAGAAGGAGCAACGGAATTTCAACCGTTACAAGCTCCTTCTATCTCAACTCGAAGCTGCTCAAGACGCTCAGGACGACAGCTGGACGGGAATTCTCGGTCTCGAGAACCCGAAGAGCGAAGGGGAGATGTCGATGCTTGCTCGAAAGAAGGATCGACTAATTGAGGAGCTCAGAGCCGCCACCCGCCGATACCCCGTTTACAGGACCGAACGGACGAGTATCGAACAAGGCGGCTACGACCCTAGTTTCGCCGGTTGGCTTGGAAAGAACAACCGACAGCCCCTTTCTCTGAAAGGCCGGGTCATACCGCGAAAGTACTGGAGAACCGAACCCATCGATGAGGACGACCACGATGAGGAAATGACCTCTGATTTCGACTCTGAATCTCATTAATTTTCTGGCAGTTCTGAAAAGCTATTTCTTTGGGGGAATAGTGGCTCGGACGCCGGGATATAATAGAGGAAGAGTGGGTTTCGAGACCGGTAAGCGACTCCGACTCCAGCTCCAACTCTCGTTAATTTCCTGGCAGTTCCGAAAAGCTGTTCCTTTAGGAGGAACGGTGGCTCGGGAATCTGGAATGCAACGAGAGAAGCAAATCTGGTTCCTTTTCATTTCAACTCTCGAGGTGTCCCTCGTTGATGCAATCCTATCACCCACTCCTTTGATCTGTGCTGAGTTCCTTGTGTTACTTTCATGACGCTTCGGAGCGTTCGGTATGCATTGATCATTCTGTATTATTATTATGATTATTATTATTAGATATATCCTTTGTATCATTATCACTTAATTTATAATTTGCTGACTATTGTGTTGTTTGTGTTGGCGTCGGCAAGGTATGTTGCACACGAAGACCAAGCCGTGCCGATTGCGGAACTGAACTTATTTCTAACAGGCACAATTTGTTCTCTCTCATTAGGCGCAAGCAACTGCAAACTTGACTATAATCATGACCAAAGATATCAAAATTGCAATCATTGGTAACTCAAACATGCCTTTAACTCTACTATCAAGTATCATGCTAAACTGTGGTGTCCATTTCAGGTGTTGGCGGGGTCGGTAAAGCCTTCCTCGGCCAGTTGGCTAGCTATATCAAGAAGAACAGCTCCACGGTTTCCATATCTGTAGTCTACATATCACGTTCGAGCGCGGCTCTGATCTCCCGAGATTATACTCCTCTCCCATTGACAGCATTCGTCTCCAAGGAGCTCGATGCAGCTGGGACAGCTCCATTGGCTGTACCAGACCTCATACAATTTCTTAAATCCTCAGACAAAGAGAGTATTCTCGTTGATAACACTTCATCCATCGACCTCGCCAGCACATACCCAGAGTTCCTCAAAGCTGGTATTCACATTGCAACACCAAATAAAAAAGGCTTTTCCTCGGAGGAGAGCTTGTGGAACGCTATTTTCTCCGCAGCAGGTAACAATGGTGGAAGTGGGGGTTATGTGTTCCACGAAGCTACCGTCGGAGCAGGTTTACCCGTCATTAGCACTATCAAAGACCTGGTAGACACTGGGGATGAAGTCACAAAAGTAGAGGGAGTCTTCTCTGGCACTATGAGTTTCTTGTTTAATGAGTTTGCACCGGTCGGGGCTAGTGGTACTCCAAAAGCTTTCTCTGAAGTCGTCAAGATTGCCAAATATGCTGGATACACGGTGAGTAACTGCCTTAGTATAGATACTAGTGCATGGCTTCCTGACTTGGAGTCTGTAGGAACCTGATCCAAGAGATGATTTGAATGGTCTCGATGTTGCTCGGAAACTTACCATTCTCGCTCGTTTATCCGGTCTTGAAATAGCTTCACCGACATCATTTCATGTTCAATCCCTAATCCCGAAACCATTAGAATCAGCCGCGACATCCCAAGAGTTCATGGATGGTCTTCCGAATTTCGATGCTGATATTGGGTTGCTAGCTGATGAAGCTAAGAAGGAAGGCAAAGTGATCCGCTTTGTTGGTAGCATCGATATTCCATCTAAAGCTGTCAAAGTTGGCCTAGAGAAGTTTGAGATCTCCCATCCTATCGCCGGCCTAAAGGGCAGCGATAATATTATTGTATTCTATACGAAGAGATACGGCGATCGAGCGTTAATCGTCCAGGGAGCCGGCGCCGGGGCTGAAGTCACTGCTATGGGCGTACTCTCCGACGTCATCAAGATTGTGGCAAGGATTAAATGATATCGAGGTTGTCCCTCTGCGTTTATGTACATAAAATAATTTAAAGAAGAGCAGCTTGAAGCTCATGGAGCAAACCAAACACCGTAACACCAGAAAACCACTAAATCGAAGTTTTTATATGAATATTAACCCGAGAGATTCAAGAAGGTATTTGATTCATATACGCTTCGAATCTAGAAGCGATATTTAACACCTCAGGTTCCGTTCTCGACCCTCCAAGGAAAGTGATACCGAATGGCAATGAACCCTTTGCTGCTTCTTCACTAGCGTCCGTCGCTGGTAGATGATAGGTACCCGCAGGAACAGCAACGGCACAAAGGTCGTTTACATTCCCGAAATGTGTGAATGTTCCAAGCGTAGAGTTCAAGGAGATTGGTTCCGCGAGCATTTGTTCAACAGTTGGATGCAATGGAGCCGTGGGAACGACAAGGACTGATATTCCCGACGGAGAGAATATTTCCAGCATTTGCCGAATATAGCTTTAAATCAATCAAGTCAGCGATAAGTTATGTGAGTCTAGGGAGGTTTCAGATATACATACAGTGCTTGCTTGTGTAAATCACGGAAAACATCGACGGCGGTGCTTTTTCTCTCGACGACATTCGTGAACAGCTCCCTTATGACTGGATGCAGTGCCTCGCTATTTTTCTCTAAAAAGTCATCAGGGAGGCTAGCAAGCCGTTCGATAACAAAAGTTCCGTCATAGAGAAGCTTTCCGGCATTGTCGAACGGTGCCCAGTCTACAGGAACTAGCTGGCCCCCGATCTCCTGGAGCTTCTTGACTGTGTCATTGAACATTTGTCGGAATGTAAATGAGCACACTCCTAGAGCTTCCGGCGGAGGGATTCCAAATTTAAAGGTTGAGAAGTGAGCGTCCACTGATCTCAAAATGGGTGGAGTAGCTTTAGCATAACGATCAGCTGCATCGTAGCCTTCAACCAACGACCAGACTGTGCGAGCGTCGGCTGTATTAGCTGTCATGAAGGAACAACAGTCGAGCGAGAGACAAGCTGGCGTTACACCCATGAAAGATACAGTCCCTCTGGTGGGCTTGAATCCGACGACGCCATTGAACAAAGCTGGCACACGGCCGGAGCCTGCTGTATCTGTCGCCAAACTGAAAGACACAAGTTTTGCTCCAACAGATACCGCACTGCCGGAGGATGAGCCGCCACTGATGTAATCCTTGTTGAAGACACTTCGAGGGATGCCGTATGGTGTTCTTGTACCATTCAAGCCTGTTGCATATTGATCAAGATTTGTCTTTCCGATATGGATTGCACCCTGTTCAATGACCTTATCGTAGACTGCAGCAGACCTGGTCGGAACAAACGCGAGCGGCGGACATGCAGTCGTAGTGGGAACACCCGCAACGTCGATAGAATCCTTAACGCTAAAAGGCACACCCCAAAGCGGTGGCAGATTCTGCCTATCCGGATATTTTTTCATTAATTCTTCTGCTCTGGCGAATGCTGCCTTCCTCTCCACTAGATGAATAAACACCGCAGGATCGATTTTGTAGTATTCTTCAATCTTAGCATAGACGGCCTCCAAAACTGTGATTGGCGAGACCCCGGATTTGTAGGACCTTTGGAGGTCGTCTATAAGAAGAGATCCATCCCATGTAGGTGGAGTTTGAGGAGGAGATTTCACATCAGAACCATCTGACGACACGTATCCGATGTCTGACTTGGGTTTGTCTGAGAGAGTGGCCGTGCTAGATAAGAATGGCTTTAGGGTTTCGATAAGTGGTTCCATCGAACCAACATATCCAAATAAGCCCTGAGACCAATAAATCATATCTAGGGATGAGGTCTTGTATAGCGGATTGTATCCATCCGTGATTTCTGTTAAGGCGCCTGCAAATCAAATTCAGTAAGCATAAAAGCCTGCCACACGTCGAAATATTCAGATATACTGTAACAAACGAACTTACAGCACTCGAACCCACGATCGTTGGCTTCTCTGAGGGTCGTAGTAACACAACATTCTGTAGTCTAGAAATTATTTAGCATGCATGACTCGTAAAACTAGCGATATGTATCACCAGGCGACTTACAACTCCTAAATTTCAAAGATATTAGCTTTAGATTACTGAGAAACATCAAGGACCGGAAATATTCCATACCTCCAATAATTAAATGAGTTATCCCTTCTTTTTTCAAGATTTCCATTAGTCTAGTATTGTAGAACGCACCCTTCCCGGGTTTATCCACGACAATTTCGGATTCGTGAGGTTGGAGCTCATCGACGAAATCATGACCATATTCTCCTCGAACCAGAAGCCGACCCATTGGGCCTTTATCGCCAATGACTTGCACATGTTGCTTGTTCCCTGGCGCAGCGGCTTGGCGAACTAATTTTGAAGACGGGCAGTCTGATAAATCCGGTACATGACCCTCTGGATTTATAAAATATCAGTATGAACTGGAATTTGAACGGGTGAAACATAAGCATACCCCTGGTATGAACGACGGGGAGACCGAGTTTTCTCCAAATCTCGAGTAACCTCGCTGTTGGTTTGATAGCAGCTTGTACATTTGTGAGATTCCCTCCCTATATATTTAGAGTAACAACAATTAACCAAGATTCGTAGGAACTATTGCGATGGGTGTTCACATACTTGAATATGACCAAATCCATTTTCGAGAAGGAAATCACGTTGCATGTCAATCACAAGCAGAGCCGTCGCTGCAGCCGGAAATGTGAAAGCATAAGGCTTTGCTGTGAAAGAAATTGTTTGAGGTAACGACTTTGAGATTGCCATTTTGAGAGCTGGTGAGCGAGAAATACCAAAGACAGAGATGCGGGTCAATCGATTCTACAAGATCAAATGTCCCAGAGCAGGAAAATGGAATGATTACACCTAAGACCAAACTTCAGCACTGAAAAAGGGTTCAAGAGGTTCTCTATATATAGGCAGCCTAGTGGTCTGATCTTCGAAGTCGAACTACATCATCAAAAACCGATTGAACTAGCTTCACATCTAAGATCAGGGTATGTTTCGAGATATGAATGCAAGAACATGAGCAAAGCCTCGAACTAACGCTAGGCTTTGGCACACAAGCTCACGCTCCGCGGCGCATCTAGTCAGGAACCCGATATAAAGATGAGAGATATGGATTCAAGCATTCAAATAAAATAGGTTTTCATAGACAAACAAATTTACGTGATTAATAGATAGACTAACAGTTCCCCGCTCAAGCCGCTAGGAGGGTACACGGGTGGGGAGTCGTTAGCCTTAACTTTCTTTGCAATGCCCCCCCAAGGCCGCCTTAAAACTCGGCTTGTAGATGGCTGATATCAATAATGTGTCCCGGCTTGCAGATAACCCGTCGGCCCTCGCAAAGGACATTGTCCTCGTCGCTGCTGCAGCATTGATGCATCGCCAACGAAATCGCTCGCCGCTCGCCGGACGGCAAGGGCAAATGTGACTACCTTTCCAAATCCGAGAGAAGGTCTATCAAAACCCCATTCTTGCCTTCATGCGAGTACATGGACAAGGTTACCAGTTGACGAACCGCCAGGATTGCTGCATCACGATCCTTTCGATTCCGGGTGGTTGGTTTTTGTTTCTGCGAATTGTCGTTAAGAGCTGCATGCAACCGAGACCCGTAGACCCTTGTCCACATGATGATTATCGATAATTATCGATAATAGAATGCTGAGGAGTGGTGTTTGAGTTCCCAAGAGGTGAGCGGATGGGATCTCGTGGGCCGAAGGTCAACAACCGATAAAAGAGATAGGTTTTCTGGTGGTGGGTCTCCCTTCCAAACGGACCAGGGCAGCCATTGGCTTTGATACGGCCGGCGGTGCAGCTTCGACGAAGAAGACCCGCCGCGGCGCCCGTCGGCCGGGTCAACAATCCAACACATCCCACGCTGCCGCACGTGCGCCCAACACAATTGAGAGGCTGAAGTCGCATGAGCTATTAGGAATGGCCGTTATTAATTTGTCCCACGCTGGTAAACACTCTCATGCGGACTCCACTTTAGTTCGCGTAAAGACACGAAGCAAGCATGAAGCTTGCACTTGCAGTCGGAAGGAAATCGATATTGTGCATGATGTCACTTGGCACTCTGGGACCGCGTTTGTGTAGACGACGCGATCTCGATTCTATCCTGCTGGTGGTGGAAACCTTTAATAATTTAGGTACTTTTTGCAGGCAGATTGATCTCTCAAATATCGTTCTTATTATGACCATTAATTTCAAGTCGCCGTTTGCAAAACTTTGTTACTCGTTATAATTGCCTGCGTTCCAACGGGACGAATAGGAATCTCTTATGCACAAGCGCCCATTTCGACTATCAACAGCATAGCTTTGGTTTGCTATACTCCTACCTGCCGGCGGGCCATAGGGCAGTAAAAAAATATAAATGAATCCTTGTCACCTCTCTTTGAACTAGCAACCTTATTAGAATGGCTTGGATTTGTGAGCGGGGGTTTGCCTGCGGTCTGTGTGACAGACCGCCCTTAGGCGCAACTAGGTTCTGTGCATGTCCGTTATCTTTCTGGATCCCGACTCTTTCGAGATGAACATGCACCCTGCATTGCAGAACCGAGTCGATCCAGGATGAAATCCGAAAGTCTGGTCCAGACTAGACGATCATGGGTCCAAGACACAAACTTCTTTGGTATCTTTGGCAGAAATTTGTTTCACCTGCAGCACGGCATGGAATACACGCGAGCTGCGTCGCGAGTGGATCTAACGGCTCCACCTCAGAGTCTGGTCAGGACGACTGCTGAGATACATGGATAGCAGATTTAAGTATAAATCTAGGTAGCACCTCGCCCATGTAGTCTCAATCGTTCAGCATCAACCTCAGTTTCTTCTTCTTTCCTAGGGTTCTTCAAATCTTGCCTTTGAGTAAAAAGACATAGTGCCCAACATGGTTTCGTTACCATCCCCATCAAGTATTAAGGCTAAGATCGAGCCCCATTTGCATCTTGAGGTTCCAAAGAACCCAGGCTCTTATGGCAATGCACGTTGGAGTAACCCAGGTAAGACCTCAGATTTACAAAGCATCTGGGCGGAACCCTATAGGCTAACTTTGAGCTTAGACTTGGACCCTGTTCCACCAGAGAAACGGACATGGGGTGCCGCTGATTATTGGGCATACTGGACGTCCGACATGCTCGCCCCTCCGGTAAATAAATCTTTCATTGCAACTTGACGGAATGGATTATTGGCTTATCTAGCATTATATTAGTTGACATCCACTGTGTCGGTCGTGATGTCGTTGGGATTCACAGCCAAGTATGTCTTTATGCCAAATAAGGCGTATTGAATAGGGCTAATTGGCAATAGGTCTACCTTACCGATCGTTTTCTGCGGGTTCTTGATCTGTTCCGTTGTTATTACACTCACTGGTAAAATTGGTGCCCGATAGTAAGTCTTTGCCTGCCAGATTCACAAACGACAAGAGATTGTTAGCTAATTTTCTGTTTTCAAGTTCCATCCCATACCCAGTCGTCGTTCGAGGTATCTTCGGCATGTACGGTTCTATGCCTGCTATTTTGCTTCGTGGTTTCGTCGCACTCATGTGGACTGCTATTCTTTGGTATGTAGCCAGATATAAGATGATTTCAGGTGGTGTTCTAACGAATGAAAATGAACAGTGTACAAGCCGCGGATTTTCTCCGAAACTGCATTACAGCGATATGGCCAAGCTTTGCAAACTTCCCAAATCACCTCCCCGACTCAGTTGGTATCGATTCGGCCGGCATGCTTTGTTTCTTCTTGTACTGGATTGTTCAAACCATTCTCTCTCTTATGCGCATCGAGAAATTGAGAATCCTCTTCCTCATCAAGGCTGTCGTTGTCCCACCAACTTTCCTTGCACTTTTCTTATGGGGAGCTATCGTAACCCACGGAGGCGGTCCTTTAGTTAAGGGACCAACCAAAATTACCAGTACATATATGAACACCGCATACAGCGCATTGACCGGCTTGAACGTCATCATCGGTTTGTTCAGCTCCATGGCTGTCAACATGCCCGATTTTGGTAGATTCTCTAAGAACGGTCTTGCTGGATACAACCAATTTTTCGCCCTTCCAGTTATTGGCACACTAGGTTCATTGACCCCAATTTTCGTCACCTCCGCTCATCAACAGCTACACGGCGAATTCCAATGGTACATGCCAGCCATCATTGCCAAGTTTGATAGCCGTGCCGCCAAATTCTTCACCGCGGCCAGTTTTATCTTGGCCACCATTGGAAACCAAATTGCTGGTAAGTGTTCATACGTCCTGTTTATGAAAGCTCATTTTCTCACAATATTTGGCAGCGGGTACCTTCCCATTCTCCAATGATGTTTCCGGTCTGGCTCCAAAGTACATCAACATCTTCCGTGCCACACTTCTTGCTGGCATCTTTTGCGTGGCCTGCCAACCGTGGTTGATCATCAAGAATGCTGCGGGACTTCTCGCTTTCCTCAGCGGCTACTCTTGTATGATGGGTCCCCTCGCCGGAGTTATCGTTTGCGACTATTGGATCATTAAGAAACAGCGATTCAATATTCGTGAGATGTACAAGGGAGACGGTATCTACTATTACACCCACGGGGTCAACTGGAGAGCGTGGACCAGCTTTTCTGTTGGCTTCCTTCCCACGTAAGTTCACTAAGATATCTCATTGAGTTTTCAAATTTTTAGCTAACACAATCCCTCTTTATAGTCTTCCCGGCTTCGCCAAGTCTATTCAACCAACTCTTAACGTCGGAGGTGCATGGAAAATCTGTAAGTCGCAACTGCATTGTCATATAACTTTTGAACAGAGACTAACAGTTTCCAGACACATTCGCATGGCTCTTTGGCTTCTCCGTATCGATGTTGGTGCACTATGTCATTAATATCTACATCTCGCCAGACCATCCTACATTGTTGGATGCTCCAGTTCTTCCACCTCAAATTGGAGAAGTTGTCGCATCTGACGAAGAGGCAGGAGTTGATAAATCCAGCCCCGTCTATAACGAGAAGGAGATAGAAGAGAAATAAAGATCACGATGATGTCTTCTTTTGATGTTTCTTGTTGCGGTGTAATTTTTGATATGATTATTGTCTAGGGTACTTGCTTTTAGTAGTCAGTTACAGTAGCATGTTTTAATTGTAATGTGAACGCAATCTTCGGTCCCAACCTTTATTCTGATTCCCTTTATGATTAAGAGTAAATTTCGGTACACGTGCGCAATATGACATCTAGGTTAGGCTGCGTAGCTAAAACAGGAGGTATAGTGGGATATATATATCAGGTATAAATATACTGTTAAGAGTTTTGGTATCTATATCTTAATAAGGAGAAACCCGTGGCATCAAGATTACTAGTCTCCCAGATTGATTGCGAGGCGAGGCGAATTTGGGGAACTTTGGGCTTAGAGGGGCATTGGATGGGTGGGCTAGACAGGCGAAAAAAAAGAAATACATACTTCGTAAGGGAAAACCCCACCGTAATCGAGCGTCTCAAATGTATATAAACGTAGGCAGGCCCGCTTTTAGGTCGAGAACCCGAATTTATTATTGTGGTATTTGCTGAAGTGTTCCAATCGATCGTGTCGAGTTTTTGGAAATCGTTTACCACAGACTGGACATGGATCAGCCTCTGCGACATCCTTCCACTCATTGAAAAGCCTTCAAAAGGTGTCCTTTGCTGAAGGGCGTTTACCCATCATATGCAGGGCTAGCTTGCTCGCAGTCCAAACACGATAGTTTTCCTGCTGAGTCGCGAATGGGTCCAAGATGCAATCGTTGCATTTGAGACTGGCAGCCGGAAGGTCTCGCAAGTTTTCGAAAGCCGCGATTAAATTTCGCCTTTCATTTTTGATTCGTTGGGCTTCATCGAGTGGCGCATCAATAAAGTCTCCCGGGAAGAGGACGTCGAAGGCTGTCTCTGTTACTTCTTCACCGACTTGTTATTCGATTGCGCCAAAAGCAACGTCGACCTCATCGGGATCCAAGTCCTGTTCGAAAGACTCTCGTTCGTCCATATGTTCGGGATCAAAAGGTGCATCCTGTCCATCCTCCCCCAATACCACAAGATCCTGTTTGGCTTGTGAGGGAATCTCGTTTGAGAAGGCTCTCGCAACCTGTACACAAAGATTCTTACGCAGCACCTTTCTTATCTTCAATATATTGTCAAGTTCCGCCTTTTCATCAGGCTCGATAAACTTTCTCACCTTTGCAACTAAGACTGGGAGATTCTCGGTGCCGTAGACGGGAATGTCATACTTGACTAAAAGGATGCAAATCAGATCCGTCAAACTTACCTCGACTTTTTGAAATTGTGGATCCTTCTGGAAAAATCCGGTAATGAATACCCCAAATTTGTTTATAGATTGAAGAATATAGTCAACAAAAGCTAGATAATCTTTCATACAAAATCACCTTTTTGGATTATTCTAGTACACCTAGCCTCATGGCGGCCATATTTTTATTCCCGAAGCCATAATCATAAAAATAATATATTTATCCCATTGGAGCGTAAACAAGAATTTCTTTACCTGCGTCTTTTTCTTGGGTACATAAAAAGAGAAGAGTACACCTTGTGATGGAATGAGTGTATGGTTGGAGGGGCCCAAGAATATCCACTTTCAATAATACATAAAGTTGCAATGGTGCGTTGAAAGCCAACAAGACCAATAACTGATCTAAGAGTTTTGGCTCACCAACATGTGGTTTCAAAAAGATAGGCACCTTATCAAGCTTGTAGTTGATAGGCAAGACCACTGGAGAATCTGGATTGAAATCCACTTCTTTAATTCGGTGTAGTCTTTGAAGTTTAGTCTACCGCTTTGAATGACAAGAACGGTCAAAGATATGGTCATATCGAAAGGAAAATCCTTAACGTGATTGCGTGCAAAGATGTTGAAGGTTAGGCATTGAAGAACTTGTTTGTGCTTCTTCCTAGTACGGATCTCTGCGTCTTTTGATCCATTTCAGCAAAATCTTCAAGCGAAGCTCGCGAGCTGGGAGCTCGATCAAAAAGTCAATATCTTCCCATCGAAGATACTGATCTGGGTAATGTTTGTTGGCCGCGAGATCTCCAGCACGGGGTCCAAAAATGACGCACACAGTAAAGGCAACGTACATTTACAAAGCAGAGTTGGTGTTGGAAGTTTCTGTAAGTATAATTTACATAAATAATAATAACTCTTCAGGTTTATAATAAGATTTTGGATAAGAAAGAATATTACATCCACGTTGCTCTGCAAGATATTGGATGTGATTGGAGAGTTCTCGCGACCAGCGAACATAAACGGTATTGAAAGAAGTATTTAGTTTGTAAATTGCCCAAATGGTGAGAGCGCTCTTTCAATTATATAAGTTGCTGACCTTCTAGTAAATATCGATTCTACCCTTCATTCTAATATCCGCCAGGTAATTCGAGTATTTATTTTTGAATTTTCGATGAAGGTTTCCGCCTATGATTAAAGAAGATTAGATTTGATGGTTATCAGGTATTGGATTGACTAATCACCTTCCAGAACTGCTCTACATCGTCCGTTTCCTCCATCATTTTCATAATCGTTTCATACTCTTCTTTGATCCGATTATATCCATCTTTTGTAGCCTTTGAATGCGGCATATGAAACTTGGAGGCCTCTATGTCCGATTTGGCTTGATCTCGAATTTTTTTGTTTGTCGAGGCTCTTGATTCTCTCAAGACGTTGCCCAAGGCCTGTGGGACGCCCTTTGGGAGGCATCTGGATTGGTAATGAGACGTTAGAAATATAGTCAAGCAATGTGAGGCCATATCAGAGTGTACTACTTACTGTAGATACCAGAGGGATAAATCAAAGAGAAATAAATAAGATGAAGAAGGTGAATAAAGTCTAAAATTGCAGCGTTATGAGATAAGAGTATAGCTTTGATCTGTTTCTTCGATGTTGCTGAAAAATTGCAAAGAAAGATATAAATTTAAGAAGAAAAAAGAGAGAAGAAAGATGGAAGAAGACAGAAAAATGTTCTGCTATGCTCGTAGATTAGGCTCGGCAAATCCTCTTTGCAACGCCGATAGATATGTGCATTATATAAAGTCGTGCAGTAAGATGCAGTCCATATTTTTGCTTGGAGGACATTAACTTCACCAGCTACAATGTCCAACTACAATAATCTGCCATTAGGAGCCGCGTAGCTCTCCAAACTGTTGAAGGAATGGTATTCGATCCTGAGGGTATTATATTAAGAGGGTTTATATCTCAATGGAGAATTATCGCGAAAAATTGAAATTAGAGAGGCTTAAATCAATTCCAATATTTTATATATCTATCTCAATTTATAGTGAATCTTAAAATGCTTGCAGGTACATCATCGTCCTCTGCTTCTGATTGTCTTGGAAAGAATACTCTATACAATTTTTTTATAGATCATAAGCATCAATGCTCTCTCCTTGGGTCTTTTTCTTCTTAGACCTATTTTGCTTTAATCTCTTGCAAGCTTTGTTGGCAAAAATATTTTTTAATCCCATGCAACCTGTAGAGAGATGTAAATTAGTTGTACATCCTGTATATCTTTTGTAATGCGAGTATCCCACTAATAACTTATAATTTTAAATTATTAAATTAGTGATATTAGTATTGATTTAGTAATTAAATATCAATAAAAGACTATATTTCTTAATTTTTGACTTGGAGATTTTAATCTTTTTACTACTACTATTACTAACACTACCTCTACTACTGGATACTGGATTGGATATTGGACTGGATACTGGACTGGATATTGGACTGGATACTGGACTGGCACTAATACTGGTACTGGCATTATTTGTATATAGACTTACTAGTAGTAAATAGTAATTATATTTTTATCCATTTGTAACTATAATTATGTTATAGACCACTATTACCACCACCATTACACACCTACCAATGGTGGTAGTGGTAATACCGTAATAATAAACAAACCATTGATGAGGTACTACAATCACACTAGTTAACACTAGTTTAGTATCTTACAACCTGATAGTCTCTAGAAGAATGACAAGATACGCGAGCATCCTGTGCATCCTGTGCCTCGTGAGCGAAAATAATTTTACTGACGTTTCTTGAGTGCTTAAGTGCTTTGGCTATTAGTTAGATATATCACATTATAAAAGTGTTGCCGATCATTGTCAATAGTATATATTTACTTTTTAATACCGATATGGTATGAACAGCTATCCGATATGGTGTAGTGGCTAACATCGTTCGCTTTCATAACACCGGGAATTAATCCCGGCATCTGACGAGCCGAACAGCCCCGGGTTCGATTCCCGGTGTCGGAATAATTCTTTTGGTCTTCTTCATTCAAAATTTTTTTTCTCTATCTCGATGCTATGTAAAGGAGTTCAAATTTCGTCTTTTCCCCAATTTTACTTCCTTCTATACCCTTGCACAGCTCCTTTTCAATGGCTAGCCCAGTGCAAACCGATGATATAAAACTGGTTGAAAGTTTGATTTTGTCAAACGCGTTTGCCCTCAAACCCAAACAACGCAAAAACAGCCGTCACCACCATCGAACAGCATTAGCTCAAGCCTAATGATACCTCACGGGCCTGCGGGACAAACCAGTCAAACGGGACACCCAAAACACACCAAAAATCGACAAAAGTAAGTGATTTAATTACTATATATCTTTTCCAATTCTTATTTTAAAAAATAATAAAAATTATGTCTAAGTTTGCAAATGTATGAATTTTATCTGATATTAAATTTGGGTTTTAATAATAAATTTTCATCAAGTTATTGAGTACTTTATAAGTTATAGTATATTTATTATATGAAAAATATAAAATTTTGTATGTGAGATTTTTAGATGCACATTGAATATAATTTGATGAAAATCTATTATTATAAAATAAAATTAATATCAATTTGAAATTATACGTTTGTGATTTGTGATATATTTTTTATTATTTTTTAAAATAAAAATTACGTGTTTTTTTGGTAAATTTTTAAAAATCAGAAACCAAGGGGGCCCCTTAGGTTTTGGTGTCGAAATCCGTGTCGCGTTTGACGGAGGTACGTTAGATGCGGACATTGTACATATAAACTAAACAAGATAAGAAAGAAAAAGGCACAAATATGGTTTTCACAGTACGTTCGGACCGAGACTAAGTACGTCCAAGGTCACCTTGACTAAAATTTGTCCTTCGTTTTAGCACAACTTCCAGGTGGAGAACTAATGTAGGCAAAGAAGGCCTTGTCTGAGCTTAAATGTCCGAGCCTTCTGCTCTTACGTTTACCTTTGCAGCGTTTTAGGCTGTCATATAAGGCATGACAATCCACCAGCTTAGGTAGGATATCCTCCACACCCGTCTTTGTACTTTGAGGTGCCGAGACCGGGGTTTTGGTGTTACTACCGATTTTGCGATATAACTAACGCATCTCGTCGTAGCCCTACGACGTTCTTGACTAGTTCTTAGCGTTCCTTGTCATCTTCTCTGATTTTAAGCTACTCCATTCGCATCTACAACCCAGTTATGCTCACTGATCAATATAGCGATGATACTTATCGGTCTCGTACCCAGACGTCGCAGAGAGCGGTAATATTTATAGGGTATAGGATATCTCAGAAATAGCTCGCTGCAATAACTGCTTCAGTTAAATCTTACAAGCAAAAAGCATCCAAATGCTACTTAGGATCCGAGGTATATAACTACTTCAAAGGCCTAGCACATAGTGTTTTGTGTTCTCGTCGTTGGCCCTCACTGAGAGCAGATAAATTTATATGTAAATGTATGTTGGAAACGTAACTATAAATAATGCAATAGGAGGAAATTGTGAAAACGATAGTACTAAGAGATCAGTGACGTGGAAACATCTTGGAAAATAAGTCTTCAAATCGATATTGAAATCCGGCGCCGATACTCTCATTTTGTATTTACTGCTCTTCTAAAATGACATAACATTCCACCTGCACGAATTTGTCGAAACTGCAAAAAATATCTCGCAAACACCAGTACGAAACGTCAACGCGTCACATTAGCGTAATAATGATCAAATATATTCTTATTTAAAAGATAAAAGGGCTAAATTGCATTCTGACTATTATCGCAACGAAAATAACAGAATATTCGGTTTGCCAATATAGAGTTATTGCGTGTGCCCACTTAATAATTCTCCGAATGATCTAGATGAGGTCACAACAATTTCTCAGTCGGCTATTCTTTGCTATCATCGGTGGTAGTCATGTGATTAATGTCGCTGGTGTCTCCACATCTGGTTTACGAGACAAGCAAAAGACTAGCCTGCGAGACTCTGGCGATCTCGTGCCATCTAGAGTGTAAATCCCAATATGGAGTGCGAGTATCACGAGTGAATGTAGTGAAGCATTGACATTTTCTGCGAAAGCTAAATAGGCAAAAGGGACCAGGCTGCAGGAGCGCATGAGGCTTTCAGCTCCACTGCTCCTCCGCGACCTTACTGTAGTCTTAATGTTAGATAAACGGACATGACCATAGCCCTACTCTACTTCGCGCGAAAAGATGTCAGCATGATATCAATGCAGGTTCGCTACCAATAGCGTAAACATATTACCAATTCCGGGGTCGTGACCATGACGAAAAACTTCTCTATTGGGTAATTTTGACCCACAACTTTCGAATCATGATTTTTGGCTGGGGCTGAGGACCTTCGATATTTGCTTGCGACAAATCGTCAGCAACGTCAGACAGATGGTTTTTGCCACATGCATTGTGCATTGACTTTGGTCTTGGATGCAATATCCTTCTTGTCACATATAAATACTCAGAGATTCGTCTTTAGACTCATCATTTGACTTTAACTACACATGCACTAACATAGATTCACACTATCTGTAATTCGGGCGTCCCTGCAGCTACTGGACTGGTACAAAAACTATATAACGGAAGCAGCCGAGCAAAGTTCAAATGGCTAGCCTGTTGACCATTCCGATAGAAGTCCGACTATTAGTCTTGGAACAACTTCTAGTATCACCATTTATCTCGGAGGAAACTGGAAATCCGGAAGTGTGGCCATTTCTAAGGGACGCTATCTTGGCCACGCGCACGGAAGGATTGCATCTACTACACCCCCAAGTGCTGAGAACATGCAAGAAAATTTACGTTGAGGGGATCAAGCTCCTGTACTCGAAAAACAGAATCTGCATTTACCCACCGAGTATCGCAGCTTCTGATGTTGATGTGGGATCCGACTGCCTCTCACAAGCACTGCGGTTTTTGCGGGGAATCGGAAAGCATAATTCGAGCCTGGTTCGCCGGCTGACGATTGGTGGAGGTTCTGGTTTGCTTCAAACAGAGCATTTGAAGGAGTGTTTCCAGCTCGCTACCGGACTGGGCGACCTGAGGCTGCTCACGCTTGGCCCGCGTTGCAAGGCGCCGTACAGCTTCATGCTGCAGTACTATCTCAACGTCCAAGCTGCCTCGAAGGCTTCCTCAACGGCATTGACGTTAATCTCCAGCTCCGTGCCGAACGGATTCGTACCCGAGGGATTCGGTTTTATTTATCTCAGGTTTCAACGGGAAGATTCGCGATTAGATGGCGATGTGAGGGTCGGATTGGATGATTCTATCGTCTATTTCCGAGAGAAGGTGCGGGAGCAGGAACGTGAATGGGCGAAACAGGGCTGGAACTGTAAGTTCATGCATCAAAATACTTCTCACGTAAAACTTTCCCGACCGAACAGAAGGGTTGACTCTGCTCTGTGAACATAGTACCGGTAATGTTCGAATCTAACCACGGAATAGTATCGTTCGTATAGAAAACGAGAAGGATATGTTTGCTGGGAACCAACATTTGGATTTGGTGTTCTTCACTGTTGATGGAAGCTATGATCGAAACCCACACCTTACGTTGGAAAGGGAATAAGAGCAAGAGGGGTTTTTTTTTTTTTTTTTTTTGTCGCACGGGCAATATAATGTCAATTGTGATAGGTTCAGTCGACTTGAACGGCATTGGAAAGGGAAAATAGGCGTTCAAGTAGGAGAAATGGTCAACGGAGTTGGGATAGCTTTAATTGACTCGCATTATACATATTATTGAATTTGAATACTAAACATGAAAAGAGTGAGACCGAACCAAGCAAATCTGGTTGAAAACTAGAAAATCGAAATACCGCTGTTCGCGCGACCCAATGCTAGAAATTTCAAACCTTGAGGAGGGGCAACTTCGGGGTATACTATGTATGCAAATATACGCGAGCTGCCTGTAACCTCCTCGTTTCGAAGCCGAGTCGCCGGCTGCACCTTCTGAGTCCGTTCCTGCCGTTATTAATATCACCGACGGTCCATGCAGTTACCGAAATCACATTTTTCTTCTTTATCTTTGTTCAGCAATCTGGTAACATGGAAACGCTCTGATCGTTTTCGCAAATCGACATGTGTGACATGCCTTGCCAGAGTGTAAAGTACCGTAATGGAGATGTCCTGTTTCCCCCCACAGTTTTGAACCTTGTCAACCTCTTTTAGCCTGCAGCTGACCCCACCAAACGAGCACCCTTTGCTTCTTCCTCCCACGCAGAACAGTCCGAAGCCAGACACTTGGGGGTTTCCCATTATCATCATCAATTTGCAGATTGGGCTTAGTGCCTGGTGGGACGACATGCTCTGCGCACCCGCCATCAGCTAAACACCTTTTCTATCATTGGGCCCTTCCGACTTCTTATCTATCAACCTCTTTTTGTTGGCTGCCTCGAAATTTTTTAGTTTCCACCAAGCCTGAGTCGAATGCAGCCAAAGCAGATGGCCTTTATCGTTCTGCGTCAAAAAGCATCTTGTGCATGCGAGGTAGCGCACTAGCTTGCGCGTTTTTTTGCACGTCGAACCAAAAATATGTCATTCCTTCTGTCTTGCTTCCCCCCTGCTTAGCCTTCGGATGATATGGGTTTCATTATGTTCTGCCACCGACAAGCAGGCCTTGATATCCAGATCGCCCCATTGCTTATGAAGCCCAAACCAGTTTGTTGACACATGCATTGGATTTCCTGCATCTTCGGACCAATCTACGACACCAGATCTCTCAATTAGGACCCTTATTTGGGATATACCTGGGTCCCTTGAGGCTTTCTTATCAGTTCGCGATGGTAAACCTCTGGAGTAAAATCTTACCTTTTTAACCGCGATATCATATACACTGACACTTGAAGCTCGTCAATCGGTCAAGATTCAGGCACCTGTCGCCCCACAGATGGAGTTACAATGGTAAACTTGAGGTTAGCCAACAAGCACCTGGCCGTGAATTTGTAGGCTAGCTTAGAGCCAGGCGATTCGCTTGGGGTCCTCGGCTTTGTCTAAAAAATTTAGAGAAGTGAATAGAAGGGAAAAAAAAAAAAAAAAGAAAAAGAAAGAAGAAGACTTATTGATTCCAGACGAATCAGAACAGGAATGTGACTTCATAGAGTTTTTTCTTTTAACCAGATTTCTTTCCTCCCTAAAGCAGATATTGATCACGTTCTGAGGACACCTTACTATTCCAATAATATTTTTTCTTACTCTCTTCGTCTTGATTGAGCTCCAGTCCAGTGGACCCCGTAACAAGTTGATCTTTGGCGACTGCAGCCTCATCAAAGAAGCTTTCATTTGGCGGGACCCTGGGTTTTTTGCCCTTTCGAAACTGTTTCCATCCTGACATTGCATTGCAGCTTTAATTGGACCCCGAGACAGGGCTCGAACCACAAGAGTAAACATTAATCAACCACGGCAAGCGTGTATCTGGTTGGCAATTGAGCTTTATCAGTTATCTTTTTATTTAATTTCATTGTATTTTTTTAGTGTCGAATGGTGGCCGGGCAGGACCAGCACCAGCCCATATCAAACACAAAGATTTGTCGTGTGCAACATCACCACGCTTGGACCCCAGATTTGATCTGAACTCGAAGCTGGTTATCAGAAACCCAAGAACGCAAAAAAAGAAAACGTGGCTCCCTTCTCTTACAAGCCCATACCCGTATCTACGGACGTTCGATAAGAAAGCATCTTCCTCTGCAAGGTCCTGTTGCTGGTTTATCTTGCAATATTTCTTGCAGCGAGTAGAGTGATCTGTACCAAGCAATTGACCCAGCTGCCTGCCATTGCATTCCAAGCAAGCCAATCTTGCAACCGATAAACGTTGGAGAAACCGAGTTGGGCTGCCCAAGATAAAGATATATCATAGTCTCCCACGTTTTAATAGTGAGTAAGTATCCACACTTGCATTTTGCCCGAATGCCATTTCTTGAATACTATATTCTCGTTTTAACTCAGCGGTGTTTTTTTCCTGCTCTACTATTACTATCTCTCTTGGCCAACTTTTTGTAGCTATGCTGACGGAGACCCTAGGACGCGGTCCAATATTCGGAACCGCCTTTGTCCACAGTTTTTGGCGAACTCCGCAAAAAGGCCAAAACTTGGATTCACCTTCAACTGGGGGGCCATAAGACCTTTTGTTTCTTTGTCTCTTCTTTCTCTTTATTTCATTTGCCAGCCGTAAAGGTTTACCCCTGGTACTAGCATCTGGCAGTTTTAGCTCTTGCATTAACGACAAGCAAGTGCCCTCTTGTTAAATCGGCGACAATAACGATCCGAGGATCGGGCATAATTTACCCCAAAGAGCCACTTCTATTTCCTAACTTTTATAAATCAATACAATAATCATATTGTCATGGCTGAGCCTTCGAATCCGAATGCTACGTCTGCGCCTACCCAAGGTTCGCAGACAGTCACCCCGAGTTCAAATGCAAATCCTGGACGGAAATCACCTTCTGCAGCCCCTCCTCCCCCCTCTACTCAATCGACTTCTGCCACGACATCGACAACTACAAGAAGTAGAAAAGACCGACCTTGTGATGCTTGTAGAAGAAGAAAGTCGAGATGTGTTATGAACGAGGACAGTTCCATCTGTGTTCTGTGTCAATTTCACAAGCAAGATTGTACTTTTTTGCAGAGCCCCCAGCCTAGAAAAAGAAGGCTTCCTGTTGCCAACACTGGCTCGGACGACGAGAAACATTCCGTCTCGAACAAGAAGAGGTGAGTTAGAATGATTGTTACCCAAATATCGATCATGTTACACAGCATATTAACGATCCACCCTCTTCTTTTTCTGGCTATTAAGAAGCATGGATGAACCTGATTCTCCACGAACACAGGCGAAAAAGGGTTCTGGCACCGAAGAACCTAAGGATTCTCTTCGACGAACGCTTCCTCCTGACGACTATGCGAATTTACCAGGACCAACTCTGCTGAAGAAAACTCTCGGGCTTCAAACTCACCGACATAGCGCTTACCTCGGCCCGACATCAGAATACGAACCGGTTTTGATTGATCTTTGTCCCTTCGACCCGAGAGATGAATATAAGCCCACAATCAGTAGCTCGACTGGAGGAAGTTTCCGTCGGGTCGCTGATTCAACCACATTTTTGATGCTGCCTGATAAAGATACGCCAAATAAAACGAACGAACTAGATGACCTCGACGCGATAGAAAGAGTAGTGAACCCACACGGACAAGCTTTAATAAATCTTTACTTTCGGATCGTCCATCCGTCGTTTCCAATTTTACACAAAAATGTCTTTCTAGAAAAATATGCTCGGACGCACAGAGAATTTTCCCCGCCATTATTAGCAGCAGTATACATCCTCGCCCTAAACTGGTGGAGTTACGACCGGGAACTTTCAGCACAGAAGAAACCAGATGTTGCGGCCTTGGAAAAGCTTGCCTGGAAGACAATGTCGGAAGTAATACACCGTCCTAAGTTATCAAGTGTACAGGCCGGATTATTATTACTCCAACGACCTGAGGGCGATTCTTGGGTCCTAACTTGTCAGATTGTGGCAATTGCGCAAGAACTCGGTCTGCATTTAGATTGCACAGGCTGGAAAATTCCTAACTGGGAGCGTGGTCTTCGGAAAAGATTGGCTTGGGCGGTATTTATGCAAGATAAATGGGCTGCTCTGACGCGCGGTCGACCCTCGCACATAACACTATCGAATTGGGCTGTACAACCGGTCACAGCGAACGATTTCCCTGAAAGCTCGTTGGATGAGAATGACGAGGAGGCCGGCGCGGAGGTTGACAAGGGGAGGATGCTGTTCACAGAAATGATTGAGCTCACAAAGCTCACATCTGAGGTGTTGGATGGATTTTTCACAGTTGAGAACCAGGCTTCGATATACCAAGAAGCGGAGCAGAAAGGCATAGAAACTGTGCTTGAGAGAGCTAAACCAGTTCAGATAAAACTGAAAGAATGGTACTCTCGACTACCCGAATGTCTTCGAATGGATTCCTCGAAGGTGAGGAAATTGAGCTCAAATGGTAAGTTTAATAAATCTCTGAAAATTTGTATGAAAATATCTAATATGAATGACTCGAACTAGGTTACCTACATTTAGCGTATTTTGCAACAGAAATCACGCTCCACCGATCTATTATCCGTGCCCTATCTCCCTCCACCAGCCTATACCTTGTCCATATATGCCGCACAGCAGCAAAAACCAGGCTTATATCAGCAATCGAATTCGTAAACCGACTCAAGCCGGACCAACTGCAATCTTTCTGGTATTTTGCATCAAGGGTGAATTTTGCATTGATTGGAACGTTCGGGTCACTGTTATGGGCAACATCCCAAGTTTCGATTGAGAGCGAATTTTACAAGGCGAGGCTAGATGAATATAGGTGGACATTGAAAGTTAGCAGCAGAGGGGCTACTTTTATGGATTTTGCACTGAAGGCCCTCGATGCGAGTGCGGGTTATTGCATGGAAGGCGTAGCTGCAGACAGCAGTGCCATGGCCAATCAAGGTCAAGGGGTCAAAGGTCTTGCCTTTCAAAAAGAGTACGAAGACGAGATTATGGCGGAACAGGACGACTACGACGAAGGCCCAGTAGTGACAGCACCAAAACAAAACACACAGATCCCGGATAGCAACAGGTTTCCGAATTATAGCTACGGTACGCCCATAGAGCAGCAGCTGCAGAACTTTGGTCACACGCCATCGTCAAACTACAGCACGGGGCAGAACAATATTCAAAATCGAAGAGCATCCATGATGTCGACGAACACGTCTCTAGACATGGCAGGGCAACTTCCTTCCGCCTCTTCTGCCTCTGCATTAAACTACTACATGCTGCACCAACATCAGCAACAGGGGAATGCGGACGACTTTGGTGGAGAGGACTGGGAAGCAGATATGGAGCGGATGCATGTTGAAACAGAAGATTCAAGCGCCCGAGGTTATGAAATCGGGACATGATAGTCATTTGCTAGTTTTTTGCCTAGAGTGTTGGCGGTGGGCCTTTTTGAGCATTAAATTTAAAAGGGTGGTTTTTTTTCATTACCTGCTGTAAATTTAGCGCGCGTCTTCACGAAACTCACAGCCGTCTTCGCAATTTTAGGGAAGATGATACTCAGTCTAGTTAGCACACTTTTTGCATAATATAGATGGATATATATACATAGCTAGAAAGCACTTGGGTTAAAGCAATGAACATAGGTTACTATGGTCAAGATCTCGAATCTGTATCGGGTTTGGTAGCTATCGGCCATGTCACACCACATTCACGCCTACCCGACGAGCTCCGAAGATAGGATTTAAATTTGATAATGAAAATGATAGCAACTGTGTAATTTTGTGTGTTGCGCGGTTGCTTGTTCACAAACCTCATTCGCAACGCGGTGTGCCTGCGAAGTTCTCAGCGAGACGCCGACAGCGGAAAATGCATATGCCACAATGCGGCGATCCCTATTACACCTGCCGATAAAACGTTTGGCATGGGCTCTCCGCACATCAAAATTGACCCAGATTTCCACTCTGCGGTTCTATGCGTCCGAGGCATCACCGGACCCTGAGATCTATGACGTCGTTGTGGTAGGTGGCGGCCCTGTTGGATTGACGCTCGCCGCTGCATTAGGTTTGAACTCATTCCGTAAATTGTCGAAATTTATTTTAACGACGTCTAACGAATTCTAAACAGGAGCTGCGCGAACGACGAGTCATCTCAAAGTTGCACTCATTGAGGGAATGAATCTTGCTCCAACCCGGGATTGGACGCCAAAGCCCGAGTACTTTGCCAATCGCATAGTGTCACTGATTCCGAGTACCGTCAGGCTTCTCAAGGAGATTGGCGCTTGGAAACATATCCGCCAGGATAGAGTACAGTCATACGATGGGATGCAAGTATGGGATGGGATGACCGGTTCCCGTGTCGAGTTCGATTGGAACAAGTTATGGGGTGGGAAGGATTCGCAGACTGATACAACAATCGCCCACATGGTCGAGAATGTTCACCTAGGCCATGGCCTGTTAAAGGCTATTGGCCAACTTGCACTCAAGCCAACTTTGATAGATAAGACTAAGGTGGAGAATATCGAGTATGGCCAGATGACTAAAGAGGTTGACATGAGAGACTGGCCTATAGTCACATTGAGCAATGGACAGAGGCTTGCCGCGAGATTACTGATTGGCGCAGATGGCGGAAACAGTCCCGTGAGGGCTTTCGCCGGGATTGAAAGCAGAGGATGGGATTATGATAGGCATAGCATGGTAGCAACCTTCAGGATCGAGGACGATTCTATGTTTCCAAAGTTTGCATATCAACGATTCCTTCCTTCTGGGCCCGTGGCTATCCTGCCGGTATGTTGAGGCTTGCGGCTCTACCTTCTGATCAAAAAAAACTAATGTTGAATTGCATTCAGCTGCCTGGAAACTTTGCCAATCTTGCCTGGTCTACGACTCCGGAGAAAGTCGCCCATCTCAAGTCATTGGCTCCAGAAGACTTCGTGGCAATGGTCAACGCGGCCTTTAGACTTTCTTACACTGATATTGACTACCTCCATAATCTTAAAAGTGGGGTAGTTGAAGAGACAAAGTGGAGGGAAAGTGTCACCAAGTTTCCAGACACTCCGCAAGTCCCTGTGCGGATTACCGAGGTTCTCGAGGGTTCACGCACCTCATTCCCTTTGAAAATGAAACATGCGGACAAATATGTTGCAGAGAGACTAGCATTGGTTGGGTACGTATATCGCCTTCACAATTGCGCATGGAGCGGCTCGGAATTGCCGTAGCTAATCAAATAATAGAGACGCTGCGCACACAATACATCCAATGGCAGGACAAGGCCTCAATTCTGGGATCGGTGATGTTTATTCCCTAGTCAAGGCGCTTTCAGAGGGCATCATGCATGGTAGAGATATTGGTTCATCCTTTACTTTGGAGCCATATCAAGCCGAAAGGTACTTGCCAAATAATGCCCTGCTCGGTTTTGTTGATAAACTTCACACCTTATATGGCTTTGAGTCAGGACCATTGGTTCCTCTCCGAAGTTTGGGTGTAGAAATAGTGAACAGAGATTGGTTCGGGTTGAAACGGTTCTTGATGAGCCAGGCGGCGAAGTCATAAATTTCTCATGACTTTAACGAGCGGATAACAATTTTAGCTGCAAATTTGTACATATAGTTTGTAAATTCCTTTTCAATAGAAAGACATAGATTGTATTATCCTTAAATTATCGCCCTAATATACAGCCGTGAATTATATCATTCTTCTCTTGAAAGAAATGTTCAGCTGAGTTTCTGATAGAATTGATGCTAGCGACGCTGCATACCGTTTCAGTTCATACAAATATTCTGATTCAGCACCAAATCTGATCGCCCAATTGATGCGGGGACGGTTCTCCAGGGACAAAATGTAAGGAGTGACGGACGTGGAGAATTTGACGAGTGGTCGTATTATTCAATCGTGGCGCATCGATATTATATACGTTCAAGCGCCTATAGATTACCTTGTTAGCACCGTTGTTTTCGACAAGTCAGGACTACTCAATACGGACCTCAAGCATCACCACTGAATTGCCACGGATAACAACTGTCCCGATTCTTTCCTTTTCACCACCAGCCTTCTCTTCGACACAATCGTCCATACAAAGGTTTAGGAAAATCTGCGTCGGCATGTCAGTACGCTAAGATTCAATTGCCAGTAAAACCAAGTGTGCGCTATTTGCTCTCCATACATCATATCCACGTAATATTCCAATTATCTTTCGCGATCCGTTCAGCTGGACGAATAGTCGCTTCTCGAGGTACTGTTTCATTTCGGGGTATTTGTTAGGAACCCCGGGCTTTCGCTGGAAAAATTGTCGTTGGCGGAAGGACCTACGTACCTTTTTGAGTTCGGGTTGAGCTTGCGGCATCTTGTAAGGAGTGCAGGTGCCTTTGATAGATTAAGCGGAGGGGACGTAAAGGCGTGAGAGGGAGGACGAGGAGATGTGTCGATGGGAGAGTGAAGCTGTCGCTGGACGCGATTTTTCTTGGTGGAGCTGGCTGGTCTTGGCATTTCGCATGGTCCAGCAACCAGTCCTACACGTAGTGACGGCACATGCGCGTCTTTAACATTCAACTCAGTTTCCATACTTCGACACTCGTATGCAAGTATGCTTTCTACGAACATTAGTTGGATTTTACTTCGCGGCGCCTTCTTGCTCTGTTGACATAATTTTGGAACTGAAATCGAAGGTCTCCGTTGTGAGAGATGTGTAAAGGTCCGGAATCGACAGTATGATCCACTCCTCCCGAATCTCCATCATGTTCATACGCTGACGATGTTTCCCAGCATATTTAATCATAAGAAGAAGAAAGCATCTTTGCTGAAGTGCACTGTCTTATCGCTTGCTTGTAACGCTGACGAGTTACATCGAATATGGTGACCGAGAGAGCCACCGAATTTGATCCCTCAAAGATCAAAGACCAGGCACTCCGAGATCTATGCAATGTCCTCGAAGGTGTATGTCTCACTCTCCCGAGCACATGAACCAACGTTATCGACATATTGTACTAATGCTTGGAGAATAGGTTCGAGGGAAGAAATCTCTGGTTGTAGACAAGGCACTGTCTGGTCCGCTAGGGCTAATAGCACAGCCTTCGTTACTCCAGGTAAGCTGCTCGCGGCATGCTTGCTCTTAAGGCGAACCTTTTGATATTGATAGCACTTCGCGATCCGTGATATAGGACTATGGGGTCGTTCAACTACACTGGATTGAGGATGACAACATCGACTATACCGCCTCCAAGAATATTCTTTACATCGCAAGATGTACTGCTAAAAATGCATACTCCATAGCATGTCAGTAAGTTGCTGTCTGGTTTGTAACACCTGGTTCCTTTAGAGCCGTAAACGCTTTATCAAACAAAAACCCCTGCCGGGATCTTAAAAGTAGGCTATGTCAACTTTCATGCTTCTCCTTGACATAGTCAGTCTTGATCCCAAGATTATGGATATATTCTCTGCCGTGATGATGAAGAATCAGTGTTTTGCTTTGTATCTTCAGTGCTACAATGATATACTTCGAGACCATATAAGAAATTTATATTTCATTGGTCTTAATCTGGTAATTATGGCTGACAATTTTCAATAGCGCAGATTAAGAACGCCCCCAAAATACCAGGCCAGGATTTAGAGCATTCGCTATTCTTTGTCCCGCGGAGAACACCACTCTGCGATCGAATTCTAGAGGATGAAGGTGTATTTGGTGATGTTACCGTGAATGAATACCCGCTATACTTCATCCCTTTAGAACATGATGTCCTATCTCTTGAATTGGACGATGCTTTCGAGGACCTCTACTTGGTATTCATAATCTTTACGGCGATGACTACGTTCTAGTAAACCACTAGCTAACCAGAGGACCATATTCATTCTTAGCACAAAACCTACAGTTCGATCTTCAATTCTGCAAAGGCGTTGATGCTGCTACAACAACAATATGGTCTATTCCCTAGAATAACCGGCCAAGGCGATAAAGGAAAAAGGCTCCTAGATGCCCTGCTCCGGATGCGAAATGAAGCTGCTGCGGAAGATGCATCAACATCTATGGCCCTGGCTCCCAGCTCTATAATTGAGAACCTAGTTATAATCGATCGAGAGACAGACCTTGTAACCCCGCTCTTAACGCAACTGACGTATGAAGGGTTGATTGATGAGATATTTGGTATCCAAAACTGTGAGTTTCCTTTAAATTTCAAAAGTGCATCTGACATTCAACCTGACACCTTATTCCCTTAGCACACGTCGAGCTGGAAGCAAGCATCATCGGTTCAGCAATGCAAAACCCTACGGAAGCTACAGGCAGAAGTGTAGGAACGACTCCAACTGTGCCCCAAGGGAAAAAGCGAAAGGTTCTTTTAGAAGGCTCCGATAGAGTTTTCAGTGACCTTCGAAATGTCAACTTTTCTGCCGTTCCAGCTATTCTTAAAAAAACGGCGTTGCGTATTGATGCGGACTTCAAGAAGAAGGATGATTGCAAGACTGTTTCTGAAATGAAGACTTTCGTGACGAAGATTTTGGGTCCAGCACAAAAGGACCGAACGTCGCTCTCTATGCGTATGTTCTAAGCTATCTCATTAAACGTTCTGCCCGAAAATTGTCTAACGATAAATCTATGTTCTAGACTTTAACATAGCTGAAGTGATCCAAAAACACATTAACACCGAACTGTTTGAAAAAACACTCGAAGTTCAACAATCTCTGATAGCTGGATACTCTTCAAACCAACAGCACGAGCTCATGACCGAATTGATCGCTCGTGGTGCCACAATGGAAACTGTTCTGCGACTTCTCTGTCTCTACAGTTCCGTTAATACCGGATTCAAACCAAAAGATTTTGATCTTTTCCGCCGTGAGATCCTCCAAGGTTATGGATATGAGCACGTCTTGACGCTAGATGCTCTTGATAAAATTGCTTTGCTACAATCACGGACCGTAGCGGGATCTACGGCTGCCGCCGCGTCGAGGACTAACTATGACCATCTGAGGAAGCCCTTAAGATTATTTAGTGAGACTGTCAACGAAAGTGAACCAGATGATATCGTATACGTCTACAGCGTTTACGCACCTTTGAGTGTGAGACTCGTGCAATGTGTTATTCAAAAGTCGGCTATGGCGCATGCTGCTCGAGGAGCTGGGAATTTGAACCCCAATTCGGCGGGTTGGAAGGGATTTGAGGATATTGTGAAGAATGTCGGTGGCAAGACTTTCGATGAAGTTCAGAGAGGGGAAGATAAAGCTGTTAGAGCGAGGAGTAAGCCATTCCTATAACTACACCTAATTTTGGAATACTAAACCATCTCTTCAGTGATATTGGACGGCCAGAATGAGAAGAAAGTCACGGTAGTATTCTTCTTGGGTGGGATCACGTACACTGAGATCTCAGCTTTGAGGTGGATTGCCAAACAGGAAGAAGGTTTGTTAAAACTTTAGATCAATAGCATCTGTGGTGAGTTCTAAAACGAGTTTAGGTCGGCGTCAAATCATCATTGCGACAACTGGTATTATAAACGGAAACAAGATCATTCAAGCAGCGACCACAGATGCACGAACGAAGCCCCGACAACATTAACTTTGATACGCATGGCATATCATTAACCCCCTAGATTCACCACTTTCATTCGTTTAATATTCTTAAGCGATTCCTTTTTTGAGCATTTCTGTTGAGAATCTGATGATATATTGTTTTAGCCTAGGTCAATACAAGTAATTTTTTGATGACAGGTCTTCTATGATGTACTTTCAAATAGAGCGGCAAGCTCATTGCGTTAAAACTGCTGCTTTCATCGCACCATAACTCGTTTCACCTAACTGATCTTTCCTCGTGAGCTAAATGTCTGCCTAATAGCCAATCCCCTTTTAAGTAAAAGAAAGGACGAATCTCAAAACGAACGGCATTCCGGGATCTGAAACAGTAAGCTCGTCGCCATCTCCCATAAGCTCCTTGACCTTCTTTTTAAGATTTGGACGTGTCTGTTCCTCCAGCTGTGGTGGTGACTGGAAGTATAAAGTCTTTCCTCCCGCCCTAAGAGATGGTTTCCTGAGAGTACTATAATCCATCCGAAAGAAATTTTATTAGACGTTGTATCAAAATAGATGTGCGTATAAACTGATTACTTACGTCTCTGGTCTTTCTTGCAGTTTTTCCATGAGCTCCTCAAGTGTCAACTCAGGATTGATTTCCAATTTCTGGGGCAGGTTGCCGCAAACGGGACATTCAGGCTTCTTTTCGTGTTGGAATGTATAGGTGTATATACTTTCATCGCCAGTGTACATCATATAGTTATCCAGGTAAGGTGCAGCAGTTGTCGCAAGCTTTAAAGCTTCATTACAGCATGACGCCGCAATGATAGCGTTGGTGGAAGCAATTGCAGGGATGATATTCTTGACGACACCCTGGGTCATCGCATAAGTTACTCCCGGGATATTGAACTCTTTGGCACGGGCAAGAGCTTGAGTGTAGAGCCAGCTGATATGTTCCGGGTCGTCGGTGTCCATCTTCAAATCACCTTTCTCTTTAGGCCACTGGATAACACTCGCCCATTCAATGCAATGTGCGGGCTGTCTAGGGATGGACGCAAGAGTACAAAGCGGAACGGCAGCTCGAGGGGTAAGCATGTCGAGAGTGCATTCGTAACAGCAAGAAAAGGTGGGAATCATGACACGAGCTTGTCCTTTGAAACCTTCGGTGCCACCGTCAATGAGTGGGATTACACTTTCAGGATCCTCTGGGTCGGCCAGATCCACCAAGGTACTACTAATCCATCGCCTAGCTTCTACAGAATCGAGACCGCAAACAACAATCTTAAATTGTCTGTAGTAGTCGTCGTCTTTGTCTTGGATGGCACAGTTGAAGGGTGTGATATTGACTCCTCGGACCCTTTTCATGACAAACGCAGCTGCGACTTCAGCTTTCGACTTTCCAACATCAGCTTCTCGGAATAGGAATTGCCGATTCAGATTTGAGATATCAATTGTGTCTATTTCCGTAGTCTTCTGTTTTAGTTTTTGTTGAATGGGTAGACTCGCGGTCAATGTTCACATACCCATATCAATAACGTGGATGTCTTTAAAGCCCGATAAGGCCAGGTTCTTCAAGATCTCACATCCCAACCCTCCAGCACCGCTATGTAACTGTGATCAGACAAAAGCTCTCTTTCTATTGCCAAAAACTTTTATGAGTTGAACATACATAACTCTACGATCAACACAGGCCATCATTAGTATCATTATTATTAGAGTTGTTTCTAAATGTGAAAAGTGCATCTTACAAGATTTTGGTTCCAGCAAGAAATTCCTTAGGACCATCACCAGGGACGAAGACGTCGTCACTGTAAGGTCCACTTCGTGTGAGGATATTGTTCAAGTATTTCCTGTTTTCTCTCGGGGCAATTAACAATCTGCCTGTTGTGACAGAGGGCTAGCTATCCCTGCTGTAGCTCGCGATATAAATAGAGCAAGGGTGGGGCAGAGCATACCACCGGTCAGGTGACTCGGTTCTCAGGACGGTTGCGGTTGCCATGATGCTTGAAAGCTGGAGGGAGTCGATCCTGAAAGCTTCTTATATTCGTGATATCGGAGAGGGATTGTATTCAAGAAGCTCAATACAATGATAAAGCGAGGTTTCTATGACAGAAGTGCATGCACGTTTCTCGGGCTTGGAAGGATCTAGTGGGTGGTAACTAAGCAGGTAGCTGGTGCTCAGCCAAGCGGGATACGCGCAGGTGGAACGCGATTCCCTCCTTGTCCGCCGCTCGCCGACGAACAAAATAGCAGAAAATAGGGCACTGGGAATAAGTCAACCAGAAAACGTATTTCGAACTACTCGGTGTAATTCGTCGAGGGACGATTGAACCGGGCCTTTTTCTCGAGCTGCTGCGATAGTCTTCTCTAACGAAGAGTTTCTAGATATTATTTTCTGATTAGCGGATAGCGGTAGAAAATATTAAATGAGGCTTGCTAGTGTATACCTACATGAGCTCGAGGGTGATGAGGATTTTTTGATATTCCACCAGAACCGCCTTTTCGGATTCGGTCAGAGTTCTTTGGAGGTCGTCCATTAGCTATGATTGAATGATATCATTACTGAGACGAGGGGATAGTTACTGTTCCGCTTCAGCCTGACCAGGCACTCTTCTGTCCATTACAAACAAGGCACCTTTTTACCAATGAACTTCCTATCTCTGCGAACAGAACCTCAGTGTGGTTTAGGAATCGATAAGTGTGAACGTTGATGGTGGTCCAGGGCTTGTGTTTGCTATTTGCAACCTTCAAAACAATTCAAAACACCAAAGCCGCCCACCCACCACATCCCATCGACACAACAGACAGACACAAAAAGACCATCAAGGAAAAAAAAGATGTCTCTCCTCCGCCGTCCTCCCACAAAGATCCTTCTCACAGCAGAAGAAGTCCGCCTCTCTCTCGAACAAGCTGCTAAAGAAGAAGAGCTTCGCAGTCTCGAAAACGAACGTCTGCGCCAAATTGAAGAGCACAAACAAAAACAGTTAGCTCTGCAAGCACAACAGCAGCAGCAGCAACAACAGCAACCCTCTGAATCCGGGAAGAAGTCTACCAGGGCACGTACGAGGGATGAACGTATCGGTGTGGGAAGCTCAAGGGCTGGTGGTGCTGGGTCAAGCAGGATGACAGAGCATCTGAGGAATAATGCGAGATGAGGTAGAAAACAGAGACCCTTCTATAGTACGATGTGTCGCAGTAACATGAAGGAAAGCTGGACGAGCGAACTAGAATGGCGTGTGGCTTTATACTTCATTGATCGATTAGGCAATAAACCTTGCGTGTTTTCTCATTTTTAAGAGTTTATACTCTCCACGCCAATCACGCACGTATGTTCTTGAGACCCTTCGAAGTCAATGTTTTCATTCCTGCTGAACAGTCTGCTAGAGGCCGTCCCGAAAACCCGAACTCTCTTTTCATCAACAAAGTCTGCACTTTCCTACATCTTTTTGGATGAGATATACCATCGTGCCTTTTCATTAAACCCTTCCTCTTTAGCAAGCGTATGTCGTATTTTCTCAATTTTACAGCTATCATCATTGTCAAAACATGCTATTAGATATCGCTACTGGCCATCTCTGTAACCTGATTAACATTATCTGACGCTCGTCTAAAACCAAAACAATATACATGATGCATGTTGCCAATGGTAAATTTATCATTTGAATAATAGTAGAAAAGATATCTGATGGGGGACAGCTGGGGGCCTAGACTCGAAGAAAGGAAATAAACCCCAGATATGTCCCGCAGCCGTCATCCTTTCAATATGCATCCTTCAATTTCTTGCAGCATTAAATATTGACACTAATGAAATTTCGAAAACCTGCCAAAAAAAAATGAATATACTAGAAACCAAAAAAGAGTTTTGTACAACTGCCAGAATATGGGAATAGTAACAAAGTGGTAGTAACTGTTACGGAAATATGTATTTTTAAATAAGGAAACACCTTCCTCGAACGCCATGACTACATCGAACAACAACAGATGAACGGACCCGACGGAAAATAAAACACATCTCAAGATAAATAGTTCTCTTGAGATAACGGGGTAGAGCGGAAAGAGGCAAAGGAAATATGAAACAACTTCCGAATAGGTATTCTAATATACAGTATTAATCCATCTCCATGGGGACAAAATCTTAAAAGTTAATAAGAGAGAGAGTGTGTGTGTGCAGGTTGACGGTGATAGGGTATTCGATGCATGCCTTTTCTGAAGAAAGAAAGAGGGAGGAAAATGTTAGATTTATGTCAAGTGTGAAAACTGCCCACTGTAATTCAAGGTGATCCGCTCTTGGAGCTAAATTTTAGCTTGATCGACAATTTTTGGGGAGCCGGTGGCTGAACCGGCGGAGGAGCAGCAGGCGCTTTCAACTTGAGGATAGTTTTAGGCTGCCCTGTATTATTCGGAGTCGCAGAAACAGGGGTGGGGAGGGATTGTGGCGGAGAGAAAGATGGCTTTCGAGGTGGTGGAGGAGAAGGTTTTGCTGAACCAGGAGCAGCGGGTGGTTTTAAAACCAACTTGGGTGCCGCCGGCGGAGGTGGCGGAGGGGGTTGCGGCCGCAGATGTGGCCAATCAATAGGATATATCTTCGCAAGTTGCTTCGTGCTCGGATTCATGAAAACTCGAATTTTGCCCTATCATAGTACCGGAATTAGTCATCGACCATATCGCAGAAGAGTGCAAAATACGAACCTTTCCTTCATGGCTTACAGCCACCGCGCGAGATTTCCTCATTGGGAGCTTAACGACCAACGATTGAACCTCGTCATACAAAAGTGCGCAAAGATTCATAAGCATTCGAGTATCCAAGAAACTAGTTATCGTGGATCTAGAAGAAAAATGTTAGTCATTTGTTGAAGAAAATCTCGATTATTCAGACTCTTACTTCAAGATGGGTTCCAAAGCGTCCCTGAAGAATTCTTTGTTTGCAATCTCGTTCTTCAAGTTTGCAATGGCGCCTCCCATGCTCGCCCTTGCCTCCTGTTCACGCTTCCTAGCACTATTTTCATCGAGGATAGTAAGACCATTGGCATTGGCGTTTTCATTAGAAGCACCCGAATCATCGCCAACGGCAATACTACCTATGCCTCTCATCAATGCGTTGAAGACTTCTCGTCGAATTCTAGACGATGGATCGGATGCTATGATATAACATATGTAGCATAATAGATTTGGATCCCTAATAGCACCATTCAGGATCATGCAATCGATCGCCTTGATGCGGAGCTGTTCCGATGTACCCTCCTTGGAGTATGCCAGGAATTCCAAGGGGGTAAAATCATGAACCTTTGCTCTGAGTAGGTCTTTCTTGACATCAAGGCAGGTGGTTGAGATGATATTGTGGTAGGAAGACATCCACTGATCCATACGCTGAAGACGCTCAATCTCGGATATGATATCCTCTTTACTGACGGCTCGTTCTTCTCCGTCGGCATCGTCCAAGTCCATATCCATTAGACTCCGTTCTCCCGCGCCGGCTAATAAACAGCTTCCGAGACTACGTATTAATGTAGCCAGATGGAAACTATCCGAAAAATTGTTGTTGGAGTTGTCATTGTACCGAATTATATCAAGCAGATATCTCTGAACCGACAGTGGACATTTACCGGTTCTATCCCGAACGCCGCTGAGTCCAGCGAGAACTGCTTGTTGCACGAAGTAAGATGTGAAGTCCGAAAAGTCATTGGCTCTCGGTATTAAAGAATCCGGGAAACAATAAAATTCTTGGAAGGCTTTCTGGAGATGGAGTTCGCCGATCCAATTAAGTTCGGCGACCCCACACCGACTTAAAGCCTTTGCTGCTTCACATCTTATCCCATAATAATAGCGCCGGTCCATGACAGTTCGAACTAGTATTGTTGAAATGAGGTGGGAGGGTTTTGCAGACTTGAAGTGTAGTACGGACTCGTACTGAGCAGCAACATCTCGGTCTTGTTGTAATTGTGACAGATACATGTGGTCGGGTTGGTTGAGCCTCATGCCACATATCCATTCAAAATCAGCGTCGACTCTTATCCACTCGAAAGCTTCTTGCGCCATTTTGTCCTCCTCTTCTTTCGTAAAATCAGACAATTTCCAGTCGGTGATGTCTTCGTCACTTTGAAGGACGTCTCCGAGACAATACAAGAGAACGTCCTCGGCTTGGGTCTCTGCATTAATGTCCATGCCAGCGGATGCAGCTTGACGTTCTTTCTGCCTTCGAGTTCTCTTCAACCGTTTGTATTTTGTATTGTACGGTATCTCTAACCGGGATTGTATTTCATGGATTTGCACAACGTGTTCGTAGGGTGTGCCATCCGCCTCGTGTATACGAATTGTCATAGGGCCAGAGAATATGTGATTCATGCCATCCTTAACAACATCATCCTTTTTACTCATAGCATCCCTTACGAAGCTTTCGGACGTCACACCTTGTTGAACCTCGGAGGCTTGCGTTTGCCGAATAATCATTTCGACAATCATCTTCTTCTTGTTGAACCTCTGCGAAATTTCAAAGCGAGGATAACCACTTCGAAATACCCATTGATTAAAGAAAGAATCAAGTTTCTGGTGACCAACCTTTTCGCATTGTTTGATGAACTGCGCCGTGTTCAGGTTGAGCGAGTGCACATCCCCAGTAAATGCATTGAGAAATAACTTGGAGATGACTCGAGAGACTCCCATCGAACTACTAGCTTTCGTGAGACGTCTATCAAGGATGAATAGGACGACAGGGGCTTTGAGTGCGATAAAGTCGAGTTCAGAGGAATCAAGAGGGATTTGCTGGAAAGGATGGGATAGAGCTGAACGTCCGACGTCTTGCTTACACACCTCCTCTGCATCCTTCTTCATGCGAAATCTGTGCTCGTTGTACCCGGTGAGATTTTTCAGGAATTGACCAGCGAGGAAGTGTGCCAGCCCGATTGTAAGCCAGAGATCCTCCCAGGTTTTGGGTATTATTTGTACACCACACCACTGCGACGCAAGAGCGACAGATAGAAGCTTCGTGGTTGTGTAGATTGGGTCTATAACGTCCTGTTTGAATAACAGTCTACTGCTGCAAACTATTAAGCCGGCAGATGATATGATATCGGAAGGGAAGTCGTCGACGAATGCAAGCGATAATGCTGGGTATGGGTAATGACCCGCATTTCGGACCATATAATCAATAGCCTTTCGATACATGTTAGCATCCAAAAATTGACTCAATCATAAAAGACTTGTATATTACCTTTTGCATGAATAAGCACGTATTCTCAACCTCTTCCTTTCTTCCGGGCAGACAGAAGCCCACTACTTCGACCGCATTACGGCCAAGAGCTTCATCTTCCTCAGCCGCTCTGTTCTCAGTTAAAACAGCTCTCTCAAACGGACCAATCGCGAAGGCGATTTGATGTGGAGCAGTTGGTTTCTCTATTGTAAAGTGGAAGACCTTTTTCCGGATATCCTTGGCGTCCGTAAACTATGACGAGTTAGCATTCGTTGCCAAAGACGGAGAGTCATAACACCAACCTCGTTCACGCAGCTACCGGAGCAAACAACCTGCATTTCCAAGTCACCTCCTTCGCCATGATATTGAAATGCGAAATCAGAGTCCTCTTTTTTTGGCCTCTTTCGCTTTAGTCTGGAGTTAGTCCCATTGATCAAGGGTTCTTCATATGGGTCAATGTCGGCACCAATATCTCCTAAAGTTCGAGGGCAAGTGATTTCGATATCCCATATCGAAGGTCTTTCCCAAAGATCATCGACACAGGGGAACAAGCAGGAAGCGGATCCGGGAAGAAAGCTATTTGTGGTGAAAGCGTGGGGATATCTCGGGTCATCGTCTGAACCAACGAAATGAAGTCCATCTCTGATGTTGTGTATAGTAAAATCTATTCGGACGAGCAACGCTGCGTATACAGGACCGTCCGTTGCATTCGGCCCCGGTGTGTCTATCCGTGGAGAATCTAATGCCGAGTTAGCCCAGCTGGAATAAATCTAATGCCGAGTTCGACGAACCTCTTGCAGAGCCTGCCCGAGTTTCCCGGCTTGGAACAATTGTATTTGCCATAGAAGGATCCTTTTTCAATTAGTAAACTTGACTTTTGGCTTCACTTGTTTTGGAGAAACACTACCTCCAATTCAATTTTCATTTTGTTTGGAAGGGTAATGAAAAGCTCGTCATCTCCTAGTGTACTGGAGAAGAGTGGCTCGATCCTCTGCCGGAGCATGCCCCATTGGTTGACCGTCGCAGTATCATGGAGCTTCCATTTCGAATAGGGATCATTGTATTTAAAGATACTGGGTGCCCGTCCGTTGACAGTTGCTCGGGTGATATCTAAAAACGACTGTCAATGCTTCCTCTTCCTGACTTCTTAAGAATCTCGATACTGAGACTTACTACACTGCCGACAGTTAAACCTCAATATCCTCAGCGTCGGGTCGAGTGGCACTACACTAATTTCAGTGTACCCCTACAGTTGCAACGGTTAGTCGATCCTCTCCTCTCCTCTCCTTTCCAACCCACAACCATCAAACGAGCGAGCAGAACTAACCCTGATACTCCTCGTAGAAAAGTCCACATCGAGGCCGACTTTATGCTTAATTGTGCACCGAAAATTAGCCCAAACCCTCTCCCACTACCCTTCCACCGCCGTGTCGAAAACCACGGAGGGTTACTTATATTGTATATTGCTTGGGCGGAGATGTCGAAACTGTGATATCTGGGGCCGACATTAAGGTGGATTATTGCGGCCCTTGCAATCTCCTCCTTTTAGTTCCGCGATGGTCCGCGGGTCATATCAAGATATCCGGTTGGCTTTCGAGGGCTTTGTTATGCGAAGAGAGGTACTGTTAGATCAGCAGTCGATTGTCGAGTCTTAATCGAATACTCCGGATCGATATCGATAGCGTGATAGATTCTGTCGAGAAAGTATCCTAGGCTTCTGGACTCGAGGATGTGGTGGTTGATGTGGCGTGGTGAGGGTCTACGGGTAGTCGTGATTGATTGATGTTTCGTGTCGCGTGAAAGAGGCGGTGACTCCTGATCGCCCGGATAGCAATAACGGTGGGTTATGAGGTTTGAGAAAGGCGATAAGTGGTTATGAGGCGGTATCGATAATGCAATCCGATGCGATTTTAGACGTGAGAGCCGGATGCGAGCGTCGAGGCGTCGGGGTTCAAAGGTGGCAGTCGGGATCGCGAGATGAGGTGTTTGGAACGGGGAATGGAGCAGAAGCGCGCTTAGCTTGTTTTGCTGTACGCGCAAATCGCGGTTAGCCGCAACAACAGCCGCGCGGCCACCTCCATTTCGGGAACGAACTACGAGTCCAGCAACCGGATAGCCCACTATAACCTATGGTTCTGGGAAGAGCTTACAAGATAATAAATGTGGTAGGCAAGGCGAGTTTATTAATTTCATAATAAGCCTTCTTATTCTTATTGTATATACACCCCCTCTCTCTCTCAAAGTAAAAAGCACGTATTTTACAACGAAATTTAAATGGCAAACCTCAGGCGGTGCAGCTGTGATTAAGACTACTTCATAGCAGTTCCCGTTTCCACGCACCTCCACATACGCTTTTAACGATCGACCTGTGCACAGATTGTCAGCTGGCAGGACTTTACAGTCAAAGCTCGGGGTAAACTTATCTCCAAACACAAGATCCATAGTTCCGATAACAGCGACGGCATCAGCAAGCAAATGGCCTCTGCAAACCTGGTCGAAGGAGCCAAGATGAGCAAAGCCAGGAGCTCGAATCTTACAACGGTAAGGTCTCTGTGGCGCAGAGTTAGTAGCCGTTGCAATCTTTACACTCTCATCCGTTAGAATGATAACTTGCCTCGGATCCATCGCTCACAACATAAACGCCCATCTCCCCTTTAGGCGCCTCGATAGCAGTGTATGTCTCACCAGGTGGTACTGTGTATCCCTTTGTATACAACAAGAAATGGTGAATAAGAGCCTCCATGTTTTCCTTCATTGCCGCTCTTGGCGGTGGTGTAACCTTATAGTCCTCCGTTCGCACTGGTCCGGGCGGCATCTTGTTCAAACACTGGTGAATAATCCGCAGCGATTGTCTGAATTCCTCCATACGGCAAAGGTACCTATCGTAGCAGTCCCCGTTTATACCAACAGGAACATCAAACTCGACTTCACCATAGGCGTCGTACGGTTGCGACTTTCTGATGTCCCAGGGGATACCGCTACCTCGCAACATGACACCAGAAAAACTGTAGTTCAGAGCTTCCGCAGCGGAAACAATACCGATACCCTGAGTTCTCGCCTTCCAGATAGGGCTGTCGGTCAACAGCTCTTCAACTTCATCGATCCGATCACCAAATTGTGTAGCCCATTGGTAGATATCATCCAGCAATCCAATCGGGATATCTTGGTGGACACCACCGGGTCGGACATAGGCAGCATGCATACGAGCACCGGATACACGTTCGTAAAACTCCATCAATTTTTCTCTCTCTTCGAACCCCCACAAGAAAGGCGTGAGTGCACCAACATCCATAGCATGCGACAAGACCGACATCAGATGGTTCCTTATTCTTGTAATTTCACCAAACAAAGTTCGGATCCATCTAGCGCGTGCTGGAACTTCAATGTTTAGTAATTTCTCAACAGCGAGGGAGAAGCATTGCTCGTTCGTCATCATAGAGACATAGTCGAGACGATCAAAGTAGGGTAGGGCTTGAAGGTAGGTTTTGTATTCGATGAGTTTCTCGGTGCCTCTGTGCAACAGACCGACGTGAGGATCCGCTCGGACGATTTCCTCGCCGTTCAATTCAAGAATCAGCCGTAACACACCGTGAGCGGCAGGATGTTGAGGACCCTATAAATTATCGTAAGCACAGCTTATTCATAGACACTTTTTATAATACCAAGGTTTCAGTTATTTCTTACAAAGTTCACAGTGTAATGTCTTATTTTCCTACCCTCATGCGAGGTTTCTCCCAAAGCCGCATCGAGCTCTATCGATAAGTCCGGTCAGATATAATGTCAATGGTCACGTGTATCGTGGGAAAACATACTCATCTGGGTGGTATCAAAGTTCTCGGGAGTCACGTCCGCATCTCTCTCCGGCTGGTTACCCGTGTATCGTGCCACCGGGGTCGAGGCCTGTTCGACATTCTGATATGCCTTCATCTCCTCCGGCGTTGGCGGTGTCGGCTGGCTTGGCGCCGGTGCCGCTCGTCGAGGCATTGTCGTTGCAAAGCATCTTATCGACGGCCCTCTCGCGATGGACTGTGTCGGTCTGTAGTTCAAGCATCGAGTCTGAGTGAGCAGGCGCCTTGTGGCAAGGCGGGCGAGAGGGACGACCATGATGTTGTTGAGTATCGCGGGGCGGAAGAATGGAGAGAGATCCGAGGTTGCTTGCAGGACCCGGTAGTGTTTATGCAGTCATAGGCCCAAGATTCCAGGATGAAAAAGATACTTTATCGAGCCTCCAATATCCGCTGCTTCTCAAGTTCGACGTCCGAATCTGCCCGAGAGAGTCGTCAAATGCGTTCGAATAACCGTTATGATATCAGCGGGAGGGCCAAGGATGCAAATGCATTTGACGGGGCTCCCATTGGTCGTCTTCATTCTCACAACAACACCCGCCAGGAAAAAAAGTTTCTCTATGCGCAAGAGCATGTAACTCACCACATCCATCGCCATTGCACCTCATCAACAGCAGCACTCTTCGCAATGGCGCCCACAAAAGAAGAGCTGGAAAGACGACGGGTACGCTATTTTCAATTACAATTTTCACGTCCCGGTGAAAAACTAACAATTCCTTTAGATAGTCGGCGTCGAAGAAGAACGAGTATCAAATGTTACATCGACAGACTTCCCCGGCCACTACCCTGGTGAAGACCATGCTTGGAATCTCGAAGAATTCCGAAAGGTAGGTCGACAACTATGTCTTACGCTCGACATCAATTTTACGAAACTAAACTTGTACCATAAATTTTGATAGAGGCTCAAGATTCAAATCCACAAAGCGAACGACCTAGACTACGAATTCGACCTCATCGGTGTCGACGCCTCTATCGCAAATGCATTCAGAAGAATCCTGATATCCGAGGTCCCAACCCTCGCAATCGAGACAGTCTTTGTTCACAACAATACATCTATCGTCCAAGACGAAGTCTTAGCTCAGAGATTAGGTCTCGTCCCGTTACGCGGCGACAAGAAGGGCTTCCAGCATCTACGATGGCTAAAAAGTAAACTCATTACATCCCCTCTTCAATGCAAAGCCGCATCAATATTGACTCGAGATACTTCGATAGAAAATCCGGACGAACCAGCCGTCGAAGCCACCGACTTCAATACGATAGTCATGGGCCTCAAAGTCGCATGCACTCGGAACCACGCTACGCCAGCTACAGAAACCGACCCCGAAAAGTTATATTTCAACTCCTCGGTCTACGCTCGCGACATCAAATTCCAGCCTCAAGGCCGACAATCTGACTGGTTTTCTGGCGCCGGCGAGATCCGCCCGGTGAATCCAAATATTCTACTAGCGAAAATGCGACCCGGTCAAGAAATAGATATCGAAATGCATTGCGTGCTGGGGATAGGTCAGGACCACGCCAAATTCAGCCCCGTAGCAACGGCTTCGTATAGGTTATTACCGTCAATAAAGATAAAACAACCAATTACCGGAGAAGACGCGGAGAAATTCGTAAATTGCTTTCCGAAGGGGGTAGCTGAAATTCAATCGGACAAAAAGACAGGTCAAAAGAAAGCCGTCGTCGTGAACCCGAGGAAGGATACCGTCAGCAGAGAAGTCCTCAGGCACGAGGAGTTCAAGGGTAAAGTTGAATTGGGAAGAATTCGAGATCATTTCATCTGTAAGTGTTTCCAAATCATAAAGCATACCAAGCTTCAATCACAGTTACTAACGATAGAGCCTCTACATAGTCTCGATCGAGTCCACTGGGATGTACCATTCCGATGAGCTCTTCCTCCAAGCAGTCCAAATTCTGAAAAAGAAGTGCGTGGACTTCCACGAAAAGCTTCTGGAATCTTAGGTATTTTCCCATGGAGAATAATGGGCGAAAGGCAGGTTGGGCCGGTCCTCGAAATAATTCTGGCGTAATTTTCTCTACCTTAAAACGGAGCTGTGGGGATGGATTTTTTTGTAAGATATACACATCTGGCTTTTTCGGTGGCGAAACTATCGTCTTTTAATGCGATGCATCTGAGGAGTTATACGATTTTTGTAATTCTATAGAGGATATATGAAAAATATTCATGAAGCAATGACGTTGTTTATATGTAGGATAGAAGCGGAAGTTGCAGTGGATCTCGTATCAAGCCAAAAGGCGAATACGTTTAAATTAGCTTGCAAAGTGCCGGAGAATGATGCTTCTAAGTGTGCAGGAAATGGGGTGATAGCAATAGTAAAAGCACGATGGAAGAGTTATCTAGATAGTAAGTACGCCACAGTGACGTGTCTCAATTAAAAACCCAAACGTCAAAAACCAAAGAAACAACCCTGGAAACTCCAGCCCTTTAAACTCCGGAGTAGACAAATGGATAAACTAGTTTATGACCACGGGAGAAAGAGAAAATATCGAATATGAACGAACTTGAACCAATTATAGAGCGAGGTTGGGAGCACTAGCTCTTATACCGGAAAGGCGAGACGGACGAATTCGAGGGATAGTAGTGCGTTGGCGTCTCGCTCAAACCGTATTGTCATCGTAAACGAAATTAATGTTACGCGGTGATCGATAACCTGAACGAACAAAGTTGTCGTCCCCCGGCGGCCGTTCTAAAAGTGATATCGGTCAACATTGAAATAAGTTCCATATTTTGAACGCCAGTAGGGTGCCGCAAATCGTACCATTCTTAGTATTACTTGTCAACATGCTCTGAATAGACATGCAAACCGATTCGACATTCTGAACCGGCGACCAATTTGAACCTAGAAGATCAAGACATATAACGCCATTTGAATAAACTATTCGAGAGAGAGTCGTTAGGAGTTTGAACCGGTATCGTGAAAGGTGTAAGCAAGGCTTACTGTGAGGATGCATGGGTATATCGCGGCCGTCTTCTTTGATAAACGTGACTTCCGGTGCCTCTGCATTCCATATAAGAGTCAGAAACATCTTAAACGGTGTCGACCGAAGCAGAGACGCATTTAGATTGGAAATTCCTCACCAATGGGATACGACTGGGAGAATTTGAAATTCAGTCTGTATGTCTGGTCGAGGTATAACGGGTTATTGTCCAGGACCCGGATATCCATCTTCCAGTTCGCCAAGTCCGGAGACGACGCGATAGTGATTCCCGGTGGAGTTTCCTTGTTCATCTGTTTCGTTGGGACGAGAGTAAATGTTTAGTTGGATCTGGGTTTGGGTATGGGGGACATGTAAGGGGCCTAGCTTACTTTGGACAGCTCCTAGAGAGTGACACCGACGAAATTAATGACTCAATATAAGCTTATGACGAACGCAGATGGCGGCATTTACATACCTTCTGGAGCCTCTTCTGGGCGAACATTTTGACCGGTGTCGGGCTGGGAGACAGAGAGGATGGATGATAGTCGAGAATGGTTTCGGGGACGGTGGGGCTCTGGTTGACTAAAGTAATGTTGTTTCCCCGGCTGCCAAGCGGCGGAAACAGGCCAACAGCGGGCGGATCTTTTCAATCCGTCAAGTGTTTTAAGATATCAATCTTGCCCTCCGGACAGACCGAGGATTGGGGTGGATAGCAGAGCGTGTGGACGAGAGAGAAAGGGCAGATGGATTGTAGAAGAAAGTAGCACAATTTGGAGGGAGATATGGAGTATATTATTCTGTAACCAGGACCGCACCGGACCATCATTATCAATTTAATCAAGGTGTTTCATCCCAGCCAGCTTGCCTCTGCCAACCTCCATCCCCATCAATGGCTGACTTTCTAACAAAAGCGGATACTTCCCTCTATAGTAATGCAGACGCTTCTTTGGCGTATTTACAGGCTGCTCTGTTGCCTCTGTCAAAGCAAGATTCGAGCCCTATTTCTTCTCAAGTGAGGCTTTACACTACAAGAGAGAGAGAGAAGCGGAAGTGCTACTTGGTTATGCAGACCAGATCCCGGCAAATGCACTGCAGACCCGGACCCCTTGCCAGGCGCAGGCCGAGAACTCACATGAAGAATGAGAGGCACATGAAGAGGTCGTGCTGCATTGCACCTGGAAGTACGGTCCCTTACTAATCAATATATAGATCGCCCAAGTACATTGTCTACTTCTTGGAAATATATTTAAGTACTGACCTACTACGAGTCAGCAGCTTGCAAAAGAATCTGATTGCTGGCATGCGATCGGGCCATTGAGATTGCTGTCAACGCCATGAAGTGTCTAGGTGTCCTCGTATACGTATGCGCTGGCATGACATAATTCATCAAAGCTCCTTCCCAACTTCCAGTTCGGCGAAGAAATGTATACTCTCTCGATCCAGCCCAGCCTTTTCCTTTCAGAACAATCAAACTTGATTAAGGCTTTGGAGCTAAAGAATTGGAACTGAAGGTTTGCAGCCAGCCTGAGCTAAACAAGTTCGTGTAACATGTTCGAAGAAGATCTTAGTTAAGGGTCAACCAAAACTTCCTGAGCCTACAAAGACTTAGAATGAGTGTCTTGTAAAAGTGTAGAAGTCTGGCTCCGGTTTTAGACTCGCTGGTGGATACTATCTTTCATATATTCTTTCCCGTGTCTTGATTGACAATTTCCGATCCAGCGTACTATATATATCCACAAGTTTGGATCTTCGTCTGGTGCTTAACATGCGCATGGCAACGTTCACAGCAGACACAATTAGCCAGAGAAAACCCTCAACGTGAAGTCACGGGTTAAGGTGCTTAAAAAGGCACTGCTTGAAATGACGAGAGCCTTCGTCTATCAAGCGGTCAACGGGCCAACGAGCTAATCGGATGCGTTCCTGCGTTTCCTTTTCTCTTGTCCTGCGATCCCTTAGATATATATCTTGGCTCAGAGAAACGGGCAAGTGGGGCGAAAACCAACGACGGGGCGCAGAAATCCTGCTGGTTAGACTTTCCCTGAGATGAACAACGCCAGCCCTGGTCTTACCCGTTTTCGTCGATGGATTTGGTTTGTTCAGCCTCTATCCAGGCTGAGGTCGCGAATCGTACGAATGACCAAAGCTGCAAAGCTTGCAAAGGAGATAGTCAAGTTATGGCATCTCGAATCGAATCCTTGGCAGGTGATAGATTGGATGGGGACTGTTGATTGGATCCATGGAATTAAGATATTCGAAATCGCTCACTGCTTCATACGTACTTCGTAATCGCAAGGCATGTGGGAAATCCGAGCGAGCTAGGTTCGTACAGCCTGACAAGGCACGAAGCCTGGTTGCAATAATACACAGTAGTAACGGATCCTTCCTTGAGACAATCACCACGTTTCCATCCTGCTTACGTTAGTTTCAACAAACTTGACTTCAATTGTAAAGTCATAAGCCAATAGTGATACCCAAGTTCGAGGCCTGATCTTTGGGAATTCGAGGGGCGATTCGAAGGTAGATGCATTCGATTCGGAACCACCGTTGGGGCCTTGAATCTGGTTTGCCGAATCCCAGAGAGATGCATGGGGGGCCATGGAGCATCCGCGACGGGTTGATGTATTCGATTTTAAGATTTAATTCGCCGCGTCAGATTCTGTTTAAAGAACCAGGGATTTGCTGCTCGGTATCTCCGCCCATCTTGCTTGCTTGCTATAATTTAGATTTGACGAAAGGAGAGTACGGGATTATTTTTGGAAGCAAGGTTGGGAAAAAAGTAGTCCAAGCGGAAACAGACCCCGCCTCGATGGATTGTACTTTTTCCAAGAATACACGATCGAGACTTATTATAGCATCATCAGGAAAAGCTCATCGGTTGAAAGAAAGAAGGCTTTGTACTCTAGGTAGAAAATAGCAGCACATAGTGACAAGTGGGGATAGTCTCGAGGGGTGATTGATTAATTGCTCGATCAAACTCCGTCCGGCGTGTCAGCTACCGTCCATTAATGCACTTCTGCCATTTGCACGTATATATTGTTATTATTGTTATTATTATATTATAGTTACCGTTACTTATTTTATCCTTAGTTCTTCTTTGCTTTCCCCCCTCAACTGAACTCGACTTGATTCCAACCTACCTCTGCAGACTGCAACTGCAAGCCCCAACCTTGCCTTAAAAAGTGGTCTTAGCCCGTCCCATTTTCTCACTTTGCTCGATTCCCCTCCTTCTCTCCACCTAGCTAGCTCGTGTCAAGAACATCACCGTCTCCTTCTTGTCACTCTCCCATCTTTCCAGTGACTTCGCTTCAGACCCTCTCCATCTACGTCACTCCTTCACCGTTCGACTTTTGAAAGGAATGAGTTGTGAGTTCGCCATCAACCCCACCATAACAAACTCCCAAAGCTTCGGGTGCATACAGGAACCACCCGTTCAGCTCGGAAAACACCATTGTTATGCGCGATACTGCGATAATATGTTGTTTTAACAGCAGAAAGCTGACGCTGGGACCATCACAGCCTTGTTAAATCGATTCAGCGGCCAGCCAGCCAGCTATGACAAAAAGTATACCTCTCCGTTTCTGTTGTGCCTTTAGCTTGTGCTAACTCGTCTAAATCAGGACGCTTTACAAAATGGGCCGCACCTTGGTACCTTGCCCCGCCATCCATCTCGGCGACTCCCAATAACGAGCATACTCTAACATCAGCGGGGTTTTCTTTGAATAGGGTGCTGGTACCTACGGTATAGTGCGAGAAGCTGAAAAGGCAGACACCAGAGACAAGGTCGCTGTCAAGATAATCCTCAAGAAGAATGTGAAAGGCAATGAGCAAATGGTCTATGATGAATTGCAGCTTCTGCAACACCTGAAACATCCGCATATTGTTCGGTTTGTCGACTGGTTCGAATCAAAGGTATCATTCTGGTTTTCGCAGCCAACAACCTCGAGTGTATACTGATGAGGACGTGAGAGACAATTAGGACAAATACTACATTGTTACCCAGTTGGCCACCGGTGGAGAACTTTTTGACCGTATTTGCGAACTGGGCAAGTTCACCGAGAAGGACGCCGTCCGAGTAGTCAAGGAGGTGCTGGGTGCCGTCGACTACCTTCATAAGAACAATGTCGTTCACAGAGGTACAATTGACACAATTCTATTCCTGCCTGACTGTCTCATGGAATTTATCTAACAATCTGGACAGACTTAAAACCGGAAAATCTCCTCTACCTCACTACGGAACACGACTCTTCTCTTGTCCTCGCCGACTTTGGCATTGCTAAAATGCTAGATAGCAAAGACGAAATGCTCACGACAATGGCTGGTTCCTTCGGCTATGCTGCTCCCGAAGTCATGTTGAAGAAAGGTCACGGTAAACCGGTAGATATGTGGTCGCTCGGTGTCATCACATACACCTTATTATGCGGCTACTCGCCATTCCGTAGTGAGACTCTACCGGAATTGATCGATGAGTGCAGCCAAGGTCGTGTGATATTTCATGAACGCTACTGGAAAGGCGTCAGTCCTGAAGCGAAGGGATTCATCGGGGAGCTTTTGCAACCCAATCCCAATGAGCGTCTAACCAGTTCGGTACGGAGATAGAACAATTACCCTCCTCATATAAAACTGACAGTAACTGACACGAGAACATATAGGAGGCGCTGAAACACGTTTGGCTTGTGGGAGACGTCGCTACCGAGCACGATATTCTTCCCGAACTCAAGCAATTCCTCGCCAGAGCCCGCCTCAAGCGTGGTGTCGAATTGGTCCGTCTGTCGAATCGTATTCAAGCACTACGACTCCAACAAGACGAAAATTCCGAAGACAAAGACGACCTCCCAGAAGAAGCTGGTGAAGCCACGGCTGGCGCTCCAGGTGCATCTGGTGTAACTCCTGGAAATTCTAGGAGACTCTCCAGAGCTGCCAGGTCTGCCATTTTCAGGGAAGTCGTGCTTGCTAAAGTGCGGGATATGAAATCACAGGCTCAGAGAGAGCAGGCGGAGAAGACTATGACCGAGCTCTCGGGCAAATAGAAATAAAAATCCAAAAATACAGCTTGACCGAACACAAAGGGTTGCTGAAAAAGCTCGCTTGAGCAGACATTGAAAGATGCACGCCAAGTTTGTAGCAGGTTCTGCGTTTCTTTCTTTTCTTTTTCTTTCCTGTTTTACCTTGTTGGAAATTTAGTTTTAAGGCAAGCATGCGTCGATGTCTGTTCAATATAAGCACTCTTTGACCACGTCCCTGTCTCTTTGATCCAGTGATAACAAAAAATTGTGGCGCTTGGGTTTCATCTTAATTCTTTTCTCCGTTTACCGTTTTATTAACACCAATGCTATGCGCCCTGTTTTTTAAATTTGTCGACGATATCCAAGTCTAGAGACTTTTATTACTAGACAACGAATGTCTTTTATATGCAGTTATGTCACCGTGTAGATGAACTTTTAAGAAAATTATAAAGAAACAATACGCTTTATTCAGGAAGTAAAGGGAAAACAACCTTCATATCAAAATGCTTACTAGCTACCTACATACCACACACCGCATCCCAATCTCCTCCACGTTGGTTTCATGGCGGGATATGGGTGAGAATGGGATTTCGTCTACGGCATCTCCGCCCTCCGTCTTCGCTTGTTCTTTATGCAGGCTCTCGAGACAAGTTCGATGGTAGACGTGCCCGCAGTGAAAGACCATGATAATATTTGAAATGTCTTGGTTTCCCTCATCCGGCTTGCCTTCCACCGCTTCGGATTCGGATTCTTTGCTAGTACCAGCACCATTGTCCTTCATCATACTAGTCAAAGCAACGCTCTCATCAGGTCTGATCATTAGCGTGGCTTTCCCTTTCCCCTTCGGTATGCTCCCGTATCTCTCTCGCTCTCTCTTAGCCTCTGTCTCCGCCCTTTCGTTTCGTCTCCTTTCAAACTCCTCGACTCTCTTATTCTCCCATGACGCATATATCCCACCAGCCGCACCGGCTCCCCAAACCTTCTTCCCACACCCTTCGCAAAACTGACTCTTCGGCTTCCAGCCCTTTTGCCGTAAAGTCGCCGCATCGTCCACCTGCAAAAACAAATCCTTTTCGAGAAGTTTCCCGGATAACTCGAGCAGCTGTTCCTCGTAGGTGTATGTATCAAATATGCTCGCTAGGACGTTCCTCAAATCCGCCAACGAAGGAGAAGTAATAGCCGCTCTGTTTAAAAATGCCCTTAATATCCTTAGGAATGATGTGGTATTCTGACCCCCTGTAGAAGTGACCGATAGTAAAGCTGTAAAAACGTCATGAACAAGCCTATGCGTGGCGGCTAATAATTTTCGCTCGCCCATTATCGAATAATGAGATCGCTGACTCTTGCTGCTAGCTCTCGACACGGGTCTAGAAGGCGAAAACGGGTCCGCCATGCTGGACACACTAGGGCTCAAAGCTGTCGAGGCTGAAATGTTTGCGTTTCTCAAAACCCCGCTCGCAGATTTCGAGATGTGAACGACACAGTCGATGAGGTCGAGCCATAAGTCTTCTTCCAAAGTCAAGGAAGTGTTTTTGCTGCTCAGCGCTTTCTTCAGCGTTAACCTGCCGGAACCCCTCAGCTTGGACTCCAAAGCTGCCATTTGTCTTTGACACAACCATATCCCAACCTTGGAGAACTTTTGCAGCGCCACCAGCATCAGCTCCACGCCGTCGCTCTCCTGATAGCCTTCATCGTCGTTAAAGCAACCCCGTAGCAAGCCGACAAACGCTGCCTCTAAGACTCCCAAGTGTTGAACTAGCTTTTTCATCGCATCTTTGACCAATCCTTCCCTCGCCATCAGCAGCACCACCCCATCTATCGCACCCTTCTCCTCAAGCGCAGGTATGACCTTGTCGAGTTTAATATCCCCGGGACTCAGTCCTTCTAAGAATACAGATACCCTTTCAAAATCATAAGAGCACATGAGACGGATATACAATTCCAACAGGGATCCGTATTCCACAATCGCATCCTTCTCCGCTTTCCCCCCATTTTCACCACCGGGTTTACCCTTCTTCTTTTCCGACGACGGCGGTTCGAACACGATCTTGAGATACTTGTACTGTTGTTCAGGGAATTCTTCGCATGACTTGATAATGATGTGATGTAGATCGGGAGCCACGGCACTCAGCGTATCAGCTGCCTTCTCAGTATTAGTATCCACAAGCTGTCTCGCATGCTCCGTAATCACGGCTTTTACATCCTCTCTTTGTTTGCCTCCGAGTGCACTACTAGGCCGTAATAAATCATTGATGCAGTCGAATACCGTCTCCGCAGCCTCTACATCCTCAAAATACATCTCCATGAGCCTCGAGTAATCCTTTTCGCTTCTGAAAACTGTCTTGAGCACCCGATAGAATCCGGCAGAGGTGAACGAATCGATAAGCGGTGTGATATCTGGTGGATGATATACCGAAAGTAGATACTCCGCGCTCAATTGACAGTCTTCCGCTATATCCGTCCCTGGATAGTTGCACAGTCCGAGTAGAACTCGTTGAAGGGTACTGCCGGGGAAAAGCAGATATTGTGGGTACTTTGGCAGGTTTCGAGCGATAAACATGTCGAGGTATATCGTGTCTTGAGGTGTAAAATCTTTCGGGTTCATAACTTCAAGGAGTATGCTAACTACATACTGTCTGTTTACCGAGCGACCGAAGACTTGGTCTTCACCGAGCTCCGATGTTCTAGCGGATGCAGCAAGGTCGGGGCTCGGGTCGTCGTTTAAAAATGGGTCTTCGAAGGCTTCGTTGAGGCAGCTGAGAAAACTAGGTGCGTCGAACTCTAGGATCGCACGAAGGTAGGGAAAAGATGGTTCGCTGTTGTGATCGGAGGATTTCGTTAGAATGTAGTTTTCGGTGCCTTTCGGCCACTGTATTGGTCTTCCCAAGAAGAGAAAGTAGTACAGCATAGCTTTCGCGGAAGAAGCTTCGATGTTGGTCATCAGGTCGCCGGTGGGGTAGGAGCGTCCGGTGAGGACATACGATAGATACGGGAATATCTTGAGAGCATTGGTGCTATTCAAGCTCTGGACGTCCGCACCCTCGTGATTCGCTGCAATTAAGGGGGTTATTAAGGCCAGAAGTTCCGTCATCGGTGTGATATAATCCGATAAGGCCTGGTTCCAAACGTAGATGAGAGCGTCGTAAAGACTGTATTCCTTGCAGAGAGTTGTCACTTGGTGAATATCCATAGTCCGAGGATCCATGTGACATATCATTTCCTCAAGCCGGCTTTCGAGGTTTAGGGATGTATAGTGAGATATTAGTGATTTAACGACAGTTGGAGGGAGGTAAGTAAGCTCTCCATTGAGAATGAGCGGCTCCAAAGTCTCAAGGAAGATACCCTCCGCAGAACTTTCTTCGAATGCCTCGAATGCCGTGTCGAATAGAAATTCTACTGTTCCCATACTCGTACATGCTGTCACACAGGCGAGAGCAAGTTCTTGTAATTGTTCTCGCTCTTTTATTGGAACTGATTGTGCCGTTAACCCGAAGGCGTATCTTAGAGATGCACCCATCATATCTAAAAGCTTATCCCTCACCATTGTATGCCGTGCGTCATCATCCTGTGGTAAACCAACAGTAATCATTTCAGCACCGCCGAGGTAGAAGGATGTTGCAAGTTTTAGAGCCCCGATAAAGTCGCCAACTTCCATTAACGCCAAAAGTCTATCGGCCCAATTTGAGAGTGCACCAACAAACATATCGAACGACCCCTATATTTTGATTATTAGTTATCAAACCTTTTCACTAGGAGTCGACATGTTCCCACCTACCAATAAGAATATTCTACCTTTGAAGGCTTTGACGCTATTATAGTAGGCATCCGCTATGCTTGCATGCAAAGAACCCTCCTCGTCCATTGTTCCAACGAGAGATCTTAGCTGCCGAGAAAAATAATCATGATGTGAAATATGCTTCGGTATCAAATCAAATCTTTCTGTGGCTCGCATCGTCGGCTCTTCAATAATCATCAGCCGTTGGCTAACTGTGATAACACAGAGAATCTAGCATCAGAAAACATCTTAACTTTCGCCCGCCAAAATCCAAAAGGAATATTAGAACGCAACGAGTAAGAGGTTACCTGTCGATTTAGCCATTGTACAGCTACAATTGCTTCATCACTTTTCCATCGACTTTTGAGTCTGAAATGTAGCGCCGGTGGCTTGTTCGCATCCGCATCCGCGGCATCTTTCTCAGAATGTAATATCTCCATGACAGTCAAAACGTTGGACCAGCAATACGCTAGTCGTGGCTGTATTACTTTATTTGACTTTTCACCATTTAGTCCTTCATTTTTGAGCTTGAGGGCCGGAAACCACGCTAAACAACCACTCAACGCAGCTTCGCTGGCAACTTCTTTAGGTCGTGCGAGCTTATGCTGGGTCTGTGCGATAGGCGTCGTCGACACAATTACCAAGAGATAAGGAGTGAGCATAGCAGTGAGTCCCATCGAATCCGTCACCTGTGGAGCGTTCCCTAATGGCAACGAGGCGAAGGCTAAGACGGAACTTGGCTTCCGCGGTCTTGACGCTGTGGCAATATCGAACGGATATCGTCCTAATATTCTCGTCGTTTTTACGACACGACCCACCAGACTTCGACTAGCGAGATGGGAGAATGCCATGCCTTTGTCATCCGCTGAAACCAAAGCTGTATGCCTCGTCCCGAGGAAGCCAAGATGTAGGACAGAGGTGCCCTGTACGTGGCCATCCTCTCTTTTCCCGTCAACCTGTCCTAGTGGTATCGGTGGTATTGATAGAAAAGGGCGAGCAGATTTTCCAATTTCCCAGGTAAAAATGTATCCATTCGAATGACCCCCAGCTATAGTGGTGTAATCGGCCGAAATTGCGAGTGACGCGATGCTACCGCATTCCACGGCTGTAAGAAAATGTAAGTTTATTGCCTTTTAAACATTGATTCAAGAGTACTAGGCAATACCTTTGAGATTTTGGCCAATTACTGAAACTAGAACCTGATGGTAATCGAATATCAAGATCAATCCCTTTGATGTACCAACCGCTATTGATGTGAATATATTGATACAAGTTGGCTCGCCATAAGTGCGAAGCCCGATTTCCGAATATAGTTGGGATTTTATCTTTTTAAGCTTCGTCCACCTGATAATGTCCCACGGCGTCGACTGATCGTCTGCATCCCCATCCACTTCGTTTTCTTGTAACGAGAGAGAGGAGGATCGCGAGTGGGTGTGCAAGAAAGCAGGCGATGCGGATCTAGGAGATGCCAGTGGTGATGGTGACATCGAGAGCCTGCTCTGGAACCTGCGGTCGAATGGGCGCAGAGACGGAGCGGGGCTGTTTTGTAACGATGGACGACGGAGGACATTGCTACCCGGCGAAGATGTGACCGATGCCTACACTAGCTGTCAGACCCCTCATCGATAATCCTTCACAATAAACCCAAATTGAGGATAATATTACCCTTACGGAGAGCACATCATCGGGAGTCCCAGGAGGGCTCGGTAGGTGAGAACCACCATCACTCTCCAGGTCTCCATTATCCTCAGCTCCGTTTTCATGCCGAACCTCGAGGTCCACCATCTGGACGTGATCTGTAGATTTCGTGCGCTTGAACGTGAATCCGTTCATCCGCGATGACGTTGCGACGTTCACGCCGCTGTGTTCGACGAGGTCCTCCTCAAAGTGTTCAATCTTGTCCACAAGTGTGTCTGGTAGTTCCTCGGGTCCATCTTTATCATTTGACTCTGGGTCGTCTTCTAGGTGCTTGGGGGGCACTTGATCCGATAGATCTTCTTCGAATGGTTCGAAAGATTTTCCCTTGAGCTTGGGGTTATCGAGAGGAGCCTCTGGATCGAAGGCTTCGGCTTCCGGGGAGCTCATCGAATCGTTGACGCTTTGGCAATGAGCATCTCTTCGCCTGCTCGACTATGAATGTGAGGGTGCGGGATGACAAGGGCTCAGCGAGTTTGCTGGTGTCCCGGCGACAACGGAAATATATCCTTTCGAGGCTATCACTGTGGCTTACGAGGTTGATGTCCGTAATTTAATTGGGGGGATGGGAAGCTGGCGGGCAGGTGGACATGTAGAGTCGGATTGCGCGTTTGACTGCATGGCTTCCTTCAAACTTGCGACGCACTAACGAATGTTACTTTCTTCTTCGTTCTTTCATTCTTCCATAAAATCAACCTCACAAAATGTCGGACATCGGCCCCGCTCTCCCACCACATCTACTCGCGAAGCGCAAACGCCAGCAGGAGGAGGCCGAGAAGGCCACCCTAGCAGCAGCAGCGGAGGGACGGCTAAAGAAATCGGAAGGTAAAACATCACGAGATGAAGCAACTACTACCACGCCGGCCAAGAATGATGTTGACGAGAATCCCGAGAAGCGACGACGAGTCGTCGGGCCATATCTGCCTGCACCGATTGATCAGATGCCCTCGCGTGGCCCTGATCAAGACGACCGACAAGGAGATGAGGAAGATGAATCGTCGGATGATGAGATTGGACCATCATTGCCCGGTGCTACTACAAGCTCGGTATGTCTTACAACATCTCATTTACAGAAAGAACACATAGGATCACAATTTTAAAAAATATTTCTAACATCCTACTTCTTATAACAATCGTACAGGTCGACGAGGAAGCTGCTGCCCAACGACGTTTAGCCGTACATAATCGACAGCGAGAGGAAAAACCGACGCGAGACGAATGGATGCTAGTACCCCCGGAACAAGGTGATTGGGCTTCACGAGCGGATCCTACCAAGATACGAAGTCGAAAGTTTCAAACGGGTAAAGGAGCTAAAGCTCCAATGGCAAAGGGAGGGGATAACAGCTTGTGGACGGAGACTGCTGCGGATAAAGCGAAGCGAGTGGCAGATGAAGTCATGGGGGTCCGTAAACCAGCGAGTCAATCGGGAGTTGAGGAGGATCCTAAGGTGAAGGCTGCCCGGTTGGAGGCTGAGGACACGCAGAGACGGATAGACGACTACAATGTGAGTTCATTCCTTCGAACTGCAGTCGGGATAGTAGGTTAAAATATAATAAATGATTGAAATTTCTAATTTAAAACTGGATTCGATAGACGAAACACCGAGGTAAGAGTCTGATGGATGAGCACAGCAAATCGAAAGATCGCAAAGAGGAGGACGACCCGAGCAAGCGAGCATTCGATCGAGAGAAAGACATCGCGGGAGGATCGAAGAGGATTGGTGTTGAACAGAAGAAACAAATGCTGGCAAGAGCTGCGGATTTCGGGTCCAGATTTTCCAAGGGCAGCTATCTGTAGAAACACGAAACATTCAGCCACCACGAAGAGCGGCCGACAATGGAGAGATTGATATAACGACGACCACCTGCATAATCGTGAACATGCGCAGCAAGCAGCAGCTACAGTATGCCTTGCCTGGCCACATTCAAACAGAACGCGCGAATGAATAAAATATTCCTAAAACAGTGTGTGTCAAGAAGGTGATTGAGATGTAGAAACAAGCGGAAACAGACGGCAGATAATCTAGACCGGATGTGGGGACAAGAAATACCAAGGAAGGGGAACGCTTGGGAGGACAAGTATTTGGCGAACCCAGGAACGGTGAAGCTTGAAACGGTGGGGACCCCTGTGCGAGATTCAGCTTGGCGATTCAAACACCGCTGAAACGGTTGGTGACAGTGTTTATCGCGCAGCGATTCGTATGTCCAAATTACAATCTCCCTTCCCTTTTCCTTCTCGTCTCTTTCTCCGTCTCTGTCTGTTATATAAGTAATTTACGATAATAACATATGACTACAAGATATGCAGCCTTTCCACTCTGTCCGTCCGTCCGTCTTCTTTTTTCTTTCCACTCTCCCCCTCACTCTCACTCTCTCGTCAATATAATAATATAACCCCGGCCGGCCAGTCCGTTGCTCCTACCAAATCAGAACCCTTTTCGCTTTGCTGTTGTTTCATCTCACTCACTCGATCACTCACCTGTCTTTTTCCTTTCCTTCATATCTCTTTTTCCTTCAACTTTTTTTTTTTTTTTTTTTTTTTGTATACGCAAATAATCCCGTCTTCCATCGGTACGAACGATATTAAAAAGTACCATACTATACATCATTTATTTGTGCATCAAACCGGGCCCGCTGTGGTCCTCCGCCTTGGCTGGGAAGCTTAGCATTTCTACCTCATCGCTCATCTCCTGCGCAACGCATCAAATCAAATCGATCCACCCGAGTTCCACTGCAATATTCATACGACACGGGAGTGCATTATATTATATATCTCACTCAAATCGCTGATATCCGAGTTTTTCCTTCCTCCCTTCCACCCGCAATTCGTTCGGGCGACCGTTATATAAACACATATACTTTTCAAAGAATTCGGGTTTATCACGAATAATCAACCATGGCGCCAATTCGAACGCTATTACCCCGTCAAAGTGACCTTTTTTATGATGGCGGCTACGGTTACGGCTGGTGGTACTCCGAGGTAAGTTTATCCTAACCGACTGTATCACACAATCACAAGTGGTAGGCCACTTTTCAAAGCACAATAATGTTAACATTTATGTAACAAATATAGACCGCAATAATAGTCAAATGGTCCATCGGCGCCGCCCTATTCGTCTTCATCCTCGTCTACTTTGTTGGAGGCTACCTCCACGCCAAACGACGACTGGCAAAGGGTCTCCCGCCACTGGCATACCACAGATGGATGGTCAGACGGGAGATCACGCCGCCGGATACATACGCGTATCCTATTCACTTCAATGGGAATAATGGGGGTAATGGTAACTATGGTGGTTACGCTGAGCCGTTCCAACCGCCACCACCTGGTATGTTGACAATCTGATTTTATCGGTTCTTTTTTGTCTGCATTGGGAGAAGTGATTGCTAATATTTAAAACTTTAGTTTATAATCCTCTTATGCAACCACCGCCGAGTTATTACCCCGATAATATGCCGCACGGCGCACGCGGCATTCCGATGAATGCTACAAAGACGAATCCGGACCAGAATTTACCCGGGCAACAACCCAGTCCTGGTGGTGAAGCTAGTGGTAGCGGACTGAGGTCTTGAATATAATTGATTACCTGATTATTAGACCTTTCTTTCGTTTTTCTTCGGCTTCTATCGATTGGGAGAAAGGCAGCATTCTGTTAAAGTTTTAAAAGTTTAAGAACCTTTTGGCATTTTGAATATCATCATTCGTGGAGCCGGGTTGTTGGGAGTTGTTATACCATTGTCGCCATCCTCATCCTCGTCATTATCATTGCAACTGCGATCTTTTTAAACAGCAGATAATAGTACGTTTGAAAGCTTTATTGCGAATTGTTTTCTTCTTTCTTTTTGTCTTGCATTTGATTTTGTAATAACAGGAGCATTGGGTGCATATGTTTTGAGGGATGTTTTGGATGTTTTTGGATTCAGAGTTCTGTACTATACCCTCAGTCTACGTGGAGAAATACTATACCCTTAGCCTTGGCTATTATCAAAAAATAAAAAGGAAAGCGTTGAGAAGTTCATATTGAAGATGATTCGAATTGTTTCTGAAACATGGTTTTTATTAGTAACTAAGAACTGTCAGCGAGACTAGAGATGTCTATAAAGCACGCTATGTGTTATATATATAAGAATACGAACACCAGCACCTTAACTAAATCGACGAAACTAACTTTCAAAAATGACTATCCCAAAATGATGAAGCGCTTATTTCCCTCCAAAACACCAGAAAATGAGTACCCCGAAAATTATATAAGTGTTATAAATCGTCCAAAACCATAGCATCCGAATCGTTATTGGGTTCGACCATGGGAAGAAAGCTCATAGGACTATCCGCAAACCCCCTCCCCAGCTGTCCGATACTCTGATCCACCATCATATCACCAAATATAGGTACAACAGCCCCCGAACCTCCCGTTACATCCATCGCACCGCTGCTATTCCTCTCCCGTATCCTCTCTTTCGCCTGTAATATGAGCTTGCTAACACCACCATCATCCACGATTTTCTCCGGCGGACGGTACAGTATCAAATCCGTAGAATTACCCGTCCCGGACCTCGCGGTTGGTAGTTTTCTGCTATAATCCGACGATAGGGTGGGAGTAGAAGAGGAAGAGGAGGCGTTGAGAACAGCCATGGGTATACGCGACATTTCGCGCTCGACGTCCGAGAGAAATATGATGGGGTTATTGCTGTTGTTTCCCTTTTTGTGGGGGGAATCGAGGTCGGATTCGTCAGAAGAAGAGTCGAGATCGTTGATGTAGATTTTGTAGGGGGTGTCGTCTACTTCCATCACCGCGGGCGGCGGGGAAGAGGGACGTTGGAAGGATGGAGGGGTGAGGTTCCATTGCGCATTTGTGGTGTTATTACTATTGGCGTTGATGGCGAGGGTTGTGTTTGAGTGATTGGGGCTACTGTAGAAGAGAGAGTTCCTGGCGGGTGAAGAGGTTCGTTTCGTGACGCGGGATGCGGGTGTGTTACGGAGGTTCAGCTTGCGGAAACGTTTTGTGAGGGGGGATTCGACGGTGGGTTGGATGTCGGCTTTGCGTTTTCGGAGGTTGTAGGCTGGGAGGTCGAGGGCGGTCGGAGCGGACGGGGAGGATGGAGGGCTAAAGAGCGACATGGCGACGTGTATGGTAAAATATGGTAAAATATGGAGAGCGAGTGATGTGAGTTTGTATATGTTGGTTATAGATACAGATATCAGTCCGAGTAGATGTTATAATGAGACAGTCATGGTGATGATGGTCGTGATGATGCTGACAATAATAATGCACTGGTGGGCTGTGTTGGTGGCGATGGTTGTGTGAGGTATGTCACCAATCATACTATCCAGGCTACATTTATATAATATAGCCTTATATACACCGAGGTAAATAAAAGAACGAAAGATAGAGAGTAGCAAATTCCACAGCCTTCTAGAAGGGCGAGGACAAGAAAACAAGGTTTTTTTCAGAATTGGGAAGATAAGTTAAGTTTTTCAATGTGCAGGACCGGGTGTGATTTCATGAGGGTTCTCCTGCAGCAGGGCTCCACTCTTCACCCCAATCTGCTAGGTCCAGGAATAACCAGCAAGATGGTGTATATTCACATATCGAACGAGATAAATTCCTTTATATCAAGGAGCCAATTAACCTATCTGTGCCAATAATATGTGCAATATGCAGTGGCTATCGCCGGGTAGTTTCTTGTCAGATTGAAAACTGCAAATATGGAAGTGAAAGCGAGTGAATCATTCGGCAAAAAGACCCCGCCAGAAAAGCAGCAGCAGCAGCAGCAGCATATAAGAATTGTTACACCACCACCACCACAACCAGCTTCTACTGCTACCGCTAGCTACTACCTGACGAGCACATGAGCGTTCCCCTCGCCCGTTGTTGTCGTCGTCCTCTCTACTTCTTCCGTCTTCGTAACAATCGGCATAGGACGCTCCAGCTGTCCCTCTCACCATCACCGTCAGGCTCCAATTGTCCCCTCCTCGTCGTCTTCGGTGGGGCTCGTCGTAGATTGACACTTTCGTCAACGTCGGCTGCAACACAAACAACACAAACCGGCCAACAACAACAACAGCAGCAGCAGCCACCACTGCCTGTCGCCGCCGCCGCCACCACCACATCCTCCAACTATCTTCAAACTCACATCGCCCCGCCGACACATCCTCACTTCAACCCTCCATCAACACCCCCTTCATCAACTTCAAATCTCCTGCAGCGTGCATCCCTCCTACCGTCATATAAATCGTCTACCATAGTCGACTGTAATTGTTGCTTTGCTCAACGGTATGTCTCGAGAATGATAAAGAAACTCTCCCTCGTGCTCATTCCCAAATCTCCTCCTTCTTCTTCTCCATCCTCCCTCTTACTCCTTCATCTGCACTTGCATTTTTGCAACGTTAATTGCTCTCCTTCGAAACAACGTCCTCCTTGCTGCCCATCCTCTGTTCCAGTCTCGTAATTTTATTCTTGTACCTCACATGATTCCAATTGGCAACCTTCTTCCTTCCATTCGCATCACACTCCCTTCTTTCTTGATACGTACAATATCTCTATCTATAAACCCTATCCATACTTGAAGCAATTGAGCACAAATCATCACCACTGCTGTCATCATCATTAATCATGAAGAATCTCTACACTTTCTCCGTCTCTATATTCGAAAGGCTCTTCGATACTAACTCAACATGGTACCTTTTCAGCCACCGTGGAAGTCGAGTCAGATCCTCTTCTCCCATCCCGGTGATCTTTGTTGGATCTTCCATCCCATCTCTGAACAAACCATACTGTCGAGTTCGAAATATCACCCCGCTTTCCTCGAATTCGAAGTCGACCTTGTCAAAGCTATCTCCTCCAGCTGCTTTTCTTCTCAATCGAAGGCTTACCACCATGTCTTCTTCTTCTTCCGTCCCTGCTCCTAAATCGAACCTTCAGTCGAAGGGCGAAATCGAATGGACTGCCACAAAGGTCCGTGATACCTTCCTCGAGTTTTTCAAGAAGAAGAGCCATGATTTTGGTAGGTTATGCGATCTCATCAATTCTTCTCAGACTTCCTCTAACTTTTGATTTCTAATACAGTCAAGTCATCATCATGTATTCCCCACGACGACAAGACGTTGCTATTCGCTAATGCTGGGATGAACCAATTCAAACCTATCTTCCTTGGTACCGTTGACCCAAACTCCTATATGGGAAAACTCAAGCGTGCAACCAACACACAAAAGGTGACTACAGTCCTTGGAAATCTTACTCACAATCAATATCTGAAAGCTAATTTGTCTCGATAGTGTATTCGTGCTGGCGGTAAGCACAATGACTTGGAGGATGTCGGGAAAGACTCCTACCATCATGTAAGCGTTCCATTTGCTCAGTTCTAGCTTATAATCGATCTTTCTAATTCTCTTCCAAGACATTTTTTGAAATGCTGGGCAATTGGTCCTTTGGCGATTATTTCAAAAAGGAAGCAGTCGACTTTTCATGGGAGCTATTGACGCAAGTCTTCAAGCTCGACTCCGGGCGCCTGTATGTTACATACTTTGGAGGTGATGAAGCTTCCGGCCTCCCCGCAGATCTTGAAACGAGAGATCTGTGGCTCAAGATCGGCGTCAAAGAGGACCATGTGCTTCCCGGAAACCTTAAGGACAACTTCTGGGAAATGGGTGATCAAGGCCCATGTGGTCCATGCACGGAAATCCACTATGATAGGATTGGTGGTGGCCGCAACGCCGCACACCTCGTCAACATGGATGACCCAAATGTTCTAGAAATATGGAACAATGTCTTCATTCAGTTCAACAGAGAGGCTGATAAATCCTTGAAGCCACTACCTCGCAAGCACGTTGACACCGGAATGGGGTTTGAGCGTCTTGTCTCAATTCTCCAGGACAAACCCTCAAACTATGACACCGATGTTTTCACACCTTTGTTCGTTAAAATTCAAGAGATTTCGGGCATGCGCCCTTACAGTGGAAAGTTTGGCAAGGATGATAAAAATCAAATCGACACCGCATACAGAGTCATCGCCGATCATCTTCGAACCTTGGCTTTTGGTCTCGCTGATGGAGGTCGACCCGACAACGAGGGACGCGGATATGTCCTCAGGAGAATCATTCGACGTGGTGCCCGTTACGCTCGTCGCAAGATGGGTGTTGAAATTGGCTCTTTCTTTTCAAAGCTTCTTCCAACGCTTATTGACCAAATGGTAAGTTAATTTCGCTGCATCCAAAAACCTGAGCATTTCGCTAATATTTTCAATTCAGAGTCCCGTATTCCCGGAGCTCAAAACCAACGAGAAGCAAATTATACATTTTCTTGATGATGAGGAAAAAGCTTTTGCCAAGACATTGGACAAGGGAGAAAAGCTTTTCGAAGGTCTTGCACAGGAAGCTTTGAGTGGCAACAAAATTCTCCCCGGATTGGATGTTTGGAAACTATACGACACCTTTGGCTTCCCACTGGATCTCACCCGTATCATGGCAGAGGAGCTGGGCCTAAAGATTGACGAGGAGGGATTGAAAGACGCCGAAAAAGAGGCCAAGGAACGATCCAAAATGAAAAAGATGATCGGCGGGAAAGAGGCCCCCACTCTAGATGTCCATAACCTCAACACTCTCAGTGAGGAAAAGGTCCCACGAACCAACGACGAGTACAAATTCAGTAAGTACACACATATGCAGAGATCGTTTGAGATAATCCGCTAACAAAAAACTTCAATGTAGAATGGGGCAAAGATGCTGCTATCAAGGGTGCCAAGATCCTCAAAGTCCTCATCAACAAAGAATTCGTCCCATCGACCGAAGGATTCCCTGCCGACGAGCAGATTGGCATTATCCTGGACAAAACATGCCTCTATGCGGAACAGGGTGGACAAATCTACGACTACGGAAGCATTTCTATTCCAGGCAAGGCCGATCTTCCTATCAATTATGTGCAAGTGTTCCGCGGCTGGGTTTTGCATGTTGGAACTATCAAGGCTGGTGTCTTGAAAACCGGAGATATTGTTAACGTCGAATATGATGAAGTAAGTAAATTTTTCGCATTCTAATTCTTGTCCTCCGCTAAATTGCAACTAGGAACGCCGCGCCCCAATCCGTGTCAACCACACTGCCACACACATCTTGAACTTTGCTCTCCGAGACGTCCTTGGGGATCACGTCAATCAGAAAGGCTCCCTTGTAGACCCCGACAAGACAAGGTTTGATTTCACAAATGATGGCGTCGTAGACGTCAAGGCCCTCGCAAAGATCGAGAAGATTTCAAACGACTATATCTACCAGAATCTTGTAGTCTACGCCGCCGATATCGATCTTAAGGATGCCGAACATATAGAAGGAGTTCGCGCTGTCTTTGGGGAGAAATACCCAGACCCTGTGCGTGTGGTTGCTATTGGGTATGGCCTTGATGAGATCATGAAGGATCCAGGGAACAAGGATTGGCGCAAATTGTCTGTCGAATTCTGCGGTGGTACTCACCTGAAGACCACCGGCGACATCAAAGACTTGGTCATCACTGAGGAGAGCGGCACAGGCAAGGGTATCCGCCGAATTGTTGCTGTCACAGACAAAAAGGCTGCTACCATCCGTGAACTCGAAAAGAAATACCACGACCGAATCACCGAGCTCGATAATATGGATGAAGGTTCTGCTCAAGAGCTTGCTGGAAAGGCCATTGGTAGCGAGCTCAATGTCGCAAGTGTTTCCTCCGTCGGGAGAGCTAGATTAAAGGAAGAGCTCTCGGTCGTCACAAAGAAAATTGCCGAGAAAGCTAAGGCTCGTGCCAAAGTCGAGCTTAAGAAAGCTGAGGATAGCATTAAGGGTGCTTTCGCTAGCAGCAAGAAGAACGCCGCCGTCATCACACTAGATGCAGGAACATCGATGAAGACTGTTTCGGAATGCTTGAAATTGATGCAAAAGTCTTTTAAGGATAAGGCTGTGTATCTGATTGTGAAGCCGGACACCTCTGATCCAGAGCCCAAAGTCCTTCACGCCTGCCATCTTCCTGATGTAAGCTATATGTCTTCCCCCTACGAAACGCAGAGAGCTCACTAACAAATTTCAATAGCCCGTGGTTAGTCAAGGCACCACTGCCACTCATTTCACGGAACAAATCAGCAATATCGTCAAAGGTGGCGCAAGTAAGAGCCGAGACGGCAGAACCAGTCAGGGTTCTGGTACTGATCATACGAGATACGACGATGCTCTTCACCACGTCACTAAGCTTTTCGATTCTCTCAACTTTTAAATGTTCAACTTATCCTTACGGTCATGCCGCTTCGTTCTTTGTTTAGTATTCCCGTGTATCTATCCATCTCCGCCCTTGCTCTCCCCCCTTTAGATCCATTTTACTCTTCTTTGTGGATACTTTTTTATCACGCTCCAAATTACTTCTTTTATTATCTTATTTTGGGCCTGAAGGTGCAAGGTTCATATCTTCTTCCTCCTACACCCCTTTTTTATTTACGGAATACCTGTTATTTCCTTTTCTACGATGGCATGTCCTACTTTTGTTTTTCTTTCTTTTCATATCGGCTGCTTTTCTTTTCTGCGCCCCTTCCTCATCCCTAATACTCTTCTTATATTCCTGTTTGTTCATTAGGATCATCATTATGAAGTGGGCTTTAAATTATTCTTCTCCGTTGTTCCATTTTTGCAGATCTATTTTCTGTTAATGATTCTAATCAGCGGATATATCAAGCTTTCGATTGTTGTATCTATGGTTTTTGCACCAGACTAGGTTTTTTCCTTTCTGGCTATTTTTGTTTTTTACATTTATAGAATGACTCCCACAATTCAAAATACAACTTAGAAATCTAAATTTAATTGATTTAGGTAGTTTCGATAAATTATACCAACCATGCTACACTATAATATGCTGAATAGATCTTTTCTGCAATAAAAAAACAGAATAAAACTTATAAAAGAGAAGTAAAGTCTTAAAAAATAGAATAAATAAATTATGAGGCTATCCTAAAGTACAGATAACTTCAGCCCAAGATATTCTGATATTTTGATATTACTTGGGTCCACTTATATCCAGCTTTCTTCTTCCTATATCCACAAACTACCCGTCTACAAAGAGTATGCAATTCCGCCGTTCAACCAACTTGTTGAAGCTCAAGCTTTAAAGTAAAGTAAAATAAGATAAAAAATGAATTATAGTATAAAAATCACAATAAAAGTTATCCCTAACGCACAAGCTCCATGGAATGATGTATATAACAGAAAGCCGACGAAGAAAAAGAGAGAGAGAGAACACAAACCTAGGTATTCCAACGAAGAACACGACATCCCCTGGCTAATCGAGATTATCCCAGCGTTAGCCAAAAAGGTGAATCGGTTGATCGTGTATATGCTTTAAGCAGGTTCTTCGTCCATGTTTGAAAAAAAAATATGTACAGAAATAAAAACCGAACCGAACCTCTTTCGCGAACAAAAGGCGCTCAATCCTGTGTCGTCCTTCGGATTCCAGAGAAGGTAGTAAGAATGATATATATATACTAGTCCCAAATATTACGTTAATGCGTGAAAAAAACCACCATATGGTCATATATTTAATATATGAATTGTGTTATGGATATCGATATGCCGAGAATTACGCCTGTTATATATATTCAGCATATCACAACCCAGACGTCGGTGAAACCAGCTCCCCTCCCAATTCCATCCCCAACCCTGTCACCTTCTCCTGCGACCCTTGCGACCCCTGCGATCCATTCATCGGACTCGGCGGTATCAATCCATCAAAATTCAACCGCCTCCTCGCGTTCGTCATCAATGGCGTCCTCCCGCTGCCGCCATTACTCCCCCACATTCCCTGCGCTGGACTCGGGGTGATATGCACGAAATCGTGAAAGTTGAAACTACCGCCCCCACCTCCCCCACCACCTCCTCCGCCTCCCCCTCCACCGGGCGTATTCATCATCGAAGAAGGTAACGCTGACTCCCTAGATTTCGACGGTGGAGTAGATGGTGCTACTGATACGTTTGTTTTCGTCATGGTGTTTGGTGACGGCGATGTGGCAAGGTACAATAATAAATCCGCACCCTCACCATCACCCTGTTTCCCACCACCTCCGTTCCCATTCTCACCGTTCTCCTTCGCTCCGGTGGTTGTAAACACCGGTCTAGATGGTATCGTTCTATGCGGCGGCGTTCGAGGCGGGGAGGAATGGAAAACGGGCTGCGGCTCATAATACCCCGCGTCGTGGTTATGGTGATGATGATGCGGGTGTGCCAAAAGCGTCGGACTGGTTTCTCGTGTCGGCGAATGCGCGAAGGAGAATTGCGGATGGCTCATGTCAAAGCTACTGTGGTGGTATCCCGGTGAGGACTGGGATAATCGGTGGGACTCCTTCCACGTTCGAGTTTTATTGTGGTTTCTAAAACTGTGGCGTGCGGATGGTTGGTGGTGGTATTGTTCGTACAGCATTTCCACGTCCTGATCGTTGTCTTGGTCCTGTCCGTGGAGAACGTGCTGGTGATGGATATCGGATATAAACCCCGGTGCAGCCGTTCTAGCTCGTTTCTTACGATGCGCGGAGCTGTGCGGTGAGGATCCGTTGCTCGATCGTCGTCGAAGACCCCTCATGTTACCATTATCGTTATCCGTGTACGTGTGTAGTGGAGATATAGTTTTGCCTTCCTGGATGGCCTGCATCCGTTTCCGCATGAGGTCCTGGTCGACTCGGGGTTCGATGGTATCGAGATCGAGGTTTTCCCAGCCACGCTGGGTTTTATAACTGGCGAGGGCGAGGCGGCTTTGTAATTGACGGGCCATCTTTAATTACATAAAAAAATATGTGTTAGTTATATCTAGCATTTGTAGAATTGTGAAAGTGCATGCATGTCCACGAATTGAACGTACTCGGGATACTTTGGCCCGCCGTAACACCTTCTCAGATGCCTCTGCGGCCTGCTCTTCGGTCCATGACGCCGGAAAAGAATCTGGCTCCATCCAGTCAATCCTACGGTACAACAAGTTTATGATTTCGAAATATATATATAAATATCCTGGATGGTTTGTATCGATCTAGGAGATGTCGTTGATCAGGGATATATCACTCGTATTACAATGTTCTGGAGAATGCGTCCAAGTCCAAAAACGTAAAAGGAATCTGGTTGAAACGAAAAAAGTTCGAGATCCGAGTCCAGCCAAACTCTCTCTCTCAAAAGATGGAAACGACAAATCGAATCGGTATTTTTAGACCGGTGAATAAAAGTAGAGGGAAGGAAGGAAATTCCAAGCCGCGCGGAAATAAGAAGCGTAAGAGAGGGTCAATGCGAGAACGGATCGAAAAGAACGTCGCTGAAACTCAGGTGTCTCAATCCTGAAGAATAAGCAGCAGTTGAAGGTCGTTCGAACGGTTTCCGGGGTTCGAGTTTCGATCGCCTGGGATTATCGTTAAAGAATAAAAAAAGGGAGGGGACCTTCAAATTTCCCCCAGAAAATGCGTTGAATTACTAGATTAGGCAGATATCAAAATTGGTGACGAAAAGAATGCCCGAATGGTATTTCTTTTGTCGATGGTGGGAAAATGTTCGAAGGGGTGAGGAGGGGAGGAGGGGGCGGACGAAGAACAATGAAGGAGCGGACGCCAGAGGTATGGCCGAAACGTGAGAAAGGAAGGAGCCTCGAAATGGGTGAGCGTCAGCGACGGAAGTAAGGTTCTGAATTTTGGGAAACGGAAAATTGAAACTAAGTAATATCTCAGGTCAAACTTCGAAGCGATGCAATCCGGTTCCCGAGGTGGAGATATGTATTATCAGGATCCCCTTTCCGGGATTATATTATTATAATAGCCTCAAGGGCCTGGATTTCGCGGGTTAGTTGGAGAAAGGGGAGATTCAGATCGAATTTCGCGAATGATATAACGATGATCGAAAGCCTGGGCCAGGTCTGGGGTCGGTTGATATGATTCGACGGAAGGACAAACAAGCAGATGTATATCCAGGAGACTTGCAGCAGCCAACGGAGAGGTCGAGTGGCGTGTATAACTGTATCAATGTAGCTATCGCCTTGGAAGTTTTGAGCAAGGGAATGGATGCGAGTGTTATAAATGTTAGCGAAGACGAAGACGACGATGCTCGAAGAAGCAATTCATATGCAAAGATATATATAAAATATCTCAAGCAGGGTGGAATAATCTAAGAAGCCGTATAATAAAGTGAAGAAAAAAAAAAAAAAAAAAAAGGTTGTGCGTCGGAATTATTTCTATTCAAACAAAGAAATAGGAAAGGTCGTGAAACATCAGGAGGCAAGGGTATTGCTGAAACGGCGTGGTCGACGAATGCAAACGTTGGCGGCTCCCGAGCCCGAGATATGTATATATATTGTATGTATGTGCAATCAAACTCGAAGAGATCATATAAAGGTAGATATATGTTAACGTTGGCTTGAGTGTTCGTAGAAATCCCACGAGATGGATGTGAGTGAGCGTGGAAGTCGAATACGGTTGTAGCTAGCATGCAGAAACTGATACCTACGCTACGAAGGAGCGAATGTTCGAGTAGAATCGACAAAGATTAACTTGGTGATATCGTTCTCCGATGGTTACGATGGTATTGCAAGAACCAAGTTCAATAGAATGGGGGGCTATAACTGATAATATCAGTTGGGATGGGTGAGCGAACTTGCAATTTCGATAAAAGCGGAAGAGCAAGAGAGAGTAAGGCCAATTTCGATTAAAGAAAGAAGTGCGAAGCAGCAGCAGCCGGCCAAGCAAGCATCCGGCCGGGAGAAAAGAAGGTAGTAATCAACGTTTCAGTAGCGGGGACTGAGCTCTCACCTTGACGACCGCCAATTGGGATGCCTTATTAAGTTTATTATCAGCCGATATAGTATTGTATCGTATCTTATAGGATATTGATCCGGGGTACCGGTAACAGATGTAGATAGATGATGTCGGTAGGAGGTAAAAGGTTGCCTGTGAACAATTGGACGTCTAACCAACCTGTTGCTCGTCCAACATACCTGAATATTATTGTCGGCGAGAATGGAAGGATACAACCGGTTAACGAGCTTTCGTTGGAATCCATGAAAGGGGACACGGAGCTTTCTTTGACACACGCAATATCTCGCTATATTAAAAGTCGCTGCAACTGTATTATAATCCCGATTGCGACTCTCGGTGGTCCCTGTGGAGCTGACAATAAAATCCAAGCGAGTCTATGATGTATCATATTCAGGTATTCTTGAACGGGCCCAGCATCAAATTCATCTCCTTGCCATTCGCATATACCCTGCATCCATTGCATCTCGCATACATACATACATACATACATATATACATCAATTCAATGATCATTATTGCCGACCTTCCAAAACCCGGAACCAGATCTTCGCATCGCTCACGGACACCCGACTGCGTGGCAACTACCGCCAAAAGGCGCACACTAAAGCCTACCTCCATTCGCTAGCATCATCGCTAGTCGGCCCCTAAGCTTCCAAAGTTTGGGCAATTGGTATAAACCATGCGAGGCAGAGGCACGGAAAAGAGAAAAACTAATAAAAAAAAACTTCCGTTATTTTCTCTTACAGTGGTGCACCGGCGTCTCCGCTACGGCCCAAAGCAGACATGCGCGTAGGGCCAGGCTTGCAGTCTCTCTGGCCTGCATGGGGGGCACGTTGAGCTTACATCCAGATGCATGGTCCCTAAATTTTTGATCATACACCTCTCGCTTTTCGAAATTCTTGGAAATTAAAGATGGACCTTCGCCCGGCGCCTGCTAAAATATCCCCTGATGCAATGGCATCAAAACTCACATCATCTTTTCGGTTCGAGAAAGCCATTCTGACTCTCTTCATATTCCCAGCAGTGAAAAAATCTTGCGTGGTTTATAACTAAAAGCAAGGGAAGAGGATAGGATTTTAAATTTTTTGCTTCCCCAATTGGCACCTGATTGGAGGTAATGAAATCGGCAAGATCGGATATAATCCATGTATCAGCGGAGAAGGAGTGTGTATTCTAAACCCCTCCATCCAGTTCAGCCTCACCAGGTCAAGGAGCATGGGTTGGCCTTCACAAAAAAGCAAGCTCTTTCAAATTCTCCAAACTCATGACGGCAGGGGAAAGCGAAAGCGAAAGCACACCAGTTCGTTTTTTAAAAAAGACATTCACATATTTCCCGAAGTTTCAATCGATAAGCTCATAAAGCTGGCAAATATCCAACCAATGGCGACTTTTTACTGACGTGACAGTTCACAGTAAGCTGGACAAGTTTGAGGTCGCGACAGACGTCTACCGTGCGACAGACATCATTGGTCGGATCCGCCTCTAATCGTTCGCGCCACAGGCACAAGCAGGCCAAGGGTGGATAAGGCTTCCACCACTAACATTAACGTATCGGCTTGAACAGCAGTTCTATACGGAAATTCTTCAAACTGTCGTCATATGGGTGGTTTTTTGCGCGGAAGTTTCCCTGACGCCAATTTATAAGTGCCGAAAATTTAAAATTGTAACATTAAAAATCAAGAAAACTTGAGAGGATTCGCTGTAGATCCGATTTGTAGGGAGAAGTAGCGCATTCCTCATTATGAGTTTATTGACGACCGACAAAAAAGAATGTATGATCGAAGAGGGGCACAGTGATACTCCTATCTTGCATGCATGCATTCACAAGTATTTACCAGTCAAGTACATTCCATTCATCGAACCCCTTCGGATAGCCTATTGATTGCTCTGTCGATATCGGATGATTGCGGTGAAAAGCAAGCGGCCCGATCCCCCAAGGGGTTTCAATCCGTCCTTTGCTTCAGGAATTCAAAACCTGCGCTGCAACTAGTCGACAGTCGGGATCCGCAAATCCGTAAATATGGATGCACGGCGGTGAGTATATTTTCCATCGAATACCCATGGTTTAAACGTTCCACGACAGATCATGGGAACCTGTCGTGCGACCCATGCTGCAACCCTGTAGTAAAAGTTTATATACCCCTTCTCACTCACCGTATATGGGAAACTGCATGTACGTGAATCCCACGCGGTTGCCAAAGACATCTTCCAATCCGAAGATCGATGGTGATGAACCCGACCTGTTGATCGGCTGCCATGCATAAACCCATGGAACGGAAAGGAAAGAATAGGAAATGGAACTCACGTTCGGTTTCAAGACCACAATCCTAAAATCACAAACGTACACAGATGAACCCTTCTTACTCCAAATCATGCTCTCTCTGATGGAGAGCATCATATATTTTGTTTCCATTTCATTTCACACATCTCAAAAAACCCTTTTCATATAGATACACTGAAGCTTTCAAAAGAGTAAAAAAAAACATAAGATAAAATAAATACCAAAGTAGTGCCGTAAAAAAAGAGGCTAAAAACACAACATAACACCGAATAATGATGCTAAAACTTGCTAGGGCTAGTAAGGAGGGAGGGTGGTATAAAACGGCTGCAGGAGGAAGAGAGGTCATAAGCCAAAGTTAGGGTAGGCGGAAGCCTAACATTCAAAAGGTAGCGGAAGAGTAGGACGTCAAGACGTTAAAATGTAAAAGTGTTTGGTGACCATAAATGTGATATGAGACAATACCTTTTCAATAATGGAGAGACCGTAGAGATCTCCAGAAACCTGGCAGAAATTTATTCTGTTACCAGATCTTGGGATTTGTGATAAAAGCAAAAAGAGAGAACCTCTGCGACACCATCTAAAAGAAAACGAAAGAACAAGAAAGAGTAGAACACAAAAAAACCAAGGTCGTTAGTTTGACTGAAGCGAAAGCAAATCAAAAAGGGGTAGGAGAGATCATCGGGTTTCCGACGTAGTATTGTTGTTATTGTTGTTATTGTTGGCAAGACCAGCTTCGAGGGCGCTAGGCGTTGGTTCTTCGATGGTAGCGGGATTCCCACCATTGTTTGAATTGCCATTCCGACCAAACCGTGCGAGGAAAGAGCCAGAGGACGATGCTTGCTGGACTTCAGCATCAGCGGCTGCCTGAGCCGGTGTATCGTTTGACGCATTGTTATTGCGATTGAATGGGTTCCAACGAGGGCCCTGTGAGCGTCTCCGAGGTTCATCCCGAGTCCTTCGGCTGCCCCGGTTGCCGTTGTGAGGGCCGGGTGGCATCAGGTAAGATTCGGCTCTGTACCACCAAGCGCTGAGGGGGTGTCTATGTATCTCGGCAGCTTGTTGGCGCCTTCGCTCACGAGCGGCTTCCTCGGCTTCGATTTCGGCTTCGGACCGAGGTTTAGGAACATAGTAATCGGCCTTACACAGAGGGCAGCTGGCGCGACGGGTGGTTAACCAAGGATCGATGCAAGCAGTGTGGAAAGCGTGGCCACAAGTCAAGCCGCGGACATCATCGGAATCCTCGAGATTATCGATACAGATCGCACACGTGTCGCCACAGCTGTTGGCTACGTCGGCAGGCAAAGATGGTATCGGTTCTTCTTCATCATGAGTGTTGTCGTGGTCGTGGTCGGCATGATTGGGTTCGACTCTGGCAATTTCAATAGACGATCTCAGAGCCGGGACTGTCGGAGGTTGGAGTGCGGTGGGCTGAGCGGGAGTTTCTTCTGGAGTTTCAACGGCAGGGCTGTTAGGTTTCGTAGGGTCGGCAACAGGCTCGGGAATCTTCGGTAAAGGCGACGCTGGAGGTTCGAGTTCGGAGTGAGTCTCTATTGTGACTATTGGTGTAGTTCCATCCGCGGAGGCGATCCCACCGGTAGCCGGAAGGCCCATGACTTCACGATTGGCACGCCATGTCTTGTACTTTGTGACGGGAAATCTTTCGTTGACTTCGTCTACGGTCATGAGTTTCTTCTCTCTCCTTCGGCGATGCGGTCGAGCGCCGATGGCCTGAAGGTCGACCTCATCGACACCGGCCGCCCGAGCGCGATTCCTGGCATTATATCTGAAACAATATTTGACACCGACGATAATCCTACGAAGGGGAGGTATCCAAAAGTGGAGCGGTTAGAGAGTCCATATACGGCCACATGCGGGTGAAGCGAAAGTGAGAGTGAATCAAATCAATTCTCTTACCATAAGTTGGTGAATACAACACCGAAACCGAGTGCGACGAAGAACAAGAGCGGCGAGTTTTGAGTCCCACCTCCACCTCCACCGGAGCTGCCGGTGGCCGAAGGTGTCGGGGATATTGTGATGGACATTGTGGGAGGCGTGCTCTCCGGAGCGACTGGAGGGGGATTAGTGTTCATGTTATGAAATTGCTAACGATGGTGAATCGTAGCAACTGTTGGAGGCGGGCGATGAGGTCGGGCGTCCACTTTTCCCTGGGCGGGCAAGAAATGCGTTGTTTCAACGGCAACCCAAAAGCAACAAAAACTGGAGCCGGTCGAGTGGTCGTCCTAGAACCGGCCTGCTGCAGTTCCCCTTCCGGTGTTCATCAGTCCTTCCCCCCCCTTTTTTTGTTGTCGGAAGTAAGATGGAAGGATAAATTGAGGACGTCGTCGCTGTCGAGATCGAGTGACGTTGGAAAGACGTCGACGGGGAAGGATAACAATAAAAATTGGAAAGAGGTGAAATGATAAAGGAAAAGCGACGGTGAAGCGGGAGGGAAGAAATTAGTTTCGGGAGGAAGGTGAGGAGGAGAAGGTTGGAGTTGGTTGGAGTTGGTCAGTTGGGAAAGAGGCGGAGTGGTTCACTTTGGCTGGCTGACTGGCCGGCTGAGACGGGAAGACGACAAGCAGCAGCGGCGGCGGCGATGGACGGACAGACAGACAGACAGACTCTCTCCAACGAACGAATAAACTAACGCAACAGCGAACGAATCGACCAGGAAGGAATCCAAGCGAACGATTGCAAGTGATCTTCGTAGTATGCCAGCTAGAAGAAGAAGAATGACAAGAAAGAAGGAATTAAAGAAGAAGGAAGAAGAAGGCAAAGAACCGAGCCAAGTTCGATCGCTCTATTCCCCAACCCGGATATATTGCTGGTATCAAAAAAAAAAAAAAAAAAAAAAAAAGGACGGAACCAATTCTTCGGGCCTTCTTATTACTGAAGCTGGGAATTATACAAAAGGATGGATAATACCCTTTTATTATATGTAAAATATAATACGTCGTAGTCTCCGGTGATGATGCTGACTGATGATGATGTTTTCTTGTGATTGTTTACTCTCTAACCAGAATAATATAATTATAATGATAATCAATCAGAAAAGACGGAGGATAGATATTATTCTCATCACCTCGGAATTATAAAGGAAGATATATTTCGAAGAGAAAGCAGGAAGAGAGAAAAAGAAAAAGAGAGCCCAGAGTAGAATTTGAATGGCAGAAAACCAGTTTTTTTAGTACTCAGTTATCAGTCGTGCATCTGCATGTGCATCTGTCTGTCTCTCTCGAAAATATATGTTCGTGCTGAAACCTTGAACGAAGGAATTATAAACGATAACAAGAGGCAAAAAAGAAAAAAGGAATAAAGACGGTCGCACACCAAACTAACAAGAACTAATTTCAATTATTTTGATTTTTATTGACACTGTTTGTTAATGCTGTGACGCCATGGACTCAAAGGCTTTTTCGAAACCGCCGGCGGACGGACACCACCCAATCGAGGCCAGAACTGTCCTTGTCGCTCGCTGAGATAGGGGTCAAGGGGGTTCTCTACTTGAGCATCTACTCTGGGGCTAGTCTGTTCCTCTCTCTGCTAAACCACAGCTTAGCGAGGCGCCGGTCCTCCAGGAAAACGTGGGCCTGGGAATAAAAAAGATACAAACCAGTGTAACCCACTATGAATAGCGGTCTCTGGATAAAGACGGTTCCAAGATACGATATCGAGTCCATCCAAAACAAGAAGCTGCTTGCTCCTCTCCATCTTCGCATCCCGGCACTTGCTTATAAGCAAGTTACATCTAGCAAGCTTTCGCCCATTTAAGGAAATGCGGATTCGATTCGCGATGTAGTGCACAGCCCAAAAAAATTATAAATAATATATCCCCACACTCTTCCGTTTCTTTCAAATTATACGATTGATATAGCTGCGTCGCCGGCGGCGCATACTGCGACCTGCGTAGGCACCCCAGCAATATTCGTTTCCATAATGCTATACACCAAATGTCAAAAGGAAATTGTTTCCAAGCGAGTTTTGGATCCCTTAAAGCGTAATGAATTTATAATCCGATTTTTCTTTCTTTCATCTAGAATTCCAGCCCAACTGTCGACACAATATTAATCTCACCTCTTTTTCAGCTTCTCCTTCGTGGCTTTGATCAGGTCTCGTTTCCAAATATCCAATATGTCAGTAACAAGTGCAAATAATAATATCTGTCCGTGACCCGGACTCGTGGGTTCTACGTCTCAGCTCTGCATTCAGGAAAAGAAAAGTTTATTTATTCCTTTGGTTGTAATGCAAGGAGTAAGTAGGCTGTCCTTTTGCTCTTCCATTCAATTTCTTATCCTCGGATTTTGTATCGCCCCCGCTCCTTGGGATAGGAAGCCTTGAAACCACTCAAATATTTCTTGTCAGACCGTTCTTTGTGCGATTGTGTCCAGACCAGCCTTCGATGGATAAGTAGCTTTTGTTTTTGAGCAAAGTGCAAATACAGAGCTTTGCCATTGGTACTTTTTTGCATGAGGTTGAGGGGCCCTTATACCTGCGTCCATTGCATTGTAGACGAACTGCCCCCATGCAGACAAATCCATTTGCCATCCCCATCTTTCGCCGTGTATCAAATCCCATCTCCTCTCCTCCCTGACGATCTAACGCCCATGTATTCATGTTCATGTTTATGTCTATTTTGTTCGTTTCAGGAAACCCAATCGAGGGTCAAGCCTGAGAAAGCACCTTCTAAGAATGCTTTAACTCAATTTTTTCGTGAAATACATTCAGCATTGCAGATGCTATCCCCAGCTGCGCAGTTGACATATCTCAAAAATTGTACCAGCAATGCCCTGCTTAGCCTTTTGTTTACAAGAATAAATGGCACAGGGTATTACAGGTGCATCTCCGCTCAGGCCAATGCCATGGTCCGGTACGCGGCTTCTGGGTGTCGTTCGGATCATTGCGCGATTAGGAAACCGATATCGCCTTTTTTTGATCATGAGTATGCCAGTATTTACTTTCAAGGCAAATCAGGCGAATCAACGAGTTCCGAGTTCCTTTTCAATCACTCTCGATACAAGAATCCTCTATTTTTGAGTGATGTCCTTTATCTCAAGGTAATCGATAACACGCTCTTGAAGCTGAGCCCTCGAAATGCAACCGTGAGCCGTCATGATAATTAATAATATCTAATTGCTTCACTTCTCAAGAACAGAGAGACAAAAGCTAAGGACCATCTCGGCCCGCGATAAGTACCAACATCTCGATCGGAAAATCAGGTCCTTGTCCATCATGCATGCCCCACCGTGCACCACGAACACCCTCCCTTGACAGACTGTTTTGCATCTTCTGACTTCTTTGTGTTCGTGAATTTTTTTTATATTTTTTTCCCTTGACGGCAGAAGCTTTGCCCGCACCCCCAAACGAAACCTGATGACCCGAGTCCAAATGCAGCCATCGTGTCGAAGGGAGCCCTGGAGGGTTCGGAGCTGACCAGCCAATCATCACTCTTTCTGTGCTTCATATCATATCCTTGGTCTTGACATCCTTGCATTGTGCTGTGGAGCAATAAAAAAGGCTCGAATTCGAAAAGAAGTAAAGAAAGACGCGGCTTGTCCTGTCGATGGTTGACAAGTACCGACCGCCGACACAACGGGCCTTTCTTTCTTTCTTTCCCGCTTGGGAATCATTGACCTCTAAAAAGGTAAACAAACCAAACATGACGACGGTGGCCCTTTCGGCTGGCCGTTTGGTCTCTCATCTAAGGGAACTCTCTGATAAGCTGGCAAAGACCCAGCGGCATCGAAATAAGGTGACTCTCCGATTACGCAAAATCGCCATCCGCTCCCTCCGGATGAACACAGCCATGATCGAGCTCGTACGGGGTATGGAGTTCGTATAACGCAATGAACAGCTCACTTGACCCTTGAAAATCACATTGCCTTTGAAGAAAATGTCCTGATTGAATACTCGTTCACTATATTTTCAATTCCAACGATTGATTGACTAAAGATAGCAAGATCGATTGAGTATAATCTTAGACATCCCGACTCGCCTTTTTATCCCGCTTCGTGGGGTTAGTTCCCAAAGCTGAAGAGGAAGATACGCCAAAGTGGAAAAATTGCCAAGCTACCGAGGATCAACGGGCACTTGGGATTCCCCACAAAAAGTCGCCCACAAGAAGATTCTTCAAGCCCAGGAACGAATATTTCCCGCATCCCAATCACCGGACTTTCGATATGATAACCGAGCATCTTTTCTTTCCACCCACGAGGCCAAGGCTACGAAAAGTTTCGTTTGGAGAGTCAAAAAGGACCCTTTCTGAGTGCGGTATTTGTGCATGCAAGGTCTAAGCCTCCTCGTTCTCTCTTCAGATGAAAAAAAAAAAAAAGGTCTGCTGCGAGTACGTGTACCTAAAGGATCTGTCGACGCGTTTCTGTCATGTCATCGACCTGCATACAAAATGCCAAACCGCGGTTAAAGTCGCACATCATGGCAAAAAAGTGTATGCTTCTCGAACATCTATCGATCTATTCGATATATCCGTATCCCACTAAACAATATCGCATGAAACGGAACAACTTTATCATTCTTCTTCACTCAAAGAAGAGAACTCTACCGAAAGGATCCGTTCATCTCGATTTCTGTCGCTTCTTAGCTTATCGTTTAGTACATTAGCTTGCAAAATGAGGTTGAAGAGGCTTCCCTTAGCTTCCGGTTATAGCGGATCAAAACTCAAAAGAATGTGTTTTGGAGCTGGTAGCTTCCTTTCGTATTGAGATGCAAGGGCAAGCTAGGTAGGAGCTAGGTCATCGATCAATATAACCGCGGGAATTTGTTTTGCCTTGCTCCACTTTGCGAAACTTCATCCGGATTCCTGGTTTCTTTTTCTGGGGTTTATGTTTCTTCTGCATTCAATGTGGATGGAAATCTTTGGTAGGTACTTCAGTATCCTCCCCAAGATTGAAGAAGCAAAGTACTCGGGATTCCAGAATTCTTGAGGTCTTGTCCAGATCTATATGCATATGTAATAGATTTAAAGCGTCGAGTATGTCAAACTGAAACTAGGAGGTTTATAAAAATTGTCGTGAAGTAGGTATAGGTACTTGAGTAGATAATTTTATTTGTAGGTGAAGCAAGACATCGACACCATACCTTGAGTGAACCAGAATTCTTTTTTCAAAGAATCAAAGTCATACCAGACTATCAGCTTAATTGAGATACATGGAGCGGCCAAGTGACTCAATCGATGACTGAATCTCGTATATATTGAATAAAATACCAAGATTTCAACATCAGTTAGCCTGTGTATGGCACCAACATTCAGTCCCATCGCATAGTGTATTTCAAGCTTGGCGTTGGTGACAGAAATTTCAAATTACAACGAAGCATATATATACATAGATGGATTTATTGTTTATACTGTTAATTACATCGTCTTTTGCAGGCAACCTCGTGAGGCCTGGTGTCCAATTAGCCTGTAAGCCAACGTAGTTATAATTGGACCTTTGAACTAAGCGTTGGGCTATGAAATGTGTATGTGATTGCCCAGGTTGGCATTCGCTATGGCCAATCTTGGATAAATCCTTCTCGTGACTTCGCGTGGTTTCAAAGAGCTCAAACTTCGTTGCTCATCTAAATATCAAAATCTCAAGAACCACAAACATCGAACTTCATCCAAACAAGTCAACTTTGATATAACGTGACTACAATGGCCGCCATCAAAACCGAAACCCCACTCTCAAACCCATCGAATCCAGTTGTATTCTTCGATATCGCCCTCGGAGGGACAAACGGTAGGTTTTCACCCTCTAGTTTCTTCTTCACTCCTCGAGCTGTGCTGTGTCATGCGTCGATATCAAATTCGACCACGCGCCAAAAGAAAAGCCATCAACTCGCAGCTCGCCACTAAATATCTCCAACAGAATCAACACATGCACCAAGCACTCCACCATCGCAAAGAAGCCGAAAGGCAAAAATTTTGCAAAATATTTGACAAGAGAGAAACATGTAAAAATTTACTAATAGATTATTCGTCTACCATATGATATGGTATTACGATAGGCGAACCGCTCGGTCGTATCAAGATGGAACTCTTCGCGGATACCACCCCGCTCACCGCCGAAAATTTTCGACAATTCTGCACCGGCGAGTCGAAAGATGCGCGGGGTCGGCCGCAGGGATACAAAGGGTCTAAATTTCATCGTGTGGTACGTTTATCAAACCGGTAACCCCCTCTTGTCCTGTCAATTTAAACGGTACCATTAATTGTGTACTTGCAATCGTGACTTGATTTCCTGGGATTTTTCAATTTATTTGGGCTTTGTAAGTCGGTGTCTGTGTAACAGAAAGTTCCGGGGAGCATGTTGAATCTTTTAGATCCGAATCGAATATTTGCTTTTGAGGGTGTTTATAATTTTGGGGCTGTGATGGAAGCGGATGGCTGACGATAGGAACCCCGCCGGCATGTCGGAGTTTACCACAGATCAAAGGTTTCATGATCCAAGGAGGCGATTTTCTAAATGTAAGTTTTTGTTGCGATCTTGATTTCAATCGATCCCCCAGGAAACGAAAAATTGCAATGGTACTCTTCCGTCATGGTAAACCTTGCTAACCTGTCGGTTTCTCTTTCTGTCTGTTGTACAGAACGATGGCACTGGCGGAACATCAATCTACGGCACCCGTCATTTCAAAGATGAAAATTTCACAAGGAAGCACGAAGGACCAGGGTTTCTTTCTATGGCGGTACGTCCTCAAACCATCATACCTTTCCCTAACCGTGGTTAAAATATTCATAATTGATTAATTATATTGTTCGCTGATTAAATTTGTTCACCGAATGAGCGTAGAACTCCGGACGGGACACAAACGGATCCCAATTCTTTATCACATGTGATAAGACGTCTCACTTGGATAATAAACATGTCGTGTTTGGTCATGTCGTTGAGGGGATGGACGTTGTCACCAAGATCGAGAATGTGAGGACCATTCTCGATCGTCCGACGGCTGATGTTGTCATCACCCAGTGTGGGGAGATGTAGCTTAGCTTGATACTTAGCTAGATTATATCTCAAGGTATTAACATTTATTACTGCAGCACCTACTAGATGCCTCCAAGTATTCGCAATCAATCCAAAATTGAGATTAAATCGTTATTCTAGCCCAAACTATTGTTACACGTCCCAAACCCAAGAAACTAAACCCGTTGAGACAATGAAGTAGAAAATATCTTCCTTGTTATATCACGTCGCAAAGGACAAAAGTCAAATGCAAAATATAAATGAAAGCCTTCAGACAAATATATGCCGTTCGATCATGAAAACAAGCTTATTACTACACTTAACCGACTATATTCACTACACCTTTATTTCCTTACGATAGCCACGCCGGCAGACAACTCGCCCGGCAATTCCTCCTCACCCATTCCAATCATCTTGTTGATCGTCCAAAGGAGTGCAAATGTTAACCCAATAGCAAAGCTGGTGAAAAGCAAGAAGGGTACGCTGACATCCTTCTTCTGACAAGCGTTGCCACCCCAATATGTCGTTTTGTTCAGCCCGTTAACTTTAACGACGGTGGGGCTGCAGAGGCAGCTCCAGCAATTTGACTGCGTCGTCGACTTGATGCATTTACCGCGGCCGTTGCAAGAGTTGGTGGCGTTTCCGCACGTATCTTGGCTTTGGAAGCAGCCTGGCTTGGGACGGGCGATCTTGTTCTCGTCCCTCTGGAGGGGAGAGGCGGCGGATGTACCATCAGCGGAAAATTTGGGTGCGTGAGTAGGAGCGAGGGGCGCCTCTTTGCGTTTTACAAGGCTGATGTCAAATTCGCCGACTAGCTCAAGATTCTGTCCTCGCTTTGCGTTTTTAGCGGTAGGAGGGATAAGGCCAACGATGGATGGGTATGCTGCAGTGGCTTTGATCACATCTTTGAGGATATTGGACATGAGTTTCGATGCAACCTTGTGTTTTTGGGAGTTAACACCTTCTTTCCGGGCAATGGTTTCGAGTGAGCCTATCTGGACAAAGAGAGTAGCTTTCTCGGCCATGACTTGTCCGATGGTTTTCTCAGCAAGAGACTTAAGGACCATGTATTCTTCGAAAAAGCTAACGTCGCCGAGGTCGTCCGAGTTGAACCGGGAGGCTTCTGATTCGCCAATGGCAGATTCGAATACGGACCACTGATTCAGATTCGCTGATAGATCGACTCCAGTATCCTAGGTGCATTATATATGTTAGTGAATTAGGGTTACAGGTGGTATGAAGAATGATAACCTACACGACGCGGTGAGACAACATCCGCGAAACCGCCGTCGGAGTTGCTGTATAGTGTTTTTGTGTCAGAGTCCATAACGTTCTCCGCCTGTGATTCTAATCTTTTGACCATGCTGCCCATGTCATCAAACGACGGAGAATCTTCGATTTCGAAATTCGGGGACTCGCTCCAGAATTCTACCAGCATTTAATATTAGAATATCGTCGTATCTTTCATGTGCGGCGAAATGTTGACCCACCGTCTACTTTTGCAACTCCTCCAATATTGACCATAATCGTGCCTTCGAGTTCATCTTTGTCGGTCCATAATCTCCGCTGCGCACCAGCGACCCTCTGAAGCTTGTAAACGTTGATTCCGACACCTATGGAATGAAACTGGGAAAGCCCGAGTCGTGATGCGAACGAGAGTCTGGCTTCGGCGTGGGATAAAATTTCGACTTTGTCCGTCCGGCTAGCCGAGTGAGCGTTTGGCCATGTGTAGAAGGGAGCATTTGCTGCTGATACGGCTTGCAGGCTGAGTACAGCCGCGATGGAGGATATAAGTGTCGTCTTCATGACGGACAAGGGTTGGAGGCTGGGAGGCCTCAAGGAAGACGCGATGCGGTTTGGTAACGCTGTCAACGCTTCAGAGCCGGCCCTCGATTTGAATGATGTCTGTAGGATGTATAAAGTGTCGTAGATGTTGTAGCAGTCAGCCGTCAACTGCAGGTCGTCCCCGTTTTGAAGTCCCGGCGGTGGTGGTTGGAGATATTTGATGCAAGCGATGATGACGAGGAGGACGGCGAGAAATGGCAAGTTCCGCGTTGTCGTTCGCGTTGACTGTCAAACACCTCGTGTCAGGCAACACAAGCCTCCGTCTCCACCCCCAACTTTGGATGTTCAACTTCAACCCCAACTTTGCCTTCCAGTTGCGTCCCTTACCGGACCCTTTAGATCCTGTCGACACATCAAATCCACCCGGAAGAAAAGAAGACGAAGAGACGCTGGTTGCTGTATCGCCCGGCTGTCGTTCATATTCTCATCATACCCATGCCCACCTAAACGATCCTGATCCTCTCGCCCAATGCCCTGGCCGTCGCCTTTCTCACTGTCGCCGCCTTTGGAGCAGCAAGTCGCCGCTGCTTCGACTCAGCAGACCCCTGGACGGCATCCCCATTCAAACCACCCGACCCAAGAACCTCCTAGAAAACCTCTGACCGGTTTGGAACGCATGTTTAGCTTCCTGCGTACCTCGCGATCACTCTGGAAAAGCCGGCTGGCTTCGAATCCTAATCTGGGTTTGTACAGAGTCAAATTTTTACCCCCACAGCTCTCACGTCGATGGGGCCTACCGGTGGCTGCCGTGGGCCTTACCTGCGCCATGATATACTACAATAGCGACCTTGTCGACAGTATTGTAACCAAGGAGCCTTGGTACTTGCCGATATGGTTCATGCATCCTACGGATAAGACCCCTTATGAGAATAACGGGCCAGAATTCCAGGAATTCACAAGGCTCATGCGAGATGGCCAGCGCAGAGTCAATGCCGAAGGTACGATTCCGAGTGGAAAGGACATCATGTAAGAAGATACGGGAAGACTGACTTTATCCAACTCTCTGTCTAGGTGCGGTGTTACAGGTGATTAAGCAGAGAATATTGAACTCAAAACTTGACATTGGCCACTGGGAAGGCTTTGCAAGTCCTTTCTGGATGGCATTTTCATTGGCAGACCCACCTCAAGGATGGGCTCGGAAATAGTATGTTTATAATTGATGCTAATCACATGGTAGGGAAGAACCCGTGCTTATATGACTTTTTAGCCTTGCCATATCTCTGACTAAAATGGAGATCGTCACTCGTCCTATTCCTCCCCGAAGCGTTATGCGCCTATCCGTGGTAATGTACCCACGGGCGACAGCCGCTGGCTTACAGGCTTTCTCCTCTTCCATTTTTCAATCCGCCTACAGCGCATTCAAATCTGACGCTCCGATCGGCACCTACAAACCTCCAATCTTGGAGCGAAATCCTTGGGTGAAGCAGTCTCCAGAATCAGAACAGTCAGAAAAACCAACTCCCTCAGTTCCTCTTCTACCATCTGGTATAGTTATGGCTCTCCACGAAGCGGCTTCAAGTGCTCAAGAAACTCTGACGAAGGAATTGGCACGCGACTATCTCAAAAATCTCCCACCACCACCAAGAGGGTGGATTATTGCAGACGGAACAGTGCGACTTGTTGGGACAGAAGCTGCGCTGATATTCGATTTCCGGGTGGCATTCAACCCAAAGAACTACGAGCAATGCATTGTATATGGTCTAAATCCAAGACACTCGATAAGACGACGAGGCATGCGAATTCAGACATTTGAAAAACCAAGCTTACCACCCCCACCACCCCAACCGAAGACGCATCAGGAGCAGACGGCAACTTCTCAGCGAAAGCACGAGCGACAGCGGCAATTACCAGGGCCCCAACAAATATCACGCAAATCAGATAATGACCAGCAGCAAGCCCTACAAAAACCCGCCATACCAGTTCAGCCACCGGTGGTACCTGAGCAACAGGGACCAGCGCCACCCCCACCAGCAGAGGCAGCGGCCTCCTCGCCGCCGCAGCAGCAAGAGGTACCAAGGCCCCACGAGGCACCACGGAAGCGATAGAGAAACTAGCTGTCGCTACATGCCTCCCCTAATTTTTACTATCCTGATATTTTTATACTTTCCATTCATGTATTATTCTTTTCTAGGAAAGGAACTCCTCGCTGCTCCGTCTTGGAGTTCCATTGGTAAGCCAACTAGTTGTCATGTGCTCGAAGCGAGCGTCTGGTGCCCTAGCTCTATTTAATACTTTTAGCCTTCTTGTCGATATTATACGGTTTATCCCTAGCATACACCCCCAGCGTTCCGGAAAGACCTTTTACTCTTTTCATCCTCTTTTTCGTTGGCATGGCGTTCCTATGGTTGGCTTGGGGTTTGCGGTCATCCCAATATTTGGCTTTTAGCACTTGATTACCTTGTTTTTCACTGTGAAATTTCTTACCTGTTACACAAACTAAAACTGTAGATTACTGGACCATTTGGCTTGGCCCCCTTGGTTATGATTACTATCGACTTTCTAATGATTATGACCCATTGGTACTTCTCCGATTCTTCATGGCTATGGAGGACATATCAAACCATCAGTGTACATATATATATTTTTAGCTTCAAAGAGCAGCCTATCATTACTTGATATATATACTTTAGAATATTAGAGGAGTTTAGATTCTCGAGTTTTTGAAATCCCACCACGTGGCAACATAAGAATCAGAAATCTCCAAACTACCAACTTTTCTTCTCATTTGTTCAAAATTCGAAAGATAAGATTGATCACGCTTCTGAACCAGGAAAATGCAAATGCTATTAAAAGAATAAGATGATACTTTTCTCCCACCTGCCCAACCCATCCACAACGAATGACGATACAATATCAAATATGGATGTAAAATACATTAAAGAGGAGGATCTTGACAATATTACCGGTATACCGCTGGACAATCTAATTGATAAAATTGACGCAAAAGAAATGCAAGATCAAACTGCCAAAGACGAAATCCGCAAAAGCTCTATATTGAAACCGAGTCGTATACCGTTAACCGCCTTATTCAGTTTCAAGTTAACTCAGATGTAATGGTGATAGTATAGAACGTACCTCTCCGGTGAGACACTCGAAAACTCAGTCTTATTCGCGGGGTTGGTTTGGATTCTTAACGAGGCGGTGAGGACGAATTGTCCAACTGTGGCAGCAAATCCGGCAAGGAAGGCGTTGAAGGGCTGGAACGATAGACAGAAGTTTAGTTACATATAATCAATGTATTCTACTCATTAAAGTTTATCAAAATGACGGAATCTATGAAGAAGAACTCGTACGTAATTCCCAGCTAGAACGCAGTACAAGAATTGGACGGCGCCAACAGCGACGAGGAAGACCATGAAGACATCGATGAGCTTTGTCCGCTGCGGGGTTTCCTTGACGTATTTCACCCAGATGGCATTGGCAACATCGATTGGCGACGAATTTGCCTTTAAATTGCCGGTTGACGACGACGACGGTGGAGCGGATGGTGCTGGCGCCGGTGCCGATTTGGGAGCAGCCTCGGTGTTTGGTGTCGTGGGTCGAACGCTCGACGGTTCCGGGGTGGTGGGACGGGGAGTGGATGAATTGGCGTTTTTACGTGCCATTGCGACTGATAGTTATCGCGAGTCAGGTAGAGTGAACCTGATAGGAGCCTGCAAGCGGATAGATATCGCGATTCGAGCGTGGGATTTCCGAGATGTCGATAATATCAAGGGAATCGCAAGGGGATGGCATCAATAGAAGATGACAGCATAGCTAAAGGCGAGTCGTCCGCGCGGGCGTTGGGTTGCGTATGCCAAACTACACCCGCAACACGATTAGCTAAGCCGGGGTATAAGGGTCTGATAATAATCTCGCGAACCAACCGGGTGCAATATCACCTCATCCGCATTCAATTTCACGAGAACACACTGTAAAGAACGGCTTCAGATTCAAACATATTATTGACCTCGTTCTCGAATTCAAGATGGTTAGTAGCAAACAGTTAGAATCGCTAATGGCAATATCTGTCTGTACCACATCATCGGTTAACATGCATTTCCTGGTGATAGGATAATCCGGCTTTCACTCTCGCTGCGCTTGTACGTCTTCTGGCCAATAAATATTTATATATCGATAAGAATTAGAAAATTCAAATTTGACCTGACATTCGTAGTGCGCCTTTGGCGGAACCATGGGATTCGTGTTAGTACTCAGTCTCAATTGCAATTTCTATATACATCATCCTAATAGCACAACTCATAAAAATCGCTGACACTTCTCTTTTCTTGACAATCAGTCGAACCGGATCGAGTAAAACTGCTCTCTAAGATGCATGCCGTCCTATAAAAAGTTGGTTGATCTAATTTGAAAACTATAAAATAGTTCCTTCATTGGTAGCCGGTGTCGGTATTGGGGCTATGTACGGATACTCTGGCTATCTGCTCAAGAATAAGGCGAACTACGGCATCGAGCTGGCCATCCTTGCTTCCTTGGTTCTTGGTAATAAGACAGTTATAAAAACGGACTTATAGTAAACATGTGAGCTGATAATTGATTGATGACTAGGCGGAGCTATGATTCCGAGAGCAATCAAGACCCAAAAACCACTCCCAATCGCTCTATCGGTTTTAGCTATCACAGGAGGTGCCTATTATATCACGAAGTGAGTCTCTAATTCTCATATAATAAACTCAATGGCATATGCAACAGCCATGCTTACCCTTTTTTGGGGGGGCCATCAGATACAGAGAAGTCAGGCCTTAAGATATTTTTTGGTATGAACAGGCTATTCAAATCTACGTCGTGGATTCGATAGGTTATAAAGAATTCAGAATTGAAATCTCCGCTTTAAAAAATGAACAGTATATCAAAACGCTTAGACTGCCAAATCCAGTTCCAATCATCGTGACATGGCCATAAGAATAAATTGCTATAGCTCATTAGTATATACCTTTGTTTGACATGATAGTATCAGTCAAACTCGTCTTCGGCGTCGCCGCCAGCATTCGTTACAGCTTTCCCGCTACTAATTTGCTTTCTATACAATGTTGCAAGATCTTCACTAGTACTCGCCTCTTCAATACTCTTATCGCCCCTCTTTCGTAAAAACCTGGGGAAACGAAGCGATAAACCTCGCTCTTCAGACACTAACCCAAGTGCTGCTGTATAGTTTGGACTTAATGTGATATCTGCAAAGACGATTTCCCACACCTCTTGAGGTTCGAACCAAACCTTTGGATGTAAATCCGGCGCTTCTATATAGGCCTTCTTACTCCTCGAAGTGTTTTCTCCGTCTTCGGAGTATTTCTCTTTCATTTCTTGATAGAAGGTATCTGTGAAACCGGACATGCACTTACAAACTGCTTCTAGAGAGCCAGTTTCGGGATTCCGAACCGCCAGGAGCTGTTCGATTGTATCAGTAACACGCTTCGGATATTGGAAAGTGAATGGTAGAGCTTACAATTGGTGACCACCATTTACTTTTCCTACCCATCCCGTGCCACCCGGCGATTGGAATGACATCCAATGTGTCCGTCGAGGCATCGTAATCTTTTTTTACTTTGAGCCAAGACTCCAATCGCTTGTCAGGTTCATAGGTTGCTAACAACGGTTTTCTCCTCCCGCTTTTCTTCATTTCTTTGCTTTTGCTCATTTTCTCCTTCACATCAGGCTTGGATTGGACCTGTTCCATGAGGTTGTCGAGCTCAACGTCATTGACGGCTTCCAGAGTCCCAATTTCTCCTGTGGGAATCTCGTTATCTAGCAACTTGACCATAACACCCTCGCATTTCTCTTCCAAACTCCCTTTGAAGAACTCGATAACAACATCCTGATCATCAGCAGTAGCATCTAGGCTTTTCACCCATGTGAATCGCTTATCTACTTCCGTGAATTCCTCTCGCAGGAGTTTCCGTCGCTCACGAAACGGCTTTGAGAGTAATTCCTCCCCGTTTAACTGCATCAAATCAAAAGCAAACATACAAACGTTGACCTGAACGGCACCGATTGCTACATCCTTCCTCCCTCGAGACGCTAAAGTCTGAAAAGTCTTCAGATTTCCTGTATCGCTATCAATCGCAACAACTTCTCCCTCCATGATGAATGTTGTAACATTTGGCCCTCTAATCGAGGGTATCAACGCAACTAGATCCGGGTATTTGTCCGTCATATTTTCAAGATGGCGGCTGAATATTGAGACCTTCCCTTTCTCATCACAATGTATTTGTGCTCTTTGTCCGTCATACTTGTATTCCGCTGTGAATTCTCGGGTGCCGAGGCGGCCTAGCATTTCTGGAAGATCCCGCGTGATGCTACCCAGCATTGGTTTTAATGGGGTGTGAACCGTCAATTTACAGACTTCTTTTAGGCCTGCTAGACCGACTTTGAGCAGCCCGGGGACTATTTCGTTATAATTTGGACATCTAGCAAAACACGCCTTAACGATCTCTTCTGCGGCTGAGAAAACTTCAGTTTTTGCTTCTTTGGAAAGCTTTGCTAGTGCGGCTGGCTTATTTGGTGCAGGGTTTGGTGCGTCTGGTGGGTGTGTCACGAGAAACGCCCGTGACAGTGCTATCAACATTGTCGTTTTCACTGCGCCGATACGTAACTGTGATATAATTCAGCAGCTGCTCATCTTACAACTATCCATAGATGGGGGTTTCTAACATGCTGCACCAACGTTCTCGCGAGATACCGGACCTCCTCGCCACGAGATTGAACTAACAACCGCTCAACGATCCTCTGTTTCGTTTCTTGAGATCCGGTGCCCTTCGATTGCGATATTTTGACAAGTGACGAGTAGACATCTTTCACACCTTGGAAACTTAGTATCATGCTATCTTTAGCATATAGATATCGAATCAGACATACTCAGGGGTACTGGTTTGCGTAACTGCAAGGTTCTTTGCTTGACTTTAGCCTCGAATGCTGCGTCTCCCGCATCTCCATATCTATTATATAGAGCTCTAAGGCCCTTTTGATCCAACCCGCCGACTTTGATAAGGGCCTTGCTGATTATAGACCCTCCGATTCCAAGTTCGGTTTGTTCGTACGGCGGGCCGATGTCGTTGGTGGTTAGCCAAACGGCGGGTAGTAGAGAATTTGGATCGCAAGCGATAACCGTTCTTAGAAAGTTCGTCAGGGTATCTACTATCTTGATACGAGATCTTGTAGAATTGATAAGTACGAAAGCGCGGGTAAGAAGACTGTAGGTTAACCTTTTATCTGGTAAGCCCTCGATTAGTGACTTGTAATCTAGAGGATTGAAAGACAACGGGTCTTGATCGAACGGAAGCTCATCAATGATATTGTCCCAATCCGGCTTGTATTCGCGCTGAATCTTCGCCTCTGATTGCGGAGCAGTTTGCACTAGCTTTGAAGAGCTGCCCTCTATCGGATCCCAGGTGGTCTCTTCTCCCTTCGATATGGTTGCTCCATCATTTTCTTCCTGTTGGAGTTTCCGTGCAAACTCAAGATCCCGAGCCTCCTGCTCTTCAGCGACTGATCTCTGAGATGACTCCCCAGTATCTAACTCTCGGAAACTTTGACTTGGTGTGATGGCATCCTCCTTCGCCCACTGTGCTTGAAGTTTGCGAGCTAACTCTTCATCCGTCAACCCTTCGTTCGAGTCTGTATCGGAGACGAGTTTGAGTTTCGAGAGGGGTGCCGGCTGTTTCCGCCCGAAGAAGAAATCGAGGGTAGGTCCTTTGCTTGGAGAACTTGTTTTATCGTTCTTCTTGCGCCGTTTTGCCGGGCTCTCAGGCATCGTTTTATCTTTTGATTCCTAGTTGTTGAATCGAATGTTTGGGTTCGCTGCTCTAACGGAGTATCGCAAGAGGTGATGGAGCCGCTGGGCCTTTAAAGCCCTACATCCGGGCTACGGGTGTCATTGGGTAACTGTAAGCGTCCACTTCTCTGTGGCAAGACTATTTAAATAGACTGAGGTTGGAATGAGCTATGAGTCGCGCGTGAGGCGTTGGGATGAAGCGAATGGGTCTACGCCAACAACACGGACTCAGATGAGGTCATGATGTCATACAAATGGTGGAAAGGTGCTAGCTTGTATCGAAGTTAAAGTTGGACGAGCAAAAGGAAGAAAGTGTTCAATGTATATAATTGAATATCTTTAAGACGGGTAATTGTAATATATAATTTGGCGACATGAAATGCAACTTCGTGAGAGGGCCTCCTAGCAGATCTAGAATGTCCGGTGAATTGGTGTGACCAAGCTTGAGCTCCAACTCTGTTGGGCAAACGGCTCCATTCATTTGGCATGGTGTCCTTTTGAACGAATTGCAACCTCAACGTCGAATATCCGAGATATCAGGTCCAAGCTAAGCGCACCAAGGCGACGGAGAGAGAGAGAGAGACACGCGACCTACCACCAAGATGACCGCGACTCGGCCCAGACCCCAGGATGCTCGGGTGTATGATTATCTGAATGACAAGATCCAAACATCAGCGGACTTGAAATCTCTGGATTCCTTACTCGATGCCTTGAAGAATCAACACAACCTTCTTCGCCAACAGGTAGGACAACGGCATGGCCATAATACTTGTTTCGAGGCGCTATATTCTAATGAATTGTCTATAGCTCGGTCAAGTCGGAAAGGATCTCGGTGAAGCAGAGGCTGAACAAAAGCAACATGCAAGCTCGGTGCTACTCAAATCGCATGAGTATCTGCAAAGGCAGACTGAAATCGACAACAGACTGGAAAAGGTCCGAACTTCGCAAACCGTTTCCGATGTTGTATCAAACTATCGAAGAAACCTCAACAGGTTGAAGCAGCTTGAAATCGCAAAAGGCTATATTACTATCTTGCAGGCGGTCAATATCCTGAAACAGCAGACTGAGAATGTTATCGCGAGTGATCCAAGAGCTGCTCTGACTCCCTATTACCAGCTACAGCAGATATCCGCACAGCTAAGGAAAAAGCATGAGGTTGCGGAGGGAGCAGCCGTCCATTTGGTGGAATATGTTGAACAGGCGACCACTCAACTTTGGGATGATATGAAAGAGAGACTCTCCAAGCAGTTTCAGAATACGTTGGATGCCATCGGATGGCCTACACAGGATCTTTCACCGGATAAGATGCAACAATTTGATACCGAATTCACAAAAATTCTTGCGCTCAGAAAAACGTACGTGATTTTAGGGTCATTCCAATTACTTTTACTTCTTTGCTCATTTAAGATTTGATAGCGATCAAGAAATAGCGACAAATGTGGACATATCCACGTTTACCTCTCTCAAAGAGATATCCATGTCACCAAGATATGCCCCGCTACTTGCCTTCACAGCTTTGTCCAAAGCATTTGCACTGAGATTTCGATATCACTTTGAAGGTGATAAGCAGACGAACAAGCTTGAAAAGGTATGTTAACATGTTCCCTGTCCGCTCTCGCGATGCACCAATTACTATAGGCTCGGTTTAACACTCCTAGCAGCCAGAATGGTATCTACAGCATATTGAAAATCTTATTCGAGAGTACCAGCCCTTTTGTACCGAGTTCTTACAAGGAATCCTTGATTCGGGTGAACTCAGAACCCGTGATGCTGTACAGGAGTTCATCACCTCTCTATTGCCAATAATTCGTCGCAAGATTGATAATGATCTGCCGGCACTCGCTGCCCGAGGGCCCTTGGCATCTCATTTCATCCAACAAGCTATCAAGTTTGATACCATGCTTAAGGAGGATTACATGTATAGTCCATTTGCAATTGATCCCGACGACTGGCGAGGAATAACACACGAAGTTCTTACCGTCAACAATAGCGACTTTTTTAAGAAATGGTTAGCCGTTGAAAAGGATTGTAAGCGCCGGTTGACAGTCCTGCAAAAATCTAGCCAATCTAACCAACTTCTCCACAGTTGCACTCGCCCGTTATGAGAATATTATCGCTGCAGAGGACGCGTGGATCATTGACTATGACAGCGTGGAGCCAAACGAAACCAAGCCGACGAAATCTGCCTTCCGTGTGAAGGAGCTTCTTGAACTCGTCGCTGAGCGATACCGCCCGCTCCAATCATTTTCACAAAAGCTTCGGTTTTTAATGGATATTCAAATAACGATTCTAGATCAATATCATGATAGAATTCACTCATCCATCGAAGCTTTCAAGATGCTTTCCTCTTCAATTGGACGAGCGGTACAAGGTATGGGTAAGCAGGATGCGGAATCTATCACTGGCTTAACTGGCCTAGAAAGGCTGTGCAGGGTATATGGTAGCGCTCTATTTCTCGGGAACTGTATGAAGGACTGGGGCGAGGACCTGGTGAGTGTGGAGACATTGTTAGTATTGCCTTTATTGGTGGAGAACGGACGTTTAACCGTTTGCAGTTTTTCTTGGAGATGTGGGAGGAGCTAGGTTCGCGTGCTAGAAAGAATACTGTCGGAAACCTGATCAGCAGCATCGCCAGTTTTGGATCAGCCGCACAGGAGAGTACAGAGGAAGAAGGTACATTATTTGACGAAATGGCCACGTCATATTCGACCATTCTCCAGGAAAGTGCAAACATGATTCATGATTTGGTCAGTAATGCGATCCGCGAGGATTTGAAACTTTACTACAAGATGTAAGTTTTTCCTAGAGTTGAGAAGTGGCGGAAGTTTTCAAAACTAAATTTCTTCGTATTTAGTCCGCAGTGGCAGGTCGTGGAAGAAACGGAGTCCAAAAAGCAGGGGCATTCGTCTGAATTGATCCCACTTTTGAAGACACTACCTTCATTCTGCGCATATTTATCTCGGTTCTGGGCACCCAATGTGTTTCAAAGAGAGTTTCGCCGCGTCCTAATCTTAATGGAAAATTATTTTATGGACAGCATAGTATCAAGAAACCAATTTTCAGAACAGGGAGGGCAACAACTTTCTCGAGATATGCAGGCTATCTGGGCCACTTTGTATCCGTGGATGCCAGACGCTCCTGGTGTCATGAGACGGTTAGTCATCGCTGGAGAATATGTTAACCGGGGTGGCAGGAAAACGATCGAGACTGTGGCGTTTGCTAACTATGCTTTTCTCTAGAATATCCGAGACTTGCATGATACTTGCTTTACCAGCAAACACTGAGGACCTGGAATCATCCGAAACTCAAAGGGCACTCAAATATGTGGTTGACGGTGTGTTTGAAGACAACCAAAGGGCAAGAGTTATCCTGGAAGAGCTCGATATCTACTGTCTGACCATCCCCGAAACACGGAATATTCTTCAGCGGAGAGTTGACAGCTGGCAGAAGAAATAACTCCACATTTTATAGTCTGAGGCGTCCGTAGTGTACAAACATGTAAATAACAAGAGCAAAGAGAGTAAAACCCACTAACTTGGCGCAGTCGATTTTCTACCGTGGCTTCAAGCATATGATCGCATAATATACATGAATGGTGGTGCAAAGTTCAACGGTCTTTCGACACATGGCCACCATTGCGAGCTAGCCTCTTCGTTCCTCGACACCCTCATTATCTTGCGTCGATGTCAGGGATCAGGTCGGGTCCCCCAATTCTGGCGGCAGACCAGGACACCACCTTTGTCTCAGCCATCAAAAGCCACGCGGCAGGACACGCCGGTTGGATGCGAAGGACTGTTTGTGTTGACATTGTTGGAATAATTTTACCACAAAAGCACACCCGCGCAAACCTGACTGCAATTCGCCTTGATATCAAATCATCATTCGAGCTCTCGCCAGTAGACGAATCTGCGTGGAAAGAACGACCGCTCTGCATCTTTTCACATCCAATCTTTTCAAACCAGCAAGCATACAGAAGCGATAATTGTGGAGCCCACCATGACCCACCCGAAAAAGAGAAAGGAGAGAGATGATGCTGGCAAAGGCTCAAGGAATAAACGTTCCAAGGTTTGATGACACTTGCCGTTCCAAGTTGTTGCTTTTCGTTTTCATTTCTTTTACGCAGAAAACCACTCAGCTGAGGGACATTGTTGGCGCTAACGTTAAGTACCTCTCGATACCGGTTATCACGCTTACCAAGTAGCATTTCAATCCCAATGCAAATAAGATCATAGAGCCCAATTGGAAGGGTATATTTGCGACCTGCGATGCTGGTCGCGAGTCTCGCTGCGTTGCTGAGCTCTATCGGCTGTTCGAGGAGGTACGTACCTCGACCATTTTTGCCTGCTGTTGTCCATTCCTTGTTCCCACTCTTTTAGCCTGGTTCCGCTTGACTGGTTTATTCTCCGCAAGAACGAAATGACCAACTTTACACCCCTCCCCACTGAGAAAGTTTTTCCCCTTTCATAGACCATGCTTGATATTAAAATAATTGCTGCCTAGTATGCAGATAATCTCTATGGACCAGAGGAACCGGGGCCGGCTACGGATGGTCCCGAGAATAAAACGCTTGATGAAACCGAAGATAAGCCGGATACCGGGGACATTGAGGCAGCTATTGCAGCGGAGATCGATGGCATCAATGCAAAAAATCAGATTAAATCAAAGCGAATGACATCGATCAAGCTGGATACAAGATGCTGTAAGTGCTGCCGCTCGTCCATGGAAGAAGAAAAGGCTAAAGCATATCGTCCCTTCGCTTTTCCTCCTTGCATGAAAGCAATTGGCATTTCTAACTGGCTGATCTTGTGACTTCGGCTCCCTCACGAATAGTAATATTCTTCCACACAAGGGCTCCCGTGGATCCTACCGAATTGATATATGCAATCTTCAAGGATACCGAAGTATCAAAAAAGCGACTAACAAAATTCACCAATCGGCTGACTCCAATCAGCAAAACATGCAAAGCAAACTATGAGAGCATCGAGGAGATCGCTAAAGAGGTGCTTGAACCACATTTTCATAGCGGTCAGAAGGACATCAAGGTATGTCAGCACGGAATATTGCTCTCCCATGCAATATCAGAGTGTCATTGCACCCACCCTTGCCATCGTTACCTGGCATGCCATTGAATGAGACCGTTACGCCGGATTTTAACCAGCAGGCGGGCTAATCTTGATTCCGCGGTTTTTTATACACAGTTTGCTATAAGACCAAATCTGCGAGATAATAATGTTCTTAACCGAGACGATATAATAAAGACGGTAGCTAAAGTGGTTGGTTCCAATCATAAGGTCGATTTGAAAAATTATGACCTTCTGATTATGGTTGAAGTACTCAGGGTACGTATCTTTAGTTTCTTATTCTTCCCGAACTGCTTCGGATTCGAACGAGTGAGATCAAATTTTCGTTTAAAAATTCCTTTACTGGCGAGAGGCTCTTAATATGACGTGGACTGAGCACTGTGCCTCCTGTTGTTATTCCGCTTCGCTTGATAATACGGTATCTGGTTTGTTTGTTTTTGTTTTTCTTGAGACGTCAAATATATCTGACCCACAATGCCCCCACAGAACATCTGCGGTGTCAGTGTTGTCCGGGATTTCGAGCACTACAAGCGATTCAACTTGGCCATCGCCCTCGACGAATCAGAAGCTCGAACAGGCGAGAAAGCATGTGGCGTGGCACCAGAATAATCTAGAAGACGGGGTGTGGACCACAGTTTCGGAACAGGAACGTGTTTGAGAGGTCTGGGTACCATGTTCGTGGGCATAACATGTACCGCACATCACGACATAAATCCTGACACATCAAACTTACAGTTCCAAATTCAATCTCTTTTGATTTCTAACCTACTGATTTTCATTTCCCTCCTACTACGTATTGCTTTGCCCCTCCTGCCACCCGTAGAAAGAAGGAAGGCCAGATGGGCAAGTCTCTCCGGAGTTCGCAAAAGCCGTATTTTCATTTGCAGGGTCAAGCGAACAACAGTACAGTACCCAGGACCATGCAAACAGGAACGCTAGTGAGCCTCTGATGAGACAGAAAGAGCTCGACCAATGAGAGCGGTTGGGCATCGCTTGTAACCGAGCTCACGAATCGTGCAGTCCGAAAATAGTTGAAAAGCCCATCAATATTGTGTGCTAATCCACATCAAGTTTTCTCTCCATTCGAACCGGTTGGTTTGTGGCTCTAATCCGCGTACTGAAACGCACACTTTCGTCACAATAATACCCTTGGAAAATTTCTCCACGCCATCTAATCGCAAAAACGAGCAATCCAAGCCAACGGCTGCCGCCTCCTCCATCTCGGAGACTATCACCCGATTCAGTCACTCCTCAGGTCTCTCGCTTCTCGGTACAGAAGTTGGTGCTAGGTTAGGCCTTATGCAAACTCTCGCGTAACTGCATCTCTCACTCGCAAATCGTACGAAGGGCGTCGCTGACCTCTCCTCCCTTCACCACAAACCAAATCCCACACCAACAAAAAGGAAGAAAAATCAAATAAAAGAAAAAACCTGAATGAGGACAAGAAAGCCATGCGCCTCTAGTTTCGCACTGGTTCGAGCTCGCCTTGGCTACACCTCTTCCAAATGTTCAAATAAGGCTGGCTCTGATATACCTCAGTGGCGTTCAAGCCAGTTTAATTATACTATATATAAACATATATTCCCACACCAGCTTTTTTTTCCCTGAACGCCATGTTTGAATAAAGGTGAATTTGATAACAAAGAAAAAAGGACTACTACGCAATATCAAACCATTCTTCTCTTCTTCTTTGAAGTTGAATTCATCTCTGGAGAATATATTATCCTTTTCTCGCCACCATGATAATTTCACAACAAATTGAGGGCATCGCCACTAACACATACTACAACGACCCTAAAACAAAAATATCTCATGTGAGCCTCACAGCCGACGTTGACTCATTAGTATCATTTTCAGATGTCGAAAGGATAATCGATGCTGCATACCAAGGGGAACGCCGACTCGTTGAATTTCAGGATATAAGCAACAGCCTCTTTTGCCCACAATATCTATTCACTCTCGATGACCACACCCGACTCCTTCTGAGACTCGCACCTTCTTCTGATGTCAGAGTCCTGCAGCACGAGCGAGACGTCCTTACGGGTGACTATGAAATCCTCGAGCTGATCCGCCAAAACGCACCAGAGGTACCCGTCCCCGAAGTAGTGATGCACTGCGAAGACGGTGGCGAATTGCTGCTCGGCGCACCATTCCTGCTCACAACATACATACCTGGTGTTCCTCTCGATCTCGTCCGACATGAGCTTCCCGATGAGGTTCTCACTATGATTGATTATAATCTTGGTCAGCACGCCCGTCGGATAAGTCGGATACATAATTCGCATTTCGGACTCGCGGGGAATGCGTCCGTGGGGAGGAAGATGTATACCAGCTGGCGGAGCGCCTTCTTGACTCTCTTCGAAACGATCATGAGGGATGCTGAGGATTTGTTCATCAGTATACCGTATGAAGTTCTGCGGTGGCATGTTGGGAGGTTATCGTACGCTCTTGACGATGTCAAGGTTCCTCAACTCGTTTGTTACGATTTATGCGAGGCGCATAGAGCGATCGTGGATGAGAGGACCGGCAGGTTGAATGGATTATTAGATTTCGAAAGGGCCATTTGGGGAGATCCGTTGATGGAGACGTCGTTTAGAGAGCCTAGTTTGGCTTTCTTGAATGGGTATGGGGGGAATCCTTTGGGGTCGCCGAATGCGAGAGCTAGAGTTTTATTGTAAGTCATCTGATCTATCTTACCTTCTCTCTTGATTCTTGGCTATGGGGCGTTTATACTTATCCGATTCGGCTGCAATAGGTACACACTCTACTATAACATCCGGGCTGTGGTTGAAGTCTATTATCATGGCCTCGATCATGAGTATGAAATCAAAGCGAGGAGGGGACTCGTGAGGAGTTTGAAGCAGCTTTCAGAGTACCAAGTATAATCCGCTCATGAATTCTTTCTTCTACCATTTGTTTTTCTTTCTTTCTTTTATCTAGACTTCTCGAGCATTGGCCTCACAACGACTTTACGATTTTTCTTTCTCTCATTTTCAATTATTCTTTCTGTATTACATCTAGCATTCGGTTGTTTTATTGAAGGGCATAATATATATAGGGCGCATGGCATGGTTCTGGTACATCACTACGGCATAATGGAAGAATTGGTTTCTATTACTTTATTTCAAAATTTTCAATTCATATCTTGTACTTTATAATTTATACAATTGGATATTATTAATATACGGAATCGAGAAGACCTCTACATCTTGAGAGAGAAAAATTCAATTGCACCAAACTCCAATAAAATAACCAAGCATCAGTATATCCAATTAAGAACTGTAGCCCAAGAGCCTCGACAGCTTAGCAATAGGGAAACGAAGTATTGTACAAAAATAGACATATGAAGACGCTTTTGGTGATGGTATCATTATACAACAGTTACAACACATATAAAACCATGATATATCCTTTCTAATCCACCCCATCCATGCCTGTATCTTATCATCCTAGGATCCGACTTCGACGGCACAACGGCGGGAATGGGATCAAGAACAGAATCAGACTATGCACCTAACCTACACGACGCAACACAATGTCAACAATATTACCTTTTTATATAATTATGGATGTATTACGGGCCGAATGGAACGGTGAGCACGCCAGACAGACCTCCAGTGACGATTGGTTGGAAGGGATTAACCGAGCCCCCGCCGAATCCTGGGTCAATTGACGACGTTGATGTCGTCACAGTTTTGGGATCTCCGATGGGAATGATGATGGTGCCTTGACCACCGTCCAGAGTCGCCGGACTGGGCGTTGGCTCTGGGGCCGCTGTGGAAGCGACTTCCACGGGTGTCACCGATGTGGATGAGGAGGTAGAGGTAGTAGATGTGGTAGACATCGTCGTTGTGGACGTCGTGGACGGGGTTGGGATCTCAGTGGTCATCGAGGTTACCGTCGACGCTATCTCTACGGTCGATGATACCACGTTGTTACCGCCACCGACGGCCGAGGACACAGGGGATGCGCCAGGAGCCAGAGGAACACCGCCGTTTGGGTCCGCGATGGAAGAAAAGCCAGATGGAAGAGCCTGGTCCGTAGCCGTTGGATTGGAGATGGTCTCGAATCCGGACGGGAAGCCACCGGCGATACCTGTGGAAATAGGCGCCAAGCCATCAGTAGGAATGGGTGATCCTCCACCTACCGCAGAGGTATTTCCGGGCTCGAGAACGACGGTGGAGCCTCCCTGTCCGTTTTGGTCGGGGGCTAACACGATTGTCGGTCCGGGTTCGGTATCACCGGGCGCCATGATGATCGTCGGTTGAACCTGGTTATTGGGCTGGTTATTAGATATCACCGTGGGCATGGATCCAACTGGGCAGAGGCATTGACAATCGCAAGGACCTACGTTTGCACCCCCACCGACACCACTCGGTTGGGGTTGCGCACTCTGATCTGGTACCTGTCCTCCTGGGGTGACGAAGATTGTGGAAGTTAACGTCTCTACGACCTCGAGGACGTTTGTCGGCCCGTTCGCAGAATTGTCGACGAATAGGGTGGTCCGCGTGTCCGTCACTGTCACTGTTGCCGTTATCGTTTGTACTATTTCCAGGACTCCAGGGTTTGAAACTTCTGCTTGGTTTCCACCTCCAGTAGCAATGGGGTTTCCTCCTCCGGTAGCAATTGAGTTTCCTCCTCTAGTAGCAATCTGAGTTGGCGCTTGTGTTTCCACAGGCTCCGAGCCAACCTGCACGAGTACAACAGTTAGTTTATCACTTATCAACCTAGGTATGGAACGCTCAAGTTTCCCTACCAATAATGTGGCTGTCGCGCTCGAAACTTGATCACCACCGACTGTTACAGTTTCAACTACAATATCGGTAACGGTGGTTGTAACATCTAGGGCTTGAGCTCCTGCGCATGTCGGAATCAAAGTTCCCTCAGGCTCGTCTAGTATAGTATTGTCCGCGGCCTCGTCCATAGCTGATGGTGACATTTGATAAACGGAAGTAGCTACCGTCGTTGCGGCCTGTGCTTGTTCATATCTATAACCTGACGCCTGAGCTGGATCTAGGTTGACACCGGCGGCGTGCGGGTTGACAGCAGGTGAATCTGTAGCTCCTGTCGTTGGGATGACCAGGAGCTGTAAACATAACGAGAGGGCCAGGATGGCTTTGAGTTTAATTCCCCTTGACATCATGCTCTGTCTCTCTTGTATTCCTCCCCGGGAGGTGAAGGAAAAAATGATTATTAAAATATATCTGCGATTAAACTCGTTAGCTTTATACACCTATGTGCATAATGTTAAAACTTACAAGAAGATAGAAATCTATAAACTAAAGCCTACGGATTTCTACTACTATTCGAAAACCTTTGAACGGGGGTACCAGTCCCTTTATACCAGCCGCAACTGAACTGAAAAATAAAAATAAAACCCAAAAAAAGCCGAAGCCAAAAAGTCGAATCGAAAAGTAAATGAGTGGCGTATATCCTTCGAGGAGATGTCGATGTCGGTCAACCGATCGAGGAGATATCAAATCTAGATGACGAAGAGAGCGGAAAAGGGAAAGGGAGCAGAGAGATCCAAAAGAATGGGAGGCACTCCCTGTTGATATTACCCACCAGCATAATTAACTGATTCTGGAGGCTCCCCTGTGCCTTAGCTTAGGAATACTCCATCTGAGGAAATCCCGTTTCAGCAATCAACTTCCCTTTTTTCTTGGGAATACATCGTGGTGGTGTTGCTTCATTTGGTGTTTGAAGGGGTGAAAGCAACCTAGCCGGCGCGGACCCTCGCGTACGCAAGCCCTGTTGAGACGATTCCACCTCGAAACAGCATGGGTCACAAAAAGTCGGATTCAATGTCCATGTGCGTGTATCATGGTTCAATTGTTGCCTGCTTGAGGAGGAGAGAAAAGGAAGCCCTAAATGAGCCTCCAATCACGGCACCGGCCGAGTTGGACTGACTGGGGTGATTTTGTATGCATGCAGCGTAGCCCTGGCAGGCGCCTGAACATACAAAACAGGCATACAATCAACGCGATCAACTGATATTTGAATGTACGCTTCGTTGTCTTCAATATATTCGAGACGTCGAAAGCCTGGCACAGCTATTCATTTTTTTTTTCGCGTATGAAAGTAGGTGGAATAACTTGAACCACGGATTCGAGTTTCCCGGCCCGATAAATAATATTTATTGTTATTCGACTGGAGATTCTATATTCGGAACAAATCTCCGTGCCTGGCTCGTCACGTCCACGAATCTCCCCTGAAGAGCTCCATTGATATCCGATGTCGATAGTGCGTGTGACGTCTTTCAGCGTTCGTGACTCAACTATCATCTAAGCTTTAGACACCCGTAAACCGGTTGCAGTGAGACCAGTTTACTGCCAGGCACTATCGATAGATTATTACCGCTAGACATTGTCATAGCTCGTGCACCTTCATCTTAGTTGAGTCTCAAATATGGTCTAGTTTTGAGAATGGTCCTTCATGTTGTTTACTATACATACAAACAATATAAAGGCTTGATTTAGGATTCGATCTATCGTATGTACCTAAATGATGAGCTACAGGACCCTAGAAGAGCATTCCAACTCCCGACCAAATCACCAAGTCACACTGCGCAAAAAACAAGATATATAATATATCAATCATGGTAATATCAATCTAACCCGGGTTCCCAAAGCAAAAAAGCGAATGTTATCCCATTCCTCCCTTTACAATAATGTACAAAATGCACGCACCCAAAACTCCAAGAAACCGCCGCTCCAATCCTAGCCTGCTAATGAAAATTAATCATCTCTTGAGCTTCGTCCAACCCGCTGAGACCTCTGTACCACCGTTCAAAGCGCTTCTCTTCCCAGCACTCCCACTGCCAGGACTCCCCACGCCAGGGCTCCCATTCCCAACAGCGGGTATAGCCCCGATCCCACCCTTCTTAATGCTGATCGGGATCGCTTTAGCAGGTTGCGGACTCGTCTTCGATCCGATAATCCCTTTCCCTCCTCTATCATCCTCCCCGAACTCCCCTAGCTCGCTGATAAATTGAGCCGCAGGGTCCTCATCGATTTCATTTTCGATCAAATCCCATTCCGCATTCGACGTTTCGCTGACGAGGATCTGCTTCGTCCGGTCAATCACAACGTTCAACGAGATCTTCCAACGAGCCATGTGTTGTAATCCCTGAGGCGAGTTTAGGAACGAATGGGCAGAACTATGGTTCACACGGCCGAGAAACATGTTTACAGCTTGAGGTTTCTTGCCCGGTTGTGGGGGGGTGACCTGGATCGCTTCCTTGAGTGCATCGCTCCATTGGACTAAAGCCGGGTGGTGTTTTGTCGGCGTGCACAACAGGAGACGGTACATGTTTCGTCCCGGTTGCCACACGTCCTCTATTTCTGCGGCTGCTTCCTCGAGTCCTTGGCTCCAACATAACCAGGCGACATTGTACACTAACATGCTAACACCCTCGATAAACATTGCGTACTGTTCCGAATCTGAAGAGTGAAGCTGCGGCAGGGGTAGTGTGGTGGACAAAGGTCGGGCGCGATTGAAACGCTGGTGTCGGATCGTAGCCATCGGAGCATCGCGGATGGGTAGAATGACCTCGCAGGGTAGTTTTAGTCCTAAGTAAGAGGCTATGAGGACGGACATATGGGACAGGTGGCCGAGAGCAACGGTGATGTTGTTCGGGTTCAGATTGTAGATTTCCCGTATATCGGGAATCACCACGCCATTTAGCATGTACTCGACACCCTTCTTTCTTCTGCGCTGTCTCAACAAGTTGAGTCCTGCGATCTCTCGGCATAGGAAGACTCGAGACTCGGCTGTTCGTTCGTAGAGAGTGTTCCATTTCGTCATCGTCAGCCTGGCATCCTTACGTACTCTTTCCACCATGATGTCTCGATTCTGGGCGAGAACATTTCGGGTTTCTTTGAGGAGTTGCTGTCGCTTTTCATTCTTGGAGCGTAGGCTGGCGAGGTATTTGCGATGTTCCTCCAACTCTGTTCGCAACTCGGTTACCCTGTCGTGTATTCCTGTGATTGTATTCTCGAGGTCTTGCTTTTCTGTCGCAGCATCTGTATGCTTCCCGAACTCCGTCTTATCAGAGGCTCCATCCTCGACTTGCTTTTCCAGATCCTCGTTGCCCACAAGCACGGAGATGATTTCGTATCGGAGCGGGTAGAGTTTATCTCGTACGCAGTCCTTGCAGGTGAGCTTTGGAAGTTGTCGTTCACAGATTTGACAAGGACCGGTGGGTTTCGGTGGAGTAGCGGGTCGAGGAGGTGATTTGTCGTCTCGACCCGGTCGGTTGTTGAGGCCTAGCAACGGTGGCTCTGAAACGGTTCGCTGCATACGTTGCTGCTGTTGAAGTCGAGCTCTGCTCGAGTTGCTAGGCGGAGGGGGAGCATGGCGATTTGGAGTCTCGTAAGCATGAGAATAGCCATGGTAGATCGGGGGAGGGAGAGGTCGATGGGAGACGAGGGAAGGAGGGTACCCCAGCGGCGGGGCAGCTAATCGCGGCGAGCCATAGGGGTCTGGAGCTGGTGAACCCGACGAGGATCTAGGAGGCGGAGGAGGAGCGGGTATTCGGTGATGGCGTATGGGATCCAGTTTGGAGGTGAAGAAAGGGGTCACAGAGTGAATCTCGGACCCCTTTTCTTTCGCGATGGTTTGGTTGTTGGGGGGTTGTTTGTTTGTGTCGTCGGGAGAGATGCGATGAGATGGACGAGATGAGATTCCGTTTGAGCTTTTGTTTACGTATGCCCGCCCGAGCCATGAGACAGAAAGCTGTATTGATATTATAGTCGGTAAATTTGGTTTGTTTACAGTTCCGAGCTTGTTCTAGATGAAAGGAGACTTTAGAGGATATACAGGTGCAATATTAAGGAGAAGTAGAGAAGAAACAGAGACCATCTCGAGTCCTGTCTTGTTAGAAGGTTCGAGGTTGGTGATTGTTTGTGGTCGTCACAGAGGCCAGTCATCCGGTTCCTGCGTTTTCGACCACTCGAAGCGACCACCCGCATCAACCCCAGACAGCTGATCTAAACAGAACTGCTAGCTCGGAATATTTATTTCCAAGGCTATGAAACGAATACACGAAATAGATACGTGGATATGATTATATGATATATGATATGGACATTTGTAACATGCTTTTTATAATTACGTCGATGTCGATGTCGACGACTCAGCTTCAGCTGCAACATTCTCTTCCAGCTTCACCCTCGAAATATATTGCTCGATGCCCGTAGTTGATTCCAGCCTCTTCTTCACTTCTTCCACCAGATCTTTCACAGGTACCGCGATTCCCTCTTTTTCCGGGTGGCCCTCGGGAAGATCTCGAAGACCCAGCTTCTTGATTCTCACTGTATCTAACCCGAGCTGCTCGTTGAAAATAATCACAGCAAAAGGAACATCTGCATTTTCCGCAGCTTTGAATTGCACCTGCATCTTGGGGCAAGCCTTGTACAGAAATTCAGCCTGCAGAGAAATTTAGGGTAGATATTAGCATCCTGTCGGTATTCTTAGGTGTGAGCATATGTACCTTTATACCACCCTTCCAAAGCTGGTTCGCAATCGCCATACGCTCCTTCAAGAACCCATTCTTATTCTCGCCAGATCCTTCCGGCATCGCCATGACGTAAACATCCACCTCACTACTCCTCAGCGGCTCCTGGCTATCCTCCAATCTCTTTCTGATGATACTGTATATTCTGTCCACGCCGAAAGAGATACCAACACAAGGAATCTTTGCCTTTCCTGAAAACATTCCGACGAGGTCATCATATCTACCACCCGCAGCGATCGATCCTACACCGACGGTATCATCATCCGAACGGTCAGCATCTGGGTCATCTTTGTTGATCTTGGCCTTCTTCTTTCCTTTCGTTGCAATGCTTCGGTTTTGCGAGGCGGCAGGTGGAGCAGATAATTCCGTGACAACTTCGTATATAACACCGGTATAATAGTCGAGACCGCGAGCTAACGAAAGATCAAAAGAGATCTTTTTCGTAACGTCATATATATCCAAATAATCGAATAGGAGTTTCAAATCAGCCAACCCCTTCTTGATCGTTTCATTTGAGGCCAGCGACTCGGTCTTTTCCAATTCCTCCAGCAGATCCCTTCCACCTTTCTTGAGGACAAACTGTCCGATCTTGTCGGCAATTTCTGGGTCCAATCCTTTTTGTTCCGTCATTTCCTTCCTTACTTCCTCCCAAGGTGACTTGTCGAGCTTGTCGACGGCGCTTGATATGGGACGTATCTTGTCCTGCGGGACACCGCAAACTTCAAATAACCCGTCGAGGATCTGTCTGTGGTTGAGCTTGATCGTGTATTCCCCAATGTTCAGACTGTCCAAGATTTCCACCGTGAGGGCTAATACTTCGGAATCTGGCAGCATGGGATCGTAAACGCCTGCGATATCGAAATCGCACTGGTAAAACTCTCTCATCCTTCCCTTGGTGACGGCAGGTTGATCTCGTCTGTAGACCTTTGCGAGATGGTATCGTTTGATCGAGTTAACACCAGCGTTCATAGCGAGCCATCGTGCGAAGGGAACAGTGAGATCGTATCGCAAGGAGCTGATCTCACCACCCTGGTCGGCAAGGTCGTAGATGAGCTTGGAATCTTCGCCATATTTTCCAGCGAGGACTTCTTTGAGCTCGAAGACGGGAGTATCGAGAGAGACGGCGCCGTGTTTTTTGAAGGTGGTGATTATTTTTTCGAAGATTTTATCCCGGACGGCGATATCGACCCCAGCCCCTATATTGAAGTTTGTGGTTGTTAGAAATGATGCTCTTCCTTGTCTTTCTTTCAAATGTTGATGCTGCCCCTCATCTGCCCCACTATAGATAAAAGTGGCGGTATGAGCAAACAGCTGGAACATTAATAGAATAACCTACAATCGCGGGAACCTTTGACGTTCTTGAGAGTAATCTGCTGTTTGCCCATCTCGTCTGGATCGTCCTTGGGCGTCTTTGAACTGTATCGGAGTCTGAATTGAGGTTGAATGTGAAGAAGAAGAGGAGAGATTGGTGTGACAGGTTGTACAACGCTGCGGTGGGATGTTGCTGTGAGTGATTGCAATCGAACTGATAAAAGGCGCTGGGCAAAAGGACGAGTAATGGACATTCAATTGGACGATAAAAACTTGGATTTCCTTGCTGATATAATAGCAAAGCTGTCCTCTATAAATACGATATTGTAAATCAAAAGAGAGTAGCCAAATATGACGATAATAAATCATGAGTCGTCGTCGGTTATCAAAGCTGTCAATTTTTTTGGTCGCTTTCGCTGCAACAATTTTTGGAGCTCTGTTTTTTGCAGGGCAGGTGGACGCGGGGGTCGTCCTCGGCTGCACCTTCCCCGTCTGCCTGCCGCGTGTGACAGCTGCACACGCCCTGCTTCCATCATCATCATCATCTCGACTTTTATTCATCATCTTCTTCAACAGCTACTCGACTCGCATACCTGCCCCCGATGCCTTCGAAGACATAACTCTCTCGTCGCTCATGTTCAACCCTCTTCCCGATCCTCCGTGATACTTCTTACCACCAGTCATCATGGCGGAAATGTTCTGCCAGCAGTGTCGAACTCCCTTGAAGCTCCATGGCTCTCTCCAAAACCTCAACCCCGCAGCCATCAACCTCCTTCACGGTATTTTCTCTCCTCAGTACCTCTCTACACCTGTCTTGTGGTAGACAGACAAATGAGATAATATTGCCAAACATGTCTGCTAACTGCTTCGACCCTCCAGGCTCTACCACCAGCTCATCGCCAACCAAGCAGGCCGTCTTTGACCCTCGAGCTCACTCATCCACCAATCTCTCCCATGACTCCCTCCGAAAAGCAATCTACGAGCAATCGCTCAGGAATGATGGCCACCCCGTCGTCAAGCGGAGCGTCCCAAACGCCCCCAAAACCTCCTCTCCCCTCGCCGCCACCCCTGCAAACATGGCCGAGTCCTTCGTCATGCTTTCGGACTCGGTCATACTTCGAACCCCTCAACCCATCGTCGGCGAAGCGATACAGAATGGAGGTCTCACGGTGACCTCACCCGGAATTACGCCCGAGGACTCCTTGTCGCATAAGATGCAAACGTCGCGGCGATTATTTGACATTCTCAGCGCCAGATCGGATATAGACTATCCTATATGCATGGAATGTACGGAATTACTTGTCGAAGGTTTACAGAAACGGCTAGCGGAAGCGACGAAAAGTAGAGACGGGTATCAGCAGTTCCTTAAAAAGCTACAGGCAGAAATACCGACCGAACTAGAAGCCCAAAAAGTCGAAGAGGATCTAGCCAGCGTTAGAAAAGAGAAGGATGCAGCCTTGTTGGAACTGGAAGAGCTCGAACGGGAAAAGGCGCAGATAGAAGCTGAGATTGCAGAGGCGGAAGAGGAATCCAAGCGATTGGAGGCTGAGGAAGAGGAGTTTTGGCAGGAGAGAAACTCGTTCGCCCAGCAGCTCGAGGAGTTCCAGAACGAAAGAGACAGCGTCAATCTTCGGTTCGATCACGATGCAAAACAGTTGGAAAGATTGCACCGCACGAATGTTTACAATGATACCTTTTGTATTGGTCACGATGGTTTCTTTGGAACGATAAACGGTCTACGATTGGGGAAGCTTCCTGCACAACCTGTAAGTGCCCACGTGAAAATTAAAGCTAGCAGTAGTATTTATTGACATTGTTTTGTTACAAGGTGGAATGGTTGGAGATTAATGCGGCTTGGGGCCAAACGCTCCTACTGTTACACACGGTTGCCGATAAGCTCGGCTTCGCCTTTGAGAATTACAGACTAAAACCGATGGGATCCACGTCAAAGATCGAAAAGCTGGAGCCACGGCAGACCGACACAACCTCGAGCCGGCTCGGCCTCCCTACATCGACTAAGAGCGATGTTCGGGTCCAGACGCTCGAGCTGTTCAGTTCGGGGACAATCCCCATGGGTCATCTATTCGCCCATAGGAAGTTTGACGGCGCCATGGTTGCTTTTTTGGATTGTATCAAGCAGTTGGGGGAGTTTGTCGCTAGGGCGGACTCGACGGCTGTTCTGCCGTATACTATCGTGAAGGATAAGATTGGAGACGTGTCCATACGACTGACATTCAATCAGGACGAACCATGGACTAAGGCTTGCAAGTATACTTTGACCTGTGCGAAGTTTTTGCTTGCATATGCGTCCAATCAAGGGCTTGCTAGGAGGTTACAGCAGGCACAACAGCAGGCACAACAATTACAACAGCAACAAACTCGGTGAGAAATTTAAATTTTGGGTACCTTTGGAGGGGTTTGGTTTCAAGGCCAATGATATGACTTCGGTGAAACAGTTGGAAATATATTAGTGGGGAACTGGCGGATCGTTTGGGGTTGCTTCCAACCCGGATACTGGTGTGTAATCCAGGGGTACGGGTAACTGGGACCCAAAGCGAGACTGCAGTTGAGCATCGGCTCTCAACGGAAGGTATCTTTTGACGGAAGGGACATTTTATGGCAAACGGTGACTCTTATATTTCGATCAGCAAACACGATTCTCGCATGGCGTCAAGGTGCTTTTCATTAGTTTTTATTTTAAGTGATTTGGATACCCATTTTGTTAGAACCCTGGCTGATCATCTGCTCAAGATTTTATTTCCTTTATATTTTATTTTATTCTTTAGAGCAAAAAAAAACCTGAATGTAGATGTCGAAGAAGTTGGAAAGGGTTATATTGCTGTACAATTATATTAAATAGTATATATTCGGACCAGTTAAATCCCAAGTTTGTATATCCACACGCGCGCATGAGATGTCAAGAAACCTGTTGCTGCACGTGCATGGTTCCAGGTAGCATCTGTGATGACAAGGGGACCCGCCATGCACCACATTCCCCATTCTTCCATTTCGTGCGCCAATCTGCGATCGCACAATGCGAACGGAACTTGGACTCGCGTTCTATTGAGTTTCGAAAGGGATTTATCAGCGTTTTACCTTTCCAAAGATTTTTTTCCCCCTCTGCAACCCCGCGCCTCGCTGGCTTGCGTGTTTCTCTCCGTTGGGCGGTTGGAGAGATGGTTTTTTAAAACTCTGTCGGCTCCTGTGTCGGCTCACTAGCTTGATGGGACGTTTTCTGCGACAAGGACCGTTCGTTCCACCCAGCGCTTGACCGGGGACACCCCGCTGGTGGCTGGGATTGAGATTGGATTCTCTTGTCAATCGACCGATCGAATTGTTCTTCTTCAAGAACATTTAGTGACCGACGGCGAACGGAATGGACGTTTGGAGGTTTCATTTTGAATGAATGACATGCAGCGGTAGGAAGAGGCGTCCCACTAGCGTTAGTTACTTGCAGTGCTAGCTAAGCTCTCCATATTGTGTTATAATCGATAGAAGTATTATTATATACTGGGGGGTATTGCTAGTGAGGGTGTCTCGTAGCGATTGATGAGATGTTGCGGTGGGTTCGGTTGCTAGGTCAGCTTGCCTTCGCAAGCAGCAGCCAGCAGCAGGACAGCTTCCCAATCGCTCTTTCCGTAACCACATCGTTTCTTTTGGATGCATGTCCCATGCACGATATTATATCGGTTGATTGATTGGACGAGATAATCGAGCAGCTCGAGTGGCTGGTCGCTCTTTCGGTCTCTGTCACTCCAACTTTCCTGCTTTATGTCTCTTCTTCTTTTCTTTTCATCCTGCTGTATCTTCTTCTCTATCAAAGCTTTTACAAGTATCAGCCAGCGACTCCCTTATTAATGCCCGTATCGCATAACTATAGAGAAGTCATCGATATATATCGTCTTCTTCAGCTTTTTGAACGTAAAGATAGGATAACTCTCCGTCAGTCGCCTCCCACACTGCGTCTTCCTCTTAGCTTCCAATCGGGTAACAACGTCACGTCGCATTCTGTTGCGCCCGCACCACTCAAACATCCATTTGGAGGCATATTGCACTTGTAGACTGAGTACTACGAGTGTCTTGCAGCTTGCGACTTTTTGCCTTTGGTAACATACATGCCGACCGAGCTACTGGCCGACCGAATCCAGCATCGCCAGTATCTTTTTCCTTCTGTTCCCAATTAATCCTTGCCGGTGGATACGGTACGACAATACCAACGAAAATCTCCTTGTTGGAAAGTTAAGGCTTGGTTCGGTAGAAGCCCCAATTCGTCATTACGCAACTATCTTTGGCTTTTGGTACCAACGGACTCCTAGAGCATCCGGACCCGGCCACCGACACCCTTAGTTGTTCCAAAAATATACATTCGCGACCATAACCATTCTTCCTCCTCCTGCTGCTGAAATACGCAGATCGAGGGACGTCCCATCATCCCAATATCAGCCGTGCGCCAAGAGACATCAGGGTACCACCGGGTACATAGCCTAGCCGTCCCTGTCGCCTGTTGCTTGTTTTCTTTTCTCTTTCTCGCCTTGATATACTTTTCGGCTGCATTGCGGAATTAGCATCCAGACACACCCCAAAAACCAGACGATTTTTTGCCTTTCTTAATCGACTCCTGCCTGCGCGTTGCTCGTTCCTTAGGTTACCGAACTTCCACTGCAGCTCGTCGACCCACCAACCCTTCTCAAAAATTTTGCCTTTTGTCCCTGTCTATTTTTCTCTCGAAGATCTTGGTATATATTTTTTTGGACGTTCGAATACCCAAAACGGAATACTGCCTGCGTGGATCGCTGGACTTGTCGACGCAGCAAAGGTTCCTAGACACCCTGCCCACCCGAACAATAATATCTCGCTCATACTGCAGCATTTACTCGGTCCTTTTGGTTGGTATTACGACAAACTGGCACTCTTATTTACTCGAGTTACTAGATCACCTACAATCTTAAAAATCTGTCGGTTCTAATTCCCCTCCCTTTCATTCTTTCAATACATTCCCCTCGTTTTTATTGTTCCCTTTTTTTTTTTTGCATCTCTCTTTCCCCTTATTCTTCCTACCGCAAATCCCTTGTCGTTTTCACTCGCTACTCTTCCGTTGGACGAAAAGTATAAACGCTCTTTTCGGTTCACTGTCGTTCATGCGAACTTGATATGCGGGCAATCTTGCGACGTTCTGAAAATAAAGACTCGTCGACGATCCTTCCTAACAAGACAATTCTCACTGTTTCGCTCTGTCGTTTGATGAACAAATAAAAGATATATATTCTTGCGCTTTCTCGTTCCACAAAATAGCGGGTTTATCCATCGTTTTGGAAGCTTTGTCGTACCTGGAATCTACTCCAGAAGTAGCGTACAAAAGGCAAAGAGGCTTTGCACATTACTAGTTTCGCAGCAAGGAATCCAGAGAGTCACAGCAGGTGGTTACACTGCGCTACGCTTCAGCAAAGATAATTATCAACTGGAGACATCGCTCGACTAAGATTCTCTTCCTTCATCACACTACCTCTCCCTTCAAATCATCTTCCCGTACCCTCTCTCCTTCTATTTCCCAATAGTTGTTCTACAAATCACACCAATCCTGGTTCATACATCAGCTCCCAATTACATAGACACACTACGCAAGACAGCTAGGACGATAGGGTCTTCTTGCCCAAATAGCCATACTAATGCCGTTCTTTTCAAGCAAGAAGAAGGTCAAAATCGACCTGACAGAATATCACAGTGATAAAAGAAAGATGGGAAAGAACGTCGATCCTACTAGAGCTATCACGGAGGAGGAGCCATGGGCCATCGCCCAGCAAACCGGCCAAGGAATCTCCCAGATTCGACACAAAGATCAATTCGGGAATGAAATCAGTATGTTGGTTTTTTATTACCCCGGATTTCAACGCATCCCGTTTTGTAGCTTCGATTAGCTCATGCTAACGTGATATTTTTAACTACAGCCGACCCGGATCGGAGCAATCCAACCAGACATAGAATGGAACGTCCTCTGGAAACTATTCGAAATTTCGAAAGGGCCATCTACAATGACTATGAGAGAGATTACCCACGACGACCCCAGAGACAAGGTATACACCTTTCCATTGCCCTTGCATCAATAATTCGTCCCCTTTTGGAAAGAATAGTGGTCGGCTAGCTAGCGCGGTGGCGGCCACTTGCATTTTTTAAAATTGAATCTATCATCGCGTGTCATGCTCTCATAACAAAAGTGGGTTAACGTACCTTAAATGTCATAGGTTCCACATATGACCACCAAAATTCTCAACGAGCCTCAATGGCATACCAATATGGTGATCAGAGTGCAAGACAGTCTACGTACGAGGGGTATGTCTCCTATGCATAAGACCTACGCAGTTTTACTTACTTTTCCTGTGAAATAGCTATGACAACGGCAACTCTTATTCTCAAAGACAATACAATCAAAATAGAAGCTCGGTATATGAAAATGTAGCGAGTAGCAACCGCCAGCGAGGCGATATTCCCTCAGACTCGAACTCTGGCACTTATTCGAATGGTGCGGGGAGCGGCTGGTCCGGCGACCCATACTCCACCAACCCGTCTTCGGATGCTTCGGGTTACGCCAATTACGACCAAGTGCAGCAACAACAGCAGTACGGCCAGACTGGTAGATTACCGCTGAGTTCCAACGATAAGCCGTTACCGAATGTCAACCTTTACTCAAACACTCCTCAGCCGGCGAACTATCAGAATGGTTACTCCCCTCAGCCGCAATATCAACAGAATAGCAACTCTCAGCAAACCCCCCCGGCCGGTTACAGCCAGCAGCCGCAACATCAACAATATAGTTCGTATAATGGACACAGTCAGTTTTCACCCCAAACCACCCAGGCATCCCAATATAAACAATCCTACGGCCCACAACAACCCCAGTACAGTACTTGGAATCAACAGCCAACTCCTACGAAAACAGTGCTAAGTAAGAGTTCAGCTGCAGCAGAAGGCAAAGAAAAAAGAAAGTCTTGGTTCAGACGAAGCAAGTCTTAAATTTTGAATTCCAACTGAAAATTTTTGTATATTGATCCTCCCGGCGCCAATTTTCCTTTTTCTTTCTTTTGCTACGAACATAACATCATAGCAAATCAGGCATTTGGGCATGTTATAATGATATAATTCCTTTTCCTGTCGCTTTCCATGGTGTTTAATTCCCTTGTCTTGTTGGTCACGGGCTCTGGGACGGTTGTTTCTTGATGGTTGGTTTCCCTCATGGCCTTACTTGTTACTTCTCTGTCGTCATGATCCTTCTTATTGTTGCAGGCGTTCCTTTTTTTTATTCATGACGGTTTGGGGAATATAGCAACATTGTTTTTGCAATTGCGGAGCTTTCCCCTCTTCTATTGTTGGCATTATTCACGATTGTCGGACATATTTATATGGGCTCATTTCCTGCCCTTTCTTTTAATGACGAATGGAAATCCTATGGAGAGGGCGTATATTTGCAGGGCGGAAAGCTTGGCATCGTTCTGATACATGATTGGAACTATTTGTAGCACGAATACCTATCCATTTGGATGATTCATAAATGCAATACACAATCTACGGAAGAATCCTTACTTAATCTTATTGTGTCTAAAATCTAGTTATATGATATAATTAACCAATCAAATCACCCATTAATATCCTTTCATATCTCTCCACGACTTCCCTACACCGTAACAGCACAGCTGCCGCCAATCCCTTCCTTTCCTCCCCGATACCCTCCGACCCATCACTCCCCTCGAACACCTTCCCAACCCACTCCTGCGTTTCCACCAACTCTTTACTCTTCTCCTCCGCCATCCTCCTCCGATCTTTATCCTCCTTGCAAACCTCAAACATTGTCAAAAGCCCTACCAGCACGGCATCCAACACGGACGAGTTCTCCAGCGCGATAGGATTATGCCGCAAACTGAGCAGGAGGTCCCAAAACCCATCTACCATCTGCGGCACCATCACCCCGTTCGGTCCCGTCGCATGAAGCAATACTGTCAGCGTCTTCACGTAGAGTGATAATAGATGCGGCACCAATCTCCCCGACGTGCTACCGTGTTCCTTCACAAACACCCACCACCGTCCCATCAACGGTCCGAAGAACGCTTGCACGACGATCTGTGATAGTTTGTTCGCACGTGGCTTTTCTCGGCGGGCTTCGACTTGCATTCTTGTTGAGAATGTGCGGACTTTGAGTAAACTCGGTCCCGGGGAGAGTTCGTCCGCGGCCTTTTCGGCGAGCGGGTGGAGGAGGGTAGATTTAAGACGGGTTGTGAGGTTGTCGACGGGAGTGGAGGCATAGATGTCGTGTAACCTTTTAGGTAGAATTTTGGACGGGAATTGTGATTTCTGCTTGTCGGAGGGGGATAGTTGGAATTCGAAGAGTGGGGAGTCCGCGGGGATGCTTTCCCCAGATAGTTCTGTGGCGGATATACCCACCGCGCTGAGCATCACGCATCGCTGGGCGAGGGAGTAGTCGCCTTCGAAGATTCGTTGGGATATCCAGGGTCCTGATATCAAGGGGAGGGAGATGACGGTTGATACGACGGCTTTGAGGCGGAGAGTGTCAAAGTTTGGCATGTCGAATTTGTCTTGCTGGCCGACGAGAGCGGTGAGGAGGTCGACAGCGTGGGAGGAGAGTTCGGTGCCGAAGGTTGCTTTGCGGCGGATTAGGACTGCGGCGTGAAGGAAGGCCATGTGCTGTCTATCGTAGGAGTCTTGGTCGTTGAGCATGTAGAGGAGGTCGCGGATATAGACTGGTGGTGTGGGTTTTTTGCGGTTGACGAGGGTGGCATCGTCGTCAGAGTCTTCTGGGTCTGAGTCCGGTTTGGGGTAAGGGATTAGGTCGTCGTCAGAGTCGCTGTCTAGCTTTTGGATGCGATTCGAAAGCGGTAGATCTATCACTGTTGGTTCTGGTCCGATTGGTAGCTCTGTAACTGCAGGTTTCTTGACGACATGGACAGGCTTCTTGGATGCCCTTTTTGACTGTTGAGATTGGAGAGCTTCGTCTTTGAAGATTTCAAACGCAGGTAGCTTGTCGTCAACCTCGGTCAATTGCCTCCACTTTGTAGCTTCCTCCTCGCTCGCATCTAATGCATCTGTGAACTTGAGTTGCTTTCCATCCTGGTCTACCAATGTGGATATTGTTTCCCCAACAATCATTCCTAAGAATCGAACTCTGGTGTTCGTAGTCGCTAGATGATTGGAAACCCCATTCATAAATGACGAAGATCTAGCTAGAATCTTCAGATACGTCGGTGGTTGTCGATGTATATAACCAGCGCAGAGGAGCAAGCATTGCACGTTAACCTCCTGGTGTATAACGGGCGCATGTCGTACCCACAAATTCTCACCGAAGGTTTGCACTTGACTATCAAGACACTCTCGAATGACCGCGCTTGCACTTGAAGATGCTCGTATTGCGGATATGATTGCTCTTCTGATACCGATTGGTTCACCAGAGCCTGGACCACCGTCTACCAATATCCATTCCACGAGAACGTCTTGGTAGCCCTTTTCCAGGCCGTCATCGATTATGCATATTTCGTGGATTATTTTAGTTACCAGACCTATTCGTTTGGTATAGTTTGGTTCTTCTTCTGCGTAGGCTGGTAGATGGGTTTGCGAGAGTAGCTTGAGTAGAACGTTGATGTATAATCTTCTTTCGTGCTCTCTGAGGTAAGAAAGGAGAAGGCGGATTCGATTGAATAACTCTTCTGAGAGTAACGATGGTCTGAGATGTAACCTGACATCGATCAAATTATCTACAACACCGTTAGCTATATAGTTCATGATCGTTTGTATGTCTGCTTACCATTATATCCCAGTCCGAACCCTCTCACGAGTACGCTTGCGGCCGCTTTCCAAGTTTCGATATCATCGATGGGAGTGTCATCTACCATTTTGGTAATATTTTCTCCAAGCCATGATGAATACTCTTTTCCCTCAGCAATCCATGAAAAGTTCCTCTTTTCCACCGTTTCATCGGCCTCTGATACCACAATATCGGCTTCCGCAGCCACAGAGAGCACCTTCCCACCCGCTATCAACCCAACAAACTCCTTCCACGCCATCTCCCTCTTCCTATCATGTGGACTACTACCAGTGAATCTCGATCCTTCCCAGAACGTCGCCAAAAACCCATTACCACGAAGTATGTATCCCAATACCTCCATCAAATCCCGAATCTGAGTCAACACTCCCTCCTTCCTCTCCGCCCCGTCAACATCAAGCCTTGTGACGGTCACATTCTTCGGCCTTCCAGAGGACGGAACTTGTCTCAACAACAGCCGAATCCGCTCAATAGCCCCCCCTAACCCGGTGACATTTCGAAGACAATGTAACAATAGCTTTCTCTCAGCCTTATGCGATGGTGATGTCAAGATTCCCCAAAACGAGGGAATGATATCAACGATCAAGGTGTTCACTATGCGTGATGTAAAAGCAGATGTCAAAGAGGGATTAAACCCATGACCCGTATTTCCGCCATCCTTAGGAGAAACCAGTTGTGAGTGTAAGTACTCGAGAGCTGTAGAGAGTTCGGCTAGCGATGGCTGCGAGCGAAGGATTTCAAGCGCATCTTCTGGTGATGTCGGTTTGCGGTTTTTAGTTGATGAAGATACCGAAGGCGCTGCTACTGTTGCTGCTGTTGATGTATTTTTTTCGTCTACTGGTCGTATTAGAGTCGTAGAAGAGAGCTTTAGGTCTATCGGAGGATCATCTGGGTTTGTAGTTTTAAGAGAAGTTATGCGGATGGGCGTCAGAAGAGAGTCCATGTTTGTGTGTTTGAATAAATACAACAGGGTGCTGTCAACCTGGAGGATATGTAGAACAAGGTTAGGCCGACGAGCTTCAGAGGTTCCTTCGCAGGCTTCACGTATGTTCGATTCACGTAAGCAATATATCCTCTTTCTTTATTTGGCTTTTGCTTGACAGGGTTACTTGTTGATGCGATATATTATAAATTCTATTCTTTTTGTGATAAAACCGAATGAAACATGTTGGTTGTTGTCTGGCTTGGGTGTTGTTAAATTATACGCGGGGACTAATGACCAAAGTCCGGTCCTATCCTGGATCCTCCAGGCCATGCCAGTGATGTAAAAGAGAAGAGATTCAAAAGCTTTAAAAGTAGTGTATCATATTAATAAATAATAATACAGCCTACAATATACATACATGCATGCATTCCTTTAGAAACAAGGGTAGACAAGAAAAGATAGATACTCTGGACAAGACGCTGGAAAGCACCAAACTTCCCAATCCGAAAAAAAAGGCAACTAGTACAGTATACCCTGAACAATACTCGGGATTCGAAGAAGAAAAGCAAAATGAACGCCTTGCTCGGGAGTACGAAATGAATCATATCATACAAATGGAAGGGGTAGCAGAGCTAAATAAACATGAAGCATTTTGCCCAGTCTAATCGTGATATTACAGCCCCCTAAAAGATGCCGATATAAAAAAATATAAAAATAAATGAGATCTCAGGACTCCTCCATGCTTTGCATTCAATGTATACCTTGACTCTAATATAATCCTTGTGATATACGTTATCTTGTTCTTTTTGGGGTATTTTTCTAATATTTTCGTGAAGGAACCGACTTGGCTAGTCAGCAGCCTGACTCGCTTCGCTAGCAAAGCCTTCAGTATCAGACTGCTTGGCCTGATCAGAGCCGGCCTGTCGTGTCTTTTTAATCCTCTTTATGGCAGCTGGAGGGGTACTCGATCCGATTGCCGGCCCAGGTTGTCCTTTGGACTGTGTTTGAAACTGCTTCAGTCCGTTCGCAAAAACTGTGAGGGATGAGTCGAGCAATCCCATCATCCTATTCAACTCGTTCATGACATCTTCATTCGTAGCGCTAGGATAGAACACTGCCGGATTCAGAGCGGTGTTGAATGGCATACCCCATGGGTCGGCTAGAACTGTGGGTGTGACCTGCGGTGATCCGAAATGGAAGGATTGCGCGTGTGACGCTGCGGTTGGAGTCGGAGTTTGAGAGCCAAAGTTCGAATTGGCGAAGGGTGAAAGAAATCGTGCGCCTGGAGAGTGTGGGAACTGGGGATTGTTGTTTGCGATCTCAATTCCATGCATGGGATTAACTGGAGGAAGTTTTAAACTTAAGTCTGCCCTTTTGAATCCCGGGGTTCCTCTAGGAGTAGATTGAACGCTTGGTGGAGTGGAGTTCTGCGAAGATGTTATCAACATGGGCACCGGCGGCTTTTGGTCCGTATCTATGGCTAGCCTGGACTTGGAAGATTGAGGAGTGGAATCTGCAGACCCTGGTGTCTTGCTTTTCAAGTCGGATAGGACTGGAACAGGAGGGACAGGTTCAGATGTCGGGGCTTCACGATAGGACACTTGAGGCGCAGAGAGAGAGGGCAAATGATGGGCTTTACGCCCAGCAGGTACTCCGTTTATAGCGCTCGTATTTGAAATACTTGAAGCTGGCATAGCGTGTGAGAATTTGGTTCGACTCCTCGGAGGAGAAGATGGCGCTGACGTAGGTGTGCCCTCTGGGAGCCTTCTCGGTTCCTCTGGTGTCTGCGGAGGTGGTATAGCAGGCAGTTTTTTCGCGGGTGATATTGGTCCTGGGCCAAATGGTGTCGATGCGATATCCGCACTCTTGCTAGGCATATGTGAGCCCTTATCGGATCGTTGGGAATGAACACTGGAAGCTTTGTCCGTCGGATCAAGCATGGAGGGAGCGAGCAATGGTGCAGCTGGTACGCTAGGTACCACATGTGCTTGCGAGAGAGGTGTCGCCTGTCTCATCGTTTGGAAGTCCTCTACGGATGGGAGTTCAATTTGTGTAAGAGGAGCTGGTGAAGTACCCTTTGGAGCAACAAAGTCGCCATCTATATCGTCGAAAGAAGGCAAGTCGATGGTCATAAGAGGCTCCGGGCTTGCAGGCCTCGTACTTGCTGGTGACTTATAATTTTGTTTCTGAGGGAAAGTAGGTACTGGTTGAAATGCTGGTTGCAATGGCACAGGTGTAGGGCTTGTGATACCACCAGGTGCAATTGGGTTGTCTTGTGCAAAAAGCTGCAGCAGTGGATGATCTGTTCCAGTGTGAACCGGAGCAGGTTTTACGGTAGGGAGAGGTACTGGTTTCACGGTTTCATTACTATCAAGTGATAGGAATGAAGTCAGTGAAGCTTGCGCGAGGTGACCCCTCTCATAAACTCGAGCAGTAGGGGTGGTATCTTCAGATATATCATCAAAATCCCAGGTTATCTCGTTATCGTTATCACCTTGGCCCATGATATCAAGCCCGTTCGGTCCGCTGATGAGCGAATTCCTGACGTTTCCTCGTTTCTGCCAGTCTTCAAGTCTCACGACGAGATCTCTCAAGATAGAAACCGGTGTTCGAGCCGTGCTCTTTAAAAGTTTCTGCTTTGCAAGCTCATCGGCCGACATCCGGTCTTCTGGCATCTCGCACAAACAATAGGAGACAAAATCTCGAAGTGCCTGCGTCCAATCGCCTCCCTCCAACCTTGAAGGCGGTTGTCGTGGAATCATGAGTAGCGCACGCATAGGCTCCTGGTCATGGTAAGGGGGGTGACCATTTGCTATTTCAAGAATGGTGATTCCCAGAGACCATATATCCGCCTTATAGTTGTAAGACTGGTTTTCGAGAATGACTTCAGGTGCCATCCACCAAGGCGTTCCGACGAATGTGCTCCTCTTGGTTTGAGGGTTCTGGACAAGGGCCGAGACACCAAAGTCGCAAAGTTGCACTCTCCCATCGTTTCCGACGAGAATATTGGCAGCTAGATAGAGAGAGCTTTTAGTACTTGAGAATCGATTATAAATTAGTAGCTTAAGGACTCGATTACTATACCTTTGACATCTCGATGAATGACGCCGAACTTATGAATAAAAGCAAGCGCGCTTACTGTCTCCCTGACAATGACGGTCAGATACTTTTCAATAATCCGACCTGGTTTCATCTATGAAAAGTGTCAATTCCGATTCTATCGCGAAAGGCACAGGGTCTCCGCCTACCAAAGTCCTCACGCTACCACCACTGCAATAGTCCATGATGATCCATAACTGCGGCCCCTTCATAAACGCCCCATAATACTTTGTCACATTAACCCCCTCAGCGGCCTTCAATTGGCTCAGCAATTGGATCTCCTGCTGGACATCGACAAGTTCCTGCTCGGCAACATCAAGACTGAGGATTTTAACGGCAACGATTTGTCGGGTAGGTTTGTGGATTCTATTTGTATCAAAAGGTTGAGTTGTCAGTTAATCAGCTGGCTGGCTGGCTGGCCCTGTGTCAACCAAAACTCGGCTACTGGACTTGGCTTATACTGACGCCTTGTAGACAAATCCAAAAGATCCCTTCCCGACAAGATCTGTCTTCTCGTATTCATCCGGGGACTGATGATAGTTATACATCTTGTCCGTTTACGCAAACGGTTTCCCCGCCCGACCTCCCCCTTTAGCTCGACAGCCGTGCCGGCTGGAGCGTTACTAACTATTGGGAAAAAAGCTATGATCGTCTCTGTTTTGATCCGTGTTTATGGTGTGGAATGCGAGGTGTTCAGCTGAACGAGGGCGTGAGGGTCCGTAGTGCTGTCATCTTGGGTATCCGATTTTTCCGTAGGGGTTTTGCTGGCGCTGTTCGAGGTGCTGAAGGTCTGCTGGAGCTTTGACCAGACCGTTTCCGTTCGATTTTGGGGTAGCAAGCTTTCGGAGGTCGAGGGCGGTTTCGAATTGGTCCCTGAAAGCTATCACGTGACGAATTTTGGATGTGGATATGCTTTTCTTCCAACACCACCTTGCAATTATTTGGATACAATCTGGACCGAGCTGCCTGAATTTGAAGGGATGTGGGTCTTGGGCGAAAATTCCTGCTCTGAAGCACGTAGCGTAGAAAAACTGCAAGACTTAGATTGGATATCGACTCTATGTACGAATAGATACAAAGGAAGAAACGCCATTGAAACTTTTAGCAAACAATCCCGCTTATGCCCTGATACGCCCCAACGATAACCTAGAACGCTAAATAACCAAGATAACCAAAATATTATGCCGACAATTAAGTAAATACTCAAGTGGGTGCTTATGTATGTCTTTCGAAATAATATCACTCGTCCTCGCTATCCTCAGCTTCCGAGGATTCCGATCCCGAACCCTCCTCTGCATTTTCGTCCTCGCTCTTAATCTCAACTTCATCTTCACTGTCAGATACGTCAGAATCATCATTTTCTTCGCCTTCCACCCCGTCCTCGTCCATTCCAGGAGGATCCTCCCAGTGTTTGTATAATTGATCGATCCACCTCTTCGACATCGGCAATCTAAAAGGGTCGAACGGGAAGTAGGTCTTAAGTTGTGTAGCTTCCGGCCGTCCAGAGTTTGAGACGCTAGCGCCGCTATTAAACAGTTGGCCGTGTTTATTTCTTTCAATGATCGTATAGCAATAGACTAGGCCAAGGTGATTGGCAACCTCAGCAAACTGGTTGACAACAGTCGGCGAGCAGACCTATTCAAATTCATTTAGCATGTATTAACTATAATAGTAGATTACCTGTTTATCATTTGCGTACCTTCAAGGGGTTGAATTTCGAAGTGACAAGTCGATCGATCACTTCGAGTCCTGGAGCCCAAGTGCGGATTTCTGATGCTATTATATCATCATCGCCCGTCGACTCTGATTTTCTTTCCAAGTCCTGCCATTTGAAGCAGAATATGTATATCACAGCCTGGAAAATGACATAAAATCCACTAAATTTTTGGACGTCGGGCCCCGAGCACTCCCAGTCTCGGTCATTGACAAATTTTTGAAGCCAGCTGCAGAGATACTTTACTAGATTTCTAGTATTCGCGCGATCCAACTTCTGAGCCCTTCCGACAAATGAGGCAACATATGCAGCCGCCGATTTTCTGGCATCTGAGCTTTCAGCTCCTAACGCCCGCTCTACCAGCATTCCTAGAAAAATGTCCATGAAAACCGGTGACTTTTGCGCCGCCCAGAACAGTATGAATTGAACATGCTGTGACTTGGTAGGCAAGATTATATTTTCGAAAAAATGCAGCAATAATTCGAACGTCTCCATTTCTTCTTGCGATGGGTTCGTGGTACCCTCCTTAGGAAGACGACTGGAATAGTAGGCAAAAACGAGGCTCAGCATTGCATCAAGTTTGTTCACAATCTCTTGCATCTTCTCTACCGTTCTGGGTTCACCACTCTCTTGGTCTTCTTCCTCATCATCCGAGTCGCTATCGCTTTCATCCTCATCATCACCAATGCCGGAATCTGATAAATTCTGCGCAGTTTTTGAATCGGATGTCATATCGAGTTGTTGGTCCAGCTCTTCGCCTTCATCCTCATCCAGGTTGAGCGAGTTGGTCTGAATTTCAACGTCCAGGTTCATCATCTTTTCGAAAATCGATCCGAGAATCTTCGTCCTGGCTGCCGGCGCGTAATTCAGTATTTCCAGTATGTTGACTATATAAGTAGTTTGGTGCAATTTCTTTCGGTCTTTGTGAGGAAACGATTCCGATATCGCAGAGAGCAACGATTGAAACCCTGTAGGCGCGAGTCCGAGAATTGCCTCCAACATCTTGTGCACTATCGCAAATATATCCCGACGTGAATTGAAGACAGTTCCAGCGGTCTGTGCGTCTTTAACCGTTTCTATATTCATGGATATCTTAGCAAAGCACTGATATGAGAGCCGGTAGCTTTTATAAGCACCTACCATATGTCAAATGCTTCACCAGCATTCGGACAACTTTTGGAGTATTGTCGGGGTGTGCTGATATTATTTGTTGCAAGAATTGCATGTATAGTTTGCAAAAGCTATTGGGTCTGCCCGCCCAATTCGTACGTATGATATCGCCGATGAGTGGAGCGCAATGCAGCTCCAAGCGTCCCACAACGAGCATGAGGCATTGTATCGTCTGACAGAGCTCCGATGCATTAGGTGCCGCTGGATCGGAAGCTCGAATTGTGAATTTTTTCCGTAACTCCGAGAAAAGGGCGGAATTGCCGTTCGTCTGCCAATCAAAAATCTGTGTCAGCCATGCCATTCAGTGGAATACGGGTCGAATGCAGGGGAGAGAGAAAACCGACTTTATTCTGATCTTCCAATGCAGAAAGGATGATTTTCCTACGAAGGTCTTTGCTGAGGTCCTCATCTGTAAATCGGACCTTCTTTGCAGGCCGGTCGTCGACTGAAATCATGGGAACATCTTCGTCGAGAGTCGATGCCTCCCGTTTTATGCCTTTCGAGGGCAGTAGGGTGGGTGGTGCTGGCACCGAGAGAGTGACCATCGTGGGAACAGTGAACGGTGGCGCATGCAGGGTAGAAATAGAGTATCGAGTAAAGAGCGTATATTTATGTTATTCTCAAGTTTCTCGACGGCGGGTCGAGATGACACTCCGAGTCGCGCGGGGTGTTAATGATGATGACTGGATTAGGAGGGATGATTGATGATAAGTGGATGAGTCTGTCCAATTAATAATTTCTGGGGGATCTTCTTTAATTTTTTGGGACTCAAATTTTTTGGTGCCGTTTTGGTTCTGCCGCGGCGCTAACCACATCGGGAAAACGTTCCAATGCCCACCACACTCAACACAGTCTCCGTTGAATTCTCACAATGTTACGAGCTTAGTTCCGAGTTGGGTATCAATACTTTCTCGATTTCAATTATCATAATACCGCTAAATTACAGTGGCGAGTAGGATTGAACCTTCCAAAAGACCTTCTATATTATACAAAACTGCCAGTCATCAATGTATACATACTTCATTATACCACATCCTTCTCAACCTCCTTCGACGCTTCAGGCGTTGCCTCGCCATTCGCCGCCTTATGCTTATCACCGGCCTTCTTCCTCGCTTTCGCAGGCTGCGAACTCTGCAGTTGGGTGCTAAGAGTATGCTTCCCCACGAACAAGCTCGATATCAAGGCAGCAACACTTATTCCAAAGAAATACCACCACGTTGTGCTTAATGACGACGCAAAAGCATCCTCGATCGGTATTCTTTGGCTGGCTGGCAGCTTTCTCACGACGCCCGTGCTCGACGTAGCGCCGTTTCCAGAGATCAGTTGTACGGTTTCTGGTGTCAGAACTGGGACTAGTGATGGTATTTTCTTGATGAATTCGTTCGAAAAGATGACGGTTCCCAACGAGACGCTGCAAAGTCTATTAGTTCTGTGACCTAAAGGCGAGACTCTTCTAGGAAATATCGACTTACCCTACAGCGCCAGCAAGATTACGGATGAACGAAAATGCACCTGTGGCTACACCGATATCTCGAGGGTTTATCGTACTATGAACTAACACAGTGTAAGCAACCCTATAAATATGTCCAATGGTTCAAAGGTACTTACTCGCAATAAGTGGGGATTGGAACATCGGACCCATACCGAGCCCTGCAATAAATTGAAACTAAAGCGCCACAAGTTAATGTTTCATCTTTATATAATAGTGATGCAAGACGATTCGGGGGAGGCTCCTACAAATACGATCTTCACATAAGAAGAATTCCGATCCCAGTCCACGAAAGAACCGACTCCGGCCACCATGAAGACTAGCCCGATTCGCATGATAGGCCGATAGCGCCCAGTCTTTGCAATAGTAATTCCGGTTGCGACGGAACCCAGACTCAACATAATAACAAATGGTAGCGTGAGCACACCCGATAGCAAGGCAGTTTTTCCGAGCACAGCTTGAAAGTAAAGCGGTCTGCATATACAAGGCATGTTTAGATTCAATAATATCTTGCTATTAGACGCCAACACTATCAAGTGGTGGAGACCTACATATAAAATGCACTTGCAATGAAGGCCTGTGCATGCAGGAAACAAACCATGTAAGCTAGAAAGGCTGTTAGAACCACGGAATTACGGCCAAGTTTTCAATCTGAGTTTAAGTCACTTACAAGCTGCATTGGTACAATTCCCAAATATCCTTGGAGGCATGATAGGGTTCCTAGATTGTGGGGGATTGGCTCAGCATATAAACCAACGACACAGTGGTATTAATTTTTGGTAGCGTGCTTACTTGGAGACCTTCCATTCGACGAAGATTAGAGCTACCAAGAGGGCCGCGCCAATAATCAGACAGCTCAGTACTTATCCCACGAACGGCGAAGTTAGTCAACTTTGTCAATAGAACGTTGAAACGGATTACACCTACCGAGAGCACTAGTCCAAGGTTCGGTAACTCCTCCAAAATCGAGGCCAACCTAAAGACGCATTATTGATATTAATACTTGTATATTCACACAAAATTCCAAGCCAGAGCCTACCAAGAACAAGGTCGTGCCGATACTACATTGATCAAATAGTTAGCGTCTTCGAAGAACTATTTAAAACAGTATCAGCCAGGGGAAGCATACACTGCTAAAAAGGAGCCCAGCCAGTCTACTTGTTGCAATCCCTCCATAACTCCAATCTTAGGCGAATGCAATCGCAAGAAATACGATATTATCGCTACTGCGATAAGACCGATCTATAATTTAAAATGTCAATCCACAGCTCAAGAGGTTCTTAATCTGCATGAACATACCGGTATATTGATAATAAAACACCATCTCCAGGTTGCACTCGTCGCGAATGCACCGCCTAGGAGAATGTTCATTAGTATGATACACAATTTCATCGTGTAACCAAACTACTCTCATACCCAAAATCGGCCCGATAGCGCTAGCTAGCGCCCACGTTGCTCCTACAGCGGCTGTTACACAAAATGTCAGTATACTTTCGAGACAAAAACTGAGTTTAGGTATCACTCACCCAAATACTTTCCACGCTCCCTCATAGTAACGATATCCGATACTGTAATATTAACAAGAACGACGATACCACCACCACCGAGTCCTTGTACGGTTCTACCAGCTATCAGGGTTCCCATGTTTTGAGCCGCACTGGTAATCACACTTCCTGCTAGGAAGATTGCAGATGCGCCCAGGATGCATGGTTTTCGACCCCATATGTCGGAGAATTTACCCCAGCTGCGGTTATACGTATATATCATCAGAAGGCGACTCTAGCAGGGTGTATATAAACGATCGTAGGATTATACCTGGGAATAAAGGCCGAAGAGGCTATAAGATATGAACTTCCAACCTATAATTGGTCAGTTAGATATGTATTTTCAAAGTTTCGAAGGTTGTGGTATAAATACCCATGAATACGCAATCGTGTTTCCAAGGTCTTCAACAATTGCTGGTCTATCGTGGCATCATATATTTCGCATTAACATTCGGCCGTATTCACCGCTGGTTTTAGTGTTTGGAAAGTAAGAGAAACCTACAATGCACTATCCAAAAAAGCAGAACATTAGAGGGAACAACTATAAACCATGGGAAATGCTTCTACAGACTGTAGACTTACGTCGAAACAATAGTCTGATCCAAAGCGCTTAAAAATAAATTTGCCTACAATATTCAATCCTATTAGAATGATTTATAAACGATAAATCCTCTCATGAACCGCAGGTTAACCTACACATAAAGCGATGACAATTATTATCTTTGTCCTTGTATCCGCAGCCTCATAACTCTTCTTGCTCGCTGCAGATTTCACGGGCTGCAGCGCCGCGCCGTTACTCTGCTCGCCCGTGGTTTCATTGCCCTCGTGAGGTCCGTTATTCGTGGGTTCTTCCGTTCGTATTTCTGACTTTTCGAGTTTTTGCAGTTGAGATGTGTCGCCGCCATTTGCCATCACTGGCTGTTCTTCTGCCATTATGAGTTTTGCGCAATTTGCGCAATACAATCTTGCGCCAAGTGCGATGTTTGTATCGTTTTGAATTCAACCGCACAATAATCGACGTTACAAACAGAGAAAGGGAAAGAGGATTTGGCTAAATTGCAATTAAGAAAGTATGGAGTCTAGAAACTAGATGAATAATCTGCAGAGTAGTGAACTCATATTCAATTTTTTTTTTTTTAAAAAAAAAAAACTAGGAACTCTTCCTAGTCAGAATCAAAAATCCCGTTCCCCGACTGGTTTTCAGCGCCTCTAGTTTGGATCAGAATGAAATATTGAACCGGATAACGGCATAATTGACTTTCAATCAACGGCAAACAAGGGCAAAAGCACGAGTGGGTCCACGGATGGATATATCGGCAGCTTTAGTCATCCCCTTCTACTTGCTCGTCACAGATTTTCCTCTGATGGCGTTATGGATATCTTCCATGATGCGCGTGATAGCAGGGCCCTTCAATTTAGGGACCCCAGCGAAAGGACCTTAATACACTGCAAATATCGGGCAAGTCCGTGCGAATCATTTGCCGGATCTCAAGCCCGCAACAAAAGATCAGGCGAAATGGAAAGCTTGTTTATACGACCCAAAACAGCTTGGTCTCATCAGATGAGCTAAATTATCTGATCCAAGATAAGATTGAACCGAGGCACGGAGAAGTAGTTCACCGACTAGGGGCCGAAGAATACTTTATCTGATCCGAAGATAAGATCCGATACCGACTTTGAATAGATGAGCACATTCAGCACACGGACCCGCGGAAATGCTGCTTTATTGCAGACGATATTACTAGGATTAATTGGTGGAAGCATGTATTATTCTGTTCTATTCGTGGTTGTACGTACGGTTACGCAGACCTGGTGTTGTGTCCATCTAACGACGCAAGCTGTACTATGCTATAATGTTATAGCACGGCAGTCACAACCGTCTCACTCACTCCACGTCACTTCGATTGATCCCAAACAGACTCGTACGATACACCTGCATCTCCTCTCCCACACCTAACAGAGATCACTCCAGATCTAAAATGCCGAGCGAAGCCGAGCTACAATCTGTTAGTTCGCTCCTTATATGCATGTCTACCATGACGACGTGTTTCGTACTCACATCAATCAATACCAGGAGCTAGAGGAGTTGCGCGTTCTGCGCGCCACATTGGAGGCCGTGCGACAGTTTATAATAGCCGTAGAAACGGATGTTACTGCTGTGGGTGAAAATGCAAAGACTGTCACGGGTTCGTATTCTGAAATTATGCATGCTTATATATTTTCCTCTCGGTTCTGATATATATATATATGGATATTGCAGATTTAAGCAGGCAATGGGGTGAAATTATCACCGAAGCTGCAATAGCAGTGGGAGATATGAAGCCGACAGCCCCAGGAGCTCGAAGATCATGATAAGATTTTACGAAATTTGATTCATTTCTCATTCAATCCGATCGTGCAGTTCAATAACAAGGGCGTTTGGAGTCTGTAGTGACTTTCTCTAAAATTACATTCAAATACATACAAAAAGTTCGAGGACTTATCATAGCTAGAATTACTGCCCCCTCAACTCTGCAAGACATCTTCCTTCCCCTTTTCAATCATGGCCTTGAGTTCTTTATTCGTCTTGTCCAATTTCTCCTGTAACCTCTTCTCCGCCTTCCTCACATCATCCCCTCTGGCCGTGCCCGCCTTTTTCAGCTTTTCCAAATGCGAAAAATGCGCCCCTCGGATGCTCTGAATTCTATCCAAATACTTCTGCCCAGTCTTCTGAACCACCGCCGCCGAATTCTCACGGGACTCTCTAGTCGACATCGGCAGCGGTACCTTGAGGATATTCGGCGTCGACGGTGAAACAGGCTGCGGGTTCAGCGACATTTGTGAAAGCAGCGCATTCTTGATACTATTGACATACTTAACGCCCCCAAATTCACCACAATCATTAGCATCAACTTATACCTTTGATGAATTCCTTATGTAGAAATAAAGGCATATCACTTACACTCTCATCATTAACCGTCAATATAAACTCCCTCCCCTTTGGCGCCACATGCGCCAACTCACTCAACTTGAACTTGGACTCCTGCGCCGGTCCCGTATCCAACTCCTTCTTCGTCTTCGCAAAAGTAATAGTCACCATCACGTTCTCGACAACGCTAGGATCCGGCCGGCCGCTAAAGGCCTTCAAATGTGCCAGCTCGCCTTTCAACCCATCGACAGCATGTTTGACGGATTCGTCAAACTTTGTAAAATTGTAGGGGTCCTCGGAGGGTGTTTCTGCCGCGAGGGCAGCGTGGGTGGGGTTCGGCTTTCCTTTGCCCGAGTAATGCTCTGGCGCTTGATCTTTGGCTTTGGGGGGCGATTTGTGGCTCCCTCGGGTACTCTTGAGTAGATGCGGGGTGGTGGAGATGCAACGGCGGGGTATCAATGTCGCTGCTATTGTCGCTTGCAGGCATCGTTTGCGATATGGTACGTCATGTAAACGACAGGAGCGAAAATCTATAGTTTGTATGCTATATGCGATTTTTCCAGTGTGTTATGTGAGCGACCTTGTGTTCTATCCAGGTAGAGTAGGAATATACGCATGAGCATGATGTATGCGGCGAGTAGGAGAGATCACGATGACTTACATTGTGTGAGAGTTTGATTTTGAAGATAGCTGCCGGCGGCCAAGGGTACTCTGAAGACCTAATGGCGAGTGCCTGACAATCAACGGCCTCGCAAGCGACATTGGTGGGATTTTTTGGACGTTAGTATCCCGTGAGAGCGTATCAATCGGTGCTTGTAAATTTCTGTGAAACTTTTCGCGAAGAAAAATGCAACAACGCTTGTTACTACTCGCGACAACAATCGCCAGGCACGGAGTCCGTGCGACCACGACACATAAGCATCATCACCACGTGGAAATGTAATGTTTCACGAGATTCAGAGAGTCAAATGGTTTCTATGTATAAATCATTCATATCAAACATGTTGCACCTCTCTAGCGACGAAGGTTAGTCATCGGCCTCAAACATTAAAGGTCTACGAGCCGTTGTTTAACGTCAGCACAAGCACATATAAAATTTAGAAACCACTTGGATTGATTTGTATTTTTAGCCTCCCCCATTATGATTTATGACACTTTTATAGGCAACAGTTTCCGCATAGGCATCGAGAAATGAAAAGTAAAAAAATATAAAAAAGAAACACAAAAGATGAAATGAATAGAGAAACCATACATTATAATAAGACATTTACGAATTGAAGCCGTGTTGGCGAATAAAAGAAAGATAGGTAAATCTCATTACAAGAAGCATGCAATGTTGTGAAAACCGCCTTATGAGAAACGGAAGGGGGAATACACTATGGAAAGAATAATGACCCAAGGTAACATGAATAAAAGAGAAAGGAAACTCCAAAGGAACAAGAACTCCGTGATTATGCATGATAAAACGAGTGGTGCAGGTAGGGTATATTCCGTGGGTAAAATAGAAAGGAAAACGTCCGAAAAACCGATCTGCCCATCCTTCCTTTGTATTATGATTCGTCTAGGTAATTAAAGGTTCTCGTGATTTTTGCAAAATTTTTAATCCTCAGGACCACTTAAGTCTTCACTCTTTTAGTGGTAGTGGAACCGGAATCAACATCCATAGAATCAGGTGACTTGCGTTTCGAAGCAGTATTATCTTCATCAGGATACATTCTATGAGTTAGCGCCGTAGGGGTCTTAAAATTCAGAGGGCTGGGGAGGAGATTATCGTCCCCTCGCATTCCGGCAGTAGCCCAATCGGCGGTAAAGAACGCTGATGGAGAAGGTAGCATGTTCTCGACAAATCTGCTAGGAAGGGCAGAAATGGGGGTCTGATCCAGAAGGTTGTTCGCAGCAGAGGTAGGAGGAGGGCGGGCGAAAGGGTTTGGAGGCCCGGAGCCACCAGCACTCAACGGGGCATTGTTGCCAACGCTAGGGGAAGGTGGAGGAAGAACAGCTCCGGGAGGAAGTGGCTCGGTGTGTGGACGAGCGGAGACGGGTTCTCCCGTTGTCAACCCCGAGTTGTGAGGCGAAGTTCCAGCAGTATTAGTGTTGGCATCATCTTCTTCGTCGTTTGGAATTTGAACTTTGAGGATCGGCCTCTTCAATCCGCCTCCGGGTGTGCTTATCATGGAAGGGGTACGGGTTGGCGGTGGGATTTCTCCCGTGCCAGTTCTGATCAAAGGAAGAGCCTTCGGATCATCCTCATCCATCTCGGTATTATCCGAATGAGGGGTTTCACTCTTTATCAACATTGATTCCGCAACGGCATGTTTCCTAGCCATCGCGCCAACATCGATTGAATTTGCTCTTATAGGAGATCGATCAGGTCCAAACCAATGCTGTGCAAGTAGAGATGAGTCTCCAGCAATCGGCGTGAAAATACTCCTCGATTTGGTCCGTAGCCTAGTGATACCATCGGAAGCAAGCTGCTCCTCCGGACCATTATGTTCTTCCTGTCCGTTCATCATAGTAGGCTCATTTGTGACCTGAATTGGTGGCTGGTGTTGAGCTGGAGCATGCTGTTCGGGAATAATGTGAGGTGGAACTTGTTGTTCATGCTGGTGTTGAGGTACCTGTTGTGGGAGGGAGCTGGGCATGGATTGCCTACGAATTAGAGTCTCATGTTGCTGCTGCTGTTGTAAGAATGCTTGGGCAGCACCGTTGGGGTGCTGGCCATTAGTAGGGAAGCTGAAGCCAGGTGGAATTGTTTGGACTTGAGGCTGAGAGACAGGAGGATACTGATTAACATAGGTGAAGCCGTTCGGTTGAGGTTGTCCCATTCCAGGATGTGGAATGGGCTGTCCATTTGGTCCCATGATGGGACCACCAGAGAGATGTCTCTGGTGAGGATGTGGGGCGTTACGGCTGAGAGGGCGAGAGAGAGTTGGCTGAGGTGTGAGGTGACGCTGCATGTTGACATTGTAGGGCATAGAATTTGTTCGTTGGTGCATAGGTGGGGAGTTAGACTGTCTCATTCCATTGGTCATATCCATATTGTCGTCGTCGTCGTCGTCGCCATCGCTGTTACCACCCTTGCCTTGGTAATCATCTGGGCCTTTTCGCTCGTGGGGAAGCCCGAACTGGATCCAAAGGATTAATAAGGACAATATTACTATTCATCCGGGATGGGATACTTACGTATGTCCGTCTTTCGATGATCTCATCGATATTAGCGGAAGAAAACTCGTACAGCTTCTTATTGTTGCCAAATATGATGATGGCAACATCGGCGGAGCAAAGGACCGAAAGCTCATATGCCTTCTTGAAAAGACCTCCTTTTCGTTTCAAAAATGTTCTGGAAGGAAAAAGGTAAGCATGTTAGCAAAATGCACATACTCATATGGGATAGTAGGAACTGCTCCACGTACACTGAACGATTTCGGTCGTCCTTGATGGCCTTGATTTCAATCTTTCGTCGACCCATGGTGTATTATTTTGAGACAGAGAGAAAGAGATTCTAAAAATTTAACAAACTATTCGTAGAGCGGAGATGTCTGTTTCCGTTCAACGAGAAAGTTTTTGGAACGAGGGCCCTTTTTTAAGAACCTGATAAGCTCGTTCGAGTTGTCGAAATTAGAAGTCGAAATAGAGATGGTTGGTATTGTTGGAGTTCAGGATTCTCTTGTTTTAGGAACCTGGTGTAGGGAAGAATGAAAAAAATATAACCCGAGGGTATGTATGGAATAATGGAAATAAATAGTGTCTGCTGAGGCTCAAACAAGTCCAACTCTAACAAGGTCAAAAAGTTCAAGTGTGAGGCCAGATCGATGGATCAATCGAACGTCGTCGAGGTGGTCGATAGCCGGTGATGGACGACTGATGGACACTGCGATCGATGGCCGGACGGGCTTCCAACGGCGGCGGTTAGCGCGCTGAGGTTGCAGCACCAACACCGTCGACAAAAGTTGGTCCGCCGGTTTTATTCTCCAACAGCAACCTTCAAAGACTTAGCGACAAAGCTGAAACGAGTTGCAGAGGTAGTCTTCAACCCGATTAGAATGTGGGGTGTCAGCGGGGAGAAGGTGAGGGTAGAGAAAAGCTTGCGAGCGAGGTCATGCGAATAAGCGATGCAAAATGATGCAGACAGCAAATCAGGAGAAATCCCGAGACGACGGCTGCCGAGAAAGCTAATAAATGTTAAACGATTTGAAAACCTTCTGGCGTGCGGTAGCTCGAAGAGGTTAGTTTTTTCTTCAAGAGGTCGAGACCAATGTAAACGGGTGATGCCTGCGAGATGGTGGCTGTTATTACTACTATTACAACGAATCCCCAGTGTATGCGGTATCACAACGCCGAAGAGGGTAAAAAAAAAAAAAGAAAATGAGAAAAAGAAAATGATTTTCCTGATAAGGGAAGAAACGGTGAAAATGCTGCAGATAGCGATGCGAATCTAAGGAATTCAAGGAAATTTTTTCTTTTAAAATGAACAAGTGAAAAGAAAAATTAATATTAAATTGGTGGATGACGACAGGAATGGGAAGCAGGTAAAACAGGATGGGAAATATCCGGATCGCGAAGGAGTGAGTGGGTGCACCATCTATCTATATACGATGATGGGAGCAATGACACCAGAGGTTTATATTGGAGGTGAGGGCAAAGCAATATCAAAAGTATATCATGAAAGAGAGCTCAGGGTAGGAAAAAATAAAACTCCTATTGGGAAAAACCAAGAGAACAAAAAAAAAAAAAAAAAAAAAAAAAGGACTAGCAAGAACGGAAACTATTGACAGAGGAAAGGTAACGGGTGGGGCTTGAATGAGGCAATGCTATAGTTGAAATTCAAACTCCGCGTGAAAGCATGGGGTACCAAAAAAGCGGACTAACCTTTGATGCTAAGATGGGAGACTTCAAAAATGGTCCAAACAGACTGCTTGAACTCTATCGATCGAATGCGTGCACGCTTTTTTTTTCTTTTCGTTACACTCAAAACTAGTGACCCAGGGTTTTAAGGTGGTTCAAAAGGTAAGGTACGAATTGGGGCGACTGGGGTATCGAACGTTGTTCACGAACGAGTGGAATTTGGGTTATGGGGAAACGGCGCTGCTGCGAAAGGTGAGAGTGCCTGTGTGAATTTTTAGAAACAAGCTGCAGGCGATACCTTGTGGCCCTTATAAGAAGCGGAGGGGATGTGGCTCTAATGCGTGGCCGGAATAGTAGTGTAAGCGGAAGCGGGGAGATAGAGAAGGGCAAAAAGTGACGGAAAGGAAGAAGAGCGACGGGCGGGTTTATATTTAGAAACACTACCACCAGAGGAACAAACGAAGAAAACGGGGGGAACACACGCGCAAGAAAAAAAAGAGGGACAGAAAAATCTCTTTCTCTTTTTAATTTTTTGGACAGGCCAGGGTTGGGTGGGTCTCAGACCACCAGCGGCGATTGGTCGAGGTTGGTGCGCAATAGCGGTGTTCCATACGCTAGTCCGAAAATGTGATGGCGTTGGCTTCAGAACTATTCACACGGGTGGACGATGTTCAGGTACCAAATTGCTTCGGGGGCTTTGGTCTGTCAGGGTAATGTGACCCCTGAGATTCCCTCGGACCAATCCTCGAGTTCCTACGTTAGAAGGTACCACTACACCACCAGAATATTCGAATTTGTTCTCTCTTCCCGCAAGTGCATGACGGAGTTGAAAAAGTCGCATGCTCCATCTTTGGATCCCACGAAGCCTCTAGGTATCTGAGGACAATAGGCAGGAAACTGTCTCGTAGACGCCATCTGTATCATCGCAACGACCGACTCATCAAATCGCCAGGCCTTCTTTAATTTCACTGGCTGGAGTTGCTCGACAGAGCAGGTGGGCAGATATCATAATTTCGGCAAACCCCTGCCGCTTCCCACATTTCATCCGCGAAAGGAGCTTGAGGAAGTGGCGGTATTTAAACGCAACTTGTGTTTTGAAGTTCATCCATCCGTTCAGAAGAATTCCACGCTTGAGAAAGTGCAGAAGAGCTAGCCTCCAGGGTCCAAGTTTTTGCTGCAAAAACTTTCGCAGTTTGATTTGGTTTGGTTTGAGTTGGATTGGGGCACTTTTACGCTGTGGAAAGAAAGTGAGCATCTGCGCCAAGATACGAGAGGAATTCCCAAGCAAACCGGACTTGAACCCACTAATGTGTGGGCCGGCGCTTCTGGTTGACCCTGTGATTCGAGAAGACTCCTTCCAGTCAAACAAACAATCAGCAGAGGATGGTCGTCAATGTCATTCGTCCCCTGCGACGAGCCTCGCAGTTGCCGACGCCACAAACCGCGCCGATTGGCTGCGGCCATCATAAATTATTCTGCACCCTGAAGGCTCTTGATCGCTCTTGCCGCATGAATGTCTTTGATGGACAGACGATGGCACTGGGATCTATGGATGAAGGAAACCGACGCATCGACATCACGGATCTGGTCATAGCTTTGGTTCAGGAGAGAACGGCATAAAAGCTCGATTCAGCTCTGTGCTCAGCCGGCGGCGCGGGCGGTTCTAACTGTTCGTGGTCAAAAATCGGAGGTCTGGTTTGCCTCTGACCCGAACATTTAAAATGCAAGATTGCAATTTAAATTTCCAAGGACGAACGTAAGGCGGAGGGCGCTCTTTGACAGATGGCGTTGCAGCTGGGTGGGTAAAGTCGAGATGGGCCTTTTGGGTAGTGATCTCGTGAAACGCAGCAACCTTTCCGTCTGGGAAAAAGCTTCGACTTCTAAGCCTCCTCTGATTGATATAGCCAGGTCTATACCGCGACAGCAAACCCTCAAGCCCCAAACGCGGCAATGTAAGTACCCGGCCAATATGCAATCTATCCACGGTCAATGCAAGCATATTCCCGGGGTGACCTCCGTCAAAATGTTTAGAAAAGCTCGTCCCCAGAGAAAGGTTTGGACGGATATTGGGTTCTGAATGTGAGGTCGAACGCACCCTGAGGGCCTCTTGACATCATCATCCGTCTTTGTGTTGCGTTGTTAGTTGCGTTGCGTCCACAATAGCTCTAAAGCAACGAGACTCAGCTCTAAATATAGATTTTGGAGGAAGACCCGGGTTGATGGGCTCATTGGACCCACTCCTGCTCACAGCTATCCCTTCAATCGGGATGTGATTGCGCTCGTTCAATCAATCGTCTGTTCTCCCCACCGTTTGTTTTGTCAGGATGGGCGGAGATACCTGAGAGAGATACCTGCCGGATAAAATGCATCGTTGATCTGTGGTTAGAGGGAGGAGAGAGCTGCTGCTCAGAAGAACGCGGGATCTCGTGCTACCCAAGATTGTATTCTCGCATGCTGACGACAGGATCACATCCTTGTATTTGTCGACAAAAGATTCCTCGGATACCCAACGTGGGTTCTATTTTTATCATTTTTATCCTGGCCATCGCTCAAACCTAGCATCACGAGTGGTTCGTCCTCATTCTCGCTCGAGTTTCTGTGCCACAGGATCGATATCGGTTTCTTGTCTCGCCTGAATTTCGACAGTCCGATTCTTCTAATTGAGAAACTCTGATTGATTTTTATGTCAAAACTGAGTTATACCAGTACCCGGTCTATCAAGCTTGTAAGTCAAGCCTGTCAGTTCGCATATGCAATCAATCCCGATTTGTAAACATTCCCATCGACCGGATTTTTCCACTGCAGGATGTCCTAAGAATATCTGCAAATCTCACCAGTCGAGTTATGTAAGTGATTATTATTTAGAGATGTGTCACTTACTTACTTAACCTACAGATCTGATATTTACTCGGCCAGGTATTGGTCGAATCTGCAGCGACTGGGGCATGCCATCACGATGGGTCCAGCAGAAAGGCTAAGATAATTGGCATCTTTTTAACCATAGTCAACCCCACTCTCTCGCAGCTCGCAGATGTCTACTGCGAGTTTTCATGCAGGAACGCTTCTGAAGTTCGGCACGAGCTTCTACAGATTGGGTCAAAAGTTCGATATTTATAGGTACGATCAAGCTTTTCGACTGTTGGATTTCTATTAATACCCTGACCTTCGGAATTCGCGAATTCGAGATGCACTTTTAAATTCGATATGCTTTGATCCCGGTACTGTACCCATGAAGCCGAGTAAATGCTACCAAACCATAATGGAACGTCTTTCTACTCAAAATAACCCTAGATTGCGAAATAAGGTACGGATGAGAATCTGCTAACTCCGAAAACCAAAATATTTCTTCTTTCCACTCTAAGAACGAGGGCTAAACATGCATTCACAATGTTATTACTAAACCGTATCGATTCTATTGTATCGATTCACTATGTCCGAGCAGCGGCTTTCTTCGCCGCCTGCTTTTCCTTCTTCCTTTGCTTCTTCGTTGGCCGGTTCCCGGAAACTTCTTCCCCTGCTGCCGTCTCGCCATCCGTTTTAGCACCATCAACTTGTGGTGTCGACTCTTTTGTAGAGTCGTTTGGAGTGCCCCTTTCTTCGATCTCTGCCTTCCTCTTTCCTGAAGCTTTCTGTGATATGGTCGTTTTAGCTACGTCTTTAGAAATAGTTTTCGGTATCCCCCTCCCTTCAACTACCTCGATCACACCTCTATGAGACTGTCTTTTAATTTTTGCTTGCAACATGACAGCTCTGGGCCCAATCGAGATCGCATCCTTTCCTTTCTCTTGATTCAGACCCCACAACGTAGCAATATTGATAACATCAAATGGCGCTCTGCAAGACGCTGCCTTTCTCGCCTCGGAACTAAAAACTATCCCCTTCCCCTTCGTCGCCCGTATTATCGCCGCGGCATTCTGCAGTAGATTTCTCCGCGCGCTGTTATCGTTTATCGAAGCGGCATATGTGATTTCAAAGCGGATACCGCGCGATATCGCTTGTCCGAGGACTTTGTATTTGAAATGGAAAGGGTGGCGTACAGAGAGGTCGAGGGAGATCAGGTCGCATTCGAGGCTAGTGCAGGCCTGGAGGAGGAGTTTTTCGTCGGTGGGACGGACGGCGACGATGTCAAAGTTGTTTGATAGTGAACTCTAATTTGTCGTTCTCATTAGTGTGATTTTATATGTATTGTATGAGATTATTTGAAACTGTACTAGGCCGTAATTCTGCGAAGGGTCGTCTAGGACGATGGTCACGCGTCGGAGGAACCGAATGCTGGTTTGCTCGGGGAATGGCCTTTCGGGAATCAGGTTTGCGACATTTGCCTGTGCGGTTCTGTAAGCTCTCAAATACAATGATAATGTAATTGCAAGAACTGGAGCATACTATCTTCGCTGGGATTTTGCCCGTGATGGTCTGATTGAGTGCGATTACATTGTATCCTACTGTGAGATTCGTCAGCGATACATTTGATAATGATAGCTAGGATGGATCTGCGCGTACACTCTCCGAGGAACGCAATCGTTCGAGAGAGTTCGGGGTCATCTTTCGATGTCCATGGGATGTTCAAGTCGTAGAACATCACTGGTGATTTGATGGTATAACCGTATCTTCATCGCCGTCTGGGCTTCGAGTCGTCACCGCATGGTTGAATTGATGTTTGTTGGATCAACCTGTCGCCAAAAGCGCGGCTGCGGCTTAAAATATTTATTTTTTTTTCCTAATCGCCTAAAATTTCAATTCGCGACCAATCAAAGAAACTTCGACCTTCGAATCCCACCACGCCGCCCGACTACTCGAATGCCCACAGCGCCATGCCGTCCCAATTAAAGCGACTGCGAGAGTCGCTCAAGAATGCCGGTGTCATCGGACAACCCCAGAAATCGAAAAAAGCGAAAAAGCGGGCCCGACAGAACAAGAGTGGACAAGATGCAAAATTATCCAGAGAAGCAGCACTTGAGAGCATCCGCGAGGAGTTCAATCCGTTCGAAATCAAAAAGACAAAAGAAAAATTTATTGTCGCAGGTGGCAGGAAAGTTAAAGGGACCGTGGGGAAACCATCTCTGAGCAAGCAGATAGGCGAGGATAACGTATATTCACCCATATCCATTTCATAACCACACCTGGATTCATGTGCTAATAGAAAATATAGCGTCGAAAAACATTGCTTGTGGAGATGCAACAAAAGAACAAGGTCGGAGGTATTATCGATAGAAGATTCGGCGAGAATGATCCTACAATGGCCCCGGAAGACAAGATGCTCGAACGATTCACTAGAGAACAGCAAAAGCGATCGTTTAAATCCGATATATTCAACCTAGAGGATGACGAGGAAGTTCTAACACACTACGGACAGTCACTGGGATCCTTACCAGCGGAGGACTTCAACGAGGACATGGGAAGCGACGATGATATTCTACGGCCCGCGAAAAGAACTCACCCTCTGGATGGTGAGCTCGAATCTGAGGACGAACAAGGAGAGGAAGATGGCCCGCCGAAGAAGAAATCAAAAGCCGAAGTAATGAAAGAAGTCATCATGAAATCGAAACTTCACAAATACGAAAGGCAGAAGGAGAAGGAAGCAGACGAGGACTTGAGGGACGAACTTGATGCTCAACTAGGTGACATCAGGGCTTTGTTGGCTGGCATTCCGGCACGACCACCTCCTGCGAAACCTGCCCCCACGAATGCTGCTACCAATGGCGCTGTTCATGCGGATAGAGCTGCTCAAATAAATGGAGGCTTGGACGTGGATTCAAAATACGATACGTCCGTCCGAGAGATGACATACGATAGGCGCTCGAAGCCAGCTGATAGAACGAAATCAGCCGAGGAGCTTGCCGAACAGAGGGCGGCTCAGCTCGAAAAACTGGAAAGGAGTAGACAGAAACGGATGAGAGGTGAAGAAGAAAGCAGTGATGAAGAGGATGAAGAACCATTGAGCGATGACGAGTTCGGGCTAGGGAAGGGCATAAAACTGGCGCCGGATGAAAAAGAATTTGTCCACGGAGACTTGGATAGCGATGAAAGTGGCTCTGAGGAAGATGAAGACTCTGAGAGTGAAGATGAAGAACAGGATGAGGAAGATGATGATATGGAACTGGAAGCGGAGGAATCATCGGATACTCGGCCGGCTCGCCGTCGTGATCTTGATAATGACGACGCTTATTCCGATGACTACCAATCCGATGATGATGCGGACGCAATCATAGGCGACGAAGATGCAGAGGGTGCATCTGAATCGGAGAGTGATGATTTGATGGAATCAGATGAGGAACCTTCGGATGGCATTAAAGATGGTACGGCGGACGGAAACACCGCTCTGCCTTTCACATTCCCATGCCCTCAAACCCACCAGGAACTTCTTAAATTAATATCCAAATATAAGATCGAAGACCTCCCAACGATAGTCAAACGCATTCGAGTTCTACACCACCCTTCACTTGGACCTGATAACAAGGCTAAACTCTCGGTTAGTTCAATTGATTTATTCTGGAAATCAAGATTGCTGACCTCGAATATAGAACTTCATGCTCGTGATCTTTGACCACATTATCTATCTCGCCGATTTACCTGCTATTCCTCCTATGGACGTTTTAGAGATCCTACTTCGGCATTTACACAGTCTTTCTAAAGAATTCCCTCAAGCTTCTGCTTCCAGATTCAGAGAACACTTGCAGAAACTTTTCGAGAGAGTCGGACAGCGGAAGAAGACTAAGCGATCCGATTTGATGATTCTCACCGCTCTTAGCTTTATATATCCGACCTCAGATCACTTTCATCCAGTCGTGACCCCCGCTATGCTTGTAATATCCAGATGGCTTAGTTCGAACGTGCCTACTAGTGTAGAGACAATGGTGCAAGGGTGTTACATGGTCACGCTTTGCCTTCAGGTTAGTTTATAACTCCTAGTGTACTAGGTTCCAATGCTAACATTTAGCTTAGTATCAACGTCTCTCGAAGAGACTTATCCCTGAAGCACTTAATTATATCTACCAGTCTTTGGTGACACTCTCACCGACTTCGCTTTCAAAAATACCAGGTTCTTTCCCTACGCATGGAATTGAGAGCACCCATAAACTTTGGATATCGGGCTCGTCGAAGGACAAGTTTGAGCTGAGCAAGCTCAAATTCCGTGAAGCACTTTATCCAGATGCTATATCTGATACTACAAATATCAAAGCGGTAATTGCATATGCATTCATTCAGCAAGTTGTTTCCTTTGCTCGACTATACGCATCGAAAACAGCGTTTCTGGAAATCACAAAACCCGCGAGCGTCATATTATCACACTTGACATCACCTGCATGTATAAAGTCTCTTCCGAAGGTCCTTTCCACATATATCAAGGAAGAAGCCCTACAAGAACTCGACCAACTACGAGCGCATGCGCAAAAGTTCCGCCGTCCGCTCGAGCTACACCATCATCGCCCACTTCCGATTCCCGCAAATTACCCCAAGTTTGATGAAGAATATTCTCTCGATAGACACAAGTCGTCTTATGATCCTGACCGTGAACGTAAGGAGTTGAGTAAACTCAAGGCTGAGCACAAGAAGGAGAGGAAGGGTGCTATGAGGGAGCTCAGGAAGGACTCGCAGTTTATTGCTCGTGAGAAGCTGAAGGAGAGGAAGGTTGCGGATAAGGAGTATCATGACAAGATGAAGAGGATTGTGAGCATGATTCAGAATGAAGAGGGAGCAGCTGCGAATGCGTATGAGAGGGAGAGGTCGAAGAGATCGAAAAAGTAGGCTTAAGGATTAGCTAGACGTGTACAATATCTTGTCACTGTATTATAAGCCTTCTCAAAGGTAGAAAAATTAATTGTCTATAGAAGCCTTATTTTCCCAAAGATTCTAGATACCAAAGTATCATATCGAAGTCAGTCTCGTTGCGAAACCAGCAGGAATGTTAAATGAGCCTTGGTCGTGTAAAATGTGTTGTTGCTAGTAGTTCTGCCTTCTCCAAAATTCTTAGGACAAGATACCTTCACGACCAGCTTCAACCAACCTCCAGCCATGTCGGACGTAGCTATACCTCCCGGTTTAAACGACCAGTACACCCACCATCTCGCGGTACTCATCGGAAAAGAATTGGGCCGTGATCCTAACGACTACCTCGCCCGCAACCTCATTCAAATCGCAAAGGGCCAACCGGGTCCTAAATCCTTCATCGCGGCATGTAGCGCGTTCGGCCGGTATCGCGACGAATTCTTGCAAGAAGTATTCCAAGAAGTCAAACGACGTAACGAAGAAGGCGGCGACTCGGCTTCGAACGCGCCAGGTGGTTCATCAAAGGGCGGATTCACAAAGCCGGAACGATTGGAGAGACAAGCTGAGCTTCCTGGCGGATTACTCGTCTCGTCGTCGACAAGAAACAGAGACGCAGGCGACCATGATGGGAAGCGGGAGTCTAGATTGGGACTTGACAGGAAGAGGATAAAGTTGGACTTCAAAGTCGACGAAGAAGACGAAGAGAAGACACAGGCTGATACCGGGAAGTCGTCAGGTTCAGGTTCAAGTCTAGACACGAAAAAGCCCAGACAGCAGCCGTCTCAGTTTGATAATGACGATGATAATGTCGAATTCAAGAAACCCTCCCTCCCGATACAGAGACACCCTGTCCAGCCGCAACGCCGGATGGAGACACCATCCCATGGAGGCGGTCTTTCGAGAGAAGCAGCGGAAAGGCTAGCGGCTCATCGTGGGCGACGAGAGAGAGAACGTGAGCGACAAGACGATGACCGGGGAAATGACAGGAGGCAGCAGTACGGAGGGCGCGATAGAGATCGGGATCGTTACGGCGATCGGGATCAAAGGTGGCGAGAAGATGATCAAGATGGATATCGAGCTAGAGAGGATTATGGATCCCGAAGGCATGATCCTACTCCCCTGAGGCAGGATCGTTTTGTTGGAGGACGTGCGACTACCGCTAGGACATCGAAATATCCGGCCGCTACTCCTCGTTCCAATGCTGCCATACGAGACTCCGAAGAAGGTTTCTACGATCCTCAGGATACACAAGCTCTGGATCGTGATTGGTATGCTGGCGACGAGATGGGCCACACGTTTGGTGACGATACCCATAATCCGTTTGGGTCAATCGAAAATTCCTGGGCAGACCAACAGCGGGAGATAGCATTGGCGGAACGGAAAACAGGAAAAAGAATGTCCGCCAGAGCCCAACAGAAGCAAAGGGATGTTGATGCTTGGGAAACGAATCGGATGTTGACCTCTGGTGTCGCCCAAAGGGCTGACATCGGCATGGATGACCTCGATGACGAAGAAGAAACTCGAGTACATATTCTCGTCCACGACATCAGACCTCCATTCTTGGATGGTAAAACCATCTTCACAAAACAGCTCGATCCCGTCCCCGCTGTCCGAGATCCTCAAAGCGACATGGCAATATTCAGCAAGAAAGGTTCGAGAGTCGTGAGAGAACGAAGACAACAACGTGAAAGGGCCAAACAAGCGCAGGAGGCGACGAATCTTGCTGGAACCAACCTTGGAAACGTTTTAGGTATTAGAGATGAAGAGGGGGACAGTGCACTCGGTGCCCCGGAACCTACAAAGCACAAGCCCGATGGTCCTGATGATGGTGATATCCGGGTGGAGAACAAGTTTGCAGACCATCTAAAGAAGAGTGAAGGAGCCAGCGAGTTTAGTCGGAGCCGAACGCTACGCGAGCAACGGGAGTATCTTCCAGCATTTGCCGTTAGAGAAGAGCTTCTCCGAGTTATCCGTGACAATCAAGTTATTATTGTCATTGGTGAAACCGGTTCCGGAAAGACCACGCAGTTAACACAATTTTTATACGAAGATGGATACGGGAAACTCGGTATGATTGGCTGCACACAGCCTCGTCGTGTCGCCGCGATGAGCGTGGCGAAACGTGTAAGTGAAGAGATGGAAGTTAAGCTTGGAAGCACGGTTGGGTACGCCATTCGTTTCGAAGATTGTACAAGCGACGAAACTATCATCAAATGTAAGTTTATATCCATCTACTTTTATTATCGATACGGTTGCTAACTGGCCTAGATATGACGGATGGTGTACTCCTCCGTGAGTCTCTTGTGGACCCGAGTCTTGAGAAATATTCCTGCATCATCATGGACGAGGCCCACGAACGTGCGCTGAATACCGATGTGCTAATGGGCCTCATTAAGAAGATCCTGGCGAGGAGAAGAGATCTTAAGTTGATTGTCACTTCTGCTACTATGAATGCTGAACGATTCTCGCGATTCTTTGGAGGGGCGCCCGAGTATAGTATTCCCGGAAGAACGTTTCCGGTCGACATCCTTTGGTCAAAATCTCCATGCGAAGATTACGTGGATGCGGCAGTAAAGCAAGTCTTATCTATTCACCTTGGACAAGGTGCTGGAGATATCTTGGTGTTCATGACTGGTCAAGAAGATATCGAGGCCACTTGCGAAGTTGTCGCGGAACGTCTAGCTCAACTCGATGATCCTCCAAAACTTGCTATTCTACCCATTTACAGTCAAATGCCGGCAGATCTCCAAGCAAAGATTTTCGAGAAAGCCGAGGGTGGAGCAAGGAAAGTGATTGTCGCCACAAATATCGCCGAAACCAGTTTAACAGGTATGTATGATTCGAAACAACTTCCTGAGATAACATGCTAATTGCTGAATAGTCGATGGTATCATGTTCGTTGTCGATGCTGGTTATTCCAAACTCAAGGTGTATAACCCTCGCATGGGTATGGATACTTTGCAGATTACACCAATATCCCAAGCTAACTCGGGTCAACGGTCTGGACGTGCTGGAAGAACGGGCCCGGGTAAAGCATATCGTCTTTACACAGAGCAAGCTTTTCAAAACGAAATGTACATCCAAACCATACCGGAAATCCAACGGACAAACCTTAGCAATACGGTTTTACTACTGAAATCCCTCGGAGTGAAAGATCTATTGGAGTTTGATTTTATGGATCCACCCCCACAAGAAACCATGTCGACAAGTTTATTCGATCTATGGGCACTTGGAGCTTTGGATAATATCGGAGAGTTGACGTCTCTTGGGAAATCCATGGCTAGTTTCCCGATGGAACCGGCACTTTCGAAACTTCTAATAACGTCCGTGGAATACGGCTGCAGTGAAGAAATGCTCACAATAATATCCATGCTCTCTGTCCCCAGCGTCTTCTACCGCCCTAAAGAACGACAAGAAGAATCCGACGCGGCTAGAGAAAAGTTTTTCGTCCCGGAATCCGACCATCTCACGCTCCTCCATGTATATCAACAATGGAAAGCAAACGGATTTGCGGATGGCTGGTGCATCAAGCACTTTCTCCACCCCAAAGCACTGCGTCGGGCACGCGAGATCCGCCAACAATTACACGACATTATGAAGTTCCAAAAAATGGAACTAACATCCTGCGGCACGGACTGGGATATCGCGCGGAAATGCATCTGTTCTGGTTACTTCGCCCAAGCGGCTAAAGTTAAGGGTATCGGAGAGTACATCAACTTGAGAACTAGCGTCACAGTACAACTACACCCTACATCCGCGTTGTACGGGTTAGGGTTTCTACCAGATTACGTTGTTTACCACGAACTCATCCTCACGTCGAAAGAGTACATGTCTACCGTGACCGCAGTGGATCCACACTGGCTTGCGGAATTGGGTGGTGTGTTTTACAGTGTGAAAGAGAAGGGTTATTCCGCGAAGGATAGAAGGGTTAGGGAGAACGAAATCAATAGGAAAAATGAGATTGAAGCTAAGATTGCGGAGGATAGACAGAAGGCTGAGGCTGCAAAGGCTGCTGCGAGGGATGCGGCGCCTATTAAGAGGGCTGCAACGGGTGTGAATCCTGTTGTTAGGAGGGTGGCGACGCAGCAGGGTGCCGTCAAGCGGCCCACGACACCGTTGGCGAGGAGGAGGGCGTTTTGAAAAAAGTGTATTATAGTGTTTAGATGTTTAGACTGGGGGGTTCATTTTTAGTTTAGGGTTTACCTGATGGGAATTATGAATAGACCGTGTTCCACACAAGCCGATTAATACCGGGAATATAAACTTGGTTTGTAAATTGAGATGTTTCACCAGATATCACGTCACTCGAGCTCGATTATTCATTTAGAGATATGTCATGTTCTCAGTTGCTACATCACATTAGATATCTAGGCCGTCTGGGGAAGAGAAGCTTCTTCGATTTCTGTACACTAAAAACCTTTCGAAAGAAAACCTTCGCGATCCCATGCTAGAAAAAAAATGTAATATTTAAAAGGAATTCTCATATTGGTTCCCCCATCGACGGTGATTCCCAGGATATTGAGAACGGATAAAAATAAACATGTAGTAGTGTGGTTTGGTGTTGATGATTTGGGAGTATTAAACAACAAAAGAAAAAGAGTAAAATCGATTTTCCAAACGCCATTTCGATATAATATATAATAATTGGAAAAAAGGGTGTTTGTAATGCGTGCGTGAGTGATTGAGAGAACAGAGGTGGAGGTAAAAAGATGTGGTCAAAGGCGGGTATGCGGATGATGTGATAAATTGTGATCGTCACTTCCTCCCTCCTTCATTTCATGTTCAATCCATAACTTCAACAAGTCTCTACTACTAGGTGTTCCTACTTTTTCTCCCAGGTGCTATCAATGCCTTCTTTCGTCTCATTCGCTGTCGATGGTTGTCGGACCGCAGTAAAGACGTAAAAAGGGATCAATGTTGAAGAAAGAAAAATGCCGGTTTTCTTTTCGTCGAGGTTGTTAAAGTCGAGCCACAGATCAAGAAACGGAAGAGGGGCGATTCTTTTTTCGGAGAAAAAGTCGTAAAAAAATAATAAAAGCTTACACATCTCAAAAACTAAATGTAGAAACGAAAGAAACTAAACTAACAGAAATCAATCGCTAGTCGAGTGGATCTGATCCGTTTCATATTTAGATATTGGATGGGTAGAGCATTACTCTGAGAGTAGCGCCGAATGAGCTTGGAGGGAGGTTGTTTCTGAATTTCGATCTGACGACGCCGTTGTTGCCGTGTGGCCTTGTGATTTTGCCCCAGATGACACGGATCTTAGAGCCCCGGATTGATTTCTTCGAACGGTAGACATAAGCTACCCTCTTGCCAAGGTAGAATTGAGCATCCTCGGTGGTGTCAACACCCTCTGTTGGGTTTCAACAATGAGATATTAGCTGTCTAGTTCCATGCGATTGTCTCGATATGTCATTTATTAACTGGAAATTAGAGCGGAGAGTTCGTACCAATCTTGATAAGAGAGGTGTTTGGGTCGGTATTGCGCTTCCCTCTCTGGTATGACAGGTGCTTTCCCCTATAGACGATTCGACGAGGTCTTAGCTACTGCTTTTACTCGATGCCACCAATTTTCCACCAGTGATCGGTATTGCTTCCAAAGTCGAAATTTCCACCTCAGGCACCATCGCAAACTACCATCCATGTCGCCAAAGGTTTAGGAGATAATGCTTACTTGACGTATACTAAAAGCAACAGTAGAACGTTAGCAAATCGAGTTCGAAAAAAAAAAAAAAAGGCTCTAATTCATAGAGCGTCCAAAGCGACCGGGATACATACATCTGTGGGGGCTTCCGGACGGCATTGTGAATTCGATGATAAGGCGTCGACGAAGGAAATTCGTAAGGGGCGTCGAATGTCGGGGGCTTGTCGATGGTGTCGATAATGGTGATGAGTTTGGATGGAGTTGACGTTCGTTCGTAGCAAAAGCCGATATTCACACTGACAGCAATTGCCTGCCAAACAGACAAATCAAACTCGGCTAACCGAATTGGGATTAGACTTGGGCTGAAGCCCTAAGCATTCACAGCTCTCCTAAAGTGGGAATTTTGTATCGTCAAACATAATTTTATTACGAACACACAGACAACGCAACTTCAAATTACAACACGACAAACACATCTCGTAACAGCTCAAAACTGCAATTTTGAGTGGCAGATAGTTTCTCGCAGTCTCATAACGTTTCTTCACTAGTCTCGTTCTCAGTTTCATCACATGCCCCAACTGTGATGGAGAGTAATTCGAGCTCAACAGCATGTCGGCCAAGTCATCTCACATGATGTGCAAAAAAGATATCAATCGATTGTAACAATCAATTCTCCCCTTTTGTTTCAGCCTTCCAAATATTTTTAGATTAAAAATTTTTTTCCATCTTGTACATGTTGAAAAACAACAATGCTGGCGCACCATAACTGGGTTTAAACTGAGAAGATTTAATGAAAACATGATGTCTGTCGTGGTTGTCTTTTTTGTTGGCTATAAAGGTCGTATTAGTAAGGTTTGGCTAGCAGCATTGCAAGCAGCCTACATCTTGGATTGCTGGCAGAGAAGCTTCTCACGGCCCCCTAAAGCCGGCAATCGGACGTATATGCCATTATAGAGCAGATTATCGCCCAGATAAAAGCGGCGACGCTCTTAGTAAATATAAAGGAATCTTGAAAAGAAATGAAACCAGTAAGAAATTATAGCCAGGAAGCAAATGGAAACTGTGCGGGATGTTGCTCAGTATTGAAACTGCGGTCAATAGAAAGAAAGTATAATAATGATAGATATCATGCCAAAAAAAATTAAAACAAAATAAGAAAGAAAAGAGATTATTGCGAACAAGCACAAAACCGTCCTCCGTCCTAGCCCAGGCTAATTAAACGGTCATGTAAATGCAATATGCACAGAGAAAATGTACAATATCGAGATGCAGAAAAAATGAAGGTGTCCAAACAAAAACAATAGAACAAGCCCAATGAAAGTAAAGAGAGGATCAAGAAGCCAGTAAATCCAAAGAAAATATATGCAAAGAACGAACACCGCTTCTCCCGCTTCCACACAACGCCGAAATACCCCGCCCCCACACACACACCCAAACATCAAAAAACGAGGCCTTTCGTATTAATACAATTTGCTCATGAGTTCGTCGTCCCTTCGTAATTTTAGTCGTCATTTTTGTTTTTTGTTTATTCTTGGTGATGATGCTTTTTTTGTTGTTGGTGAAAACGCAGCACGCACAAGACAGGAAAATGCAGGTGCCAATGAATGATAGGAACGGGGAACTCGAAAGCAAAATGATAAAGAGACTAGTAACGGATAGTCACGACGAAGCTTCGGACTCGGAGTCGCTGCCTTCCTCTTCGTCACTTTCATGATCGCTGGCATCTTCTTCCTCAGGTTCGGGCTGAGGTCTTGTCAGAGCATCACGATATGATTGGCCAAGGTAGCCCGCAAGCATGCGTTTCTGGGGTCCGTGTTAGTATCCATGTAGATAGAGACAGGGATGTTCCTTCCAAAAAGCGGGGTGAGGAGACTTGCCTTCTGCGACTCGTTCATCGAGTTGACCCATTGACTGTCGAAACCGTATTTTAAGAGGTATTTTGTTACTTCGGAATCTAGTAGATTAAATAAGTTAGGTTCAGCTGCAGAATATTCTAACTGCGGCAAGGAACGAACCTTCAAACTCGACAAGTGCCTCAGGTGTGAAACCCGGCGATCTAGGATTACTACTGCGAGATAATTAAGTAATGTAATCTAAGGTGGACGGTGCTGTAGCTGGGCTGACCTTTCGCTCTCCTTAGCTTTGTAAAGCTTCTTCAAGTCTTTTAATTCAGATGTGAGACTTGACTTTAGAGATTTCATCTCCGAGCGGACTTGCGCTTTCACGATGTCCTTAATCTCGGAGCTCATGAATGACTTGATGTCTCCGAGTTTTAACGAAGATTTCTCTTCGCGGTCGTCATCGTCATCGTCTCCTGGACCGGAAATTCCACGTGTGTTTGCTCTCGATGACGCCTGTAATGATTCGACACTGAGTTTGATAGCCTTGACATCCTCAAGGAGCTTTTCTATCCTTTCCGCTTGGTCCTCCAATGTGTCACGGATCGAATCGTCGGTGTGATGTTGACTATGTTGACAGTTCAGACCTCGTACTTTCCTTCAAGCACAGGTGACACATGAACTTGATATCTGGGGGAAAGGGAGGGAATTGGGGAAGGGTTGATGAAGATAGTTTCATATGTCAAGGAGTAATAATGGAAGTAACCGTACCTATCGTCGTCTCGGTCTTTCACATCCTTAACATCATCGGCAATGCAATCGGTATTCTCAAGTACTCTGGTCACATCCTCGCCTACTTGGCCCGATTGTTGTTCGAGGAGGCTGAGTTTATCCTGAATGATCCCTTGTTTCTCTGATACATCCATTATCGAGAAATGTTGTTGTGACAAATTTGTTTGAATGCGAGCAATGGCAGAAAGGATTTGCCTAAATGCTCTATCACCTCCCACTGAGGGAGCACCTACATTCGATCCCGATGTTGATGCTGCTGGAGTCGGCGGGCTTGTGTTCCCAAAGTCTAGATTGGGACCCACACCAGACATTGACATGCTTCTCTTGAAAACTTTGGGACTTGGAGGCCCGTATGTTGGTGGGCTGCCATTAGAAGCACCTCCTCCGTATGGATACATGTTGTGATAGGAAGATGGCATAGAACCTGGGGTTTGTGGGTATGTTCCGGAATAATCTAGGAATTGATCGGAATCTGAACAGGCACTGTAGTCGGAGTATTCGTAAAAAGATGTTTGAGGCATCAGAGGCGGGTGAACAGAAGGGATGCCAATTGGTACGGTAGATGAGGCCATCTATAGCCTGGGGAACCGGATTGTGCGATTAAGCAGTCCGTTTATCTCTCTTCTTCACAAGGCCTGTGGAGAAGAGAGAATGGGGGTGTGTGGGTATGTGCCGGCACAACACAAGAAGAAAGTGAAAAACGTCCTCGACGGAGTTCTTCTGCTTTCGTATAAATCGAGGGGAACTCGGGGGGGTGACCAGACGTGCGTGTCTACACTGTGACTGTGGAATATAATATAAAAACGGTATATTAATATATATTTTGGGCCTCGGGGTGCAGAAACCCCTCAAGCTTGGGGTTACACTGATCCAGATATAACTTACCTGTTCGTCGTGGTATATAGATATAAAACAATTAAAAATTTTTTTGTCGAATGGAATTGAGATATTCGAGTGAAAAGAAGCTGTTCTTCTTGACTCTATACGCCGACCTTTGCTCCCATATTACGGTGATGTAATAATTGCTGTCAACTTTCTCCAGCTGTCATCGGTCAGTCGCCATGAGAAGGCAGAAAGTTGGTCTTTCATTCGAGGAAGAGATGGAAGACTTGATCACGCGGAATGCAGACAGTATTTAATTGTCACATAGTAATTCCTCGATTTCTGCGACAGCATGGTGAGCGGTGCGCTCACTCTTTGTCAGAGCCGTGCGAGAGCGGCCTGAGGGAGAAGAGCGAGAGGAGTCCAATCCAGTTGCAAGGCGGAGTCGAATCAGAGTGGGACGACCCTTGAAGGGTTCGACGACTCTGATAGGGTCACGATACGACCCTTCCTGCCATCTTCGAATTCAAAAGGCATCGAGGCAATAATACCTGCAGGCCACGAAGTGTTGTTTCATTGGCCCTTCATCCAACATCGCTACGTCCCGTAGTCCCACGCCAACGCATCTGGTTCGCATGGGGGGACGTCGTCAGTACCAGTCGGGGGTGTCGCTTGGAGGTAGCTGTACATGCTGCCTGGGATTCGTCGAGGCTGGCAGCCGGGTATCGGTGACGGTTCCGGACTTGGGCTGCCTGTCCACAGAACTGCCAAGAGCTGTCTGATCTTGATGGGAGGAGGAAAAGGAGGCCTTGTGGTCGACCGTCGAGATGGTTGCAGGGAGAAAAGAAGGGCTGTCCGCCGTGGCACAGAGCAAATTCTTCAAAACATGATCCGGAATAATTGTAAAGTATGATTAAAAACGATGCAATTGACTTATAATCATATTCCAGCACAACGTCCAACGTACCGTACCCGCTGTCCCGCTTGTGGCATTGCATGGCTGCTTGTAACGTACGTTGCGCAATTACTGGAAGATCTGGAACCACGGAAGTCGCAAATTCGGACGAGTTGAACTCATTTCGAAGGATGTCTCGTTCTTGCACAACAGGTACACTCGCCACGATGTCGTTCCCCGTCTTCTCAGTGGAAAAGCAGCTCGAAGGGCAATTGCAGCGGGTGCACATGCCAACAGCCTTTCTGTATGCCTCCGCATACTAGAGTAAACTTCCTCCCATAGCCCTTGTATCATATTATTATTTTGTTTCTCCTTCGGACAGTCAGAAGTTCTCAGATCTCACCGAACGGGATATGATTTCGAGGCGTGCCCAAATATCCAATCATACCTCGGCCGCGTTTGCAATTACTATTGCAATTGACTCCCCAGACCGCAATTGACTAACCTGTTTCCAAGGCGAAAGACGAAAGAGGTCACAATGTGAGCGCGTTCACAAGCGGGCGAAGAGAGATTCGGGACGAGGGCGAGCTAGCGAACTAGCATCGATCGTGATCGTGATCATATTTCTTGTCATGCACGAGGCCCGGATTAGGTTATTGAAGGCCGTAGACGGCATCCATCGGGCGCTTGCCAACATTTTTCACGTCGACAAGTCGAGGGGGCCGGTGTTGGAAGAACATCCTGGGTTCATCATGTAACTAATTCATTTTGCAGGCTGACGCGCATAAAGCCAACATGCCGACAATGCTCTAAACTCGAATGTATGGATATTTGGACGAGACCAAGCTAGCTGTCCTTCGAGCTGAGGGAGCGACAACCAGGCGGGCAGGTTCCATGTATGAACAGCTCACGGGTCATATATTGAAATCGTTTCTTGTTCCTGTCACAATAGCTTTTAATTTTTGGATGCGAGCCGGCCGGGGCGAGTTCACCATTCCCGGATGGAGCTCTCTCTAACTCTTCCCCCACACGTCCTCCGCCAAAGCTTGGTCAGGTCACACCTCAATCACCGAATCATCAAGTTTTGCTTACGAGAAACTTGCACTGGTGCCTCCGCCCTTGGAACCTGTGAGAGATGACCAGCTATGGCCATTTTCCAAAGTGATGTGTGCAATTGGAGCTAGCCAATAAAGGGCTAGTAGGCCGGTCCTAGAGCTGGCTATTCTGCAAGAGACTCTTTCGAACCAGCGTGCAAAGGGCTATAAGTTGTGGGTAAATCCGTACACTCCAATCGAGAGGGAGAGACACAGATTTCCGCTTTGTAAGAGTATTGACCGGGTAAATTTGGGAGCAGTTGGATGTCGTGGTTAATATTTCGATACAAATATCAAGGCACATCTTCGAGTCCAAATGGACAAGCCGGACAACAGACAAAATGGACGACACCCTTGTACCATCCTTATCGATAAGAACGACAGGCCCCTCAATCCAGTCGCCGCCAATGGGAGGACCACTCGCTAAGCCTACTTGAATATGCTTTGCATTTTCCCTCCCTTCAAATATTGCAAATACGAGCGTTTGGCTTTGATTATCAATATTTCACAGAAATTTGTATGTACGTCGAGTAATCAGTTTTCATTGAATTGGCCCCTTCTTTTCTCCAGAAGCATGCCTATCGGACCCGGTAACTGGTTTGCTCTGATTGTTCGGAAGCCAGGGAAGATACTTGCACCAGGTCTGAGTCTTCCTCTGAACCGTCGAGTTCCGCCAGAGGCATGTTGTTTTGTTGAAATTATCAGAACCCCAGTAGGACCCATCCAGCCTACTAAAACTGGTCTTGCTGGAACCGCTACTTCGAAGGAGAAAGCCGTTTCCTTTCATTTGTGCCTTGATTACTGGCCCACATCTTGTAGTCAGCTAGATGGCGTAGGATTAGTGAACATCCGACCGAGTGCTGGGCTAGTTAGAACAGGTAGCTGTTGGGATATAAAAGTCGAGCGAGATGCAATTGTTCAATCGAACCTGATTCGAGTCGGAGGCGACAGGGTTTCGCACAAAGCTTATTATACGTATATTCGGATCGAGGGCCCGCAAATCAAATGTCCAATTGTCACCGGATCTAAATTCAATTCAATTCTCCATCAAGTGCTCCCCAATAAATTCGAATATTCGACAACGTGTATTTGAATATTTCCAAAAAACCTCCAAAGTCTCCAACCTCTCGCGGGTGTGAATACTACTTCAGATCTCATCTTTACATCTAGCGGGGGCGGATAACTCACCAGGAAGCTCCAAACCCGGCACGGTAAGCTCAAGCTAGTGGTGCAGAACATGGCCGGCTGTAATTGATACCCCTCTCCGTCGGATCCGTTGAACGGTACCCAACTGAACGATTGATTGCTGGTTGCCCACCGCCAACCACCGCCAGAATACTTGATTCTGGTATGCGTTCTAGCCGCCTCGGGCATTTTTGTGCGTCCAAAGGCCCGGCGAAATCTGAAGATGCCCTTTTAATTCGCCCCCGCCGAGACTATTTCGTTCGGCTGGAGCCTTTCTTATCCCCCTTGGCCGTTCCTGTTCCTGTTGCAGCTCTGTTGCTTGTTTACGTCCCGATATTTAGCTATTCAGCTTTTATCCAGGCCCTGCCGGATCGAAACGCAACTGCTGCACACACCCCTAGTCATTAATAAATCGAATTGATTGATCGTTCTTCCCCACCGCTTAATATTTTATATCCCCCGCTCCCTTCCCCCGCCGGTCATTATTAAACTCGTCGTCTCTCGCATCTTCTTCCTCTTCTCACACACCGTGTCTTTACTTTCCAGGTACAATTGTTCCGTTCGATCGTTAGATTCAACCGAGACATATAGCTGAAAGCTGACGACTCGGGCTTGCTGAGCATAGTGGGGTATCAACGCACCGCAAACCGCCTTGCAGCTACGCGAGGCACGCCTGCCCCTCCAAAACTCATCCCTTCAACATTTCCCAACATAACTTATATTTCGTCATAATCGAAAACCATAGCCATGTCTGCTAACACCGGCCAAGACGCCAGGTAAGAATCTTGAATTGATATCTTCCCACGCGGTGGTACCGGTATTTGCAGAAACCGGCGCTTTTCGTATGAATTTTTCCGGCTCCCCGCCGTTGTTCCAAATGTTCCGCCGCGGTTGCGGTGGTATAGCGGGGTGGACCCTCGAATTATTGGCTTCCTCGCATTACCAATAAAACACGGTGAAAGAGATCAGATGGGCTGACACCAAAACTCCTCGTAGCCCGGCAATTGAGCTCAAGGATAATACCACCATTGTAGTGTTGGGTGCCTCTGGTGATCTCGCAAAGAAGAAGACCGTATGTCTAACACAGCCCTAACCTAACGCTGGACATCAGAATCTGACATGTGGTTATTTACATCCAGTTCCCGGCTCTCTTTGGTCTGGTAAGCCCTATAGCCCCCTTAAAGTTAGCCGTTCGAAAATGTACATGACCTTCTAATTGACTTGCTACATAGCACCGAAATAACTACCTCCCAAAGGACTGCAAAATCGTCGGCTATGCCAGAACTAAAATGGACCATGAGGAATTCATCAAGCGAGTCAAATCCAACATAAAGACGCCTACCAAGCCAATGGAAGAGCAGCTGGTGACATTTATTGAGAAATGCATCTATGTCTCAGGCCAATACGATAACGATGAATCTTTCCAGCAGCTAGAGACTGTCTTACACAAGATTGAAGCCGGAAAGCCAGAGAATAACAGAATCTTCTACATGGCTCTCCCTCCTAGCGTCTTCATTCCTGTATCCCAACACTTGAAGAAGAACAATTATCCCAAAAATGGAATCGTCCGATTAATTGTGAGTTATTGGAAAGCTTTAGCTGTCCGAAATTACTGGCGTTAGCTCATTGCAAATATATATATATAGGTGGAAAAACCATTCGGCAAGGACTTGGATAGTTCGCGTAAGCTTCAAAAGGCTCTCGAGCCCGACTGGCAAGAAGATGAGATTTACCGCATCGACCACTATCTCGGAAAGGAGATGGTAAAGAATTTGATGATTCTTCGATTCGGTAACGAGTTCCTGGGCGCTACCTGGAACAGACATCATATTAGCAATGTGCAGGTATGTTGCCAAAAACGTCTTACAACTTCCTATAAGACACTGATACATAATTATCGTCCCTAGATCACGTTCAAGGAGCCGTTCGGAACCGAAGGTAGAGGAGGATATTTTGATGAGTTTGGCATCATTCGTGATGTTATGCAAAACCGTATATCTTCCCCTTTAGAGAAAATAAAAAGGGATATGGCTGAACTCTCATCCTTCCTTAGATTTAATACAGCTCTTGACTATCATTGCGATGGAGCGACCCATTTCTTTCTCTTCTGAAGATATCCGAGATGAGAAAGTCCGTGTTCTTCGGGCGATGCCAGCAATCCAATCTGAGAATGTCATAATCGGCCAATATGGCAAATCGGAGGATGGTAGCAAACCAGGCTATCTAGACGATGACACAGTTCCAAAGGGAAGCAGATGCCCGACATTCTGCGCTACTGCCATGTTTATCAAGAATGAGAGATGGGACGGAGTTCCCTTCATCCTGAAGGCTGGAAAAGGTATGCCCACTTGAGCTTCAAAAAGAAATAGCCACGCTTTCGTGCTGCTAACATATTTGAGCTGCAGCTTTAAATGAGCAAAAGGCAGAAATCAGAATCCAATTCAAGGATGTCACGAGCGGTATTTTCAAGGACATCCCACGTAACGAACTAGTTATACGGGTTCAGCCAGACGAAGCTGTCTACATCAAGATGAACTCCAAGCTTCCTGGTCTGAACACTCAAACAGTTTTGACGGATCTTGATCTTACGTATAAGCGACGATTCAGTGATTTGAAGATCCCAGAGGCTTATGAGTCGCTCATTCTTGATGCTATCAAGGGTGACCACTCCAATTTTGTCCGCGATGACGAGTTGGATGCTAGCTGGAGAATATTCACACCACTGTTGAAATACCTCGACGAAAACCCAGAGATCGTCCCAATGGAATATCCTTATGGTAAGAGAACTTTCCTCCGCAGCGAATATAGTCGACTCTGTCCTAACTCATAATTTGTAGGTTCTCGTGGTCCGTCGGTTTTGGATGATTTTACTTCGTCATATGGATACAAGTTCAACGACCAGGCTGGGTACCAATGGCCGATTCAAAGTACTGAGCATCCCCATAAACTTTGAATGGCCCATTCCATTTCTTGAGAATATCGTCCACGAGAGGAATAAACTCAAGCTGTCATGCATGCGTGTACGGTCTTACTAAACTAACACTCTGTTCCTGTTGAGTGTTTTTCCTTATGAGTATTTTTTTTTTCTACCAAAAAGTATCTAAAAATATGAGACATCTGAGGGTGGGAAAAGGTGGGAAATGGGGGGATGAGAGATGTGCTCGCTCGGCATATGCAAGGGGCCAGTCTTCAATAGGTTCCTTCGGTTTTATATTTCCTTTTTGCTTCTTTCGAGTCTCTGAAACTTCGATTGTTGAATATTTGGTTTGTAACTCAGAATACAAAATGCAAATCCTGATTACGATGAATGAGTATATGAGTGCTGTCTCCCTAAATAGTGATTCCATGTTAGATATTCATATGGTGGTACTCGAGGGAAGCTCCTGTGATTCTTGTAGTCAACCGTGACTGTGGACCTTGTTCCCGAGCTACGGAAAGGGAGGCTCCGGATAAGCTGTTGGGGACTTCTGCTGGTTGGGTTTCGCTTAGTGAGCCCAAAGATAAGCAGCACTTGTCCCCTGACCGGGGACGGCAGCAGCCTCCAACCAACCAAGCTGTATAGCAATGTTATATTATTAGCCCTGGTTTCACTCTTCCTGTCAACTTGGTCTCTGGCTAAAATGACATAACCTAAGGAGTCGAGAAACCACTCGCTTTTTCTTTTCGCGACAGGACCACAAAGGTCAATATATCTCATTTCCGAGTTCCCATAGTTCAGAACACCGGCTGCCTCGCGTCACACCAGTACAAGACGTATATACCTTTATCTGTATAACCTAAGTAGACCGGATATCATATTTCAGAAGCTGGATGAGCTTTGATGGCCTCGGCAACATGGGTGGGCACGCCGTCGATACGCGGGTCCAGCAATGCGGCGCGCATGGCGCTGCTTACCGTCTGTCTCGCCGGTGTACAGTATGTCAGACTCTACCTCTCTCATCTTGAGTCCACTCTTTTAAAATTCTATTTTGCGTGGCTACGGTTTATTTGTTCTTAATGGATACTGACGTACCGCTGCTGTTGTCGCGGTTGTTTGCAGGTTCACATGGGGAATTGAAATGGCTTGTACGTTAACGACAGACCCACCACGCACGCGACGGGACGGTTACTCGAGTCTGACCGCGATTTCTTTTTACATAGATTGCACACCTTACCTTCTCTCCCTCGGCGTCTCAAAAAGTAAGACCTCGTTAGTATGGATCGCTGGTCCGCTGTCCGGACTCATCACGCAGCCGATAGTCGGAGCTCTTGCCGATAGATCGCGGTTGAAATGGGGCCGTCGGCGGCCGTTCATGGTTGCTGGGACCATCATGGTGTTTCTGAGCTTAGTGATGTTGGGGTGGACGTCCGAGGTTGTTGGGATATTTATTAAAAATAACGAGGACAAGGTATAATATCCTAGGTAGTCGTACGTATGCATTGGAGTTTATACTGATAAGATATACTTTTATAGCATAAAAGCGTCACGATAGTTTTCGCCGTACTTTCTATATATGTGCTGGATTTCGCGGTTAATGCTGGTAGGTGGTCTGGCCGATGGTCTCTTGAGATATGTGGAAAAGAACGAGACTGAGATAATTGGGATCAGTACAGGCAAGCTGTAGAGCTATTATAGTGGATACCTTATCGATACGACGGCAACAGCAAGGCAGCGCTTGGGGTATGAGCCCACCACTTGTGCGTTTGAATTTGTTTATGGAGAAGAGAGCTGATAGATGAGAATACAGCCAGTCGTATGATTGCCACGGGCAATGTTGTCAGCTATCTCGCGTGAGTTTCTTCGATCCATTGATACTTTGGGGTTGACTTGTTAATCTTGTGGATAGTGGCTCTATAGATCTAGTCGGGATATTTGGACATTGGTTTCTAGGAAACACCCAATTCAAGAAACTCTGTCTCATCGCATCCGCTACACTCGGTGGAACTGTCGGCCTCACATGCTGGGCTGTCTCTGAAAGAGTGCTGTTGTCAAGAAGGTAAGTAAATCCATTATCTTTTTGAGATAGGAATTACGAAGCTGATAAATTTACAGAGAATCGGAAACCAAAGCAGGCATCTTCCACATATTTGTCGTAATCTACCAAACCCTCTTCAGCCTCCCAAACCGCATCCGCGCGATCTGCTTCATCCAATTCTTCGCCTGGCTGGGCTGGTTCCCTTTCCTCTTCTTCTCTAGCACCTGGGTGGGCGAAGTCTACCAACGCTACGATCAAACCAAACGACCCAAACAAAGCGACCACAAAGATGCCGTCGCGGATATCGCCCGTGTTGGAAGCATGGCGCTGGTTCTCTTCGCCATCGTTTCTCTAGTCGGGTCGATAGCCCTACCGTGGGTTGTACAATCCCCGTCATCGTCAGGCACAGTATACAAGCAGAAACCACACGAGGTTGATTACCTCACCCGTTTTGTCGCGTTCGTGAAGCCGGCAGTGGAGTTCATCAAGCCATACAAACCTACTCTTTCGACAGCGTGGATGGCATCGCATGTTTTATTCTTCATCGCGCTATCGTTATCCGTGTTTGCGGACTCGTTGAAATTTGCAACGCTTTTAGTTGTGCTATGTGGGATGTAAGTTACTCTCTTCTGGTTATATTTAAATACACTTCATATAAAGTACTGACGGGGTGGTCGACGATTGGTAGACCTTGGGCTATAACATGCTGGGCGCCGTTCGCCATGCTCGGCGAGGAAATCAACCGGATAAGCCACGGCTCGGACGCGGATAACCTCATGCATCAATCGGGCGAAGTGTACAACCGTCTCCAACAGCTCGCAGAAGAAGAAGGTGATTCAGATCACGAAGAGCGACAGCGGTTGAATAAAGAAGATAACGGGTCTGACATATCCGATGATGAAGGGGAACATAACGATGAGTTGGACTTAAGCGGTATAGGAGGTAGCAGAAGGGGCAGCGGTACCCCTGGCTTTCACACCGACGTGGAATCTGGAAACCTCGCGCCACCGCCGCGTAGTCCGCGAGCGAGTGGTAGCAATGGTACGATGTCCCCGACTTTGCATGTCGTCGCGACCCCGGAGTTACAAACAGAGGACGGGCAGAACTCGTCGACAGGGGAGTTGGCGGGGATATACCTTGGTATCTTGAACTTATTCATCACGTTGCCTCAGTTTGTGGGGAGTTTTATGAGTTTTATAGTGTTTGCGATATTGGAGCCCGGGAAGAGTCCTGAGCTTACCGAAGGGGGTGGTGGGGATGCGGCGCAAGAACCGCACAAGGGTGTTAATGCTATTGCGGTTACGATGTTTATTGGCGGATTGGGGAGTATTGTCGCTGCTTGGAAGACTTTCAAGTTGCCGCAAGTTAGGTGATGAGGTTTTTTTTTATATATCATTCCTTGGATATATTGCCATATGATGATTTTATCTTATACATACTTAAGTATCTACAAGGCTTGAGCGAGCAGGAAGGTATCATAGAGCGTCCTTTCTTACTGACTGGACTCTCTAGACAACTTTCAATCTTACATATAGTTTATATAGCGCATTGATTTTGATTTGATTATATTTCGTTTGTTTACTAAGACATTTCTCAAAGCATCGCGAGACTAGTTTTAATACATTTACAGTCAAAATGGTGTAAGATCCTCAGGATGTATCAATTAACTGAGAGGCATCTACATGTGCGCTTTAATAAATAGTTTTTTTGTTCCCCGTGAAAACTCTGCCCGCCGTCATATCTTCATTATCATAACCCATTGTTTTTTAAGAAACGAAGCCATCCGCCTGCTAATTACAATGACCGTAGGGTAAAAAGACAACGAATGTGAACGAATAGAAAGAACAAAGAAAGCGATTTTTGTCTTTTCAACGTAATTATTGGATGATTAGAAGTGAATGCAGGAAAACTCCGCTCCTAGAACTTCAAACACGCAAAGAATGTGGTTCTCCTTTTTTTCTTTTCTTTTCTTTTCTTTTCTTTTCTTTTCTTTTCTTTTCTTTTCTTTTCTTTTCTTTTCTTTTCTTTTCTTTTCTTTTCTTTTCTTTTCTTTTCTTTTCTTTTCTTTTTTTTTACACCATTTTATTTATTTATCGATTGTCACGTCACGCCGCTCGTTTAACCCTGTGAGAGCCTGTACCTGACCTCCTTGGACGTATACGTTTGAATTTATTGTTCGAAGGTGGTGTCTTCTTAGAGGGCAGTTCCTTAGAAAGCGTCCTCTTAAAGAACGTCCGAATCTTCCTATAGATTCTCACATTCATTGTTCTTTTGCTCAAGAGACTAGGCTCCTACGCCTCAGCCGGCTTATGCAGAGTCGGTGTAGTGAATCCATATGGCTTCGTATATCCGTTTGGATTCATCTGGTCGATTTCAAAGTTAATGACCAAGTCCAGACCGTTGGTAAAGTCAATATTGGTCTCGGCGTCCGCCTCGGTAGGCTTAATGATATCTGTGTATTCACCCACGTGCTTGCCTGTGTGATTCTCGCTGATTCGACAGTAATTTCTTGCTGGGAGGGTAGTGAGATTGCTGCGCTTGTTTCCTTTCGGATCTGTGAAGAATATATTTATCTGTTGTTCTTGCGTGTCTCTTTGAAGCTTGTGGATCTGGAAGCAGTGTTAGATTTGTGTGTACTGATAGATCGCTGAATAGACTCACCTTGTTTCTCTTGTTGATTAGATCCGCGAGGGCATTTGGTGGGGGCTAGAATTGCTTATTAGAGAAGGCTCAAATATCTCTAATCTAGCTCGGGCAACTCACGGTATTGACGATAGCGGAGGAAACAACGTTCACCATATATCGATGGTCGTTAATTTTGGGTACCTTTAATCTCGACTTGGAGATAAAATGTCCAAATGTACCCAAATGAACGTCACCACTAAGCATGATAGATTAGATAGTGCATCTTACATTTATAGAGAAAATGGTTTCTTACCCAAGGAAGGTAACTCGGCAATCCTTGTTAGCAGCCAACTTTTGTAACTCGAGAATAAGCCAATTCCTCTCTCGTTTGTGACCACGGGCGGTCCAATGATCCATCATATCTAAAGAAGAATTAGGTTTTGAATCCGAAGAATCATCTTCAAAACTAGATCAACCATACATACCGTCAAGCAACTCCACACCGCCATCAAACTTATTGAGGAAACCATTCATGGTTCCATCACCTCGTTTGCTGGCAAAATATTTGATCGGATCCATCAACGAAGATGTGAGAATGTTTTCCAACCACACTAATCTGGGGTAGGCGATCGGTACTCCCAATAGTACGATGAGATGTTTTGTCTCTCCTGCCACGATTTCTTGTTCTAACCTCTGAAAAACACGAGTGTATGTTTCGTTACTCAACAAGAGGTCACGGGTACGCTCTGTTCGACAGTCGAGGGCTAAGAATGCAACCCGCCGGCCGAGGAACATGAATGTACTTCGCGATGGCTCTTTAATATACGGACCAGGTTGGGCGCCGAGCAACCAACTGGGCTCCGTAGGCTCGCCTTCCGATACAGTCGAGTGATGCTGGAATAGCATATAATACTTGAACGCCACGTTGCCCAACCCTGAAAATACAGGACAGCCGTTAAAGTGATCCGGATAAGACCCAAAGCCATCTATGATGTCATGGTCATCATAGCAGTTCGCTTGCGGAATTTGAGCGTTCGCGACTCCGAATAATCCTTGAGAAAACCAAAGACAATATCGGTTAAGATAAAAATTCTCCAGCTCGTCTTGGAGCTCGTGGTCAAATGGGGTGGCGTTCTTCACTTTCTGATCCTTGATCGCAAGCCACTCTTCAAATTTCGGCGCCTGCACCGTAACACAATCGTTGTATAATTGATCTCCACCACCGAGCATGACATGGAAGGGCTTCCTATAGTGATTGCGAAGAACGTCTCTCCACAACGGATCTGGCCCGGAGAAGTTGTTGGGGTCTACGGCCATACTGAAACCATTGCAGCTGTGGAACATGATGTTCATGGTTTCGTGCGCAGCGGGAACAAAAAAGCTGACGAGTACCCCATTATTGATACGATATCCGATACGTTGTTCTCTATCACTAAGTTCAACCTCGAGATTAAATCGCCAGAAGGTAACATCTTTCTCCTGGTGAAGCCTTTGTGCAGGGAACTCTTTTGCCTTGCCTTGCCTCTCTCCATCTGCTCGAAAGCGTCCGCTACCAGATTTCGGCGGGTTAGTCGCCGGAGCAAAGTTATATCTCAGAGAGGCCGGTAGATCAGAGCCTGGGGATTTCTCTTCAGAAGACGGGTCATGGTTTCCCGGAGGCGCAGAAGCAGAACTAGCGTGTGCTTCTGCGGCGGGATCCTTTGGCGGCGGCACTGGAAGCTCTTCAAAAACCCCTTCGGCAGGTATTTCGCCTCCAAGGCCGAATAGACGGATCGTTGGAGCAGGCTCATATGTTGACTCGGAGTCCTTGGTAACAATTAAAATAGACCCACGCCATATCTCGAGACCGTATTCTTGACGCATTCCAGTATACCGCAATAGTGGCCCGCATCTAACTTTCAATGGAGGGTTGAAGCCAAGCGACTCTATACAGAAAATTAATATAGTTAGAGAAAAAGCTAACAGAAATAGTCATTATCTCGACGATATAACGTACCGGGTGCAGCTGGAACATCGCCTGCTTCTTCAATAAGCCGTAGATCGTCGATACAAACATGGGCGCAAGATGGAGGGTATGTAGGTTCTTGGCCAACATCTAGATAAAGTCCAGGCCGCCGTGGAGCAGAAGGGCCGGCGTCATGGTGATGGTGAAGATGGGGCATATGAACCATCCCTTCGCGATCTACAACCTTGGGCTCTATCCTATGCGGCTCTCCATGTGAGGAATGCGGTGCTTTGATACTCCTATTTGATGTTGGAGTTTGGTTTCCCGAACGACCTGGTGGTGGAGCGAGATTGTCCATGACAGTGAATCCGACTTGTTCGCGAGGTTGTCTGACAGTTCCTTGTTCTTTTTCTTGTCTTGCTCTTTCTGCAAAAGAAGCGGAGTAACGACGCCTGCTTTCCGAGTGATTGGCCGGTGACGATAAGGAAGATGACCTTTGGTTAGGCTTCGGTTTTCTGAACGCTGAGGGAGGGGTGTTCTCGAGTCCTGAAGTGGAATCAATAGGCGAAGCAATGGCAGTTTGCTTGGAGGGTAACTCCGTACTGCGAAGGAGACGTTGAGCTTGTTTCCTGGATAAGGTACGCGATATGCCAGAAGTATTAGACGCCTCCGGACCGATGAGACCTTCTTCTTTACCAATACGGTGGAGTTCAAGTTCCAACTTTTGAAGTGGGCCTCGATCGTCAGCTCTAGTGAAATGGAATTGATCAGAGAGGTTAGCGATCTCCAAATTGAATTTGTGAAATAATTACACGGACATCGTTCCACTGAAATCTAGAAAGCAAGAAAGGTAAAGAGAAATATTTACGCGACAAGAGGGATGCTAGAAGAATGGGCGATTACCTGGTAAAGGAGGGTTTGGCAGCGTGCAAGGAGCTTTTGCGAGGCTCGATGTGCAGCGCTGGGAGCTGCTTCGCGTTGTGCTGCTGATGAAGCGGCTTGGCGCTGCGAACGATCGGACCAGGGCCTGGCTGCTCCTGCTGCTGTAATGGCAATGGTGGCGCCGGGGAGGCAGAGGAGGTTGGCGAGAACGAGCGAGAGTGCTTGTGCTGGCGGTGCCGGTTGGTGTCAGCTGGGTCGTCGTCGCCGGGTTCAAAGACGCGGCCTTTCCCTTTTCGCACACGCAACGACAACGGCAGATTTTTGCTTTCTGCTGGTGTCTCAGATGATGGATTTCCTGCCGATGTCGATTTTTGTCGCCGGTGCTCTCGTGAGGAATGCGAATTTGAATTTAACGGGTGTAATGGTTGCGGGGCAGTAGCTGCTGCTGCTGCTAAGTTCAGGTTGACGGCCTGTTGGAGCTGCTGGGTGGTCAGGGCGAGAGGGGACGATTGAGCACCTCCAATGCTCGCGTCTCGCTCAGGAATCTGAATCTCCGGCTGGCGCGCGGAATGCTGGCGACGGTGATGATGATGATGATGGTGGTGGTGACGATGAGAACTCGAATGGCGACGGGGTGAAGGGGAAGGGGAGACCTCTGGCGACTCCATTCCTCTCTCCGGCCTTGCTTTTATAATTATATATCGTCACGAATTTAGAGGATTTTAATTAAACCTTGCGCCGTGGGCCAGGTGATTTGCGATGCGAATTGGCCATCGATGGGACAGACGGAGGGTGAGAATCAAGTCGAGCCGAACGGTAGCAATTATTATTATTGTTAATTTCACCCCGTCGATATCCTTCCCAATTCTTTCGCTTTTTCGATTCTCTTCAGCTCAAACCCGACGCTGCGCAACAGCCCAGACCCCGGTCACAGTTAGCTTGGTGCGAATCCCAATTGGAGCCAATGCACGGTGATGTCTTTGGTGTCTTAGCTCCTTCGTCTCGATTTCCGTCCAGCGGGTCGGTAAACTCGGCCGACCCTTTCGTCTTGAGGCTCTACGTAAGCTTCGACACGTCGGATCGATACATACATAACATTATCACATTATCATTCGACTCGAATACAAAGACGTAGCGCTGATTATTCTCACGCGGGTCGACGAGGCTGGTAGCTGCATATTTGTCGCATAGCTTCTCGTTTGCCATTCGTCTGCGCAGGATTAATTCCAAGCAAAAGCTTAGCCGGCTGGGGTTGATGCATATTCACAAATTCGCAGTTCGCCCGCCCTCGGATCGAAAATATCAATTCAATAAATATTAGCTTGGTATGTACATGTATAATATAATATCATGATGCGGCTGAAGATAATGGATTCCAAGGCAAACCTAATCTGCATTCTCAATATATATCTACAAACTTATGACCAAAAAATATCACCGTCTAGGCAAACGTTGAAACCATATCAGTATGCCTACAAGGCACATTAGCATATATATCCTTCAAATTCATACTTCAACAGTCAAAATAGGAGGAGGTTTTATATCCTGATATCAGCTGAGTATTGCCTCACAATGAGCCTCGCCCATAGAATAGAGTACGTACATCTGCTGCAGGTCGAGCCATTGATGATGCGTCCTGGATATCATATCGATAACGGTTTATATATATCCGGAGTTAACAGAATTGTTAGTCGAAAATTCGTCTAGAAAGCTTCGAGATTCACGCGAAAGTGCCAGGGTTGTAAATCCATGCTCGAGCACTCGACTGAGCAACCCCAAGTTAAGCACTCGTTGAAATCTCGCTACAAGAGTATTAAAGCATCTTGACTCGACGGAAAAGGAAAAAAAAAGTTCGTCTACGAAGCCAGTGGGCTTGAACACGATTTCGCCCTATTTGCGCGAGGACCACTATGAAAATGGTTACCGCGCCATAGCACCAGACCCACTAGCCTCAATGGAGACCATAAGAAGTACGAATGATGTGTCTCCAGTTTAAATTCCTAGTATACCCTTCGCTAGCTAGTGTTCGCAGATGTATTTTCAGGTAGGAAATATACGTATAAAATTCGATCACGAACGAGACGATTCCATAGGATAAAGGCTGACACTTCTGAGAATTTGAAGAATCTGCACCGATATCATCTTGGACTCTTACAATCAGAGTTAGAACAGCCATAATAAATATTCGTATTCAATATTATAAACCGGCGCCGGTAAAAACGGGGATGCTAGTCGTTTCTATCCTAGGAGCTTTGGGCCAATGAAAAATTACTAGCTTCCATGCCCGGATCGCGGTCTCTTGATTAAGCTTACTTCGTACATACCAGGGATATCTGCATTTTAAATTTTTGTGTACACAGTAGCATATTCGACTCCCTTTCGTCCTCTCTTCGATATACGCTGGACAATTTATGGATACGAGGAAATATCATTGGTATGGATAATTATCGATAACATAATCAAACAAGCCTTCACTCGCTCCCATCGTCAAAATCGATTGACGAATTCTAAGAATCCACCGTGATACTTCACACCTACGGAGTACAATACCGTCCTCTTTTCTTTTTAGACGCGGCCCTTGCTGAAATAGTAGCGAATCTGAAAAAATATTGTGCCCAAATTTGGCAAAGACAGCTCCAGGAAAGCTCGGTTCAGGGGACACGCAACGGGGCACGACGACCTACCTTTCCCGATGCCCTCTTTCTTTCTCTCTTCCCCGTAATTTACCTTTAAAGATTTATTTTCTCTAATTCTCCCTTCTTTCGATTTGGGGATTCATAAATCGACCTTCAAACGTATATATTTTTCAGACTTTCTTTTCTTTTGACGTGTTTTCGTTTGGTCGTTCCGGGTTGGCATCGGTGTTGTAATCGGCACAGATCCCCGTCAGACAACACACGTTGGGCTGGTTAACGGTAAACATCGCCACTTCTTCTGCCTCCTGCCGCCTCTGCCGCAAGCTACTCGTCCGAGAACGACACTTACCCACTCAACCCCTTCACTTCACTCCACCCGTCTTCCAATCATCTGCACGGGTGGTTCAAGACCTTTCGCAATCATGAAATCTCTCCCATGGCTGCTCGCCGTAGCTGCACAGCTCTCCGCTCTCACCCACCCGACACTCGCCCATTTCACACCTCGCGACTACGACAACTACGACTACTACGCCCTTCACCTTCGATCGACCGCCTCCCCTCACGACATTGCTAAACGACTGGGCCTAGAATACATCGAGCCAATCGGCCAGCTTGAAGATCACCATCTCTTCCGAATTAGAAAACGGGATGAAGATGTAGTCGAGACACAACTGAGTCGATTGCGGTTACGCAAGCGCGATGAGTTATCTGCTGCCGAAGCGGATCTCACACACGCCGTTCGATACTCCGAGAAACAAAAGCTGAAGAAATTGGTGAAACGTATTCCTCCCCCGGCGAGACCGAGAGCTCCCGACGAAGCGCCCGGTGGTGGTAGCAGCACGGACAATAAGTTTGGCGGTGGGAATGACGTTAGCAGCGCGACTGGATTGTTCAATACACTTGTCAGCAAGTTGGAGATTAACGATCCGATATTTAAGGACCAGTGGCATTTGGTAGGTTCCAGTGACCCTTACCAAGGCGCTTTGAAACCCTTTTTGCTAATCAAGCTATGAATGACAGATTAACACCCGAGAAGTTGGTCATGATGTCAACATGGGACAGCTTTGGCTAGATGGTATACTGATCCCCTACAGCACTAGCTCGCGCGTTAAACTATTACTTACCGGCGAATAGGTGTCCTTGGTGAAAACTCGACTGTTGCCATCGTCGATGATGGTCTTGACTTCAAGAGTCACGATTTGATGGATAACTACGTAAGCCTTGGAATCTCTGATATTACTGTACTTTTGTCTAACATTCGCAATAGTTCAAAGAAGGTTCATGGGATTTCAACGATCCAGGTCCCGATCCCCTTCCCCGTCTTTCGGACGACAGACACGGAACACGATGCGCTGGTGAAGTTGCAGCTGTCAGAAACGATGTCTGTGGACTTGGCGTTGCATGGAAATCGAAAGTTGCCGGTCTCCGTATTCTATCAAAGTCGATATCCGATGCTGATGAGGCTGTTGCTTTAAACTACGCAATGGATAAGAATCACATTTACTCTTGCAGCTGGGGCCCACCTGATGATGGTGTTGCCATGGACGCTCCTGGAATTCTTATTAAGAAAGCCATTCAAACAGGTGTCCAAAAAGGCCGCGATGGTAAAGGCTCGATATTCGTCTTTGCATCCGGAAACGGTGCTGCTAATGGCGACAACTGCAACTTTGACGGGTATACCAATAGTATTTACAGTATTACCGTCGGCGCAATCGATCGTGCAGGTGGCCACCCATACTACTCTGAAGAGTGTTCTGCCAATCTTGTGGTTACATATAGTAGCGGTGCTGGTACTGATGCTATTCACACCACTGATGTTGGCGTTAACAACTGCTATACTATGCACGGTGGAACATCCGCTGCCGCCCCCTTGGCCGCCGGTATCTTTGCTCTGGTGATCTCAGTTCGCCCAGATTTGACATGGCGAGATATGCAATATCTCTGTATTGAAGCCGCGGTTCCGGTTAATGAGAATGATCCTGATTGGGAGAAGACTGTCATCGGCAAAAAGTTCAACCACAAGTACGGATATGGCAAAATTGATGCAGCCAAGTTGGTTGGTGCTGCTAGATCCTGGAAGCTCGTCAAACCTCAGGCTTGGTACCACTCCCCCATCCTTCATGTCGATCACGAAATCCCCAACGGAAACCAAGGCTTGTCTTCAAGCATCGAGATCACGAAAGAGCAGCTTGAAAATGCCAATATTGAGAGGCTAGAGCATGTCACTATTACCATTGACCTCGCACATGGTCGTCGTGGTGATCTTGACGTGGATTTGATTAGCCCGAGAGGTATTAAATCGAAGATCGCAGTTCAACGTCCCAAAGATCAGAGCAGCAGTGGATATAAAGAATGGACTTTCATGAGCGTAAAACATTGGTAAGTACTTTTTGCAACTTTTGCTTTCAGAATATAGTAGCTAATGAGCAACAATAGGGGTGAGGACGGTATCGGAACATGGACTATTATAATTAAAGATACAGTTCACCCTGACAACAAGGGAACTCTGAACTGGTGGAGAGTCAACATGTGGGGTGAAGCGATGGATGCCGCCAAGCAGAAACTTCACCCGCTACCTGGTGATGAACACGATGAAAATGACCCAGCCAAAGCCGTGCATTCTACGTCTACAGTTGGAGCCGTCACCACTAGTGTTGTAGCGCCAACAAAGACTACTGCACCGGGCAACCCATCCAATCACCCAAATAGACCCGTCAATTCAAAGATTGGAGCTCCATCCGTCGAGCCATCCCCATCGACTGCCAAAACCTCCATGTCAACAACGACATCCACAGCCTCTTCCACCTCTGGGGCCGCCGACACTACCGATACCGCAACGTCCACCGCGGAGCCAGAGAGAGCTGGCTTTATTCCATCTTTCCTCCCTACCTTTGGTGTCAGTGCCGCCACTCAGGCTTGGATCTACGGTGCGCTCGGATTTATATTAGTTTTTGCCGCTGCTCTTGGTGGCTTCTTGTTTTGGCAACGAAAGAAACGACAAGCGAACAAGGGGGCCATGGATGACTATGAATTTGCGAGACTCGCAGGCGAAGGCGAAGATGACGAGGCAGCCGAAGGTCTCACTAGTGGCCGAAGAGGTCGGAGGCAGAGGGGCCGAGATCTTTACGACGCGTTTGGTGAAAGCGACGATGAAGATTTAGGAAACGGGCGAGCATTTGCGGATGCCGACGCCGAGAACCATCATGTTATCGGGGATGATAGCGAAGAAGAGGATAGCGGAGAATCGTATGAGGATGTTCCCTCAGTGAGACCAGCGGCTGGGAGATCAGAGATGATGTTACTGTAAAATCGATCCAGTTTTGTTCTTTGATTTCTCGACGCTTTTATTTCCTTGTTCTTTGGTTCTATTAGATGTGCGGGTCTCTACCATCCCACTGATGGTTAAAGGTATATTATTCCTTTTTGCTTTTTGAGAGCAATCAGGCCTTTTTAGTTGTCTCTTTAGGTCGAGTTAACATGCTCTGTCTGTTTGTTCTTCTTTCCTCTCAAAGGGCTTTTTTTTAGTCTTGCGTGTATAGCTTCTTTCTTTCTTGATGTTTGTTTGATGGCTAGCATGGGTTCTCATGTTTAACGGCCAATTTGAATTGAAAAAGCGAGAAAATCGGGTTTCTAAAGGCGAAAGAGTGGTCTTGAGATTCACACGAAAAGAGGGCTGAATGACAATTAAAGACATGTCAAGTTGATGATTACTTCTAGTGTGTTCTTTCTTTTATTTTTCACCGGCGGTTTTTGGATACAAGTATGTAACATAAAGATATTGTTCAAAATGCTCCTATTTACACTTTTTATTTGATGAAGACAGACAAGAAAAAGACGATGAATTAAGATGAAGAAAAGTTTTGTTTCTTGGATAGCATGGTTGAAATGCAAGAAACTGGCGACGCCCCCTTTCCTTAAACCACCCTTTCCCATCACTCCGCCCATCCCTTGGTATCATTAACGATTAAAAAACCTTGTTGAATAATAATCTTGAGCGATGAGAGCCCTTCTGGCCTTCTTCTCGCTCTTCTCCCCTTTTGTTGTTTCCGCTCCCGGAGCCTGATTATGAATGAGATGATCCGAACTAAAAAAGACCGTATAAACCAAAACAAGATAGAAGACATTAAATAAATATCAAAACAAGTCGAACGGAACAGATGGTAGAATAATCATCACATTCTTGCGCATATTATCAGTTTCGCCCTCTATGCTATTTTTCAAAGTTTGATCAATAGCGTTCAGTGTACTCTTTCAAGCTGTCTTCGCATGGCCGTTCTTCAACTCCTCCTTCTTGTAGGGGATGGTCAGACACTTGATTCCCAGATACCCACAAATCATATTTATCGTCTTGATAGCCCAGTTGAAATACACTACCAAGGCAAAAACGAAATATCCCCTCAAATACCACAGCTCGGTCACCGCATCCACAGGTTCGTATCCCAGTAATGGAGGAGCGTTAACGAGCACCGCACCACCGATCAATGGAACGATCATGACAGTCCAGTACGGAAACGGCTGGTGGAGGAGATGCGCCAAGATGACTTTTGTCGTCATACGTCCAAACGCGAAGGACAGAGTGAGGCAGAATAGTACTAGGTGGTTGTCCCTGCGGAGGGTGGTGTACGGCGAGAAAGCCCAGCCGCAGCCTGCGAGAGTGAAGACTACGATTGGCGTCCATTCGAGGAAAACGGGGAGGACGGGTTCGCCACGGGATCTGCGCGCCGAGACGACGTTTTTGACGCAAAACGGAAGATGGATAAAGAGGAAGGTGCTAAAGATAACGGGGAACCAGAGGTCTTTGAGGGTGTAGTCGTGGAATACGTCCTCGTGTCCGATTATGTCCGCGATCTTTTCGTGCCACATTTGTGGGCCGTAGATTCCAGAGAGGCTCATACAGAGGCAGGCGATGATAAGACCTTCCGTAGGACCGTTGAAGTATCCGAGGTAGAGGGTGTGCGTGTGGTAGGTCTCCCAGGTTGAGAACCACATTGGGAGGACGGGGATCAGGGCAGTGAACCAGCCGGTTTTGGTGTTTCCGAGACCCATCGCCGCGGTTTCGCATAGGCTTGCTTTAGGATATGTTAATCAAGGAAGAGAGCTAGGATCATAATGACCAGGGACATACCCAATGTACAGTTCAAGCTGTCGATCCCGTGGCTACAATCGGGTTAGAAAACGCTTCCAACGTTCGAAATCATAGTGCAACATACTCGAAAAGTTCACCTAAAGGTGACGAAGAACCAGTCCTTCTAGCCTGTTTGCCATCGATGTTGTCCATGGTTGAGTACCTGACCCACCGTGTTAGCCATCGAAATGCTCAGCGTTTGTTATAGACCCAGTTCATTCTTACATCCAAAGTCCCAAGGAAAAGCTAAAATATAGTAACGGATGTGCTGGTCCGATGAGATCGGGGACGAATATGACGAGGCAAAGAACGTTGAACAGAATGGCACCAAAGCCAACCAAGGTGACAAGATTCGGCGCCATCCATCTCGGCAGTAGTTCGACTGCCCAGTTCCACTATAAAATTTTCGATATTAGCACGATATTCTTAGCTTGAGGTTGAGATTTAGGTTTTCAAACAATAATAACGTACATAGTGCCTCAGAATGTAGTAGGATATCAGAGATTTGTCAACCGACTGATATTTGTACTGCTTTAGTGCTGCTAACGGGTGGTCATCTTTGGGATCTTTGTCGTGGTTGCCTGTGAACCAACATAACACACAAACGATTAGCAAAGAGACGTCATAGAACCTTCGGAGCTCAAGAATCAGTTGAAGCTGTTTCATACCATTGGCAACCGAAACAGTTTGAACGCCCATAAGTTCCTAATATAAATCCGAGGGTCTCCCGGTTCCGGCGGTAAAAGCCCGGGCCGGTTTTCTGTTACGATTCGGACGGATCGATCGATAAATGGAGCGGATGGTGACAGATCTCGAGATCTTGGTAAGAGGAGGACAACGGTGACCCTAGGGTTCTCGGTTTCTCTTTTTATTTGGTTCCTCTTCTCCCGGAAGGGTCTTTGACCAGGTTCCAAGGGAGATGAAAACCACTACCCAAGGGAAGAATGTGGACGATACTGTTGGGAATATCGCCAGGTGGTCTACGAAGGGTGTAGGGATGTCGACAGGCAACCAGGAGCAGGGGAAGCTCGCACACGATCACATGCGCTGTTGGGAAGTCGTTTCGAGGTTTTTTTGCGTTGTGGTATTGAAGCTGGATGTCAGGTCGACGGAATGAAATTCAGCCGATGGCCGATGCTAGAACCAGACCGGGTTGAGGGAGAGAAGGACATGGTTCTCTTCTCGAGATGAATACAATATAAAATAAAATATTAAAAGATCGGGCAGGTCAGCCAAGTCGACTTAATGGCAATCCCCTTTTATGACGCAGTTTCCCAATCAATTTTCTTGGTGGAAAGAGCGAGCCAGGGGCAACCAATCAAACACCCATGCAAAGACGCGCGCAGGACGGGTTCCCTTCGCGTTCAGTTTCTGGAAGTATTCGTCCGGAGATTGACTCAGACTTTCGGCTTGGACATGCGTCGATTCGATCCGAATTCGTGCCAGTTTCTGTGGCGTTTGTGGGATATCAGATGTTAGTGGTGGGAGGCTTTGAATATACTTGTAGCTTGAAGACGTACCAAGTATAAAGAACATACCTGAAGAATAACCGTCATGCGACCAACCACAAGCTGATATCCCACCACACTATGATTTGAGCCCATCCCCGCCTCGATATTAATTAATAATATTAGCCCTTCGTGCCATGCTGCTAGTGAATTTTTCATGTTTTGTCGCACAATGCGACTGTGATTGCTGCGGCCATGGGAATACAAACAAAAGAACAAAAACAACACTTTAAGGTTTCAGAAATCCAACAATGCGAGGCACTTGATGAAAACTTAAGTAGTTATAAAATAAAATAGTCTAATGCAACATGAAATATATAAACCATCAAAGATCGGTAAATTTCGAATCGTCGATTTGGGAGCCGGCGAATTTACTGGTTTATATACAGCATGATTAACCAGAACCTTTGCCTCTAAAAATTAAAACACTAATTAAACATGTGTGAATATACTAGATATCAACAAAATGATACTATAACTACTAAGGCATTTGTACACCTTAGTTTCCTATTCCAACTGTTGTAGTGCCATTTATGGCTGTAAAACTGCAGCTACTGGTGCATCTGGCCTGTGGCAGAAATAACTCACGTTGGAATTCTATTCGAATCACCCATATCGAATAGCAGTTTATCCAACCTAATGGGAATCTATAATATGGTACAAACAAAACCACGCCTGTCATTCCCGATCGTAACTTGCCCAATTGTAATTCTATATATAACCCACGGCATATCAAATACACGCGTATCATAAAGAATATCAGTAAAATATATACTTAGTCATCATGATATTATTAGAAATATATTTAACCTATCGACACTAGACTTGTAGCTACCTCGAGCTAAATCATTTAATGTATGCCCGTCGACACGCCTCAATTATGAGGTTGCTAACTATATCAGCATTCCAGCGACTACTCTTAAATATAACCTTTCAAATCGTCATAATATCAACCACACAGCTTATGAAGGTGCTATCCACACCAATGAATCAAAACCCAGCTCGCGACCTCATCCGTATTCCAAACACTGCTCTAGTCTCAGGCCTGAAGCAACCGCAAGACGTTGGAGAGCACACCGGCACCACCAAAAAGAACGACATCATCCCTACGCTGGAAACCAAGACAATCCCCACAAAATACATCGAGCAACCTACAAACCGTGCCAAGAACGTTGCTCGTGCGAACGATCTCGAATCGAAGTGGTTCTACGCAGACATGAGCGTAACCTGCAACCCCCCCAGCATTATCCGCACTCTTGATTTAGCGAGGTATAACCATATCTATAGAGGACTATTCTTGGATCCGCAATACTACGTAGACTGGGCGGCTTTATTCTCTGTAGATCCGGCGCGCACGCTCGAAACGATACAGCACAACCTACTACTCTGTCTAGAGTGTGATTGTGTGACCGGTTTGGATGCGCGGTTATTACCAGAACTTGGAGCAGCCTATCGTTTAACCATTAATCCAACGTCGCAAGGTTGTACTGAGGACCTCCAAGTAAGAAAGTGTACAATTCTTTTTGGTACGTCAATCCTACCTACTCTCCTCCTTTTTTTCCCCCTTTTTTTGGGAGGGGGGTTTGTTTTTCTTTCTCGCTCTCGATCACTCAGGTATACATTTTACACTGACACGCATGTTCGATCCATCAGCTTGCTACTGTTATGAGTTTGTCAGTGGAAGAAGACGTCAAGAGAAAGGAGCTTTGGGTCGATTACACGAGAAAAAGGAGGGATCGGGAAAAACTTATCTGAGAGGTCCTCCGGGTTCTAGCTTGTTGGATAAGCCCGAAGAGCCTATAGGGAGAAATCCAGACGTATTGGGAGAGCTCAATGCAAAAGACCAAAGGGAGATGCTTCGCAATCATGGGGTCACTTTTCCGAATCACCGAAGACTTGTCCCTGGCACTAATGAGCCCTACTATATTGAAGGACCCGACTTGACCAATCTGCCAAACTGGGGCTTTCTTAATGGTTTGGGTGGTCATATTCGATCCCTGGGATTTCAAAAAGAGATGGTTAAGCGGAAACAAGTCATGGACGGGAATCTGCTGAAAGTGATGAAAAATAAAAAATAGCACCATTGTATAAATGAAATACTGGCTAATCAGTAGCTTGTAGTTTCGGAGTCTCTCACTAAATCATTTCCATCATTTCATTTTCGTCTAGGTTTGAATCGGTCGATTCAAGTATATTTATTTATTTTCTTACATTGTCACCTAAGTATAGTCACGCTCCAAATTGATTGTATTTACAGCATTTCCAATCTTCACCTTCAGAGTATTGCACTTCATCTTCAACTCCGCTAGCTCGCTTTGAACACTAGCCACTGCGGTCAAAATATCCTCACTCAACTCTTTTGTCGGCTCCATCAAGCTCCAGCCCAGCGAGACATGAAACCCATCTCGGACATTTCCCCTTCGATCTTTCAAATAAAGTTCTGATTGCTTATGTCTTCTCACGACCTGATTACACGTTGTAAGAAGCAAAGCGAGCTGCATCCGGTATCATCAAATATCAGTCGACAAGTCACAAGATTAAGGAAATAGATTGTACACGAACCGACTGCTGCCTTTGATGATTCTGAACTGGACTGGAAGCTCTCATGACCCAAAACCAGCGAGTACGATCTTGATTAGGCACCCACTCCAGACTCGTGAACCTTACTTCAAATCTACCACCGATCAATTAGCAATCTAATCCCTTGGTACCTATCGTCAGGTCCGATGATAAGATCATAATATCACATACGGATTAACTGCCGTCCTCTCCACTCCCTTCTCCAATGACATCATAAACCCGTCTCGCTCTTCAGTTCGAAGCACGATCGGTCTAGACATGCTGATGTGCAGGGGTAACTGGGTTTTCAAATCGCTGTACAAAAATGACTCGAGCTTGAACGCTCTTTCATCTTTGTGAAATTGCTTATACTTTGTAATCACGCCTCGTGCGGCGTCTAGCAAGCTTTCGCATCTCGCGATTTCTATAGCGTTTAGATGCCCTCGAGTATGTTAGTTTTTTAGAACTAATAAAAGCACTCTATGTTTAATTTTTAGGAGATAGAAAACGGAAATCGCCAAGAAAGGGATGTTGGAGTACATACACTCAAAGTAAATATGGGTCGGCCAGTTGCCTTCGACGTGAGGAATGGCGCGATGACGGCCACCATGTGCTGAGGGGTCATCCTCCTTTGCTAATCTCGGGGCGGTGGCATAGAGATCATGAAACTTGGATGGAAGTGGCGGTAGGCTGCTGCTGCTGCTACTCGGACCTTGCGTTTGTGTAATTGATGGGGAAGGCAGCTCCTCTTTTACATCCCTTGATGCGCTGCTCGCTTGGTCGTCATCGGAATCGGAATAGTCGACGAGACCAAGAGAGGGTTTTCGCTGGTGAGATTGGGTCGTCATTGGGAGAAGACGGGGGGCGTCAGAATTTGATTGTTACAGGTAAGGCTTTCTGAGGTTAATAGGAACTCTCCTATCGGATTGTGAAGGGTTCGTACGCATTTGCATTGAAGTCGAGGAATGAGTTAATCAACATGCAACATGAACGTCGAGGCAACACAACAGAACCAGCTTGAACTGGTCCGGGGTTCTAGCTGCACAACTTCGGGCAGCTCCTTTGACAGCTCAGGGACTTGAGGCAAAATCGCGTTCAATGAGACTCGAATTGCTGGTTGGCAGTTCAAACAGTTATTTGCATAGCATGTTTGTGGTTGTATGCAGGTCACTCGTGGTGCTCCTGGCCCCTTGCATTGCAGCCAGGCATGGGAGGGTTCAGCTGCCCACCTCTGAAAAACCCATCTGCCACCTTATTTTCAACCCGGAATTCGCCTTTGGCCTCAAAGCCTTGAAATAAGTCGAGGACGCAAACGGCATTTTTTTCATTCCCTCAATCAATATTAATGTTGAAGCCTTGAATATAGTTTTATTTTTTTTGATTATTAGGCTTTCTTGTATCTCTGACTTCACCTATCACGATATAGATATCAGGGACATAATTAATTGTAATTAACTGTAATATCGACGATATCTCGCCTCCTTCGTTATAGTAAATACTTCTCAATACGTTGTTCTGGAAACATATTCCCAAGGAATCAAGCTTGGAAAAATGTAAAAACCCTAAAAAAGGTTTTACACGATAATCGATACACTGCATATTCATTCTTCTCGAAGGGTTTTGCGTACTTGTTCATGGCAATGGAATGGGAAGACCCACATCTGAAGTCCAAACGAACCTTCAATTAAGTTATATGCGGAACGTTGTTTGCGGGTAAGACTTGGGGTGAAAAGCAAGGGGTCAGCTTTATGGAGTTTCAAAAGTTACCCCTTTGGGAGTATATGGTAAACAAATTTAAGTCCAAAAGTTTAAATTATTGGGAGAAATACTAAATACGTTTTAGTACATACGTGAGATTGGATTTGCCATTTGCGGATATTCGCCATGTTTTCAGACAGACCTCGTAGGGGTAGTTTTGCAATATACCCTTAATACTGGCCAAAATGCTGTGAAATTAATCATCTTGCAAAACGTATCAATGGCGGAATTCCACGCCCTTAGCTAGGCAAGAAAAACAGTATGTAACTCGCTACAGAGAGTTAGCGCTCCCGAATGGAAAATGCGATCTTGTCAGGGCGGGCAAAAATGTGCATATACCGTTTTGGAATGCGGTGAGCATGATGGTCCTCCTTGCTGCGAACGTCCAAAATTTTTGACAGTGATGACGCTCAAGAGTTCCTAGCGCTAGCAGCAGCAGCATCACCACAGTAAGCGTCCGAAATCTAAGGCCCACAAACTGAAAGAATGAGGCAGGCTAGACTCAGACGATCAAATCAATAATATCAACAATGTAGAGGTTATGTTGGTATGGAAAATATGTATATAAGGGCTTCAAACCAGCTCTGCCAATATCTTCCTTTTCAGCATCATCACAGTCTCATTCTCTCATCTTCAATAATACAGATCTTTCTGATCATCCACACTCACTTTACTGCCTTTTGCAGCATTCACTCACTTAATCCACACATTCTTTTTCATCAAATTCTAGTATCATATATATATAATACCTCATTCACAATGAAGGTCTCTACTTTCGCAAGCTTCGCTACCTATCTTACCATCGCCCTCGCAGCTCCTGCCGGTCTTTCAAAGAGAGCCCTCTCTCTCGGTGGCCTCGGAACCAACACTGGCACCACCGGTACCAATGCTGGTGCTATCAGTGTCGGAACGACTGGCACCGGCACGAACGCAGGCACTGTCAGCGTCGGGACAACTGGCACTGGCACTGGCACGAACCTTGGTACTGTCAGCGTCGGGACAACTGGCACTGGTACGAACCTTGGTACTGTTAGCGTCGACACTACTGGCGGTACAACCACTTCGAACACTGGAGGCGGTGTCATCAATCTGGGCGGTACCGATCTCACAGGCACTGGCGGCACCAATCTTTTGAATACCGCTGCCGGTACCGTCACTGGAGGCACTGGAGGTACCGATATTATAACTAACACTGCTGGTACTCTTACTGGAGGCGCTGGAACTGGTGGCGTTGACCTGAGTGGCGTCGCTGGTACCGTCACCGGAGGTACTGGGACTGGTGGCGTTGACCTGAGTGGTGTCGCTAATACCGTCACCGGAGGTGGTCTTACTGGAGGTGGTCTTACTGGGGGTAGTCTTACTGGTGGTCTTACTGGCGGCACTGGGACTGGTGGCATTGACCTGACTGGTGTTGCTGGTACCGTCACCGGAGGCGGTCTTACTGGAGGTGGTCTTACTGGTGGTGTTACTGGCGGCGATGGAGATATTTTGTCTTCTGTCGGTGGTATTCTTGGAGGTAACGTTGCTAGTGGTGTCACTGGCGGCGACGGAAATATTTTGACTTCTGTCGGCGGTATTCTTGGGGGCAACGTTGGCGGTGGTATCACAGGTGGAGACCTCACAGGTGGTGGTGGTCTTGTTACTGGCGGTGACAGCGGTGTCAGCAGCTTCGCCAGCAGCATTTTCGACACTGGCTCTATACTCGAGCTCACCAACATTTTCGGCGGTCTCGGACTGGGTAGCAGCACTAGCGGCGGCGGTTCAGTCTCTAGTGGTGGTTCAGTTTCCGGCGGCGGTTCAGTCTCTGGTGGTTCAGTTTCCGGCGGCGGCAATCTCGGTGTTGCTGGTGTCCTAGGCATCATTGGGGGATCTCGCCAAGGATTCTTCATCTTCCGCAAGGCTGTCGATATCCTCAGTGAGAAGGCCTGCGATTTCGCCTTGAACGAAGCCGCTCGATTCGCTGATTTCTGGGTCTTCGTTCCAATTCAATCTCTTCAGGTAAGATGATTTGAACCCACAATATTCAACATTGATATCAATACTAATACGATCATCAATAGGAACTCTTCACCGCTTGGTTCGATCTCGCCTCCATCGGTTCCGTCCAGGGTGTTACCCCCGGTGAATTTAGAGAGACAAAGGAAAAGGCCGAACTTGCTCGTTCCGTCGTGTCCTTCATCCACAAGGGTACTTTCGAGGGTGTCCAACCCGGTGAATTCATGACCACCACTTCCTACCTCCGATGCCGACAGCTCTCTGAGACCCGTGGAATCGACTTTGTCGAAGTTGGCCCAGAAGAGCCACGCCCACTCAACCACCCCATCAACGTCGACCCTTTGAGGACTAACATCACCGCCAACGCCACGGCCAACCATTAAGCACTCGACGGTCTATTCAGAGGGGAGTTTGCGAGGTTTTTTTGCAGAGCGATCTGCCTAATACCCTAATAGTAATACCTGTATCCTTTTGTTCAATTAAACTGTACTTTTAGAATGAGATGAATGAGAAATTGAGAGTGTTGACACATAATTATCTTACCTTGTTGCATTTTCTGTGTTGTGAACCAATTGTCTCCTCGTTCGGAAACCTTCAATCGCCAACGATATCTCGCCGACCGCGACCATCGTCTGATCATGCTGGTTTGTTCCAATTGGTTCTTTGGTCAGACCATGTGAACACCACCCGCCGACCTTCCCCAAACGAGGGATTATGTTTTGAAAAACCCCGCAAAAAACCACATTCACCGGAAAATCACCCATGCAACTTTTAAGGGTCCAGCAACCGCACGGTGGTGTCAATTAAAGCCCCAGCATTGGATAGACAATTGAGCTCCCGCTGCGGGCTAATCAAGAGTTGGAAAACAGGTGAGGTGAGAGTGCGTAACCAGCAAGTCAGAGCTACGACAGAATGACAAAGACACATTGTATTTTATTGTCACCCTAGTCGGTCTGGACACCGACCATTCCGCTCCGGACGATGGTGCATGCCCTGTCAACGTTCCGCAGGAGGGGTCCAGCGATCGAATTTTCGTTTCTGCATATATTTTTGGAGTTGCGAAGAGGGGGATCATCCCTCAGAACGGATCTTCGTCCATGACTTCACAATGTCAACATGCTTTGCACAACAATGTGGAATCCTTTCTAGCGAAATTTTTCTCTCGAGCTCTGTCATTGGGTGTGGGTGGTCTTGGGCAAGAAATGATTGGGTATTATTGGGTACTTTTCGGGGCAGACCAGCCAGTCCCCACACCCGTCAAGATGCTGGGGGATAAACCCATGTCTAGCGGCTTTTCCATTTGCCGCATCATCCAGGGTCCGAGAATCTTGGTTTTGTGTGGTCGTCGCACAAAAAGTGACATGAAGAAGGGGTCGTAATATGTGAGAATTGCATGCACAAGCAAGAAATACCAGTGAGAAAGGAAAAAAGTGATCAGGCAAAAGGCCAGGCTTCCCGGGCTAGATGTTTCGTTTTCGAGTCCTTAATCGTGTGTACCTCTACATGTTCTTCCCTTTCTCCTTTTCTCTGTACAGCCCCTCAGATCCGAATGATAGGAATGATAAAGGGATCACGGACCGATCGGAAGAAGAAATATAGGCGATATCATGGAACATCTTGAAATCTTCCCTCTTCAAGTTCGAAGGGGATAGAAGACCTTGGTATCAAGGCGAATTTTCAAAAACTTGAGATCTCAAATACCCCTCCGTCAAACCCCGCTTCATTGAAAGGGCAAGAGGGGAGGTTAGTTAAGGTCCCGAGTTGAGGTCCAGAAAATCGCTTAGCATGACCTAAAACTCAAGGATTTTTGACGCCGTTTGAAATCGTGGCTTTTGGCCTGATGACTGGGAATTGGAAGCTCCAAGGTAAAAGAGGTCAGGTGCAGCACATGGAAGTACAGAGCAACATTCCACCTAGTGGATGGGAAAGAGACCGAGAGGTCGGGGCTAAAGGTCACAGTAGACCGGCAAGCTGAAAGGGGGGAAGTTGATTTGAGAGGTATCAGCTGGAAGCTTTGTAGCTCGTAGCCGTGTAGCTGTGTTCTGGTATACGGTAACGCAGAACTTCGATGTTTGAAATTGATCATGGAAAAAGGGTCCTTCTGAGGGACCCGGTAACCATTTAGCCATCCCCATCCATGATAAATCCATCCAACAGCAGGACGGACGAGGGGTGGGAAGGTGGTGATAGGCCGGGATAGGCGGCCTCCTTGCGTCAGGAATAAGCAAGCCCTTAGCTTTTAGCTTCCTCTGCTTCTTCCTTTTCTTTGTCGAAGTCTTTCGTGCGGTTGGGCTGTTTAGCTTGCTTGCTCGTTTGACCGGTTCGAGCCAGTCAATCAAGTAGAGGTACCTTTTACCGCATATTTATTATCTGCGTCGTGTGTCAGTTGCCGATGGCAATGCAAAAAACGAAATAAAATAAGAAATAAGAAATAAGAAATAAAACTAAAATAAATATAATATTTGAAAGACGATATAAATTTTGGTTTTGACGAAATAAAACACACCGGTTGCCCACCGTTTTCGGGGCCCCTTCTCTTTTCTCTCCTCTTACCACTCCCTACTTACTAAAAGTATTCTTCCAATAAATATCCTTTTTATCCTTTTGCCATTCTTCGTATTCGAAATAAAATATATCTCATATACGCACCTATCGACACTCTTCGACTTCGTCCTATTCACATCCTTTGCCCTCCCTTTTTTACTTTTTCCCACGCCATCACTCCGAATAAAAATCCATCGATTCTCTCCCGTCCTTTCCGTCGTCGCATCTCGCTATCATTTCGAGTCTTGCATCCTAACCAACTTTCCATTACACCGATTCACATACTCCCCATATCGACAGAGACCTCTACCTTGTAGGGCAGACGACCGACTCTTTTTTCCCTGTTTGACTCATTTATTTCCCCAGAAAAATACGGCAGCTCGACAACAAATTTTCGAACGAGCAAATCAGATCAAGCAAAAACAGCCTCATAGCGTGATAGCTCTCCTAGGAACAAGCTTTGGGTGGAGCTCCGGACGCTGGATGACAGTATATTCGACGCCGCTGCTGTTTCTTTGAGCGTGCGGCTGGCAGTGTCGGTGCTGAAGATTTTCAGCAAGTAATATCGTAAACCTCATACAATCATGGCTTGGGGCAGCCCTCGCAAGGAAGGGGACACTCGATGGGTATGTGATATGTTGTGATATGTGAAATTTCCTCCACCTCCTCCACTCCCCCTGGTGAACTTGATTTCGTTTTTGAATTTCCACTCGAGCTCGGTCTCCCCTCCTCCGCTTGCCTTGGCTCGGTGGTCTCTTGTCTTCGAGATACCAGTCCATCTTGTCTTTGTGTGCGGATTACTTCGGATGGTATCCGGCTCGAAGAGCTCAAGTGAGAGTCGTTAGACAGTAGCCAATAGCCCATGTCCCCCCCCCATGTTCTCTCCCACTACTGCCCTTCCGTCTTGGTCAACTGACTGACCCACTTTCTCTTTCCTTTCCTTTTTTTTCTTTCCAGGCACAAGAGTATCTTCTGGACCCTTTAAACGCCGTTGAGGCCTACCAAACCGCTCAAACCGGCGGCCAGTACAACAACACCATTCCAACACAACACAAGTCTGTCTCGGCCCAGGAATACAACAGTAACAACGACTCCGGCATCGGGCGCTCTCGTTATCTGCTCTCGCGAAGTGGTTCCAGGAAGAATAAGAAAGAAGCCGGTGATTCGCAAGATGTCGCAGCTGGGGGTTCTTCGATTCGCAGAAGCACGTCAATTCGTGAAAAGCTGATGCGCCGCTTCACTGACGACGGCAAGGATCCGGACAGGCGACAGCGACCGCTGGGACCGTTGAACGAGGTCTCCACCAGCGAAATTTCTCGAATGGGCAATACGGCACAGCCCCGAGGACCGCGACTGCTGACTCCTCCTGCTACTCCGGAAGGAAACCCTGACGCTCAAAATTCGCAGGACAATAATGAATTTCAAAACCAGGAGAACCGACCTGTTTCCAAAAAACTGGAGGATAGATGGACCAACAATCCTTACCGGAACGCTTTGCTAGACGCTGAAAATCGAGAGAACCGAACTCCACCTGCTAGCCCCAGGCTCAGTACCCCGTTATCTCCAACGAATCCTTTCCGTAGATCCAGTGACAGTCCACCTCGCTCGCCAGTTCATCACTCTCATCATCATTCCCATCATCATTCCAATTCCCACTCAGGTCCTTCTCGTGCTCCGCACGCTCATAGAAACAGCATGCAGCGTAGTAATGGCCCCCGAGCTCCACCGAAGCGACACTCGAGAAGCGAAGGACGTAACCGATCAAATCCTCAACGAGTCCTTGTTGCTGATACCATCGATTCTCTGGACACCAGCTTTGGAATCTTCACCTTCCATCACGAAGGGCCGTATGACGCTACTCTATCCCATAGGAATCGCAATCCGTTGAAATCCCCAGTTCAGGCCACTAGATTTGGAAATGAAATGGCGTTGAAAGCAACGCTTCCTCAGGATATCGAAAACAGTCTGCAATTCGGGCGTCCTCTTGAAGGAGTCGCTATCTTTCCACCAGGAACGAAAGTTGTCGGAGGCGAGGTTCTAGAATATGATGGTAAGACTGTTTCTTCACAGAGTTAAGGTGGGGGGAGATGTACTAACGATTATGCATAGAATACGATCTCAATCGTAAAGATGGAAATTATCGTCGATATCCAGGCGTGGTGAGTAGTTGAAATGAAGTTGACTTTTGGAGATAGTTAGTTGCTAATTTATGTTAGCAATATCGAGAGGAAGACCTAAAGGGAAAAGGCATTGAGGGTTACGACGGAGATCTTGCAGATAAGAAGCGGATGGAAGCTAAGAAACAACAAAGACAGAGCCCAGACCCTGATGCTGCTACTCCCAGGAGTGCAAGCGTTACATTTGCTGAGCCTGCTACTGGTACCACTCTCGCTCGAAGTGGTACCACCGCTGGAAGATTGGAAGGTGCTGCTCAAAGGATCAAGCGAACTTTCTCTCTCAAAAGAAAAGACAAGAAGGCTAGTGATGTCTAGTCGTCATCACCCTCAGCATCCAAAACAGTCTCCGGTCTCCGAAGATTAATTTCGAAACCCAAGTCACTGGGCTTGTTTAACGGACTGGGGTAACTCAACGATTACCCGCTATTTTGACTTTTATATCTTTCTCTCGACAACCTTGAGTCTTTTTGGATTTCACGATTACAAAAGTACGATTACCTTGATTTCGGGGCTATTTACATGACTTTCGAATCACGAACAAATTTGACTCCTCTCCTTTTTTTTCTTTTGGGATATTAATGTTTTTGGGTCTGGTATAACTCCAGGAGTACACGGATTACAGGCTCTTTTACCGCTTCTCTTTACTTTTGCTTACCTCTTTTCTCTCTTTCCTTTCCTTTCTTCTTCTTAGCCTCTCTCTATTACCTCTCACACACCTCTATCTCTCCTTTTTTGTACGCTTAGCCTGTACATGACGTCCGAATCCTGTTGAGAGCTTCTTCTGTGAGCGAGTCTTGGTTTCCTTTTTGAAAATGGGATAACCTTTTATCAAACTCCTCTGCCAACCTGGTGGACGAAAGCGAGATGACGTTTTTTTAAGCTACTATGAACATAAGCGGCTGGTTCCTCCTTTGACTTTTTTCGTTGAACGTACTGCTTTTTTTTTGAATATAAATCGGCTCTGTTCGGATACACAAGCGAGTATTTTGATTGCAAGTTTGGTTATTTTATTGTAAGGCTATTGAATATTGTTTATTGTTTAAATCTTTCTGTTTAATGATACTTTGGGAGGGGGTTTGCGGTGCGCTTATATATATTGTGTGATTGGGAGGATGGGATGGGGAGGTGTACACTAGATATACGAATACTATGATTATTTTCCTTTTTTTTTTTTACAATTTCATAATGAGGGTTAACAAGCGCACGTATGTGAAATGAAATATGATTGGCAAAGTATTTTGTTCAAGTTAGTCCTTGATGATTCACATGCAATTTGATGAATATAAAATGGTGTATTTCGGTGCAATGTGATCGATTGCCTTTTAGTATGATGTTCTATATACAGCTTTTATTTTATCATTCGGTTTATAAAGCTTTCCATCCTCTACGACTGCTAGTGATATATTAAATATAACACAATGAGACATCGATATCCAATATAATCATCAGCAATCATATGATGCGTCCAAAATACCCACCCCGGACCCTGGTTTCGGCGTGCTTCTCGGTTCTTTAAACCCTTTCGTTTCCGTCGTGCCGGGTTCTTGATCTTGGGTTTTGTTTGGTTCTTTGGGAGTGTTTAGGCCGCCTCTGGTTTTTATGGCCTCTTGGTCGCCGTGGAGGTGGGGTGGGATTTTACTCTCTTGGAGGGCCTTTTGGATGGCGGATTTTGTGGAGGAGGAAGGTGGGGGGAGTGGGGATGAGGGGGGTGGCATTTTATAGCCGACTATATCATCATTTTTTTGTTCTTCTTAGTTTTGGTGTTATATTGTATTATATGGGGGTAGTGAGGCTGGGAGATGGGGTACGAACTGGGGTTACTGGAGCCGCAGGGGATATCTATCGACATTGTGATGGTGGCTGGTAGTTATAGTATCGATGTGGTATATGTGTGAATGTAGACGTTAGAATGGAGGTTTTGTAGATGTGACTTTTTGGTTTAAATTTAGATTTGAATTATCTTAGCTCAAGCCCCGAATAATATACCGGTGGATTAGCTAGGCGGCGAGGCTTATATTTTACTTTATATCCTCGATAGAGTTTACCAGTCCTTGTCAACCATTGTCACCTTTGCGTCAACCGCAGGTCATATCTTTCTTAAAACTAGGATCCTATTGGTTTCGCCCCTGAACATTACCATGTTGGTACGACTAGGGGAACGTGGTAGTAGTAGTACCGTGTAGTGCCGCCGTATCCAGCACGCCTGTGAAAAAAAAAGGGTGCGTGAATCATGACGTCGTGAGACGACATTGATAGCTGGCCGGAACTCGCCTTGACTCGCAAATCGGTGGGCTCGGGTTCGCTAATTCGATTGCCTGGCCTGGTCGTGTCGAATTCGTGGGCCTGCCACGCGACACCGTGTAAAGATTGAAAGACATTAAATGAATTCATATAAGCAATCCGACGCGAAGCTGAGCAGAAGGGAACGGAGATATCGTATATATCAGTATCGTTTCAGTCGATTTCGCTCGTGTTGTACAGGAGGAGGTCAAAACAAGCCAAGATAAGGAATCATAGAACTGGAGAATCACAGGACCAAAAAGCTAGAAGAACATTATTACAAAAAAAGGAGGCCAAAGTTCGGAAATCGTTTGCGCCTGGTTATGCATGCACCTTTGAACTTCAAGATTGAGAAAGAGAAATAAAGGGAACATTTCAAAAGAAAAAGGACAGAATGGCTTTCTTTCCTCTGGTTTACACATAAAATATGGGGTTTAGTTACATAACGGGCTTTGGTTTCGTTTCGTTTTTATCTTTTTGCTCAGTAAAAGTCTATCATATTCTTCATCGTTCGCTCAAAACAAACGTGAGAAGCGGAATCGTTAGAGTTTGGGTGACTACGTGGAGCTTTTTTGAAGATGTTTTTGATAGCTGAAGTATACTATTATAAGGTGGTGCTAGAGAAAAGGTCGGGAGTAGTAACAACTTGAGGGTTTCTAGCTATCGCTGGTGACGGAGGAATGAAGTTGAGATGGGTATCTAGTTTGATGTTGGAGGTGCAGCATTATTTTGAGCTGTGACTTGTGCTTGCTGAGCGGCTTGTTGCCTCACAGGAGCAAAGTACGGGTGTGCCATAGCTTCCTTGGCAGTCAACCGTTCCTGTACCGTTTGATAATTAGCAATTGCTGGAATTTCATCTATTTAACAATATGAAACTCACCTGGTGGTCGTATCTGAGAAGCTTATCAAGGAAATCTAGCGCTTCGTTCGACACAAATCTCTGGTTCTCAGAGTTGACAAAGTGGTGCCAACTCTTCTTGGGGAATCTCGACAGAATATCATCGTATTGAGCATCGAGTTCAATATCATATTTGTCAAGATAGTCGAATAATTCCTCGGTACCCAGAACTTTAGCAATTTTGACGAGCTGATCCGAGTTGGAATTGCCGTGGAAAAAGGGTTCTTTTCGGAATATCATAGACGCGAACATTGCACCAAGCGACCACATGTCGAGGGAGTAATCATATTCCTGGAAGTCAACGAGTAACTCAGGGCCCTTGAAATATCGAGAGGCAACCCGTACGTTGTACTCCGTGCCAGGGTGATAAAACTCCGCAAGACCCCAGTCAATCAGCCGCAACTATAACGGATATTAGCTTCGAATATAAAAATTTGTTAATTTGAAGATCTCACCTTCCGCTTCTCATGATCGATCATAACGTTATGAGGCTTGACATCTCGATGCATGATCCCTTTACTGTGGCAGAAATCCAAAGCCTAGCATTTTCGTTAGAACATACGTAGGTTCGAACGTGTCGATTCTCCATATTTACCTTCAACAGCTCATATATGTAAAATCTAACATCAAAGTCACTGAATTTGGGATAGAGTGTCCGGAAATCGGTATTGTTGACGTATTCAAATACCAGCGAAGGAGTCTTACTCTAAGCAAATGTTGTCAATAACCATGTTTCTATCATCGAAGAAGCGTACCCAAGCGCTTGTTTTACCTGAGAGTCTCGGACGACATCCAAAAGTGCGACAATATTCGGCCCACCGGAGAGATTCTGAAGAATCTTGATTTCTCTCTTGATCTTCTTCTTCTTCACAGGCTTGAGGACTTTTATGACGCATTGCTGGTGGTTGACAATGTTGATTCCTTCGAAGACTTCGGAGTATTTTCCCCGTCCTGATGAGATTGATTAGCTATCCGGGTCGTACGTGTCACCGGCAGCAATTTCCGGCTGAGGGAGCTATATATATAAAAAGACAAACCAATCTTGCGAACAATCTCATAGTTCTCCAACACGCCCCAGGATATGTTTACTGCGTCATAATCCCAGTAACTCCTCGGCATGTTCGAGTTGACATCGGCGTAAACTCGCGCCTGCGACATGATGTCGTCTGATTCGTATGATGATGACCCTGCCCTCAGGCCTGATTCGTCAAAAACAGGACACTGATAGATTGAAAGAAAGCTCGGATTAGATGAGAAAGAAAATGGAGAAAAAAGAATAGCCGCCTTCATGATGATGGTAGTACCTCAGAGGGGTATAATCCCAGAAGATCCTTGATATACGAATAGTATTCTCGGGCAACGGGCTGCCAGGGATATCTACGTAGACAAGACGAAGCGTTTGTCGGATAGAACCCTGAGATGATGAGCCGTCGGAGGAGACGGGCTTTGATCGGTGAAGCGAAGGGAATCGTGATGGCAGGCAGGTCAGGTCAGGTCAGGCTTGGGGCGAGGGACGAAGGACGGAAGCCAAGGAGATACGCGCGGGGTTCTCGGGGTTATATGGTCGATGATCGAAAAAGGTGGTCAAAATCCTGCCTGCGTGTGGTAACCTAGAAAGAGAAAGTGAGGAGACGGGAGAAGAAGGGGACAGAGAGAGGGACTCGCGGTTTTCGGCAGCGACGAGGCTAGCGAGAATGCCACAGCTGCATACACGTCGGATGGGATATCGCGGAAGAGTAAAGAGGAGGAGGAGGAGAGGTCGAAGAGGTTCCTTCGGAGTACGGGAGAACGAAGACTGGGGGAGGATGGGGCGGATGGAATTGATAGGTAGTAGGATTGATGGGCTAGCGAACTAAGAGCACCCACCGGCCTGCAGCCAATCAAGCTTTGTCGTCTTGGAAAGATACTCCAAACAGGGGTGTGGGAACTATAATTTATTTTTTTATTTTATTTTATTTTATATATTTTCACTTTCTCTCTAAGGCACAGCAGAATAACAAAATATATACATTTCAGAGAGATAAAACAGATCTCACAAAAGTAGAAACATGCACCCATTGCAAATAAGACGACACTGTATAACGAACAGATATTTCAGTTCAATATGCATTGATGTCATTTTAAAAATCAGATAAAATAAAAACATTGGACGAGACGATATTTATTCAATTAATTTGTAGTACGAAATATTAGGAAAAAAGGCTCCCTCGGCTATGAGAGAGTGGAGGGGAAGAGGCCCGGATGGCCGGGTCCGAATTCAAAATCTGTTCAGAAAAGAACTTGGAAAAACGACAACCAGCGAGGCTAAGCATTTGGCTAGTTATTTCAAACTAGCTGATTGAGTATAATCGTAGCCTGAGGGTGAAGTGTCACGAACGGGAGAGAGATTACTTAAATTTTTAGTCTCACTCACCGATACAACTAGCCTGGGTTTAAAATGTGTTGCCCTGTATTGATGAAAGAGAAGCAGTAATTGTATCCTGCGCAGGTCAACCGACGGGGCAGCAGGCAGAGACGACGTAATGTCGTTTGCGTGTAAGCTTCCCATCGCAACACGCCGGACTTATTATTCCACCACCACTGGCACCACCACATGAGCCCCAGCAGCAGCACCGCCGTGGTAAAGAGAGGCCTGGGCATTGTATCGATGTCACACGAGTTGCCCTATCTACCACCACACACATCGTCATCATCACGAAGGCTGGCCCCGCGCCTGGAATAATACACTCCATACCATTTAATATGAAGTGTCTCCCGCTCCTTCCCTCTTCGACCGCACTCGTTGCATTATCCCTCACCTTCTACCTTTCCCTTGTTGCTGCCATACTCCCAGTCGTCGGCTGGGGATCTCGAGAAAAACCACAAAACCCATTTGCAGAAATCCCCATGGAGGCCCAGCACAAAGTCCCTCCCAGCTCTAAGGACGTTCCGATCGTATCGGACGCCCTCTCCGTCCAGCGAGACGTCTCCATCTTTTCTGACATTGTCCGTGGCTCGTCCGGCATCGTCCAGAGACTGGAAGATCTAAGTCTCAACACTACCGTCCTAGGTACATGAATACTTACTTGATTATATCATAAACTGGTGATGCAATGTATAAAAATTTTTACAAAAACGCTAATTAATCCAATTCTGTAATCCCAATAAATAGCTCCCTTGAACTCGGCTATGAAAGCACTCCCCAGAAAACCATGGGAAGATCCTGATCCGGAAAATAACTTCCAAGGTGCTTTCGCCGGTCTCGATGGCGAGAAACGAGCTGCCGCAAATCTGGAACGGTTCGTCAAAGCACACATGATCCCGGTATCACCCTTCAAAGAAAACGAAAAGATTCAAACTCTTGAAGGTTACACCATCTGGTGGTCTACCGTTAATGGAGTCGTCAAAATCTTCCCTGGTGGAATCGAAGTGAAAGAAGTCAAGAATTCGGTCCCGAACGGACAGATTTGGACTTTAACTAGCGTCATCAACTATGCTATTTAATTTTTCGATTATTTTATCACTTCTTTTTTATATATCGTACATTGGAGGATGCGGTTGGAATCTAGAGCATCAGGTTTGCTCAACTAATTAATATGCATGAGGGTTATCACGGAGGGCTCTAATACATTATCCGATAAAGCCCTCGTTTAAGGATATATTGGAATTTGATATATTTCGAAGCTGAAGCTGGCAATTTCCTAATCATATTCCAAAAAGACTATTATGGCATGACCATATGTCCTCTAGAACCTGTAGACTTGAAGTATACTTACTTGTAGCTTACCCATAAATCTAGTGATATAGATTGATAGTACGAAACAATATCCGAGGTGATGCTTTCTTACTAAGATGTCGGTTTAATCTAGCCTTTGCGCCAAGATGGTAGTCCAGGGTGGGCTGACTTCTCCTCACCATGCATACCAGCATTGTGCACTTACTTGCATGCATGCAGTGGAGTTGCAATGCATTGGATCGTTCAGCTCTTTAGCTTTTCCTCTCAAGCAAACCCCCCCATTTCCGCCACCGCGAACTGATAGTATCGCTTCTCGGCCCTCCAAACGTAGTCTAAAGAACTTTTGCATCTTCGTAAATCGGCCAATTATTTCATTTCCTAGATGTTCTTTTTGGATTCCTCTTTTCTCCCCTAATTTTGAGTTGAGGACGCTTGTGGCGAGACAGCTGGTTTTTTTTTCTGCTCACCCGAAACGGGCAAAGAGTCGAAGAAAAACGGTGTACTCTCGAGTATTTCCGAAAGCCCAAAATTTCTCTTTTGCAAGCTGGCTTAGACGAAAAAAGAGACAAACCGGAATCATCGGCCGTTTTGGAAATGAATGATGGACAGCGGTGAAGAAGCAGACGCAGCGGAGAATTTATCGTCAATATTTCTTTATCGATTTTGACCGTATTTCGTCTTCGAAAGGATCAGCTTATTATCAATTATATATTTTTTGTTGCAATTCGGTAGGTGGAATCGAATTTGTCGTTGCAAATTGTTCAGTTGTGTGTCTATTTTGTGTGTGTGTTAGTTCTCAGACCTCCTCTCCTCATCGGTTTCTGGGAGGGGGGCCTCGAGATGAGACCCAATATTACATCCCACAATTCTAATATTTGGAGATCCAATTGTAAAAAACGTCATGAATGTTAGCAAAAATACTAACCTGCTCGCATTTATTTTGTTATAATAGTGGCCGGGTCACCTTAAAAACGTATTTCGAGGCGAGCAATTTCGAAGTTTGAAACAACAGCCGTGAGGACCGGAAACCATTCTGGGGAAGAGGACCTTATATTCCACAAACCTTTTCCAAGAAATGCAGGCGGTTGGCGGACCTCAAAAGGCTCGCAAGCCGTCTGGCAGCAAATCCTCCTATGAATTCTTTACTCCAGAGGAGATTTATACCCGGAATGATCTGGTCGGTGCATTCTCTGACCCGACGGGGAAGAGGAAGAAACAGGAGCACCCAACGGTGACCAAACTGGACGATTTGAGCGTAGATTCCAGGAAAGCCTCATTCGGGCGCCATCTGAGAACGGCATCCGAGGATGATGGATCAATTTGTAGCAGGAGCTCGTGGGGTAGTGAGGGGACATCACACACTAGTTTCGAACTTTCCGACGACCAGTATTCTCCAACTGTTACCGTATATCATCGTGATAAGATCGCTTCTTCGTACCCTACACCGCAGCCCGACGGCTCGAAACCTCAGACATCGGTTCGCAATCACAGAATGCATCAACGGTTGCCGAGTATTTCGGTTGTTGATCTGTCGCACTTGCCGCCTACGCCGAATTCTCTTCGGACGACGCCTGTGTTTGCATTCGATGTGAACAAGAGACGGAGACTGCCATTACCTGAGATTCCGAGTGCGGAAGAGATTGAAGAAGAGATTGAGGGAGAAGATGATGGTCTAAATATGGATGTAGGAGAAGACGAGAATGAAGATGAAGGGTGGGAGGATGTGGAAGAAGAGGAGAACGAAGACGACAATTCATACGTCGATGATGTCTACGACGACGAGGAAGAGCTCGAGTCTGGCGAACCACTATGTAACGATACATCTGAGGAAGAAGGAGCGGCTATCGAATCACAATATGACAATTCCTTCGAAAATTACAACAATACCGACGAAGCTCAGAGTGACGGCGTTTATACACCGAAACTGCGTGCAAAATACGAAGCTTCACCTGAAATGTCTCCTCTCCTCGCACCATCCACTCTTCCGTCTTCCTGCTCTCCACAACCTCTTCCCGACCCTCTTGATTTAATTGAAGCCTCGATAATTTTTAATACACCCCACGAATCTTCTTTTCCAATTGAGCAATCTTCTTCTCCGTCTTCTTCCTCTTCTCACGAATTTCATTTGTCTCAAGACTTTGCTATCGACGATACATCCATAGACATGGGTCTTTTTCTAACAATCACAAATCCTGGTGCGAGTCCTCTTCAAATATCAAATGAGGGACGACTCCCTATTATCCAAAGTCCCGCCCATATCTTCTATAAAGCGGGTGTATCAATCCCTACTACAATTCCCCATGCTGTCTACGCCGATGAATGCCTTAAGGCTGCATTCAACAGCAGACTATCTCCATATTTCCTGCATGAGGGTGAGTATTCGGTCCTCGAACATCATCTTAATAGTCTTCATGTCACCACCTACCTCAATATCAGAAATGGCATTCTTCGTCTGTGGCACAAAAATCCCAGAGTACGAGTAATGGCACACGAAGCAGCCGGATGTGCAAAAGAAGCGAGATTCTTCGGTCTTGCGGACGTTGCGTACGATTGGCTTAACAGAAACGGGTATATTAACCATGGTTGCCTGGCTTTGCCTATATCTCATAATGGTGAGCCCAAGAAGAAACTAACAACTCGCAGGAAGAAAACCATCGCCATCATAGGCGCAGGGATCTCAGGTTTAGCAACTGCCCGCCAACTCGAAAGTCTTCTTTCTCAGTACGGTGTGAAAGCGGATGGCGATGATGCACCTGATGTTGTTATTTTCGAAGGAAGACGCCGACTTGGAGGTCGTGTTTTTACACAGCTCCTCGGTCCTGGCACTAGCAATCTTCCAGATGGTATCAGACCCGCCATTGACGTCGGCGGCCAGATCGTGATGGGATACGAAGGTGGAAACCCCCTCGCTGCTTTGATACAGTCGCAGTTGAGGATCCCTTTTCACGCTATTGATAATACGACGGCTTTCCCACTTTACGATTACGATGGCCAAATGATCAAAGATGGTCGCGACGAAGTTTTACAAAATGTTCACGACGACATTCTCGACCGTCTTTCTACTTTTAAGCATAAGTATCCTCCTATCATCACCGCTGAAGGCAAGCATGAGCAAATAGATGCATGCAAAGATCCATGGGGGATCGGAGGGGCGCCTATCGCTCTCGAGAGGAAGAGCGAAGAGGCGAGAGCGGCCACTGACAGCATCTCTATTGATTCATCACACCTCACGAACATCTCTGTCCATTCCTCAACCCTCCCGTCATCAAGGACGGTTAGAAAGAGAATCGGGAAACGAAAATCCAACATCGATACATCTACTTTTCTCCCCCCAGCCAAAAAGGTGAAAGTTCTCCCGACAAACATCGATAAAGAGACATTGAGGTCTCTCGACATCGAGCCTCAGAAGGCTACCGACGGAAACGGCTTTTCTAGCCTCGGAAAATCCATGGACGAAATGTTCGCCAGCTACTCGAACCTCCTGCAATCGGACGCCCGAGATTTCCGATTGTACAACTGGTTCCACGCGAACCTCGAATACTGCAATGCGGCCGCGATAGACAAGCCGAGCCTCGAACACTGGGACCAGGACGACGGCAACGAATTCTCGGGTGCCCACAGCATGATCGTAGGCGGCTACACACAGCTCGCCAAAGGCCTGTTCTCCTCGCCAACCAAATTAGACGTCCGCACGGGACACGAAGTCACAAGGATCAAATATGATCCAAACAATAAGGAGAAAGGGGTGACCCTCAAGTTCGAGGATGGGAGCGAGTTTACGGCTGACAAGGTCGTGGTGACCTTACCCCTCGGGGTTTTAAAGAGGAAGAGCGTCCAATTCGATCCGCCGCTGTCTTTTGAAAAGCAGTCGGCTATAGATCGTTTGGGCTTCGGCCTTTTGAACAAGGTCATAATGGTCTACGACAGGCCATTCTGGGACACTGCGAAGGACGGCTTCGGCTGTCTTCGCAAGGCGGAGGGAGACGAGGATCTCCTCTCCAGCTACGAGGCCAAGAGGGGGAGGTTTTACATGTGGTGGAATGCCACAAACGCTGCGGGCCGACCAACTCTAGTCGGTTTGATGGTGGGGGACGCAGCAGAGCAGATTGAGAAGGAGGCCGACGAAGACCTCATTCGTGAGGCAACATCGATTCTGAAGAAGTGCTGGGGAGAGGACAACGTGCCGGACGAGCCGCAGGAGGCGATAATTACGAGGTGGAGACAGGATCGGTTCGCGTGCGGTACCTACTCCTATATCGCCGCAGGTTCGACTGGGGATGACTACGACGCCATCGCCCAACCGATCAGCGACCAGATCTTCTTTGCCGGCGAACATACCAATCGCCACCATCCAGCCACCGTTCACGGGGCTTACATCAGTGGTCTGCGAGTTGCTGGGGAGGTATTGGCTGCGGTTGCGGGACCAGTGAGCGTCCCAAACCCGTTAATAGGTCCGCGAGTTTTGAGGAACAAGCCTGCCGATGCAGTCGAAGCTGCTGTACTCACCACCAAAACACGAATTCAAACTACGGTTGCGACTACAACCACCACGGCGACTACAACTCAAGTCGAACAATCTAAGAAAAGAAAGGCGGGTGATGTGGCACCACAAGAAAAACAGATCAAAAGAACGAAAGTCACGAACTCCAGATTTACTCCTCAGCAAGATACATCCGTTGACCCATTAAAGCCACGAGAACCGGTCAAGGGAGCGGTCAACCCATTCCTCATCTATCAAAAAGATTATTTCACCATCGCGAAGGCAAAAGCCGATCTTTTGAAGCAGGAAGAAACGGGACTCCCTACTGCCAAAGCTGATCGAAACGAGGTCCGTGTCGTCTTGGGTGGAATGTGGAGGAGCGAGCCGGAAGATCGAAAGCAACCATACAAAGATCGAGTGGAGCAGAACAAGAGGGCTTACACTCAAGCAATGATCACATATAGACAAGAGCTTGAAGAATGGCAACTTCGAGCTAAACGAGATACTAGCTCCCCGAATACTAATAATCAAGCTCATGTTGTGTCCATCGATGGATTGCAAGCTCCTAAGGAAGGGGCATCTATGGAGCTCTAGAATCACCTTCTTCTGGTCAAGATTTTGCAAGACCAACAAGCAGAAGGAACAGCCACTTTTCGCGAATCATTCCTCTTCTAACCCTCTTTATACCCCTGTGTCTTTTTTTGGAATTATTTTACTTTTATACCAGACGATGGTTCGAACAGTTTTTGTTTCTTCTTTATTTCGAAATACCCCGCCTGGTCTCCAACCCCCATCTTCTCTCAACGCGAGTTGCAATTATCGTAACTCTTCTTTTTCTATTCTACGGAGTCGGCGTGTTATTATCTGCTTATAGTTTTATCCGTCCGTTTTTAAGGACCGCTTTTTGTTATTTTCTTCAGATACCAGGACGCGCTTCTTTAGTATAATGTAACTATTTTACGAATTACGTCTCTTTTTTTGTTTAATCAATTAAGTATGAAGCGGATCGAATGGCGATATATTGATTTTGTTTTAACTCTGTGATTGACATTATACCTCCTGTTTATATATCCCTTCCTTCCTGAAATATAAATAGCTACCCCTATATAGGAACGGATCACACCTAACTTTATACAAAATAACCTGATTAGTAAAGTTCCAACCACAAATAGAAGTATAGCCTGATTAGGTATTTTGCAACATTGAATAAAAGTCCCGTTTGATATCTCAGAGAGAAGATTAATTATACCCAATTCGTCAATGCGATAGAGTCACAAGTGAGGGAAAGAAGAAGATGAAGCAAATATACCGCCAGAAGGCAGACATACCGCTTTTCTCTTCCCCAGACGACCTCTTCCTGGCTTTCTCGCTACGTCTAAGGATGACGATAGGTGGTTCTCATCATTTGGTGGAATTGTAACCGGTGGTGGGTGGGATGGATGGATGGTGGGTGGTGGGGTGGTGTAGATGGACTTACGTTGCGTGCCAATATTTGGAGACGCGTGATTGGAGAGTCGCGTGCGAGTTCAACCCACGAGACTGTTTAGAATGTTAACTAGGAATATGAGACGAATAGTAGTAGATAAATAACTAGCTCTGACGCTTGGATTCATCGGGCCGAGTGAGAATATATTGGCTAGTGTGTTGAGTCCGAGGGCTGTCCTTGCACGCGAGGTTGACGAGATGAAGGCAGACCCGGTGATGCGACAAGCAGAACAAAACACTGTAAATATGAGCCACCTGAATTTACAACAGCCTTCTGCAAGGAGAGTGTGTTGTTCTGGAAGGGAAGGCTCTGTTGGTGGCGTTTCCAAGCCACTCGAATGATTTTGTGGCGGTGCTCGCAACCTCACCCAAGCTGCTAAGCTTGGAAATCTCCATCCCACGATTTCGATATCCACCACCCCACCGCCATACATTTCGGTCGAACTATTCGACCTTACCCATCCTCCAGCCATGCCGGTCGACCGACTGAGCAACGACGAGGCAAGTCACTCTACATCATCAAACCCATTCTCGTACACATCTAACCACCCAATGCAGTTCTTCGTCAAGCTCTCCGACCTTCTCGCATCAAAGAAGGACCACGGTTCGGTCTTCCTCACCCAAAAACGCCGTATGCCCACCACCAATCCAAGCCCACTTCTACCGTCCACCTATCATGCTGACACCCCACCGTGACGGGAATAGTAACATACGACCCCTCCAACCCACCTCCCTCGAAAACCCTAACCCGCCCCTCCAAAGTCACCAAACCCACCTCAAAAAGACCCACCACCACCACAAAGTTCACAAAAACAATACACCCCGCACCCTCCGAAAGCGATCTAAAATCCGACCTCCTCTCCCTCCTCTCCGATTCCACCGCACCGACGACGGCGGAAACAACAGAAGACACAGACCTGGCAACGCCGTTACCGATTTTAATCCGAGCTTCGAACGGGAAATCGAACGATCCGCGGCACGATGGGAAGCATGTCAAGTTTAGCACCGTCGTGGAAGCGGAGCAGCTGGAGGCGTTTTTTGGGAGGTATGCTGAGGTTTGCAAGCAGGGATTGACGGCGTTGAAGAAGAAGGTGAGGAAGGGGAAGAAGAGTAAGAAGACGAAGAAGAAGTGATGTCGTTTTGCTTTGTTATCGCATAATTTATGCGGATATTAGGTGGGAAAGGGTTTTTTGTCAAATTGTTGACAATATGGCGGGCTTCTTTAATTGTTTGGAGATATTTGTGCATATGAATATTTATGCAGCTTGATACCGAAAGATATCGAACTTCTAGCTAGGTTTATGAGGGATAGTTCTTCATCTCGATCAATAGCATCGATTCAAGAGCAGAAACGAATTATCAAAAAACCAGTGCAAGTAATATAAGAAAGAGCTTCCAATATTCGTATGTAACAGGTCATACATGCCAACAAAAATATACTAAATACCAAATATAATAATGTTATACACGGAGAAAATTTCAAGGAACGCCAATGTATATAGTGAACGCCGAGTACCACGCAAAGAAAAAGCACAAGTTACACGTAAAAAACCCTCGTTTCTCGCTATAATATGCCATGAAATTTAAACAAGTAGAAAGGACCAGGGTCGTCAGCTGTACAAGATTAACCCCAACCACGCTGAAGAAACCAAATATCCGGAACCCGAAGGGATAGAAAGGCAGGAAGGAAATCCCATCAAATGATTGGCTCATCTGCGAAATAGCATCCGTAGCCTAGCGTTCGCCAAATTTGCAGCCACAGCCGCAGATGCAGATTGCCCGATCTGATTATTATTGTTATTAGAGTTCCATTGCGAACGGACGGTCTCCACGACTCGTAGATCCGCAACGATGATTTCTCCAGAGTATGTATTTACATCTGCAGCCGACCGCCGCCGCCGTAGTCCTTCATTATCTGCGTCATCTGTATGCGACGCACCGAGATCGCTGTCATCGTCCGTATCGGTGTCTTCCACAGCTGCAGCGTTCACACCTCTCTCTTCGCTATCGATGTCCTGGCGGGGTATTATCCGGGTAGGACCGGAGTTATCGAGTAAATCTTGTTTGGAAACCTTGACGGTGAGCATGACGAGTTGGAGGAGGAGGATTATGAGGTCCAAGAGGATTAAACGAAAGCGAGAGATAGGACCTTCTGTGAATCCGAACAGAAAAAGTTTGTGTTAGCATGTACTCGTATAAAACGTCTGGAACGTTTCGATTCGAGGGTGACACAAACCTTGTCCGACAAAGTCAATAACCATGCCACCGTGAAGGTAGCCACCCGATGCCTCCGAGGCCGAAGGAGGCTCCGAAAAGAGGTGGAACAGGAAACATATCAGCGTCGAACCGAATATGGAGACTACTGCTGACCGTTTCTGGGTTCTTTGAGGGGTGGGGAAATTTGGCGGTCTTTGAGCGAATAAGTTCTGTGTAAGGATGTAAGCATGGGAGTATTCTAGCGATGAAATTTGGAAAGTATCATACTATTTGTACGATAGCTCTAATGAGAAACCTGATGAAGCTTATGCTGGAGATCGGACAGGGGTTCGTTAGTAAGGAGCTGTACAGGGGGTGTGGCGGTTCGAAATAACGTACTCAAGGAAGTATAGATAGGAGAAATGACAATAGGTGACTATATCGAGATTCCGAAGCATATGGTCGAGCCACTCCGACTTTTTCGTGGTGACCTTGTCCCTGGCGCGGACGTTGGAATGTAGCGGCGAAGTTGACGATGAGCCGACGGCGGCGGTATTAGTGTTAGGAGCGGCACCATCGGCACCATCATCTGCTGGGGAACCGGCGACGACGGGAGGCATGGCGGGTTGGAGGGCGGAAGGAGCAGGCCGAAGGAGAGAAGGGAACGAGGAGGGGGAGGAGGGAGGGTCTCCAAGCCCTGCAGAGGGGCTGGCATCGTTCATTGATCATGAAGAAGTCGCAGCTGGCATTTAGATTCGAGCGAGATGGATCGTCGAGAGTGTCGGTACCATAAAAGAACAGCGGGATGGAGGTGTATATAATAGAGTATATGATAACAGGGTGTCATCCGGGGAGATTTGTGCACTGGTGTCGTCGCAATGTCGAAAATGACGAATGATGTTGGACGGGTCGTCGTTTGGTGACAAATTGTCGTTCGCGTCGATTTCGCTGCAACTTCAATTCAACTCGCACGCGTTGGAACTTCAACCTCATTGAAACCATTCAACTTTACCAGCTTCACCAGCATCACCACACAATATGGCCAGCAACTTCTTCGACCTCAAAAAACGAAAGGAGGCAGCTGCAGCTTCCGGCTCGTCTTCTGGGCGGAAGACTCAGGCCCAAGCTGCTGACCGTCCCGTTCCCTGGGTTGAGAAATAGTTGGTACTTCCCATCCCCATTCGCTATACTTCAATCATTATATGGATATATCATGCTAATTATTAAACAAAACAAAGTCGTCCGAAGACGTTGAGCGATGTCACAGCTCAGGATCACACCATCTCCGTCCTGCGAAGGACTCTCCAATCCTCCAATGTGAGCTTCGACTCTCGTATTCCCATACCACCGCAGCTAACATTCATTGTAGCTACCGCACATGCTCTTCTACGGCCCTCCGGGAACTGGCAAAACCTCTACAATCCTCGCCCTTGCAAAAGAACTATACGGGTTAGCCGCATAATTAAATCTCACCATACTTTTTAACAATCCCAAAACATCAATTGACAACTAAATAAATAAACAGGCCAGAACTAGTCAAAACTCGCGTCCTAGAACTAAACGCCTCCGACGAACGCGGCATCACAATCGTCCGCGAAAAAGTCAAAAACTTTGCCAAAATCGCAGTCTCCACAGCTACCGCCTCCAATGCCTCGAAATACCCCTGCCCGCCTTACAAAATCATCATCCTGGACGAAGCCGATTCCATGACCCAAGACGCTCAATCCGCCCTCAGAAGAACGATGGAAACATACTCCAAAATCACCCGATTCTGTTTGATCTGTAACTACGTTACGAGAATCATAGACCCCCTCGCTAGCAGATGTTCGAAATTCAGGTTCAAGCCGTTAGACGAAGGGAACGCCAAGGTAAGACTGAGCAGTATCGCGTCTTCCGAGGGTGTTAGATACCAAGAGGGTGTTATCGAAGCATTGATCAAATTCGCGGACGGGGATTTGAGAAAAGCCATAACGTTCCTGCAATCAGCCGCGAGGTTACACGGCGCCGTGAAAGTTAAAGGTTCCGGCGAGGGTAGTGGCGGTGGCGACGATGATATGGACGTGGATGGTGCGAGAGGGGGTGAAATCACGGTCAGGTCGATAGAAGAAATCGCAGGTGTTATTCCGGAGAAAACTATCGATAGTTTGATGGAGAGTATGGAGCCACGACCGCATGGGCAGGCGGTGTACACCCTTGTCGCGGCGGTGGTACAAGATATTGTCGCGGATGGATGGAGCGCTGCTCAGGTCCTTCTTCAACTTTATCAGCGTTTGGTCTTCAGCGACATGCTCACAGGTGATCAAAAGAATAAAATCGTGGGTATATTTTCAGAGATTGATAAGAGGTTGGTGGACGGCGCTGATGAGCACCTTGTCACATTGGATATGTCGTTACGGGTTGCCGCTGTGCTTGGGAACCCGGGCTCATAGGTTTAGTAATCTATATTTTGAAGCAAGAAGATTCCTTATTTGATCTTAAGACATTCTGCTATTACCGCACTGGAGTTTCATGGTGTTAGAAACAAAATGGTGTTCCTTGTGTTATTTTTAGAACGATACAACTTGAGAATAAGCTATTAACACGATTCCAACTTTGAATGCTCTAATAGGAAACTTTGATAACTAGAAGATTTAAAACGCTGAATAAAACAAAGCTGTCGAATGAAACATGCAATTCGAATATATCAAAACACAACAAAACTCCATCGCCGAACGCTTTTGACAAAATACCATCCTTTAGAGAAAGAAATCATGACCATCGAGCTATCCGTTTAGCTAGCAACCTTGGTCTCGTTCGGGTACTCTGGCGTGAAATTCGTTCCTTCCTGTTCCTGCGCGACTTCAAAATCTGCTGCCGAGGGGGTTTGCGGTAACTATATCAAGGACACATTATTAGCTATAGTTCCAAAATCAAGCTATACAGCTCATAAAACCAGGCTGAAAACTCACAGTAGAAACAACGGCGGGATCGCTTTTTCTTGCAGCGAGCTCTTGTTCGGAGAAATAATCTTTGGGCGGTTGTTCCTGCTTAGCCGTAGCTGGTTCCTCCTCTTCAACTTTCATGTTCGAAACACCGTCAGATATCTCCTCGCCAAGGATGCTATCGCCTCGTCGTCTCAGTGCGACTTGCTGGTCGAAATCCGTTCCGGCGAGTTCAGCCAACGGGGTCGAGGTTCCCACGACCGCGGGCAAGGGGGTAAAGGCGCTCGTCTGAACTAGCATATCTGATTCTGTCAAGTCTGTCTCTGGTGGTGAAACGACGTCTTCGGCGCCTGGTGGGAGTGTCTGTTCGGATAGAGGCGGGAGAAGGTCTTTCTTCTGAGCGGCAGAGATAGGTGATAGAATGGGTGATGCGGGTAACGGTAAAGTTTTTGGAAAGCTGTCGGTTCTGTTGGCCGGTGCTGTGGTTGTATCAGAGGTATCTAGGGATAGGACTGTTGCTTCTGAAGCTTGGGTCTTGTTCTGTGGTGGGTCGGCGGGAGCGCTGCTGGTTTTATCTTCGTTGGCCGGTGTGACGACGGAGTCGTCCGTGTACACGACGAACTCTTCGGCCGGTTTGACGGTGGTTTCTGCTACGGTTGGCATTTTTGATATCCGTTTATTTTTTCCGGTGACAAAATTTGAAGTATTTTTTTTATTTTTTCCTTGTTATGGTTCTGTGATGTTCGGGATTCGGGACTTCCGTATGGCTGTGGTTGAAATGATATCACAGCGCGGGGCTGAGTCAAGTTAGCTTTGGTCGGGACGGGGAGTCCTCGGGGTTCCGAAATCTAGACCCGAACTGAATGCGACGCTGGCTATGGAAAAGTTGTCTTTAGGAGAAAAGAAAGTCAAAGTCTAGGCGAATGGCAAGAGAAGAGTACCCAAGAGAAAGATAAATATATATCTTTGTTGAAGCTGTCGTCGTCGTCGTCGTGGCACCGCCTTGTGTCTCGATACTTCCTTCCTTTCGTTGGCGAACGGCGGCGGGGTTTCAGATGATGTGTTGCCAGACAGCCCACCTCGCAAAGTTAACGTGGGTTATTTGAGTATTCCACAGGAATAGAGCTTATCTTATGCTCTCCTTCTCTGAACAATCAAAGGAATCCTGAGGATTGTAGTACTATGGCTTGATCCCGTGGAATCGAACGAGCCTACCAGATATGGTCTAGAATGGCAGTCCACCCACCAGGATTCGACATATTCCCCAACATGTAGCTGGGGAGTAAGCTATCGATATCGAATTATCAGCATTGGCATATATGCCTTTGATGAATTCAGGGAATAAGCAGCCAAGCAAATGGGCCAAGACTGAGACGTACCAGTCCACCAATCTAGCGTGGGTATCTTCAGACACAAATTTTCTCCTCGACTGACAATAAGTTAAGGTTGGTCTGATATCTGCATGTCTCCAAATTTGCAAAACTTCCAGACGGAAAGATTAACCGCCAGAATAAAGCCCTTTCGCCACTTGGAAGCCCCGAAAGTCGAAGCGAGGTACTATTTCTGGTCGCAAGACTGTCCCGAGGTTGGCGTTTTTTGCGTACGTAAAGAGGACCCTGAACTCTGCACCATATAGTCATAGGGCGCAGCTACCAGATTCTTGATTTGCGTCTTCGTTACCACCAACGGGAACGATCTTGCAAGATCTTGGAAGATTCGAGGACCTGCCGGGATGATGTTTTATTTTTCCGTCGCTTAACTGGACTGGTGATTTATCTAATATATTCACGAAGGGTTCGTCCTGATGACATAAGAGCTCTGAAAAAATTAGGCCCGCGCCCGGCCCACCGCACGTGTAGTTAAGATGCTAGCCTGGATACTATATGTGCTACAAACATTCGCTACCATCATTGCGTGAGCTTCTCCATGCTATTTTGGTATTGGAAGGGATCAGAATATCAATTGGAGCTGTCGATCTTGTGCTACCCACAGACAAATGACTAAGCGGCTGTCGCAAGAACCAAAGTTGTTTAAATGCCCAAAGGCAAAACCCACACGGACACTCGAAACATTATAATGCCATTAAGGAAGGGCCGCTGCCAAATTTAGCTACGGGTATCGCATTTTTGTTTCTGGCCTTGAAAACAATATATTTGACGAAAAAGTATGAAAGTCCAAAGCTTGCCAAAGAAAAACAGCCTCTGCTCGCAATATATTATTATTCCATGAAAATCCATTCTATCAAATTGAAAGTATCAAATTTTAGAAATGTTTAAAGTAGAACCTCACTGGATCGTACCTGTCAAACGATTCCATCGAGGCCCTTGAATGCTGAGGGTTAAGATGGCTCCACTCAAGATAACGTTTGCAGACACTCGAGAAAACAGCATGCATAAAGCGAGATGGGGCGGCTCAAATTCCAAATTCGCGCCATGGACCAAATTCAAAACGGAGCGCAAGGAAGCCAAACATCAGCCTCAGGGCCGCGGCCTTGAACATCTCCTCCTACCGGTAAGCTCTTTCTTCTGAAGCTGTGCTGCTTCATCGCATCGCTAATTCGCACCGTCAGCTTGTATTAACCTCGAACGTCGACCATGAGCGGCCTCTCGATGTACCCGCCAGAAACACATGGGGGCGTCACAACTTCATGGGTACCGATCGGGACAGCGTTCCCTTCATCGCGTGGTTGCGAAAGCCTCTTTTGGTCGGTCGTCGCAAACACGCTCGCTGCGTGGGATCCCGGTTATGGCATCTCCGTAGACAGCAACACAAGATGCGTTCCACCGGCGGTGACCACATGGTGGGATCAGGACCGCTTGGGGCCCAACTCTCTCACAGTAATTAGCATTGGCCCGATCACCTGTCCCAGCGCCTACTCGACTGTAGCAACATCAGTCGAAAACGAGTCTAGCACCTTCGTAGCGTGCTGTCCCCCGTATGTTTGTTCAATTTGAGCCTAAAATGCAACACGCTGTCCGTCGTTGCTAATATTATATCGAGACTCGTAGGAACTACACATTTGTCCAAATCGAAGATCGAGGAATCTCAGGCGAGTGTTCATCCGAATTACCCGCCGGTCAAGAAGTAAGTTATGCTATTCGGGATGACGCAAACAACTGGGTAATCACCAGCACCTCTTATTCGACCGCTACCCCGATATGGGGAATTCCAATCAATGGATATAACATTGCACAACAAATAACGTCCCCAACGTCGACAACGTCGACAATGGCGACGAATACTAGTCCTAGCACCGGTTCTGGATCTTCACCCGCCACTAATACTCCCCAGCCTTCCTCTGGTCTCTCTACTGGTGCAAAGGCTGGAATTGGAGTCGGAGTAGCCATTGGAGCGCTTCTTTTAGGCGTTTTGATGTTTATTTTTATTGTACAGCGCAGGCGGAAAAGAACCGCTAGGAGCGACGAACATTTGCAACCGCCACCAGCTCTACCAAGTGCAGATCCGAAACCTCCCACGAACCTTGAGTTAGAGGGCTGGCGGGGGGCGCAAGTATACGAAGTCCAGAATTTTTCTCCCCAAACAGTACACGAAGTTCATGGTGGGAACGTACCGGTGGAGTTAGGCCCAAGGTATTAGAAGCAATGGTTTTCAATCTTGGGTTTGGATAACGAGGTTTAGGAGTTTAAGGTCTTTTATTATTTAAGTCAAGTGACATGTTAATATCGATTAATGTATGATTGGGATTGGTAGAACTTTCATTGCATTGTTTTAGGGCGGTAAAAGCGACTGAGAGTAATTGTGAGATTTCTTGGATGTTCCACGAGATTGATCCCTAAAAGTATCCAATCGTCAATAGATGTGAGGCACCCTGTTTTTTTGGGGTGTATAAAATTCGGTGGCGTGTCAAGACCGTCGCCCGGGAAGTGGTTCCGCTCCTAAAACTACGATGACCACCTCCTTCAAGCCTAGGACCACGACACCGACACCAACACCGTCCACTATCACTATGATCCTACACCCACTAAGCCTGAAGAATTCCCACCAAAACAAGGACAATCTTTCCAATGTATACCAAATGGCTCAATCCACCACGTGTTCACTATTGTCAATTTCCGATATCATCAACGGCGTAGGGCAAGGCCGCAATCAAATTATGTTAGGCGCTGGTTCAAAGTGGTTTGAAAAGGGCAATTCATATGTCGGTACTATGACGGTATTCAATAACGAGGTCTTTTATGAGGTCAAAATATGGCTAAGCGGTTTCAATTTCCCCCGCGATCTTTGCGTCAAATAGCTAAAGGCTACTGTCAATCAAATTCATTTCCCAAAGACGGCCACGTTTGGTGATGTTCTCGCACCGACGATCTTAACGTGCAAGCTTGTCCTTCTCTCAATTTATCTTAAGAGTAGCCCATCCTCTATCCCCCCTCCTGTTGAAACATAGAATTAGATAGGTATTATAGAGATTTTTTATTGCCCGTTTGATCATTCATGGTACCCTAACAAACGCTTGATATCTTGGTCTAGAATGATTTTAGTAATTTGGGTTATTGGTTGAATTTGCCTTGTAAACATACTATATATACCCCGATGCCATCTGTTCTGGTGTAGTAATAAACGGACGTTGGTGCAACTATACCTTGCCATCTTTCGCTTACAACTGTTCCAGAGAGATTTGTCCACCAAAGGCAAGTAGCCCGGCCTTGTCTCGTTAACCAAACGCTCGATGCGAAGGCCTGGCCTGGAACTTGGTGGCATTGAGGACGAGAATAGATAACAACACATCATCCTGACAATTTACAACAATCTAATGGACGCGTATTAGGCGAGTTTGAAAGACGAATTGCAATCATTAATGTACGGGACTAGGGGTTGCACGTTCAGCTTTGCAATATGCACGATAATACGACCAATACCGAAATTCAATCGTAGATGAATATTCGAATAATGGAGCGTAGGTATTGAGGTACAAGATATGACACTACTTAACATATTATTGATCTAAACTAGATGAAAGTGACAAAGAAGGGAGAAAACAGATGAAATGTGGAACTCAACAGCCTGCAATTGCAATATGATACCCATTAATTAATTGATAATAGACTGTAGAGGCTGTAAACAATGCGCTCAAGATGATTAAATCAACAGATTTCCAGAGGGTTTTGTATCCTGTCCCTCGCGCCTTTGTCCATGGAGTATTTTTACCATACGTGGGTTAGGTATACGGCTGAAAACCAGGTTTTAGTCTACGAAGTCGGAGTGGGTCGAGGTGGCAACGGCGGTGGTGATTCCGCAGTGTTTGAAGCCGGTCTGATACTCTCGTCAAAGTCAATTAGCTGCTCTAACTTGATGTCGAGCGCTACTGCATTGATTTCTTTGTCCGTCTTTGGAAACTTCGAATACGCATCTTCTGTTTTATATATCGTAGGGTGCGTGATCCAATTTGTGCTATCGTCTGAGTAACATCCAAAATCGACTGGTTGGTTAACGCCCCTGTAGATCAGTCCACGCCAATTGTACAGACCTTTTCGCCTTGCGAATGGGTTTTTCTTATAGCTAACAAACTGTGAGCATGCAGGCCACATGTGCGTTCTTGCATACGGCTGTATTCTTTAATTAGACACTGTTAATTAGCGGAATTCACTTAGACGTAATGAGAACTTGGTGTATTTGAGGTATCGAGAGATACTAGTGGACTAGAACTTCGTTCTACGGATAAAATTTCTGAAACTTACTTGGAGACTGTATTCTTGGAAGTAAGCCATATGACCCACCACTGTCTATCATTTGCTTCGTTACTGCAATCCTCCATGGAAACCGGCCCCAAACTTCCTGGCACTAGGCTATCGAACGGCAGTGGACTTGGATAGTCTGCATACGGGTTGAATGTCAAGCATCGTTCACCAACTACACTTCTAATCCGGCCATACCAATGGGATAATTCGATGTCACGTTGCTTAAAAAGCTTGATATAACCCTCGAAGTTCCACCGCCAGTAATCATGTGGCTGGTCGAGGCTGTTTTGTTTTGAGCACCCGGGATCGTCATCGCGACATTGGCACTGCGTAGTTCTAGGTTTTCTATCCTCATCCAGGTCATCGTATTCTAGACACATTCGTTTTACCCCAGCGCCTCCGAATTCTACAAGATATTTTTGCATAATTAGCGCACATGATCATTGTAAGAACTGCGACCTGGAAGATACGATATGCCCTTCTTTATGTATGTATATTGGGAGGACTGGAAACTGAAAAGATCTCGAAGACCTACTGTGTGGGCGTAAAGCTCACTCGGATATGGGTCTTATATTTACCAATTGCTCCTGACCAGAAATATTGCATCCAAGACCGCCCTGGAACGATATTAACACCATTTTGTTTCGTTGTATTATAAAAATTTGGGGGTATGTATTTTCGGAGCTTCGGGACGTTTTTTTGCTTAGGGCTCCTGGGCTTGAGGATAGGTATATGACGCCCCACATAGGGGGTTGTATGTACGTGCCTGCTAATATCTGATCTTGTCGGCGGACTGAGCGCGAAGACACGGTTTAAATTTGCTGCGCAGCACGATACAATGAAGATCCAAAGGAGCTTTTTGAACCACATGAGATGTGTCGGTGGTGGGTTAAGTGAATATGTGCCCTAATGTAAGTTTGAATCTTCTTGTCGTATTAAACTTGCCGGACGACTCTATAGTCTACGTGTAAGTATATCTATCTGTGTATCCGCCTAAGATGCTGAAATAATGTTTTAAATTGATTCTTGAACCCTTTTCAGTACCTGAATCGACTCTTGCGGTAAACAAATTATAGAAGAGTAGTGATCATCTAAGTAAATTTTATTCTTATTCAGACGTTACTAATAGAATAGGTAAACTCAAAAGGAATTGATGCTAAAAGTCTTTTCCATAGTGTAGACAGAACCTTGTTGGTTTATAAGTGTGCATTATCAGCGTTGATGAGTAATGCAACTTTCCCGTCTCAGCTTCTTGTGTTAGTGAGTTTGCATAGCCTCTTTCGCGAGGCCAACGATCAATTGTATCATACTTCCAACTACGCCATGAATTAATTATTTGCTAAATTCTACGATGTATCTAGATGTTGGATGGATTGGTTAGCATTAGTTTGCGACGCAGGTTTGCGGCGCAGATTAATGTTACCATTCACTTTGCTCTCTCTCTCTCTCTCTTAAAACATGCATGAGCCTTTCTGCGGCTTCGTGCTGCGCGGCTGGTTTACGAGAAAACTCTGGGGTTGAAACACCAACTAACAAATCAGTCATTATATTCGAGAATAGCCAGTGCGAGGGTGCACCTTGGTGAACGAGATTTCTGGTAATTATATCTTACTAGCTATTTCGCATAGAGAAATTTGTTATTCTAAGAATCAGAGCTGATGTCTTATCGTTGAAACGAAGCCCAATTGGCCAACATCGACTTGCGGTTAGTGCTAAACAGGATAGCTGCTGGCACTGATGGCCTCTTGTGCATTGTCCCTGAGCTGCCATCAATTAAGACGCATCGGAATGATCATGAGTAGCTGACAATAATGTTCCTTAGATACAACATTCTCAGGTTCCTAATATACAATTATGGTTACTTTTATTGCTCCCAATTAATTCTGACCTATCGCAGGCTATATTAGGGCTCTAAAATTCCAAAAAGATGAAGAAAGAAAAAATAAAATAAAATTGAAAAGAGAGTAGGCTTTCAAGGAAGACATGAAATGGAATATCGCCATATATGTTGACCTCCAAGTCTGGCTCTGCTTAATTCTCCTTTTTCATAGTGGAAATATATGCTGGGATATATGTACGGAACTCACGGGCGAGAGCGTCAGCTATAATAATCTAAATTAAGATCAATTTCTAGGCGAAATCTACGATTTTTTTATTGAGGTCACTGTGAAAAAATGTGAACGCTGCGAGAGGAACATTCAAGGCCTTGTCGATTTGGAAAAATGGTGGATGAGGTATAATTCCCGTAGCCTCATCAGTGCTGCAGCCAAAATATACCGGTCTTTCCAGCGCGTACGTAGGGGCAACCAGACCACGGAACGCCCAATTATTTCCGACTGTGCATATTGGCCACTCGTGTGTAAGTTTAGGAGTAATTCTAAAGAACAAATTATTAACCCTTCGATTTTAAATGTCAATTTTTTGCAAAAAAAAAGATAGTATAGTAATACAAGAGAAGTTCGAAAAATGCTTGAAGGATTGTACTACCTGGTAATCAATGAATTATAGTAGACCCATATGCGCCATTGCTGCTCAGGGGACCCACGGCAGCTACTAACCGCAACGTTACCAATAATTCCCGGGGGATTTTGGGGGTAGTGAGCCACTCCGGGTGGGGGGATATAAGTCAGACACGCATCTGACGTTGCATCCATTATTTGTCCTTCCCAGTACGGAGTGCCATTCGGAGTATTGTCTGAGTCGTCTATGTCTGTGATTCCTGAATCTCCAAAATAAACTACACCTCTGAGATTCCATTGAAACTCCGGTTTTGGATAGTTGATATTATCACCTGTGCAACTAGTCCCTCTACATTTACAGGCTTTGAAAAAGATGTTGGTGCTATATGTATCTTTTTGTAAACACCATTTCGACTGTGATTTTAGCTCTATATAGTGATCGCATAATATTAGAAGGATTCGAAATTACGACGTAGTTTTACCAAACCATCATATTTTTAAACATCCGACTCATTTTATATACTATGAGCCTCTGAGCTTGCTGAAATGGGATTATAAAGACAGTATATCCGAAATGGGTCGTGAAGATACATCTTACCAAGTAATCCCGACCAGACATACGGGACTTTATAAGGGGGCTGATTCCTGTCTAATTGAGTTCTGAAATACTGCGGAATAACATACTTTGTGAGCGCTGGCGTATAGTCCGGTGGCTGATCATCATCTGCTGACATATAATCATCATTGGGTGAATATGGCGGGGGTGCTTGGTTTAGACCTAGATGGGACGGATCGGGGATATCGTCCCTTTTAGCGACTTTTGAAAGGAAACCATCCTGTTGTTGGCCAGATATTGTCTGTATGCTCCTGGCGAATAGATGAAATAAAAGAAGGCAAAAGAACCCTCTATTGTTATAATCTTTCATCCACATATTAAACTCCTGATAACGCTTTCTGAGTATATACGTCTGACTTTTAGTAGGAAATTAATCGAGCTCCAATTAGAGGTTACGATGAGATTTGATGATCGGATGATAGGCTAAGGCGGGGTATTTCATTTACAAAAAAGCTGGTTGTCTAGCTCCGACACCGATAGATTAAAAAGATAAAACACGCATATGCTAGAATAATGGCTATCTTCGGCGAACATACCAGTAATTATAGTTATCCCTTCGCAAGATCTATATGCTTATATATGTAGTCTGTAATGAGGATTTTTATGTTTACAATTTTTCAGTCAATGCGTCGGATGACTTGATTTGCAAAGTCAGATTGAGACTTGAGAGACTTTTTTCCAGGTAATATGACTATGAGATATCAGATGATAAAATTTATACTTTCCGCAACGTGCAGTCAATGGGCTAGAGGTGTCTTCTAGAGAGTTTGGTTTTCTGGCAACCGAGACCGGCGAGCATATATTTAGAGTGTTAAGTGATATCGAAAATTAGTATAACTTCTGATGGTTTCAGGTGGCCTGCTCAGCCTTAGTCTCAATCCCATATTCTAGCAAGCGTTCTCAACAAGCAAAGGCAAAGATATAGCTGTGAAAATACATGTTGTAAATAGTTCTAGTTGCGTTGGCTCAAATTTATGGCAGATACCCATGGCCAACACTATTGGTCTTTCGACAAAGCATGCACATAATTACTTCTTAGAAAATTTGCCAATAACTGTTCTGCGAATCTCTGTTCTGTACAAAATTATTTTCAGTGTTACCTCGCCAAGTAGGAACCGGGCTTATGTGGCAGAATTCTTATACATTAGTTATGTTATAGACTTTTTTGTGTATATCTCCTAATTAACGGGATATATAACGGTTAGTATTTATCGATTATCGCCTTGCAAAGCTTGTTTTCGGAAAGGCGATAGAAGATTCATAAACAGGGCCCCTCTACTCTAACCAACATGTTTTTTAGTAGCTTATATTAGTTAGTGATCTTATAATATATATCTATGTCTAAAATGTTCGTAGATGAACTTTTGGAATGACAATACCGACTATTCTTTTGGGACTATTAATCGGTAACTGTAGCACCGCCTATAGATCAATTAATGCACTATGATCGCTACAGTCTCATTGATCTAACAGAATGATACATGAAGTTTTTGTCCTTTAATATAGTACCTAGAAAATAGATCTAAATGCAATATCTGGCGAGTTATGGCCGTGAGCCGGCGAAAGCAAGCCGGAAACGAGACCGAGTTACAATGTCCTGCTTCGCCCCGCGCGACTACTGGATATATATGAGTGTTAATGCTTAAAAATTTGCTCATCTAGGAATTTTGTGAGACTACCTGATCATTTTATTAAGATACTCCATGAGCTATGCCTAAAACCTAACAAGCGCATAGTTTTATCTAGAACAAAGCTAATTTTTATTTAGTGTAACGTTACTTGTATCGATGGCGAGGTGAGGCAGTTACGAACCCGGAGCGTTTAGAATGATATTTATACGTTTATCGCTATATGAATAGTTTCATCAAAGTCTGGCAGCTCTTCTAGTTTGACTTCGCCGTTGACATTCTTAAGCTCCGCATCGGACTTCGGATAATACGAGTAACTGCGTGGAGTTCTAAAGAACCACGGGTGAGGCGTCCACGTAGTTTCGCGATCTCCCCAGCATCCAAAGTAAACTTCTTTCCCGTATCCCTGACTAACAAGCCCACGATATCTGAAGACAGAGTTTTCCTTGCCAGACGAACCTTCAGAAGTTGAGATATCCTGCGAACAAGCAGGCCACATATGGGTCTTCTCGTACAGAATGATCCTATGTGTTGCAAAATTGTCTTTAATCAGCTTTGATTTGACAATATAAGAAGCATTATTATTAAATTTAAAGAGAAAATTCTCTGGCCAGTGCCGAAGCTATGTATAATCATGGGGTATGGGTTGAAATACTTCGTGTCTGGGCTATCTGTATATATCCAGACAAGCCAAAAGCTGGTTCTCGTACTCATCATCGCATCTTTGTAGAGACATCGAACCGATTCTTCCAGGCATTAAACTCTTCTTGCTCGGCATTGGAGGAAACTCGGCGTCGGGTGCATATGTTAGGCACAACTCAGTTTTGGCTTGTAAGATACAGTTACATGACAAAAGTCTCCGGTCACCCAGCGACCGACACAACACATCAAAAATAACTGCATGAATTCAAACTCTATTTACCGCACCAATAATAATAGTAAATACATGATTTTGGTCCCAATCGCTGGAGCGAATCCAGGAGTTTAGTAATACAGTTTGCACTAGTATTTGGTATACCAGCTTTTAGCATCAATAACTACTTAACAGCGTGCTGGTATAGAAGCTACCAGGTTCTCAAAATACTCTGCTGCCAGACTATTCCATACTTTACCCAGTACTACCTTCAGCTGCCTGACAGTTTTGTCTTTGTTTTTAATGTTCTTTAGCTTGGGATACAGCTTGTGTAATTAATCTTTGAAATAACGCCACATATGTTCTATTGGATTGAGATCTGGACTATAAGGTGGCCAATCTATAACTATAATACTGTATTTAACAAACCAGTCTCGGGCTATATAGGCCTTGTGCACTAGGGCATTGTCATGTATGAATATTGGTGCTGTACCCAGGCTATCCACTAGCTACTCATAGAATTCAAGCAAATATTCAGCCAACATGTTATTAGTATAATAATCGCCGGTTATAGTCTGGTCTACAATATGGATTGGGCTAGCTATATTACCTATAAACATAACCCAGATTATGACTTTTGCATCAAGGCTCTTTTATTTGGAATTGATGCAGTCCTGATCCCATTTTTCACTTAAAATCCTAAATATCTATACAGTTTTGGGGTTACTACTACATTCCACCCAACATTCATCACTTTAGATGATTTTGCGCCATTGTTCTATAGTCCAGTTCTTGTACAGGTGTGTTTAAGCTAGTTGCTTAGCTGCATGTTCCGGCTTGAGCTTTGGACGCTTTGCAGTCTGCCATTTTTTGATATTGGCAGCGCTAAGTCATCATTGAATAGTACGCCTGCTCATATTATTATTAGTGATATTGGCAGCTAGTTCACTAAGTAGTTAGCACCAATTCTTCTTTGCACTGCGACACAGCAACCTGTCAGTACATACACTAGTAGCCAGTAGCCTACCTGACTGTAGTTTAGAGACCGTCCTGCCCTCCCTAGTTACGTTATTTACTACAGTCTGAGTGGTAGTCCATAGGATATTGAGTGTATATACTGTTTTGTATAAACTAACGCCATAAGCATGCAAACTGAGTATCGCACCTTGTTGCAGTTGGCTAAGTTGGTAATTGAGTACCCTGAGGCCTAATAGTACCGTTGAGTATGTTTGCCGTAACATTGTTACCCGGTGGTGGTGGTGGTAATTGTTTTTTCACGATGGTGGTGGTGGTGGTGTGATGCGTAAAGTGGAAAATTTGTTGTGGTGACCGGAGACTTTTGGCCTAGTACTGTAGTTCCTGCCCAGTAGGAAATTGTTCTGGAACTTCCTTGAAACATTTTAATATAGCCTTCGAAATTCCATCGCCACCCATCCATTGGGTGATTTATGCCCTCATCTTTACAGCCCCCAGTAACTATTTTCTTCTTAGTCAATGGCACTTTATATTCCTTCACGTCAGGAATACACTGGCACTCCGACATCCGTGGGTATATACCGTCGCTATAGAGACACAAGGGGTCGCCTCCGATCTTTTTAGCTTCTAAACAACGAGCAACGTCGAGAGATAATCTATTTTAGCCTAATCATATATATATAACTCATCTGTGCTTAACGTATTTAGGACAATCAGAATTCGTGAATTTACCAAGTGAGCCGGACCAGAAGTAAGGCAAAGGTTCATTTTCAGTAGCCCCCAGAAACCCGCTTTGTCCTCATAAGAATACCAATTCGGTGGAGTGAAATCGCGAATGGCTCGTTTAGTAGCGTTAAACCCTCTCGGAAGTTTAGAAGCCCGAACGATGTTCGCTAATATGATCCACGTAATGCTTAAGCATCTTATAATCCTCAATTTAATGATCGATCTGAGCATTTCATGCGTATAATTCTTGAGAAGGAATATATAAAATAAGATTTAGTGTCGGTCGAGTTCAATTATGCTAAGAGGGTCTGTAATACTGTAGCTGTATTTAATGCAAATAATACACGGTATGATCCGAGAAAGGGAGACGTATGCTAAGCTTCTAGGTTTGAGAGTTATAACAATTTCGATCTATCAATCCCTCAGCCCTCATGAAAATATTTATAAATTTCAGCTGTTTCGGTTGATTTGAAAGACATGTTGGAAGTAACTGAAACTTAACTAAGCAGTTAATGGTTGGTTTGGTGTTTTGCTCTGGTAACACCACTTAACTCCTCTTGAACATTTCAGGAGTGCTAGAGTCTTGTAACCAACAGAAACTGCCAACTACTTCATACTTAAGTAAGTTATAATTTTATTAGTAATATCAGATAGCTAACTACATGTGTCACATAATTAAGTATATATATATATCACGATAAGTCAATATTGAAGTTGATCAGCTAGCCAAGTGCCTTAATATTAATGAAATGAGTGCGAGCCGTCATATCTATACCGTGACGTACGTACAGAAAAGACATATACAGGATGGAACTTTAAAGTAATAATTTCACATCGAGAGACAAAATGCTATACTGCACAAATTACTCAAGAGACTCCGAGGCACAGCCACATAAGTATCGCAATATTAATGCACTTAGGCAAAGTCTATTATATATTGCTTGCTAAAGATACCCATGTCTCGATCGCGTGGGAAATATGATCTCGCATCAGGAGCTCGTAAAAACCATGGATGAGGGTGTATCTCTGTGCTTGGAGATGAGCTACAACCAAAATAAACTGGCTTTCCTGGAACTGACACTAACCCTCGCCAGAGAGTAGCATCCCCGAGGGAGCATGACGGCCATTCGTGAGTGAGCACGGGAAATATTCTAGGAACACGTTAAGTAATTTGGACCAGTTACAGAGCAATTAAGGCCCATCAATGTTAAAACAAAAGCCTTTAAACGTACCTGGTTTCCAAATGGCCATTAAACATCCAGTAGCGCCATCTCTGGGCTGTTAACTTGTGTATATCGACATTTGGTTGGTTTTCCCAAACACAAGGCTGAAATTTAACCTCACCAATGAGCCCCGGGCGACCTGTACTTGCGTAACGAGGAGCTCTCGAAGGTGGAAAATACTGTAAGCATTGGTCCTTCTTCGCTGCGTTCATAGTGGCTCCTCTCCAAACAGGGATGGCATCCTTCTCATGCCTAGCTTCAGGGATCCGGGATTCTCCTTTCAGATTCCACTGAAAGGGAGGGATAGGAGAGTTTTTATTATTCGATCCTTTTATATTGCAATCTCCTGGCTGGCATTCACACCTGCCTACCTGAACTTCGTCTGGGTTTTCTGTGCTTCGCAGGCACTGGTTCGAACCCGATTTTAGTTCTACATAGATATAGTGATAGTCTGTCAGTAAGTTTTATACCAATATGTATCGAGCTGCGGCCTCAAATGCTTCGAGAAATATGGATCAGAACAGCTGGCGTTGAAAAGTTCGCGATACAGTTGTACAGCAACGAGCAGATATCAACAATTGTCCCAGATGAGAATTTCAGCTTTCATACTTGCCTAGAGCTCCAGACCAAATAAAACGGGTCGGTTTATCGTATTGGTCATTGTATGCGAAATAATATGGAATAGTGAACCTCCAGTCAGGTGGTGGTACATACGAGTGATAATTAGGAGGAGGATAGTCAGGTATTGGTGGGTCATATTCGTCATTGTCATCATTCTGCCTTTTCGATATATTTGTAGAAACTGACTTTCGGACAGCTAAGTTATCAGCCCTTACTTGAAAACAACGGGGAGCAAATAATACGGACAAAAGAAAGATTATTTTGCAGAATGAATAAATATGGACAGATAACAACATTGGAAAGTATAGGCATGTGAAATTATCTACGAAAATCGAAAGAGGACAGAAAAGTCTAAGCAATCAATAGCTTAGAATTTTCTCAAATTTCATTTAGAAAAGGAGCTTCAGCTGGCCCACAAATAAATTTCCTTTGCATGTGTGGAGGAGGAGGAGGAGGAGAAGTAATTCATTTGTCAATGCTAGTTCACTGAACATTCCTGTATTCATAAGCGTTAACTGGAGGTGTTCTAACTGAGTGTTAAAACCAGATGTCGGAAGTTACTTCCAACTTAGCCTAAACTACGCCTCCACGAATCGAACATCTATAGTGAGAAAATAGACTTAGTTCAATTGATCAAGGAAAATATTAATATTCCAACGCCGAAAAATGGGCGACACCTTAAACGCTGTAAATTCTTAAAAATTTCACTGTTGATAATGTACATTGACTTTTTTTAAATAATAACTATAATATGAAACTTCTTTTATACAAAATCTGAAGAAACAAAATGTTTTCGGGGGATGAATTTATCGATATGTATACTTCTCAGTGGTTCCAACTCTCAATTTTTAAGCTGAATCCAAAATCTCCTTAAGCAAACGCGTTCGTTTTTACAACGGTTACGGTTAGTTCCTATCACAAGGTTTAGGTTGATGTATTAACACGTTGGAAACCAATCCACATTCATAACGATGTGAAAACTATTCGTTTCTAAGCCCCTTAAGTTGGCAACTTGGACTATTAAAACTTGGATCAAAGAGAAGATATTACTCGCGGAGATCAAGCCAATATATTTGGGAATACAAGTTTGTAATTCTATACATGTATCGAGAGGCAATAGATCCAGTTCCTACTCCGGGATTTTGTAAGGCATGAGATTTTGATACCTTTGTGGGTTCTTCAAATCTTTGAATATTTTTTTATCTAGAAAGACTCAATGCGAATATGCCCAATATTAAGGAGACTAATTCATTCGTGAAAGTCTCTAAAAACCATGGTGACGGGATATTCAATCCCATTTTCAGCCAATCTTCGAAAACGAAACTCTGTTTCTTTGCTCTCCAGCTTTCAGACACTTCTTTATCTTGTGAACATACAATTGCCAACACATTTACAGGACTTAACGGTGTGATCCTATATATGACGGGCAATCTTATTTCCCTAGATGCTAAGTTTTACCGGAATTGGAATTTACTTTGCATGCTTTTGGCAGTTAAATACCTCTGCCAAACAAAATATATTTCCTTGGCTACCTTGAAGCATATCAATACATATATTATGAATGTATATACACATGTATACATCATCAGTGCTCCACCTACGGATCATTATTTAACGGCACTTGTGGACCCGGCCTCTTAGAATCATAATCTCCATAATTTGGAAAAAGCCCCGTACATATCCCATTCCACCAATCCGGCAGCGACTCAGTCGTACCGCTATCTCTGAATAGTTGATCACAAAAATACCCCTTTTTAGTAAGATTATCACGAGCACAGCACAGGTCATACTGGTATTTCTGCCACTCTGTTTCGACTTCCCATTCATTTGTGGTGATGTTGAGGTAGTACCATCCAAACGCAGCGGAAACTAGTCTTCTATTCCATTCACCTATACCGCAACCGAAGGCTACAAGAGAGGGTAAGGGACCGCCGATGATGGTGGGCTCGAGAGGTACGGGGCACGACTGGTTGAACATTTTAGGAACGATCCTATTAAAAAACCGGATATTAGATTGCTTTATACGAAATATCGGGATTTACTACCTCACGTACCCATGCCCCAAAGTAGGATCTGTGTAGTTTTTCAAATAAAAAACCTGCGCATCATTGTTCTTATCGCAAATTTCAGAAGTAATAGTCCCATAGGTTACCGCTTCATAATATGACGTAGAAGCCGTCTTATTCGCCCCGTTAGGTCGATATTCCATACACCGCCCCGTTCCACAATTCCCAATCAGACCCAAGAAATCATTAGGATCTCTCGCTCGATTATTCTTAAGCCCTAAAAGCCAAAGTTCTCCCATATCTACCTTTCCGGCTTGGTCTGTGCAATTCCGAGTTCCAATAGGCTGTAAGGTAGAACCTGGAGGGGACCAGTCTATCAGACACATTGGCTTTTCGTTTGGTTGATTCCATGCTAAGATTTAGATTAATGGTTAGAATTACGTCGTATTTCGAGTATGCAAGGCTCTAGGTAGCTCCATACTATATCGCTGGAAAGTATCACTTAGGAACAGTTTTGGAGGAGGGGGTACTAAATTCGGGAAACCCTCATAGCTATCATCCGCTTGTTGATCTGCATCCGTAAATTGAAGATAGAGGGATAGACAAGCTAAAAAGAATTTACACTTTACGAACATCTTGAATCATTATAAAATTAGTTTACTCGAAAAAATTCTCTAATATTCAGCGATTGAAATTCTAATCAAAAGAAGGTTGTCCATTGATTGTGAATAGAGGCGTGAATGGCCTTTAAAGGCGCGGTTTGGTTGAAAATCGGGTTTAGCCATTTGTTACAGAGCTTGTAAATGGGCAAAGCCTCCTGGACCTAGATCTGTAGATACGGAACCCAACTCTCTGTGTGATTATTTGATGTTGTATTTCGTGTTTCTATATGTACAGTTTGGAAATTGAAACTGCACAGCGAGCAAGCATACCCACAACAGTTGTTTTTGAAACCATGGGACCCTTAGGTTAGTAAGTCTGTAGGATTTCACAATTTAAAGACGGTACAAGTAATTAGAGTTCAAAGCAAAGGGTTCAAATTAATCGAACCTCTAGATTGACGAGTTACGGGTTGTCTATAATATTTGAATACAAAGGTATGGGTATCATGGATTCTAAGACACGAAAACAAACCATTCGCCGCCAACATGAAATCATAAGCGTTCTCTGAGAGTTGCTCGTACTCCGAAACTCCTAATAAAAAGTCTTTCCAATCAAACCATACGAGTTGCCATAAAAATTCTACTATGGAATTCGTTTCGAATGTATCTTCTTTGCCTGATTTGTGGCTTCGACATCAGGCTTTCGTTTTTTTGATGGAAGGTTCTCCTTTAGTGGTCTCGCCTTTACTGGTTGTTCTTTTAATAGTTGGGATAAGGAAGGCATATCATCATCGTCAGAAGACAGGCCATACCTGTCACTAGTAAGCTTGGTTGGTGGCATGGGAGGCGATGAAACATATCTCGACGGCGAAGATACAACGGTTATCGAATCCCTGTTACCGTTTGGCCCATCCGTGTTTGATTTCTGTGACTTGTTTACACCGCTTGAGGATCGAGAAATTATCTTGCTCTTGCCAGAAACCTTGCTCGGTGGCTTGAACGGCTTGAGGTTGCTCATAGAAGCCTGAGGCAGCTGTGAGGGTGCGAAAATTGTCTCTGGGCTTGGCGAAAGAGTCGGCATAGGGGTTTCCTCTTTCAGAATTGCTATTTCCCCAGGACCGGAAGCGGGAATGTCGTCAATATCAAAGTTGTCCCTTAGCGTCTCGAGAACATGATCCATATTTTGCATCTTCTGCAACAGTGAGACCATGGACTTCGTTGCCCGACTGTGTCCAACGAGTCTAGTCGGTTGTAATTGTCGTTGAGCTTCGGGATACGCATCTGTCTGAGGAGCTGCGATAACCTCATCATAGTCGCCATAGAGCGATTGATAGTTGAGCTTGAGTTCTCGCTCCTGCTTTTCAGTTAGAATATAGGATGATTCAGGTATTGGCTCTGGGAAAGCCTCTTCCGCAAAATCATCAAGCATCTCGAAATCATTTTCATCGTCACTTGGGAGTTTAATTTCTTCGATTTCTGCCTTCTTTTTTGTCTGTTTTGATTTTTTTGCATTTGGTGTTTTGGAGGCTGCTGTGGGTTTGGCCGTTGTATCGAATCCGCCGAGGGCTGCAGCAGTAGTAAATCCAGTTTCGACCCCGTCTGGCATAAACCATCTCTTGGGTGGCGCCTTTTTCTTACCCTTCCGTTTACTAGGAGGCGATGTTTCACCGCTTTCGGGTGTAATTTCAATCTCCTTCTTAACACACTCGGTCTCAACATCATTAGGAAGAATCCTTGGGGAAACATCTTTATCATATGTGAAAGTGTTCCCCTGTGATATGGCGTTCTGCATCCAACGATAATTATCCTGAGCTCTCTCCCATTTCGCTTCTTCTTTGCCTTCCGTGACCAAAACGACGACTCCACCGGCTCGCTTTCGTCCTGTTCTTCCCATACGTTGCAACTAATCAACATGTTAGTGATTTAGTACAACCTATTTGGATACCGAAGATTTGCTTACCATACGGATCGGAGAAGCGGATGCATCAAAACAGACGATGAAATCCACTTCTCCGATATCCAAACCTTCCTCTCCAATACTTGTCGCGATGAGAACGTTGAATTCACCCTTTTTGAATCTCTCAACTGTTTCTTGTTGTGCCTTCTGCGACATACCCTCGCCTGTCGTTCCTGAGCTCTGTCCCACAAAGATCCTAGGTTTGATGATGGGTTCGTGTCGCTTCAGTACTCTCAAAATCTCCTCTCCACTCTTTCGATAGTTTGAGAATACCATGACCTTAGTATCGGATTCACCTCTTTCTGTCGCCTCGGTGAAATGTCTAAGAATGGTACCACAGAGATAATCGAGTTTGGGATGACCGAGGAACTCTTCTTCATTGATTAGTGCCCGGCATCTGTTCATCATAGAAAGAAACTGCTTGTCTTGAAAGAAAGCAGATATGGCCTTTCCTCCTCCGCCAGACTTGGAAGTCCTCTCATTTTGAAACTCTTTGATATAATCAAAAAAGGGCTTGATGCCATGATACAGAAGTAATTCGTATCCGTAGGCGAGGGAGCTCAGGGTTGCAAAGGTACTCAGTATTGAACCTTTTAAAGTAGGTGGGGCAGCTCGTGCTGCCGGGCTGACAAAGTACTTTTTACGGGCTTCCGTTAATGCGAATGCCGTCAAATTAGCGGGATCAGTTATGTAACAAACTTTCATGTCGTTTAACTTCTTAAGCATCGGCTTGAGAGCTTTGCTAAACAGATCTCTAATCATGTTGATCTCGTCTGTTAAGGGAAATTTCTCCAGCTGAATTTCACGCTGGTGGATGTATTGCCTGATGTCCAGCGACTCCTCTGTTCGAATCTCGGTTCTAGCGACACCTAGAGATGTTATGACCGCTTGAACCGATTCAACTTTCGATCCTGGCGTAGCAGTCAGGGCCATAACCCGAAAGCTATTGTTGAATCGTCTTATATGGCGGATGACTTTGCAATAGGCGTACTCTCCAGTCGCACGATGAGCTTCGTCGACCACAATCAGTACAATCTTCTTAGGGTCACATCGTCCAGAGGTCAGGTCGGTCTCCAGCGTTTGTGGGGTCAGAAAAAACACTCTCTTCTCGTTCCAATAGTCCGCTCGGTGGCCAGGTGAGACGTGGCCTGTGAGTAGACATGTTTCGCGCTTGGGAATTCCAACGATCTTGTGGCAGGCGTCTACTTGCTGTGCCACGAGTGGCTTCGTCGGGGCCATAAAGATGATCTGAGCTTCCGGTGCCCATCTGTACCAGTTATACATGACCGTAGCCGCAATGAATGTTTTCCCGAGACCTTTGAGACATATCAATGTTAGTCTCAATTTATATTCCAATCAAAGACCAGATCGTACCTGTGGGCAGAGCTACTAAAACATTCGTAAAGAGGGCCCTTTTGGTGATATTGAACTGGTAGTCTCTGTGCGACACATTCGTTGGATAGATCCATGTCTTTGCAGCTTCCCGGTCAATCTTGTGGTGTGTCGGTGCCTCGTTATGGTTCACAAGTCGCCAACCTCGATTGGTGGTTTCGGCTGCTTCCTCGTCTCCAACTACATCTCCAAAGAGGGTCCGTTGCCTTAGATTGGCCGGAGTCTTATTTGCAGCTGCCACGGGCCTGATGTCGTGCTCCTCGTCGATTATATCGGAGGAAAATACTCCATCCAAAAGATCGCCATAGTCCTCTTCGGTGACTGTCGTTCTCGGAGTAGGAAGCTTGTTGGCTGGATTTACAGGAGACCTTTGTTTGTTTGCCGGGGTCCGCTGCTGTTTATTTGCATTCTCGAACTGCTGGGTCGCTGCAATCAGGAGCTCTTCGTCCAGATCGTCGTCGCCGTAATCTTCGCCGTCTTGAAATGACATCCTAGGTGCATCGGATCACCGTCTTATTGCGGGTTCGAATAGTGAATTACCGGGGCATTGGGGAATTATGGTTTAAGATAAGGTTGTTGCGAAGGAGAGAGATGCGATATCTACTGCGGACTCCTTCAGGATGTCGACGTCGAAGACCGAGGACGGTGTGGGGACTAAGCAAATGAGGCGGACTTTAGATGCAGTTTGGCGGGAAGACGCGTTTTGGCGAGGTTCAAAGCTCGACAACGCGCTTTGGCAAAACACAACACACAACAATGAACAGAAGCTCTCAGCGTGAGGTGCAGCCAAGACAACCGAAGAATCTCCAATCAGCGCCTCCATCTCCGGTCTATTGCGGGGCAGCGCACAGTCACGGGAGGTCCAAATCTCGAAAAGACACCAGTGGGAGCCTGATAAGCAGACTCTTTACATTAATCACATCTTGCACATGGCCGGGAAGAACAAGGGAAAAGAAGGGGGGGGAGGAGGCGACTCCAAGGGCAAGGGGAAGGGGAAGGCAGATTCCGGTGAGGGGAGTAGCAGTGGCGGCAAGTCTGGTGGAAAGCTCAAAGCAGCAAACTCAATCAACGTATGAACAGCAATGGAACATTGATCATACGAAATTCGACAGACGAGATCAATTGAGTCTTGAGAGACCTGACTTCGTACTGACAATGGTTTAGGTCAGGCATATACTCTGCGAGAAGCACTCCAAGGCCCTCGAAGCGATTGAAAAGTTGAACGAGGGCAGCAAATTCGATGCAGTGGCTCGGGAATACAGCGAAGACAAGGCTCGCCAAGGAGGCAGTCTAGGCTGGAAGGCTCGAGGTTCACTGGTGCAGGATTTTGAGGTTGCAGCTTATGCTTTGGAACCTTCAACTTGCGATAAGCCCGTGTGGGCAGGGCCTGTCAAGACGGGACACGGATACCATATTATCATGGTGAGTCTTCGTTCTGATTCAACAGTTTTCGTTAGCCGGTGTGCAATTTTATTTTTTGATTTTTTTTTCCCACTTCGAGACATCTATTTGGAACAACAATCGATTGAGCCAAGGTTGCACTAATGCGAATCGATGGGTGACAGGTGGAAGGTCGGAAGTAAGGAGCGCGGGAGACGAGGAGAGGAAAAGGGGCTCGTGCATGCGACTTGAGGTTTCGAATGATTTCTTCAGGATTATACAAAGACATGTCAACTTGCCTCTGTGTGTATGTAGAAAGCACCTCTCATTTGCAATGCAAGGAAATGTTTCAACGGCAGCGAAAAAGGATGCAGAGCTAGCTCTTCAAACAGCCGTCCACGATTGTCTCCAATCTCCTCGATCCATTAGCGTGAGGCCTTGAAAAAATCAACCGGCTCGAAAGGGGTACCGTCGTATGCCAAGGCGGTGTGGATGCATCGTACCCTGCAGGTACCGGAAAGTACCTTCTTGCTCGCGTTCGCTTAAAGTCCCATTCTCGCAGGAGACCGTGTTCTTTTTTTAAAATAATATGAAATGCTTCAAAGCATCAAATCCGGGGTGTGGTTGTGAGTGAGTGAAATGACGACACATGGGCCGTTAAACCGGATCCGTCTCTGAAGCTGGTATATAAAAATTTTTCCTTTCCTGTGAGAATGTAAGAGTTGGATATGCACACAGATATGCAATACACAAACACGAGGGCGGTGAATGAGACGGTGATTTTGAGACCATGCCAGTCTAGAAAAATTCCCCGCAGCGAAACGGCCGGGCGACAATTAAAGCAGTTGGGAATGCACATTTTGTCGTCCGGGTCTCATTTCACAGGAGCGCCATGGCAATTTCTGCCCTCGACTGGCTGCTGGATGAAGCCCAAAATATGCACCTGTCTGCGGGCCTTCGATCGATCCATTGGCTCTGACTGAATCCCGTCCGTCGCAAACTGGGCCTCCCGCTAAGTCGAATGAAATTTCTTGTAACATACGGCGCACACTCCGAACAGGGAACAAAGCGCACACCCTCCGATCTTCTGCTTGTTATTATTTGCAAAATGCAATGAATGTATGAATGGACTAGTGAACGAATGAACCAATGCATATCCCTCCCTTGTCCCAGAGTATAGTTTGAGCATGGGTTCAGTCGTGGTAGCGGCATGGGTCCTTTAAAAAGATTCGCGTGTCCCTCTGGCTTTCGAACTTTTTTTTTTCTTTCTCAATCCTCTCAAACATCGACGCTCTTTTCGTCCCTCTCCAAAAAAAAGTTATCGATAACACTTCGTAATTTTTTCTTCTTCGACACTCATTCATCATCCACTTCTGCTTTTCAGCAATCACTCGCTCGGATTCATTAATCGTAATTTATATATTCCCATTCCATTCAAAATGAAGTTCACCACCATTGCTTTCGCCGCCGTCGCTGGCCTTTCTTCCATGGTTGCCGCCATCCCATCAGCTTCTGGTACCATCACCGCTGGCCCAGCCAACACCGCTACCGCTGCCGGCTATGATGCTGGATACTCCAGCACCCTTTCTTGCATCAACTCCTGCGGTGCCGGAAACGTCTACTGCCAGGCTCAATGTCAAGGTCTCCCAACGTATGTCGCATATAATCCGGCTCGAGGAAAATGTGTTGTTGTGACACAGACACTAATATCAAAAATAGTCCCGACGGCGCTGCTTTGAATGCTACCCACGACTGTGTCGCTGCCTGCCCACCTGGTGGCAGTGCTGCTGCTAACGCGTAAGTAATAAGCATCTGACTTGATATATCCATGATATTTTTGTCTAACGTTCTTTTTTTCAGTGCCTGGGCCAAATGCCAGGAAGCCTGTGTTTCTTCCTACTATTACACCGCCTCGGTCTCCTACTCCAGCTATGTCATTCCAACTGCTGCTGGTTTCTCCTCTAGTGGGGTTCCCAGCGTAGCCGTCGCCTCTACCTGTAAGTTGAAATTCATATTCCAAAAAAATAAATGTTATAAAGTACAGCCAATTAACTCGTTATATTTAGCCGCTGGTGCCGCTGCCCCATCTGGAACTAGCGCCAAGGCCTCTGGCGGAGCTTCCCAAACTGCCAACTCGACATCCCCAACCCAGTCTCCTAACGCCGGTGCATACGTCTCCACGAGCATGCCAATGATGGGAGCCGTCGGTCTCTTCTTTGCCGCCCTTTTCCTGTAAACATCCATCAGGATGTAGCAGTTAAGACATGGTGCAAGCATCTATCTATACACTCAGCAGACTACGTATACGACCCCAGTCTCGCTCCGCGTATGTACATCTTATTGGCCGTGTTCTATATTCTTTAACTTGTTGATAACTTTTTTTAAAAACTCTTTTACTACAAATTTATTTCATGATGGGGACAAAAAGGATATGGATCACGTCAATGACAAAAATTTTCCCAGATGAAATCTCTCCTAATCAGTGCTGTGGCTAAACTTGGTGATTGAAAGTAACCATATTTTCGTGTGAAATTGCGCTTAAACGTTCGCGTACATATTGTGATGCAGTAATACCGATAAAGATGCTTGTGCAAATTTCGTTTGCGGCGCGAGCGCGGATATGCGGAGATTATCTGTGGCGTTCGTGATCGGAGTATTTTAAGATGAAGCCATAGCTTGCGGTCTAATATAAGAATTAAAGTTCCTATAAAGATTCAATCCACTTTAGCTAGTCCTATGCAAAAGTGCCAGTGAAAACGCACAGCTTGCAAGAGACATCACGATAGGGGATTTTAACTGTGAGAGTGATCCTTACTTTCCCCAAGACAAATAAGGTCGTGCCCTGGCATGAGAGAAAAGCGTTCTAGAACATGTGAAGATTTCGTTTTGGAAATTAGTTTGAGACCAGCTCCCCCATGCTCTCCGGCGGCTGTGACCTCAAAACGGATCACAAAGTAATCGCAATGATTAACAAGAATGCTAGCCGAAGGAGGGAACCAACCTCGCCAGGTCGCCGTTAACCAGCCCTGCATCACGAGCCAAGCGTGCTCGGAGCTATGACATCGAAGATATAACCAGGAGCTTTATTAATTACAGTATTAAATGACAAAGACACGCCATTTTGCTCGCCAATTGCCTTTACGAATCCAACAACTTCTCGCACTTCGTTCGCGCCGTGGTTGGTTTTTTTTTTTTTTTTCGCCGCCGCGCCTGGCCAAGATGTTCAAGATATGACGTTACCACTCGAGCTCTCCGCTCCGGGGTTTTTCTTGCCCCCCGCTTGAAAAGCTCAGAGCTGCGCAGAATAAGCTCCCAGATTGTCGAACGAGTCAGCCGTTCATGAGGTGATTCCTCTATCTATAAAACGTGGGCTCGCGCGCATCGTTCTGATCCGAGCTTGATTTTACGTAAACCCAACGTCGCACAACGCAACTCGAAGCTTTCCTCGATCTCTACTCTACCGTTATCTTTGAATAAACTCAAAGGCAGCTCTCATAAGCTCACTGACTCTAAAGAAATCCCAAGAAGAGAATTTTAAAAGCATGTCTTCCGCTGAGCATACCGCGAGCCACGGACGTGGAGGTACAATACACTCGCAAACTTACGTATCCGGACGTTTGAACTCATGCTAAAGCTCTACATTCCTAGGTGCTGGCAATATCACCCCAGATAACACAGAATACGTCGACGGCGGCATCGTGCGCACCTCAGCTCCATCAGGAAACTACTCCACCGGTCGTGGCGGCGGCGGAAACGTCGGTCACAGTGATGCCAGCCCGGACGCTCATGACATTATCCCAGAAAACGCACGACATGAAACGCCACCTCCCGGTCAAGGCCACGCGGTTTCCACTGGCGTTAGTTCTTCCCCTTCCGCTTCAATATACCCTTCCTAGTACATTTATTAACCATCTTGATATTTATAGCGAGGCGGCGGTGGGAATATTGTCCTCTCCGAGGATGAAAAGGAGCAGCATCACCATCAGGGTCTAGCTGACAAGATCAAGGACAAGCTCTTTCACCATACCAAATAAATCAGATACCCGATAATAGAGTGTTTTATTACATCTTACTTTGGGAAATGGTTTCAAGTCGGTCGTGTTTTCATCACTTATACCCTAGGCCAAGGGTGTCGTATGTGTGTATGCCTCATCCTCATTCGTTCCTTTTAGATGAGCAAAGCTTTTCTATAGCTGTAATAGAAGATAAATAAAACGCTCCAATTCCCAAACCAACCCGTCCCAAATAATACAGATACCATCAAAATAGAGTCATAGCGTTGGATTCAGCCAGCTCTTCAAGTCTAGTCAAAAATCATCGTATAACAAGTCTACATCTCCCAGATCTTCTTGGGCAAGACCAATGCACTCCTGTCGTTTCGTTTGTAAAACTCCACAAGCTATTGTATGAAAAGAAGCCCCATCAGTTCTCCGCACTTCAAATCTCGATCAAATAGAAACCTTTAGAAGAAAAACTTACCGCAACAGCCGTCTTCTCCGGCGCATCCTCATGAACGAAATGCCCCACCTCCGGCAGAACTAACAACTGATACTTCCCCTGCATTTGCCCAATAATCAACTCCTTATCCAACCTATCCGTCCCCGCCAAAATGAGCAACTTCCCCCCCTTCGCCTCCAAAAACTTCCTACTGAGTCCGACAAACCACCCCTCCCAGAACGGCTGCGTCTGCCCCAAATCCGTCCTCCACTGCCACGGTCTCCCACCGGCCTTCGCAGCAACAACCGTATCGTTCCCACCCCCGCTTCCGCTCGTATAATCGTACAGCAAGGCAGGTACCGAAACCCTCGCGCTCCTACCGTTCCTGATAGTCCTCGATCTAACATGCCATTCAATCCCCTGATTCAAACTCGAAAACCCCACCGGTCTCATCATCAGATAACTCTGCATACTTTGCAGCGCATCCATGGCGCTTCCCTCAACCACATCTAACACCGCATAGGCCAGTAATTTATCCCCCAGTAATCCCTGCTTTGCTACATCCGTTATAACAGCCCCGCCGAGACTATGTCCCACGAGAACGACATACGGCATTGTATCCCATCGTAATTGTTCCGCCGCGGCTTGTAGCGCTTCGTGCAGGTCTTGGGATAGTGTGGAGAGACTGAAATCCAAGTCGTTGGCGGTACTGGTGCCGCCGTGGCCGCGGGCATCGAAGGAGAAGATACCGGCTTCCGGCAGGATTTTACGGATTTCGGATGCTAGAACAGCGAAGGAGAGGCCGGAAGAGCCTGCTCCGTGGTGGGTGACGAATAACGGACCTGAATCGGTGTTTGGGGTGTAGTAGGCGTTAAAGTGGGAGGTAGGGCTCGTAGAAGGTGTGAGGAGGAGGTTTTCAGAGAAGTGATGGTTCCAAGGGATCGGTTCAAGGTTGTTTTTTCGGCGGATAGTCCTAGTAAATAGAAGAAAAGTTCAGGTATCGTCAGCATTGTACCAATTGAGTGAGTGGTTGCGCGAAATCTTCCTGTAAAAAAACGCCCGTACCATGTTCATGGCGCTGGTGGTGGTGGAGCTGCGAAGAAAAGAGGACACACACAATTCCGGTCTTGAGGATGGTGGCGCTATGATTGTGGACGTAGATGAAGCGCTAGAAGCAGACGAAGAATCATCTAGAGGCGGGTCAGGATGGTCTTCATCGTTCTCGCCGTATACGTCGGGAAGGTCATCATCGACGTCTAGCTCTTCGAGCTCTTCTGGAAGAGAGCCTAACGGGTGAGGGGGCATTGCAGGGAGTTTTGCAAGCTTTGCCTTGAAGAAGTCTCTCTCCAAGGCGCTCATGTTGAATTTATTTGCATGGCATGTAACGAATACGAATTGGCGCAGATGTTTGGAATCGGAGCGTATTGAAAGTGTCGAGGAAATCAAGCTGACAGTCGAAGCTTTCAAGATATTTAAATTGCGTTGACGTCAATCTTGCAACAACATCCAACGCAGCATTATTCTCTGAATCTCAGCATTCACGGCAGATTATAGCCATCGAAATGATCAAAACATTAACAAAGGTCTATTCGCTTTTGTTCAAGTTTTATTCGTAAGGCATGATGGTAGCAATAATAATACAAGTGTAGCAGAAGATATACATCATAACAGAAAATAAAATAATATGCAAGAAGCGGTCCCATATCCAACCCAAATTCCCCCAAACATTCGATATCTCTTTGTCATTAAACCATTAGCTCGAAAAATAAAATAGCTATCGTGAGTTCCAATATAACATGTGGTTCAATCAAGTCAAAACTGTCCATTCGATTCTACTTCTTCAAAGTTCCGTCTCTTGGTCTTCGGCTCACCGAGGTACATATACTAAATGAAACTTATCAGCATCACGATAAAGCTACTTCCCAGTTAAAGACTTTATACATACCGAAGGGATTGCAGCAAGTGCACTAAAAATTGCCAAACTCAACGTTAACCAACCCCATCCGAGGTTTTGCCTCATAAATCCAGCTATTATCACAATTCGTCAGTTGTCAAACCACCAATCAAGCTTTGAACAAGATAGTGAAGACTTACACCACAGAGGTCCGACAGTGGTTCCAGCAGCGTATGCCAAATTACCCAGCCCGTAACTTTGCGCAAAAGCACCATAGGGGCCAAAAACACCCGGCTTCTCTCTCTCAATGTGTTCGACAGTAAGGCTCATTTCCGCATACGCCGGTACGAATACCAAACAATGAGAAAGACCGACACCCAATAGGCACACCCAAAGTAGCACCTGGCTTTCAATAGACGGGTCATCCGTGAATCGGCACAGGAAGATGCAAATCGCCATGGAAAGGCAGCCGGTGACGACACAGGGTGTAGCTCCGATCCGGTCACTCAAACGGCCAGCATGTGTCGAAAAGAAGTCACCAAAGACTACAACAGCGAAAGAAAGTCCGGCGAGAGTTGAAGTATACCCGAAAGTCTCCTTCGTGTGAAGTGGGAGGACAGTCTCGTAGCTGGTCATAATAACCGCCTCAACGAATGATATGAACACAGCGGTTACTAGACGCGGCGATTGGATGAGTGTGATAATGGGGTGTGCATGTGGCTGTAAGTCAAAGTTGGGGCCATCATCTACCGGTGGGAGAAGTTGTTGTCGAGGGTCATTAGGGTCAGTGTCTAGGAGCACCCATTTGACTGCGTCCTTCTTTTCGATAATCAGGATTCGCAGAATGATATCAATGATGACCTAATAACTATTAGTCCGCGTCCGTTTACGGCTTAATATTGAATAAAAAACTCACCATTACGACCATGCTGATAAAAACCCAATCGTAACCGAATCTATCGTAGATGAATCCAGAAATCGATGGAGCACCTACAAACCCAATGCTCATAGACATACTATCTCACCATGTCAGTCAACTGGCTTTCTACGCAATCTTTGCGGCAAGCTAGCTTAACTTACGCGACTAGCCCGAGACTCTCGCCTGCATTGGAGCTTCCCACGGTGTCGATGACCAGAGCCAAACCAACACTCCATATACAAGCAGTTGCTAGACCCTGAATGAACCTTGCGAGGCACAAAAGCTGAACCATACTGCTAAACCAGAGCATCAAAGTTCCACAAAGGAGTAGCACGAGACCTGACATTAAAGGCCACCATCGATTTCGGTAATGATCTTATCGAAGGCAATACAAAATTAGTAAAGCTGCTTGTCGGTAGTAATTACGTAATTCCCAAAGTTATCGCTTACCAGCAAGCCATCCAAAGGCGGCTATTAAACAAGATATTAGCTCAATATTACATCGAGGGAGATATCGTAGTATTCAGAACGTACGTGATCCGAGAGAGAAACCAAGACCGTAGACTGCTAGTAATATCGCCAGCCACTTTTGAACTGGGTAGATTTTATGTTAGCCTTCAGCCGCTTGTAATTCCGCTATTTTGACTATCTTCGTGGACTCGTGAAAATACCTTCATCTTCAGGAATACCACCCCGTTTCTCGAGGGTGAACGGAAATACGCTGTGCAATTCCTGTTAACAATCCCTTTCCAAAGCGAAAATATCGGGTGCGAAGCAGAGGTAACCTACGGCACTATACATCAACAACGCTCCGGTTAGCATCTGCAAGCTGAAATCAATGACGAACGCCGCACTGCTTACCAATGCATCCATACAACAACACGTCCACGAATATCGCAAAGCAAACGCTAAAGATGATGAACCCGTTCGACGACCGAAAGCGCCAGAAAGCCGGCGGTTTCTCTTCGTATTTCCCCATTTCCAGCAGTTTGAGGGGATATTGCTAAAAAAAATCGGAGAAGGGAAATCGAGCCAATGTTGCTAAAATTTGGGGAGCTGAGGACCGCTCTCCAGTCAGGCCCTGCTGACTGACTGGCTATTGAAGTTGGCTAAAATTAAAAGTACGCTAACCGAACAGTCGCGGAAAGCAAGGGCGCTGATAGAGCGATCGGGGAATTTGGTCCAAGAGAAAATCTTTGAGGGAATAAACCTCCTGAAAAAAAAAGAGGCTGGAAGAGAAGAGAATATATGTGTAACTGACGAAATCCAAAAGCCTTCAACTTTTTTGGCCGTAGTTGTCGTAATATGCAAAGAATCGATCGAAGCAATACTTGTGAAATTCGAGCTTCCTAATTCGCCAAAAACTCGACAATAATCGAACGAGAAACAACAGCAGATGTAACTGGTCGTACCACTCGTTCCGATACGTGTCCAAAAGATTGCCGTCCAAAGAGAAGAAGAATACGCAAGACGAGAAAGGGTGGTTGAACAAAAACACGCCCTTGGAAGTTTGGTGATTCTATGATGGGGCCAAACCAGCTCTTTAGATATAAATCGACATGATCGAAGCCCAATTTACAATTGCCGACTATCAAAGCTAAAGCCAACTAAGAATGCGGAACCCCCTTCGTCGGCATGCACAGGCTGCACGGAATTACTGGTGTCGTAGCTAGCTTGTTTGACACGGAAAGTGATCACTAGTACCCTGACTTCACCGAAATGGCGCCATGAAATTCATGAGGCTGCGACGGAGAATTAATTGAAACCACTAGCGAGGAGAGAAGTAGGGGTAGGCGGTACGGCCCAAGATGATAGATTGGGTAGCTGCGTAGTACAAAGCTACCCGTTATCACTATTTGGTTTGGGATTCCGAGAACGTTAGATATCCAAATTGCCCGTTAGATACTCTTCTTAACCGTTGAAGTCTTTCGCGCCCGTGAGAATTTTTATCTCAAACCTTCTGAGCAAATCTCGATTGGGAACGACCGAGATACTCATTCTCGCGCTCAATACGAAATAAGAATTCCTGCTAATGTTGCTTGGAAGACCTGATATGCAACCCCTCATCAGACTTGCTTCTAGCGAATCAAAACGCCCGATTCCATCACAAGATCTCCATCCGAATTCTGTTTTGTTTTTGCCGTGCAGACGAAAGTTGCAATCGAATCGAGCGTTCAAGAGGGCCCAGATCCACAGCATCCCTGCCCCGGATCTTGGATATCCTGGCCCTTGCAGCAGAGCACACCGATTCGGGCTCATTGGCTCTCTGAGCTCTCTCAACTGGTGTTGGCCAGATTTATGCCTTATCCACTCGTTACGATTACTTGCCGGGAGTTAGCCTTTTCGAAAGAATAAAATTACGACGCCGGGCGGAAGGTGGAGGACTTGAGACATCCTTGGAGGTCATGTTGACGACAAATGCAGCAAGGCGGGGTTCTTGAAAAGGCTAACGTCGAACTCCAGTTTTTTTTTGTTTTGATATCGGAACTGTCAAGATACTTGCTCAATCGATCGTGTTTCTACAGGAAACTTTGTGTCAACTCTGGCATTTGCTGATGGAAATAGAATTTTCAATCATGGGTTCCCTGCGCAATCAGTCGCCGATACCAGCCCAAACAAGTATTTGCGTACTTTGATATGGTAGCATGTTCAGACACTAGCACACCATATCAATGGTAACGGGAACTGAAGTCCCCGTAACCTAATTGAAGCCTCTTTTGCGATATATTTGAAGCAGATCACTGAATATTTTTGGTGTGTGCATCACGAGCCGCCTGCTATGGTTAGCTGCCGTCAAACTAGAGCCCGTTTCCAAAAAGCAGAATTTTCAATTGCGCGCACGCGACAAAACACTAAATGTATTGCTACAATTACTAAATCCAAATACTTAGATTCGCAATTTTCGCGCACATGTGCCGAATTTTTGCCTCGTGATAATATAAACCTAATAATAACGATACTAGAGGACTACTACTATAGTATTCTAATTGCGAACCGACCGACCAAAGACCAAGAGCGATGGCAACAGAGCTCTGGGGTAAATGATACTACTCTGGCTGTTCAGCTAAGTTTAGGTTTTTAGCCGATGTACCCTCTCGGTCTTTGAGGTATTCCAAACCATACGCTAGTGATTGGAAACTAGGTTATATAAGTACCTAGCTTATTATAATCTAGAAAACAAGCGTGAGCTCAAATTTCACGCGAATGGAGTGCACTGCTAATCTCTGCGGATCCGTCGAACAACACACATATATATCAGAGGAGCCATATGTTGCCATTTGATATAAAAGGAATAAATTCGAAAATTTGAATAAAATATACAAAATATAGGCTTTATGTACATGATAATATACATTTCAAAAGATGTCAGATGCCTGAGATTCTAAAAAAAAACCAGACCACCAAAAACCCCTCTGAGTATAATCTAACACCAATACTCAACTTTTTAAATACGCTCAGCTCGGGCAAGCATAGTTGGTACAAGTATTGGCTACACACGAGCCAGTAATCTTGATACCACTAAATGTAAGACTCTGACAACTCCCACTACCGCAGACCAAGTTATAAACTTTGGCACTGGAGTTCACGGTTCCCGTGATATTCTTGTAAGTAATATTCTTGACCAAAACACCATTCGTAATCGCGGTACCACCATAGTTTTGCTCAATATCGATGGCGGCGAGGGTGACTCCGCTGACGACAATGTTTTCATAGGTGATGTTTTCGACGGTACCTTCGCCACCAGAGTCTGTCTTGATGCGGATTGGTGTTGTGTTACCGACGACAGTACAGTCCTTGAATCTATATTACGAAATATCAAGCGGTTAGTAGCCGACTGAGTTTTAAAAGTCCAAGCCTAGCCGTAAATAAAAGCGGCTGGAAACTAAACTAGAGTTCATTGAACTCATAAATTTATACTTACGTGATATTCTCGGTGATATGGGTACCACTAGAACCACCTCCATCGATCGATAAACCGTGACTGCCATTGCAATAAGAGTTCGAAACCGTAACATTATTACTATCCGAGATGACGACGCAGTCGTCCTGGTTATACACGGTGACATTGTTGAAGACGGTATTGACGCAATTCGCAACGTCGAATCCATCGGTGTTATGTGCAGCGGGTTTACCGGCGCTGATAGAGTTTGCAGCGTTACCAGCCTTGACGTCGATGTAGATGTTTTGGAAGGTGGTACCTGTGCAGCCGTCGACGTCAAGGGCATGGGTGGGTGGGTTCAAAAAGTACAGATCGGAGAATAAGGCGTTAGTGGTGGCGATTTTGACCATATTCCCGGGTTTGGGATTCCCACCGTTACCTAACCCATCCCAGTAAGATGGACCGGAGCCGTCAATGATTGCTCCGGGTGCGCCCTTGACGGTGATGCCAGTGCCGGTGATTGACAGTGGTCTGAAGCCATTATTTGGAGTGATACCCCAAGTTGTTCTTCCTGCGAATATAACAGTTGCGCTGGGTTTGAGTGCGGTCAGATTGATCGAACTGCTGACAGGTGCTGCGATATTGGATAGGGTGATAGTCATGCAATTTGCCTGTGCTGAAGAAATTTGCGAATAAGCGGTGATAAGGCATGCAGAGCCGGTACCACCAGCAGCTGTAGTAGTCGCTTTAGTTGTGGTTGTCGTCGCTTTTGTGGTTGTTGAAGGAGTTGTAGCCGCCTTGGTGGTGGTGGTCGTTGATTTTGTGGTGGTCGTTGCAGCACCTGTAAAGATTCGAATGTTGGTTCATGCGCTATGTCATTCCTTCGAAGGAGTCCTCTTTGTTGAAGCAGGACTAAATGGAGAAAACCCTTACCTGGAAGACATTGATAATAATACTACAAAGTAGCAGCGACGATTCAGCCATCCTGTAATATTTAAAATTGAAGATTTGCATGACAGCAAGTAATCATGCGAAAAGACATTATATACTCACGTCGTTTCCGTACTGACAAGTAGTTCCAGACATACCTAGATGAATAAGTTAGTTAATTCTAACAATAATTTTATTCACAGAAACCCCACAAGCTTACAGGTAGTAGGTCCAGTCCAGCCAATACCACCGCACTGCCCGTAGATAGTTTGCTGAGCGAATGTTCCTCCTACACTTGAGAGTGCGAAGAGAATAAGTGACGACCGCATCCTTAAAGGACGTCTCAACGTAAACGAGAACCGATCAATTGGAATATATTATCCTCCTTTGATTTTAGAAAAACCACTTCAGTACCTATGCCTGGAGGATCAATATCGCCAACTGAAAACCAGGAATACAAGAGAGATTCCTCTATTTATATACTCAAATGCCCGTAGTCAATATATATAAGCCGCGGTCAAAATTCCATTCGGTCTATTTTAGTATTATACCTATACACACGGTATAAATTTTATATTCGAAAGTCTGGATACACCACTCTCGAGATCGGAACAAGAGGCCGCGTTCCACGGTTACACCCCCTAACTGGAGATCCGCTATAAGGCTAAATTCAAAAGAAGCCGAAAATTCGGCTTCATATGCGACGACATCTCAAAAGAGCTCGAGCATCGAGACAATGAATTAAAGCTCAGCACTTTATTAAAGTACGTAACGTAAACGGTTGCACTTAGCCTTATTGATCTGTGCTAGATTCCACGGGTCAGAACCCGGTGCGTAGAGCGGCTCGTCCCGAAAAGGAGAACGAATGATATACGCATAGATAATTACAGTTATGTAGGGGGGAGGTATATAATAAATCAATTGATAAAATAAGAACTCTATGAACTTCGAAATAGAAACCGGGGTAATTTACAGGGAGGGTGTCTATCCGCGCGTGACGGGAAAATGTCGTCCGCTTGGCTTCATTATGCAAAGCCAGGTCGGGTGAAACCTCGTCAAAGCTTGTTTCTGAAAGAAGTAGCGAGCGTTGGGCTTGGTGTGTGTAAAATGCCTACTTCAGTAGTTGTCGCGGAAACTAGGGATACTGGTGTGCATCTTGATTCAAATCCGTCCCATACCGACGGGGTACTTGGATAGTATAGCCTGAATGCTGGTTATTGCCTAAGAGCAGACGATATACTGTCATGTTTAAAGATTTGATCGATGTTGATATCTTGTTGCAACGATCTAAGTTAAGTTTGGCTCGCTAACGAGCGTTCAGTTCGCCGTCAGGTCCACATTCGGCGGATTGTCGATCCCAGCGTTGATATTCCCGACGGAATATTCGAGCTCAAAAATTCCATACAATGAAGCCTGGTGATGCTACAATCATGATGAATCGGGGCTATCCGAAATTTATGCGATATCAAAATCATTGTAGCTATTACACATGATAGTTATAACCTCTGTAGCTAGGCTCGCTCAATCGATATCGAATATCTTATATGATGCACATCAACGAAAATCGCCCAACTAAGAGAATCCATGCAACCCTCAGAATAAGCTTCCGCCCAGCTCACCCAAGATCAATCAAGCACCGCCCAGCAAACTTCGGCTTGATAAACTCGAGCAACGGCGCTCCAAGTTTTCTCCACAATGTGACTTGGCGTGGTTTCGAATGTTCGGATGGAAATAATTCATCTCCGGCTGAAACCCAGGCGTACAACCGGGGATGAAACCATGGATCGGGAAAACCGGACCATGCATGATCCGTTAACTGTCTGTCTTAAGAAGTATATCTCGAATGTTCTCTCTTTGTATTGTGATTACACGATGATTTCATGATGCAGTTAAAGACCGAGTAATATGGGGAAAATAGAATGAGGATAGGCTGACCAGGCCGACTAGCGACATCAATTTTCACCGCACAGCGTTACTTTTCGATGTTAAATTTATAAATTTGAGTATTTACCTTGAGCAATGTATATGTAAAACAGCCCCGAGTGCACTTCTACGAAGCTTAAACTAAATCATGAGTGTATAATCTATAAAACTCTACCATTAGAAAATCCTTCCGAGTAGATAAACACAAATGATATTTAATATGATAAAAACTCTAAACTAAGATTCATTATAACAACTAAAAAAAAGGAACGCCCGAAATGCCCGCCTCGGGGACAAAATAGGATCTATAACGCTTTCTAGAATAAACAAAAACGCCGTATTCATGAAATATGAAGCGAAAGCCCTGTATATGCATGTATGTGGGTATGATAAAACAGCAGTCGACTCGCTAAAGCACTTTTTGTAAAAGAAGACCTTATATCTAGACCGTCGCAATCATGAATCACCAAGTAATCCTCCAAACCAAGCCATCGCCGTTTGCCCCTCAATTTGATAGAGTAGTCTGCCGGTTCACTGCCTTACTGCCGCCCACCGAAGGCTTTGGCCTTGTATGCAAAAGTGGTGTATTCTCGTCTTCATTCGCGGTGGATTTTGCGTCGCTAGTCGAGCTCAAGGAAGGACCACTTGGGGCGGCTGAAACAGGTGATTTAGACACCGCTTGTTTCTTCGCTCTCTTCGATGGTGTTGCCGCTGTCCTTGTTACTCCGCGTTTTCGTTTATTATCAGAACCTTCAGGTTCGAACTCGCTTTCGGAGTCCGACGGCGGCAAGGCGTCAGATTCTGGCTCATCCGCACTCATTACTTCGTCCACCTTTTGTTTCTTGAGAGGTGATTCAGCTTGGTCCTCTTCCTGTCGCTTCCGTTTTGGCTGAACCCGTCGAGGGCTGTCCTCGCCCACCTCGCTGTTTTCGCTGCCGCTAAAGATGATTTTCCTTCTGCTATTAGGAGATTTCCTCCGCCTTTCCTGAGGGGTCGAATCTTGCTTTTGTTTCTTGGGAGATGGGGTAACACCTGAATTGATTTGACGTTTGCGTTTGAGTGAAGAATTACTAGTCTCAGGTGTTTCCTGTTTCGTGCTCCTTGGTGTAACAGGCACTCTGTTTGTTGGTGTGGCTTTCGTGATCTCATGGGGAATAGACTCTTTCTTCGAGAGGAACCCTATCACCTTCGATATAACCTCTTCGTCTTCCTTTGGCTTCGTTTCCCCAACCTCAGCCAATTGGACAACAACATCATCACCGGCTTTTACAACGTCGTCCACCTTCTTAGCCTCCTCCGTCCTACCCTCCCGCACAAATTTCTCATATGAAGCTCTCTATTCTTCAACATTGAAAATTTCCTTCACGAGGGTATTTTTGATGAACTCTGCGACCATCTCCCCAGTCTTAGCAGGGTCCTCACTTGTTCCGCTAACGCTTGCGTCTAACATGAGCTTTGTTTTTGCAAGTTGGTTGATATTCTCCTCGATCGTGCCTTTGGATACGAGACGTGTGACGTGAACATCTCGTGTTTGACCGATTCTCCAAGCTCGGTCTTCGGCTTGTAAGTCATCGAATGGATTGAAAGAACTGTCAAAAATTACAACTTTGTTCGAGGCTGCCAAGTTAAGACCCACGCCTCCAGCTTTCGTCGACAGTAGAAACGCGGTCATGGTTTCAGAAACTGAAAAATCATCAATGAGTTCCTGTCGCGCGGCAACCTCTGTAGATCCGTCCAGTCGGGTGTATTGAATCTTGATGGTGGTCAAAACCCGTTCGAGGATATCCAAAACTTGGGTAAACTGGGAAAAGACGAGAACTTTGTCATTCTGCTCCTTGGCTTCGAGCAAGATGTCTTTCAAAGCGAGAACCTTGGCAGATTCCATCCACTCTTGATTCTGAAGTCTGTAATTGTAAATGGCCTTTTGGTATTTAAAACGACACCAGTCATCCAAACCGTAATCTGTCATCCAGGAAAGTTCCATAGCAATGGTTTCGACGTCATAATCTTCGGCACGGTAGTCTTTTTCATGCTTCTTGAGGGCATTAGCCATTTTGTAGAGCATGTCATCGGTGTAGACCCGTCTTGATAGCATGGGATGTATTGCAGCCTGCCGCAATCTCATCAATAAACTAACTTTAGACTCGGGTTTGGTCTCTCCATCCTCGTCTGACGTCGCAACAGCGGATTCCAGCGTCTTTTTGTAAACTTCTGCTTGGATTGGTGTGAGATCAACTTCAACCACGTGCTGAAATTTCCTGGGAAGATCTTGTAAGACCTGTTGCTTCCTTCGCCGGAGAACAAATGGGGTCATCATAGCCTTGGCTCGCTTGATTCGCTCGTGCGAAAGCAGCTTGTTGGCAGCAGATACATCATCGGACGTCGTGGCTTTGTATTTGAAAACATTTTTGAGGTGATCACTCTTGCCATCGAAAACATCCGGAAGGATAAAAGATAAAAGGTTGATGAGTTCGCCCAAGTTGTTTTGAAGTGGTGTTCCGGTTAACAGCACCCTAGATCCGATTTTCAGTTTGGAAATATTGTTCGATCTACCAGATGTATTGTTCTTCAACTGATGGCCTTCGTCAAAGATGCCAACTTTAAATTTCCATTGTTTCAAGAAGTGCATATCAAGCTTCGTGTGGTGACTGGTTCCCTGGAAAGTGCTATAGGCGACGATGAGAACGTTAAAGTCGGGGTTCTCTTCCAACGCGAGACGTATGGATCTTCTCTCCTCCAACTTTCCATAATACGGCTCGACTTTTAGTGACGGACAAAATCTTTGGAACTCCCGGATCCAGTTTTCGATTGTTGAAGGTGGAACGACGACAATGTGGGGGCCTGTTATTCCCTGTTCGAGGAGGAGAGCGAAAAATGCGATGACCTGACAAGTTTTCCCGAGACCCATCTCGTCGGCGAGGATGCAGCCAAGTCCTTGATCGTAGAGAAGCTTCAACCATTGGACACCCAGAATTTGGTAAGGTTTTAGCTGCATGTTCTCCGCCATCAGCTTTGGTTGTTCGTTCATCAACGATTTCATGCCTTGAGAAAGACCAGAGTGACCCGGTATGGGGCTAGTGCCACTTTCACCCGGTGCAACGATATCCAACCCTTCGGTGGAATCGGCATTGCCTCTGACTTCCCATCCCTTCATGCCATCTTTGATGATCTGACCCAGCCGCTGGCACTCTTTGAGTATAGAGTCGACAGCTTTGAATCCCTTCCAGGTCTCCAGACACTGGTCCATAATCTTATCGCCTATGTTTTTAGGTTTCGCAGTCTTTCCAGTCTTGGCTTTGGGGTCGACAATCTCGCGAATTTCCGATAGATGAGAGAATGGACGGTGCGATAGAATGATTTCCGCATTCTTTTCGTCAGTGAAGGACAAGTCGACGAGTCCGGCAACGTCGGTGGAATTGATGAAAGCCAGGATATCACCCTCAGTGGTCGAACGACTGGAGCGCTTGGCCTCAGGTTCCTCCTCAACCTCATGCTCTTCCTCCTCCTCCTCCTCTTCGGACGATAGAACCACCACAGCTTCCGGCTCCTCATCGGATGATTCAACTCGCTTTCTGTTCTTCCCAAGAACGAGTCTGCGCCTTGGTGGCTTTGGAGGGGATGCGACACCCTCGTTCGAGGAATGTGATTGCAGAGATGGTTTGGTGGGTGAACCGGCACCGAATTGCGAATACTTGTCTCTGATTGTCTTTGTGGGACGGTGCTGTGTTCGTCGCGACTTCATGGTTGGCTCCCTGTCGTCGTCGATAACAATTACATCCGGAGGCGCGCTCTGGAGGTCGGCGAGATGTTCGATCGTCTTGTCGTACGCTCCGCTGTGCTGAATGAGAACATCGACCACGGTGGCCATGTCGAGATTTGGATAGACCCGCTTAACTCTGGGGATGAGAGAAGCAGGGTCGTATCCCAGGTCAAGCAATTGCTGTTTCTGAAGAGCCAGTTTGGCTCTCTCGTAGACCTGGTTGCTGTCCTGGACAGCCTTTACGATCTTCTGCATGGCTTGGACGGGAAACTCCTTCCTGAGTCGTTCGACCAGAGAGTTCGACTCCGAGAGGTCGATCACTCCCGTTATGCGAGGGAGGATCGGACCTCGCTGGGGCAGGGCGGGTCGGCTCTGGGCCTTTAGGTGGTTGGCCTTGAGTTTGGCCACATCTGCTGCGGCAGCACTCCAATCCGGCCTCTTGCCGGGATTGAAAGTGAACTGCCCAGCGTAGCTTCGCATGTTGGCGATAGGGTCCGGCTTCCGGATTGGTGATTCCGGAACCCGGAACCCTCCCGGGCTTGTGATGGATGAGGTGCTCGGGCTTAGCTTTGGGCGGGACTGATAAAAGGTGGTTGCTGAAGTGTTAGCGAAGGGTGTCTTGATCTTGTCTTCGCCCTCGTCAGAGGAGGATCCCGCGTAGGGGACTTCTCCGTCGTCGTCCAGGTCCACCTTGATGACGTAGGATCGTTTGGCAGGGGGAGTCGGAGTTGAGAGGAGGGAGAGAGCGGGAGCCGATGATCTGGGTTTGATGGGGGATTCCTTGATGATTATGGGAGAGCTGGCGGCGACCTGGACGACAGAAGCCGGAGTGGGAGTGGGAGGCATCCTGGAGTTACGAGAGGGAGTGATGGTGGTGGTGGTGATGATTTGGGTTGGGATGGTGTTTGGGAGAGGGATATGTCTGGAGGAAGGGGTTGAAGGGCCGCCGACGAGTTGGGTTGGGATTGTGGCAGGAGGAGAGGAAGACATGGTGATATCATCCTCGTCCAGGTAGTCGTCGTGGCGGAAGGGAAAAGTTGGAGGGATGCTTACGGGGAAGGTTGCCTCGTCGCTGAGGAGGCCCTGAGGTTGCTGGAGGTGGTGGTGGCTAACATCGGGCTCGGCCCAATGCTTGAGGCGCTTTGGAGAGCGCCCTTTCATCTCATCGGATGATGAATCCATCCTATTCATAATTGACATGTATATTAGCAAGATATATTATTATTATTACGGTGGCGATGTATGTCGTACCAGATGGCAGTAGGGGGGGGAACGTTTGTTGGAAGGGATGGTGATGACGAGGAGAAGAGCGTAAGGTCGACTTTATAGATGATGGTCTCTTAGAACGAGAGTGTTAAGATTCCCTCCCTCCCTCTTCCTCACACGCACAAGAAACTCAGGAGAGAGCTTGCGCAGACGAGCGATAACAGTAGTTAAACCAGTTCCAGCGGGCGTTCCTTGGAGCAGACGGAGCAAGTTGTCGTCATCTATAAACTATAGCGAGGAGGTTGCAGTAGCCGTCGTTGGAGTCATCCAGGAGAATGGGTGTTACAGTTGCAACAGAGTAAATATTATTACTAATTATGAAAATAACTAGAGAATTGTGTCTATATGAATATATATGATTATAAGCTTATCGTAAAGGCGAAGAGAAACTATCACGAACAGCAGCAGCAGGAGGAGGAGCGGGTGGAGGATGTGTGTATTTCGGGGAGACGAGAGAGGCGAGAGAGAGGCAACCAAAGACGCAGAGTGGCAGACACTGAAATGAAATATAAAAGAATAAATTCTGACTGATCAACAACGAGAAACACGCGAATCCCCTGTCCACTCACTAGAGTCCAAACCGGATCCCGGGAACCAATCAGATGCCCCAAATCAGATCGGACGAGCCTTCCGAATCCGCATCGGGAAATCATATTGACCCCGGCAAACCTCTCCACGCGTTTCCTCCTCAATGCAATCCTCCACCAGCATATAATATACATCTCCCAATCAATCGATGAATCATGGCCACCCGTCGCAACGTCTCCAAAGAGGAAAAGCAGCCCGAAGATGCCTCCGCCTCCCTTCCCGCCGTCCTCCCTCGGGCCATGCAAGCCGAAAAGATGAAAAACAACCCCGGTCCCGCCATTCCAAAGTACAAATCTCTCACAAACTTCATACCAACAAACATATACCTGTCCTAATGTATAAATGTTATATAGTGACGTCCTATTCAAACTCTTCGGCTTCACCCTAGCAATGCTCATCGGTCCCATAGGCTGCTACTACCTCTCCACAAACTACATCTTCCCCGGCAGCACCGTTCTCGGCGCTTCCATCGCTGCCGTCATGGCCAACGTCGTCCTCTTCGCTTTCGTCATTGTCGCCATGAGAGAACCTGACGATGATTCGCCTGATTCAAGGAAGAATAAATAATCCTATTATAATCATAGTACATATAATACATGATAATATCATTTTCGCTTATTGTATATACTTAGGTGTATATATGGTTCTTATGGGTGTTTTGGCGTTTGATTCTTAGTCAAATTACATGCAGTGATATCACATCACTGGTATTAATTTACAGATATAAAATTCGTAACGGCATCATATTTTTCCTCGTACTGATACTATACTATACTATATAATATATATATTACACAATCTTATAGAAAACTTTTGTTCAATCAGATCATTCTCGTACACGCACATTACAAATTACCTCTTCCTTCCCCAAACAGCTGCCTATTCTCCATCAATATTTTCTTTCAGTATGAAATAGTATTTAATGATGGGTGGGCATCTCGGTCTTTGCTCTAGTGGCAACTGCATCCTCAGCTCTCCAATGCGAAGTCACAGTCTTCAACTGTGTGTAAAACTGCAACCCGTGCCTTCCATAAAAGTAGTTAGCATTTCCAGCGATCGAAGCCTTGTTACCTATATTTCACCCATAGTCTATCAGCACCTCGATTAAAACCAGACAATATAAATGTAGGGATAACTTACCGGTGAACGAAAAACTCGTAGCCAATGGCACCGGAATGGGCACATTGATCCCAACCTGTCCCGCCTCAATATCCTTCTGGAACCGTCCCGCCGTCGCCCCGCTCTGTGTAAACACCGCCACACCGTTACCGTACTTATTCGCATTGATCAATTCGATCGCATCCTCCAATGTATCCACATTCAGACACACCAAAACCGGTCCGAAAATCTCCTCCTGATAACACTTCATCCCCGTTGTCACGTTCGCCAAGATGGTCGGGCCCACGAAATTTCCGTTCGGGTATTTCTCAGGCTTATACCCCCTCCCGTCCAACAACAACGTCGCACCCTCCTCAACTCCGCTCTGAATCAACCCCTCGATCTTTTCCCGCGCCTGCGGTGAGATAACAGGCCCCAAATCCGCGCCTTCCTCGAACCCGCCGTTGACATTCAACTGCGCCGCTCGCTTGGCAATTTCCGGCAGCCATTCCTTCGTCTCACCCACCATCACGAGCGTGGAGAGCGCCATACACCTCTGTCCCGCGGCACCGAACGCCGCACCAACGATCGAATTGATAGTGTGGTTCTTATTCGCATCCGGCATGATGGCCGCGTGATTTTTCGCGCCCAAATTCGCCTGCACTCGCTTCCCTTTCTCGGATCCTCGGGTGTAAATATACTGTCCCGCCTTATCGCTCCCCACAAAACTGATAGCTTTAATCCTGGGCTCGTCGATGATGAAATCCACAGTCTTGGCCGCGCCATGAACGATATTGATAACACCGGGCGGGAACCCAGCTTCCTTTGCCAATTCCGCGAGAATCATAGAAGCACCGGGGTCACGTTCCGATGGCTTCAATATGATACAGTTACCCGTTATCGTAGCAACGGGGAGACACCACAGTGGGATCATGGCGGGGAAGTTGAACGGACATATTGCCGCCACGACACCGAGAGGTTCGCGGTAACTCCGCGTTTCCATATCTTTGCTAACTTCCAAAACCTCGCCGGTGAGTTGCGTGGTGATGCCGCATGCTGTTTCTGCGACTTGAAGACCACGTAGGACGTCACCCTTCGCGTCGCCGAATGTTTTGCCCTGTTCGAGAGTTATACTCGCGGCGAGACGGTCCCAGTGTTGTCTTATCAGGGCGACGAATTTGAACATGATTTGCTGACGGTGGAGGAGGCTCGTGGCGCGCCATGCCGGGAAGGCCTTTGCGGCGCTGTCGACGGCGGCTTTGAGTTCTGCGTCGGTGGACTGGGGGACGCGGGTGACGAGGTTGTTGGTGGCGGGATCGTGGAGATCGATCCATTGGGTTGCTTTGGATTCGACGAATTCGTTATCGATGAACCATTTTGTGTTTGGCGGGTTGGCGATTTTGTCGTGGGTCATGGGGTAGTCGATTTGTTGTGCAGCCGCGGCAGCGGGTTTGAAGTGCTGGGCGGTGGCGGTGAGACGCCGAACCGCGGTTTGGGTTGCGGTTTTGGAGAGTGGGGCGGCCATTCTGAGGGTTGTCGGGGCGGTGTGGATTGTTGTTGGCGTTCGGAGAGATGTGAGGAGGGAGCGGGAGAGGATTCTTCTCGCTGCCATCTTTTTGAATTGAAGTTTAATTAATTTAATTTCGAGATGGGGAAGCTGGAAGAAGGGGGAGGTTGGGGAGGGGGATTGTCCGATAGAACGGAGAGGATGGTTTGTGGGGACGAAAAGCTTCTTAAAGGACGGCGGCGAACAGCGCTGTGGACCGTTAGTAGCCGAAAACAGACTGCACCCAATAGCTAATTGATAGGAAGCAGCTAGCTTGGAGAGGGAGCTCTGGAGAGTTTTCTTCAATCGATTGATAATAGGGGGCTCGATTGATCCCTTCGAGTTAGTGCTACCAAGATTTCTATCGTGAAGTAGCTGGCCGATATAAAAATTTTAAGCTTCGAGCTTCGGGCACGCTGCGAGACCCATCGGGTCCCGGATTGGCAGCCAGTTTGCCACGTTTTGTGCGGACCTGCAGCGTGGAGAACTGAGCCCTGGTAGCTTAATTCATTTAAAGTCACTTGACTACTGAAGTTTAAGCTTAAGTGCTCAAGTTCTTAATTAACATCTATAAAGCATTTGAATGCACAGGTCCACATGGTCTTGGGTCAAGAAGCTCAGCAAAGAGATCTGGAAACCTTAAGGTGGGCTTTTGATCAACTAAATATAGGGCCAGTATTTTCGTGCAGCATATGTGAATGGGCAACCACCTGTTATTATCTGTGAATGGGTATCGTAGGCCGCTGGCAAGACTGATAGAGCCGTGTTTGTCAATATGTCAAATATCCAGTAGTCTCGGTGCTTGAGCTTTTCTTTTCGTCAAGATGCTCAACAGGCACTGAAGAACCAAGACGGATTAAAAAGACACAAGGCTGTTGGATTTTGAAAGCCAACGCAGAACGAAGAGGACAATAATAGAAACCTAATAGCAGCTACAGTTTAAATGAATGGGGTTCATCAGATGGGATGCGGCATGACATGAGCTCATTAGAGAGGGGGCTATTCTTAGGACGGACGAAAGAGCAATCAGTCCTGTTCTCCACCTATTCGAATATCATAATTTGAGCTTTACTTCGTCCCAGATCCATGGTCCGCCGTTTTGTTGCTTAAATTTCCGCCAAAATCTACGGTGCCTCGTAAAACATACGCATGGAAAGCCAAGATCTTATCTCTCTTCTGCAACAAGATCCTGCATGAGCCGTGTTATCGGAGCAGGGATGTAGGACGGCAGAGGCTCTACTACATCCCCTATCCAGAGCGCATTAATATATTCTGGATGTCGCGAATGTTTATTTTAGTGGGCCTAGATGCTAAGCAAGCCGAGGATCTTTGACTGACCTATCGCAAATATATTTAGCGATAATTAATATTCGCGTGAGTAGACGTTTGGTGGGCATTTTTTTGATTAGATGGTCAGAGTGGAGAAAAGAGGCTCGAGGAGCTTCGGTATGGCTCCATTTACTGTTCTTCAATACAAAAATTGATTGGTCAGCTCAATTTAAATATATCCTTGGAATTCTTGGGTCGTTACACCATGCAGGCAAGAAGCCTAAAAATTTCGATATATTCATCTACCCTCGATACCGGGCGCTAGGCTACCAAGATATTCGCCCGCCTCGGGGCTACATTCGATGCTCATATATTCCTTCTGTTAATTATATACCAAGTGTTTTGAGCCTCCAGTCCAAAAACACTGAAGAGAAATATGCAGTACTACTCACGCTCAGTTGGGTATGCGCATGCTCTTATAGTAACCCTTGCCGCTCCTATACCCTTTACGTCCATTCTCACCGCTCTCTGCATAATTCATAACATTTACAAGATAGAGAATTAAATCTCATCATATTAAGATTTTGATCTATCTCTAAATCTACAAATGGAAAAGAAAAAAAGTAATAACTGTTGGTGGTGGACGCTTGCTATTGTCATTGTATTAATCCTTATAGTCACTTTCACCCAAGTTTCCCAAGTTTTCAAAAAGAAGGGCAAACCAGAAGATCCTCTCTCAGCATCGGCGTATTCGACATCACAATTCCCTAAAGGCGGTTACGTCTCGGCAAAAAAATGGTTCCCAGGGTTATCGCTGTCCTACTAAGCTCCTGATAACAGTTACCTACCTGAATGCGGTCACTCCACGTACGGAGACACCTTCAAAACAGATTTCATCGGTCCTTTCAGCAACAGTCCTGAATGCACGGCAGCGATGAAGAGCTTCAGTGGCACAAAGTACGAAAATGTCGCCGCGCAATTATTCAATGTTGGTGGACGGCCTATATCGGAAAGTGAAGTAGTGAAAGGGAGACATTCCTGTCTTTGCTTCGCAATGTTCGATGAGGCACGTACTTCTCAGACAGCATAATGAATTATTGTCTGCTCATCGGAGACAACCTGGACGTCGAAGTGAAGGAATTACCAAGCTATGGATCTGAAGAGTTAACAGTTGGTCTGTGGCAGTTCGATTCTATGAGGAATACGTCGGGTCCTGGTATCCTCCCCAAGTGTACCGCCACATCGACGGCCGATGCGAGAGTCCTCACGAGCGTAACCCCTGCTGCGACCCCGACGCTCTTCGCCGGTATCTTGAATGAGGTAAACACTTCACTTACGGCACCGAGTTGTTTAAATGATATTCAAGTTGATTGTCCGGTACTATACGATAATATAAAACTCGGATGCTACAGCAATAACAGGGGGACCAACTGTGTTTGCTCATCCCTTCAAATGAAGAACAGCACCTGTCAGAGCGTGTGCGACTCCAAAAAAGAAGCAACTTCATGGATGAACTATATCTCAGATCTGTGTCCGAGTCTAGGAGCTATGAACAAGACCACCATCGTCCCCAACAAGACCAATACCTGGATCGACTTCCCACACTCAAATAACATTACATACCAAGCTTTCCGCGACTTACTACCATGGACGTGGAATGTATCATATAGTATAGACGAAGCAAGAATGATGCGTTCAAAGCAGTCCGACCAGGAGGAAGCCGACGGGACGATATCAAACGCGGACGACCAAAAGTCCTTACAGGCTCCGGTCTAAACTCGGGGTGTTCATGTTGATCAACCTCGTAACTTTCTGCAGCTCTCTTGTGCTAAGTCGCAGAGATGTCGTGTGTTTTATCAGTTGCAAGGTCTGTGGCTCCCCGGACGATTCCCCGTTCTGGCCATTAGTAGCAATCTTCTTCGCGGGTTTATCTTTCTGCTCTAATATAATCAACGCCTATATCGTCAAATCTACGCCGGGATTCCACCATGTTCCCTTGACAGATTTGTTCTTACTCTGGTGCTGTCGACCTAGGATAGCATGGGTGGGCGGACTCCTAATATTCGTACAGAAAGAAAAGGCCATATATTTAGGCACTGCGACCAACGCGCTGTTCACAGAGCTGGTACTACAGATCGCCGGAGGGATATATATCTTCCGTACAGTGAACTTTGCCACAAAGAACAGATATTACCCCGTCAGCGCCTTGAAAGGGATCGATGGCGGCTCGGCTGCTTGGACAATGTATTCCGGCGCGTTGCTTTGGGCAATTTTTATAGGACTCACAGCTGGTATAATAGTTTGGAGTTTCTTTGGAACCAGTGCCCTCATCGGTAAAGCATGGAGATGGATGAGCGACAAGTTACGGCCGGTGGCGTTTTGGAAAAGGGCACCGCCTACTGTCCAAAGTAACACCATTGACGGTAATCAATCGTCTCGATATCCCAGTACTGACGATATCCCGATGCATCGACCTAGTAGGAACTTCCGAGGATCTAAAGGGGTTTCAGTTCAAAGTAATACTGGAGACTGGGAGACTGTCTTGGCTAGGATGGGTCTTACTTCCAATGATGCATCACGCATCCAGAAGATTATCCTTTGGATGGCTTTGCCTTTCATCGGGCAATGGCTATTCTGGGTTGGGTATATAGATTTATTCGGTGACATGTAAGTTTTCCTTACAAAGCAACCACTATTATTTTTTTTGTTTGTGATCGTCCAGTAGCCGACCGTGTGCCCCTTCTCTGATATCTCAGGTACTCTCCTCCAAAGCTAGGCTATATTGCAACTGTGTGGGCTACATTGTCAGCAGTGGGTAAGAATTTGTTCTTTTTCAAGATCACATGTGAGAAATGCCAAAAAAGATGTGCTGTTATTAGGAGTACTCGTCGGCGCTTCGGTTTAGGTGGTCTCAAGATAGCAGTTTAGGTACCTGCTGGTCTCGGGATACCCGCTTATTTCGTGCCTCGCGTCTGGTTTACGAGACAATTCTCAATCCATCGTTCACATATTCAAACACCAAAAATAATTGGAGGATACCGCTTTCTTCCACGCGTAGGCGGACCCAATTCTATTGCTCTGTTGTAAATTCCAAAGTTATATTGTTTATTCGCGGTGAACAAACATTTAAGTGTATTACTCATGCGTTAATGAAGTCATGTAAAGGGCGTCCATGAGTTGTACATATTTTGTAATTTGGGGAATTTTTAATGATCATGTCTTTCATTGGAAAATGTAGGCGACAATGTTATGTATACTTGTTGAACTGAGGAAGTTCGAATTTTATAACCCTAGATGTTAATTTAGTCATGAGATTGATGTTGGTTGCTTAACTGGAATACAATCCAAAAGATATACAAGATGCAACAACCCTTCGTGCGACCAAGTGTTGAATATGAAGATAACATTAAAGCGTTAAATTCGGCTTAGTCAATCGATTGACGTTATAATGAGGCTTAAACCTATCGCAGTTTTACCAGTTAATACACACGGCTATGCATATGGATGCATGGCGTCTCCCGAATATCGCGTTATAACGTTGTCTGTCTCAAGTGCCTGCATTTAAGGCTAATAACGTTATACAGAAACTATAATCCTACTTCACACTACGAAACGTTCAGATGTGTAAATTTCGGTCATAAAATTATTCATTTCATCAAATTTAACCTATTCACTCCATATTTCCCTGCTTGAAAAATATAACAAACATAAAAGCCTTCATTGCGTTGCTTAAAAAGCCAAACTAGTGAATAATAACAGCCACACGATCCGTCATGAACCTAGTAAACATAAAATTAGCCTGAGACGTACTTTCAAGTAGCTGATACGGTTATAGACTTACTTCTTAATATCACCCAAAAATATGGATGCAAGAATAGAGACTCCTCCGAACGCAATACTCGTCAAGTAAACGTATTTATATGACTAATTCGCAAGATATCAATATTAGCACATATCACCTAAATTTGAGTGTTTTAATATATTAAACTCACCTCAGCAAACGCCAACTGTCCAGCCGCCACGATAGCTTCATATTTAGCCTCGCTATCTACTCCTGGGATCTCTTTGATACCCTCCAACAAACTAGCACCGGTAAGTTGTATTGCCTCCCCGATGAGCAATGGATTGGTGATATTCATCGCAAACATAGTACCGCCGATGAGCTTTGTCGCGTTGGGTACGAATTTTTGAATGAATATGTTGTAGTAAATCTATCAATACGATAGTTAGCCCGCCATTCTAGTAATATTATAGTATTAGAGTGTTTAACTCACGGTATACCCAACAGCTCCGCCCAAGACTCTGATAGCCAAAGTCAAAGCGGCAACAGTGGCAATCAATTCTTCCGGACATATAATCGTCGTGATAATACTAGCCGGTACGACAATTCCACCGATTCCCAATCCGGCCAACACCAAAAGACCGTACAATTTATTCAAATTGTCAGGTGTAGCGATAGCCAAAGAAGCACACCCAGCTGTCATGATGACAGACGAGGCAATCATGAGTTCTCTGTTACGCCCGCTGAATACCGAGAGAAGCCAGAGGACTATAACAGCTCCAGCGAGGATGGAGAAGCCGATAGGGATACCTCGGATACCGACGCCGACGGGGTCATGGCCGTATACGTTGAATGCTTGGGTTGGCCAGAACCTTTACACACAACATCGGTTAGTGTTAGTTTCTAAAGCTCGCCTTCGGAGCAGAGACGTGAAGTTTGGAAGAGTTTCATACATGATGACACTGAAAAAGTTGGCGCCGGAGATAGCGGTAATGATCAAAGTGAGGGTGAGAATCCTCGGTGCGACCTTCAATTCACTGGGGAAGATCGGGTACTTGGCGCCGTAGATTTCCCAAAATGTGAAAGCGACGAGTAACGCAGCGCCGATGAGTAGTGGAGCCAAAACGTGGGCTGATTTCCATGGGTATTGGTATCCACCCCACTATCAACAATGTCAGCGATATATACGTAGCTAGAAGGGTTTTATGAAGACCATTGTACCTGTAACCCAGCCATGAACAAGAGCAGTCCCGAGATAGATAAGAATCCACCAACAAAGTCAATTCTGCGGATGATTTCCATCTTTGTCATTCCCTTGGATACCGGCCGAGGTGGTGGAAAATAAAATGTAGCAATAGCAAAGAAACCAATAGCAGCCCAAGCTAGGCAAAGCCATGCGACATTTCGCCAGGTGGAGTGGTAGGCGATAAGTTGAGCCCACTATTGCAACAGATTCATTAGGCCTGAAATTATTTTTGACATTGCATAGATATAGTACTTACTAAAACACTAGGACAGAATGGAATGATGGTAAAGATGAGGACGGCAACGTATTTGCCTCTCTTTCTGGTTGGCGCGAGCTCTGAAGTGGCCGCTAGAGCTGTCAATTCGCAGATTCCTGCACCTGCACCTGCGATGGCCTATAGTTTTATATCAACATCTATTCATGAAAATTCGAACGTTTTGCTAAACACCTACCATTCCAGCTATAGGAAACCCCGAGTTAGCTGCCAAGTATCTTTATATCATAGATACGGAAAATAGATAAAAAGGGTTGAACTTACAAATAAAGATATTCATCGTATGGGCGGTTCCACAAACCACCATACCGATCATGATGAACAACGCCCCGAGCATAGCAACATTTCTCCGTCCGATCAGGTCGCTCAAGCTACCGACGAATGGACAAACGGATGCCAATGATAACAGATTTGCGAGAACGAACCAAATCCAACGATCTGCACCGCCGATTGAGCCGTAGATGTATGGTGGGATACTTTGTTATGTTAGAATCCTGAAATATTCTACTTGTAACGTTGGAAGATATATCGTCAGTGAATAACACTTACCCGCCGAAAAGATAAACTGGTATCTATCATATGAAATCACGTTAGAAGCCCGGAGCTAATCAATAGTTGCATGGTTGTCATAACATACCTGAGATCCTGTCCAGAGAAAAGCAAGTCCAACGAAGGCCATGAAACGACTGAATGTCATCTATAATATGAACGTTATTTAGAATCTCATAAAATCTCTAGGAAAGGTGGAGGGAGAACCAACAGGTGGCTCATGGTAATGATCTTCGCCATCGCTATCGCGCTCGGGATCATGATCGCGAGATAATACTTTGGTTTCAACCTCCTTTGAGGTTGGGAACTCGTCCGAGTTTTTGGTCTCTTTGGTTTCTGACATCGTGATTGACGTGAACGACCGGCTCAGAATTCGACTGGGTGGATTGAGTGGGCCAGATGAATATGAGATCTGAGGGCTAGAATTGAAAATTGGAAATCTGGGGAGCCCTGGCTCCTATTTGTATTCCAAGATCCAAGCAACCTAGAAAACCATGGGCAACTTGTCCGCCGGATTCTAGGCTTTCCGCAGCTAGTTATCAACCAATTCACTCCTCACTTGTAATTGGCTAACATCTGACGGCAGCGGGAAGAAGCTAATGTAGGACAAAATTCTGAGTTTAATCTGATAAAGCTCCGAACATTTTGATAGCATTATCGAGTATAGTATCAACTAGCTCGAGGCCACCTGCATATCGGTTGCCTCCTCAAGTTCGAGCTACCCGAATTTTGAACCGAGTCGCGTTTGCCCCAACCTTGTCTCTGCAATCTCCCAATCAAAACCTGCGAATTTCTTAACCCAGAAAACCTGTTGTGGAGAAACTACCTTGTCAAATGATGATCAAATATCGATCCAGCCCAAATTGGTGTGCGTGGATCTCCACAGCTTCACCCCGCAGCACCAGTTTGGGTGGCTGCGTTATCCACAAACTCGCACGGCCCACGGCCTGCATTTCGACTAGTTTAGGCTCGCGTGCAGGCGCTCGCGAATGGCAAATGAGAACAGCGTCGGAGAAGGGTCCCAAAAGCGTAAACGCCCATACGGGGAGAAGAAAATATGGTTTCGGCAGAAAATTGTTGCTGGGAAATCGGGTTACCGAGGTCCAGTATCCCTGGAGTCCTGCGAATTTACGGAGAGTGTAAGCATCGGAAAGTCGACGAAAATAAAATCTAGATAAATTGTTGGATTCAGAGAATTTTTTACGATCTTTTGCAAGTTGATTACAATTATCATCTGCAATACCTTTACAAAGGCGCATAACCAAGCCTCTTCTTCCGACTAGCAGGAGCTAACTTATCACGAAAACTGCTAGCTGCGCAAGCTCGAGAGCTAAACTTTGCGATTTGCTGAACAAGAGCCGTGCGTCAGAATTCAAAGGCAATGCCAGTTCCCTGGTTTGGGAAACCTGCCTTGACATAACTCAACTGCAGCCAACTGGTGTCGTGCCACGTGCGAGTCATTCGCTGAACCAAGGAATCGCAGAAGCCCGCCGTTCAGAGTCGGTTTATTTTCTGGCCTGAGCGTCGTTGCATATTTTCTACATCCTCGGACACCGTGCAACACCTTGGTAGCGTACTCGCATTCTGTGGTACCCTATCTCCCAAGGCATCCCAAGAAAACCAACCTCGCCCGCCGATTGCGCAACTATTAAAACCCCAGAAATCGTTCCCGTCATCCGCATACATGTGATGGACGATAAGTGTCAGACCCATGTCCAGACTGCTGTAATATGTTAGACTCAATTCATTGTAATTGACTTCCTCAAAAGCTTTGGCGAATTTCGGTTACCTCGCTTTCGGCTTAAATCAAGATCTCTGTGCACTTTGATGGATCGTCACTTTCCGGTGAGGGCCAAGAGTTACATACCTACCGAGTCCCTAGAAACCATGAAACGGTTGAGCTGCGGACTCGATTGATTGGTGGCTCTATTTTCTTAGTAAGACCCGAGATGCGTTAGTAAGTAGCAAAGAAACAGTTCTACCAAAAAATGTAGCTGTAGAGTACGTACAGGGAAAAACCTTCAACGCGGACCCTGCCATGCTTGCCCCGCCATCTTGGTTATTATCTCCGGCTCGGTTTCATTTCCATCCCGCGTCCGTATTATACCAGACACACTTGAACTGTCAAGACCCTCAATATCAATATTAATGTTTTATACCATAAAACAAGACTTCAAAATAATATTCTTAGATTTCTTAATGATGTGGTAGGATTTGCAACTGTATCAACTTTGTTAATGTTACCAAGCTTTCACGATGTGCATACTATTTGTTTCACTTTGAACCTTTAGACTCATATAATTGTGAATAAATAAAAATGATTAGGAAGTAAAATATTATATGGGGTACACCTTACGTTATTTGGGCAATCCCTCCAGTCTCGCACCCAGGTGCTGTTAGACATTCTGAAGTTTCTACTTAGATGTGATATATGAGTTCCGCAAAGTGTCTAGGTATAAGATTATTTAAGCAGTAGGAGACTCTCCGCCGTTATGCTCCATTTAAAACTAAAAATTCCAATATTTCGGTATATTTCTCGACTGTACGATCGCCCTCATGCGTCAAGGCTATTACACCCTAGGACTATAGGTTTATGTCTACTATTTCCCTTACCACCTTAAACTCTATCAAGCATTGTAAATTGGCTGTGTTTTTGATCTTGGTTAACTCCATTCCAATTATGCAGCAAAATTCAGCTAAATCTACTGTATGAGTTAGTTAGGAGTTTACCTGCATGATCGGATAATATATCGTTGTTTCTCTAAACTTACTTCGGTATACCGAATTGAAAATGATTACATAAACGTGAAATAAAAGTTTTTCTCATAATAATCACTGATAGCTATGTGTGACCTTCCTAACTATTTGTGATCCGTGTCATCTTCTTGCTTCATCTTCGTTTAAATGCTTGTATATCTATACACCCAGAAATGATTGATAAATAGTGTATTGTTATCTCATTACATGGTAGGTACTTATCTGTAGCCCCAGGGAAATATATCTGTTACCATCAGGTCCGTCGTCAATTCAACATCTAGTTCCAATATATTGCCACGCTTATATATCGAAAACCAAGATGTCGACCTCCAGCTCGGAATCGATCGATGTTCGAAATTCGGAATGTCAGACTCAAAGGCCGGGCAATGGTGAAGCTTCCTGCTCGGATATTGGTGGCAGGGACCAGTGCGTGTCGAGAGGGCTGAGCCAGCGCCTCCAAATCCTGGATTAGAAACCTCGAGTCCGGACACTGATATGGAAAACCAGTGTGCGCCGGGTCGGGTTGATAATTCAGTGACCTTGCCTGAAGAGAACGCCAATGAGGACCCCGAATCTGGTTGCCAATCGCCCCAATCAATCAGACCTACACGCCGGAGCTGCATGAAATATTGGACTCACAATCGATTTGGGAGGTTGTTTTATGGCAGACACACGGGAGAAGCGAAAGAATCCGACCCAGTTTGGAAAAAAAGATTGGGGTGGACACTGAATTCTATATGCTTTCTTTGCGTCGTTGGAGGACTGGTTCTCTTCGCCTCCAACTTTATGGTTACATTCGGCAAGCTACCGTAGTCCGAGTTTAAGACGAATGTCGCCTTATTGTCAACTGGGACGGCACTCGGTGTCGTTTGGTTTTTGATACAATGGACCAAAAAAAAGTTTATTCCGGAGTCTGATGGGGATTTCTTGTCGTTTTTGGAGATCGTTAATACTGCTATTGGGGGGTTCATAAATTTTGCAAATCTTATAATAGCTATTGTGGCTCTTGTTCGCCATAAGGAGATCAAGCAGTTCACTTGAATACGGCAAGCAGTTTGATTAGAGAAGTTACAAAGTTTTATTAATTCCATATATTTATTTCTTTTCCAAGTTGATTTTCTGTGATGAGAAGTGCGAATTTTTATCTATGGCTGAGTAAATTCAGTTACTTTTTCATGCTTCATATATTAACAGCGCACCTTGCAGGCCACGCAGCCAGAAAGAGAGCAAACACGTAGTCCAACCACCAAGTCGCCATAAACCAATTCCTTTTCTTCCAAGCCTCGATACCATGCAATTTCTGACAATGACGCCGCGCATCGAGGTAGCCCCAAGCGTAAATGGACAAACCAGCAACCATCATGCCGGTCCAACAACAGGCGACAGCCGACCAGTGAAGTATTTTTCTTCCTTTAGAACCTTTTGGAGAATTTAAATATCCTATAGTGAGGCCGATCGAGAGAAAGAGAAAGAGGATGGTCAAGAGTTTTAAGATTGTTTGTTTTATATAGACATGACGTTTTTCTTTTTGAAACAAAGCAATAAGCCTTGGATGGCCTTTTTATTCGATAGAATAATAATAGTAACAATTATCCTCATGGCGATAAAATTATGGTAAAAGCATCTTTTTTTGGGTTAACACCTGCGGTGGATTACTTACCTCGAAGGCAATCTTTCGAGGTAGGACACTTGTGATGGAACTCGAAGTCATCCCGAAACTCCGGGAGCGTTGATGGCTTGGTGTTTTCCGAGTTAGAAGACTGAGCCTTTGGTCCTGGCATCTTGGTGTTTGAAATTTCTGAGGTTATTGTACTTGGGTATTCAAACAGGATTATCTTCGGGCTGTGCGGCTGGTTTCTGGGAAAACCGAGCATACTTGAAAGTTGTATGTTTATTCAAAGAAAGGGGTGAAGATGAACTCCCTACAATAGCCTCTAGATAGCCGCCACGGTTTTAACGTGGTTACATCGTTCCTAGAATGGTACCGGTTAACAGGCGCGTCACAAACATTCAAAGAGATCTGCGCTACCAGATGGCTATACAATGCTACGAGCTTCTGAATAATCAAATTAAGCTATATATAGCAATCCAGTCGATTGATATTTCTATCAGTAACCTAAGTTTAGTGCCGACATTGACCTAATTAAAGCCAGCCTTCCTTTGTCTCGAAATGATCACAACGCAAAAATATCTTGATCCTGTTGTAATTTGTGAGGGTAGCGCTAGCTATAGCACGAAATCTGACTGGGCCGCAGGTTAAAACTTGAGCCTCATGCTCGCTCACATCCAATCATGGCGAGTTTTTGAACGCAATGCTTTGATTTGAGGGTATAAGGATAGTGGGCTCAAAAGAATGAATTTCATGTATATGAATTACTAATATTGATTAATCTGTATTAGAAAATAAGTCTCTAGTTGTAGGACAGTAAATAATAAATAGAAATAAGTTTGAATGCAAGATTGCCGAAAGACAATACAAGACTATACGTAACGCAGTGGATGCTGTTGCTTATTCGCTGATTGTACCTGTGGGCGAAGACATTGACATGTTTCGCGATGCATCTCGCCGTCTTTCCTCGTAAAATCACACGTGTGAGTCAGTTCAGGCTTATTACAGTGAAATAACAACATCCAACTAAACTCCAATGAAAAGCCGTACATTGGAGAATCGGCTTTATCCTGGAGACCGTGAGCCGTGAACCACGGCGCCACAGGCCCATCCACACCGATCAAGTTTGTCAACTTGTATAGAATGTTTTGGTAGATTTTACGTGAGGTCAGCCGAATATTTTCTCTACTGGCAACAAATTGCCCTGACACCGTTAAGAGGATTGGTTTGCGAGGGCATGGTCGTCCGTAGGTTTGCCTGTATATTTCTGACACTCTAGGAAAGGTACCACGTCCGCCTGGTACTATGCATCCTTGTTGGCACGAGCATTTCCTATAAGGCGCGAGCGACAGTACACCAGTGTCTTTGAAGAAATAATTTTCGAGTGTTTCGAAAAACCTATACGGATAGTGAGGATCGGCTTGGATAAAGAGTGTGTGACGGGCTAAGTTATCATAGTTATTGATAATGTGACGGAGATATGTATCTACCATAGGGCGAATGTAAGTTGATGTGGCTTAGATATAAAAAATTGTGGAGTAAAATATAACTTACCTCCTTCGCGTCCTATATTCTCAAGATGCACAACTTTTGTAGCATTCATATATTTTGGGATCGATGCGGTGCCATTACGATAAATCTCATTCTTAGTATAAAAGAATATCCTTCGCGATAGTCCTCTGATAGATGGTACGGATAATATGCTCTCTAGCATCATATGGGTGTGGTATAATGTTTCTTCGTAATGTGACACAACGATATCAAGGTCAATGTCGGGTTCCGCAGAGCCCGGGATAGCTGTGTCGTGATGAACGTTCGGTTCCGGAGCCGCTGCATCGCGGCTAGGTGAACTAGTATGATTGTTTAATATCGGTAAATCATACGGCTTATAAAGTATGATAATAGTCAAAAGACTAAATGGGAGCAAGATGATCGTAAATACCGTAAATCGTGGCCACATTTTCAATGATTTCCCTGTTTAGATTAGAAAATCTGTGATTATACTACGTTAATAACGGTAGAGCTAGGCCAGCTAGCTCGCGTGAGTAAGATTACGGATGAAAATAAAGAATGTATTTAGTGGAAAAAGAACGTGGTCAACCGTCTAGCAAATGGCTCAAGAGTGATGACAGTCTTATATAACAATTTATCCCGAATCCTTTCCGTTTGTAATCGACATTTTGGCTTGGTTTCATTCTGTAGTACATGAGATGGAACACAATTTATGTCTACGGGCTACAACGCGATCGAGTTCTCTTACACAGACAAAACAGTCGGAAACCATGTACTAGTTGAATTCGGGTCTAGCTTCGAGAACACAAACCACCCTGAAACAACTCCAACTAGGGAATTGGTCTCGGTCTCCTTATGTTACCCATATATTAAATTGCTGGAATATCAAGTTCTTCCGTTCCAGATCTCCGAGCTGCCTATGAGTGACCATCATAGCCTTACTCACGTGATCGCAATTTTCAATTTAAGGAACACGGTGAAATATTAAATGCATAAAACGTACAATGTGCAAACAAAGCGTTTCAACTTTTTATTCGACTATCCTTAGCTATAGCATGATCTCTAGCCCTTAAATCGAGCCCAGAGAACCTCTCTCGCAAGAATCTCAGTGGCATTAAAGCAATTATCACACGAATCAACCACGATACACAAAGCGAAGAGAAGCAAAACTTATGCTATATCGTTAATCTATTGTTTATGAGGGACTTAGATTTAAACTATACATGTTGTTCAATTATATAATCTGGCTCACTAATGGTTACTTGAACTATGAAAGAGCTGTAGTATTATCATTATTTTCTTCGTGTAAATTCGTCGGTGTACAAATATCTTCGATCTTCACCTGGATTATAAATTGCCAAAACTAGAGATTTGTAGTGCAATTTTTGATCTTGTTTACACGCACGTGCACGCTCACGTTAACAAATCATCTGCTATTTCGGTATTCCTTCGATTGCGATCCTGGAGGCCAAAAAAAAAAGTTGTATTTTGTTTGGGAGACCAGGCAAACGTAAATTCACTGGGCTCGTATCCACCAACAAGAATCGAGTTTACTTGACTCATCGAGTAGTTAAACAATTATAGAATTTTCTTAGGGCTCACAAGTACGAAGTATTATAAGATGCTGCAATATGCGAAACTCCTCTCCTCAACCACAATTTTAGGAATATGTCCGGAGGTGAGCGCCGCTCGAGTCATTCAATCCGATAACCCACGCAACAATTTCATGAATGTCCATATAAAAATATAACAATTATAATAAGATTTTGGTTTTGTTAGATATCCATAAAAAAGCGGGTTTTTAGGATAAGCTATGGGTGCTGCAGTAGACTTGACCTCTTTTCTACCATGCTATTATTGCAATATTTGGGTTTTTTTTTTTTTTTTTTTTTTGGGGGGGGGGGTAAAAGAAAGAGCGGGTATGGGACAGGAAAGGGATGTGGCAGCCAGTAACACATTGAGATTTCGATTCGCATGTGTTAGTGTACCTCGTTCTGCCCCCTAACTATGAGACTAGACTACCTATAAATACTTAGATATCAGTGGAGCAGTAAGATGAGAGTAGTGGATCTTTCGTCTCGAACCCTCTACTAAATATATTATGTTAAATTATGGTATCGAACTTCAATGCAGAACTGGATCCTTTAATCTCGCGGGCCAGACTCACTGCATGCGATATTCGGATCCTTTCAACCATCGGTATGGAATACATATACATGTCATTAACTTACAAAAATGGGCCTCAAAAACCAGAAAAAATACTATCGCATATGCGCACTCCGAAAGACATCGCTCGTGAAGAAGCAAATCCGAAGCTAATGGAAAGGCAAGAACTGATAGAAAAAAGATATATCCTTCTCAACACCGTGGAATATTGAAGTGCATTTTGTCCTACGTTAAAAACTCTGAGGAACCAAACCGACCAACTCTCGGGATTAGTTTGGGGAGATTAAGATTTTTTGGAAGTACTGATTTCTTGACTAGTCTCGCACTAGTATTGCTTTACCGTTAATCCGGGCTGGCCAGTATATATCGTCCTAATGCAATAAATCGGATCGCGGGAGCTCGAGTTCCTCTGGCACGCGTGTTGGGCAATGCCAATGCAAGCGTGCTTCCATGTTTATTAACGCGCATGATATGTCGTTACCCCGCATCGCCATTTATCAAGCTTTAGATTGCATCGCATTCTCTTCTCCGGTCTGACTTTACACCGGCATAGCTCTCTATAATTTAAGCTCTTTTGTTCACGAATCAGAAAGAATAACAAGCCTTTTCAATTCTCAACTAAATGCAACGATGAACAATGAATTCAATAATTACAACGGGCAGGTGGCAAACCAAGCGAATAGTATCACTTACAACGGGTAAGCTAGTTTGCTTAGATATTGTAGTAAAAGTAGACTAAAAAATTGGATTAGCCCTGCAAATTATTATTTTCGATCAGGCTCAATTCCAGAGGAGGAAGAGAAGTTTCTGAAGTGGCTAGAGGCCCCTGGTACCACCGACCACATTGCCGCATTCCACGACAATCTTAACATCCGACAACCAGGAACTGGGACATTATTCCTAGAATCTGACGAATACAATGATTGGCTATCTAGAAAGAAAACACTACTATGTCTTGGCATGCCAGGAGTGGGGAAGACAATTTTTGCCTCGGCCGTTATTGATGATCTCGCTACGCGATATCTTAATCGCCCAGAAATTGGCATTGGGTTCATCTACTTTAATTACAAACGAACGGACGAACAACAAATCGACAATGTTCTATGTGCCCTGCTAAAGCAGTTAGCACAAAAGCAAGATTCGATACCAGACTGTATAAAAACAACGTATAACCGATACCGGGGGAAAAACAAACCTTCGCGCGGCGAAATTCTGGCAATGCTTCACGATGTTGTTGCTATATATACTCGGGTGTTTTTTGTCCTGGATGCTATCGACGAATACCAATTGACTGATGGCAGCAACGACGGCCGTTTAGTATTTCTCGATAAACTTTTTGAATTATATCGCAAGGTCAATATCAACATTCTTGCCACTTCAAGGCCAAGCCCTGACATCATAACGGAATTCACGGAAATGGATAGTGCAAGACTGGAGATCAGAGCATCCGATGAAGATGTGAAAAAATATTTGAAGAGCTTGGTCAAAATGTCCGGAAACGCCAATTTAAAAAAGCATCAGGAAACCATTATGGCGAAAATTTGCGAGCTAGTTGACGGAATGTAAGTTTTTCTCCTGTTATATATTTTCAGTTCGGAGGCTATTCGACTTCCTATAATGGCCAAAAGCTGGGTTTAATGTTACCGGAAAGCGAACTAAATTGGCTCTGTAACAGGTTCCTCCTGGCGAAACTCTATTTCGAAGCGATCAAGCGCAAGCTAAATTTGAAAGCTGTAAACGGTGTTTTGGAAGCCCTGGTAGCGCGTAGAGAGAAGAAACTCGCAAATAGTGTACCCTTGGACAGCGCACCTTATGATAGCGCATATGAAGATGCTATGACGAGAATTGGTGGAAACGATCACGACGCCAAGCTTCTAGCCCATCGGACTCTTGGGTGGATTACATGCGCAAGAAGACCTCTCAACACAACAGAACTTCAACACGCACTCGCCGTTGAGTTTGAAAACGAAAACGAGTTCGAACTCGACAAAGAAAATATCTCGGAATTAGAAAGCATCATTGCAGTGTGTGCAGGGTTAGTCACCATAGATCAAGAAAGTGACGTCATCAGATTAGTCCACTACACAACTCAGGAATTCTTCGAACGGACTTGGCAACAATGGTTCCCCAATGCGCATCGCGACATTACGCTCACATGCCTCAAATATATGTCGTATGATACCTTTAGGCTAGGACCATCTCCGGACGATGCAAGTCTTGCAGAAAGGCTAAACTTGAACCTTTTATATTATTATGCAGTCGAAAATTTGGCAAACCATGTCCAAACAGTCTCAGGAGGCGCCAAGCACGCTGTCCAAACAACGCCGCTCGTGCAGAAATTTCTCCGGGACAATAATTTGCGGTTATCGTTTGTTCAAGCCAGCTTTATGGGACCACATAAACGGAGCCACAACTTTCCAACCGATTTTTCCGAACTCCATGTTGTAGCATACTTAGGATTAATAGATTCAGCGACCGCATTGATAGAGGCTGGGGCGGATATTGACACAAAGGACAAGCATGGCCAAACGCCACTATGGTGGGCAGCAAAGAATGGGCATCAGGAAGTAGTGCAGCTGCTAATAGAGGCTGGGGCGGATATTGACACGAAGGACAAGTGGCATGGCCAGACGCCACTATCGTGGGCAACAAAGAATAGGCATCAGGCAGTGATGGAGGTGCTAATAGAGGCTGGGGCGGATATTGACGCAAAGGATAACTATGGCCGAACGCTACTATGGTGGGCAGCAGAGAATGGGCATCAGGCAGTAGTGCAGCTGCTAATAGAGGCTGGGGCGGATATTGACGCAAAGTATAACTGTGGCCGAACGCCACTATGGTGGGCAGCAAAGAATGGGCAGCAGGCAGTAGTGCAGCTGCTAATAGAGGCTGGGGCGGATATTGACGCAAAAGACAAGGAACATGGCCAAACGCCACTATGGTGGGCAGCAGAGAATGGGCATCAGGCAGTAGTGCAGCTGCTAAGAGAGGCTGGGGCGGATATTGACGCAAAGGATAAATATGATCAGACAGTAGTGCAGCTGCTAAGAGAGGCTGGGGCGGATATTGAGGCAAAGGATAACCATGGCCGAACGCGACTATGGTGGGCAGCAAAGAATGGGCATCAGGCACTAGTGCAGCTGCTAAGAGAGGCTGGGGCGGATATTGACGCAAAGGATAAATATGGCCAAACGCCACTATGGTGGGCAGCAAAGAATGGGCATCAGGAAGTAGTGCAGCTGCTAATAGAGGCTGGGGCGGATATTGACGCAAAGGATAACCATGGCCGAACGCCACTGTGGTGGGCAGCAATGCGGGGATATCAGACAGTAGTGCAGCTGCTAAGAGAGGCTGGGGCGGATATTGACGCAAAGGATAACCATGGCCGAACGCCACTGTGGTGGGCAGCAATGCGGGGATATCAGACAGTAGTGCAGCTGCTAAGAGAGGCTGGGGCGGATATTGACGCAAAGGATAACCATGGCCGAACGCCACTATGGTGGGCAGCAATGCGGGGATATCAGACAGTAGTACAGCTGCTAAGAGAGGCTGGGGCGGATATTGACGCAAAGGATAACCATGGCCGAACGCTACTATGGTGGGCAGCAGAGAATGGGCATCAGGCAGTAGTGCAGCTGCTAAAGGCCGAGCCGGCTAGAGGCCAAGGGGGAGACTGAGGAAAGGATAATATAATATTGTCTGATATAGAGGGTGTGTGCCTCATCCCCACCCCAAGACCTTATTACGCCGGTTGACCATTATTGTATAGACACCCTTTAGTGGTAAGAACGAGCGGATGAACTCATCGCTAAAAGCTATACCACCTGGCCATGATAAGGCATTTATTGATTTAAACCACGGAGGTGTCTCGAATTGAATAGGGTGTCAATTTGTACGCTACACTGATGATCAAACATCAAGCGACATCCTCGCCATCGTGGATACGCCACTCATCCGGTAGTAAATCCAGAGGCCACGCCAAAAGCAGCGGCATTCTCGTGAAGGAATGGTTGATTGCAAAATTATATATATCAGATATTTTCAACATACATAGTTCCGAGTAGTGCAGGTAAAAGCTGAAGCGTCAATACAAGACTAAGGTAAAAGTATTATTAAATTTATTACTGAAGTTATTACGACTTTAATTCCAACATTTAAAATCTTTCGTTGAATTGTTAGCATAAGACTGGCCGCGCTTTTGTCAGCGTAGGCCTTACTTAGTAAAACACAAGAATGGCTCTTTGTAGCCAAAAGTTCAAAGGGTAGAAGCGCCAAACTTATTATCTATCTGAAATAATAGGGCACATAAATGACTTATAAGATTAAATTCCTAAAGAACTATCAGACAAAACTGCAGCATCTACTTAAGGGTAAAATAATAGATCCTTTTATGGTGAATTTCAAAAAATAATATAAGAATCTATCGTTTGGAGACATTTTATAATTTATAAAATACTTGAATTTCTGAAGTTAATAGAGACTAAAATAAAACGGGAATAAGATTGGTTATTAATAAATATATATTTTCATTAGGATATAACAATCTAATTCAACTAACTCCAATAAATAGTAGATGGATTAAAAAGGGTAAATTTTGAAAATAAGAAGGACTTAGAATAGGAAAATATTCTAAAAGGTATTATTAAAGCCTAAAAAGTGCTCTCAAACTCCCGGAAGAAAATAACACACGATCATGTTTCGTCGAATATAAAACCCATCCGAATCAACCAACCTCTTCGCACCATATAAGCAAACTGCACAAAAAATCGGCTGATAATTAACTGATATCAGCAATGATCTTCTCAAAAGGGGAGACATCTGAAGATGAGCTACTCACTGTCACCACCATGAGGCACACCAAAGCAACTAAATTTAGAGCTCCTTACGCAAGCCAGCAATTGCACACAAAACCTCGAACTTATCGCATACTAGATCTCAGAGACCATAGCTTTGACTCTTCGGAACGAATATCCCTTTGATAGTACGCGATTAACTGGATCAGTGCTATCGAGCCATTGAATCGGGGGTTCCGTTTTCCTACACCCCGTTTCGAGTTTCCCAACCACCGCTTTTGCCCGGGCTTTGAATTGAAGCTATGATGTCGTCGTGCATTAATCGTACCTTACTTGCACTGTGATGCCCGGCCCGAGTAGGAATAAACGTGCGGGGTGGCGACCAATTCGATGATAATCTATCCGGTACCTAGGTGCCCAATGTATGCACGGTACGGAACTTATATAAATCACCTCCTGCCACCGACATTTTGGGTAATTGTTAACTTGTTACCACATCAGTTCAATAAGCCAAGCCTTATATACCAAGAAACGTTGCTTGCTATTTTCAGTCACATTTTTCTTCTTGAGACTTTCATTTTGGGCTTTTTGCTCCACGATTTTTTATCTCGATAGGATTTATTATATTACAAACAAAACAAGGCCGGTCTTTGTTTGAATTCTGAGAATTTGAAGATTCATTTATTATAATACAGACACTGCAAGTTACATACCGTCAAAATGAAGATTAGCAAACTTCTCGCCGCTCTTATTATCTCCGGAGTTACGGTATCCGCTGTCGACGACGCGCAAGCACAAGCCGGCTCCGATCCTAGTCTCGGTGCCCCCGGAATGCCTAATTGTAAGTTTAACTCACGGACGATGTCTAAATTATTCGATTACACTCTAACATCGCTCTCTTTTACTAGATGGCGCTTCGGAATCCGACACTCAAGGAGCACCACCTGACATGACGGGTGGCTACGATCCTGAAGCCGGCCCCCAGGGGGAACCCGAACCACAATCCGAACCCGACCCGCAAATGCAATCCGGCGAGCCAGACCCTCAAGCACAAGAAAACGACGATGAAAGCTACGCTTTCGGCCGCTATGGCGGTTACGACCACGATTACTACCCACGCTCACACCGCAACCACTATATGCATATGCACAACCACCCCAATCATTATGACGGAAGACGCATGCACATGGGAATGGGAATGCACCCTCGCCACTACATGCACAACGGCGAATACGGAATGCACCAATACGATCATCCCCATGGACGACATATGCACCCATACGGACGACACATGCATCCATACGGACGGCATATGCACCATCGCAACGGCGGCGAGTATGGCAGACACTACCGCGGTCATGGAATACATATGCATCATTACGATGACGAAGAGTACGGTCGACATATGATGCACCATTATGGCGGTCATGCATATAAGAAAAATCACGGCCATGGACGTCACGGACATCGTGGGCACCGTGGGTGGGGTGCTCATGGTCACAATCACGGCCATGGCGGTAGACATGGATGGGGAAGACATAGTATGCATCATGAGGAGGATGGGTACGGACACAAGATGGTTACTATGAACATTTACCTACCGGATTATTAAAAAATATCTTAGAGTATATTTTTTGAGTATTTGTAATAAAGCACCTTTGCACGGTTTATTCAGGCGTAATATTGCATTTCCAAGTAATGACATTTTTAAACTTTCTTACAAAACACGGATTTGGGAGTCTATAATATAAAAATTCGGTACTAAGCCTGAGTTCAAACGATTTTCGATTCTTATACTACTATACTATCACAAGAAGACAGGGGATAAAGCTTGTAGAGAGGAAAAAAAAGTCCTATCATATCAAAAAGTAAAACACAACAAACTCCGAGAATAACTTTTTCTCCTTTGATGAGGAAATAAAAAACCCCTTCGCGAATTAAGAGAAGAACACGAAGTGGTAATAGTAGACATATCTCTTTCTCTCTCTCCCTCTCCCGCCAGAATCGTAATACTAATAATACTAGTAATGGTATAATATCATTTTTGGTTCAACACCTCTCCTCACCATAAAAAGAAAAGATATTATATTCAGGTCAACACACTGCGATTGTCTCCCGCTCGTCGTCACATATCAAGTTACTCCTTCTTGGTGGTGCGCTTAGTAGCCTTTGGCTTCTCGGATCCGGAGGCGGTAGCGTCTTCGACAACTTCTTCAACCTTCTCTTTAACAGCCTTTGCGGTCTCCTTGGCCTTAGTAGCAGTCTTCTGGGCAGTGGCGGAAGCAGCTGGGGCAACAGAGCCACCGAGGGCGCTAAGAGCACCCAAGACGATGGCCAAAACGGTAGCGATGACGGCGCCAACACCACCTGCGAAAGCTGGCATGAAGCGAATAGCCTCAACTGGGTCTTTCTTAACAAGGGTGATGAAGAGGTCGAGATTCTCTTTGATGTAGGTGACAGGGTCCTCCTTGAAGTCAAGATCCAATGGGCTCTTGGCCTTGGGCTTAGTATCAGCGGCATCCTCAGCTGGCTTGGGTGGTTGAGAGGCTTCATCTTCCTTGGTTTCGATATCCTTCTTGATGTCAAAGGTGTTCTTCTGGATGGCCTCGGCTTCTTCGATAGAGTGACCGATGTAGATGTTGTCGAAGAGGATACCGTTGCTCATAGTCCAAAGTTCGAAACCGATCGCACCCATTGGCTCAAAGTTGGCCGGGGTCTTATCTTCAAAGTAGTCGGGGTTGGCGATCTTTCGTGGTTCCCAGATACCCTTGTAGGCTGGGTTGCTGATCTGAGGACGGTTCCACTTGCCCTTGTATTCGGGGTTGGTCTTCATTGGTCTGACCCATTCACCGCAGCCGGAAGCTTCCTCGCACTTGGGGTTGGGAATGTTTGGTGGGACCCAATCGCCATCCTCATCATCAACCCATCCTTCCGGCTTCTCAGCAGTTGGATCTGGGATCTCCTTTGGCTCGTTCTCAAGCCAGTCCTCGGGCTTGACGGCATCGGTATCGAGAATTTCGTATGGTGCATCCTCGTCCCAGTCATCTGGCTTGCTAGCATCAGGGTCAGGGATCATGGCTTCATCAACCCAATCTTCTGGCTTGGTGTCATCGGGGTCGGAAATTTCCTTGGGTGGCATGACAGATGGCTCGAAGTCTTCGAGGAGAGTTCCGTTCTTGACACGAGTTCCATCGATACGGAGCTCAAAGTAGTTGTCTGGCTTGACGATGAGAGTGTAGAGGGTAGTTTGTTTAACAATACGGGCCATTGGAGCAGCCTTAAGATGCTTCTCCTCATATTTATCGGTCTTGGGGTTCTTGTGGTTGAAGATGAAGTGGACCTTGTTGGTGCCACCACACTTGTCGGGACCAAACATGATAACATATGGCGAGGTATTGGAGAACTCCTCACTATGGAGCTCCTTTCTTTCGCGCAAAAGCTTCAAGTAAGCACCACCGCACTCGAGTCCCTCTGTAACGCGTCTGTTAGCAATTGATAATCATGAGTTTGAGAGGAGCTTCGCATCATACCCTGCAGCTTGACCTCATATTGGACAACCAAGGTCTTGCCCTTGGGGTCAATTGGTTTCTTAAACTTGGCAGAAATGGCGTGGTGGGCGGCCTTGTCCTTGACGACTGTGGATTTGAGACATTTCGTTAGCTTCAAAAACTTAAGACTAAAATTTACAGAATGTGGGGTATTCATTTCGCACCTAAGCCCTTATCTCCGAGGATACCCTGGAGTTCGTATGGCTCTTCGTGGCCCCAGTTACCGACATAAGCCCACTCTTCTTCACCAGTGTTACCCTTCTTGGCATGACTTGGAGTCCATCTCGATTTCCAGTCGTCGGTGAACTGCTCCCAGAAAGGTGCCTTGACGGAAGTGTATGGCTAGACGCGGCTCAAGTTAGCGAGAGATGCCAATTGAGTAGGAGCAAAGAAGAGATGAGAAACTTACTGTGAAGGTTGGCTTTTTTATGGTAGTGGTAGAAGTCGAGGTGGTAGTGGTAGTGGTTGTTGAGGTCTCTGCGTCATTACCGAGAACTTCCTCAAGCTCATCAGCGACTACGTTGCCAAAGAAGGCTGCAGAAGACAGCAGGGCAGCTGCTGCCGCGTTTGTGAAGCGCATTTTGGATTAAGCCCAGATCCTGTGGAGATGCAATTGGATGCAATTGTGAGCTTTTGATGTTCAACGGGTAAAGGGTGAACGCGCGATGAGATGATGAAGAAGATGGTGATGGTGGTAGTGAAGTGGAAGACGGTGATGCAATACATTTATGTTCACGCACACAACGAAAAATAAAGAGGACAGCGACACACTTACAAGAAACCGGATTGCGAAAACCAGACAAGAGGCAAAGAAGGGAGGGAATTGACCAGCGTGTTTACACGGAGAAGCGAAACTAAATTCAAAGCTACTACGACGGGAGAAATAGAGACAGGTCAGAGGTAGAGGAAACGGAGCGGGCGTCGGATTTATAATTTATTCGGGCCTGTTCGCAAGATCGCTCTCGTGCGGTGGGAAATTGACAGGCTGTCTTTTCGCCGCACGAAACCGCCCTGGTCGAAAAAAAAGAATTAGAACAAGAATAATCCCGAGATGGAATCCCAGCGAAAGACCCGACAGGCTAACTGCGGCGAGGTACCCTGACGACCGAACAAACTTCTTGAAACGAAAGGTCCCACCGTGTCGAGAACGGTTAGCTCTTACATGGGCTGCTCTTTCGTTTCGTGTGTGCAAGTCTAGTGTGTGGGCGCCAGTCGCTAGAGAAGCCTGTCATATCCTCACAGGTCCCACTACTATCGCCAGACATCCAACTGCGAGACACATTTTGCCAGGCGCCCTGTTGGTATTTAAAAAAGGGAATAAAACCAACAGGATACAACGGGTTCTTGTTTGGAAATGCACGGTGGCCTGTTCATGTTTGAATCCATCTTAATCATCCCAAATCCGCCCTGCACGCATCTGAATCCGGGCACCCAGAGACCACGATCACAACGATGGTGATGTTGTATACACTTGTCCAGACTGGCCACTCACTTTGTTAGGATCGAGATCCTAATTCTGATTCGAACGATATCATGTGAATCGCGGGGTTCGCAGTGATCACAATCGATTGCGATATTGATTCAGTTTCCGCGTCCGTCGCCATGCGCGTCCAAGTTAATTTCGGCAGCTAATAGCGACGTTAGCCACAATGTGGCAATCCAACGAAGCGTGGGTAACACCAGTGCGCCCTGCAATGTATGCATATAATGACGCATTCCATTCTCGACTTTTCAATTATGTCTATTCATTCAAGGATTTTATTCGGGTGGTTTGATTTGATTAGATTTGATTATTTATTATTTCTCAATTTTCTTTTGAATATTATATCGAACAAGATAATCAGATAATGGATAAGAAGTTGAAAATCTCATAGCATACGCATCTCTAGCCCAGCTCCGGCAGTACAATAAGATACTCCGCTCAGAAACGTAACAGTCCACCCAGGACTGATAGTAACGTCGCAACTTCTACTCGAAGTAGGCACAGTGCTCACAACAACCGTCGTTATTATATTCTCCAAAACCGTAGTGACACCTGTCACACAGCCTCCCGCAGGAGACGCCGTGGGAAGCGTGATAGTTGATCCAGCCACCGTGATAACACTATTAGACAGGGTTATCCGAGAAGTAGGCAATACCACAGTCGAATCCGGCACCCTGATAGTATTATCAGGCAGATCAACCGTCCGCCCGTTCGCATATATACTAGATCCACCGATCGTTATCCAAGGTCCAAAAACGGACCAAGTGCTTCCCGCTGCCTCAAAAGTAGGAAATGCTGTTCCGAGTGTAACTACTGGACCGGGGAGAGTAACGGGCTGGAAAACTACAGCACCGTTTTCGGTGACGGTGATCGTGACATAGATAGTCGCCGTAGATACTGCGTTCGTGGTTATCGATGGTATCGTAACTGTAGTACCGGTAGGGTAAGAGTAGACCCTGCCAATGTTATCGTGGATGTCAATGTGACGACGCTATTTGCGGGACTGTTATTGTGGTTCCACCTTTAGTGATGGTGGTTGCAATTTCAATAGTGGAGAATATGGTATTAATAGACCCGACTTGGGTGACTGTAGACGCAGGAACAGTAACGGTTGTTCCTGGTAATGTGACAGTAGAACCAGGTACAGTGACCGTCACTCCCAGTTGCGTGACAGTAGTTGTATCCGGTGGTCCATTATCCAAAAGCGTGATCGTTTTCTGAAAGTGCGTAATGGCGGTTCCAGAAAACGTGATAGTTCTATCTTGAAGCTTAATCTTCTCGCTAGCGGCGACTATTGTAGTCTTTGGTAGAATTAGGGTATTCGACCCAGCAGCAACAACGTCATATCCATTGACATCAACGACGGATGTCGGGAGGGTCAAGACGTGACCACCGTTCGTGATGATATTTCCCGGGAAAGTTATGAGCTTTCCAGGTAAGTGGATTGGGATTCCGCGGAGTATGGATTCCACAGTCTTTGTTTGAGTGACTTTTTGAGTTACATATTTGGTTGTAGTCTTTGTGGTGTCTATATCTCTTGAAACTGCTTAGAATTGGATACTCTCATGTAGTATAGAATCTACAACGATGCATCAAAGTATATGAGATTTGGACGATATACTCACCAGCCCTTTTGACTAGGGTGTGCTCCTCCGGTGCTGGTACAGCTTGTATACCGTCAAGGAACGCTGATATAAACAAGAAAGTCTTCATAGAGAGCGACAGCAACATCATCTTGATAACTTTGATGTTTAGTATCCAAGAAAATTGATGTTGTATGCTTGATGGTTTGGATATCTTGTTCCCGATATTATAATGGGCAGATGAGATTTCGAGAGCAAATGGGTATGAAGACTCGTTTATATACATAAAATATTCCTTTGAGCAGCATCGTCAAGAGTTAATTGTTACATCCGTCTCCAGAGCATCATACCAGAACCAGCCGAGCGCAAATTTAAAGCCTTGAATAACGACAGATAATCCCTAAGCTGTTCCATAGATCTAATCATCCACCGACAGAAAACTTAATATTACTTGAAAAAAATCAATGGCGTGATGTTTTCAAGAATTGATCCGTGTATTCAGGTTGGGAATTATATTTTTTTCTTGGCCACTTCTTTGCCCTCGCTTATTCAAACAGCCACGAGTCAATCCTACCTATTAAAAGGATTGGAATAGTTTATAATTTATATATTCCCGGTCATATAGAGCTAAGGGAATAATAGCATTATAATGAAAACCATATATTGACGGGTTCGTTTAGTGGCTAGTAGAAAGCCATGCCGCGCCGGCGCAATGATAAATACGGCGGAAACCTAAGAAACTTGGTCTCGGACCAAGCCGGCGCCATATTAGAATATCGAAATGCTACATATCTTGGCAAGCCGATGACCCAAGGACCGTTAAAGTTCTACTATCGTCATACGAGTCTATGTTAACTTGATAGAGAATAAAAATACCATTCGAATTGAATGATACTGAGGCTTGGATGTAATATATAATACACGTGCAAATTATTTAATTCTCATTCCTTCTCATTTATGCATTACACGCTGTTGAATTCAGGCCTCTAATACCATGTGGGGCCTGATTTGAACACTTCTCTACCGCCACCTGCCCCGTTTTCTGATTGATAAGATCCAACCCCTCAAACGCAATATTATAACATGGATTTACCTTGCTACAGCTCACACTCGCCCTGTTGCCTCCATTGGTATAGCCTGTGAAATTCGCCCAAACAACATTGCTAACCAGCATCTTACTCGTCCCCGTGTAACTCCCATTATTCCCATTATCTTGCGTCAACGCGGGTCCGTTGTCCGCACCTTGGACGTCGAAATTCGAAAATAGAATGTTCCTGACATACCCCCAGCCGCCGCCTCGTGGAACCCCACCACTCTCGTACCCCAATTGCGGAGCTGGAAACCCGATCCAAGTCTTCATGTAGGCACAATTGTGCATGTCTTCGTTATACCGTATTATCTTCACCTGGTCGATTTTAACATTCTCAACACTGCTGTCCTCGAGGTACTGTCCCAACGAACCGATGGCAACGCCGTTACCGCCACGACATGTGACGTCGTGGATGTGGATGTTGTAGCTACGTGGTTTGATCGCGATGCAGTCGTCGCCACCTTGATAGGTGAAGTGTTCGAGGTAGATGTTTTTGGCGTCCATCGTGTCGAAGCCGTCTGTGTTTTGGACCCAGTTTGTGCCGTAGGGTGCATTATAAGCTGTGGCGTTTGCGGTGATGTTTGTAAAGTACATGTCTGTGCCGTTCATGATGTTGATGGACCAGAGCGGGGGTTGGAGGACTTGGAAGTTGCTGACGGTGACTTGAGAGACGTTCCAGAATACGAAGGGCATTGGGCGGCCGGGTTGGGTTACTCTATATATTATCATTGTCGACGTTAGTGGCATGCCTAATATATTTTATAGCAATTTTTTACAATTATAGCTGGTGTGTGTATCGTGGAGGTTTATATTTCGGTACTGACCCTTTCTCTGCTTCGTACCATGTATTGCCGTTACCATCAATGCCGCCGGTGCCGAACCCATTGATGATGATATTGTCACCCGTAATAACAAACCCAGCAGCATGATTTTGAAATGCTATGGGATACGAATGATTTCTCCAATAACTCAAATCATCCGAGAACTAAAGATAGCAAATACCGAAATTAATCGTTAATCATCTTCAGCGTAGAAGAAGGCCAAGTTGCGTTGAAGTTCCAAAAAGCAACACGCACCTTCCAAAAACCCTCCCAGTCAATCTTAACATTGTTGAGCACCCTAACCACATCATCATCCCAGATATTAGCCGCAAAACATCAACGGCAAAATGCGAAAAGCCCAAAGATGAGAAGCTAAATACTAACGGGTTTAACCTCTGACCGATCCAGTAATTTTGCCCGGCGGGAAATCTAATGTATCCTCCATCCCCACAATCTTCAAACGCCTCCATCAACAATGGTACATCATCCATGCGTGATCCATCGCTGTTGGGTTTATAAGCATAGACGGTACATGTTTTACGACCGTTTGTAGAGCTGAAGCTTACTGTGCCCGTCGAGGCGAGGACTGATCGTGAGGTTAATAATAGAGCGAGAAGGGAAGTTCTTAGCTTCATTTTATAATTATGGATAATACACCAAAAATGTGTAATAATATATATGAGAGTTGGGTTGTATGTATATAAACTCTCGGCGTTTTATCTTCGAGAATTGCACTCTCAAAGGGCCATCTACATTTCGTAGAAATACCAGGACCCCAAGGTGGGTTTTTATACTTCTAAAGACGTACTCCGAGTGAACGTAGATACCAATCGCATATATCCATGAATATTGATCGTCATGAAATTTAAGAAATAATAAATCCGTTGGAGACGAGAAAGCCACAAGTACGGCGATGTCATTGGAGGTAAAATATCTCGATGCGGTTAAATTTATCAACTAACTTGCAATCACAAGCCTGTGTCATGCAGGGATCGCGGATATCTCAATTCAAGTTTGGATACGTTACTCAATAATTGTTAAGCTTAGGCCCATAGCGTTAAGAAGAAAGGTTCGTATTGGATTTCCCCACAATCCCCACTATCGTGGTTATTTGTGTGCCTATGATCCGTAAAACGGTCATGTTGGAGAATTGAAAGGGAAGTGGCGAATCAAAAGTTAAACCGAAGCCCCACGGCGGTGCCATCAGTGGACTGATCAGCATTGCACTACAGCTACAGTAAATAGTACCATCTCGAGAGGCCGCCAAATGCTCGGATTGATGAGCAATATGACTTCAAGAAATTGATTCTGGAGAGCCATTTATCGATCGGTCTGCTTGAGTTCGCAACTTTGGAGTCGACAGGGAAGCTCATAAGCTTGTTCCTTCTTGGCACAGTATTCAGCCGGCTGGCTGTTGGGTCCGGAATAGCTGGTGTTACTCGAACAAACATAGTACCTAATCATTACGAAGGACATGTCAACAGAAGGCTAGTATATATCGATTATTTGAGCTGCAAAAGGGAAAGTGCTTTGATTAGTCAAAATAGCACTTGAAGCTAGCTGGGCTCTTGAGATAAAATCAAGCCAGCCAATCGCTCGCAAAATTCCCGACTCGTCGCGTTGCGAACAAATCGCTTATGTTTGCGAAGATGGCACCATCCCCCGCCCTGCTGCGATATTTTTATCCGATGCCCTCAAAATTCATATGAAACCTCTCCCAACCTTGAAGAAAACTCTGAAGAATACAGTCCACCTATATTACTCAATTCGACGTTTGTAATACACCAACCTCAAGTTTAAGTAAAAAGGAATGTCGTGGGAATCGCCACTATCAGAAGAAGAGCAAAATGCTCTCGTCTACTCTGACGACCCCCACCACCCCGCCAACCTAATCTGTCTGTGATCCCACGCCCCTCTATTGCGTCGCATTACCTTTCGTCTACTATAAAAGCTTGGATTCCTCGGTTGAAGCCCACTGAGCTATCAGAAGATACAGTTCAATTAACTCAAGAACATACACAAAAGGCGAACTATGTCGCAACTTCTACACCCTCGGCTGGGTCACCGGCACCGGCGGCGGCATCAGCATACGAAAAGAGTACGCCTGAATTTTCATCTCTACAATCCCATACATTTTTGCATTTTACCCTTCTAATTGCCAAAGATCCGCGTTGCTATCAACCATATCTATATCCACATCCCACCAATATGCAATATAGAAAAAGATAATACTTGTACTAACATTTCCCTAAAACCCCATTTAAAAAACCGAAAGTGAAAACATCTACATCGCCCCCTCCGGCGTCCAAAAAGAGCGCATGGAACCCCAAAACATGTTCGTAATGACCTACCCATCCCAAACCTACCTCCGCCGTCCGGAACCCTTAAAACCCTCCGCCTGCACTCCACTCTTCCTCGCCGCGTACGACAAGGGTGCAGGAGCGTGCATCCACACGCACTCGCAGTGGGCTGTTCTCGTGACCTTGTTGAATAAGGGGAAGAAGAGCTTCAAGATTGCGAATACGGAGATGATCAAGGGGATTCCGCGTCCCAGTACCGGGGCATATTATGGGTATCATGATACTTTGGAGATTCCTATTATTGAGAATACCGCACAGTTGGTACCTTCTTTCCTCTCCTTCTCTATTTCATTTCTTATTTATTTAAATTTGTTTTCCTTGAGGGACGGTTTTGTTGATTTTAGTTGTTGTTGGTAGTGAGGAGGACTTGAGGGATTCTTTGGCACAAGCTATAGCGGATTATCCGGTAAGATATGCTATGCGAATAAATGCATACCGACAGATCTTCTGGTGGTATTTCGGGAATAGGGTGTTTATACGGTGTGTTGATATATAGGATACTTCCGCGGTTTTGGTGAGAAGGCATGGCGTGTAAGTTCTCCGTTGCTTGAGATATCGGAAATCTACTTTGAAGTAATCTAATATCTTATTAAATGCTAGGTATGTATGGGGTGACACGGTCTGGAAGGCCAAGACGCAAGCTGAATGGTATGTTATCTTTCATAAATATCAACTAAGATGAGCATATAAGCTAAAATTGGGAAATAGTTACGATTATCTCTTCCAACTGGCCGTCGAAATGGCCAAACTGGGCCTCAATCCAGCGGGCCCAATCGACCCTGTCGAAGAATAAAATCTCCTTTTCTATATCTCATATAAAAGTTTATAGATTGTGTAATAAATCAAAAAAATGCCACAACAACAGTCATATCATCCCGATGCTTCTTCGCTGCATTTTTACCCGACGGTAAACCTAACGTGAACAGCAACCTCCCTTCTCTAACCCCACCGAGCGCATTCCGTATCAAATGCACCCCGACATTCTCATCCCCTGCCTCAAACACAAACATCTCCATCTGACTCGGCGTCAACCTCGTCGACCTCCTCCCTTCCCCCAACTTCTTCAAGGGTAAATGCTCATCCGTCCATCGTCCTACTAAAGCAACGGCATCCTCACTGCTCAAAAAGTCCCACAACCCGTCCGTTCCTAGTATCACAAAGTCGCCGACTTTCGCATCGGTGTACTCGGATACCTCCGGCCGGGCGGTAATGTACGGCGGACTCCTGATGACATCATACCCTTTCCCACTTCTCACCTTCTTCACGTCTCCTTCTTCACGCACTTTGAACTTTTTGTTCCCGAATGCCCTACTAACAGCTAAATCACCCATGAGACGGTGGTTCCGGACTATACCCCTTTCAGTTGGATGTTCGCCCTCCACCCTTTTGACTTCATCTGGGTTACTGGCGAAGTTTTGGTCAACCGAGAGAGGTTTGGCCAACCATCGTGTATTTGTGGGTGATCCTATTCGTTTTCCGAGGACTGCGCGGGAATCACCGGTGCAAGCTGTGTAGAGTTTGTTATTACGGGCGTCGAAGAAAGAGAGGAGGGCGCAGGAGCCCTGGGATGCTATCTCTGATAGTGAGGGTGTGGTGAGGATTGAGGAATCGAGGGTGGTGAAGGCGGTTGAGATTGTGGATTTGATGAGGTCGGAAGGTGGCTGTGAAGGGGTGTGGGAGGTATAGAGGGTTAGGAGGGAGGTGTAGACATGTTTTATCAGGACCTGTTTGAGGTATTGTGATGTTGCGACGCCACTATTTTCAAAAAATATTAGTATCTGATGAGAGAGAAGATTTTATGAGGTGGAGTTTGGGTTATTCATACAAGTGACCGTCGTAAACCGCAAAAAAGGACCAGTGGTGTTCTTCGTCATCGGGATTAGCTATGCTTTGAGCGTCGAGTAAAAAGTCGTAGGCGAACGCATCCTCGTTCTCTTCGTGCGCGGGGAGGGATGCTACTTGTAATTTTGAGATTCTGGAAGTTTCCGGGGTGGCGATGTCTAGGGTTCGCTGGTTCAGTATCCGGGTTGCTTCTGTAGGCGATATGAGAGTTTCAGTCGGATTTGAATTTAACGTTGGCTTGTTGGAGGAGGTGGCGGCGGCAGTAGTGGTGGTGTGATGTTCTGGTGAGAAGGCCGCGATGCGACCACCAATACCGTCATTCAAGATAGCTGCTGGCTTGTCGGCGCTCTTGTCCAGGCCGGTATTACTATTGAGAACTGCTGTGGCAGATGGCATGGGAGCTTGGATCTTGGATTTGCGACGGATTGCGGCGGGCATGTTTGCGGATATCGCGGATGATGGCGAAGTCGTTGACGATGATGAAGATGGGTCGCTGATACCAGACCCAAATCTAGGGTCGCCGGACATGACGCTGATAATAATTATGACAACAATTCAGAACGGGGTGCAAAGCAGCGGCGTGGGAGCTAACGAACGAGCAGGGGCCAACGATGCATGCGACGACAAGCTAGGGAGAAATCGGTCAAGGTCATGCAGGGAAACCAATCCAACCGGCCAAGCTAGGATCCGGATCGAGATACGTATTCAATCCTCACGGGCTGGCAGGCACTGGCAGCTGGCTGAAGATGCGTTGTCGCATGCCAGCGCGATTGATGATTCTATTATAAATGTCACTGCTGGCACGATCTCTGAGGCCGTAGATGTGTCTCACAGTCGATAGATTCGACGGTTTGCATGAACGCCATTATGGATCGAGAGATGATATGATGATGATCGTGGAACCTGCAAGACAAGAGGTATTCATCAGACCACCTTGAATAAAATAGGCAATGTCACCAATAGAATGCTTTTTGGATTCATAGGCGATTCGATCAACAACAAACTGGATGAGGATATCCATCTGAATAGATCCTTTCTTAACAGAAAGAGAATCCTTTGTCGGATATGCATTGGGGTACCTCGAGACGACCTGTAGATGTCTGTCCGTCGGCCTGTCTCGGTCCCAAATGCGGATGGAGGGATTGGCTGATTGGTCGCATGGGAGTACACGCATGGGTAAGCGAAAGAGAGAGATGCACAGCAGGAATATTCCGAGGAATGTTCCTGTCCTTTCACAACATCCGAGCAGCCCGTGGATGGATAATTGATTCAACTTCATAGCTGGCCCTTGTGATCCGTGAATATAGCATATATCGGTCCTTCATTCGGGGAATACCCATTTCGCAGGCTAGAATGCTATCAGGAAGAAGTCGGGAAGGGCAACACATACTATACTGATTTCGGAAGGAAGACTAGGAACCGAATCGGGCCAGGTTGGCATCATCATCGGGAAAGAGTGGAGCGGAAGGGAAGGGAATCCCAAACTCAGTCCGGCTGGGACCCAAGCCGTGAAGTGCATTAGCCTGGAATTCAGGCGGCGTTCCAGGGAAGTCCTAGGACGTCCTCATCGCATTAGCATGTGCGTCAATTCGTTATCGTCGGCTATGTTTTTTGACCCTGGGCGATTGTCCATTGATATAGTATAAAATATCTTGATATACGTCTGCTATCGACCAGCATGCGTCGCACGACGGACTGAATCAATGATGATGATGATGATGATGAATGAATGAATAATGGCGAAGTTGTTCCGATGTTGGCCCTCCAAGGGCAACCGAACCAACGAGAGTCGCTCCCATGCAACAAGAGAGCAGCCAAGTCGCCGGCTGACTGGCTGCTGGTAACCGCTCCGAACCAATCGTTCTTTTCGTCGAATCGAGTCGGATGCAGCTAATTTAGCGGATGGTGGTGGTGGTGCTGATGGCTGATGGTGGTGTGGTGGTGGTGGGCTCCGATGGGGAAAGCTCCCTCCAATTCCCATTCCCATTCCCATCCATCGTTATTCTTCTCTCCACCTCCATCCTCTTCATCGAACCATCTTACGTATCATATCCCCCTCCTCCTCATAATCACCCCTTCTCTCCCGCCCAGAAGCTTCGTGATTTCTAATCACAACCGTCCAGTGCAGCGCATTGCGGTCGCCACCGTCCCTAGATCCTTCCTTGGCCTCGTTCTGTTTCTTTATTTTGTCGTCGTTGCTTTGCCGGTTTCCCGCCTGGTCGCATTATTTTCCTTTTCGGTATTTTATTTACACCCTCCTCTCAACAAGCCCCGTCCAACCGAGAAATACTCCGAAGCATAACATCCAAGGGACGACAAACAGCCTGCGCGAAAACCGTCAGGAACGTCAAAAAATAAAACCCCGTACCTGAAAATACTAATCCTATACCGATATAAGAAAATAAAGTGTAAAAAGCATAATCATGGCGCACGTCGCAAAACGGCCTCGTCTCCATGGGCCCAAGAATCCCGTCCTGACCCTCTCGTCCACTTCCTCCCTCCTCGAATCAACCCGCCAGGCCACATCTGCCACCCCGAAACTTCGAAACCTCCAGCTCGAGCACGAAAACTCGCTGCGACAGTCCGCTCAGCGTCTCAAGTCCAGCTGGGAGGATATCTGTCGCCGTTATGCGCGCGATTTCGATGGTGAAGGTGACGAGATTGATCTGGAAACCGGACGGGTCGTAGTCGATAACGGTCATCTGAGGAATCTCACCGAACAAGAAAACGATACTTGGGCCATGGATGGATTCGATGAGGAAGACGCAGGATCCGCGACGTCGACTTTAGAGATGGAGATTCTAGGAATGAGACCAATACTGGGAAGGGATGAGATGGGAGGGCCGATGCTCAAGGATGACGAGGCTGAGGAAATCGATGTGGATGAGATGGAAGTCGACCGGGACGCCATTGACGACCTGTTCGATGAACTGGAGGAACTCACCATGACGGCATGCGGGAAGGCGAAAGTGGAAGAGAAGAAACGCAGAGAAAAGGAGCAGAAGGTTCAGGAAATCGAGTCGCCGACTGTGGTTGCTGGGTTGGATAGCATACCGTCGCCCGCATCTTCCGAGTCAATGGAAGAGGAGTCGCCAAGTACGAAATCCGTGGCGAGGGGGGTTGAAACGCATGGTGTGGATCTACCGTCGCCCGAGGAATTGCCGCCGGATACCACGATCATGGGGAACTTGTTATCGAAATTGGGTGTTAATGGGGTGCTGGCACTCGTCAATCAGTTCGCGGACAAGACCAAACCTGCGGAACTGGAAAGCGAGACTTTTGCTGCACAACTAACACCCGTATCAGAGTGCGGGAAGCCATTGGCTGAACTACTCGCAGATGAAGCTGAAAAGTTAGCAGTGGCAAAGGAACCTACTCCTATATCACCTAACCTGTTGCCGGTTGTAGAGCAGCCCTTATTGGATGAAGAGGAAACAGAAGACAAAAAATCAGAGACGTTGGAGAAAGTTACAGAAGAAGAATCAGAGCTGGAGGTGCAGCCTACGGTGCATGTTATTGATTCAATAGTGCCAGTTGAAGATAACACAGAAAACCACTTGCAAGAGATTCTTGCGGCAGCTGTGTCGGATATAAACGTAGAAGCAAATGCTTCCGGAACCATCCAAAGAGAGACCCTAGATGAGTGCACGGGGTCGTTGTTGGGCAACCTTCAAAGGCCTTTTGCTTTGGATGACACGCCAGCTCCGTCACGAGAGGGCACTCCAGCACGATATCAAAACATCCACCAACCAATTCCTCAACCTGAAAGTATTCCTCTTCCCAACCAGCCGCTAGAATCAGAATCAGACGCTTCAGCCAATGAACCCCTGCCAGAACCATCGGAACCTGAAGCCGAAGATACAATAAAAGAGCAGACTGTTTCTAAAGGGGAAGAATTAGACCCAAATTATCTATACGGTGATATCGACGACCTTTCGACCATTATAACGCCCAAGGGATCCATCCCAGTCACGGCTAAGAATCGACTGCGTGGTATCAAGTCAACCCCATCCTCCGCAAAGAAGGCCTTATCAACCAGCAAGAAGAAGCCGCAAAAACGACGACTCTCAGAAATTCAAACTCCACCACAAGCACAGCCTTCTTCTACTTCGAAACAAAAACAACCGCAAACTCTACCCTCTCGGCCTAAGCAGCCAGTCTTCAATCCTCCGTCAAGCGCAACGCGAAGCAAACCGTCCGACTCTAAGAAACCTCGAAACTTTTGGTCTGCTTTGCCTGACGATCCCTTCTATGACCCTATGTGGCAAGACGGTCATCCTGACGGGGAACCCGCTTTTGAAGAGTTTGAACGACGAAGGGTACTATTAGAAGACCACAAGATCAAGAAAATGGATCAAGCAGATTCCCTCGACGATGACCTCGTGGTTTTATCTTCTCCGGTGGCAGCCAAGAAGACGCCGACTTCAAAGGCTTATCGAACACCCAAGACGAAGGATAAAAAAACTCCTAAATCAACTAGAAGAATTAAAAAGGAAGAAGATAATTTTGAGAGCAAGTTGCACACCCCGCGATCCGGCAAATTCTTAGAGCATCTTCAGAAACGATTGGCTGAAGAGAAGGACGCTGTGAAAAAGGAAGAAACGGAAGAAGCAACCAACGGCGATGATCCCAGCGGCAAACCAGAAAATGCTGCTCCAGAAACCCCCATGCCAAAGATCAAGAATGAGTATGGGCTCTCGGACAGCGAGGATGAGCTAGCTAGGGAAATATGGTTCGTCAAAGATAAAGATGTTGAGGTTGTGGGTACTCGAAAGCAAAAGCGAGTTGGTCGACCGAAGGGACGGGCACCTCCATTGGTTGTAAGGGAAACCTCTACAAAGCCATTTACTCCTCGAAAATCCAGTGGGATCAAAACTGAAGAGGACGAGGTGATCGATCCGAATCGCAAACCCTTTGCGACGTGTGGAGACCCGGGGTATCGTTGTGAGAAAACTATATGTTTCAGTAAGTTCGCCCTGCTCTCCTTCGTCCAAGAGTTGGCGCTAACCTCGCATCCGCAGCATGCATCGAGGATTGGGATAGTTGATCCCGTCCACTGTTTCTTATATTGTACAATCTTCTTTTCATCTATGTTACAGATACTGCAGATACCCTAATCGCGTTTCTTTTTTATTCTTATTACGCTGGAGTTGTCCTTTTCCGTTCAATGATTGGCACTAACGTCCAGGATTTGATCGATGGTTGTATCCCACTTTCCCCCAATATCGCCAATTTTGGCCCAGAATTTTGACAGATGCCTGCTCCCACTATCGCAGAGGATGGTCACTATTCTCTTGTTCGAATTTTGCCATCCTCGCTCTTTAACAAACTTGATCACGGCGACACAGTTCACCGCACTCGAGCTTCCAACGAACAATCCGTCCTGCTCGACAAGATACCGCGCCATCAAACACGCTGAATAATCGTCAGCTTAACACCCGTTTACTTTCAAACAATTTGCTGATTTAGAATTACCTTCTTCATCCGTCACCCGCACAGCATCATCGATCAATGTCCTCCCAGCCTCAAAATTCGCTGTAACACGGTTGATCCCGATCCCCTCAACAATAGAATCCACCTGCGCCCTCCTCCTCGTCCCTTCCCTCTCCGTCATTTCATTGAACATCACGCCATACTTTACTTTATTCAACAGTCCTGAACCCTGCGGATCCGCCAGCACCGCTACTAGATTGGGCAGATACTGCTTGAGATACATGACCACACCCGATATCGTCCCTCCGGTACCAGCTCCGGCGACGAACGCGTCCAGTTGCTTGCCGCATTGACGGTATATCTCCGGCCCAGTTGTTTCGAAATGGGTTTTCCAATTCGCTTCGTTTTCAAATTGATCGGCGAAGAAACCGCGAGCGGTGGTGTCCGAGCTGTTTGTCAGTTCAGAAGCACGGGCCTTGGCGAGGTTGATGAATTGGTTCTTGTCGACTATGCTCGCTGGGGTTACACGCTCTACTACGGCGCCGAGTTTTAGGAGCAGAGAAGACTTTTCGAGAGACTGATCTGATGGCATGCATCTTTTGAAACAAAATAGAGGTCAGGATTTATTATATGAGGGACGTCACATTGTTCTTGTTATTTCGGAAAGAGCGGATGGGGACGTACATGTGTGCTAGATATCCTCTAGCGCGGCAAATGTGTGCGAGGGAAACGCCGGTGCTTCCTACTGTTCCTTCGAAGACCTTGTCGCCCGAGAATGGTCGGAGACGGCCCTCCTCTTCAGCCTGTCTCGCAAGCGTCAGTATATTCATCCTTAATATTGTCATTACAATTCTTTGCTTTCATCATTTTTTATATACATGGGTCGGATAGGATAATTAAACGTGGGACAGTATATTTGCTTTTCAAGCTATATGTCTTTTTTCATGGTTTTGCTTCTCTTTTGTGTATGATAGATGGGATTTCGGTCGAGGGAGTTCTCGTTTTATGGTATTGCAATGTTGTAAGACGAGATATGGAGCGATACTTTTGCCTTTTCTTTTTTTCTTGGGGAATATGTAGAATATATATAATATGGTGTTTTCTTTTGTACTTTGTTCATTCAAAGTGGATTGATAGAGGGGCGAAGAAGGGTTTCAGTCCATCCACCTGGTTTCGAGGATAGAATAGGGGGGTTGGTTACAGACCTTGAGAATAATACTTAGAGCAACTCTATCCTTCGGTGACCCGCCGGGGTTGAGAAACTAGAATTCAAATCATACATATATCAATATATCTTCCCATACATACATATATACTCTTACCATTATACCCATCATAGTCCGTAGAGTCGAACCCTCTACTAAGGGAGAATGATAAAAAAGGATTGTGCATACCTCAGCTTTTGCCAGAACTTCACATCCCAAATATTCCGATAAACTCCTAATCCTCACCAGCGGAGTGTTTCCAATACACCCCTCCAATCCATTCTTGATATCTTCCTTCTCATGGGCTAGAATTGTCGGGGGGCTGCTCAGGGTCGGTATACTGCTCGTGCTGAGGAGGTTTTGAAGAGCGATAGGAACGAAGGAGGAACGACGGGAGTAGGTTTCGTATTTCCAATCATCGTCGTCATCTTCTTCGATTCTACTACGGCGTTTATGAGATTGGCGCTTTGGGGTGGTGGTGAGGTGTTGGAGGGTGAGGGTTAGTGCTATTCCTGCGGTGAAGGATAGGGTTGCGATGAGCAGGAAGGGTTTGGGGGGTAGCCAGTCGCTCATCATTTCTTTCTTATCATATATCCAAGTCGTAAATTTGGGGTTTTACATGTTTAGTAGAGCTTCATTGACGTCGAAGATACGTATGCCGAAGGGTATCTTGTTGGAAAATTGTTAACAAACGAGGTTTTTGTGTTGCCAAACGCTGATATATTCATTAAGACCGTAAGACTCAATTTTCTTATGTAGTATTGATAGCGTTCTCAATTGAAACCACCCAGATATACACATATATACAGATGGATAGACACTAGTCATCACGTTACTGCTATATACAATAATGACAGTCCAACCCTCTCCAATTCACAAGCTAAAAGTATAATACAATGGTGATAAATTTATATTAGCGACCACTCAAGTACCACATTTTTCAATGCGTATGCATAACAGACGCATTCTTGTACCACGTCAGCAGCGGATTCTCCTTCGATTTCGTCGTAGTATCCCCTAACTCCGCCCAACTTCTCATAAACTTCTCATGTGTCTCCACTTTTGCAAACTTGCCCGACAACAGCTCGTACATTTTCGAAATCTCGACAAAGTCCGTGGGAAACAAGATGTCGAAATATCCTTGATGGACCTATACATACCAACCACCTCACGAGTTAGCGCCATTTTACTGCTTGAAGAAAATTGTAAAAGGAATAGAATCAAAAAATAGACTTACGAATAACTGCTTAACGGCAATAGTCTCCCTCTTATACCTAGTCTGCACAACCGGCGCATTAACACCCTCGATCGCCTCCGGCAAAGAATCAAAATCACTCATCAACAGCCGATGATGCGGAAACCTCGAGTTCAACAACTCCAGAAACTCCATCGCCCTGGTAGGAATGAACTCCGGCGCCGTCAAGTTTTCCGTAAACCACACCCGCTTCTTCAAGCTACTCTTCAACTTACTCCACGCGCTCCCACCCCTAACCGTATCCGTGAACGACCTACCAATAACATTACTAAACATCCTGTCATGTCTCGGATTATCTATCCGTCGTCGTAGGTCCAAGAATCGCTGAGTCCGCGGCTCCAACTCTGGCGTGTAAAACTCGTGAAAGTCCCCTTCTCGGTCGACCATGAGGTACCCCTGCAACGGCTGCTGCGTCTCCAAATCGTACCGAATCATATCGTGCGCGAAATTATCGAAAACCTCCAGCGCGAGGAAGAAGCACGGGTTGGCAACGTAGGTTTTGAAATCAAACATGCTGCTATTGATCACTTCGACATGCCCCATGTGCCCCGACCGCTCCGCAGACTTCAATTGCTGTTCCACCATGCGTTTGCTGATTTCTATAATCTTGAATTGTGTGCGCACGTACACATCCGGAACATTTGTGCGGAGCCAGTCGAGAATGTTAACCATCAGGGTGCCGTTTCCCGCGCCCATTTCGTACACGATGAGGTCGTATTCGGGGTATAAATCTATCACATAATTTTCGTAAAGGTATCGTGCGAGAGCTTCACCATAGTACGGCCGGAAGAGTTCGGTGGGTGTGTGCCATAACTGTCGTAGGTCGTTGGGGTGTTCTTCGTCGAGCTTGTCTTCGAAGATTTTATACTGTTCGGCGAAAATCTGGTGGAAAGCTGTTTCGTTTTTTATGCGTCTGAAATCGAAGGGTGTATCGGTGTTGAAGATGACGGCTTCTTTGGAGAAGTAGCCGTAGTTTGGGTTGTAAAGAGCATCTAGAATATCCGAAATGTATAAGCAGGTTTTCTTTCAGCGGTTCAAGAAGCAATTGGGCCTTTGCAAAGTCGCTGTAGCCGACCGTTCGAGATTGGGAGATGGATGCGATTACCGTCGATATAGTCCCGAACAAGCATCTTCACCATCTTTGGCCGTTCCCTTCTGTTGGCTAGTATCGACGCCGTGACCAATGGAAACTTGGCGAATTCCACCGATAGATCCCCGGGGACTAGTTTATCCCGAGGTAACCATCCTGAATCATCGGGGGCGACGCGATACGCTGTGGAGGTGTGCAGTCGCCGGCGGGGTGGGTGATAACTGCTGAGGTGACGGGGCGGGGCCCGTCGCGGGATGGAATGAAACCTCGCTCTCCTCTGGCAGACAGGGTGTCGGAAGAGCTGCCGGAAGAGAGAAGAGAGAAGCGCCTGTGACGAGTCCATTGGCTCGGACGGGCCTGTGGGCTGACAGTCTCGTCACCGGACTGATTGAAGTCGCTTGCTCGCGTGAGGATGGTTGTCGTCAAATGGAATTAGCTTTGTGTTACGAGGATTTGGTTTTATAGATAACAAACTTATGCAAGGAACCAAACCAACGGCATCGAATCAATGCACCCAGGTCAATCTAGCAGCTGTATTCTTTAAGAACGTAGTTTACAGGAGAATTGAAAAATAATAAGGTATAAAAACAAAATAAAAATAAAGAAGGGCCTATAGATAGCGGAATCTTCGGCATCGTATCAAGGATAGAAAATTGGATATTATCATTAGCAGACCAAAGTGCCGCATCAACTGAAGGGCACCGGAGGGAAAGAAACAAATATCGCTAGGTAACACCAGAAGGATCAAATTGAGAGAAAAAGAGAGAGAAAAGAAAACCCGACGATTCCCACAGAGGAATAGACCCAGTCAGTTATATCCTATAGTCAGTGTTAAATAGAAAATAACGTATCAGATGCTGGGAAGGAAGCAATAAAGGGTATGTACGAATAAAAAAAGAAACGGAAAGATCTCGACAAAGAGTATATTTAAGAGAACTGATCGAATCGCCTGTTAGCCAGCAGTCACAAATATCACTTGAATATAATTTCAGACATACCTTCCAACGGTGGCCGCATTGCAAACATTCGCAGAACTGTATAACAGTGTTAGTAAAAGTAGATATACAAAAACAAAAGAGAAGTCTGCTCACTGTAGTCATCGGTTCGTCGGCGGAACGAGTTTGCGCCTGACTGTACGAAACGTTCTTCCTCTTGCACTTCCCGCATTGAAGCTGGTCCGTAACACTCGTCGGAGCTTTCGCAACCATGGCCTCCTTCATGTTCTCCTGTTCAATCTTCTCATCCTCACGCTTTCTCTCAGCAGATGCCATCTCCTCTGATGTCATCGAAGCCAGTCGATGCGGTTCAATTCTTCCCGACCAGACGTTCTTTCTCAAGTTAGGATTTTTAGTGTCTTTCAAGTTGAAGTAAATCGATCGAAGTCTAGCGCGATATTGTCCATCTGTCTTTTTATGGTGAAGGATGAATAACTGGTTCTCGGTGTCTTGTGCAAGTTTGAAGATTTCGTCCGGAGCTGTGGTAAATTTCCGAAGAAAAGCAGGAGGCATTACCGTTAATCAATTGCACACAGCATATGGGGCGAACGGTTGGAAATGGCGGTTTATCATTGAGTCCAACAACGATAGATAGGACTTACTGGCGTCGGCTCCGATAACCATTCCGTCATAAATCATGCCCACCGCCCTGTTTCGAACATCGTCATCGTAGATGTTGTAATTGATGTTATCAGTCTGTTTGTTTCGTTTCATGGGATCGACCGAGGAACCACCGCCGGTTTTCCGTGTCGGGGTCGGCGTAGGAGTCGATTTGTTGGATGAATCTCTCCCCGAGGCTGCTCCGTTCGTGCTGGACTCCTTCTTCATAGCCACACCACCCTTTGCATCGCCGGAGGACCCGGATTTCGGTTTAATACTAACGTCCTTCTTCCATTTATTGACGATATCTTTGGCGAGCTCGGCGACAGCTTTTTCGGAATGTCCGCGCAGTTTGTTGACAATCATACCGATTTTGGTCTCCTATCGCACATCCAATTCATGCGGGTTAGCCTTCTAATGTCCTTTTTCACTCTTGCAAAAACGCTACGCTTATCTAAAGTTGAACGGGATCGATTCCCCGAAGCGCAAAAGATACAATCCTGCATGGTGCAAACGTCCGGGGCGAGGCCACCATCTGAACAAGGGGAAAGGTAATAATTCAACCGACCCTCAGAATCTGCTCTGTCGCGACAACATCGCTCTTGAGCGTTCCCAGAATACTAGTAATGTGATCGGTCGGCAATTTGTCGCGAACGGCTTTATCCAAGTTTGCACCGTGGATCTTGATATCCTTCGCTTCCATCCCCGGCATCTTGTACGGTTTTGCTGCGAAGGGCTCGAGAGTTCAAAGTATCGATGCAGGCGAGAGGGAGATTCGAACGGAGTGAGGAAAAATCTGAAATCAGATTATGCGGCAAGGGATACGGGAAACGGCAAGTTGCAGCTTTCAAAGGTCGGGAAGATGGTGTTTCCGTTTGAGGTCGTGTGAAAGGGAGTGCGTCAGGATTCAAGGATTGCTGAGTCAGTGTCTCGTGAGTAGCTTTCAGCAGGATATGACGCGATCAGATTCGAAGGACGGAACAACGATCGCGATGTCGGATCGAGCTGGGATGCTTGTGTGTAATTGGGAAAACAGAGGGACGATATTGGGGGTAGTTTGTAGGGCAAGGAGAAGGGAGCGACGGGAGGCGATGGCGATGGCGATGACAAAGTAGAAGGAGTAGAAGTAGGCTGGTCAAACTTTCGAGGGCGGCGGGAAACTCGCTCGCGAATTCCGTAACCTTTTTTGTTGCGCGCATGTTCGGCTAATTTAAAAAGAAGACACCCTTCACGACGCCTCGCTGCATACGGGGTGCGTATTAAACATTACACTGTCTCATTCTAGTCTGCGTCTTATTCACTTGGGAAAATTGCAGATTGACACGGTTGCTGCGATATTGAGCCGAAGCAAATGGACAAGCTGAAGTTTATGTGCATATCTGCTATTCATAACTTGCCAAAACAAAAAGCTAGAAACCAGAGAATACCACAGTCGTCTCTCAGACCACCACCTTGGACATGTAGCTTACCGCGTCAACATGGACGACATGACCTGTGAATGAGCTGCCCGATCTTTATTGACCTCAGTCAGGTTGGTGACACTCCTCAGATCGTTCACAACATCCTTGGCTATCAATAGTAGTCCCTTCAGTTAGCCTCTCCTCAAACCCATTGAGCTAGATTCGATAAAATCAACGTACCTTTACCAAAGTATACCTCCTCTGTACAACCATCTCAGCAGTTAGCCTTCTTATATCTTTAAACGTAGATACCCATCTGGAAAGGACGACTCACGTAACAAATTCCTCATCTTCAGCTCCATATCCTCCACAAGCCGCCCAATATTCACAATATGCGAGCTATCCCCATCAACAGGCAAATCCGCCTCGATCTGTCTAGTCATATTCCCACTCAAATCCATAGTCCCGATCGTATCCGTCGTATTCTCCATATTCAGAATAACCGTGCTAGTAAGCTTGTAGTGTGCCGTCCTAGGTCTATCTAACGCCTCGAAAACGTGTATAGAATCCCAAGTACCGGTATTCTTCGCCGCCGCCGTCGTAGACTTTTTCAAAAGCACTACCCCGGCGAATCCGTCGTCCAAGTTCCAAAAGTACACGCTGGAAACACCGCCTTCGTAGTATCTGTAACCAGTTAGAACCACTTTCCTCAGGTGATTTCCCGTAAAATGTGGAAAATATACACTTACAGCTCACGGTACACATCAAACGCCTCATTTGCAGCAACCTCCATCTTCCTGACCTTCTCGCTAGGCACGGTGCCGTCGCTCAGCGGTGGGTCAAATTCATTACTCCACGGTGACCGGTAACTGTCTCCGTCACGGTTATAGTCGCAGAGAAGATACTCCCGTCCGGACCTCTTACATTTCGCAATTTGTAACGGTTGGTCGACAGACGAGAGGAGGTCTTCGGTGAGGTCGGGGACTAGTCCGATCAAGGCGTTTAGATTTTGGGTGATGTGTTTGGGGTTGAGACGGCGGAGGAGGTCGCTGCGGTGCGTGGAGCGCGGGGTACACACGTTACGTTAGCGGGGATGTCTAGACGGGTTGATACGGGCGGGTGGACTTACAGGGCGGAATCAAAAGGGTCGATCATTGTGATTCTAAGATATTAATGGAGGTTATGAGGCTAATTGACGAGAAGGGGAGGTTGTGAATGAAGCTCCTCTGATTTACAGGGTGGAGGGGATGCTGGCATAGCTCCAAGCTTCGTTCGTGGTTTCTGGCTAGCTGGCCTATCGCCAAGAAGACTCTCCAACAACGCATCGCTCTGTTGGATTTTATCAAACAATAATAAAGTCATATACCGAGAGGATGTATTTTAATGCTATTGATGCCGACGATAGTATACAGGAATAAAAAGAAACCTCCCCGCAATTGTAGGAAAATAATAATGTCTAAAAGAATGCCGTGGCATCCTGCAAAAACCACAGGTCCTCTCTCAACATATCCTCCGACGTCCCAGCTCTTCCCGCGAGTTCCTTCCTCCTACCCGCTCCGAGCATCAACCATCTCCCTAAAAGATTCCCATCCAAAATAGCTCTCATGGGCTCCGAACTCGTATTTCTAAATTTCGCCGCTCTATAAGCCCGTGGGTTCAATCCCGCCACGTGCTCTCCCGTGTTTGTGATCTGCCCTTGAATAACGTTGAGTCGTCGATACACCGACTCTGAGACAGACGACACAGTGCCAAATACACCCGTCATAGTTGCGAACATGCAAATAAACTCCTCTTCATCCCCTTCTTCTTCATCTGCATCCATATTTTCGTCTTCCGGTTCTACAAAGAAACTTTTCTTCTTTGGCAGCATGCATATCGATTTAATTTCGTGGCCACAGTATATCTCGCCCTTTGGCAAGAGTCTAGTACCATGAATAGACTTGGGATCTTTTATAACGAAATATCAGCAACAGTTTCCCAAATGAAAGATCGAAAGGATAGGATTTTAGAACTTACTCTCCGGATCGTACTGTAAAACGTGTATATTAGCGCCAGAATCCGCGACCACAAAGTAACAAGCATTCCCAACCGGCAAGAAATCACCCGCAGTAATCGACAACAATCTAGGATCCTTCCCGAACAAAATCATCTTGTACGGTTCCTCCGAGAACCCCACGAACGAGACACCCTTAAGCACATCCCCAAACATGACCATCTTCTCCAGCGTCTTCGACACCGTAGTATGCATATTCATATCCATAAATGCAACCGGCAACAATGACCCATCCTCCTTCAAACCCCGAATCATACACTTCTGTCCGTGCGTGATAAGAAGATACCCGTCCATTCCCGCCAAAGTGCTAACAACACCTTTAACCTCCTCCCTCGCAACCAGCTTGAACTTCTTCCCTGTCTCCGGCTTCCCGATCTCCGGAACGACATCGATAACATCGAAAACATACACCGCCCCCCTCGCCGGTGAATTCTCACCACGGAGTAATCCCGTCCCCACAGCGATCATAATCTTCCGCTCTTTCGTCACCTCCGAAACCTCGAGTTCCACAGCTTTAACCACGAACGGAATCTCATGTAATGGAAACTCGTACCGATCCGTCGTCGTCCATGTCAACGGCGATATCATGACTAGATGGCCCGCTTCTATCTCAGGCAGCATGATTTCGTCCACGTATCCCTCTTCCATTTGGTAATCCTCGTCGTCTATCTCGGGTTTGGCGGTACTCACGACCGAAACCGCGTAGACGTTCTTAGGGTCATAGTAGGTTAGCGACGTCGGGGTCCGTTCGAGGGGGATACGGTGGGATAACCAGGTGTGTTCGAGTGATAGTTGCGGTAGATGGCATACACGAGCGGTACCCTAATCCCATTAAAATCCTATTAGAATATTAAACTCAAGTTTGGAGGAAGGGGGTTGGGGTACCTTTGCATCGATATATAAGAAACCTCGTTCGGTCTCTTTAGTGTGGAAGGGACTCAAACTCCTAACCGTGCCACCTTGAAGTTTGTATAATTTCGGCAGACTCTTCGATGACTTTGTGATGAAAGTTGGTGTGTCACCGGCCATAAATACGACGGCGTAGCCTCCCAAATCATCAATTTTGACTAACGGACCGCTCGGGGATTTCTGCTCCGACAAGCTAACCGTTGGTAAAACGGTGTTGTATACCTTTCGGAAACATATTCCATTACTGATGAAGGGTTTGTAAATTATAATATCATCTCGTTTCGTTTTAACCTGTGCCACATCAGTATTCTAGAACATTGCACAGTAAGAAAGTACGGCGAACTTACAATCAGATATGGTGACCGGCTGATGGAATCTCCGATATCTGCTACGATGATCTCTTCGATTTCGTCTCTTGCGGTGTGGAATCTCAGCGCGGCTTCATCCGGACTGACTACTTGCATGCTCATATCGAAATGCTCCAGAGAAGCCTTTTGCTCAAATTTTGGCAATGTGAAGATCTACTCAAGCACATTAGTTGACATGGTTAACAGAGTGGTAATGTAAGTTAGAAACTAACCTGTAAGGTACCACTTTCAGTAAGAAGGAAGCATAAAACTTGTGATTCCGTCCCGGGTCCGAAAACGTCGCCAGTGGAGGTATACAAACACCCGTTGGTGTACTTTGTATTCTACCCCCGCAAGTCCGTTAGATACTATCAACCGCGAGAAGGGTTCAGATCAGGTATACCTTGATGGCATCCGGTCTATCTATCCTTTCCAACTCCAATGTTCGTTCTTGGCATTGGTCGACAGATATGGACGAATCGCCACATATGAGAAGCATATAGGGGTCTGCGAAACTGGCAGACACGATATGCGGTCCCCCATCCGGGTCTTCGTCATTCGTCGAAATAATCTGAATAAGCTGCAGTTCTAATCACACACACACCGAATCAGAAAAAATGCACCTCATCAAAAAAACCCTAAGGAAAGCCAGTTTCTACAGGTATGAGGAAAGAGGGTATGGCTATCGAGTAGATGGCTGGTCACAAGAGTTGTATTGTTGGCTAGTCTAGGGTACAGACCACTATCATAGACCTTCACATTCGTCTCGCAGACCTGTGCGATCCGTAATCCGTCCTGAAAAGTCCCAAACTCCAAAGTGGGACACACTTCTGTTGTTTCAATGTCGGTGCCTTCCAAGGGCTGGAACTTTGTGCCGACCTTGTAAACTAGTGTTTCTGAGGCATTCGATGCGAAAAGATAAGTGTTGTAGTCTTCCGTTGCGCCAATCTGCTCTTCGTAGCCTGTGCTGACTGACGAGGGTATGATTGACTGTCCTTTCTTCAACTGCTTGGAATGAACCGCCCATATTCGTAAGCAGTCCTTGAAGTCAAATTTGGCTGAAACGCGAGGCGATATTGACGTGCTAAAAACTGTAACAGCGCCTTCGACCCCTCTACCAGTTGTAGTCATCAACTCTAACTCTGGTAGAACACCTTGGTGAAGGTTTTGTTTGTCAGAAGCTAGGGCTGGTCGACCGAAGGCCATCTCTCGGCAGGGACCTATATTCTGCAGTCGGTCATGTCGCCTGAAAACATATTCGCCCGATGATCCTCGAGAGATACCGCCGGTCGACGCTTTGCGTGGCGTGATCGGCGTGATGGAAGAATCCCCGTACAAATCGTCCTCATCGTCTTCATCCACATTATCTTCCGCCTCTCGTTCAAATTTGACTTCCGACTTTTGAGATAACGAAACCTTTTCGCCTTTCCGTTTATAGCCCCAAAGGACCGCGTCTGCGTCGAGCGAACCAAGAAATATACGCCGATTTCCAACCTCCACTAGCGTTTCGCTAGGTGCAGCTGTGAACGGGTAGCCATCTTTACTTGATATCCTTCGAACAAAGAGGGTGGAGATGCTGCGACCCTCGGCTTTGAACGACAGTATGATAAAATCTCCCGCGATCGTGACTATGAGAATGTCTCCGTTCTCATTTGGTAGTGGGGTTGCCAGACAAGCTTCCAAGTTCAACTCGAGATCGGATTGATCCGTCATGTTGAAGGCCGAATATTGCTGGGCGTAGCTATTAACCGCGACCGCAGACATCTTTCCAGCTTGATCAACATGGACGATCTCGTGTTCTCCGAGAAGAAGGGTGCCACCAATAGGAGGGGGCAAAGCAATCGCCTTCCAGATATCGAACGGCAGATTTTTCGCGGACATGATTGATGTCGAAGCTCGTTGATCCAAATCCAGTGTTACGACAATAAAGTGTGTCGGGTCTTTCCGTCTCTCCAACATCCCCACGGAACTCTGTTGGGGTTGGTAAACGATTCCAAAGGTCGGCTCTCGATATTCGTGCAGAAATACAATATCGACGATACGCTCAACGGCTTCGTCTAATTGCGATGCTGATAGAACGAAAGAGGGGTGATAAGGTGTATCTGACGGCTTGCCGTCAGCGGCGCTATCCTTCATCTCAACATCCTTCTTTGATTTTTCGGCATCGTCATCATCTTCCAGGTCGTACTGAAAAGAATCGTTGTCGGGTATCTCGAGATCTTCGTCTTCTTTCTGTCTGAACGGGAGGATCGCAACGAGGTCGTGATTGAACTTGAAGGCCGCACATCTACTCTTCGGGTCAGATATAAGATAATTGATAGGTGATTCTTGGGTAAGAGGGGATTTGAACTCGTCGCCCTCATAGTAATGGAGACTGATGGTCGATATAGAGTGGACGGTGGGGTCCCATTCGAGCAATGAGAGCTTGGCCGAGTCGAAGGAGACCAGAAGACAATCGCCACCACTTTTGCTCGTCGGAATGCGAATCTTTACCATCGAAGTGACGCTGCCATAGAGATGATATTGTGTTACCAGGACTAACTTTGTTGTCTTCTCGATGGTCTCGCGCTGGAGATGCATGCCGCTCTCAACGGTGAAGGAGTCTTCATGATCACGACCTTCGTAAACGCGTCTGTCGCGGCCGTCTTCGTGGTCGAGATTCTCATCGAGGGCGAACTCGCCTTCGGCATCTTCGTATTCAACCAGGCGGAATATCTGCAAGAGGGAGGTTTTGGCGACGACGAGATTACGTTCGGTGGCGGAGATGAAGTTGAGAGCGAGGGCGTTCGTGACCGCGGTGGGGTCTGTGATCTCGGAGTAAACCTGCATGCTACCTATGACTGACGAGTCGCGAGCAAGAGAAGATTCTCTACGAAGGCGGGACCGACTAGGGATTGAATAGAGTTATCGGAGTCCACTACAAAATTGTAGGGTTGTGGGTATAACTTCGTCGTCGTCGGCGGCATGATTTGAAGATGGGTCGCGTCACAGAAGGTCGTGTGGTTGGTTGGCGACGTTCAGAGCAACCGAGCGAGCTTGAGCCCCAAATCAATGTGGCGTTTAAATGATCTCGATACCGGCTTCACATACTGACGCCACGTTTGAGGCCCTTTTTTTTTCACAGACCGACTTAGACCGATTGGTTACACTCAATCCACCCGACTGGCCTGACTTGGGTGTCATCCATAAGTTCTTTCGACATGCACTTGGGCTACGCTGCATGCGAGCGGGTGGGTGGGTTTGGTGGATGGTTCCTGTGGGCCGTCGTCATCGCCTGGCTGCCAGAAAAAGGTGACGTCTGATGCGCGTTCCGGTTAATCTGCTGCTTCCGCCCTCAAATTCAAATCAAACCACAATTCCAATCTTCTCTCTCTCTCAACAGCATGGGTGGTTAAAGTGATCTTCTCCATCTCCATCTTTCTTTGAACCTCCGTTTTTGACAGATAGAGACACAAGGCATCATAACCGCCGTCGTCCGCTAATTCTCGCCCGATATTATTTTCCCCTATCTGAAACTGACAGGCTCTGGCTCGGGCCGTCCACCATGGCATTACTCCAAACCTCCTTCATCTGGGTCACAGGCCTGATCGCTCTCGCCATAATTATCGTCGTTACAATAACATTTGTCGTTATATACAGCTCTCCTCGTGACCGTAGTCTATTCGTATCCGTCGTCACCGTTCTTTCCCTCACCTCCTTACTAGCCACCGTTTGTTTACTTCCCCTCGACATCGCTCTCGTCTCGTCAACTACCGATAACACAACCGGCGAAAAGAAGAAATGGGCGGATCCAGATACAGTTAACAATATCCTGCTCAGTCTAAAGGTGGTATACTACCTACTATACTCACTCGATGCAATTTTGTGCATCTTGGTTATACCTTTTGCCTACTTTTGGTACGCATCACCTCCAGGTCCCGAAAACAAGCGCCACCTAAGACCAGTACATTAATTATCATTCTATAGGTATGAGGAATGGGACATCGACTCTACAGCTGGGTCTCGTATCAGAGGCGCTTTCAAATATACCACCGGTTTCGTCTGCCTACTTCTCGTACTCTTCCTAGTCGGTTTCTTCGTTCCCGTCGCAGCCCAGAGACACGGAGGTGAACACTACGATCTCGACTTTTTCAAACGACTCTTACTCGAAAATCGAGGCGAGCGAGCGTTAACCTTTATAGTCGGAGTTCTACTATGTCTGGGTACCATAATCTACGTCGTATATACCGGTCCAGGACTCGCACTCTTCCCCGTCTCCCTCATCAAATCGATACCGGCGATTTCCATCACATCAGCGGAGGAGGCCCGTGATGCTTTGGCCATCAACAGGGAGAGACAACGGATTATCGAAGCGAAGAATGCAGGCGAGAATCCTCTAAGCCCTAAAGACAGAAAAGAACTTGAAAGTCTACAACGAGAAGAAAGAACTTTGACGAGGAAGCAGAGACTTGCTGAAGAAGGCGGCAATAAATGGGTACTAAAGATTCAAGCTGCTCTGAGACCTTTCAAATTGCTGCTAGGTCTCGTCTTACTAGCAATTTCCACCCTGCTCGTGGCCTCCATGTTGATCACTGGGTACGTACTAACCATCAAAATAATTAACATGCATTCCCGCCTTTTCTAACGTATCGTCCTATAGTATCGATAAGATTAAATACTCCGAATGTGGTGCAAAATGCGGCTATATTCTTACCGACGTGAACATCCTTAACCCCATCAACTGGATCTTCGTCAAAGCCTCCAAAGTCTTTCCGATAGATTACGTCATCATCCTACTCCTCGTCCTCTTCTTCTTCGTCTCCACCGTCGTCGGCCTAGCTTTCATCGGTATCCGCTTCCTCTGGATCGTTATCTTCAAGATCCGCAGCGGCCACACTAAACCACAGGCGTTATTGATGGGCACAACTTTACTCACACTTTCCGTATTCGCGATAAACTACGGCCTCACAATGTTTGTAGCTCCGCAATACGCTCACTTTGGTGGTCAAAAGTACTGCACATGGCCGATGAACGAGTCCGGCGTAGTTCGTGACTGCACTACCCATCCGGATTACCTCTTCCCTTGCTCCGCTGGTGCCAAGGGACCCGCGGCTTCCGTTTGCACTCCCACCGTTGTGTCGACGTTTATCAACAGGATAACGTTAAATTATCCGTTCTTCGGAGTGTTTGCGTTCTGGTCGCAGTTTGCGTTTATGGGGTTATTCATCATTACAATGCTGACGGCATTGATCAAGACTCCAAAGATGGACTTTGAGGAACAGTTAGATGATGAGGATGAGGAGGAAGAGGAGAGTTTGTTGGGGGCAACTGGGAATCGGTTTAGGGGTGCGTGGGATGATGTGAGGGGTAGGACTAATGGGACTAATGGCGACAACTATGGGAGTTCATAATCTTGGATCATGGTATCTTTCTAGTTAATGGGTCTATTTGATTTCGGTGTTTAGCGAAGGTTCAGTGTTTATAGTTTTTATCTTTGTACGAGCATTGGGATTTGCGTTTGGGTACAGGCATATTGAGTATGCATTTATTTGACTTCTTGTACCATCCAGAATGATTGGCTGTTATATATTTCTTTATATTCCCTTGGATCAATGAGTTACGTTACTAACATTTGTCGGTGCGTTTACCATGCTTCTTACCAGGCCTTCGAAACAATATAAAGTATTTACCTTTCGCAACCATAGCACGCCTAAAGTTTTATTTACTCGCATATCTTGGCTCATTTAAATTGAAGTCCTTGACTTCATTAGCCTTGAGAAACTAGTCAAGTCTGCTCACCGTTTTGGGAGCAAGTTAAATCAACGCAAATATCCCAACATGACTCAAGTTCACATGTAGCTTGCTCTCCTTGCAATCAGAAAAAGACATGTCAAAAGGTAATTATTTTGGTTCGTCTATCTTTGATTCTAAGAGTCTTCCATTGTTAAAAGTTGAATAACAAAACAAGTACTCCAATTTGTCCAATTAGATCGCCACAATCCCGCACAACCTTTAGTGAGTTGAGTGAGCAAGAACTAACGTATTTCTACCAGCTTGGAAGCTATATCAGCCTTCTCCCCCAACATGACACCATACGTATAAGTGAAACCTCTAACAGTAAACTTTCCGTCTTCTCCTGGTCTCAAAACATGTGGATATGTGCTACCCAGAGGAGCTGCTACGACATCTCCAGGAACCGTGGGCGAAACACAACATCCCAATAAGCCACCTTCTGTAATGTAGAAACTCGATTCAGGATAGGTGAAGTCCCAAACGGGTTTCCCAAAAAGGTGGCCATCGGCTGAAGCTGATTCTTCTGCGAGATCTGATGGTATGAACTTTTGGAACATCGATTCTTCGAGGACGATTTTGAGGTATGCGATAAATCGGTGAAGCAACAGGGTTTCATCTGCGGGCAGGCTCTTCTCGTTGAGACCGAAAGAGAAAGCATTCGCAGCAGCGTTGAGCACAGACGTTGGAAACGGTGTTGGCGATGACAGACCCGTTTCGATAGCTTCTAGCATATCTTTCCAGATGATTTTGAGCTCCGCTTGTCCCTCTTCTGAGTTCAGCTTCGTAGTACCAAATGACATTTCATTATGCGACTGCGAAACTTTGATTTTGTCGATAATTATCGCATCCAGTGATAAGACGTTCTCTTTCTTGTCGATGCTCCATGCAGCTTTGGTCTCTCCCGCTGGTTTCCAGGGGACCCTATTTCCAAATCTAAAGGGATTCCTAAACAACATTGGTACGTTCCAGGCGGGGATCCACGAAGGCGTCTCCACGCCGGCGAGATACAAAAGCACATCCGTGTTTTCAAAGTTAATCAGGGCTGCTTCCACAGAGTCTCTATAAACTTCCAGATATGGCTTATTGTAATCCGGTACGACAATATCATGAGCAGCCTTCTTGTTGAACGTCATCAGACCTCTCAAACCATAGATGATATCCTTAGGATCCAAGCAACCATAGTTAGACGCGAGGTACAGCATGGAAAGCCAATGCTTAGGACGCTTGAGCTCAGTAGTGGTTGCAGCATACCAGACGTTCGTCTTGGTGAAACCCCATCGTTGGGAGAAATCGGTTTCCATGATGATATACCCGGCCACGAGCTCAACCAGATCCCAATCTACGGTTTCATCACCGCAATGTGCGATACGCTCTCTATTGGCGTTTACCTCCTGGATCACCCAAACCCGAGTGAAATAGGGGAAGGAGTAGAACCAAGCCAAGTTTCGCCATAGTTCTTCAGAGCTGAAATCACATTTGTCCGGGTCCGGGAGGGTTTTACGATGTTTGAAAACATACTCGGTCATATTGTTCATCTCTTTGAGTTCTGGAATGCCGATGTTCAGTTCTTTGCAGAGAAAGTCTGCTACTGTTCTGACGGAGGCGATTGCTGGCGCTGCTTTGAAGTCGTCGGTGTCCGGGCCTAGCCAGGAGAGAACGGTTTGGGCATTTTCGTAGATTCTTTTCATCTGCTTGATTTGCTTCCCTTTTTCGTCATTGTGGCTTTGGTCGATGCTTTATGTACCCAGACATGTTAGTTATTTGTCCGTTGATATTATAAAACTTGAATCTACTGGAGACCATAGCCCTAGTAGAAAGACATACCAGATAACATCAGCCCACAAGAACCGAGGCCGATCGGTATACCGGAGATAATTGATCGCAGTATGGAGACTACGGGTAACATCTAGCTTCTTTCCGTCGACCAAGACAGGTTCCTTGAGAGTCGCATCTCCCCAGACATACGAGATCGCCTCGTATGGGAGTGGCTTGTCCCAATTTGTCACATGGAGTTTCCCATAGATTGGGCTATCCTTTTCGCCTGGAAGAATTTCAACGACTCTGAAGTTTGTCTCTTCTGGTAGTCTTGCAAAGATGTAGTTTTCTTCTAGTGGTTTTGTGGGGTTCATTTTTTTTTAGTTAGATAAGATTGAAGGTGGTCTTGAAATTGAAGCTAGCTTTAGAGCTTCGCAATGTATGGATATATATAGTGCAAGAATAAAACCGTATAGTAGGAGGTAACACGATAGTATCTGTCCGGTACTCCTATTGCGAGCGCTTGAAAACCAATTGTTGTGTTTTTGGAAGCTCCCTGCTTGGGTTTATAAATTCTGGGACAGCTTACTAGCTGCCTAAGTGCTTAGTGCCAAGTCACGTAGCGTGCAATCGACTGCATACAGTTACTACCTCGCCACCGACAATATGCCCTGAGGCTCTGTGCCAGACTAATGCATCAAGGCAAACCAGTGGGTTCTTCGACGGCCGAATAACGCAGCTTTGCAAGCTTTGCTTGCCGCCTTCATTGATTGAGAGCCAATCATGCCCTCGACCAGAACCCCGCTTTAGTTAGCCCCGCTCTTAGCCTCATCCCAATCCCGTCAACCACCAGATCCTGCTTCTTGAACAGCAAGCGCTCAAAATACGTGCACTTGAGATCAGTCGCTACAGACCAGTAGATGCATTTTCTAAAGCAGTTGCTCATTCTAGGTAAACACTCTCGCTATCATACCCGTCTGCTACGGTCGATACCAGCTACTCAACCGCGAGTGCGAATCTCTCGCTTCACAACAACAGCTTCATTCAAGTACCCGGATCCAACAATGAGTGATCAACGCTATAAGCTTGTCTACTTTGTACCGCTAGAAAACCTTGACGCGACAAAGGAAGCAATTTTCGCTGCCGGTGCAGGTTCCTATCCAAACTATTCCGAATGCGCATGGGTTGCAATCGGTACTGGCCAATTCCGTCCCGGCAATGCTGCGAATCCTCATCTAGGAAAAGTCGGCGAGCTCGAGAAGGTGGAAGAAGCTCGGGTTGAAACGACGATTGTTGGCGAGAATGTGGTCCGTGAAGTCGTTGCCGCGTTAAAGCAGTATGTCAATCATGCACTTTCCACAACCCTGGAGCTGAGACGAAGGATCATACTCTTTGGATTTGAAGACATTCGTCTCTTCCTATTCGTATTGGTCAATGCGAAAATCTCTCATCGAGGATAAATTGGTGAAGGGGCTTTCTGTGCCACACATTCGCATGCTAATGCTGTTTGTTTTTGAAGGGCCCATCCATACGAGGAAGTTGCGTACGATATTACCAAGCTGGAGGATTTTTGAGCTGAAATTATTTCATTTCTGGACTCAGCATGGAAATGTTATACTGAGTTTTAACGGTGTTCGGTGTTATCTTCTTAAGCGTCTACAATGTTTATCAGTGGTCCTATCCCTCTATCTATCGCCTTAATATATAATTTGGAGTGGTTTTTGTCGGGACCGGATCCACTGTTCAGTCTTCTTCATTAGTAGCTTTGCTAGCTGTAGCACGAACATCATATCATAACAGCTAGCTGAATCAACCATCAAATCATTCACAAATGCCTCAGTGTGGTTGGCTTTTTTGAATTTGGACCCAAAATTCTCAGGGTCGCCCTGTATAAATCTATGATCTAGGCTTCGAAGGCCCTTCGTATGAGAGCAGCTCATTAGTCTCGAAAGCAGTAGGCCCGGTTAAGTCTAGGCCAAGTTTGTGACAATAACTACCAAAGTTTTAGCGAACAGACTTGAGGCTAAGATTAAATTCATATAATCATTCTTCAATCACGGGATATATCGTGATAGAGCTCGATTGCTTTTCAAATATTATCAAGCTGTCCCCACTCTATGCATCCGCCCGTCAGAGCTCGTGTGTTATGATTCTGCAGAATATGAGGCTAGGCAATTTCGTCCCCGCAGAATGCATGTGCGCAGTACTTTCACGGCCACTCTGCGCCTAAAAACACAATAATCTTCACAGTTGATTTCGACAACATGCTTGCCACCCTTTTTAACCAAGAGATTTATAGTCGATATATCATACATAATCTCCAAGATGCCCCCGATAAACGTCATCCTCGCCGGCGAGGCTCCAGTTGATGTTCTTATCTACCCCAGCTCGTCAGACCAGGCCTCGCGCACGAAGCATATGCTGCAAACTTGCAGACAACGGGGTGGGATCGATCTCATCTCGCGACTCCTTCGCCATGTCGCCAACGACTGCAACCTCAAAATTTATGCACCCTCGAATAATGACTCGGAGAATATACGCCAAGAGTTCGTTAGTTCGATTCTCGAATTCAAAGTTAGCGACTCGAACAGTTGCAGCCAGTCTCCTTCGACGTTAAGATTAGATCGTAAGCAGCAGCTAGATTACCAACCTTTGTGCCAACGTCCGCAGCTACCGCCTATTGCAATTGACGACGGGACGAAGAACATAATTGTTTTTCAAGATACCGAAGGCTCCTTTAGTAATACAAAAACTGCGATGGAGTTTCTGATCAAGATGCGGCCGAGTGTCCTCATTTACAAAATGGCTAGGCCGTTAGCTTCTGGAGATATCTGGGAATCCATCCGGAAAGGTGTCTATACAGTAAATGGGACTCAAGATCCTACCAAACTAGTGGTAGTCGTGAGTGCGAGCGATCTTCGCGCTGAGGGAATACACCTATCGCATGGTTTATCATGGGAAAAAACTTGCGAGGACTTTGTTGAGCAGTTAGGATCTGTTGGCAGGTTGGTCAGCTTGGTAACATGCGCTCATTTGATAGTTCACTTTGGATGTGACGGTGTTATTTATCACCGAGGGTCAATTCACCAGACACACCAGGGAGAGCATATCAACCATCCAATGTTATACTTTGATCCAGGATGTACCGAAGGCGAATATCTGAGGCAGAACCTAGGTGATGTACCAGGTATAACTGAAGCTTTCGTCGCAGGCTTAGTAAGCAACATAGTCGGTTCAGCACTATCATGGAATCTTGAGGAATGCATCGAGCTCGGCTTCTTTGCTGCTAGGAGACTTGCAGCTTCAGGATTGTCATTTAGCCAGGATTCTACTCGCAAGCCAGAGTATTCTATTCACCATATAATGGCAAATCAGGCTGGACCCGAAACTCGGATACTTAGATTAAGGATCCCTTCAGACGTTATTGGCAGTGGCGCGGATCATGACTGGTCTATTCTCGATCGCACTGTCGGCGACCCGGCCCAAGTTGCAAGAGAAATCGTCAAAAGTGGCATTGGTTCTTCAAGTTCTATCGAAATACCCATAGCGCAGTTTGGTCGGCTGGTCCTGGTGGACCGCCACGAAATCGAATCTTTCCGGACCATATCCAATGTCTTGCGAGATTACATTGATTTTCCGCAAACAAAACCGGTCAGTATAGCTTTGTTCGGACCAAGAGGATCAGGGAGATCATACGCGGCTCTGGAGCTTGGAACAGCTCTCTTGAGCGATCAGAGAGTTTCCCAGTTTCGATTGGATCTCGGTCAAGCTATGACACCAGCAGGCCTAGTTCCCATATTCCATTCCATAAGAGATAGCAATCTAGAAGGGAAATTCCCTTTAGTATACATAAATGGATTCGACGCCAATGTTCCAGGATCTCAGACGATGTGGTTATTCCATTTGCTGACACCGATGCTTCACGGTCGATTCATCGATAATGGGATAAGTCGACCTCTTGGACGCGCGATATTCTTTCTTGGATCTTTGAATTTCAAAACTTTCCACAAGTTCCAAAGCCAAGCCGGGGGGCGATGTGAAGAGTTCCTAGGCTGTCTTCATGGATACGTTAACATGCTTGGTCCAGATTGCATCGGTGAGCAAGACAGGCTCTATCCAGTTCGTCGGGCTGTCATTCTTCGAGAGCTCTTGGAAGTAAGAGAGCCAAAGCTGAATGTCGATGGGAAGTTATCAATCGACGAAAGCGTATTAGACGGCCTGTTATTGGTACCATCGTATCGGCAAGGAATCAGATCCCTCAAGTCAATCATTGCCATGAGCCGGCTCAATGGCTGCAGATATTTCGAACGAGCGGCTTTACCACCCGCAAATCAGCTGGACTTACATGTGGACCAAAAAACCTTTATACGGTATCTGGATGGCCACGTTCTCCCCGAATCGATACGAGAGCATCTAGCGGAGAAAATACATGCAACCTATCTACGAAAGAGGTTCTCTATGGGAATGACGGAAGCAGATCGCCAAAAGCCGCAGCATCAACCGTGGAATCAGCTTCCAGAAGAATTCAGAGAATCTGCCAGAGCTCATGCGGACGATATTCCCCGTAAGCTTCGTCTTATATCGTGTTTTCTTGCCGAGTCTCAAGACCATATACATCGAGAACCAGTCATGGAATTTACGCCCGACCAACAGGATCTCCTTGCAGAAGACGAACACAACAGGTGGAACGCTGAGCGTTTACAAAAACAGTGGTCGAAGTCCTCGAATGCCACAGGCTCAGCAGTCAGAACGAGTCCTTTTTTGGTGGCTTGGAATGATCTTGAGCCAGTGTGGCAGGATGTTGATCGAGTCCTTGTTGCCTCCTATCCGAGAATACTCCCTAGCGAATATAGAATATACCGCATGGGATCTATTTGTTGACGGTTAGTCAAATACGAGATTCAAATACGAGATTCAAATATTTCCTTAAGCCTCAGAAAGGCTCGGTCCTGGGGCGTAGTGGTTATATGAGAGAGTCCTGAATACAACTAACATGCAACTAACGCTATGCTAAGGTATATGCAATGATAAAGATAAAAAAAGAATATGAAAAGTAACAACAACAGTTCTTAGATCTGCATAGTATAGCTATTAATATGATGAATTTAATTCCCCGCCTAGCCCAAACGCCATAAGAAAGCATAAATCAGATAATTTTCTCCCGCATTGACACTTTATAATCCCTTTCGCTCTTTATTGACCAAATAATCCATATTATCATCGTTGAAACCGTTAAAGGAATTGTGACGGCAAAATACAACCAGATATGCTTTGAAACCACAACCGCACCATTGGCCTCCCAGTTAAACATCGACATGCTGAAAATTGCCTATCATATTGTATTAGTTTGACCGGCATGTAGGGAAATTCCAGATTGGAAGAATGCATACTGCGACGAATGTCCCAGGCAGGAAGACTAGCGTGATTATTGCGATTGTCCTCATGAGTGCGCTGTCTTTTCGTGCTGCCTCTGCAGTCGTTTGTGAATTTTTAGCGATCATTATACTGATTTGATTATCGATCTGAAGCAAAGCAAGCATGTGTGTAAGCATATAGTAGATGTAGATTGATTTTAACTGATAGATAGCTCCTAACTCACCATTGCATGTTGAAATTTTATTTTCCCCGGTATCATCTCCAAATCGTGTCGCAATGTGGCGGAAAGATTATTTTGTGTATGCACTTGCTGCCGGAGCTTGCGCGAATAAGAAGCAACATCATCTCGACTCGCCCGTCTTTCGATAACCTCAAAGCATTGTAAGAGTTTATCGGCCAAGTCTTGTTCGAAGGTCCATCTTCTAGAGAGCGTCAGGTGAGTCTTCTCAAGTTCGAACAATGCACCTCTTGTCTTTTCCAACGCTCTTGATTGACCACCAGTCAACTTTTCGTCTTGTGCAAGTATGTTCTCGGTAAGTGAATTCACTCGGTCTCTCGTCTGCTGGACCTGCCATTGAAGAAGACAACCGGGGAGAAACATGAAATCTGGTGCGAGTGGCGGTGCAAAATCTGAAGGGAAGGTGGTATTGCAGAGTAATTTCTCGACGTCAATATCGCGATCGGTGAATATTAAGCAGGCCCAGTCGGCATCAGCCTTAACACGACAATTGTTCAATTCCGTCACTGCAAAACTAAAGTATGGTAAACCGTCTTTTGGGGTCTGCGCAATAAAGCCTAAAGATTGTATTAAAATCTCGTCAGTAAGTTGCTCAAGCAAATATGTATTATAGCGAGTCATATCGATAAGTTTAACTTACTTGTGTAGCTGTCGGTTTCTACAACCGTTGACCCTGTCGTCCCTTTGTCCATAAAATATAAGAATTCGTCGCCAATCCAATGCATTTCTTTGGCCATTTGAAGGATGCCATACTGCCTGAGTAATTGGCTCCTTTGCGCAATTGTGGATTGAACAAGTCTGCGTTTATTAGATACCAGATCGTCTAATATTTGGATAAGAAAAATCCTTACAATATTCTAAATCTATTCTTCTCCATATTCGTTCTTCTATCTCTCTATGCATCATAGTCGCATGTTAATTGGCGCACCTTCAACGTTGAAAAATATATAATTCGTAGAGAAAATGACATACTGTCGGAACTGTTTTGATAAACTCTTGGGCGGCCTCTTCGTTAACCAAAGTTTCCCAGTTGATCGGTCCTCGAATTCTCCATTGTGACCTCTATGCACGGGTTTAGTAAACACTCCTCTCCGGGAAAGGAATTTTCTAAAAGCGAAAATCCTAGGAGTTCAGTTGGTACCTCGATCACAGTAGCACTCGTTACGAATCCCTTATAGGTTACTGTTGGACTCATGGCACTCATCTTCTCCGAGTAGTTCGCCATTATAACGGTAACTTTGCCGTTTTGGTCGCCAGTCTAGGGTCTCGTCGCCAAAGGTGAATGTTCCACTTGAAGGATCCAAAATAATGCAACGCAGTTCCAACGTGAATGTAAATTAACAGCTTAGTCGAGATATTTTTTCGCGGAGGCTCAGTCGGTATCACCGTTCTATCTCGCATTGCATTGAAGGTATTAGGTCGGATAGAGGCACAGCCTCGAGGAAATATCGTGTTTTAATGAATGTGAGGGTGAAGAAGCATCCGGAATAAGTCTAAACTCCTCGGAGTCAAGCGCGATTATTCTTTACTTATATCGCGATGGTGAGAAAGTTCAGCCTCGCTGCTTGCCGCTGTTAAGCTGGGCCGCAGGGGCGCCTGATCCTTGTGTCGGGTCAGTAATATGATAATTTTGGCTATTGGATAGGCAAGCACCAAAGAAACGAGGAGCGAAACGTTGTGAGCCTAGAGCACCCGCAGCACCTGCAGCAGGTGGTCCAAAAATAACTTGGCGCCAAATATTTTGGAAGTGTAAATTTGAACAGTCCACAGCGTGAGGAAAATTGTTTATATGAGTGGACTTGCATTGTGCTGGGGAACCTGCAAAACGTTTACCTGCGCCCATGGATCTGGATAGAGACATTGAGACTATCAATGAAGGATTTGATAAGATACAAAAACGTTTAAAACCAGATGTCGCGAAGATTATTAAGGTGTCTAATGGCAACGCGAATAAACCAAACCACCTTCCGTAGTGCCTTGCGCAGGTGTACTTTTCGTACTTACACGTGCCGCTGTTTCGCCCGCGACGACCGGGGCAAGGTCCTTCGGCCCCTATGATCTCGCAGTCGTCCGTCATTCGATGCATTCTGACCTAATCGAATGTACGTACCATCATTAAGTTGAGAGCGACACTGAGATATGCTGTAGATTATTTAAGCCCAGATAAACCCCCATGAAATCCGAGTGTTGCGCCATTGCATTATCCTTGGCTTTGTTCATCGGTGCTTCCTACTTTCAAAGGCTTATAAAGCCGCCAATAGCTTTCTTGAATCAGTTAATTCGCATGAAAGTTAGATCGAAACACACTATAGTTTTCCAAGCTTAAGCAGATACTCGAATCTCCAGGCTCGCTGAGGGGTAGCCCTGATACCACCGAGTTCTGAATCTAAAGTTCCAGCTCCCAATCGCAAAATGCAGGAATCTTCAAGCGCCTCGCATATGCAGGACAACCTTCTTGCATCGTTCAGCACCCACAACGATGAACCGGCCCCACCACTTGACCCTACCATACGAGAAGCAGTCGCGCAAGGGCTATACATAAGATACAAGCAATCCCGTCATGATATGGCAGAAAAGGACGCCACCGAAAAGTCAAAACTCAAAGAAAACGATGCATCTCTACAAGAAGGATGGGACCAATTGCCTGATCATCTTAAAGCATCAACGAGAGCACAGGCCGACGATATCCCAAGAAAATTGCAACTGATTGGGTACACCATGATAAAAGAAAGCGAGGAAAACGCAGCAAAGGGCGAGATTCTTGAAGAATTTAGCGAAGATCAACTCGAGTTTCTCGGGGAGGTTGAACATAATAGATGGGCTGCGGAGCGAATAAAAAGTGGATGGCAAGCTTCGGGGCAGCGCAATTCCACGACTCAACAGACACCCTTTTTTGTTCCGTATTCCGAATTGGAGCAAAAATGGAAGGATGTTGATAAGGATATGGTGAAAGGTGTGCCTGAGCTTTTGAGGAAGTCTGGGTACAGGATTTACAAGAACTCCTGAGCTTGTGAGCGTATGGGGCTGCTGACGACGACTTCACGAGAACGATCCATCTTTGCCTTTTTGTTTCACCCTTTCGAATATTAATTTATGTTTGAAATCCAAGATGTCAATATATTCAATTACCCTGTAAAGTGAGTTCTGCTCATGTCATGTACGTAAGTAAATTTGATAGGAGATGCCCCTATGGGATAATATTTTTTCCATTCAGAGCTATATTCCGTATATCCGGTCGTGAGAAAAATCAAGACAGTTCCGGCTTCCTGAGAGACAAACCGATCGATTCAGATCTAGAGCGCACTAATATGATTGCCCCGATTTTCATAAGGGCCGCGTTTCCCTCTCCATGTTCACCCAACAGGAAGTTGGTTGGATCGACAGTGGATCAACCATAGTCACACAAACACGCTTTGGACACAAGCAGCATGGTTTAGTGATAGCATAAAACAACAAAGACTACATTTGCATCACCCTAAAAGTACATGGTATCAATGACGACTGTGTAAAAGCAATTACATTATACACTAATTCCGAAAGAAAAAACAGAGAGGCGAAGAGAAAGATCCCTGAATCTAGAGAGTTGGAGAGTTGGAATACTCGCTAGAAAAAGGGATGTGTGGGTTGGTTGGCGGAGTAAATGTTGGTGGCACGTTAAAGATGGCGATGATAAACAGGGAAGTTCTTAGAGTCGAAAAGGAGAAATAATGCAGTCTTCTCGCTAATTACATCTTCATGGATATACAACTCCTTTAGTTCTCCTCCCTCCTTTAAGAATTTCCGTCCCGCATCATACCATTAACATTTAAAAATTTTGATGAGAAATAAACAAAGGTTGAAGAGAATATTTCTTCCCCCTTAGAAAGGAGCAAGAGAAGTATCGAGCATGTAAAAAAGGGTGCTCTTGAAATTTGAAGATCATTCGTGAAGATTACAAGAGAAAAGACAAAATAGAAATAGAGAACTTTTTCATTTGGTTTTCGTTGGTAATCTTACGAGGCGACTTTGAAGTTTGGCGTGCTACTGCTGACCCCCGACTTGATATCATTGGTGGTGATATACTCGGGGAAGTCAAAGCTATCATCGAGCTTCTTGATAGTAATGGTACCATCGGCAAGGTAAGAGACCATACCGGTGAAAGTTCCAGTGGTGGGGCGCTCGAAGTAGTCGCAGGTACCACCGCCACCCTTTCCAGTTCCTGGGTTACCTTGAGCGCTGTGAAGGGTCGAAGTCATGTACTCGCAGGCTGGTGCAGTTGGATAGAGGACCTCCCAGATGTCGAATTCGCCACAGCCACCGTCCCAGCAAGACCAACCAGGGTTGGAGGGGTATTGCAAAGAACGTCCAATCAACGAGTTCAAGGACCAGACAGCAGGCATGTTGGAATTGCCATAGATGTTGCTATCATCAGTGTGCGCACTTGGCATGGTGAATTTGAAAACGAAAACCTTGTTGTCTCCAGAGAAACCACCTAAATCTTCAAGTTAGCAACAGTCTAATTCTCGAAATTTTAGAAATGGAAACTTACGTCTGCAGACACTAGAGCCACCGAGGCTGAAAGTAGAAGCATCGCAGGACTGGTTGGTCCAAATGGAGAACTCTTGATTGACACCAAAGAGGACGTTGTCCGCAAGGATTTGTGGGGTGGCGCAACCATCCTGTCCATCGGCGGACATGAATGAGATAGAATTACCGAAGCAAGTCGACCAGGTGCCAGAGCCCGCACCACCCTTATTGTTCATGAAAGTAATACCTTCGGATTTCTGGCTGGCGGAGTCGTAGTATCCAGTCCTCTTCCAAACATCACCGTTGGCTGGCTTGGCTGGCTTGCCAGAGTGGCCCTTTTCGGCATTGGCTACAACAGCTGGCGCGACGCTAACGACCGAGCTGGTAGTAGAGCTGCTGGGAGCAGGTGCATCGGCGTATCTAGTGATGGTAACAACTTGCTCAACGACTTCAGTTTTTACATTCAGACGCTTATGATGCTCGTGTTCGAATCTACGGTGTTTCTTGTGATGCTCATCACGCTTCTCACGGGCTGCATAAGTCGATGGTGCGGCGTCATCAGGAGAGTCGTCGATATAATATGCTGCGAAGTTGTACAGCTTAATGGGCCCTCGGAGATGAAAGGTAATCTGGATAGCAGTAGGTAAGCAATATGGCCAAGTGAGGACGAGAGGGGTGTACTAACCTCATCATTGAGGGGCGCCAATGGACCACTATATGCCACCGAGGTGAAGTCGACGCTGCATCCAGTACTGTCCATGGAACTCGGGGTGTTGTAGGTGCCAGAACAGCCAACATCGGTGTACTGCATCTGTGTAACTGGGTCGCAATACCAGACGTTGTTGATCTGCTGTTTCGCCTCACTGAGGCTCCCCATGAGGACAGCCCCCACTAGGACTGCCTTTGAAAACACCATCTTGTCGTGCTGTCGGATTTTTGTAAATTATAGGCTACCACGTCAGTTCCAAGAATATTAACGTCTAAAAGCGCTGAAATGAAGAATTGTTGAAAAACTGGTAAAGAGCGTGATTGGACGAAAGGTCCGCGATAGTAATGAACGACCGGAGAATTGAAGAGATTCGTAAACTAAGTAAAGTGTTCAAGAAACACTATACATTTCGCAAGATATGCAAAAACGAAGGAAAGGAAAAGAAAGGAAGAAGAGGACAGAAACCGGAGGGGAACATTGGCAGTAATGAAGGCGCATGGTCGCCAAACAACAAGCATCGCTTTTGGGTGGGTGGAAATTTCGAAAAGGGGTGACCCCCAGCAAAGCAGAAACACCATCTCAGGAAGCTGGCACGAAAAAGTAAAACACGAGAGCCAGATCCCTGCACTCGAGAACCAGCGACCTCCACCAGATTGAGGGGTGCAAGACATATCAACCAGAGGTGTTAGGAGGGCACTGATTGGTGATTGGCTAGTAATCACTTCAAAGCGTGCATTACGCGGTGCAGCCAATCCCTCGCCAGCATTTTAAGATTAAGCTTTTCTGGCCTCTAGGACCTGCGCAAGGAGGAGACGAGAGAGCTGAGTAAAAAACCCTAGAAAGATTCTGATCCCCTTTTTGCCGTCACAAGCGACAAATGCTGGCCCGTGCGACTTGGGATTTGGGTAAGAATAACAGAATGGGTTTTCTATAGCTCATATTCTTCTTTCGAAGATATCGACAACTTGCCAAGTCCCAATTTCGGTTGCCAATCAAGCCCGCGGCCGATAAGAGAAGCTTTTTCTTGCGAATTCGATTTCATAGCGAAAAAAGCAGGGAAACGCTAGTCTCTAGGACTTGATAAATGACGATCGCATGACTTGTTTTTTTTTCTCCGAAATATCGGGGTCCATGTCTTTCATGGCTGGGCAGATGGAGAAGGATGTTTGACAGCGGAAGGCGGCGTAAAACAAGTTCAAGGAACCAAATGTGTTCAGGGTGAGGTGGGAAATACAACAAGAGCCTACCAGAGAGAAGAATTGCCAGTCACCAAATATAGCACGGCACTATCGAGGAGGGCGTTAGCAATCATTCCAAAGACCAGAAGGCGTCAAATCTCAGCGTTAAATGCCATGCCAGCAAGAACAATCAATCGGAATTTTCATTATTTGGACGACTCACCGATACAGGGATTGGATTTTGGGGAAGGATAAGTCTCCGCGTCCCAACTGAAATTCCTCGATTGTTAAATTCGCCTGGCGAATTTGATAAGAATCCTCAGGGAAGGCAGATTGAGGTCTTTCAAGGACAGAGAGGTCGAGTAGTGGTTGAGTGAAATGAAAGGAGTGTGAATATCACCGGGATCACACGAAGGTCAGGACCACGCCTGAACGCTAGAGCAAAGAGGTTATCGGAGCAATTTGCGAAGATGACGAGGTGCTAGCGTGGATGTTTATAGTGGTGACGAAGTTGATGATGGCGGTGATTGAGATAAAAGAGGTGATGGAGAGTGATCGGACGAGGGACGAGGCCTGCTTTAATTTCGAGTGGTCGCTCGCTGCTCGGCGGGTGCTGAAGCTGTTCCTGTTGATTCGAACATCGCAAAGCTGCGTGCAGCAATGGGAATGGCGCACCCAAAAAGCAGTCACCCTTTCGAACCGCCCCAACCATCCATCGTAGCCATCATCTGAAAACGCCGCTGTACAAAGGTACTCTCGGTCGACTCATCAGAATCTCCAGCTCAGTCAGGGTCCAGGTGCTCTTGAGCTAGCGTCCTCGCATCGTAAGGTTCTAATCGAGTTAGCGCTGTGGTCGGCCGTTCTTACGCAAGCTCAACAGTCAACAGATAACCCGGCCATTCTCAAATTTTCTGTTATCCCACTATTACTTATAAACAACTGAAACACCAGCCGTCAAGAGCGCTCTGCCACGGCATTTTTGCTTTGTGCACTGGTTTGCAGATCGATGCAGGTACCGTTTGCAGAGGTTGTGCCACGTTCGCATGCGCCAGGAGCGGACCAGTAAGAAACATCTCGTATGCGGGATTTCGATTACTTCATCGTCGTTCGACCAAGGAAAACTATTCCCATTGACACAGCTCGACATTACGGGATCTCTGCATTTTAGGATCACCACTGTGGGATGAGTCTAGGCAAGGAAATGCAGGTTCGCCTCAAGATCGCATGGGAACTCTTTTCGCCTCGGAAATGTGGATCTGATTAAAATGTCATTTCGCCACGTTGGCCTCAATTGAGGTTTGCGCCTGTTGCCGTTGGACCTGAAGCCGTTCTTTATAATCTAAGAGGCTAGGATATAATGGAAGGAATCTAAATAATACCTCTCGAATCCTTCGATGCTCTGAGACTGCCATTGGTATCGGCAAACGTGATCCCAAGATATCGAGGAGCCAAGATGATAGAACACTACTGATGGAAATACCGCCCAATATGATGCTGCATGTTGGACTGCCAACAGTTCATACATCTTGACATCTTGCGAGAATAATGAACCATAACCCGACGGGGTTTCATAGCAGTTTCTCCGATGTTTTCTCTTTTCGCTACCGTGTGTGCAAGTCGATTTTTCTTTCACTTTTTTCCCTCTTAAGTTCACTCTTGGAAATTCATCTAGGTACCTCGGTTGTGACATCTTCAGCTATTTCCAATATACTCATGTCGTACGCAACTATCTGTCAGATTTACTCTAGGTCTAGGAGATGTAGAGGAGGATAGTACTGACCTGGGACTCAGGACACTACTGGAGCTATCAAGTGAATCGATTGATTGATTAATTAAGTTGATTTGAAGGCACACTTAGATCGTAGACGAGATATAAAAACTACTATTCGGGATGTATGAGCTCTACGAACCTCTTCAAATGCCTTTTCAAGCGCATCGTACACGAAGGGTGGTCTTAAATTCGTTGTCATACCGTTGGAACTAGTTCAGGAAATAATTATTTATAGATGGACTCGAGGTATTATCGATATCATATATCTGTACGATCTTTGCCGAATACCAAGCCAATATTTAGATATCAGAGTCAATTCATATATCCCAGCCATTCCTCAGCTGATTTACGGGAAATTCCTTCGCGATCGCACACTTGCATTGTACATGCTTGTGAGCAGGATGCACACTATTGCACTTGCTCAACTAAATTTACCTGATATGCTTCTCATCTCAACCAAACATGTAGATTTCCAAGGGTCTTGGTGTGTCGCTCGAGATTTTATACCACCGAATCGCACCGCACCCACAACGCTTCCACTTACTCAGTTTAGCTAATACAACATACAATCGATGTGCTTTCCAACATGCCAACCTCTCGATTAGCTATTCTCCCTGTGAAAATCCTTCGTCTAAAAGATCGGAGTCGGCACGCCACTCTAAACATTTATTTTGTTTCCTGAAATCTAACCTCTGTTAAGGAAGAAAAAGAAAAATCATTCAAACATGTTCCCCGACTGATCTTCAATAGCGAATCTTAATGGAGCACCAGGATAAGGACTAGATGTGGTGCCTTATGTTGCTTTTTTTCCGAAATTCCCGCGCACGCAACCCAAACAAACCTGGCTGCCCTGGCGGGTCCGGCAGGTCCATGTCTGGAACAGCGCTACGTCGCAGGGATTTGGTCACTGTATCACTTTCGTTCTTTTTTCTTTTTGACGTGGCCCTGCAGCCTTGCTAGCAGGCATGAGCCAGACATCGACTGATTGTGAAGATATGAGGCCGAGAAACTCGCTCCCTTGGCGAAGTATTTGACAGGTCTGTAACAACTCGAGGCTAAAACAGCTTGATAAATAGTGCCGATTCAGTGAACCAGATGAGAGAGGCTGGTGTATATTTTCTGAGGCTGGGTTTCCCTCCGACACAAGAAAATATGAGGCAAATTATTTTCATTTTTTTTTTTTTTTCATCTTGACGGATTGCGTGTTTACCCTCCCGAAGAAAAGTCCCGATATCAGTTTCTGTTATAGGTTTTTCATATGGAAAAAGTGGGCCTAGTACTATCGTCGCAAATTAAGACACCTAAATATTCGCCCCAACAGACGGCTAGATGCGTATTCTCCTGGCTAATTTTTAATATTAATTATTGTTTTCTTACCAGGGATTGACAACGAATACGAACTAGGAAATTTGTATTCAATTTTGAATTTTGAGAGTTCATGTGTCCAAATATTTGATGAATACCTAACGAGTAACACTCGTTGAGCAAGTGGTAATCTATGGCAGAACCTCGTCCATGCTAGTATTTTAATGGTAGATTTACAATCACCTCATTCATGCCTATATCTAGATATTAGACATGTGCCCTGATATAAAATTAAAGCCCTACAAAATACCTCCAACACTATAATATTAAACCATATGATCATCACAAGTCCAGCTCGATGGACTATTAGGATCAAGACTTTTACATTTATAGATAGTCTGATAAGGATATCGATAATGATACCTCGAGCCATGAACCGTCCCATTCACAAGCGTATAGCCCAACAATGATTCGGGAGCAGTTCCACCCTCCATCCAATCAACTATTCTCATCAATACACTGTTGTTAGTATCAATCGACAACGCACCATCAACACTATACTGCACTGGTCCGCCGACATACCACGGACCCTCGCCTGTATAACAATGATCCATGCTCGAGATGTGGTAGAATCTAAAGAATAAGTCAAGATTTGTGTTCATATCCCTTCTAAGACTGTCATAATAGAGGTATGTGCGTCGGATGAGATCAAGCTATCCCCGAGACCATGATACACCATCAGCTTTGTGCCATTGTTTTTCATGTGGGTTAGATCGGTCTTGTTGGTCGATATTCCGAAGAGATCAACAGCGGCATCGTAGTCATCAACGCTTAGGTTGAAGTTATCCGAGATGTTCCGGTTAGGTCGTAGAAAAGAGCATCGCTGTTAATATATCAATATACGAAATTTCAAATTTATGATTCGGGTGTTCGACTGACCTGTACATCCCTGGGAAATGAAACTGTGGACCCCGCCGTATTTTGTACCTCGAATCCCAAAAATTCTCTTGTTAAAGAATTGTTTCGAGGATATATAAACCTTCCGTTATTCCCATACATCGGCGAATAAAATTTCCGAGCCGTATCAGCTTGCGTGGGTGTCAAGCAACTATCGCCTGTGGTGCCTGCAGCGCAAAGTATTGCTTCAGGCCTCGGTCGACACTTTGTGGGATCTTCCAAAACATTATCTAAAACCCCATCAATCCAATCACGCTGAATAATCATCTGGTGAACGGCATTCCAGTGGGATAAATTGAGCCAAGTTGGAGAACCAGGAGGGCCAGTGATTGTATATAAATTGGCTTCCCAACCTAGCAAGTTCGCATTGTCGTGAGCAGGAGATGCAGCTATGATACCATCGTATTCCGCAAGGAAATATTGTGCAATTTTAAGACCTTGACGACCTCCCAACGAGCACCCCATGTAGTACGATTTCTTAATCGAGACTTTTTAATTTTTTAGTTTGAGTACGAGATCAATCGGATTTGATGGCTCTAAACCCAAGTAGAAATAATCCACAGCTTGCTTCCAGATTTTCCCAGCAACCCAAATACTATATTCAGTATCTTACCGTTAACATGAAGTGATAGCTCCAAAAAGAAAAGTGCTCCTTTTGACGCCAGAAACTTACGATCTCCACGCAAAATCCTCAACGACTTGGGGGTGATTAAGAAATGGTGCAGCAGTATCACCGGTATGCCCGGTGTCGTGACCAACCGCTGCAGATCCGAGCGAAGTACCAAAGGCCATATCACCATAACCAAGACCTAGTCGAGATGATTTAGTACACTTCAAACAGTCCGCTTCTAAAGCGAGAGGATAAGACAAGCTCACAGCCTCCAAGGGCACCATTCCTGGTCATGATAAATCGTTTCCCTTTTGAAGTCCAAACCGTAGGCATGAAAGCTTCCACAATAACATTTGATGTGCTACTCGTCGTGACATTCATTCGTAGCCGGCACATATTTGCCAATGATATGACAAACTGTGGGCAAGTAGGGTCGGCGTGTGGGAACGTTACATTTGTACCTTTTGCTACATATTGGGCAAGAAGGACTTTGGTATCCGGAGCATGGAAGGTATGGAGCAGTTGCGAACAATTATATTCAAATGTAGTGCTGCTCTAACTAGTCGCATCTACTAGCGCCGGAGTAGCTGCGAGTAGAGTATAGAAGAAATTGGATCCTTTCATTTTGTTACTATCATATAAGAGCTATGAGGAAATGATGGGCTAGGTCCGAACTTGGGCTCCAAGGAGTCTTAAGGCCTCTTATTTATAATTAATTGCGACCCGAGGGTCTTGGATTATTCTCAAGGTCTTTGGATTATTCTCACTTTCCACATTTGGGAGCTCAAGTTCTGACCATAACTTTTATGAGATTGGCTTGCATAACTGATATTCAACTCGGCAAACCAGTAGACACCAGCTATATACCGACACTACGTAGAATTCTGCTTCAATGCGTAAATAGTTTTGCTGAAATAAGTTAAACTTGATTTCTCGGACTCGATAGAAATCTCCCTGCGATCCCAATTGGTGGTTGAGCGATAGTGGGGCATGTTTGTGGTACAATAATACCCACAGCGGGTCGCAAAGGGTCCTGGTTTGTAGTTAGTTCAACTTCAGGTCACCATCAACTGTTTCTACGCTTCAGTCCGCCACCATGTACATAAGAACTGTGCATTTAGCTATGAATAACTTAGGTAGCTACCTTGATACTCAGGGATGTACTTGAAGAAAGCGGATGCATTAACACGGAGCTGGGTACAAGAACACCTGGAGCTCCTTTTGTATCTTTAAAAAGTATTTTATCTGCAGCTGGTATAAAAATGAATACCAATGTGAAATTGTAGCTCTTGAAAAGGAATTTTATATGTATAAGAATTAGACTTTGTTGTATTTTCATAAGCCCATAGGTTGCTGTCTGTTGTATGCTAATGCTTTATGCTTCTTCATATCGAGTGGCGCACCCTTCCCACGATGTCCTAGTGATTTTTTTTAGTAGTCTGATCTAGTACTACCGGATTATGTATTTACCTTCGTTAAAGCACTCTGTGCAATAGAGGTCACCTTCACAGCCCAGACACTTAACCGTGGCATCTTCGTTACAGATACCTATAAAAAGATTAGAAAGTTATACTTCTACTTATCGCTTCATTTTAAGAAGCATGACTTACAACACCAGTTCTCGATATCATCCATCAAATCGTCGACGTTCTTCTCAATCTTCCCTTTGCTCTTGGAACCAGGGTTCGAAGTAGGAGCCAATGGTAGCCCGAGCGAGTTTATTGGTATATTCGACGGAGGTGCGGGTAGTTTGAAGCCCTCTAATGCTGCAAATCGCTTTTGCAATTCCGTATCCACGTCTTCTTCGGCTGTAGACGATCTTGATGTCTCTTTCACAGAGGTAGAGGTAGGATTATCCTCGACTTGCTTGTCGCCTAGCATATCCTCCACACTCAGTGAATCTTGGATTTGCCGTATAATTTCATCGGCCTCGTCATCCGAATTTGGTTCCTTTTCGTTTTTAGCAGTAATAGTTTCGGAAATTTCTGGTGTCTCCGGAGAGTTCTTCTGATCTTGAATTTTCATCTGTTTTTGAAGCTCTCTTGCCTCGGCGAGGAGTTTCGCGACAGAATTCGAGTCATCTCTGGTCAAGTTTCCTTGCTGCTTGCCTTCTTGCGTCAAAGATTTGGCTTCTTCGATCCAAGAGGTATCCTCAGCCCCAAGTTCTTCGAGTAGGTCCTACAATACGCCACGATCATTAGATATTGTTTCGATAATACTTATATGTCAGCTTAAGAAAAACTTACCTCTAGTGAAGTTTCATCCTCAGCTTGCCAGCTGATTTCGGCCTTAGCACTGCGGCCTATCACCGCTCTCTGATCTAATCCACTACTCGCGACCGACTTTTTCGAGAATATGCTCTCGAATCTCTTTGTAAGGTCGTCATCGTCCGCCATAGCGATATCTTTCCAGGCTTCGGAGACCTAAGTCAATACTCTAGGGGTCTTTGTGGTGTTCTAGGTGCTTCACCCTAGTAACTAATGTATGTACAGATATCAACAGATATCATATGTACATCACACGTATCTTTAGACCTGGATCGATATTTGAGCTGTCTTGAATGTTCCGAACGTAAGCGGTCGATGATGCTGCATATATCATGGCACCTGCAATAACATCATGTGCAAATTGCAATAGTATTTAGCTGACGCTAATCTCGTGAGAATAGTGTCTTGGATAAGCTTCACTGGTACCTGCAGCGTCGTCCTTTGCCCTTCCTAACTGTGGTCATGCATCGCTTCAGCGGGGTGTTGGTGTTTGTTCGAGGTGTGTTGGACAGGCTGACCCCTGTCCGCCCCTGCCCGCCGCCAAAAAGCACTTCGCGCCTCACAAGAAAAAAAAAAATTAGAGATTCGTTCAACACCGAGTTAGCGCCTACCTCGAATACTTCTTGCGACTTCATTCGATTCCCAGCACCTGCCGTCGATAATTGGACGACCGTACAGATTCCGGATCGCTCCGCAATCCTCGACATGGTTAAGAAAGAATTGTACGCTTTTCAACTCCGGTTTCCCCTCTCACAAGCCAGTTGCTAACCACCCGGGACCAGAGACAAGCGCATAACATCGCTGATACGGAATGGAGTCCAAGTAAGTCTATAACACCCTATCTATCTCACAGGAGACGCAAGAAACATACTAATACCCCACATAGGAGAAGAAACGTTCGTTCTTCATCATTGTCGGCGACCGAGCTAAAGACGTCATCGTTCACCTTCACTACATCCTCTCGCATGTCGACATCAAGCAAAATAGATCGGTACTGTGGGCATACAAAAAGGACCTCATCGGGTTCACGAGGTATATCTTTACATCCGAGTTTGTAGTCTATTCGCAGCAGCGCATACTAAATACGTATATATCATCAGTCACCGAAAGAAGCGAGAAGCAAGGATCAAGAAGGAAATAAAGCGAGGTATCAGAGACGCCAACTCGGAAGACCCGTTCGAGCTATTCGTCAGCTCCCAGGATATTCGATATGTATACTACAAAGAGACGGAGAAGATTCTCGGAAACACGTACGGAATGTGCATTCTGCAGGATTTCGAAGCAATCACGCCGAACTTGTTGGCGAGGACAATCGAGACAGTAGAAGGTGGTGGACTGGTTATCATGCTGTTGAAAACGATGACAAGTTTGAAGCAGCTATACACAATGACTATGGTGAGTTTACCACCTCTTGCAGTTAACTATGATTTAGCTAATTGAAGGATAGGATGTTCACTCACGATACAGAACGGAAGCGCACGGAGATGTTGTAGCGAGATTCAACGAGAGGTTTATATTATCGCTGGGAGATTGCCAAAGCTGCTTGGTGGTAGACGATGAAATGAATGTTTTACCGATATCCGGTGGCAGACACGTCAAACAGTTACCTCCCGTATCCGCGGACGATGAGAAGCAGTCGAAATCGAAGAAGGATCTAGAGGCTGTCAAGGAAATGGTGGCGGACGTCCAACCAACCGCTTCGTTAGTCAGCTTGGCGAAGACGGCAGATCAAGCTCAGGCGCTATTGACATTTATCAAAGCAATTACGGAAAAAACTCTACGGAGTACAGTTACTTTGACGGCCGGTCGTGGTCGAGGTAAATCGGCAGCCCTCGGTGTTGCGATTGCTGCCGCGGTAGCATATGGATATTCGAATATATTTATTACCTCTCCGAGTCCTGAAAACTTGAAGACACTCTTCCAATTCATATTCAAGGGATTTGATGCTTTGGGATACACGGATCACATCGACTACAACATCGTTCAATCTACAAATCCGGATTTCAACAAGGCGATTGTCAGAGTCAACATCTTCCGTCAGCATAGACAAACGATCCAATACATACAGCCAGCAGACGCTCACGTGCTAGGACAGGCGGAATTGGTTGTTATCGATGAGGCTGCTGCTATACCCCTACCGCTGGTACGGAAGTTGCTGGGACCTTACTTAGTTTTCATGGCCTCAACAATCAATGGTTATGAAGGAACTGGTCGATCGCTCTCCCTCAAACTTATCCAACAGCTTAGAGATCAGTCCCGAAACAACAAAGCAAATGGAAGTTCAAATAACAAGGCTGCAGAGAATGGAGTGTCAGGGAGTAGACAGCTCCAGGAGATGGTTCTAAACGAGCCTATACGTTACGCCCCAGGAGACTTTGTAGAAGAGTGGTTGAACAAGTTGCTCTGTTTGAACGCTACTCTCCCGCGAAAGTCTCACATCAAAGGATGTCCCCATCCAGACGAATGCCAGTTATACAATGTTAACCGAGATACACTTTTCTCGTATAACAAGGTTTGCGAGGCTTTCTTGCAAAACATGATGGCATTATATGTTGCCAGTCACTACAAAAACTCACCGAACGATTTACAACTAATGAGCGACGCACCTGCGCACCAGCTTTTCGTTCTGCTACCACCAATTGATCCGAACTCTAAAGAAATACCAGAGCCATTGTGCGTGATCCAGGTCGCACTGGAAGGTCAAATCTCGAAACAATCGGTGCTGAGCCAATTAGGCCGTGGGCAAAGAGCGGATGGTGATCTTATCCCCTGGCTTGTAACCCAGCAATTCCAAGACGAGGACTTTGCGGCACTTTCCGGCGCTCGAATTGTCCGTATCGCAACAAATCCCGAGTATACAAAGATGGGATACGGATCACGGGCGTTGAAACTCCTCGAAGACTTTTACGATGGTAAATTTGCAAACCTGGATGAAAACGAAGGCTATATTGACGAAACGATGGTTCGGGTTACCGACGAGGAACTGGAAAGCGCGAGTTTAACAGAGGATAAAGTGCAAGTCAGAGAAATGAACGCGATGCCACCGTTGCTATTACGGTTACACGAAAAGAGACCAGATGAGTTAGACTACATCGGTGTTTCTTATGGTCTGACGAACCAACTACATCGATTCTGGAAAAAATCGAACTTCGTGCCAGTGTATTTACGCCAGACCGCGAATGAGCTGACCGGTGAGCACACATGCGTCATGCTCAAGACTCTAGCGGAGAAGGACAAAGAGTGGCTGGGTGCCTTTACGAAAGATTTCCACAAGAGATTTCTCAATCTTTTGGCTTACCAGTTTAGAACTTTCCCGTCAGTACAGTCGCTTTCGATCATGGAAGCCGCGACAAATGGAGCGGCCTTGGCGAATATTTCCACGGCACCGTTGAGCAAATCTCAACTTGATGAGCAATTCTCACCTTTCGATATGAAGCGATTAGAGTCATACGCGAATAACATGTTGGATCATCACGTCATCACAGATTTGGTGCCTTTGATCGCTTCGTTGTATTTCACGGATAAGTTGTCGACATCGGTAAAGTTATCTGGCTTGCAGTCTGCCATCTTATTAGCGATTGGATTGCAGAAAAAGACAGTGGATGAGGTGGAGAAAGAGCTAAATCTACCGGGGCCTCAGATTTTAGCAATGTTTGTGAAGATTATGAGGAAAGTCTCGACAGCACTTGGAGGTATTGTGTCGCATGCTATCGAAGAAGAATTGCCACCAGAGCATCATGGACGGAAGAAGATTGCAGCGGAAGAAGCAATTAGTGACGGCGATACTGATATGTTGGATGTGGTTTCTAAGCTAAAACCGTTGGAACAGACTTTGGAAGAGGATTTGGAAGAAGGCGCTGATGAGGTGAAGGTCGCCTTGAAAGAAAAGCAGAGAGAATTGATCAATGCTTTGGATTTGCAAAAGTAAGAGATCCTCTGGCGTTTATCGAACTAAAATGCATTATTATCTATAGACAGATTCGCTAACTATCTACTATAGATTTGAAATCCCTTCCGCGGCTGCTGATTGGGAAGATGCCGAAAAACAGGTTGCCGGCGGTACAGGCAGCGGCAAAAGCACTACTATCAGCGTCAAATCTTCGAAAAAGATAAAGCGAAAAGCTGGCGAGTCTGCAGCTGAGATTTATGAAAAGGAGATGGCCTCAACAAAATTGTCTAAGAAGAAGAGAAAGTAAAGTGTGACATCCTCGAATAGTAAAACTTGGGTTTGTAAAGTATTATTGTGGATGACTATGCAGGCTCGCAACTATTTTGATGCTAGGAGTTTAGAGAATTATGTACGATATGTAGACCATCTATAGAAAGAAAAGCAAAGACCTTACAATTTCTGTTGCGTTGACGTTGGTGTTTTGATATAATAATCAGGTTTAACGTGCGTATTATAATATTTTATATTAGATCACGACAAAATGCAGACGTTAACGAAGCGTTAGTCATATAATTATTGAAATTTAAGCAACGACGCGACCTTTGAGCCTTTGTTGAGCTGTAATCGCTTTGGGCACGACAGGATATTCTTTAAACACTAGCACATCGTCATGATGTGATATGTAGAGTTGACTAGTAGAATTTAGATCAAAAGGTATAGGTAGAAAGTCTAACCATGTAAGTAATCCAAAGCATTTGAATTAGTACGATCTCACAAGATACTACCGTAATGTAGTATCAAGTTTTATTCCCAGGCGCCCCTTCCATGGATCCACGTAGGTCGACGGGAAGCGCTAAAGAAACGATATATGACTAGACACATCATGATAATATACCCGAGGGGAATTATCTCATGATACTACAAGGTAGCTACCATCATTACTTTCCTTCAATTCTAAATTCCAACGTTAATCAGTCTCATTTCCAGCTAGGCTTCGATACAAACCGGAAAATAAGACTTGAGACGAAACTTTCCCAGTGGTTTCACAAATATTCATATTAGAACAATAGAAGCATGTCACCCACTGGGGCGGATACAACTTTTTGCATGTCAAAACCATTTCCTTACTTATCACAGGTGGCTGCCCTCGGATATCATGTGAGAATTCGTGGGGGTACTCTCGTTGAATCGAGTCTCATATGTTCGCATCTTTCGTCCCCAAGGCAAACAGTAATTGCTATCGATAACCATCTATACAGTTGAAGTAAAATAGAACAAACAAATCCTCAATGGATCAATCCGCAATCCAAATTTATCTTATATCCCAATAATAATATATATCCAAAGTAATATTTCACAAAATCACCTACTCCACGCAGTAACACCCTCCGCGACCCAATTAAGCTCTTTCGTTCGATGTCATGAGCCAACCAGGGTGCCCACTTTTGGTCGCAAGTGACCAGGTCGCGCCCTAAGGTTGCGTCGGTTTACAGCCTATTGACGTGAATGCTGGTTTGTAACCCCGTACCCCGTTCCAGAAGGCGATTAGAAACCTGGATCTAAAAAAAACTCGATATCAGGTCAACAGGGTCAAGCATTGAAAGCTTCAGGACTTTCTACTCTAGTACGTTAAACAAAAAATATAGAATGCCCGGATCGAGGTAGTTTCCCCGGTACGAAATCCTTCTATTGGGAATTCCACAGCAGACAACCACCAAATCTGTCGCGTGAATTTTTCCATGTAGCTACAATAGTTTACAAGGCAATTGCGCAAGTATCATCTGTTCAAGATAATAAACTTGTGTAACACGAGGAGAATGTTGATTTGCGCCACAGTGGCAATGCCATGGGAACTATTAACTAGTATTAATGTTTCTTTCCATCACATTTTGGTCGACCGTAAAATTCGCTTTGTAGCCGCTGAAGCGTCGAGACATGACTGGACTATGAGAGTGATTGAGCTAGTGCGATATCCGCACGAGGTTATACGAACTGGGGTAATATATCTCTAACTATTGTTATATTTATTATTTCAATATTAATAATACATTCTGGCTATAGTGGTACGGTAGATTGTTACAGCTTTTAGGCTCAGAGCTGCAGAGGAAGATAAAAAAATTAATCATCCTTATATTAGAAAGCCGCCACAATACAAAATAAAAACAATATTCAAGACTAGTCTTGAAACCAACTAATTCAAGAATAAACTACAAAATAAGCAACAAGGAAAAAACGATACAAACCTTTTCCAGTAGAAATATCGTCACGAATCTTCAATTTAATGACTGACATATCGACTTAATATTCTGTCACAAAGTAGAAAGATCTTCTCCTCCGGTATGTTTCAGTACCCATCTACGTCTCCTGTCCGAATGGGGGAAACGGAGGCGCGGCGCTATCGCAACTATGACGGACGATATAGTCACTAGGGAAATAGTCCCAAAGATATCTGAATCCAACGGTGTCCACAATATATAAGCCATACGCGGCTCCGTTCCCGGTATCAGCTGACCCTCCGTTATCTCCCAGTAATATACGGGGTGGATAATAGGTGCCTGCCGTCAAAGTTACCACAAGCGGAGCCGGTCCTGCCTGTTTAAAAAAGATCCTGGCGATCGATATTTCCATTTGCGTAGCCAGAGTATGCATTCGGGCCGAACCACATATCTGCTTGTTCATCTGCTGAGTAGAGAGAAATACTATATGTCTCATTGTACGGGACATAAAAGTATGTGCGGAAATCATAAGTGGTAGAATGGGGAGGCCGTGTTGAAAGTCCGGGTGGAAGCTGGTTGTAGAGTAAATACAATCCAGTTTGGTTGGTGATCCCTTACGCGTGCACTGGACCGCAAGAACATCTCTAGTATATAGTTGATCTTGAGCCGCCTAGCACTACTCAGAGGACCTCAAAAGGCGAACCCAGAATCGGCATTCCCCCATCGCCTACACCCATTTGGCGAGATATGGTTGGATTCGCTCCAGGACCAACTCATGGTGGTGGTGGAGGCGATGAAAAGAATAACGCGAGTAGTTCCAATAATTATGACTACGTGCCGTAGAGTGGATTAGATCCCGCGAAATGGATGACTCTGACGAAGGGCAACCAAACAAAGCCGCAAAGATTTTACACTATAGGCGACGTTTGGCGTGTCTAACCGATGATGAAGTATCAGAAGAAGAGCACCGCTGGGATACGGAAATTCGGGAAGACTTAAGGGGGCCATCGAAGCTACGGCCGCCCATATATTCTCAGGCGACATGAAATTGTCAAGCGATTGGAAAGGCTCGAAGGCCTTGGTTTGGTCGACAACATGTCAGTTGGACAAATATCTGAAATCTGACGCTGAGCGGTTTCCTATATGTTTTTTACTATACCATGATAACAGGAGATGGGTTATTAGCTGACACCAACTCGAAAAGAAGCTTTCAGCAGAAAAATATTTATGGTCGCAGAGGCGAGCAAAAAAGAGGAACTAATGTCAGTCATCCGTCTCTAGATTACGCAAACGCTCCCTATCAATGAGCACGAAACCAACTCCTGCCCCTTTCCAGCGTCTACGCAAACTACCAATGGCCCGGTAGCACAGACTGACTCGCCTGGGTTTCTACCCGTGCTCTCTGTAGCAACGTCAATATGTTGCGAAATACATCTAAGGACCGAGTGATATTATCCACTCCCGCGATCATTTCGCCGTTAGAACTTATTGCCCAAGATATATTTACTCTGTTTATGAATAGAGTAGCAGATGTGATAGAGCCATTAAAGGATGTCGAACCTCGCACCCGGAGGCGTCAGGGAACCGCAATCGATCTCGGTATTTCAACGAATAAGCCATTTCTTGGGCTAACAGAGCAAAATATCGAGCTTTTGACCGAGATATTTGTTACAGCCGATTTTGGTACCCGAGAAGACGCCTTGGTGAGCATCATTCCGTCTTTTCTACACAGGCAGAAGCTGTCTCTTACCGAGGAAGTCGCACAGCGTTTGTTACACGCTGCGAAAGTCGAAAGACAGAGCGGCAACTTCCAAAAGTGTGAGGATATTCTCCAGGGCTTACTCCAATTCCAAGATCCTAACCTTCAGACACTGGTTATACAGAGTATTGGCGAGCTCTACCGCCATAGTATTAAGTCCAGCAAGAAATCAGATCGAGAGCTCGACCATAGGGTTGGGGTTGAGCTGAGCCGGAGGGAACGTCTCTCAGATGGAGCCAAGGAAATGCAAGAACACTACAAGGCTGTTGCCGAATATCTCGAAAATAGTACCAACTGTCACCAAACTCCCCTTAGCCAAGACATCCGAGATGAGGAGCCGTGGAAGAATCTGGAGAGTGATTTGAGCCAGGAAGAAGCGAGACCTTTCGGTTTACTCTTAACGGCGAAATATGACCTTAGCAAGGCTCCGAGCAACCGAAAACAAAGGGTAATGGAATGGGCCATCCAAAAAAATTGTCCAGAGTTAATAGAAGATTTATGGAATATCACCAAATCTCTATCAAATATATGGGATCCCTCAAAAGACCCTAATAATCCGACGCCGCTCTTCTGGGCAATCAATGTCGGGTGTGACGCGAAAACATTTCAATCCGTTATCGACTGGCCAGATGTCAAAATTGAATGGCAGGATAAGGAGCAAAAAGTATCATTAGTAGCAGCAGTAATAGAAGGCTATGTGGAACACGTACAGATACTGCTACAAGCCGGGGCTGATGTCAACGCTCAAGCTGGAGAATACGGCAGTGCACTTCAAGCAGCATCGGCCGGAGGTTACAACAAGATTACCGAGCTGCTGTTAAATAAGGGTGCTAAAATTAACGCCCAAAATGGCAGATACAAGAACGCACTGGGTGCGGCAATAGCTATGGGTCGTGACAAGATCGTTGAGCTACTACTGGACAGAGGTGCTGATATCAATGTTCAAAGCGGTGAATACAATAACGCACTGGGTGCGGCAATAGCCACGGGTCATGACAAGATCGCTGAGCTACTACTGGACAGAGGTGCTGATATCAATGTTCAAAGCGGTAAATACGATAACGCACTGGGTGCTGCAATAGCCACGGGTCGTGACAAGATCGCTGAGCTACTACTGGAGCGAGGTGCTGACATCAACACTCCATTTGGAATATACGGTACTGCGCTCCAGGCAGCATCATACTATGGTCGTAACGAAATTGTCAAGCTGCTGTTAGACCGGGGTGCCGATGTTAACGCTCGGGGTGGTAGAGGTGGCAGTGCGCTCCGGTTAGCATCAATCCAGGGTCATGACGGAATTGTCAAGCTGCTATTAGACCGAGGTGCTAAACAGGTTAACGCCAATCTACAGAAGCACTAACTCTGGTGTCAATTTGATTGGAAGAAAAGCAAGCTATTCATTTAGTATTAACAACGTTGTGAGCGCCTCGTGAAGATAACATCACAGAAATACCTAATACTTTCAATATCGAAATCTTGTCATGAGTCTCGTAACCTAATACTCGCAATATACTTGGCGAGAATCCCAACAGAAGATCGCTTGAGAAATGCTTGTCAACACCCCGAGCCCAGTTACCTCTCTCACCCTCTTTCTTTTTCCACTTTATTTTCATTTTAGATGATTTACCCTTCTATAGCAACTAATAATTAATCTCAGACGATCAATAGCCAATAAGTGCTATTAAAGTTTGCTTATCAGATTCGATGGATAGCTCTTCGGTATTATTGCCCCCCAGAAACAGAAAGGTTTTGCGGAGATGTTCAAGACATCCATAATCCAACGATTCGTGTGTCCACTTCGATTTTGAGTAGGCATGTGTGGGCACACCTTCGCGTATACGGAAAAACAGGATGCCATTTGCATATTCTACTCGTGTGGGGGATCAGATTCGGATTAGAGAGCTATTTAGTATACATTAACTGATTTTGCACTATCGTTGCCCTGTCACTTATTGCTTTCAAGTCCAGTAACATCTGAAAACGGATAAAGGTGATATTTGTTCTTAATCAAAGTCAAGGAGAAGTCTGAATTACTCGCAGGCTTCTTTAACTAAGCGTAAAGGAGTCATATTTCCATCGGGTGGGTATCTATTTAACCACCACGCTCTTTTAGCATCATGTATGTGCGGATCGAGCAGTTGTCCAAGTATTAGCAGTATCGATTTCAGAGAGACCCCCGGCATTATCGTATAGGAAAACAAATCAAGCAAAACCCTCACTGTGCCTGTGACTTTCGCTAACACACCCTCTTAGTATTATTATTATTATTATTGTTTTATCGTGTTATGACACATAAATTAACTATATTTAACAATATGCACTCTCTCCGGCCTAGGAGGAATATAAGGCGCGGGAATTCCACTCTCAAAGTCGCCTGTTTCGTGTTCTCTGCGTGGTGGCGGCCGCTGTGGTTGTTCGTTATAACCAGCGCTTATGGGGGTGTATCTTGGTGGCGGTGAGCTCAAAGTAGATTCATACGGAGTTTCAGGGTAACCGTTCGACATGTAACTCTCCTGTCCACCATATAATGGTGCCTCGTTATGCGTGCTGACATTCTTAACGCCATAGGTCCAAGCGGTCCCAAAAAATGGTTCAAGACCACGAGAGCGGCGACGACGAGCAGAAAACCAGGCGAAAAAAAGGAAGCTGATGATAGTGAAGCCTAGAGTTTAGTTGGTTAGATTGGGACATTTCGTAATTCTCCGACGTTTATTAAAGTAAATTTATACCTAACAGGCAACCGACGGCAAGCCAAATCTTCCATTCCCACCAAGGAGACCAATAACAACCTTGATCATCACAACTGTACGTCACTATAAGTTAGTAGGGGTTATACAAAGTTGAAGAGGCATTAAGATATACCGGTAATCTCTTATTATCAGTGCGTTCATGGATTTACAGTAACTGCTCGCGTTGCGAACATATTAGTGTTGGACAATATACTGTTCGTGCTTGATCGTATATATGACTATAATGGCAAGACAATATATGAGAGATTCACAAAAAATGATGTTTAAAACGACTTTTGGGTAAGGTGCTGTAGGTGAAAGATAATGAGAAGGTTTTGGAAGAGAGAGCCCAGAGAGGGATGAAGGATGATAAATATGCGACTCAGCTAACAGGCCGATTTCAGTTTTTCGCTACGCTCCTGTAATTCAGCCAATTCAGGCAGCTGAGTACCTCGTATAGCATCGCAACTTACCAGCTTGACCCGATTGGCCACGAAAAAAGAACGCGTAAACCCTCGAGAATTAGATTCGGAGAATGTATTGGTTAATTGCAAGTGTTGTCTGTGTCGTCGTCATGGCCGTCATCGCACGAAATAACAAAAAAAGCTGCCAAGCCGTCGACACAACTGGCGTTCTCATTTTAGCCTTGAATTGAAGGCCTATTTGTCTTTTCTTGCCTCGAGATGAAAACAAGTGGCCGATAAAAGGGTATATAAATATATGAAAGGAAACGGGTGAGTATTTGCGAAATGTCTCTGCTTTGTACCACCCTGTTTATGATGGGTGACACCCACGCTGATCCGTCCCCTCTCAACTGATTTCCTATCTTCCATGCATGCCGCTTATCCGTGTCTCTCAAGTTAAAACCCCAGCATAAACTTCCAATGCAATACAACCAATGAGACTGAGTAACATCACCTCAAAAACTACAAGGAAAGGCGAGAGTGAAATTTAAAGGCACCCAGTTACACCGCGCTGCATGCATGTTTCAAACAAAACATCAACCTTCAAAATTTCACATCCAGACATTGACATACGTCATCACTTGTACCCATTTCGATAGCCGAGACGATACTTTTGTTCGATATCACACGCGCCGTCGCCGGATTTCAAACCCGGAGTCTCGGCTGTGTGTATATGACTTTGGGTGTAGGCTACAGTTTATATCATTGCAAGCTTCCTGATTGGGTTGGATGTGGGTGTGCGAAACCAATGTACCGGAGTCATGGTATAATAATCTCATATCAAAATCCCTAAATTTCTAAGTGATTAGAATCATGGCAATGGTGCTGTGGATATTAAATCAGAATTAACTGGTAGACATGTTTTAAGCGTAGCCGTAGTGCAGGTGGAAAATACAACATGGTGACAATCTCGCAGGCCAGTACAATATCTACTCGTCTGGGCTCTACTATTCAAAGTCGCAATCGCAATCGCAATCGTATTTCCTGCATGCAAACTAAACAGCTAAGCTTTGATCCCACATCGACAAGAAAAGCTTCTTTCTCGTTCCTGCCCCTTTCATCCCCACATCTATGTACGTACTCTAGACTTACGCGTATGCATTGTATCACATATACCGACATTAGTATAAGGGATATCTTCGGCTCGGGTAAGCATCCACCATCTAAAGCTTGTTCTTTCGTATTCACATCTCAAAATGCAAGGTCAAGGGCTAGCCATTTAGCTATCCCATCGCGAAACCCACTCGGGTCAGAGAGGATTTCATATTTCGGGTCCGCAACCACTCACCGCACGCTGATCGGATATCGGCTCCATGTCAGTTTGCAGTTGTGAGATTTACAACATCCAATAAACTTTGTCAGGGTTATGCGCCTGCAAGCGTGCGTGGCCTTCGATTGTGAAATCGAGATTGGAGACAAGGGATGCATAATACCATGTGGTTTCTCAGATATATCATTCGTAGATACTATTGGGTCTCACGGGTTTAAGCTTGCCGTAGCTAACCCCGAATTACAAGGGTATCAAATTTGGATATTTACTGATATTGATATTAATATACTAGTCACGATCATACGAAATTTGAAAGATGCCATGATCAAGCCAATTGATCAATTAGATAAAGGTTTACGCGGCAAAGACACGAGTCATAATCGTACAAGACATGATCGGACACAGTATGCGGCATACTAGTGGTGTCCGGAGCGCACAAGTTATCCCCTTACTCAGACTGTCTAGCGGCCGGGAAACCCAAGAAGGGGGGGAACTCCAAAGAAACCGGTACCACGTATTAACGTCTAAAATATAAAACACTACGATACAGGCTTAGCTTCTCTCCCTATTCCCTCCTGTGTAGAAAATGGTTGGAGATATCGTCATCGTCAACACTCAATTTCGTGGCTGAGAGGCAAAAGAAAATAGAGAAGAACTCGTGGCTTCATTTTGCCCTAGATTTCAAAGTTGGTAGCGTAGAGCTTGCGGCATTGGCTTGTCGCTTTAACGGATAGTTCGGCACGGAAATTAGTGGTGGACGAAAAGAGGGCAAGCCGATTCGAGCGATTCTAAAAACGTCGTGGTTTCTGAGTTGCGAATAAGGGGACGTTTTTGTATGCACTTTTTTACGTGAATTATCGAGGAAGGTCCAGTGTTCTTTTCGATGTATAAACTTGGAAATATGACCCTGGGTTGCGCTCGCTTCTTGTAGACGTTTTTTTGCGAGGCATTGAAGCCAATAGAGCTACCCTGAATGTTTTGCAATCCCAAAATGTAACCTGACTCTTGGATTTCTTACCCCAGATTATATACATTTTCATCTTCTCATACGGGGGGATTATTCATCGATATCCTTGCAAATTGAACTATTTTTATTTTTGGTAGCATTTACGATATAACACACATCAAGACAGAATCTGCCTGGGGCTCATCTCGAGATCGCATTGTTACAAACAGACACAACGGATCCGAACTAGCGAGAGGAAGAAAAAATCTCGGTAAGAACGGCAAGTATATAATACGAAAATAAAAAGTTCATAAGAAACGCGCCGAAATTTAATAGCGAGAAGGTGATATCAACAAATATCAAAAAGCCCTCCGTGATAATTAGCCCTGCCCAGAGTTGATATATACGTTCCCGTATTAAGCCAAGCTTGACACACATATACCAAGATCATATACTTCCCCAGATTTACGTACTTAGCGATAGGACTGTTTAATATTCAAATAAAAAACGTGGGCATATATACAATGCGGCTGGCGGACGGAGCAATATGATCTCATCGATTAATTTTACTGCCTCAATGCTACGGCATGTTCCAACATGAAATATTAGCTTATTAACAAACCCCATGCCAATCCGGATCCCATTTAAACAAAAGGCACGTAAAAAACTTTGAACAATAGGAAAGTAGAATTCAAAGGCAGGTTGAGAAGAAAAAAATATTCCGAGGCACCGAACAAGTGTGGGAGGTTTGCGTATACCTTCCTGCTCCGTTCTGTTCGGTTCGCGCCTTTGTGGGGCTCGCTGAGTCTTGGCGCGTACGGCGCGGTAGGCTCGGCGTTATCTTGGCGGGGGAGAATGCTTTTGCGTGCTTGGAATTGCGCATTTTTGGAGATTGGAAGAGGTTGTAGATCTTCGCCATAGCGGCAGATTTGTTGGCATACGTCTTACCGACCGGAAATGTCTTGTTTGGTCTGGGGGTTGGGGGTTTCTTACGAGGCATACGGACAGACCTATCGGGTTGGAGATTCGTGATACACCAGCGGTAAGTTAAGGTGAAGAATCAAGCTAGTAGACTAGAGTGTATGTATATATTCTTTCTTAATAGTAGTATATTTGTCTGTATAATGTAGTCAATAATATCTACAAGAAGAGGTAAAAAAGGTTTGCGAGGCGCTATGCTAAAGGTTGAAAGCGCTTCGGGTAAGTTCTGGAATTAGAAGTAATGTCTTAGAAAAGGTGAAGGGTTTTGTAAAAAAAATTTGGGTATAAACGAGAAGCGGAAAGAAATATGCTGCAAAAGATAAAAAAAAAAAAAAAAAAAAAAAAGTTAATACAATAGGAAAAATCTGCTCAACAAAGGAAACGTGACAGAAAATAATGGCACTAAAAATCCGCAATCCACATTAGGCTATAAGTCATGAACCACATCAAACAAACGCAGTAAGTGTCGAAAAGAGCTGTACGAGACAGCGAGAGAAAGTAAGAATACACCAGCCGGAAGAGAATGAGAGCAATGTCGATTTGGATGTTGATAGTAGGCGGGGGGGACACGGAGTCGCTCCTCGGAAAGAATGAAAAGCCGATGCCGTTAGAGGTGGGCGATGAATTCGAAGTGGTGTAAATAGACATTGAACGGACGAAATGAATCCATATTGCTCCAAACTCGCTGTAAAAAGAGGGGGATCCCGGTAATCAAGAACGGAATGAAAAAAAGCAGTTGAAATGCTAGTAGCTGAATACCCAGTTTGCTTGCTTGAACAACAAACTTCCTCTATAAAATGATTTTGACGATCTCGATAAAAAAAATTTGGTCGTTTCCGTTTCGCTATAAACCAGATATAACTCTAAAGAAACTGAGAGAAAGACGAAAACAATAAACATAAAAGGAGGTCTCACGACTTCGAAACAACAACGTTTTGTAACGAAGGCGGACCATCTTTGAGCTGAATGCTTGATCGGTTCTGTTTCGCTTCGAGTTCCACCTTTGCGTACCACGCTCCACCGATCAGTGTGAGGATGATACCAAGGGAGTTGAGCCATGTGACCCTGAGATCGTAGAATGCAAAAGAAATGACAATGGTGAGAATTTGCTTGACGTTGGCGGCAACAGTCATGGTAAGGGCGCCGGTCTTCTTGTTCGCAGTAAAACTAATAACGTTGAGAGCGAAAGCGATGACACCGTTGAGCAAGAGAATCATGGCCTTTTGGTTGTCATAGGAGGTAAAGAACCATGTTCTTGCTCTCGCCATTTCACCAGTGTAGTAGGAATAGAGGAGAGTTTGGAGGAATGCGAGGGGCGACATGCGAGCGAGGAGTTCGAGAGGAGAGAGTCGGAGGCGTCCGGTTTGGACCTTGTTAGTAACGACAGTCTTCAAAGCGGCTAAGAAAGCACCGAGAAGAGTCAAGAAGAAACCCAAAGGGGTGAAGTAGTAGTCGCCAGCGGTTGCAAAGCCGACGCCAGCGACAACTGGAATTAAGGAAATGTAGGTCATGTGTCCGTATGTCTTTCGGAAGCAAACGACGAAGATGATGACGGTGAAAAAAGGTGTCATAGCGCGGACGACCTGGTGGAACGGAACAGTGACCAAATTCCTACGAATGATTAGTTAGTATATCTGAAAGATTGGAATGACGGCTACGAAAGGAAACTCACAACGAAACGTTCGAGATCGCAATGTTGATGGTGTAGAGGCCGGAGAACAGAAGCATGATAATGTTCTCATACTCTGATAACCGTGTGAATGTGAAGGCCCCACGGGCGTAGAAGAACAGACATCCTATCGACCCGCACAAGGCATGTAGTCCTGTTAATAGATAAGGGAATGGGAATAACGCAGGTCGGTCAGGCTATAGAGAATCAGTTAGAAGCCGTCACCGATTCGAAGATTGATAGATTTTGAATTACGAACCTTCGATCCCATGACCGACTTGTTATATAGTGTCAGGCACAAATTCAGGCCAAAGTAGATTGCCAGCCAGGCATATTTTGTCGCTATCGAGTCTTCTCTCTGCTGCTGCGGCGGCTGTTGGATGAGAATTGGCTTCTCATTGATTTCGGAGTAAAGAGGGAGGAGAGGCTTCTCCTGGTCATGGATAGACATGTTGCTCGAATCTGACGACGAGCGAGAGTGTCTCAAGTATCGATCCAGTTTGACTGATTTCAACGGAAGACCGCGAGAATTTAGAGAGGGAGAGGTCGAGAGAAACGAGAGTCGGCCGGGGAGTGTGGAAGGGGTGTGGGATGCTTGGTGAAGGCGATAATCCAACCACGAGGCGGCGGCGTAGACAAGAGGGTTTGTCGCGCAAGGTGTTGTTGGTGGGTTACCGTTTTGATATCGGAGGGCGTGCTAAACAGTCTAAAAATGCCTCCAACAACAAAACACTTCTCTTCCAAGCGACAGTGGCGTTTTTCCAAGTTGTCGGAATGGATCCCTTTACTTTCTGTATTTCAAACGAGTGACCGAGAACAGACGAGACGGCGAATTATCTGGTGGTGAGAAAGGGGTGACGGCGGATTTGATCGTGGATTTTGGATGGATGGCGGGTAAATTGCAGCCTTGTCCCTTTTCCTTATTTTTAATTACCAACAACTAAATGAGTGTAGTGATCACAGCTAACCAGAGCCTCTGTCGACAAAGACAAAACCAAAAAGAAGATTCTACGTCGTCGCGAAAAGGATGTTAGATGTGAAAGTTGAATGGTAGTTGGATGAAGAAAGAAAACGAAAGGAGAAATGGGAAAGAAGAGAAAGAGGAAGGAAACAACCCCCGAGAGGAAGGGGGATAGCAGGAATAAAAAGGGAAGCGAACGGGTATGTGAGTATTCGGATAAACGGCGTGGTGTGAGAGAGTGTGGGAGGTGCTGGGAGATTATGGGATGGGATCAGAATACGGGGGTGGTGGATAATAAGAAGTAATTATATGATCTGATCCGATTTGATTGAATTGATTGAACGAACGAAACGAACTGACACTATTAACTGCCTTGAACCGGATGGGTAAAAGCGTCAGGCCGGTGTGTTCCGTTTTGTGTGTGTGTCTCTGGTTTCTCCCTTCCGCGTGGAAGAATGATAGTTAATCTGGTACACAAATACAGGTCCAACTCTGTTCACAAAAGAAGGTTGGGTCCTTTGGGGGCCAATAATAATAATAATATTAAATTGATATATTTTATTATTGCTTGTTCTTTTCTGCAAGAAAGACCAAAGAAAGAAGGATTCCGTGGATAACAAGCCCGCCCGGTCCAGCCAGCAATCACACTTATGTAAAATAAAATCTTGCAATCAATCAATCAAAATCAAATCTCGTTTTGGGTGAAAGGCCTCTCCCAATTTCGCTGGGACCATAGCTCGACGGGAATATCGAACGAAACACCGTTGCAAAACACGCGCTCGCACTCCGCAATCAATAGATCATCAGTCCCCTCCGCTGTCCTTCTTCTTCAATCTGCTGCTTCCGAGACGAAGTCATGAAGAAAATGACGAACGGTGTGAGTGAGAGAGAGATATGCATTCATTGGCACAGAGTGTGAGAGTAACAGACTGAGTGAACGAATCAGGCCAAAGAATGAGCGACCAATTTGGAGAAATGCCGGTTGCGCGTGGGAACTCAACTCTGATGGAACGACTCCCAAGGATTCGACGGGTTCCGAGAGTGGGGTTCGCCGGTGTGTCTTCCTCCAATGATGATAATAATAAGGGGCAACCCGCTGTCAGAGAAAAAAAGATCTCTCTTCGGCGTCAGCTCCACCGCTGACTGCGAAAGAAAAGAAAAAAACCACGAATCTAATTTGCCATCGAAACACCAAAATGTCAGACGCTAGGCAAAAACACCATTCGCTGGTTTGTGCTATCCTATTCTCTGACCGCAGAGAATTTTACAGCAAGAATAACCCCCTGCGCGTAATACCTGTTTGGCTAATCACGCTGGGCGTTTCCTTGGATGCCGCCAAGCGAAAGCTACCCTTCAAACGAGATTTCACCATGGCGGGTACATTTTTCTCGAAGAGAAAAAAAAAAGGGATGACCGACAATAAGATATGCAAAACTGAGAAAATGCAGGGACCCAAGAAATTTTCTTGGTAAAAATATGACAAGACCTATTTTCTTGAGGCTCGAGAATGAAGAAGGGCAATTTTTGCCGCAACATTACCTCGCTTTCTTGGTTACTAGTAACCGATGATTTGCATTTTGCATATTTTCTGTGGTTGCCAAAGGTCGACTTTCGTCGGCCAGTTGAATCCCACCAAAAGGTATGCATGCTGGTTCCGCTAGCTAGCTCAGCAGCTATGCGGTGTGCAAGCAAGCCCGATGCCTGCCGAACGAGGGAGCGATGGGTGTGGAAGTGTCACGACAAAACCACCCGAGGAATTGGTGGGTATTTTCTTTCGCACAGACATGGGCCCCTCGCAAATCTTCAATCAAGCTGAAAGAGCTCAAATTGCGGAAGGACGTGATTGAAATCCAAAAAAAGATCGTGCTCCGTGAAAAACTCACCTGGTGGATCAGCTAACAGCTGGTGCCTGCGTAATCAGTCGTAATCGATTTATCTCAAAGCCAGATGTTGTTTTGCGACTTCAACCGAGCAAGAACTGGTGGAGCTTTGTTATTTCCCTCGTGGCGTGCGGAGCCGAAATATCGTGCAATGGCCCTAGCTTCTCTTTTCCTTTGTCGGTGTTGCTTATAGCAGACGAGTGCAGTAAATTGAATAGTCTCGGCCTGAGGGCACAACTTATACGGATGGCAATTAACGTTAATTGAGAAATGCAGCGTGCGATAATGTAAACGAGTCGACGGTAATGCTGTAACGAATGTGTCGCTGTATAATGGTCCCTTAACTATACTGTTGATACGGCGCGAGTTTTTTATATATAAAATCAAGCCCCAAGCGGCGACGAAAAAATGGGTCCTTTATTTATTTGTTTTCCGTTTCTTTCTTTTGCTTTTGCTCTCTGCGTCGGTCCCACACGCTCATGCGTCAGCTAGATGACTGTAAACATTCTCAGTGGTGGTGGGGACTACTTTTCTTCTTCACACAGAAACCTTGGCTTACCACCGCCCGAAATGTACGGTGAAGTGACGAACAAATGAGAACTCCGGCCGACTTACACTTTTCGCCAAGGCGCTACTCACGGTAGTACCCAAACCTTGGAACCTGATCTGATTGTGCGAAAGATAGGGTAATACCGTCTATCGCTCTGCTCTCGAGTTTCTGTTCAAGCAAACCGTTTCGAAATGTTTGTATGATTGCCCGTCCGCCTGTCGTATGGAGGAAGTATCAAAAATTCTCCACCCGGACGATAGCTTCTCTCGAGGTCAGGTGCTCTTGTTTGTGGGAGATATTTTATTGATTGCGTGTGCCGTGAAGAAAATGGATCCGGCGTTTGAATTATCTTCTTTTGGGGGTCCGGTGAGCGAAGATAATCAAGATTGATGTTTAATCCGTGGGTGTGAGGTAAGCCCGTAGCCTGGGCGGCTCGGTTCAGTTTGGCTGCCTCAAACGCTAGATGCTTCCAAAACCAGCCCTTCAATTTGGAGATCGGAATGAATCGAATCGGATAGTTCTTGGCTTTTTTACCTATCTCGCGGCTTATCGAAATCGAAATTTTAAAACCCGGACAGTGCGAATAATATTATTATCAAATATGAATTATTATGATGTAAAGAGGTAAGAGCTTGAAGCTTCTGAGCGAACGAGCAAGATGAAAAAAAAATTAAAATTTTGAATTATTCCTGCAAGGTAGCTTTCTTTTTTAAGAAAGCCGATTGTTCATGTTTTCTTCAGCTCAGCTCTCTATTGTTAGATAACATGGCTGCAGCTGGTGCCGCCAAAGCCGAAATCCTCGAGTCAAGCTAGCTAGATCTTCTGGGCAAAACTAATCTGCAGCCTTGCTAAAAGACCAAAAAGGCGATAAGAAGCACTTTCTCAGATACATGGGTGTGATATCAATATGTGGGGGCTGCGGGACTTGGCTTGGCTCATCGGTCACCGTATCACAAGGATAAATTTTTTATTTGTAATTATTCGAAGTGCTAACGTTAGCAAGGTGAGCATTGTACTTGCACCAGCGGGCAAAATATCAAAAGACATGAACCATAGCGATCGAGAGATGAGATGGTGGCATGATCCCATGAAATGTTTTCTTTTACAACGTTTTTTGTCGCAGAATGTCAAGAGCCTCCGCTTGCTTTGACTGGTCGTCGACGACTGCGCCATGTGCGCGAGGTTGACTCGAGTGGCGAGTTGGGCGAATTTTTCCAATCCCGCCTTGGTTATGATCGCTCGACAGTTCTAAAAATATTCCTCCATGAATGTTTGATCCAACGGGATCGGGTCACCGTTCTCGCATTCGCATTTCTGCACCATTCGCAGTCATGTCACGAAAAAAAAAATTAAAGAAAATGCAACCCTCGGCTTCCCTTCCGTTGTCAAAGGTTGAGATCGTAACCGTTGAAGTTGAGGACGGATTAATTATACGGATATATCAGGGTATACCTTTCGAGTGGTATTTTCTCGGCAAGGAAGAAGAGGAAGAGGTTGGAGCGCAGGGCAACGGGATGGATGTAACCTGCACGGAACAGTTTCGCTTGTGGTATTCTCAAGAGGAGTTTTCGCCAAGCCACGGTATGCACGATGATGAAAGGGTGGTGCGGAAGGAAGGAATTTGGAAAGGGAAAACGGTTCGAGAAATTCTTCAAGATCGGAGATATAAATGTTTTCTCATTCTTTCGAATAATCTATGCATGCAGTAATGGACAATATACGTACACAGTACGGATGGGATGGACGTTCCTGAAATTGTTGGTATAATTTCCCACAATCCAATCGGTGAAACCTTTGCTTTACCAGTAAGTTACAGCTCGGATGGCTTTTTGGCTCTCGTATTCGTTAGATATGTTCGATTACTCTGGCGACCGCAGTTGGGGGTCATGTTTTTTTCTTCTTCTTGGTTTCTTTGTTTTTGACGTTGACATGGCCTGTGAGAAATTTGAGCTCCCGAGTCGCACGATGGTGCGAGTCCAACGAGTAATTAGCTTACAGAATTCAGTCCAGCTACCCAGTCGTCTTTTTTGCAGGCAACCGAGTTGATGATATCATTCACCTTGGAATAATCGCTTGGGATTGTTCTTGGAGCAACGGGATATTTGCAAATAGTCTAGCTTGTTTCCCTTTTTCGTTTCGCGGTTGGCTTGCATGTTGCGTGCGTTACTGACATGTTGAGCATGTCAGGGTTGGTCCGATGCCAGGGGATCGATCAGGGATGGTTTGGGGAGTCGATATCTGCATCCCACGTGCGTGCGGATTTCGGATCTGACCTTTTTACGAACGATCGAGACCCCGACTTCGAGTCTCTTGAAGGTTAAAGAGAGAAACGCAAGGCCCTGATATCGCTATTCGATTGTTGAAACAAAGACAGACTCCGATCAAACGTCGATTTATCAGTAGCCTTCCAAGCGTGATACAGATTGCCAGGCGCAGAAACAGGGTCTGCAGGAACCCTTCTTCCTTTCCAATGCGCACCAATCGCGGAAGACCTTCCGGGTTCTGACAATGAACCACCGCCCAACCGAGCAGGCTCGCAAGTATAACTGTCAAATTTCGCGTGCTTGCAGGTACGGATGGCGGGTTGCGCGAACAAAAAACTACATGGAGGGTCCAGGGAACTACCAGGCTGCGAAGTGCAAACCTCTACGAGTTGCCCGTTTCGGATGGTCCTCCATTATGAGTAGGAACATTGATATATTCAAATGACGGTTTTTTTTAGGTAGCGTCAATTAATTATCTACTTCAGTGCTCGAGTAGCTATACCCTGCTAGGTGAAATGTCAACTCGGTATTCCGGCATGGTGATTCACGTTATCTAATTCAGCTCTTAGCTCAACTAAATGGTTTGTATCTCCGTTGTTTGATCTGGATGTTTCTCGACGGGTTGTGAAATTTAATGTTTCAGGAAGGTGGGTGGCAGGTAAGCCCGGTCCAAATGCTTTGCTACCTTGAATCCTTATCAGCTGCTCGATCGTGGAACCGGGATGGTCGATCATATATCGAATTCACGAACCCGGTAAAATATCATTAGAGTAGAAGGTAACTTGACGCGTCTATACCATTCCCGGAAAGAAAGCAACATTTCATACATTATTCAAAGAGCTAGTCCTGGAGTTGATTCTTGTTAGTGTTGGAACCTGTATAAAGTAGAACACATTGTTTCGTTTGTTCCACTTATCGTGACCTTCTGGATATAGTAGTGAACGGAGGCAAAAACGTTCGTTTGGAGGGGTATCACTTGCACAATTAAGCTTATAGTCACCAGGCTTTAAGATGCATGGCACAAGTAGGACCCTTATAATGATCGTCACTTTTGACATCTTGGTTCGCAAGGTACCTTGGTCTGGAGCTTGTAGTTGTTTATAAGGTCCGATTTTGTTTCGTACCCGCCTTGTCAGTGAGCTGATTTACTGTAGATATTGCTTGGTAGAGAAAGTATTAGATCTACAGGGTGTGTATAAACGTTAAGAAGACGACATTTTTTGTCTCCGAGGAATCGTCCTATCACGTAATTAATGCAGGCTCGGATGGTTACTTATCCAACTTCTAGAAGGGCAGTTTAGATTGGCGATCAGAATTTGAATATCCGCTACACTACCTGGGAAGATATAGTATATTGGTATGGTTTGTTTTACATTCGGCGGGTAGATACTAGGATAATTAGGATAGGGAAATCAACTTTAACCTAGTGTTTTATTTCGATATGCCGGACACTGGGGACAATAGGCTTCTGATTGGCTGCAGCCGGACCGGAAGGGCACATGTGCGATTGACGTCAGAGAATAGATAACAATCGTGATAATCACTGGCTATTGCACGATAATGCCGGTTCTCTGAAGTACATAGATCTGTTATATCAAGTTTAAGCATTTGAAAAAGCGATTCACAGTTCGATATATTTTGGAAATAGGTATCTGCATGCATATGATATTTTTTGGATCTTATAATTGTCCGATCCATTGCATACGTGCCCATCAAAATACCTTCTTATTCAGTTGCGTAGGGAAGTAATAGGTTGATTAAGCAAACTTATACCGCTTTATCCTATCTTTTTCCGATACCCGGATGAACACTATGATGCGTCAATGCAATGTCTGCATTGTGCATGTGCAGCGCGCAGACTATTGATTATCATGCAGATATTTTTGTGTTGGAGCTGTTGGACGACGATTCGAACGGGGGGCTGATTAATCGGGCACTGGGACAGACCTGGCCACGCCCGAATCGAGTGGCTTGCAGCTGAAACGAACAGCCCGCGTTTGTTCGTGAGGCCACTCCGCCTCATCAAACTTTGGCCGTCAATAGCGCAAGCAATAATCTTTGATGCTCGATCACTTTGCTGGCTCCCCTGACTGACCTTCGAAGACACCACATTGCTGCTTTCACTCTCGGAGACGAAAAGTCTAAACCTCATCTATTCTATTTTGCTTTTATTCTTACAGTTACCAGGCTTGACGCCCACGGTTTAGCCCTAAATCATTGAAGCAGTCAATATCGACGGGAATCTGACTCTCGGCACTCGCTATCCCCTCTACAGCTACGACATGCCCGAGTTCAGCGATACTCGATGATACCTTGTAACCTGCGACTCCCGAAATCAATAGGCTTACAGACCAATCTCTCCCTTTCACACCCCGGCCATCTATAATCGCCGGAGGAACCACGATCTTCACTCACCCGCCTCCTGAAATGACGGACGCCGCCGCTGTCCATGCTGGCAATGGTATGAGCACCCTTTTAGTACCCCTTTGGGACTGGATCGGACAATGATAATGTTAATTGATTGGAACTTCTGGCTGACAAGTAACCATGCTCGATAGTCATAAGGAGACTCGCTGAAGGTATTTTTGAAGCTGTGTTACACTGGTTTCTTCGGGTTGAGACTCTTGCTAATCGAGGTACTTGACGTGCAGGGCAACCGTTACACCCACTTCCCCTAGAACGACAGTCAACATGCGGGAGCAAGTCCAAGGGCTCCTATGACACTGGATTACATGTCTTAGCTCTTGTCATCGTGCTGGCGTTGAGCACGTTGGGTATGCATTTCGATTCGGATCATCTGGGATGTTCACGGCTGATTGTATGCTTTCTGGTAACTATAGCTTGCGGATTCCCAATTCTTGTTCGCCGAGTACCGCGGATGAAAGTACCGCATCATTTCTTGTAAGCATGGTTGTTTGGGCTCAGAATTTTGCGGCATCGAGATATTAACTGGTATTAAAGATTTCTCGCACGACATTTTGGAACCGGTGTGCTTTTAGCGACGGCTTTTGTTCATGTATATGAATCTATATGCGAATATCTCAAGTATAGTCGTTGTATGCTGACTATTTCTGTTTTATAGCTTCTTCCCACGGCGTTTATATCCCTAACGGACCCATGTTTACCGAAATTCTGGACCGAAACGTACCCGGCAATGGCCGGAGCCATTGCCCTGGCTGCCGTATTCTTCGTTGTTACGATTGAAATGATATTTAGCGGCTTCGGCGCACCGACTCATAGCCACGGCGACTTTGAACACATGGTTGCCCCCGAGACTTCAGGTTCTCCTGGCATCCGGCCCGACCTGCACCCCGACGAAGATCCGGAGTATCAGACCAACGGCGAGGCGGCTAGTAGTTTGCTGGGAAAATCGAAAGGACATAAGCGGAATAGCGGGAGTCTCAGCTCTCGATTGAACCATATCTCGCATGGGTATGCCCTCCTGTATTGGTTGGAAACATTGGAAATATAGCTAACGGAGAGTGCAACAGTCCGGACTCTATAGCTCTTGAGCCGATAAACTCGGATTCCGACGATGAAGAAGTCTCGGATATCGGTGAGGATCTGGCGAACGGAAGCGGTTCGAAGCAACACCAGGATTCTGCGGCTTTGCTCAGCCAGATGTCGCCATCCGAAATTGCGCAGCAGAAGAAGAATCTGTTGCAAGTCATGTTGCTCGAAGCGGGTATTTTGTTCCACAGTGTGTTTATTGGTATGGCGTTGAGTGTTGCGACCGGGTCAAATTTCATGGTGCTGCTTATTGCCATTTCCTTTCATCGTAAGTTATTTCGGTGGCCTCCGTGATGGAGTGAATAGATGTTAACGGTGATGGTAGAAACATTTGAGGGTTTAGCGTTGGGGGCTAGAATATCGGCCATTACTATTTTCCCAAAAGGTTCCATGAAACCGTGGTTGATGGCTTTAGCTTAGTAAGTTACTTCAAACTAGTGATTGGAGTCCAGGTGTGTACTGATCGCGGCTGCGTATTCAGTGGTACAACTACACCCATAGGTCAAGCTATCGGTCTTGCGACGCATACGCTCTACGATCCGGCAAGTGAAGCCGGCTTGCTGATGGTTGGAATTATGAACGCCATCAGTTCTGGGTTATTACTTTTTGCGTAAGTAGCATTATATCATATCGCACTTCGGGTCCAAAATACTGATGGTTGTGGGTTTTTGGTAGTGGATTGGTCGAGCTTTTAGCGGAAGATTTCTTGACGGATGAGAGTTGGAAGATTTTGAAGGGGAAGAAGAGGATACAGGCTTCGTTATGTGTATTTGCGGGAGCATTTGGAATGGCATTTGTAGGCGCATTTGCTTAGATTTTTGGTATATCTTTTCTGCGTATATATACAACTAAAAGTGATTGCGAGTTGTGAGGGTAGCCTTTACTTTGGTGTATACTCTTTTTTATCATATTTTGCGATATTATTTTTGTGGATACTTGCTTGCATATTTTCGAGGCTATTGTGTATTATATATTATATTAGGTTTATATCTATCAGCTTTATCGTCAATTGATTCTTAACCACTGAGACTGTTGGTATGCATGGGTGACATTAGCCACAACACGAATTGAGGGCGTGGCGTTGAATTTGAACGCCAAAATTTCGAACCAACAGAGTTCGCGACTCATCCCAAAGCTCCATCTATCTGTCCATCATCACCACCATCCTCGAGTTCCTCCACGCAGTCGCTATTTGGTATACCCAAGCCGTATCCTCCCGCGACGACAAGACATCTACATCTAACCTCGAGCTCCGAGGTCCCAATTCCAAATCACAATGGATGACCTATACGACGAGTAAGTTTCTCCCTATCAAACCTTCAAAAAGAAAAAGTAGCTTCAAACTCTTGCCATGGTTAACCCACCGCCATAAAACTAAGACCCCAACTGATAATCCCCTCCACCCCGTCAGATTTGGAAACTACATCGGCGACGCCGGCGACTCGGACGATGCATCCGCCCACGAACACGACACAGGCGCGGACGCCTACGTCGATTTCGACCGCGAATCGGACGCGGAACCCTCCGACAATGAAGGAAACGACATGCAACTGATGGAAGTCGACGACGGTCCTTCCAACGCCGTAATACTACACGAGGATAAACAGTACTATCCCACCGCGGAACAAGTCTACGGCAAGGATGTTGAGGCGATGGTACAGGAAGAAGACGCCCAGCCGTTAACGGAACCAATCATCGCACCGATCAAGGTGAAGAAGTTTATCGTGGAGGAAGCGCAGTTGCCTGTTACGCATTTCTCGAGGGAGTTTATGATGGATATGATGAGTTTTCCGGACCAGGTTCGCAATGTCGCCGTAGCGGGGCATTTACACCACGGCAAGACGGCGTTTATGGACATGTTGGTGTTGGAGACGCATATCATCGATCAGAAGAAGGCGGTGGGGAGGAGGGAGGAGGTGCAGTTGCGGTATACGGATGTGCACACGCTGGAGAGGGAGAGGGGGATATCGATCAAATCATCGCCAATGTCGTTGGTGCTGCAGAGTTCAGCTGGGAAATCGCATTTGGTGAATATCATCGATACACCCGGGCATGTCAACTTTGTGGATGAGGTTGCCGCGTCGTTGAGGTTGGCGGATGGTGTGGTGCTTATTGTGGATGTGGTGGAGGGGTTGATGATCAATACCGAGCAGATTATCAAATATGCCATTACGGAGAACCTGCCGCTGGTTTTGGTTGTGAACAAGATGGATCGGTTGATGCTCGAGTTGAAGATTCCGCCTACGGATGCGTATTTTAAAGTTAAGCACACGGTGGAACAGGTCAATACGATAATAGCGGAGGCAGCGCCGGGGAGGGATGATCTGAGGTTGTCACCAGAGAAGGGCAACGTTTGCTTCGCATCGACAAAGATGGGGTGGTGCTTTTCGTTGAGGTCGTTCGCGAAGATGTATGCTGATACGTACTCCGGGGTTGATATCGACGGGTTCGCGAAGAGGATGTGGGGTGATATCTATTTTAGCCCCGGCAGCAGGAAATTCACTCGACAGAAAGCAGCCGAGCAGGGTGCGAAGAGGACTTTTGTTCACTTTGTGCTGGAACCGCTGTACAAGCTGTACGCTCATACGATTGGTGAAAGCGCGACGAGTTTGAAGGCGACGTTGGCAAGTTTGGGAATAACTTTGAAACCTGCGCAATACAAGATGGATGCTGGAGATTTGTTGAAGGCGGTGTGCGAGCAGTTCTTCGGAACGGCAACCGGATTCGTCGATATGATCTTGCAACATGTTCCGTCGCCGCTTGAGGGAGCTAAGGCTAAGATTGAGTCGTGCTATACCGGTCCATTGGACAGCGAGGTCGCCAATGCGATGTTAACTTGCGATCAGAACGGGCCGTTGGTTGTTCAGGTCACCAAACTATACAATACAACTGATGCCACGGGGTTCAATGCATTTGGCAGAGTCATGTCGGGGACAGTCAAGCCTGGAGATCAGGTTAGAGTTCTCGGAGAGGGCTATACGATCGACGACGAGGAAGATATGACACTGGCAACCATATCTGATGTCTGGGTCGCCGAAACCAGGTATCAAGTTCCGACATCTGGGGTTCCGGCTGGGTGTTGGTGCTTGCTGGGAGGTATTGACAACTCGATTGTTAAAACTGCTACATTGGTCCCACCAAAGATGGAAGACGATGCGTACATCTTTAGACCAATCAAGCATTTTACGGAATCCATTTTCAAGGTCGCCGTGGAGCCGGTGAATCCTTCCGAGCTACCCAAAATGCTGGACGGTCTTCGGAGAATCAACAAGTCCTATCCGCTTGTTATCACAAAGGTGGAGGAATCCGGCGAGCACGTCATCCTGGGAACCGGGGAGTTATATATGGACTGTGTTTTGCACGATCTACGACGGCTGTACTCCGAGATGGAATTGAAAGTATCCGATCCTGTCACGAGATTCTGCGAGACGGTGGTGGAAATGTCCGCTTTGAAGTGTTATGCTATGACACCGAATAAGAAGAACAAGATCACCATGGTCGCCGAGCCGTTAGAGGAAGATGTTGCGAAGGATATCGAGACGGGTAGAGTCAGTATAAAATGGCCGATCAGGAAGGTTGGCAAGTTCTTCGAGGAGAATCACGGATGGGATGTTTTGGCTAGTAGGAGTATCTGGGCGTTCGGGCCGGAAGAGACGAGCCCGAATATTCTACAAGATGATACTTTGCCGTCAGAAGTTGACAAGAAGCTGCTGAATACCGTGCGAGATTCGATCAAACAGGGCTTCTCGTGGGGTACCCGTGAAGGACCCCTTTGCGAAGAACGTAAGTCCCTAGTTCCCTTCATCCACACATCTTGAATTAATAGCTAATTGATGGATTTATAGCCATTCGGAATACAAAATTCAAATTGATGGATGCTTCGCTCGCATCGGAAGCGATATATCGTGGTGGCGGTCAAATTATCCCGACAGCTAGACGAGCTTGTTATTCATCATTTCTCATGGCGTCACCTCGTCTCATGGAACCGATGTATTCATGCCACATGACCGGACCGGCAGATTCTGTCAGCCCCTTATATACTGTGCTTGCAAAACGAAGAGGGCACGTCCTGACGGATGGGCCGATAGCTGGTACCCGTAAGTTATATAACACCCTCTTGAGATCATGTCTGTATGGCTAATTGAGTCGTTTTAGCTCTATATCTCGTGAAGGGACTGATTCCTGTAATTGATTCTTTTGGATTCGAGACGGATCTTCGAGTAAGCTGATTCATAACATATGACAATTTGTTAGAATATAGTAACTAACGTATACCAACAGATTCACACACAAGGTCAGGCGTTCGTGTCGCTCGTATTCGACAAGTGGAGCGTTGTTCCCGGTGACCCGCTAGACAGAGAAATCAAATTACGACCGCTAGAGCCAGCAAATGCTCAAGCTTTGGCAAGGGATTTCACACTCAAGACCAGGAGGAGGAAAGGACTCAGCGAGGATGTTACGATTGCAAAGTTCTTGGAACCGGAGCTGCAGAAGAGCTTGCAAGAGTCTGGGTTGTTGAATTGATTTAAGCACGGTTTATAGCATGTGGAGCTTGATCTAGTTTAACTATAGTATGATGGCTGGTGGTTTACGTATAGAATGTACGATATGAAGTATAATCTTGGAAGGTCACGTAATAAAATACCTAAAATTCGCACGAATGAGATGCTACCGCTCAAAATTGATAATCCCTATATCATATGACAAGCCTTTCCCGCAAAACATATCTACTAACCCCGGTTTCGCCACACTTTGAATATCACAATTGCAATTTATACGTACTTTGTATCAAACTATACATAGATCTAAACAGCAAAATTTGATATATACGTCTATTTGCAAGTCGCCAACATATTGCTCAGCACCCCCATCAAAGTCTCATTCTCACAGGCTGCCGCCACTCGTTCCTTATCATTCAACTGCTTGTTCACCTGATCCGTACTCTGATGCGTACCCTCACGTATCCTCACATCTATCCTGAACCGCGGCGGTAGAGCTTGCTCCAGACGTACACGCACCCCTAACCCGATCACGGTTGCTAACGAGCAGTGGTTTATGGTTGGGGTTATTTCGACGAGGACGTGGGACATGGGGTTGGGGTTTGTCGGGGTGGGTGTGCCGTGGGTGACATGGATGTGGGGGAGGTTTATCACTGCTAGTTCGCCGAGGGAGAGAGGGTGTTCTGGGTCGGAGATTGTGGAGATTAAGTCTAGAAGGTATCGGTTAGATTAGCTGGTGTATGGATTGCGACGGATTTAGGTACGTGGATGCGAGATTGGTTGATACATTTGAATATCTGAAGCGAGATTTATATTTGTATGCAGGGGGTGGATTTACCATATATCTCCTGCTCGTCAATGTCATCTATGGCTGCCTCGTCTTCGTTGTCATCTTGATCGGAGGCGCCGGACGAGTAGGCTGAGTCCTCGCCTGGAGTGGTGGCGAAGGGGTCATAGAGGAGGGTTTTAGAGCTGGGAAGGCGGGATATGCTGTCTGCGATGTAGGCTGATGATGATTGTTTCTTTCGCGATTCGGAGTGTCGTGTGGGAAGGTCCGAGGCGTTCAGAATGGTGGGATTGGCGTTGATAATGTCTGACATGGTGACGACTGAGGTAGATGCAGTTATGTGCGAAGGCGCATTCAGTTTGAAGTGAGATTGGATGATGTTTTGGAGAGACTTAGATTTCGCTGAAGTCCGAGCTTTTCATGACAAAGCTCGCCGGCAACGCAAGGCAGAGGCGACAGAAAATAGCTCTTATCGATAACAAGGCAGGCAGGGGAAAGGTCCATGGCCCTGCTACATGTCGCATCGGCTGCATGCAATCCAACAACCAGTTCACGATGAAACCCACCACCGGGATAAAAAAGGGTTAGAGCGATAGAATATCGATGGAGCGGAGGTAACGGTAGCAATGTCGGCTTCGACTCGGCCACTGCCGTTCATGCGAGGAAGCGAAGCTCGAAAATAATACGGACTGATCTTTTCCCTGGAGTCGGGCTAATATACCATTAAACCCGCCAGTAAGATGGACGGAATTAAGCTGCATTTGAATTCGAATATTAATTCGACATCAATTTAAATCCTTGTCATCTATAAGATCCCAGATAAGTCTGGAAAGAGACCGGGTTATCGTGGTATTCGATCGTACAAATTACAACAAGATCTAACGTCTACTTGCATTTCAGTCATGAGAGAAAGAATCTCTTACAAAGTCACGATATTTCCCCTAAGCAGAAAAAGGGAAAAGTGAGGAAGGAAATAAAGAACATTCGAAATGAAAGAAACCAAAAAGCTCGTGCATATGCATCGATGCGATGTAGTGTCGCACATGTCACTTTCATATCCTTGTTATCGGCAATTATTTTCGAAATCTTCCAGCATAGGATTGATTGTACGAATGACGAATATGTCAAGTGGCCGAGAGTCGATGCCGCGAATTGCGAAAATAATATTTTAAAATTTGTTTCAATTGTTGCTATTGGGCATAAATGGCGGCGTGTCCGGAATGCCGAATAGAGAGTTACTTGATGTGCCTATCAGCGCAGAAATCGAGGCTTAGCGCATTCAGAAATTTGAATCAGACATCAATGCATTATTTGGTCGCGAAAGCTAAGAAAAGGGGATCAGACGGCAGGGGTGAGCGGGATGTTGGAATCATCATGGCTGACGCGAGCGGAACCGTCAGCGGGTGTCAACGGCATCATGGTGGTTAAGATTTAGTGGGCAAATTGGCTAAACTCACCTCTGAAATTTTCGTTCAAACCCAAGTTTCCCAAGGGCGTAAGATTCGGAACCGCTGGTTCGGGCAGTGTGTGTGTGCGGAGACTAATCGGTTGAGACAATTGGCTGGTTGTGAGATCAACTGGGTAAATTCTCAACCGCGGTCGAGTTCATCTCGCGTGTGCAGAAAGATGCATGTAGGCAGAGAAGCTAGTGGCAAGACGGGTAATGTTTGAGACTTAGACTTCGACTCGAGTTGACTAGATTCAGTTCATCTAGATTATTTACCAGGAACCAAAAAGGGGATATTCAACTGAAAAGCCTTTCTTTTGCAGAAGCGGATACGATACCGACGATTGGGATGGCTCCACAACCAGGCAAGGGCCGGATAGGTGAAGCTCAATCTCCATGGAATCATGTCTAGACATGAATGCATGCTTTTAAACTAGACACCTTCCTAATGAGCCAGATATTCAGTGTTCTGACGACGATGGGGTTTGATTGAAGCTTGTGTGAGCGAGCGGGAAGTCATTTCATGTCGTTGAATGTTGGACATTGCATCCGAACTTCTCTTGACAGGTGCCACGAAATGCAGCCAACCTTCTCGCAGCTGTTCCAAGCCATGCGCAACGCACGGGAACTGCTATAGAAGGACGAATGGAAACCATGCCGGCGACGTTGGACGTCTCACGATCAAGCAATGGCGACGTGATAGCGTGATTCACACATCATATCGTTTCGGCGTTTGCGATAGAAATTGATTTTGGCAATTGCTCTCACATTTCGAACTGCTATGATGGTATATGGTAACCGGTACCGTGGAAAAATCTGCCGATTGCAGAATCTTCCGACCTTTCGCCACTCTGCTGACTCGATGGCGAGCCTCGTTTAAATTCACAACTGAACAGGAGAAAAATTTTTTTTTATAATTTAAGGGTTGAACATACATTGTTCGCAAACGTGGATATATCAATCCAAGTCTGCTTTCGCCAATCTCATACCCCTCGTCTCGCTACTTGGCATGATTCATGACCCTGCCAGGATGGAATCATGAGATCTTCAACTCGCGGCTGGTTAAAAGGCAAACACAGAAATATTAATAAAATAACGCAAAATCAGTTATTATAATAATAATTAATAACTGTCCGCAACGGCAGAAATGCCAGTGTGTGGATCGCAGGAGAGATTGAGTTCAATCACATGTGCCTCGCATTTTAAGCGTTAAGCACCAAGCCGTGCCAATGAAATCGCACCAAAGGCACTTTTTATCTTGTCGAGGGGCTGGGAAGGATCGAACCGAATCGAATCGCACTCGCGCACCGTAAGGGTGGGAAAGTCCATCCATGTAGAAACGGCAGCATTGGGTCCCTGCGAAGCGAAGTTCAATTGCTAAATTTTCCCGCAATATTGTCATTTCGACGATAACCTCTCATGATGGTTTTCAAATTTAAGACTTGGACTTCTTCGAGAACATCGTAGAATTGATCTGGAAGAGATTTTCGAAGCCAATCCGGCCGACTGTTGCCGTCTGTGCACAGTTGCTAACAGCGGCTGGCCGAGGCTTCCGAAGAGAGCGCATGGTTCATAATACTAGCTCGAACGAGTTCATACGACAATTAATTGCGATGGGTTTCAAGATGGTGAAGCATCGTAACCTCACATGCTAGGGTGTACTGGTGGCTTCTCTCTCCTGCTGAGCTCGAGCCTGCGGAAAAATAGAGCATGAGCCTAGCTTACCAGGACGCAATTAGCGATTTTGGTGGTGAACCCCACCCGGCGAGAACCAGTCGAACCCCAGCTATGAAATGAATTGCTACTTACGTACTCAAAGCCACCCTTGTTCCACTCTTGTTTCCTTCTTTCCTCTGCTCGGGTGGACTTGATCTGAATCGAAGAAGAATTGTCTATCGTCAGCTCCTGCAGGATGCATGCGACTTTTGAACATGCTAAGCTGAAGCTCTGCCGCATGTATGTATACAAGTTTGCGAATCCGTCGAGCTGAACTTTTCTTGGATCCGAGAAGACGAAAGGAGAGAACTCGAGCGGAAGGCACCGCTATACTGGATACAGCAAAAGTTTATACAAGCTCACGTTGACATTAGGTATCGATTGGATGCACGTTTGCAGTAGTCGACAACGGACGGCTGTTAAACCCCTGCGGCCCCGAACCCAGTCGTCTGCAGACTCACCTTCGAGCCTTCCATTTGATTCACATCGACCTGTAACTTGCTTGATGTTCCCCAGCAGCCCTTAGCAGCATTACATGCATCTTTCTTGCAGCTGGCATGTCGGCTGCCTGGTAATAATCATATTAATCAAAGACAGCCGATTTGACTAAGAGCGGCATTTTCCACAGATTGATGAGAAATTTATCTCCTCGAAATCATTCCCACCGAAAGGAAAAGGTAAAGGAAAAAAATTTTATTGATTCAACCCGATAGTATAACGGTTTTGCTCCTCGCCGATAATTTCAGATCTGGAGATTTCATAATTACACCGGTCCTCCAGGCCTCTCGGCTAAGCGCAGTCTCCAGTTCGACGACGTCCGAGTAACCTCTTGAGAACGATCCCCTTGCTAATCTACCCGGCAATATATCGACCTACGATTTCGATTGATTGTGCGACGGTGGTGATACACTCTCTCATCTCGACTCGAGTTCGAGCGCGGAAAGCCGAAGCGAACGCTCTCATTTTCGCTGGACAAGGAAACAATCAGGTACCCGTTTGCACGGGCCCTTTCGATCTTGCTCTAAACAGACCTTGTCGCGGATATCGATCAGAATCCGCATCGACGCTTCCCAATATCGCAAAATTAGGCTGGCCACCTAGACTCGTTCCTTCTCCCCTTCACATATAGTGTTTTTGATTCGGACTGGTTTGGCCATGGTATAGCCGTTTTGACGAGCTGTGTATTCCTCGGGATTGCCCCCCCAGTTCATCCCCAAACCCCTCGTTAGTCTGGTTGCGAAGCGTCGTCTCAAGCTAGCCGCTGGGGTCACGCAGGTTTTCTCCCTTCAACAGACCTAAAATTGTACTGGAAAAAGGCATGTCTTCGAAACACTTTCAACGGTATACCTTGAAGCATCCTGTCCTCTCGAAGCGCCGCCCCTAAGCTTCTTCCATAATATTTTACGTCCTTGCAAACTCATAACTGGCCTAACTGGAGCTGTGCAAGCTTTTACTTATTCGTCCAAACTAACTTAAAGAGCAGTACTATAGCCGTGCCTTTGTCTCTGCATGCTGCCCCACGATCTCGAGCCTTGATTATCATATCAGTTATTTAGCTTTTCGTCCTCCCCCACAACCCACCATTAATTCCAGACCTGCTCCTCGACTGATCGAGGCATCGTATTTCATTATCCGATTCATCCTTTTCACTTCAAACTAGCTTCAGACATTACCGAGTCCCGTCCACTACATCTCGCCTCCGCTGGGCAGAACGTTAGCCGTGAAACGTAACAGCGCAGCCCCTCATCTATCAATCCGCCCACACAGATCAAAGTCAAGAACTTTTGATCCCAAAATTGAGGATTACACAGCTCAACAAAAAGTACAACCACACCTTGAGAATCGGAACCCTCGGGTTTAAAATAAGATCACAATTTTTATTGTTTCTGGAAGACCTTCCAGAAAACGGCAATATATACGACCCTTTTGCCCTCCGGACTTTAATTGGGTTCATTTCAATATATTAAATTGGCTGCCGACTTATGGGGACAGGTTAATCTATTTAACATTCGATTTTCCGTAATCAGAGACAAACTCACGTCAGCTATCATCTTACCTATTCTACAACTAACCTATTGGCTATGGTTCTAGACAAGGATACAGGCGCTAAGTGACTCTCTTTATATATATTGGCCTATATACAATTGTACGATCGAGCCTCCGAGGGTCGTTGCATCCATAACCCTGCGACGATATACCCTGGCTTCAATAACTCCGAAAGAATATTTGCCAAGGACGCTGTTGGAATTTAAAGCCTCGGGTAAACCCTCTTGAATATCTCGAATACGATTCCTTTGGTTACTTTTCCGAGATTTTCCGGGAGGTCGCGACAACCTCGTGGATAGTCCCCTTGTTTTCTTGGATTTCTTCAATTTGATTGGATTCCGCAGCGACTCGGTAGCTGCTATTACCGATTAATCATGCAGAACGTCACATTTGTACCTTCGGAGAACTTCCAAACTTCAAACCCAAAGAGTACGTTTAATACACTAGATTATTATAGTTGGTGCTTTCTCTAATATTGCCTTATTTGATAGACTATGTATTCGTAGACGAGCACAATCGCCATAAGCGGCTGAAAGGTATGGGCGAATCGTATAGAACATAGACGATCATTCATGCTGACATTGATGACTGCAGTAATGAGAGCATGCGAAGGATGTCGACGTCGTAAAATAAAATGCGATGCTGCCACAACAAACACATGGCCTTGCTCGGCCTGCAAGAGATTAAAACTGACATGCGTCCCCCCGACTACGCAATTTGATAAAGGTTTTCAATCGCACACTGTGGATTTCGGAGATGATGAAGATAATCTGTCGAGTGGCGAAGAGGAGTCCTACCTTCCTCCGCAGCCACAGATGACCAACCAGGGATTCCTGCGGAGATCTACGAGTACGAGTAGCTTACCCCATTATGTTGGGAGGGATCATTTTGGAGTTCGGCCTGCTACGCAGCTGCAAGTTGCCCCGCAAACTACATTCATGTCATCGCTCTATGCAAATCCACAGGCCCCGCTAGCTGTCGATACGGGAGTAGACTTGAACAGCTTATATACGACTCCTCCTCCGGCACTCCCACCTCAGATACCGGGAACCGACGCTTCCCACCATAGCTGGCGCTCCGAGAGTCCTGTAGCGGCGTTTAATACTGCAGGTGTCCAAGAAGTTCTCGGGCAATTGAAAATCGAAGACACCGGAGTTGGTATGGGATCTAGACAGCAGTGTATTCTAAAGGTATATTTTCGCTAATTTGGGCCTTAGCTTCGTACATTCACTCTCAGAGCCGCGAAATCGCAGCGAGGCCAGCTGTAGACGAAACCTTGGACGACTACGAGCTGCATCCAATTTTCAACCCTGGTATCCATGACTATGCCGTGCGAATACCATTGGAAGAAATGCCGTCCGACGACGAAGCGGAAGCTCTCTTCAGCATCTTTTTCTCCGATGTGCATCCCTACCTTCCAGTTGTCAATAAGAACGCATTTTACCGACAATGGCACGGATCGCGCCATTCAATCTCGCCTTTACTGTTGGAGGCGATTCTTGCATGCGCAGGTCGGATATCGAATAACCCTAATGTTGGGCTGAAATGGTTGAGCATGGCATCAAGTGAGTATAATAGCAAGACAAACTTGATCGGGCTGAAATTAACGACTTTTTAGAACATTTGGATTGTTTCTTCGACGTGCCGAGAATAAGCACTGTCCAGGCACTACTACTCTTACTGAAAGCGAGAGAGAGCGCGCCGCAGCGTGGTTACTTTTTCAGATCCTACATTTCGATCGTGACAATGATGGCTATGGCTAGGGATCTGGGGCTTGACAAGCACGCTGAACTACACAAGAATGGCGCTGATTGCCTTGACGGCCCAATAGAATGCCTAACCAAGACGAAGGTTTGGCAGGCGTGCTTCATGCTTGAATTTATGGTCTGCGCCCCACAAGGTACGTTTTCCATCAGCATAGTTACTATGGCCGTTTGGTATTTCCTAACATTGTAAATAGGCCGCCACATCATGGCGAGTGACCCTGCTACGATTGACATACCTGCATCATCCTCCGTATTCGATATGACCGAGAAGGAGTTAACGATCCATATGAACTTTTCATACTTTGTCGAGCTCATCAAACTCATCCGCCGCATTAATGACGTTTTTGCTAGATTAAAAACATCGAGCAATTGGGCGGGCGACCCGGAGTTTCTCCAGTGCGGTCCAAGTTTCGATAACTGGCTGTACACGTTACCGCCTCACCTTCAAATCGATGTACCGCTGGATCCTCATATGCCGATGGAGCCGGTGCTGACCCATTATGCTGGAAATCTGCTCATATATGGCTACTTGGCTAGAATCATGTTCCACCGTCCCGCATTAGCATTTGCACGAAATTTTACGGCGACAGGACAGTGGAGGATGCATTTACGGTCCTGCTATGATTCCTCGAGGAAAGCGTGTCGGTTGACTGAGGCCGTCATGGATCAGTATGGTATTCGTGGGTTGCAGTGTATGCTCCGAGGCATCAATTTTACCATATATGCCATGTTGACGTGCACCATGGTGAATCTGGTACGTAGCCATCAAACCTGTCATTAACTCGATAGGTTTCATATAGTATCCCCCCATTACTAACGAGCAAATGTTTTCCAAGGTGGCCGCAACTTGTCCGGATCCAGAATTCAACTCGGATGCGCGAGATTACTTTGTTAGGGCAATGCGGATTCTTGAAGTTTGCATTGACATCTCGGCAAGCATGGAAACCAAAGCACAAATTGAAGCTCTTCGCGCCGCCTTCTCGCAAGACGTAACACAACCTTTCGTCCTGAACTCGGATTTCCCATTCTACTCTTCACCTAGCACTCATCACACTTCGACATCACCGGCCGCATCGGCAGCTTCTATCGGTTCTTACTCGCCCGTGGAAGTTACTAGGTCGCCACTGTCGAGTAGCTTGAGCGCACCGATCAATACGTCACGCGGGGTAACGATATCACCTCCAACATCGGAGAGAGGGGAATCACCAAACCCGACATTTATGATGCAAGGTGTGCCTGCAGTCGCGCAACCTGTACCCAGGAAATCGCATCACAGCGGACCGCCGGATTCCGGTTGGAACCCGCAAAGAATCTTTGAGTATGTGGATACCTTGCCCGCCGAGAAATTTGCGTGCGCAATTGCGCATATGCATATTATGGTGATGCAAAAGTGCAAATGCTGACAACGAGCTTCTTTCTTTTTTTATAGTCATTGGAGCAATGGTTTCCCAGGGCTGGCATCTGCGCCGTTGCCTCCATCCACGTTGCCTACAGTACCAGAGAACGGACTGGTGGTGGAGGGGCTTGTGCCTTCGTCCACATACTTTGGGTCTCCGATACCTGTCGTTTCGCCGGATGTGTGGCAGAGTACCGTCGCTAACGTCTTTGCGGGAACAAAGCGATCGTGGCAGTCGTATGCTAACCAGTAGGAGCTTTAAGTGCGACCGCGGCAGGATATTCCTATCAATTTATGACTCGATTTGTTTTATATTTATGTATCTCTCCTGACTTCTTTTTTGAGCCGGATACTCTTGGATGTATTTATTCTTACGATTTCTTCTTGTCTCTATAAAATTACCCTGTGTTTCTTTTGGGATGGATTGAAAAAGGGCATGGAAAAGCTAAGGTGGAGTAATCGCTCAAGCGTGTAGTTCAAGTCACTTTACAGTTATTACCTTGATAACATTTACGGAGTTACATATAGCCTTTAGAAGGTTACTATACTTTCGGCCCAGCCGAAATGCCTATATAACATTATAATATATCCCGATCTTTTGTGCTATATGTGAGCAGAGAGGATTTATGCAAGGCACACGAGGTGACCAGGGAGCTTTCTCTGCACAGCACATATATTTTTTCTTTTCTGATTTTTTAGCTCGGCTACCGAAAATCCGGTACGAAATTTGAACCCCAACAACTTCAAACAACCTCTCAGAAATCGGTGGAATAGCAGTGCGATCTCGGAGTCCGGTAAGTACCTATTCACATTCTCCTTTTCGACGGCGGAATATATAAAGCCAATCGGTCAGATTGATTCGTTTTCTCGTGATCTTTCGAGCTAACTAAATCCTCCCCCTCTATTCTCCACTCTCGCTAGCTTCCCAAAACCTTAACAAGCATACCAAAAACCACACCAAACAGCTTCAAAATGGCTTCCAAACCAACTGTCTACATTGTTGCGACCTCGAGAACGCCAATTGGCGGCTTCCAGGGGTAGGTATCACCCAGGAACTTTGGCGTATTCACCGCATTTGCTAAACCGCGGGTGTAAATATAGCTCTCTCTCAACACTGACCGCTATCCAGCTAGGATCACACGCCATCAAGAGTACGCACACGATATAAGGCCGTCTACCAATATATTAGCATGACATAACTGATCAATCGAATTGTTTTGCAGCTGCTCTTGCAAAAGTCCCCGCCGTTAAGCTCGAGGATGTTGAAGAAGTTTTCTTTGGAAATGTTCTCTCCGCTGGGTAAGCTTCAATTCTGCTCAGCCTTCAAGGATGAGAATATCTAGCGTATTGACAATTCATATGCAGTCTTGGCCAGAACCCCGCTAGACAATGTGCCCTCGGAGCTGGACTCAGCCAGGGAATCGTCGCGACTACTGTCAACAAGGTCTGCGCTTCCGGAATGAAGGCTATCATTCTCGGTGCCCAGACTATCATGACTGGCAATGCAGATGTAAGCTCCATAGCTACGTGCATTATACTTGAGCAAGGATTCTAATCAGATTTATATTACAGATTGTGGTCGCAGGTGGTACAGAGAGCATGTCTCAAGTCCCATATTACTCTCAAAACATGAGAACCGGCGCTCGATTCGGCAACATGACATTGATCGATGGTATCCTCAAGGACGGCCTGACCGACGCCTATGACAGCCAACACATGGGTTTGGCGGCTGAAGAGTGTGCTGAAGACCACACTATCGGCCGTGAAGCTCAGGATGAGTACGCTATTAAGAGTTACCAGAAGGCTCAGGAGGCTCAGAGCAACGGATGGTTCGATGGAGAGATCGCGCCGATTGACGTTCCTGGACCTCGTGGGAAACCAGGAACCACTGTTAAGAATGACGATGAGACCAAGAATGTTAGTTCAAGTAGCAGCATCTCACACTTTTATTCAACGCTAACACTTTCTACTAGCTTATCATTGATAAATTGAAGGCCATGAAACCAGCTTTCAAGACCGTCGGCGGAACGGTTACCGCTCCAAACGCCTCTCCTCTATCCGACGGTGCCGCTGCTGTCGTTCTCGTCTCGGAAGCTAAATTGAAAGAGCTAAACCTAACACCGGTCGCTAGAATCCTCGGATGGGGCGACGCCGCTCAACAACCCAGCAAATTCACCACCGCCCCAGCTCTCGCCATCCCCAAAGCTCTCAAACACGCCGGTGTCAAGCAAGATGATATCGAATTCTTTGAGATCAATGAGGCTTTCTCTGTTGTTGCTCTGGCAAACATGAAGCTCCTCAATCTCGCTGCCGAGAAGGTCAACGTACACGGCGGAGCTGTCGCTCTCGGTCACCCGTTGGGTGCATCAGGTGCTAGAATTGTGGCTACACTATTAGGCGTATTGACGAAGAACGATGCTAAGGTTGGGTGTGCTGCTGTTTGTAACGGCGGTGGTGGTGCTAGTGCACTTGTGATTGAGAAAATTTGAGGGTTTAGTACAGCTGAAGACGAGGAGGAGATCAGGAGGGATCTATATGCATGAAAATTCATCACATCGAGTGGCTAGACTTTTATGTTTGTAGCCTTTTTAACGGCCGTAAAAAGTATCAAATAGCTATACAAGTGGAGAACGGCGTTAGTTTATATTTACCACGTCATTGTAATAAATATGTAGATTACGACTTTCCATATCATCACTGTGCATGAGAAAATCTCGGTTATATTACATAGCCTTCTTCCTCTATACCCTTCGAGAACAATTACCCCTCCTCCTCCTAAGAGACTGATCTGATTGCTGTGCGCTTGCTACACGTTCAATTACAGCCGAAATGACAGCGAAACTATATCTTCTCATAGCTAATGGCGCTAATTTCAACGACCACTGGAGCCTTTACATTCCCACCGAAGAATCGGAATCACAGGGTACCAGTTTTCACGCGACGGGTACAATAGCAGAAGGATTCGAATTTGAAATGGAAGAGAATTATGATCTCGCGGCTATGGTACTCAAACCTCGACGCGTGCTACTTTCTGAAATCACGTATGCATGTTACTCCCATCCCCTTTTCAATTCTCGTGGTCTAAAAAGATTGGGGACGGCTGAGTGAGAAGTAATTATATATATATATATATACCTCAGTGAGATGAATAAAGTCATTCGAGTTGCTTCCAGCGTTCCCCCACCGACTAAATGTCTGAGATCTTCAAACAGCCAAGTGAGTATGAGCTTCTTGAGTATGGATAGAGATTCTTTGAAGATTGATACGTGAATGAATATTAATAGGCACCGAGGACTCGAGTAAGACAACGGGATTGTCAGAGCTGGGTTATCGATGTATTGGAAGCTCTGGAGGGGGAGGCACTTGTAGCGGTTGGCACGAAGAATCAGGTGCCTGAGGAACTCGGCATGTATAGAATCGAGGATATAGATAGGCCCAAAATAGATATATTGTATTCAATTAATAGGATAAAAGTAACAAAGATGAAGGTCTTATGCGAAATAGACTTCAAAATGCAACAATATTACCCTGTGAGTCTGATCTAGTTGTAGAGATGACTTGCTGTCTTGGGCTGATGAACAAACTTATATCCGCACATTTACACGCTTGCAAGCAAATGAGGTTTATCATATACTTGTATAAATTCTGGTCCATCCTAGCTATATAGTAAACCTATATCAAATCAATCTATCTTACAATCCTCAGATACTCATTCGTCATATGTACTCCTCCACTCTCCCATAAAACGCCATTCTGTCGTCCCATGCATAAGAAAAATCAAGAACTCCTGCTAATGTATATATATATTCGAGAAAAAAAAAACCCCCCATAAAACTCCCTTTACAAATGCAAATTCATACACTCACCCACTCACTCATTCGTACACAACCTCAATACCATCATCAAACTCACCCCTTTCCCTTTCCCTCTCCTCCCTCTCAACATCAAGCCCCTTGAAAATCCCCTGCTTTTTACACCACCGCTCAATATCAACCGCCCCTTCGAAAATCCACCCTTCATCAATCTCCTTATCCAACTTTTCATGCAACTTCATAACCTTCTCCCAGCAATTCAGCTGAAATGCATTCTTCTTCGCCTTCGACGGCTTACGTATCCACAACTTGCCACCGTTTCTCTTCCCTTCATCCGCCCTGATCAGATTCTTGATGAGGTAATGCAGCCACAAGACATTCGAACGCGGACAAAACATCGACCAATCCGGGCCGTTGACCCGTCTTGAGCGTCTTCTGCCCCTCGCTCCGTTAGCTCGAGCGTTGGCTGCTACCACTTCATCTCGTACACTGCAATATAATACGCGTTAGTCGTTTCCTTTCCATATCACCAATGAAGTTCGTAGTAGTAAACTCACCCTCGATAAATATCAAACTGATACAATCCGTAAATCTCAAATATAACCTCCTCCAGTGCCATAAACGCTATACCGCCCCCGAAATGCTGTGGTATTACCGCCCTCGAAAGGGTGTAATCAATCACAGTCACAACAACATCCTCGAACGACCCGACCTCCAATTCCCTCCCCACTCCAGACTCCTCCTTACCACCGGTCTCCCTCTCCTTCTTCAAATCCCTGACGAGTAAATTTCCCGTATGCAGGTCACGATGTTCAAACTCTCTGCGTCGTTCTGCTTCCGCGAATGCGGCGAGTGTTTGTCTAAATATCTCGAGTGGAACGTCCCATGTTTTCCATTTGGTGAATTCTAAGCTGCATCCGCCATCTTCGAGGGCGATGATGGCGTAATGATCTGCTTTGCCGAAGTTGAGCGTAGGGTTGTAGTCTTGGTCTTGTTTTTCCGCCCATTTCCTCCAGGCGGCCTGGAATTCGGGGGGAACACCGCCACAGACGACCTGACAGCCAACGTATTTGATGAAGCCAGGGAGTGGGGATAGTGTTTTGGTGATCTTGAGTTCTTGAATCACCTCCCTCTATAGAAGTCAAACAAAACTGTTTAGATTTCTGGTCTTCAAGGTATATTAAGGCATACGGGGGTACTTACGACATTTGATTCCTCTTCTAATGGTACGCATTTCAAAACTACACCTCGTCCGTCGTCCTTCTTGTGAATGTATACCTCTGCGTAGCTTGACTCTCCAATCTTCTTGATATTTGAAAAATTCGATGATATTGTTTTGAGGTATTCGTTGAACGTCATGATGTAGTCGTGATTGCATAGCGGGAGGAGGTTGTTAACTTCACTCTCCGCTGCAATTTCTGAAACTGGGGGGGTTTGGACAGGTGGGACCTTGACAGGAGATGGAGTGCGCGTTGCTACCATTCGGGGGGTTCCTGGTGTGAATACTATTAAATCATCCGGGGTATCCGCTGGGGACCATTTGATTATGTTGGTATTTCACTTGTCTGGTTGCGGAAGGGTCAGGTCTTGGACTTACGAATATCTAGAAATGTGTCGACAGTTACATTGCCCATCGATTGCCTTTTAGCCGCCAATTGACAGCCTTTACCCCGCGCATTTCTTCTCACTTCGTTGCGGAAAGCTGCTCTCTTTTGGGGGCTGAGATAGAATTCCGAATAGTCGGCTTGTTCATTCTCGACATTGTTTTCCGCGTTCTCTTTATCAGCTAGGCGACTCGTAGATTCCACAATTTCGATATCATCATCTTCAACGACTTCGATATCATCATCCTTGCTCTCGGTCAAGTCGATGAGAATCTTCCCAGCTGCTTTTTCAGAGCATTTTGAGGTTGTAAATGGTGGGGTTTTGGGAATTATTGGAAATGGGAAGTTGACCGGAGTATAGCCTCCCTTTCTCAGCACCTCCTGCGAGTTATATTCTGCTGGTGGTTTATCCTCGCTCTTCCTCTTCGCTCTCCCTCGCTTGTTTTTCTTATTTACACCGCCAGCCGCTTTTTTGGGTTTGTTCAACTCGTTCTCAGTTCTTTGATCTAGAGGTTTTCGATTTCTGAGAGCGACCATGTCTTCTTTATCTCGAGGTTGATTTTCTTTATCGTCTGTGGGATTCTCAAGTTTAGCGGGACTGTCGGCTGTGATAACAATACTCTTGAGGTGAACATTCGGAAATTGAATAATAAATTCTCGAGCTTGAGAGGGTGGTGAGGTTTTAGGAGGTTCGGGTGTCGAGTGGTGGGTGAGAGCTTCGAATTTCTTGGTGGTGGTGGTAACGATGTCGTCGTCTTCGCTATGGGATGACGGTGGAGTTTCAGAGGCGAGGGGCGAGCAGAGGCGGGCTGCCGGTGTACAATCTGGATGGCGTGAATTAGCTTGGTGGTTCGTTTATAGTATTAGTATATTATATGAAGCATATAAAGAGATGTGAATATATGTTTCATGTTGTCTATATCTTGTGATGTGTGGATTTACAGGTGTATGTTGCATATGTGAATATTTAAACGATACATACCTCCTCTGATGCTGATTGGAGATTCTGGGGGAGATTCCAGCACGAAGCTATCGGAATCGGAGTCGGAGTCGTAGGCATATTTTTTTGTTGTGGTACTAGTGGTTGTAGTGGTGGTTGTCGTAGTAGTAGTAGTGGTGGTGGTTTTGGGTTTCATTAGCAGTCCTCCTTTGCGCTGGGAGTCCCAAACTTTCGCGGATCCACGAAAAGTGGCTCTGGCGGTACCGCCGGTTCGGCGAGCGGTACCGTACATTTTGGGTTTTGGAACTGGCATGGCGATGGTTATAGTGAGGGCGGTTCGTGGTGGTGATGAGGTTGGGTGTACGTATGCAACGTTGGCGTTGGTGATGGAGTGAAGGTGGGAGTGATGGAGAGAGTTGGGAGTTAATTTTTATTATTTAATTAATTATAGAGAACGGTGTATTTGTAGGAGTGATTGGCTGTTTCATCGATGCATTGGTTACAGCAAGCTCGGCGGTACTCGACGGCTGAGAGCAGGAGGTTTAATTGATATTATAGTAGCAGTACGTGATATTGACAGCTTCTGAGAGCTACCCCGGAAAATCAATATGCTATGTAAAGGATACGAAAGAAAGAAAGGATAAAAAAAAAGAAAGAATCCAGCCTCCTTGTATTTATCGATACGGTGATATATGCAATTGTCAATTCCCTCATCAATTCGTCGGAGTCGTGATGATGATGATGTCGGGATGGAATGCAGGACGCTTGCATCCAGCCCACAGGAGTGTTGTTTATGCTGAGAAGGGTGTTGAGTGTTGAAAACTACTATTTTGGGACGCTCGGCAACATTGCCAGGGAAACAGCGCCAAGACATGCGGCGGTGGCTCAACGCAACCAAAATGGGGTTTCATGATGCAGAGGATGAGGCTGTGTGATGTCCGTCAGTTTCTGTGAGGCACTGGAAGGAGTATGCGGCACAACTGCTCCGTGCTCCGTTTCCCAAAATTATCCAAAGTATCAGCATCACCTGAGGGAAACATGTCATTCCCTCGATCAATTCATGGTCTGGATTCGATTTCTATCAATTTGTAAATTTACGACTTGATCTTGCCGGCTTGGTAGGTCGACTGATCGGATTTGGTGCCACTTGACGGAAGAAATGGATTCAGATCCGAAAGATACCTAGTTGGCAGGTCGTAAAAGATTAATCAACATAATAGAACCGGCAACATGACAGGTTACAAGGATGTTGGAAAAGGTCAGTATCGTTCCTGCATGTTGGCCTCATTCAATCGCTCTTCAATGTCTCTGCACGGGAACTAAACTTGTCAAAAACCAACATGGCTAACCAGAGAACAAGAGAATATCGTCCGACAACCGCTTCATGGTCGCATGGGTTAGTTGGTAATCCTCGTCTGATTTATAATGTCATCCTACGTATGACTTCGTAAAATGTATACGAACCATCCGGCGGGCGGTCCTTTTAACAGGCTGGCCTTTTAAGCGCTGGGCGCACCACCACCAGACACCCACCGAAATATCCCCACAAAAACAAACCTCGTTCGGTGATGCACTGGGGGGAATGGTTCATGGTTTGCGAAACTATAACTCGAAGAGGTTATTTAAAGTTTTCTGTGGAGCTCGACGGTCGGTTAGAGCGAAATCTGAATCCGCGATAGGTCTGGATCTCTGTGAGATATTGAGCTATTGACGATACTATGCATGATATAGCTCGATACAAACGGGCTGAGCAGCGCATCAAAGGAAGAGAAAAGCAGTATAATACATGCAAACTGAGGATACTGTGCATTGTGGTAGGGTTCGCCGGACGAATGAGCGAATCGATGGAATGGCCGTCCAGTTCCACGACCCCTGCCCCTCCGCCGAGGGCTGGAGCTAGGCCCCGAATTAAGCAAGCTGGGCCTTCTGGTTCGAGAAAGAGGGCGGAATTTTTTAGCGTACATGCCCGACCGAGTGAGACTAAGCTGTCAGAGAAGAAGCTAGCGGAAGATGTTTCGATTGGATTTCTAATGGTGCCCTTGAGGTCCCCCTGGCCTGATCTTTCGAAACGTCGGCCGCAGCAGCCGTTTGCATCGGAACCTTCTCAAAAGTAAGAAATAAGAATATTATAATTATACTTCCGCCCTGCCGACAGACCCATCCCTCTCCTTCCCATCCCTCTCTCTTGTACTCCTCTGTTTTTAAAATCTTAATTTATCCAATTTTCTTTAGCATTATTTCTTATTTTTATCCTTTCGTGCAACCCCGTTGAATCAGTTGGGGTTGATTCTCACGCCACCCGACGACGACGACCGACGACAGGCAACGAAACGACAAAGCTAAATAAACTGTGGCTGCTGGATGGCCTGTCTTTGATCGAAATAATACGACTATCGCCTCACCGGACGACTTTCAAAAAACATTAACAGCCTGTCCTGTTATCTCTCATCTATCGATCCAATATTCTAGCTGTCGCTGTGAATAAAAAGCTGGTCGCTTCTTTTCACACATTTGTTGCCACGTTCCCATGATATAGCTTGCTCTCCCAGCATTATATCAACCCACTCAACCGAAAAAAAAAGAATATTCAGCGTAATGCCGAATAAGAGAACGTCCTACCGGGGCATATCCCAATGGGTATTCCTAGGTTACCTAACCACAACCGCTTACGGAGCCGTCGATAAAGACCTCAGCTATTGTGCTGTACGTCATTCATCTCCCTCCCTCTGTTTTCTACTCTATCGCTAACCATCTTTATAAATCTAGAATGAACCTAATAGCCTGGTCAGCGATGCCTGCGTCTCATACTCCACCCTCGAGCGACTCAACGCCGAACTCCGACCCTCAATACAATACCTCACCCATAACACCGACTTCTTCACCTACTACCGTCTCGACCTCTATGGTCGCGAATGTCCCTTCTGGTCCGATGACCAAGGCTTCTGCGGAAACCGCGCCTGCGCCGTCGATATCGCCGATGAGAAGGATATACCCGAATCGTGGAGGTCGTCAGAGCTAGGAAAGCTCGAAGGGCCCAAAGCTTCCCAACCGACTTCTTCCGTTAAGAAGGGTGAACCGTCGCCGTTCCGAGGCGGATTGGGCGAGGAAACCGCCGAGAGCTGTATCTTCGAACCCAGCGATATCGATAAGAGAGATTACTGTGTTCCCGAGGACGAATCGAACGGCAAGAATAGTGTCTATGTCAGCTTGGTGGACAATCCGGAGAGGTTTACCGGATACGCCGGTGTATCGGCGCATAATGTCTGGAGAGCCATCTACCAGGAAAATTGCTTCGATCCGCAACCCACCGGCAATTCCCCTCTCGCGACATTCGGTGCGGTTCAGAACCTCAACGCTCTCAAGACGGTTATGGATAGGAGAAAGCATGAAGTTGTTCAACAGAATTTGATCCCACCACCGCCTGAGGAGCAGTGTTTGGAGAAGCGAGTATTTTACCGAGTTCTCAGCGGGATGCACGCCAGTATCTCCATGCACCTCTGCTGGGACTTTTTGAACCAAACCACCGGACAATGGGTAAGACAACCATTTTTGAATCAAACTAATTTATAAGAAATGGTGCTAATGTATGTATATCAGGGACCCAACCTTCAATGTTACAAAGAACGCCTCCACAACCACCCGGACCGCATCCAAAACATCTACTTCAACTACGCCCTCCTCCTCCGCGCTGTCACCAAGCTTCGCAGCAACCTCAAATCCTATACCTTCTGTTCTGGCGACAAGCGCACCAACGAGTTGACCCGTAAACGCATCGCAACATTAACCGACGGAATCGCCGCGCACCCCCCTGTCTTTGACGAATCCTTGATGTTCCGCGACGAAAACGCACCGGTCTTGAAAGAAGATTTCAGGAATAGGTTCAGAAATGTTAGCAGACTGATGGATTGTGTCGGATGCGATAAGTGTAGACTTTGGGGAAAGATCCAGACAGCAGGGTACGGCACCGCCCTCAAGGTCCTCTTTGAGTATGATGAAAACGCGGAGAACGGGGAGAACCCAACGCTCAGGAGGACAGAGTTGGTGGCGTTGGTGAATACTCTCGGAAGACTTTCGAATTCGTTGTATGCGTTTACAAGATTCTCAGCGATGATTGAGAAGGAGAGGATGATGGAAGAGATGAGGGCGCAGGAGGCATTTGCGAGGCTGGAGAAAGAAGCCCAGGGGGAAATTGTAGAGGAAGAGGACGATATTTTGAGATGGCCGGAACAGCCAGAGTTGACGGGTGAGGAGAGCGTTGGGGAGTTGATTTGGAGAGAGATGGAGGTTATTTGGTTTGCGTTTAGATTCATCATGAAGAGCTGGGTTGATTTGCCGTTGAAAGTGTGAGTATATTTTATTCTAAAATGCTTAAATTTGTGATCGGAAATGCTAATATGGTGACTTATAGTTGGCGGATATATAAATGGGGATCCGGAGTCATGATGGACAAGTTTTTGGGACGGGATAGATTCCAAACTCGACCGTTCCCGTACAAGCACGCCCTCGACGAGTTATAAACACTCTGAATTGCCTTTATCTTTTCTGTTTTTTATATTGCATGTTCAAGCGCTCGGAGTTTATTTCCTTTCCTTTCAGCTCTTTCTTGACTGAATTATCGTTTGCATTTGTATAAAAGTGGCGTTTGAGGGGTACTATTTCGACTACAATGTCTAGAATCATCACGATCGTTAAATTTACCTAAGTATATATATTGTACATAGATGCTTTTACAAGTCACATTTTTATGCCACATTATCAGTTGATGTCTACGGAGATATGCTTCCTTCCAGTGATTGATTTCTAATCCAACCAGGTCAGACTCTTTGACCTCACTCGGTTATAAAACTCGAATCCGAACCGCGCAAAACCCACACCAAAATATATTCCCACCCGCCAAAAACTACGTCATGACCGCGACCTCGAAATCCGCATCGCGACTACTCGCCCTCCGCTGCACAAGATGCCATCCCCGTCGGCCTCTACTCACGACCATCTCCCCTCATCATAACCAATCTAACATTATCACCCGCACCGTAAACCTCCCCCGTCACCTCTCCACCACAACCCCACAACCATCATCACAATCCAACACCTCAAATCCAGATCCACCAAAAGCAGCACCACCACCATCATCATCAAAATCAACATACTACACCCTCTTCCCCCTCACCCTCCCACACGGTCCACCCCCAACAGGCCCATTCCACATCGACCCCCGCTCCCTCCGCTCCGAATTCCTCAAACGACAACAATCAACCCACCCGGACCTCTTCCCCCCCTCCCAGCGCAAATCCGCAGAACTCGCCTCATCCCAGCTAAACAAAGCCTACACGACCCTCCTCTCCCCTCTCCTCCGCGCAGAATACATCCTCACCCTCCGCGGCTACATTGACCCATCGACCGATGAAACTAGCAGGTTGGAAGATAAAGAATTGTTGATGGAGATACTCGAGGCGAATGAGACGCTCGAGTCGGCGAGGACGGAAGAAGAGTTGGAAGAGTTGAAGGAAGTTAGTAAGGAGAGGGTTGAGGAGGGGGTCAGGGTTATCGGGGAGGCGTTTGGGAGGGATGACTTGGAGGTTGTGAAGGGGGAGGTCGTGAGGTTAAGGTATTGGATGAATGTGGGGGAGAGTTTGAGGCATTGGGAGCCCGGTAAGGGGGTTGTTTTGCAGCATTGATGGGTGCTTATGTATTTGCGTCTTTGGTATATATTATTAGGATGTGTATTATAAGTGGAGTGGGGGCTTGTGGATTTGTATGTATATATAATGTATACTAGGTGTCATTCGAATCTCCGAATCGATTAATTGGGTTTTTGATATCATAGTGTGGTAGGAAGATCCCTTGATACATTATTCAACAGCCTTTTATCCACGTACACTGGTTCGGCCAAAGTATGTTAGTGACAGTACCCCAAAGCCAGGATTTTTAGTAATGAACTGGTTCAAAAGTACAACGTTTATGTGAGCCTCCTAGTTCAACCTTTGGGAAACATTCATCTCCCAGAATCGATTCTGTACATTCAAAGCCGTATTTACAGGAAGGCGAAATGCAACTGAAAAGAGACCACTCTTAGAAAAAGGCCATTACATGCATGATCTCATTATTAACCAATCCCTCATAAATATATTACGAATAAAAATAAGAAATCAACCCCTTCTAGCATCTAGCATCTAGTTCTACTACTACTACTCTGCAAGTACATTCTTCAAAGCCACCAAAAATATATCCCCCATCTTGTGCAACTCAGCGATAGTAGGCTTAACAGGCTGTCCCGCAGTCCGTCTCAGCATCTCCGCCTGCCGCTGCTTCCTCTTCTGCTCCATCACGATCAAATCCTGCTCGTCTCCTTCCTCTTCAAACGCTAGATCGTCGTCCATCTCCGCGTCGTCGATTGCAAGGTCTGCCAGATCCTCCTATATAAAAGGCACCATTAGTATCCACCACTCTGTAATATCTAGGGAAAGAAAGAAAATAATGACATACCGGCTCCAATCCAAAATCAGTAGCGCTAAATCCACCCATAGGCGTAGCTTCGGCCCAATTATCCCTCCCGCTCGCCATCTTCTGCCTCGTCTTCCCTTCATGCCATCTCTTCCGATCCGCCTGCCATTTGATCAAACTATCAATCTCCGCCTTCGCCGCACTCGCATCGATAATCTTCTTCTCAACCGCATCCTCGAAGAGTTTGTTCATATCCAGCGCTCCACGTTTGGGTCCGTTTCGGAGGAACGCTAAAATATCCTCAATCCAGGACATGAGAGACGAGAAGAGACCGTTGTCGTGTAGATGCACTTCGTGGATGAATTTGAAAAAGTTGTCCTCGTGGCGAGCGCAGAGATCGATGAACGCCTGCACGGTCTTGTTGGGATCGGATGCTAAGTCTTCCAAGAATGTCGAGTTAACACACACCACATGAAAAGAAAGAGATTATAAGATGGGATGGTTATTGTATCGTACCTTGTTTCCGTGCCTTCTCAACCACGACGATGATGTCGTCTAAAAAGTGAGCAAAGTCCGTGATACTATTGTAAACATTTGCCGACTTGTAGACCCGCACCAATGGCTCGTAGAAGATGTGGAACAAGTCGCGGAACAACTGTAGTGTAACAGGTTCCTCGATTAAAGCTTGCATCATCATCTTGTCGCGCCGTCTGGTGTACAATTTCAATAGTTGTTTCAAATGTGAGAATAACAAAGCGCCCTGTCGCATTTCGTCGTCGACATTGTTGACAGCGTTCGTCCAGGCGACGTAAGCATTGAATACGGTGCCGATTTGTTCAGGTGTTAGTTCTGGTTCTAAGAGTTCAGACCGGAGAATCGATACCAGCAGGTCGACATTATCTTGTGCTGCGTCCTCACGGATGATCTCTCGAACATCATCACTAGCCTCAGCGAATTGCTTGATCTTGTCACAAAGCGTGGCATCCCCGACTTTGGGCCATAGTGCATCGATTGCCTTTTGGACTTGATTGACGCCGTCTCCAATTGCCATTCCGAACACCCTCTGCATCAGAGAGCGGGATTTGAAAGGTTGTGCGAGGAAGAGGTCGAGAACACCGGACATTACAGCCGCAGGGTTCGCGATACGTATTATGTTTTTGAGAACGGAGTAGGGGATCAAAGAGTGTATTCGTTTCATTTGAGCAAAGAGTTCCGGCGAATTATCCTCGGCGAGGAAAAGATGATAAATGGTGGCGGCGACCCTATTTACGTCGTTAGACTCTGACAATTGATGGTAGGATTTGGGGTCTTACTCTATCCTAGCCCATTCAGCGAACTTTTGATAATTGGGTGATAATTCTGAGATGTGATTTTTCTCCTTGATCTCCGCGAAGAGGTTTGTCAAGCCATCTACATTTGTTAGTGTATAACCTCGATTTTAAATTAGGGTGATGCTTACTAGCTTCCACGATCTCTCTCCTGAATCCCTCCATATAGGCGTCCAATTCCCTAGCTCGATCTCTTGCGATCTCAAAAAACTTCATTTGCTCCTCGACTCTCGCCTGGTCAGCTACTCTTCTTTTCTCCTCATCAGCTTCCTCCTCCTTATTCAACTTGACGGGAGAATCGGTCAAGAAGGTCTTTATCGAGGCTGAGCTTGCGATCTCAGGGTTCTTTAATAGATTGCGAATATAAGCTCGTAAGCCAACTCTCTGGTCCTCCCTCCATAGTGGAGAATGTTCAATGGGTGGGGAATCTCCTCGTTCCGAGTTGAGACTAGACCTGGATCTTGATGCGGATCTCGAATGTCTTTTCGAGGATGATGAGCGTGAGTGGGGGAATGCAGCAGATAACCTTCTTGGTTCAGGGATGTCAACTGAGGCGTTCGTGGAGACAGATGAGATCGAACTAGAATCGTCATCTTTGCCGCCACCAGGGGTTAGGAGACCACCAGAAGAAGATCCTCTGGTTTTAATTGGTAGTGGTGGGAAGGTTTTGCCGGGAAACTCCTTCTTTAACTGGATTTTGGAATGATGTTAGAAAGTAGACATCACGAAAAGGACGGGTTATCAGCCTACGTCTCTCATGAGCACCCTGAAGGTACCATATCTCCGTCCAACAACTACCTCTCCGAACTTTTCATGCTTGCTGCGTATTAAAAACTCCTATAACATCCATCAGCCAAAATTATGTTTCAAGTTTAGTTCAATCTTTCAGATGAGCCTTACAGCATGCGTGTGATATCTGACGGTACGTTTGACGGACGTTTGTCTGACACTGACGACATTGACATCCCACCCATTAATAGCATGTCCCTCGGGAACATTCACCATGAGCGACTCGTCTCTCGCATCCCGATCCACCACTTCGATCTCCTCGAACCCGACTCGTTCTTCGTATCCAGAAGCGGTAGGGATACCGGAGTTCATCATCAACTCTACCAATTTCTCGCATTTCAAGGCCAGCTTTCTGCGTTTGGTTTCTTCGAGACGGTCTTCCGAGGAGGAAATTTGCTTTGTGGCGAACGATTCGAGGAACTAAATAATATATATTAGCTGTATCCTCAACTAAATATATGAAATTTAGGAGAAAAATCAACGTACGACTTGGAGTTTATCCTGCCAGAATTCCTTCTCCTTTGCTTGATCTAGGAATGGGAATTTCCGAACATGATGGACAAAGATGAAGCGGAGCAGCGGGAGGTCGGAATCGGTGGGCGAGACTTCGCCTAGCTCTGATTTGAAGGGGGCGCCGAAGCGTCGGAGGGCGGTGGGGGAGTTGAGTTCTGAGATTTCATACTTTGTCTGACGGGAGATGAGTTCTCGTTTTAGATCTGCGCGGGTTTTCGTTAGCCTTTTTTGTTTTCCTAAGAGAATGGCGGGGTGTTAGTTTAGGCGGGGCGGGTACGTACAATGTTCCTGCTTGCCGGTGAGGATGTTGCTATTGTTGATGTCGCCGCCTTTGTTGTAGCGTTTGCTGGTGGCTCCCATGGTCGTGGGCGAAGTGGGAGAGAGGGGGGGCTCCATTTTGGAGGAGGGGTCCGTTGAGGCCATCTTGCGGCGCAGAGGTATGTGAAGGTGGTGAGGGTGGTCGTGGGGAAATAGGTAGATAGGTGACGTTTGTCGGCGGGAAGAAGTGGATATTTATGACGACAGATCCGCTAATTGGAATTAGACCGCAGACGGTTTGGTGGCTGGGTAAGCCGGACCGATAACAAAAGCTGATGGAGGAGGGGAAATACAAAGATATCAAATAATAACAATCATGAAGAAGTGGAAGGGAGGAAAGTAGGATAGAATATATATATTTGAATTGTATTCCTATGCATAATGATAATTTAATGCGGTGCGAAATCCCAAACAGGTGGACGGTCCCCGTGTCTTAAATGTCCGTGTCCCTGTCTCGGAGCTGCGACAAAGCTCAACTGTACCTCACTTGCACAAGTCACGATGGTCACCGTTCAGATCTTCCTATAACGATCGATAATGCGAGTGGGTAATAAGAAGTATATGCTGCCTCCAGCTTACCGGCTTACTAACACCTTTACCCGACAACTTGACAAAGGTCAGCTCGTACCGTGTGTTTGGGTAAGCAAGCAAGCTAGCATGTCTGTCTCGATTGCACTGCAAGTACCCCGCCGCGGCCAAACAACGTAACCATTTTATCAATGCGGAATATTTCTTGGTCGAAACGGAAATGACGCCCGTCGACAGAGCCAAGCATTTTTACCCTTCTGTTCCTGGCAGTGGCTAGTCAGTCCGGCATGGACTGTTACATCCAACTGGCTGGCGAGCTTCGGAACCCGGCAAACATTGCATGAAACCTTCTTTTCTGTTGAGTTTTTATTACACACCAGCCTCAGCTTCAATTTGAGGCTTGCTTGCTTTCTATGCGTTTACCTTCTCGATTTGCATGTTGAATATGCACGCGAGTCGTGTGAGGCGCATCGACACGGCCGAATGGTATACCGTCAAAGTTAAACGGTCAGAATTGTGCGCCTTGTGGGATGTTACAGCCTGGGAAGGTGCTCGCTTTCGGAATAGGCTTGCGCGGCCTTGCTAGTTGCAAATGCTATCCATGTTTCTCCGACGATTCGGAACTCTGACGGAAAGGCTAGAGACAGAGCTATTAATAAGATCGGGCGATTAAGAAGTATAACTACAAATCTAGCTTCCTTAGTGAGACAGATGGGTCAGTGTCGTGCTAGTGATACGATTTCGATTTCAATGATATGAGATAACGCCAATGTTACCTGCCTAAGGGCACTAAAGCAGTGCTTGCAATTGATGCATATTCTAATTTATGATAGCCTCGATCTAATTTATGATGAGATGTTGAAAACTGTCAGAAACGTGCTTGTGACTGACAACGGTTTTAATGCCACACGCCGCTTGGTTTCTCCAGCCTTGTGTAACGAGGTTCAATTACACCCCGGCAATAGTTTCCCAAGCCACCTCCAGCCGCACCACGGTCTCGAAAAGCTTCAAATCAATGCATGAATGCATGCAGACGAAACCACATGCAAGAAGAAAACTGTTCCAATTAGTTCAGAAAACAGAGAATCCCTCTCGTAAACGCCTTCCGGAGCTACGTAATACTCCCATCCCCACAATTCACAAATATCAAATACCTCACCAGGCTACAACAAAAATCAATGGAGTATCATAATGATGGAACGGAGATAAGACAATTCTACGACGACTTTTTAGATCTCGTAACTCTCCCTGCCGAACCACCATCACTTGATCTCTCATCTCTGTCCATTTCAATCCGTAATTCGTGCAGCACGACAGATTCTGTCGACGCCCTTCCTCCCTTACCTCTATAGCTTCTCGCGTGCTTAGCCAAGCTCGCTCGCTTCACCCGCTTCGCTTTTTTCTCCGAGTGAGTATCCGGGTCGTCGTCGCCGTCTCCCCGGTCTTCATCCTCGTCACTGATTACTATCGGTGTAGTAGTAGGTGTTATCTCCTTCCTATTTGATAATATTGTTCCGAAATTCGGATTTGAATCCGTGTAACCAGCAGTAGTAGAATCAGCCTGGCGAGGTTGAGTTTTTCTTTTCATACGGTCAGCTGTCGATGATGAAGCGTGTTTGTTTTCCAATACGTCGTTGGTGGAATTAGTATCCGAGGTTCGATCTTCGGATAACATCGAAGGGGGAGGTGACAGATGTTGCTGCTGTAATTTACTCTGATTTTGATTGTTATCTGCTGCTGCCGGTTTGGGAGATGATGACCTCTGCCTTCTAAACACAGGAATCTCAACCGCGAAGTCAGAGTAGCTTTTTTTGGACTGCAATTTCATCTGTGCCATCAATTTATCTTGATTTGCAATCACGACTTTCAACGAATCTTCCAAACTTGCTAGACGGATTTGTAAATCTCGCATTTCCGAGGTTGTGGTTAATTGATTCTGCTGCTGCTGCTGCTGTGCGAATTGGGCGGCGAGATTATCCTGCCCGTCGGAGAGGAGGAGGCAGAATCGCTTCAGTTGGGTTATATCCTGTATCATGTCGGATTGGGTAGGTTCTGGTTCTATCAGAGATTCGTCTCCCACATCGCAGTTCTGATCTTTTTCCGTTTCATTGTTTGTGGGAGCTGGAACGCCATGGTAGTATAAATTTGTTTGTGATATGAAGAGGGAGACTTTTTCTCTACAATACCATCGCGATGAATCGTTTAGTTTATAAACTGCGGATTGTACAGAGAGGGAATGGTGGACGTACTGTATTTGAGGATACTTTGGAATGGCGACATATTTCCGGCCAACCAAGTGTTTGCAATCGTCGCATTTGATGACATGGTAGATACTATTTATCAGTCGATATAACTTGTTAGGTAACTTAGAAGACACATTAGAATTAGGGGAAGAGCCGGCTAGCTTACTTGACTTCATCTTCACCACCTTTCTTGGGAGTTTTTGCGGCTTCGCTGATGGTGAGGTTGGTTCCATGTGATAAGACCAGAACTTTGAGAGCTTCGAGGGTGCATTCTGCAGCTGAAGAATCTCCGAGGATCGTGCGACAGTGTTTGCAGGATATCGTGAAGGAGCGGTCCAAGACGATAGATGGCTGGGTGTTGCTACTGGCACCATCTTGAGCGGAGACGGTATCGGGCTTGGGAGGCATAGCAGATTTACAATATATCGTTGAATGATGATACGATATGAATATCCTGGGGAATAAAGAATGAAATAGTGGAAGGAGTGAAGAAACAAAAAGAAAATGAAAAGATACGCGAGGTTGAAAAGAGCGTGGGGTGCACCAGTTCAAGACATCTCGACGGAACGAAAAGAAAGTAAAGAAGGACAAGCTGAATGAAAGAGCTGTCGGCGCAGGCTCCGCAAACGTGCTAGTCCCGTCGTCCTTGTCGGGTTCTAGATTTCTTTCTTTCTTTCCTTCGTTCGTTCGTTCGTTACGGCCTTATCGATAAACTGACAGCTGCCCGTCAATTCGTCGTGCTTGGCGAAAATTCCAACATTGTCAACTTCAACTTCATCAACTTCATCAGCCTCATCTCATCTCTACATTCCATTTTTCCACCTTCCCTACCAATGCCCGGCTCATAACTCAGTCCCATCCGTCTTACCATTCTACTCACTCGATAATGGCTCGCAGGTCCAAAAAGCGGAGCCATCGCGCCGACCGCAAAAGGACCATCCTCCAAGACAAAGAACACTCACCTCTCCCATCTCTCCCCTCCTTCGGCGACCTCCCAAAATTCACCCTCAGCTCCACCGCACCCTCATCCGACTCGAATCGCAAGCGTTCCATCGATCAATTATCCGATGAGGGCGAAGGACCGTCCTCTGCAAACGCGGAGCTGAGCTCTCCCAAACGCCTCAAACCTGACGATGAAGTCAAAGACAATGACAACCTCCTACCCTCCGCAGACTCGGACGGCTGGCATCATGTCACCTACAAGAAGAACAATACCAAGCGCGACAGCTCCTACCCCGAATTCGTCATATCCTCTCAGCGTATCCACACTTGGACCCGCATAGCCGACCTCCAATCTCTCATCTTCCACCTCCTCTCCCACGACGCCCCACCGGGCTGGATGCTCGTCAGGAACAAATCCGCAATCAGAAGGGTCGTCTACCTCCACGTCCCCGGTCTCTCGATGGACCTCTTCGACGGCCGGGTCACACTCTCCTCGGAAACAGCGCAGAACAACCTACCCGGTCACAACCTCGGCGAATACTTACCCGTAAACATCAAATCCACACCCCTCCCTCCACCTCTCCACCTGCTCTCCGAGATATTCACACACATCCTTCCCGTCCGCGCTGGCGGCGACAATCTCAAACTATACTCCCCAATCCACAACATGCTAAACGTTTCAATCGAACAAGAAGAAGACAGTAACAACTCCTCGAATCGCAAAAGATCACGTAAACCAAAATTAAAACCCACCTCGAGATTAAAAATAACAGAACTCCTCCTCTCCCTCGACGACCTGATCGAAAACGAATACCCCCTCCACTCAACCTACTCCCCCAAAACCACAATCACACCCCTCCCAGAATCCTGGCTAGAAACAGACCTCTCCGCTACTCTGGAACGGATAGTACAATCAGGTAGCATATTAGAAGGATACACCCTCTACTCCCTCGACTGCGAGATGGTAAAGACCGCATCCGGCCCGACCCTCGCCCGTATCAGCATCATGGACTGGGACGGCAAAGCCATACTCGACGAACTCGTCAAACCCGACGAACCAATCCAAGATTATCTCACCCCCTTCTCCGGTATCACCCCACAGATGCTGAAAGACGTAACAACAACCCTCCACGATATCCAAGAAAAGCTGAAGGACCTGCTAAACGGAAACGTAATCCTCGTCGGACAGAGTTTGAACTCCGATCTCACCGCGCTGAAATGGCGACATCCGTGGATAGTAGATACAAGCGTGGTATTCGACCATCCCAGGGGTAAACCCATGAAACCGAGCTTGAAATGGCTCTCCCAGAAATACCTCAAGAAGGATATCCAACGGGGTACCTCCTCCACCGGCGGCCATGACAGCGTGGAAGACGCCCGTGCGTGTCTCGAACTCGTCAAGTTGAAACTAGAACGGGGGAAGGAGTTCGGCAGTGCGGCTAGTAGCTTTGAATCTATATTCACTAAGCTGGCACAAGTGCAGCCTAAGTCTCGAACCGGGGGAGTGGTAGATTACGGCGACCCTGAGAAGAAATATACCTCCCTAGCACAGTACATTAAACCCGTCGAAGATGATGATGCGGTTGTGGATGGAGTGTTGACCGCTGCGAACGGTGATGATGCGGCGGGAATAGCACCTGTGGATTTCGTATTTGCACAGTTGAAGAGTCTGAATGAAGTCCGCGGGTGGAATAACTCGTATCAAAAGTTCGTGAACCGGATGAACGCCGTTCCAATCACGCCTACTTCTCCACCTATCGAAATACCAGAGAAACCAAATCAGCCAGAACCACTCATACTAGCTAAAGCGGTGGAGGAAACGGTGGGGAGGGTGAAGAGGATATATGACGGGTTACCCAAGTGTTCCGCATTAGTTGTATACGGCGGCACCGGGGATCCGGTGGAGATGGGGAGGTTGAATGCGGTTCAGGCGGTGTATAGGCGGGAGTTCAAGGTGAAGAAGTGGGACGAGTGTAGTGTACGGTGGACGGATGACGAGGAGCAAGCGTTGAGGAAGGCGGTGGGGGAGGCGAGGAAGGGGATTGCCTTTTTGACTGTAAAATGATCTATATACACTCAGGTATGGGATTATAGGTATGCTTGATGTGTACGATATATACGGATTGAATGTATTATAGCCATCTGTGGATATTTGTATTTTAAACTAAAAGCGGTCTACGAGATGAGAATATGAAAAGCGTTTAATGTTAACCGTAACGTTTCCCTAGGTATCATGCATGCGAATTCCCAGTCTAATATGTGTGAATAAAGTACAAAATCTTTATGATCCCCAAAAAACTATAATAGGGCGAGGTAAATATGAAATAGTAACGGATGTAAAGAGCAGTAGCACCTGACGGACTTGGGAAAAAGAGTATTGTGTAAGATAAGAACCAAAGCTAGAAACCTCTTACCTATACTAGTATGCTGCTAGCAAGAAGTGAGGGATATGAAAAAGTAAAAAAAAAAAAGATATATACTTTTCAATGTGGCAATTATTTACCGTTTGGAACGCAGAGACAAAAAGTAAGGGGGAGTCTACAGCTCCTTTTTTCTCTAGATGATTAAAATATTAATACGCTGGACGGACGCTGTTTCTAGACATCTCTCAATCTCGGGCGTATTGCTTTTGTAGGTAGCCATGTGGCAGATGATGGATCTAAATAATGTGATAGGGAGATAGATGGTCTCTGGAGTTTTTTCAAAGAAAAAAAATAACGAGAACAAAATGTCACGATTCTTTGCTCACTCGACAAAGGTTCGGAATTTTGTAATCTAAGAAATGTTAGAGGCAGATTTCTTGAGAGGGTTTGAGTAAACAGGTTTGAAGCTTGCCTCATCCAGAAGCTCTTGGAGCTCATCATCAGTCTTCTTCTCGGCTATACTATGCGTTTGATAACACACGTTAGATACTCTATGAGAACCATTAGGTATAATTATTAAGACCCTGTTACCTTGGAATTAAGGTTTTGGCTTCTTCGGCAGTTTCGCAGCAAAGGGTCCCTTTTCAAATGTTAATTTATATTTCAAAAATGTTTGTTGAATGGTAGGATCTAACCTAATTGCGACTTCTCAAAGGATGCGAGCCCTTGTTCCATCTGCAATAGTCTTTCGACGGCGGAGACGTTTTCCTTCTTCTTGAAGCGGGCGAATTGGTCGAGATAGTCCTTTGTCTTAATGAGGACTCTGCAATACGAGATATCAGCATATTAAAATCATCTTGTATTACCCAAACATCATAGCTAGCGTATCCATATTCTATCCTACTACACTTTATAACTCTCCTCTTTCTTCAGGTGTGGGAGAAGAAACGTACTCAGTCTCGCCGATATCAGCATTGGGTCCTTTGGATCTATGGCTGAGAACCGCTTGGATCAAGAGTCGTGCTTCCGAGTGGGTCAGGGAGGTCACATTCTGGAATTCTCCCAATTTGAGCTCGGTGCCTGCTTCTTCGTCACCGTGGATCTGTTCCTTAGTTCTGGCGATCACAGCCGGCATGATGGTGCGTGGGGCGCGGTTGCTAGGCTGCCCGTTCATTTTGACGACCTTGTTCGAGTTCTACGATGTGTACGAGATATCGAGGATACGGACAAGCGGAAGGAGCGACGTGTAAGGACCGGACGGGATTGATAGGGTTCCCACGGAATGGTTCGAAAGGCGATCCGAGATCGGATTTCGGTTGCTGCTCGACCGAGCTCTCTGTGCGAGAGAGAGGGACCCTCTTCGGGGTATGTTCTACGTGACGATTCTATTCCTCCGACCTCGACGACCTATTAACGCTTGCCTGCAACTGATCGTGAATGTTTTGATGCGTTCTTCCCGATGGACGGAAGGATCGTTGGGATGTGGTTCTTTCGAAGGATGGTGGCTAGGAACAGCGATGGAATGTTGATGAAGGCTGTCGCCCACAGCCGTCAACCAGCGCGGTCTTTTCCTTTTTGGCAGCGAACAGCAAAAGTTAAGCGGCAGCCAGAAAGACACCAACACACAGGCGACAGAGGATCCAACACGACATCCTATTTTCTGATCTGGTGCTCGATATCGATAGAAGGCGCACATACTCAAAGGCTGGCCGATTGGATTGAGGGTCGAATCCGAAGACCGAATTGGCGTCATTGGTGATACATTGCGGAGGGAGGACAGGAAGGATCGCCTGGTTAATATAATATAATTATCGATTGGGAGTTTGGTTCCAAGTTGCAAGCTCCAACCACCACCAAACTAACCAAACACACCTCCCACATCAATCACCATTTTGCAATCCAAGCTCCATTAGAGCTATAAGACAGCTTCTCCACCATGTCAGTATATATGTCTTCACAGAGAGGATACCAGGGAGAGCTTCCAGCTGACATGGGAGTTCTATCTACACAGGGTCGTCTACGCCGTCTTGATCCTGAACAAGGCCGGTGGTCTTATCTACCAGCGAGATTTCAATCCGGGCCTGCAAAAGATCTCTGCGAACGATTATCTCATCATAGCTGGTACATTTCATGGGTAACCAACCACATCACCAAAGGATGCAGTATAAAGATATCTTATACTCAAGTATTTTCTTGTATCCTGAAGCCTTGCTTATATTTATCTTTTTACAACTCTTTCCAAGGAAAAGTAAAGACCACGGGATATAGACGTATGCTAACAAAGCTTGCATGGGAGATAAACAGGGTACACGCCATCACATCGCAAATATCCCCGACCAACGACACGGGCTCGTCAGGCCTGGAAGTGCTGGAATCCGAGCATTTTGTCATGCGATGCTTCCAGACGCTGACGGGTATCAAGTTTTTGATATTTGCAGAACCGCGACAGCCCAACCTGGATGTGGTGGTACGGAGGGTGTATGAGCTGTACGCGGATTATGTTATGAAGAACCCATTCTATCAGATCGAGATGCCGATACGGTCGGAAGGCTTTGACCGGCATCTGGCGGCTTACATCAAACCTCAGGCGTGATTGATTTTACTATTTGATTGTTTTTTTATTTTTATTATATTTTATTCAATCTATGATACCCTTTATTTTTTTGCATAAATTCCTGATATAAACCAGCGACCATCGAACCTCGCGACTCGGACATAACATCACCGTGTTCTGATTGAATGAACCGGGTGCCCGAAGCTGCAGATGCAACCGAACGAACGAACTAACGGGACGCCCTGGGCCAGCTTGACTTCCTGCGAGCTGGTAAAAAGCGAGCATATGTTTGATTGCTGCGGTTCGGTTGACGGCCTCAACAATTAATTCGCCGCGTCAATTCCCATTCCTCGGTTCCCAATGCTGCCCGTCCTTTTGGCTCGGACGAATGAAACGGCCCTTTTTTTTAACTTATTATTTTATTTTATTATTTTTTTGTCCTATTACTCCGCCATGTGGCCTCAGCGGTAGCAGCCGGGTATCGATCCATCCTTCTTTCCACCCGCATTTCGTAGCTTCCTATTACCGTCTTTTTACAAGATAGGTTATTCTCTTCTCAACAATCGCTCTTATCCCCTTTGTTCCGTTCTGCCATGCGTGACTGTTGTTAGAGCGTTTCTTTCCATTCCCCCTCCCTTCTCTCCACCTCCCTACTCCGACTCTGAGAGTTTCGAAACCCTCATTCCCGTCGGCACGGCTGCTCGGTTCCGCCTCTTTTCACCCCTACGTCATCGGGTAATTCGGACCAACATTTTATTTTTCGATATCTTCCAACAAAAACCGAAGAGATATAAAATAATAATAGTAATTCAAATACAACATGTCAACCCGTCGTCTGGTCCCTCCCGCGATCGCGACCGCTCGGAAGCAAGAATTCGAAGACCCCAAAGCCCGGGCCGCGTACGTCAAAAAGTTCCTCCCAAAGCAAGAACAAGAAACCGACACCGACGAACCCTCCACCCGTTCCCGCTCCCGTCCCATCCGAACATTCATCCGTATCGCCTTTTACAAATTTCTCCTCTGGATTCTCTTCTCCATCACCTCGCTCTACCTCCGCATCCGATATGTTAAGAACTTCATCCTGAACAGGTGGTTCAGTATACTTTATTACCATCACAAGACGCCGGAGTTGATACAAAAGGATGTGAAGCAGCTGGATCGGCTGCCGCAACATTTGAGTATTATTCTTGAGTTTGAGAAGGAGGGCGGGGTGGAGACGTTGATTGATAATGTTGCGGAGATTTCGTGCTGGTGTGCGAGCGCTGGGATACCCACGTTGTCTGTGTACGAGCAAACCGGTATGTTTCATTTCTTATACATGTAACCCTTTACATATTGGACATCATGAACTGATTCTGGGATTATTCGGGGACTACAACAGGTGCGTTGAAGAAATACATTTCAACGTCTCATCGTATAACCTCTCAGAGACTACATTCCTATTTCGGCAAAAACCGCCCCACGCTGAGAGTGCTCGCTCCTCATCTACCATCATACGCTAATGGTGATACAGAAGGTCTCCCGGATGGTGAATCGCCAGATCTCGAAGTCATCTTTATTTCCGAGGAAGACGGTAGAGAGTCTATCGTCGATCTGACAAAGACGTTGTGTGAGATGGCTAGTCGTGGGAAGATGACAAAGGAGGATGTGACGATGGAGCTCGTGGACGCCGAGTTGGAGAGTTTGACGATTCCTGAACCGGATCTATTGATCTTGTTTGGCCCGTCAGTCAAGCTTCTGGGGTATCCACCGTGGCAGATCCGGTTGACCGAAATTTTGTGAGTTGCCCTACTTTCCCCTGCTTTAGTATGTTAATGATAATTGCTGACTTAGCTCTGGTATAGTCATCTTCCGGATAACGATGCGGTTGGGTATCAGGTATTTTTACGGGCTTTGTATAATTATGCCAAGTGCGAGATGAGGTTTGGTAGATAAGGGAGGGTTGTAGGGTTGATATTGGTATAGTATTCGCGTGATATTCAAATTCTCTTATTTTGCTGTTTCGAGCCTGGTGGACTGCTTCTTATATAGCCTTCAGCGAGCTTGGACATACCCAACTTTTTCTAGTATAGTACTATTTCTTGTATTTTGATTGAGAAGCACATGTTTATTTCCTTTCTCCTTTAGAACGGTATGGTACATTTAGCTTTCGGCATTATTGGGAATCAAAAGACAGGCATAAAAGTTTATATCTCTTATTTAGATGTTTCTTCATAGTAAAAGTCCTCGAGTGCTTGATCGAGGTGTTTAAATTTTAAGACTAATCTTTCGCTAGAATGGTATCTTAATAAAATAACGCTGCTGAAACGCCGATATATGCAAAATATTCTAGAATATGCCCCTATATAAATCTTACATGTCATCAAGATCAGAACTAGGTGCCAATCGTTGTCATTGCCAAAACGCCGCCCGTCTCTCTGTCCCCTCCCCAACCTCAACCTCAAATGTCGCCCCCTCTGCCGCGGCAAACTCGAGCGCTTGTTCCACCGACACCGCATCGGGATACCGTTCTCTCAACGTCCGATGAAAGATCTGAACATTCGTCTCAAAACTCCCAGCACTGACCCCATTCGCCCTGATCGCACCCATGATCACTTTCGGCCGTTCGACGTACAACTCTTCCTTCTTCAAACACTCTAGATACTCGTTTTCCTCGTCGTGGTTGACCATCCAATTGTGGATATCATAGAGAAAGTAGTTTTCCGGCTGGAATTCGGTATCACTGAACGCGGCAATGATGTTTGCGTAGCCCGGCGAGGGTAGTAGTTTCATGTATCGTACTATCCCGGCTTCCAACGCTCTGCTTATGGTGTTTAGCCCCGGTTGGCGGATGAGCGCGCGGAGACATTCGAGGGCGTATGCTTCTGCTTCTTCGTCGCGGTGGTTATCCGGCGGTGTGGCATTTGGGGCGGGGAGGGACATGATGCAGGCGTGGACGAGGGCGTTGAAGACGGGTTGGGAGTAGAGTTTTGATTCGGATTCTTTGGAGAGGATGTGGTCGTTGTCGTTTTCGTAGTAGTTTTCTGTTTTGGATTTGCCGAGGATTAGGAAGCGGAGGGTGCGGAGGGAGGAGTGCCGGGTTGGGGAGGGGCGGAAGCAGGAGATGAGGAGGGTGGAGAAGGAGGGTTCGATGAGGGCTCGTTCTGCTATTATTCGGATTGCTCTGTATCCGGGGTGATATATATGTCAGTGAATGGGAGTGTGTATGGTGGGGGTATTGGGAGAAATACGCTCTGGAGAGGTTATAGTTTACTCCTCGTGAGAGGGTGGAGAGGGTTTCTAGCTTGAGTGCGTTTTCGGTGGACTTGTCGACGGTTTCGCGGGACTCTTCGGGGAGGATCTCGCATTGCTGCTTGAAGGATTCCAGCTGGTATATCGTGAGCTTGTAGGCGAGGACGCAGCCGATGCCCAGGCCGAACCATAGCATGCCTTCTCTGTTCATGGCTGCTTATTGCCCTATTATTCAAACATGGTAAATAGTAACGAGAGGTAATGAAACCGTCCGCTCTGGGAATCGAGTGGGGAGGTTGGTTGTGATGAAGTTGGGTGAGGTTGAAGAGGTGAGGTTGAGATGGTCCAAGCTCGGTCTCGTGGCGGTGGTTCAACAACATGCATCTCAACGACGACCGCCATCCTCACTTTCTTCCTCTTTCACTCGCTCACTCCCCGCGACCACCAGCAAGATGGCCTTCGCCGAACCCAGACCATAGAAATCTAACTCCCAGAAGAGTATCAGAATCGCATTTTCCGAAATCCAATTGGCGATTAACTCTGTTTCATCCACTTTATCGTCATCGATCCCGCGATAAATACGCGTGACGCCTTTCCTGTCGCGGACTTTACGAAAACCAAAAGTACACCGCTAGCGAAAAGAAATCCAAGAAACATGTCAAGCGCCGAAGCAAAATACATCAAGAGTCAAAAATGGTGCTTCCCCTCCATCTGTTCTCCATATATTAAAACAATGATACCATACTAACACTTATACTACCCGAATTCAAGGCCGCCAGAGTTTTCCAAAAAGGTCGACATGCGTAAAGTCAACATTGAAATTATGAAGCAATGGATCACTAGCCGGATATCCGAGCTTCTAAAAGCCGATGACGACGTGCTCATCGAATTGATATTTGGAATGTTGGAGAGTGAAACTTTCGTACGTAGTTTTCATTCTCAATACAACTAGTTGAAAGCATTTCTAATGTTCTTACAAACATATAGCCTGATCCGAAAAAATTGCAATGGAGTCTCACTGGTTTCCTTGAGCATGACACCGCCGCTTTCTGTAAGGAATTGTGGGAATTGATGCTGGACGCTCAGAGTCAACCACAAGGCGTGCCGAAACGATTGATCGAAGCGAAGAAGGAGGAGATGAGGAAAGAAAAGGTGCGCCACTGCATTGGCATATCTCACACCTTTACACACACACTAATTCGGAGGACAACAGGAGGAAACGGAACGTCAGGTCAAACAGGCTCGCGACACCCGAAAACAAGAAGAGGATAAAGAACGTAACCTCGAGGAAATCCGACAACGGGAGCGCACCGAGCGTGGGGAAGGACGAGGTCGCGGCGGTGGTGGATTCGGAGGCAGAGGCGGCCGCCGTGGTGGAGGGGGCGGAGGTGGAGGAGATCGCGGTGGATATAGGAGAGAACGTACCAGATCCGGCTCGCCGCCGAGAGGTGGTCGCGGTGGTGGCCGCGATCACACGCCCGAACGAGATTCATATCGCGGTCATGGTGGCGGTAGGGGCGACGACTATTCACGTCCTAAGCAGCGTATGCTGGACACCTACGTTCCGGAGCGAGGTAGCGGGGGTGGCAGAGACGAACGCCGACATCAAGTCAAACGTGAAGATGATAGAGACGCCAGACGCGGCAGTTGGAGAAAACCAACCCGCGATCGTGCCTCTCCTTCCAAAAGCCCATCGCCGTTCTCAGCTCGAAAAAATCGTTCCAGATCAAGATCCAGGTCAAGATCAAGATCTGACTCCCATGATTCTCCACCCAAGAGATCCGAAGATCGATACCGTGGTAAAGCCGATAGAAGGTCTCGATCACGGTCGACGGAGAGATACGATAGACGGTCTAGACGTGGGGAATATGGTCGGCGTGATGACAGGCGGCGGCATCGCAGCCCATCTTCGGCATCTTCAGAAAGTGCCTCTAGTGAAGCATCTGACAGGCACCGCAGGAGCGACAGAAGAGATGATCGCCGGCGCCATCGCGACGATTCTGATGATGAGGACGATAGGAGAAAGAAACGTAAAAGTGGTGGCGATAGCAGGACTTCTTACGACCGAGACTACGATGATAGGGAACGCGAGAGGGAAAGAGAGCGGGATCGAGATCGTGATAGGGAGCGTGAGCGGGACAGAAGATCCGATAAGAACAGGAGGCGTCGTTCTAGATCTCCCTCTTCGGATGAACGTTCACGGTCGAGCTCCAGAGCTGATTCGGATGTGATTAAAGCAAAACCAAGTGACTATGGCCGCCTCAAGTCAAAAGACGATGGTGACCGCCGTCGGTCTTCGCCTGACCATTCACGGTCTAAACGGGCTCGTAGGCGTTCCCCGTCATCCTCCGAATCGAGATCTCCACCGCCAGAAAAGAGCAGTCGATCCAAGTCGTCAAGGAAACACGACGAGGATGTTGACATGGAAGATGCTGAGAAGGCACGTCATTGACAGGAATGTCCTTTCTTGTATTTCCTTGCGTGCATTCTTACAAGTTCGAGGATGTTGGACTAACGGGTGTCTTCTAATAGGCCTTATCACCAAGCAAAAAACAGCCTACCGAAACCGAGTTACGGGAGGTTGTGCTCAGAAATCGCATCAAGAAGATCCGAAAGAATAGCTCCACCGGAAGACCGGCCGTTTAGTTTCCCATTTGCAGTTATTCTGCAACTGGGCGTGATGTTTCGCAGATTATCATTTGTCTTTTCCCATATTTCGCGCTTTGAACTTATGATCCCAAAATGTCTAACATTTCTTTTGACATGTAGATACATGACATTCCTCTACCCTAAAGAAGATCAAGATGAAATGAATATCTCAGGGTCTAGATTAGTCCGGTAAGAAGAAAGAAGATACATGTTTCAAGATTGCTGTCTTTTTTTGTTTGAGATCTTATCTGTCGAGTAAAGTTTTACTTCTTCATATTGGGTCGTAAAATCGTTCTAATTCAACTCCTCCGAGAGATACAGTATGCGACCTATTCAAAGCCCTCTCGACGAGAGAACCTTTCCGTTCATACTCTGCCGTTAGGCTATTGTTGACATTGTTGGCGGTATCAGCCCTCGCGTTGAGATCATCCCATATTCCTAATGCTATTAGGTCTACGGCTGCTCCTTCAACGCCTTTGGGCAAGATTACATCCGCTCGAGACTTCGCAGGTTCTATTCTTCCTATTAAATCAGGAGAGCACCACATCAGCAAGTGAAGGTAAGTAAAATGGTGAGTAGACGTCTAGTCGCCGTAATATTACCCTCGAATGCTCGTTTGCCAAATTTAAGGTACTGGTCGAATACCATATCTAGTGGGATTCCTCGTTCTTCGGTATCCCTTACCACTATTGAGAGATACGTCAGCATATCTTGTAAAAGGTCGAGTATCAATCGAAGACGACGAGCTACCTCGTCTTCCTAATCTCGCATCCGCGTTCAAGTCCACGAAAACTTTGATGTCAGACATGGCCACCAGACGCTTCTCGCATAGCATGTATAATCCTTCAACGAGGAGAACGTCTGTAGGGCCCGTTTCTCCAAGATCATTGGTAGGATTGAGCAGAATCTCCTCTTCGTCGTGTTGGAAATTCAAGATGTCATATTTTGGGATCCTAATATCCGGCTCGTTATCACGGATTTTGGCTATCGTAGTGACCAAGCTATCGAGGTCGTATGCATCTATCGAGTTTAAATTAAATTATCGTCTCAGTAATGTTACTTCTCTGCTGATTATGGCCGGTTTTAAATTTTGATATCCACCATACCGATACAATCCATATCCTTATACCAATTCTTCGCGTCCACCCTCGAAGCCTCATCTAGTCTTTTCATAAAATCACCCATGTGAAGACATGTAATGCGTAACCGTCCGCCGCTCAATTCTTTCAACCGTTTGGCGATGGCAGTTTGCACCGTCTTTTTTCCCGCCGCTTGGCCGCCAGAGATGCTGACTACGATGCACGAATGCATTGACGGCGCCATCGCTGCTGGTTTCGTGGTTGTGGGGGTTGAATGTACGGGAGGCTGCAAGCGAAAGCCGGAGTTGAAGGTTTGTGGAGGGAGCGGGTGCAAGCCCATCGCCAGGGCGTCTTGGTGTTGCAGAGGCGTCGGCGCAACGCGGAGTGTTGGCGGCATGATCGTTACACTGGTTAGGCGAGGTGTCGGACGATTTTTGGTGGTATCGATAGCGGGTTAAAAGAACATGTAGACGCTTTAAAATCGCAAAGATAGGCTACGAGGAGTAGGTTGAAGGTACGAAGGCTTTACTCTCACGAGTTTTCTTAAAGGAAGTTCAGTAAGTTACTTGATCATCGTCTAAATTTATCGGCCCCACGGCGACCAGCGGTGCTGAATATAGCAAGTGATAACCTTCGAAAATCCGGGGTCAAGGCGTCTCTGCGCAAGATGTCCCGTGATAACCGGTTGATACTGGCCGGATACGAGTTTAGCTCGCGTGGCAGTGACGAACTGCAAAGTCTCTTCATGTTCAACGAAACCGGACAAGTTTGTCGACTAGTGGTAGCATTCTATGAATACTTCGGCTTCTATTAGTGGGTTACGATTGTGCGAATAAAAAGCATATTCACAAGATATAGATGTTAGTAAGCCGATATCGATTCAGTACAATAGTATATCAGATGGGAAGGCGGTTACATAAGCCTTGGATTCACAAACAGCATCTTTCACATATATTTTCCATCATTTATTTATATTTGGATTCTGTTTCAGGTACAATCTTGGTATCACGATAAGCACTGTCATAAATAAAAAACATGAAACGACATACTTAGAGTACTTCAGGACGCATTCAAACTGGTATTGCATTAGCTCTTACCTCAATGCATATTGCTTGGCCTTGGCGATGTTGGAGATTGTGGGCCGCTCCCCCACCGCCAAGCGAGAGGTCTAAATTGTTTCAAGACGAACTTCGAGAGAAAAATCTTAAAAAACTCAGTCTTTTTTAAAGAAAGTGCTATTTAGATAGCTACGATACAATAATTCCTTTTAGGATGGATCTTTTGAGGATAAGTTGCTAATATCATTGTAGTATGATATGGTATGTAGAAAGTTCGCACCCAATATCATAATATGGCAACATGCACAGCTGTAAACCCGGCACAAATGCAAAAGCGTCCAATTCGAAGTATACGAATCTAGATAGGCATTTCAAGTCACACAAGATCTCAGCTGAATGAGCCGTATATTTGAGCTTTTGAGTTGGATGATCACGACTCAGCTTGTCCCAATATATCATACCAACATGTATCGAATACAAATATAAATGGAATAAAAAATCGACAAAGAACAAATTTCTTTTGTAATCTTCAGTTTCATCCCCAAAATATTGTCTAAGATGCGAAATGGAATCTTGGACAGCTGATAGGTCAAGTTAACTTAAATTTAACCATTGATTCTCTACTAATCGTGTGTAGCTATTTCATCAATGAGCTTGTTGAGTAATTTGCATAACTTAGGCAGCAATCACAATTGCCGTTACTACAACGAATCCTAGTAAGCAGATGTGCGCGGTTTGCTGTCAGATAAATCAAGGATTCTGATAGTCATCTTCAATGTTATTGCGCTTGACGAGTGATATGTTTTCCCGACGGTATTAAGTATAGTCGCATCTTTAATCTCATATTTAAGGTTGATTTTCGATAAATAGTTGTATGGAGTAACTCTTTCCGTTATGACTTAATTCTCCGATGGATCCGACATTTTAGCTCGGGTTGAGCTGGAAAACGGTAGTCTCGAAGTAAGAAATCGGTAAAACATCGATTGGACTGGGATAAATCGAACCATGTCCAAATAATTAGTTTGAATGTAACTTGATGAAATACCGAGCTTTATTGTGCCATGGCTAACGTCAGCTCTTTCTGGATGAACAAGGGTTTCGGAATTTGGTAACCGTATTCCTAGGGGGAAATTGTCGATCCCCAGATATTAAATGCAATTGATAGCATTTTACGAAGTAGCCCATGGACTAAATTGTTCGCTACATCTTGCATTCTGCCGATATGCAAATTTAAAATGGCAAGGTGAAGCGGTTGAATCTGACCTTGTTGCCGTTCGGGTTGTCTCCACCTATATGCAGGGGCATGGTTTCGCCAAAAAGCTTATGCGAATAAGAATCGTCCGGCTGGCTGACCACCTCCATTTTCGTATCAGCGAAGTGATTGTATCCAATTGAACATTCTGTCGTGACCGGGTATCGACCCACATTTCGATATAATTGTACACTCTCGATTGAGCTTGATCGGAATAGTAAAATTAAGAGCTATATTCAACAACAACCCGGATATACTCAGCTAAGAAAATCTGACAGGAAAGGCCGATGGTTGTAACTTCGACATGGAACCAAAAATATTATCTACCGTCTGCACAAGATCTTGATTAGCTTGACAAGGCCTTCTATTTTTGAAAATTCTACTCTTACTGCTTGGAGCGAAGATGTACCTCCATTGGGGCTTTCTCATTTATTGCAGAATGGGACGATATATTGACCCAACTAATAGAGCTTTGGTGTGGGATTCAGTTTCTAGAATTCTTAGACGGAGTAATTACTAGCAATCGTAATCGCTTACCCCTGGGATATACGCAGGAGACGGATCCAGGAATGTAAATTGAAGCTTCCAGGAACTCCCGAATGTCAGCCGAAGATTTACGCAAGGCAGCTGCAGGGCTAAGGAAGTGCCTCCATGACTGTTGCATGATATCGATGCACTTGTTTACTGGGGTCTATACCCGAAATTCCCGGATGGTAAGCGTCCGGAATAGTGGAAGATGATCATGGACCAGCACCCGAGCTGGGTACGGAATCGATTTCTGGCAAAGTGTTGCAGCTGAGACTCTGTCCCACGAGCGTTATCGCTGCGCCCATAAATGTGCATTATGATATCTGATAATATGCATTCCAGAGAGCTGGAGTTAGCAACAGGGGAAATTAATATTTAAAGGACCCCTCCACGCCTCCAGCAGTATCTTTATTTTTCATCAGTATCAACGACGAGCATTTCAATCAAGATATCACCTCCTCGCTTTGTTGCATTTTGAACCTGCAACGCACTTCTTCACCCTCGATCTTCTCGATCTACGCACTCCGTAACCTCAGGTTATTGGATAATAATTCTTCGCTATTCAAAGACTTGTAGGTTCTTGATTTATTTTCGCTTCTCTGGATTTTCGAAGCTTTAGCTGTCAAAATTGAGATATTATGGTCAACTGGCACCGGAACACTAACGTTGCGACAACGAATAATAGCTAAACTCTCGAACTCTAAAATCGAATCAAGATGCGGATCTTCTATCCAGTCGTCGCTGTCCTTTCCTTGGTCGGGTGAGTGAACCTTATTTTACTCCGTACACCTCATAACTACCCCAAATCCGGTTCACAACGAGCGCCCTTAAACCAGTGTTATTAAAATTAAATACCTCCGCTCGCCTCCTTCCGATAATCATTTACTACTAGATCGGTTGAAAGTCTCAAGGAAACTAACATGCGCTACTCTGACTTGATTAGTTCTACCCTTGCCCTTCCCGCTGCTACCACAACCACAACCGCCGCGGCAGCACCATCGCAGTGTACCACTACTCTCAAGATATTCCCGACAATGAACCTCAAACCAACCTCAACAGTATATGAGAAAACTATTACGGTCAACAAGCTCGTCCAGTGCAGTGGCTGCTCACTTGCAGTTTCTACCCAATTTCTGGGTGTTGGCCCGGTTGTGTTCCATACGACTACCACCACGGTCCCGGTATCAGTTGCCACTGCCTATAAATGTGTTCCAACTTTCGCACACCGAGCTCATGTCTACTAAGGAGCTTACTACTAAGGAGCTTATCATTGGGTCTATCCGACCTCGTTGATGTACTTGTACAATATGCACAGCGAACGGGAGATATAGAGCGTAACAAGACTAGCTGGGGAGGTCTCAAGTAGATGTACAGGGTGATCATACCGAATGTAAAAAGTCTTTAATCTTCGTCTCTATCCTATTAGTTCTTTCTTTTTTTCCTTATTTGGCTGGCGGGCCAACCTTGGGTAATCAGGTCTTCATGGTCGTTTAATCGGAAATTTCATTTTTCGCATATAGGGTCTTGTATGTTTAAAAAAGAATTAGAATCTTTCTATTAATCTCGTATGCTTCCCACGTTCTTTCTATTTACTGCCGTGAAACATCGAATACCTTTGCTCCATATTTTTTGCGGCTCCTCATAGTTGTAAATCAACTGGCGGCATACGAAAGAGTCTATCTAGGGTAAAATGTTCGAGAGGTGCGATCTCGTAACCAGCCCGTGGGAGTGCACCGTGAATGATGACTTAGCCTGATTGGCTTGATGGCTCTATGCGAGAGACGTATGTTCGAATCATACCTTAATGACTTGCTCTTTTTTACTCTGGGGATCTCTATCCTGAAGGTTAGCTGCGCGAACTGGACTGCCCTCTCCCTCAAAACTGGCGTTTAGCGTAGAGGCGACCTCCTTATCTCATAAATATACTCCTCAAAGCATTCATTATTATCACTTTTAAAAATTTTAGCTCCCCTAGAACCTATTTATCTAGACAATGTGCACTTAGCGAGCGAGGATATCACAAACCAATTTTAAATGTAACTGGAAACTGTTTCCGAGCTTTAACCGCAAATTCACCATTTTGAAATCTTTTTTTAATACCCATTGATAATTACAGCGCACATTTTAAACCAATATTACAAAGAAAACATATAAGTATCAATAGAAAAGGTTTAAAAATAGTGTTGAAAGTAATTTAGAATGCAAGTGTATCTATCTAACCAATGCATATTACAAACTTGTTATAATTATACTATAACCTAACTATCGTTCGAAACAGGTGGTCTTCCTATTTTGAGTTGAGCATCCTATCATTCTACCATCCACGAAATCCTCAGAATGAGTTCCTCGAAATCCAAATCCGGATATGAGACATTTCTCGAACTGCAAGCCGTACGGGACATCATACACCTATTCAAAGACAAAAATCTCAGAGTCGTATTCTACGTGTACGCAGTGTTCATCATTCTCAATTCGGGTCTCGCAATTTACTTTCGACCCCGACCTATTTGCCAATCCATATTTCTCCATCCTAGAAATCATGTGAAATGTATCATACACGAACAGACCCACATCATAGGTCGCATCGCTTACGCCTATAACTTCATGAGCACCGTACTCGTCGTTTTAGCAACCTTCCTATACTATCTTAGCGAAAAATGTGATACATGGTGGAAAAAAGAACACGGATCCGCTTCAGATCCTAAGAAAGGGTGCTCAGCTATGTTCAAGGTGGCACTATGTCAGATTGTCGTACTCGTCGAGATTTTCGGGTTGTGGATCTTCGGATTCAACTGGATTACTGTCGTCGTCGGAATCATATTCCACTGGAACTTTTGGCAGTCCGAGTGGGTGTTGGAAGCGTCTTGGAAAATGTATGTACACTTCAAGCGTGTTAGGGCTTGGCATCAGTTTCTAACTTATGGTTCTTTGGATAGTTTCTCGCAAGTGCTTGTTGCGATAAATTTTCCTTGGAAAGCGGTATAAAGGTAGGATGGGAAGTGATGAAGTTTATAGTATCAGACCAGTTTTATGAGTTCGATACATTGAAAATGCTCAACTAGGATTAAATTGATTGATAAACGTTTGGGTTGCCAAGTGTCACACTAAGTATTACAGAGATATTCTAGAAGTGTCGACCTTAGTAGGAGAATGAACTTTTCACAAAGCTATATTTGGAGAATATGCTTCGATTTTGTAGATCCGCAATCATCTCTTCGTCAGTTAACGAAGTTGAATATCACTCGGAGTATCGAATATTTCATCCAAGATAGTTTTCTACTATTAGCTGAGAAATTTTCAAAGTAATGATTTCAGGGGCATCAATATCAAACTCGAAACGTCTTACACCCTCACTTGCTATCAATCCATAGTGGAGAAGATCCAATATGTATCTCTAGTATCTGCGGCCGCATTTATCGCATTGATACCACTTGCTTCTATGCTCTGTTCTCTCTCAGACCTCCATAGGCCAAGGGCCCACCATGCTGCCTTGATCTATATTGTTTGTTGGACTAAACTTCCTACGGAATAAATGTTGTGTGTACTTGATGCTAGTATATATCTGGCACTTATAGGTTAACATCAAACTGATGGTCTCATATAGCTAGTTTCTCTGCTTGGCTGGCGGCTCTGGATCCAACTGGAGATAACAATACACATGGATCGTGTATCCTCAATAGGACGGGCTTTCGGTGTGCTCTTTGGTCGAGACCCTATTTTCATCGGATATTGGCCGGAGAATTCTTTCTCGCGAAAATCCCGGTGGTATTAGATATTTTTGATATCATTTTTTTTTTTTCGAAATGCAGCCTCGCATGCATATGCTTGAGGATTGTCCTTAGCAAAAGTCGAGTGAGGCTCTCTCAAAAGTGTTGGGACCGTAATAAATCTTTGGCTTGTTGAATCCTGGTAAAGTTACACGGCAGGCACCCCGCTTCTTTTCGAATCCTCAGGATAGTCGAGCCGAATGCGCAATTTTATTAGTCGATACATTCGGAAATGCACTTGCCTGATCATGCAAGCCTGAACCGCAGCAAGGGTTTTCTTTCGATTTATCACCCAGGCTCATATATTCCGTCCAAGATCAATCGATATCAAGCTCCTTGAGTGCCCCACCTTCCACTACTTCTTATCCGATTATATATATGTCCTAGCACCTTACTTAAAATATACCCATGTCTGAACGATATACTATAGATTTTGTTTCGAATGTGATAATTTTTCCAATTTTTTAAGTCAAATATCCGATATACTGGAACCAGTGAATTGATATTCTCGGTGTTTTAGTGAATCTTAGTTAACTAATGGAGAATAATTCCTTCACGAAATTGTCGTCGTAGAAATTAGAGCCATGGCAATGCAATGGACTCTAGGGGCGTTTGCTCCAGGTGTCCATAACGGCGATGCAAAGACCTTCTTGAGCTCTCTGCCGACATATCAGCAATCCGACCCATAGGGAGTCAACAAAAAGATAGCTATCGGCTTGCCAATAATGTGATTTTACATGGCAGGAGTACGGTATGTATGTCTGAGAAATGCATATGATATGGAAAGTCGAAGAACAGTTTTGCCGCTCCAAGTCACCATGTCTAGATTCCTTTCACCATTATAATGATCATATGACTTACAACCAGAGATGATTACTGTAAGGTGATGGGTGTTTTTACATCTCCTGTACTGGTTCCGTAGAGTCTCATACTTCTTATACTAAATACTCTTTTTCCTGCGCGGTTCAAGTCGTAAAACCCTGTTTGTTTCTTCGGATGGTTCTGGTAGATACCGTTTCTCGGGACGGTTATAAGAGGACAGCATTTAAGAACCGTGAATCTCTCAGGAGAATAATGTTTAGACAGATTTAAACGACTCAAAGACTCATCTAAGCTTCAGAGTATACATTTCGGATACCTTTAAGTTCGTTTTGTACCAAATCACAGCAACTTTTAAGCTCACTAAATATTCTCTACATCATTGCGATCATCAACCTCAGCATCACTATCCTCACTATGGCTACTCAAGAGTCCCCCAGCTCTGATGACTTCGAAGTCGCCATAATATGTGCGCTGCCGCTTGAGTATAATGCAGTCTGCCTCTTGTTCGACGAAGAGTGGGATCAAGATGCAAGTAGTGATCTTCGATATAAGGAAGGTCGTATTGGCAGGCACAATGTGGTGTTGGCTATGCTCTCTGGCACGGGGAAAGCTAGCGCCGCAAGCACGGCAACTAAGATTCAGACGGATTATGCGAATATACGACTTGCGTTCCTTGCCGGAATTTGCGGTGGCGTCCCTAGACCCGGCGAACAAGAAATCATTTTGGGCGATGTGGTTATCAGCAATGGTATCATACAGTACGACTTCGGCAAGCAGTATCCGGGCCATTACTCAACAAAGGAGAACTTGGAAAAATATATCTCCAGGCCAGAGAAATCTATCCGTAACCAGTTGTGTATGCTGGAGACCGACAATTACCGAGAATCTATCGAGAAAAGGACCACGAGTCATCTCAAAGCCCTCCAGATCAAAGCAACGGGAAAGAAACGTGGTGGTGACAAATATCAGTATCCTGGCGCGGCTCAAGACAGACTTTTTGAAGCGCACTATCGCCACAAGCATCGCATACTACAGAACTCAGATTGCAAGGTCTGCGATGACGGGATGGACTCCGTGTGCGACGATGCTTTGTCGTCCCCATGCGACAAGCTGAAATGTGACGAGGAACACCTTGTGACAAGGGAAAGACTCAAGAGGATAAAATCCTCAAAGGGCCAAATTTCACATGAGCCATCTATTCACATCGGGCTTGTCGGGTCAGGCGACACTGTTATCAAGTCCGGTGAACATCGTGATGCCCATGCGAAGCTGGGGAAGATTATTGCCTTTGAGATGGAAGGTGCAGGCATTGCTGAAGTCATGCATTGCATCGTAGTCAAGGGTATATGTGACTATGCAGACTCACAGAAGAACAAGAAGTGGCAGGATTTTGCGGCGGCAACTGCAGCTGCTGCATTGAAGGCTATGTTGGAATCATTCTTGCTATTAAGCAGAGGAAAGATGGAATTCAATCACCTCCCCCAACGCCAAAAGCCAAAAAAGTCCTAGAGCCCGTGACTATAACTACGAAAATAACTGCGAAATCAATTTATGATCAAGAAAAGAGCAAGAGAATGCGCGACGTACGGCGAGAGCTTCCAGGCCTAGTCCAGAATATCTCCAAAGATCTATCAAGGAAATCGCAATGGGCTCCATATCTAAGTGTAGCTCCATCAGCCGTTTGTGTCATGGCGGCTTGCCTTGTTGCTGGATCCGCACCAGATACTAGTAGTATCGAAATTGAGGTTCAACCAACCGACATTAAAGGGATTTCTATCACACCGTGAGCCCGCACATTGCCCTCCTAATGAAAGCGTCTAGGCTAACTTATATCAATAGGGATAAATACCTCGGTGCAAATTTGCAATTATGCAGTGACCTTGGGAAGAAGGCATTCGATCAAGCCGAAGATGGGATGAACAAGCTTCAAGACCATGCCGAGTTTGTGACGGGTAAAACAGGCCCGGTAAGTTGGAATATCCTCTAACCGTTCCATTCCATGCTCTAGTACGCCGAATTGCGTTCTGAATATTCATAAATAAAAATTCGGTTGAGTAGTTAGCATCAATTGTTTTAGTTCTCAACGACTCACAGCCGGAATTTTCCAGTCTCGAAACTTGGATGAAGGATCTAACTGATGCAGCAATCACCTGTCAAAACGAGGCCAGCCTTATGAAAGTCAACTTTGAGGCGCTCCTGGATTTCTTAACCAAGCTCCACAGAGCGACAATTGCAGCACTGAGTTCGTATAATACTCCCAATCTTGTGAACCATACAGTCAGCGGTGCTTATAGTTTATCTTAAAGATAAGAATGATAAACAGATCATCGAAGAAGAAAAGGCCGCCAAAGATAACTACAAGCTAGTCCTTGAACAAGCTGAAGCCGAGAAATCCGGACTGGAGAAAGAAGTCGAAGATGCCAAAAATAATCTCAAATCGGCCCAAGAAAAGATGAAACATGTCATTAAGGTGAACCCGGGAGAGAAAAGCCAGGCAGAAATCGATAAAATTGACGCTGAGCTGAAGAGAATAGAGCAATGCGGCATTTTGACCTACAGCGCGAATGTGCAAAATAGTGTACGTCCACAACTAACATAACTCTTCTATAGAATCGAAATCATGGCTTTCTTACTTCAGGAGCTCAAAACATGAACTCGCCAAAGAAGAAAAGAAGAAAAAGATCTGATGACCAAGCGTGACAACCTGTGTAAAGAGCGAAAAACTTATATGAATGACGACCAAACACGCGCCATAAATGACTTCGAGGCCTGTTAGAATAGAGTTGCTGAGGTGGAACACAAACTCCGTGTGGCCCAGGACAATTATATGGCTCTTTTGAAGCAACAAATTGCATTCGGAGAAAGCTTTTGCTAATGCGTGCGAGGATCTGAGTAGGCTGTCTGATAAAAATCTCGACTTGGTGAGAAATATAAGTTCATTTTTAGTTTGAACGTTGGGCTGACAAAATCATGTACAGAAAACGATTAACGGAATTTTACGGCGCTCGATTAAATCATTGCGAGAGCTCAACAAATACATGAGTAATATGGCGAAGTTTTTCATTGAGGTTTCACAGTATGTTGATAATACTATGAAACTTCGCCTGGATCAATTCAAGAAGCAGACAGACGATGTTGAAAAGCAAGGCGAATCGCGAACGCAAGAGGAGAATGATCGACATAAGACGGTGAGAACATATTTGCAGCGTATCTTACCCAAGTATTGACTAATATCTTGTCATAGGCCGCCATCATGACAGCGCTGGACCTACACGGCCGTTTTACCGTCAATCAAAATACCGCAGGTGCTTATATCGAGGTGTCAAAAAAGTATATCGCACCTGGGATCGGTAGGATGAATGACCTCACATACCTGGAGGGCGAGGAATACGAGGAGGAAATGGCTAGTTTCAAGCAATGGGGCAAAACAGCGGTAACTGAGATTGAGAAACTAGCATTAAAGGTACTTTCTAGAATAGACCGGTCCCAATAATCGTTTTACATGAGCTAACAAGATTCGATTCGCTTGAAAGACAAATGCAAAGACAGAGGAGGCAGTATTTAATAATATAGCTCTATTAGCTAGAAAGCAAATTGGAGTCGTGGATGTTAGTGATATTGAGGACTAGACTTGGAGGGTGCAGGAGGGTTTGTTGGAGATTTGAAAGGCGGCAGGTCTCTCAAATTCCATTAATACTCATTCTGAGGATTTACAAATTTCGCGTTTGCAGTAGAGGAAGCTAAGTTTCTCTCATTTGCATTCTTTGTTGCCATGCTCCTACATGCACTAGTATTATAAATTGAAAACATCGTATTGTAGGGGTTTTTGTACATTACAGGTACGGGTTTTCAAAACTATATAAGTATCTGTTATCTCAACTTTCTATTCTTTCGCCTTAGTTAATAAAATAAACCAGTGCCCCTTTTTTCGTTTTTCGTTTTTTTGCATGCAAGTAGCCTCCTGTGATCTATGGAGCAATCAGCAGATCCGAAGCCCGAAGTTTGTTTGCCTCGAAAACTTGTTTCTGCAACTCTGAGCTGCCGCCTTAACCTGAGCCGAGGGTGAGCATTCCTGAGCATGCCTGAGCACGTCCTGAGCACGTCCTGAGCACATCCTGAGCTCGGCCTGAGCAACCTGAGCAACCTGAGCACCACGGCAGAGTAGCACTGGGAGAGCAAGGCAGAATCACACCAGCGGCACAGTTCACTGACAGCAAACGCCGGTCACCAATGTTCCCCTGAGCATCCTGCTAGCCTAGTTGATCCCTCTGAGCCGGCCAGTCAGTCCGTAAAAGGCAGGCTTAAGGCAGATTGAGGCACTGGATTATGCCGGCGCTCAGCTCGACTCTCCTAAGCATGACGATAATCTGCCCAAACGGGAAGGTATCCCGGAGGAGGGGCTGTAGTAGTGCTCAGCTCGTGCCCTAGTGAAAGGGGATGGTTGGTCCGCAGGAACAGGATCTGCCTGTGAAGGAGTGTATAGAAGCGCTGAGCTCTTCCAACTAGCTTGATCTGCGCAGACGTGGCAGAGGAAAGAGTGGGTATGTAAGAGCTCAGTTCGGGGCTTCCTCGGATCATGCCATGCACCAGGAAGTGCATGACGATGTGAGGAGGTGACATAGAATAGAGAGAGGTGTGTCGGTGCCTATCACGAGTCACGACACTCTTAGCTCATATTGTGCTACAACGTTGTTGAAGCCAACAATTCATGGTTGAGGTCAGTGATCAGGCACACTTTGAGCGTTTTCAAGGGCGGTGGGTTTTCAGGCGTTGCTTGAGGCCACCAACAAGTTATGTGTAGAGGCTCAGATCTGGACTGGCTGGTACAAAGGAGTTTGATGAATGGGTTCGTAGCACAACTTCAGAACTCAAATACAGCAGTAGATACAGACGAGAAGCGGCTTCAAATAGAGGGTAGCATGAGATTAGAGGAAGGTACATTAGGCAGAACATCACAAAAGAAACTCAGAAGCAGATTTGAAGACTTGTGATCACCAAGGCCAATAGACGTTTCTTGCACTGCAAGTATTGCGACACCAACTGGTGGATTATTCAATAACTCGCATGGTCATTTGCTTCGATAGTTTCATTGTATCATACAGCTTTCCAAAACACTCTGCAGCAAACAATACACCTTAAATACTGACTTGTAGCGGGTGAGACTATTCGCTAATTTAATTCAGGCCGACCCCTTTTTTTTGGCTTTTTAAATGCTTTTCCCTCAATCCTCTGGGACACGGAAGTCTCCGGGGTAACTTCTTCAATACGACTTGATTGACTATCAGCTTCCTCCAGCAGAGATGAGGCATCCTGATTTGAAGGCTCTAAGAGATTGTGGCTTTCCAATACCTGTGAAAGTCCGGATTCTCCTGGCTCAGATTGCTGCGAGACCTCAAAATTGGGCAACGTATCGATAACTGAACAGATTCTTTTCAGGTGAGTCGGCATCCATATGTCGTAAACATTCTTAGTGAATTTGTATGCCGTCCATTTCTCTTTACCATCTAATGCCGTGAAGCTGAACTCATGGATTGGGTGGCGATAGAAGGTAGTCTTTTTTCCGTCGATTATAGGGTAATGGCCGTAGATTCTCACTGTCCGGTGATCGTGCGAGATTGAAAAGGCGAGTATCTCCCGGTGAAGCTCATTTTCACGCTTCACAAGTCTAAAGAGTTCAACAACACCCCTCACCGCCAGGGTCATACTGTGAGCATTCTGTCGGTCTGCAACATCAAGTGCCGCGGCACCGCACTTAACCTCACAGGTCAGGAACGGGAAGTACATCTGCCAGGTGGTCATGAAATAAGACGTAAAAGTATCTGGAAGCTCGCCGACGAAAGGCTGAAGCTTTTCCAGCTGATCGTCCGTGAATGCAGATCGTCCGAAACCCACAGAATAATCAGGCTGTGGGCGAGGACCATAGAAAGGTTCGGCGCTATTCCAGCCTTCATTGACACTTTCAATTAAAGGATCGAGATGTGTGGCACCATATGTGGCCAGGGTTTCCGCGGAAGGGACGATCAATCGAGTGATATCTTGAACTACCCTTGCCTCGTTCCTGTCTTGTATCTTTCGGCAAGCTTTCTCGAATACATCATCGCGAAATAAGGAGCCTTGAGGAACCGTCTGCTCTTTCTCCAGTAAAATTCGGCAGAGGCTCTTGCTTGTATTCGTGATGCCCAAGTCGGACTTGTCCATAAAGCTACCCTTGGTTGCAAGGACGGTTGCGTAGCTCGGACGCGTATAAGGGGCACTTTTTGCTTCCCTCGGCTTTTGATCGCTAGGCGTTGTGGAGCTAGGTGCGACAGAGCCAGCTTCCGATTGTTTACCACGAAGAGAAGACAATGACTTCCTCCTTGCAAGTAGGTGATTCAACCCCATCTCTGTTACCCAGGGTATCCCGTTGTATATTTCGAGATCTCTCCTAGTCTGATCGTCTTGGTTGAAATATTCCTTAGGCCAGCGTCCCTCTTCGCTCCAGTAACCAATTGAATTGGTCTTGTTATCGTTGATGTCGCTCGTTGCCCCTCGGTCAGATGTATCCTTAACAGCAGGAGACGTCCGTTGTTGTTTTCGAAGGGGCTCGGACGGAGCAGGACTAGATGGACCTTCAGGTTCTTGCAATCGTTTTCGTTTTCGTTTTCGTCCCCTAGCCTGTGGAAACTCGACTTAAGTTAGCTTTGTAGCGTACCAGAAGGAGAGAGTCATGCCTCTTTGCCGGGAGTATTGCTGGTTGGGGAGGGAAGTGGGTGCTTGGATTCGGTGCTCGTGTTCTTGGATACAGCTGGTCGTAGGCGTGCGCTTCTACGAGGAGGAGGTTGTGGTCGCTCTTTCTTGATACCTTGTGGCCGCGTTCCTATTAACGATCAGTCAAAATACGCAACGGTATGAATGGCTTGCTCACTTTCGTTATTTAGCACGAAGTCTTGCCGCCCAACATTTGGGGTGTTTCGTTTTGCTGGACGCGGGGCCATATTGACTGGAAAGAGGAGGGGTAAGAAGTGGGTTTATATTGCCGCTGGGTTGATGGGCGGAGGTAGATGGAAGAGTCAGAGGATGCAGGCAGGACGAGGGTGGTGGTCGATGAATGCGCTAGAGTTTTGGGATGCAGCGGCAACGATTACTATTTTTGTCTGAGACGTCATTTGACGCCATGCCGAATAAAGATTAGTTGGTTTGCTAGCCGATAACTGCCGCCTGGCGCCGACCACCCCGGAGCTCGATTCCGCCGACAAACAATCTGGAATAAGTAATGAAGCCTGAGGCTGCAAGCCATCAAGCCACCCGTGGCTGATGGGAACCCACACATTGCGCACGCAACTGCTTCACTGCTTCATTGGTCTGTTAATATAAACATGTTGATGAACTTGGAACTTCACTTTCTATTTCAAAAGAGGCTGCTTCTGGTCCCTTACAGTCCATTGGAGGCCGAGTTACAGAAGCAGCACTGCAGGTGTGTTACAGGGTCCCGATGAGTAATAGTTGGAATCATTCTCTCGTAGATATCGACCTTCTGGCGTTGCTTGCGGAGTGTTGCCATTTCATACTTCGAGTGAATTACTGGCATGATGTCACAATGGCTGGAATGATCGTTGGCGCAGTCCGATTTGCGGCCTGATATGCAAGGCGCGGCGAATGTGGATCCCCACCGGATCAGCAGCACGTGACCTACCGTAAATTTATTCGACAAACTCGTCACAGGATGCAACTGCATGAATAACGTCAAAGTTTGGAGCACTTATCTCAAAAAATCAGAACATCACTATATACTATTTCAATTTTGGCCCTTGCAATATGGAGTGTAATTTGGCAGTACGCTGAATTGGTGCTCCCTGGAACAATCTGGTTTGCGGTCTGCAATCCATCCACCTATCCGATTTGCTTCCGCTGACGACTGCGAGCTGGAATTTACGATCATTTTTGCAAGACTTCGGCGACGGTTGAGGTTCGCGGGATACAGACGTCTGAAATTCACGTGCAAGGGTAATTCGGTGTCGAGGATGGAGACAAGCTCATGAGTGAGACAAGCTCATAGGTGAGCCTAGATGACCGGGTGAGCAAGACACCACCGCTGGTACATTTCCTATCCTGTCCATCAATACCAAAATCGCAACAAAGCCGTGATCGCCATGACTACATGGATAACATAGCTATGCGCGATGGGAATTTATGTTACAGATCTTAAGCCGTGAGGCTGCTCGCCATCTTAATCGACAAGTCTCAATGATAAAGAGGAGCGCCAGAGAGAACTGACCATAGGGAGTTGGTCGTGACAAAGGACGAACGGTCCGACGGTTGCCGCGATTATTTTTCCCCTTGTATGAAGCTGCTCTTTTTGATCCCATTCTCTTCGTTCTTCAGAGTCATGACTTTGCATCTGATTATCTGTTTTGTATATTAAGCAATACAGAAAATAGTTACATACCAACAAGCTTCATCATTTATAATCTCACATCTCTGCCAGACCCCTGTTGAAGGGTGAGGGTGAGAAGAGCTCCACTATCATTCACCTATGTAATCCAACGGAGTTAGAATTGTCCAAAAACGTGGCGTCAGACAAGAGGTATCTTGCTCACAGATGAGCACGGCTCACCCATGAGACCGTCTGCTCCATGGAAACTGTCTTACATTGCGAATGGCAATGGATATATGAAATGTTAGCCTTCAGCAGTCCTTGGAGGATCTAGCAAATCTTCCGGCAGCCCCTTACATTGAAGAACCCATTTTATATTCAAACGATGCTCATTATCTATCCCATTTCTTTTATTACGCTATGGTGAGTTAATGAGATTTATCATAGAAGCCTACTCAATAATATCTTAGGCTTTACCGCTATGTTCGTCTTATTGTCAACTGCGCGTCCTCTTGGACTTTCAGATCTATCCCACCACTTGATAATCCCACATATGCTCCAGACGATGTCACTTACGTTATTCCAACGATCTGTCGCGAAGATCAACATGATGACTTTAGACTATGCCTACGAAGTTGCCTCGCAACAAAGCCTTATGAGATTCTCGTATCAACTATTGAAAGCGACTTGTTACGAATCACCAAGCTGGCACATAGCATCGATCCAAGAATCCAAGTCATAGCTGCCAGTTTTGCCAACAAACGTCAGCAGATATATGAGGTCATTCCAAGAATCACGACCTCGATCACAATTCTAGCCGATGATGATATCGAATTGCCTTCAAAGTCGCGACCTTATATACTTGCACCATTCGAAGATAGCAATATTGGTGCAGTTGGCACTTGTCAAAGGGTAAGGCGAAGACCTGGATTAGGAATAATAGACCAGATGTGGCAATATTCGGGAGCATGCTATATTGAGCGACGAAATTTTGAGATATCAGCGACTTCACATATAGACGGCAGAATATCATGTTTGTCTGGCCGCACAGCAGCAGTTCGAACAGAGATTCTTCAATCCGAAGACTTTATAACAGGATATATCACCGAGACATGGCTAGGAAGGCCTCTTAACTCCGATGATGATAATTTCGTCACACGATTTCTCGTCGCCAAGGGTTGGGGCATCCGGATCCAGATGTCTAAAGAGGCAGAGGTTCTGACTACGCTGGATTTTGGTTGGGGATTCTTGAAGCAATGTCTTCGTTGGGCCCGAAGTAACTGGCGAAGCAACATCAAGAGTGTCGTCTTCGAGTGGCGTGTTTGGATGTATGTATCCCATCCTTGTCTCGCATTGTTTACTAATATGTGATAAACAGTCGACACCTTGGAGTTTATACGCATTGCTCCTTGCAACACTATCTCATTCATTAATAACTGGCCCGTTACTTGGCTTCCTCCTCCACCGTAGCACTGTTACGTGGGATCCATCACATCGTATCTTAATCTTTTGCATCTTCGCTCTCTGGCTATTGTCTACGAAGGTGGTGAAGCTCTTACCACATTTCGCACTATACCCTGAGGATATCTGTTTCCTTCCCGTAACAATCCTTTTCGGATACTGCCATGGCCTCGTCAAACTCTACGCCTTCTTCACGCTCCATGTGGTGAGTCTCGCGATGTTATTCTCAAAGCTATACTGATAGTCCAGACGTCTTGGGGCAGCCGTAATGAACATAAAAAGGAGGACTAGTTGATGCAGCACTGAAGGGGACATCTCATCTGATCGTCATGATTGCCTGGCCTGGGTGGAGGCTCTGATGGCGGCGAGGTCTTGATCAAAAGCCTAAAATCTCTCTCTCCGCAAATCGGGAGCAAACAGTTGTCATGCTATTTGGATCCTATAAACAAATAGCGATTAATATAAATACTATCTCAATACCGCTAAATCAGAACCGCACCAATGCAAGAATCGTACATCCGCATTCGTGTACCCAGATCCCACCCAACTCCTCCACAACCAGTAACCCCTTGTGTATCCGATATCATCCCTTCGCTCTCGTGAGTATCGTTACGACAGTGCATTCTTGACTTGGAATGGATGGAGAAACGACGATGGATAGGCAGTATGGAGGGCAGAAGATTCTGGTTCCAGCGTCAGCAAAGATAATTAGGCTCACTTGACAATTTGAGCAGACGAACATTGAGGCCCTCTTCACAAGGACCTTCTCACCACTAGGTGGAGTCACATAGATATCATTCAACACATAATGTGCGACAAGTCTCTGCTGTCCTTGCGGATCCCATTCAATAGATCTGGTTTCGCTGAATTTATATATCTACAAACCCGAAAGTATGTCGTATCGGCCAGAGTATTACTGCCCCAGCATACGCCGAAAGTTCTGCGCAAGATGTTAGCTTCGCAGATAGCCAAATGGATATGGGTGTTTACATACTGACTTGTCGCGAACTGGGAAGGGTATGGAAGGCAGGCTTGGAAGGGTAGGACGGGTCTGGTCATCTTGAGCCGCGATGCTTTCGAGAACGCTTTCATCACCAAAGTCTCCATCGTCTTGGAGAATAATAAGAGCACTACTAACGAAGCTGACAGTCGTGATGTCGCCGGGTTCGACTATGGTGGCTTTCATGATTGTGTCAAAGGTTGGCAAGGCGGGGTTGATGGAAGGTTGTGGTCGGAGCCCGCTCAAATATATTTTTGCTTAATTTGCTAGTTACGTGGCGCATGAACAGCAGTCTGCCTAGACACACACTCTGAACAACATATGTGACAACCCAACTTTCTCTGTAAACCAGAACCCTTGCAAATGCTATAGAGAAGTGGCTAGGAGATCATATTACTCCTAGAGCTGTTTTACTAGAGGAGCCATCTTCAAAAACTGATTGTGGCCAGTCGACGTCGGGGACGGGAAAGCCCGAGAAGTATTCTGTTCTGATCTGGGCCACGCCAGACTGACCATCAGTGAAGACCGACTGTAACCATAAATCGGGATGCACAGGAATAGTCGCACACATGCCCAGGTCCTCACCAGCGAAGACAGCTCCTGCCCATCCGTCAGGATGGATAGGAACTGCTCTGAACTCGTTCGGTCGATTCTGATTGAAATCTTCAGCAGCAAAGACGGATTCTTCCCATCCATCAGGGTGAACAGGATAAACTGCGTAATTTATTTGTTGCTCAAGTTCCATCGAGTTTGTTGTTGATTCACCCTTCTGGGTTGACCGAACTCCTTCTGCAAGACGGTCAGAATTTCCATGCCGAAAGCTTGTGTTTCTAGCGGTTCATACCGCAGGGATCTGTTTCAGACTGGGACTGCAAGTGAACACGCAACCCCATTGATATACCTAGTTCGCTGCTATCAGAGCTCGCAGAGGAGTGCGTTTCGGTTCGTTGGCGTTTTCGCGGCCTGTCGTACGTCGCATTGGCTGATCCTGTTAAATGAGCATGCTTGGTGAGATAATCCAATGAAATCAACTTGGATTTGACTGATAACACACCTGAGGAATCTCCACCATCTTCTTCCCAGCCGTTATCTTCCGCCACTGGGCCTGCTTGCTCTTGCATCCCTTCCTCGCTTTGTGTCTCTTTCTTCGTGCGTAATTCTAGGGCTGCTCTAGCTTCCAATTGTTGATCTAACTGTTCGCTCGCTAAGTGACAGAGATCTCTCTTGACACGAGAGGCCTCGGAGTGTCTTCCATTTAGGCCTCGCCCTTTCTTCTTGCACTTGTCAAAGTGCTTGACCCACTGGCGAAGACGACTAAAAGTGGCACCACAGAAAGGGCATTTCGCATGGCAGGTAATATCTGAATAATTTTAGTTATACATCGATCCTAACGCTCGAAGGGAAGTCAACGACGCGATCGCTAACTCCGGGAGCACCGTGGTCGGAAATTTCATGAAAAACGCCGACTCCTCTATTGAGAAGCGTCGCAAGAACAAAGAGGAGCGAGAGAAACGCGAGGCTGAAGAAAAGGCCGCTAAGGAGAAGGCAGACGCCGCTGTTCGTGCTCAACCCCCAACCCCCAACCTTCCCAAGCTGAAGCCCCCGGAGCTGCTATGTGCTGACGGTTATCAATGACAGAAGGGCAGCGCCTCCGGCTAGACATGGGCTACTCGAGAGCCTGCGTGCAACCCTTCGGGGCTGATTTGCTGGCCTCGCGTGTGGTCTGTAGCCAGAAGGCTAGAATCTACCGTCGCGCCCACAGCTTTCCTTCCTATCAGTCGTTACTATGTTTACCGTCTCGGATTTTTCGCTTTGCAGATCGGGGGGGAGGTGCTTTGGTGACTTGCGCTCCTTGGTCCCCTTGCCTCGACCGAGTTTGATCCCTGCTGGCATTTCAGAAGGCTCTTATCGAGTGTTTCTCTCGTGGAAGCGCTACGCATCTTCTTCCAATTATAGCATAGCTATTTAGAAAATAGGTGTAGGTGTGGGTGGGAATCGATTATTTTGGTAACTTTTTGCCGAGACCTCTAGCAAAATTTGTGACCAAGTCAAATTCTAAGTCAAAAGGCGACGTTTTTCAACTTTGTCAATTCACAACGCTTTAAATTGTAAAATTATGCCTTCAATCAGATATATCACTTAAATCTAGAGCCTTTTTATATATTTTTTAATAGTTTATTTTTACATCTTTTATACGTGTAGCCCACTGAGAAAAGTTGGAGTTCGCGGCGGGATTCTGACTAATCACAACAATTCGACCTGCTTTGGGGGATGCGAGCACTACCAGAGTGGACCTGACTAAGCCAGGCGTACCAGACTAAGCCAGAGGCCCACGCCAGACTAGCCAGAGCTGGTTAGTACAGAGGACAAGAAAGGCTAGCGATCTGATTGCCAAGAGTTTCAAACTTGCAGCCAATGTCGTTTCAACCTCTTCCTTAATAGTATAACCATCCGAAATTTATCCTCCAGGAGATCCGGAGAATATTTGCGTAATTTTTCTAGACGAAGCTTAAGATACGAAACCAAGGCGATACCTAGCTCGGTAGAGGATTGTTGGGCTTTTGAGACCCCAGTTATCCTACTCCGTATACGTATATTGAGGATAATATATAAAGATGCATTTTTCTCTACCCTTCTTTCACTATCGCCCAGCGCGTCCACAGATCTTAAGCTTACACTCAATAACCTGCAGGCCAGGTTAAATTAACTTTACAATCTTTAATTTATCGACTAAATCATTCGTTTCTCTTCCCTCAATTTAATATAATCAGTCTTGAATTTGCATCCTTTTCGCATTTCAAAAATGAGATCTCTCGGTTTATTGGCAACTTTCTCTAGTATTACGGCCGTAATGGGTCACGGGTACGTCTATGAAATGATCATCGATGGCAAATCATGGGCCGGTTACAATCCGTATGTTCCTGAAAAGTACTCAAATGGCATAACGCAACCCTGGCAACGTGCACAAGTGGGAGGAGGCTTGAAAGTTGGCCAAGCTCCCCCCATTCTTTTTCGCAACGGTTACCGGGCGCTTGCTTGCCAGACTGGCGCCAAACCAGCCTCGAAGGTTGCCCCAGCTGCGGCTGGCAGTAAAGTAACATTCATTTGGAACCATTGGCCACCGACCCATAGAGGTCCGATTGTTACATGGCTTGGCGATTGCGGTGGCGACTGTACAAAGGCCGATGCTACTAAACTGTCATGGATTAAGGTTGACGAGGCTGGCGTCATCAATGGTAAATGGGCGACAGAGTTATTTATCGCGCAGGGAAACAGGTGGACCATTCAGCTCCCAAAAAATATCAAAAATGGGCAATACATTATGCGTCATGATTTGATCAATCTTGAGGACAATCCGAACCCAGACGGTGCTCAGTTCTATCCCCAATGTACAAATCTTCAAATCACTGGCGGCACCTCGCGGTCGAACCCTAGAGCACTCCCATTAAACCAGATATTGCAAAGCAGCGATCCAGCCTGGAAAGTCCCCACAAAGCCTAAATACCCAGTTCCAAAGAATTATGTCATTCCGGGTGGACGCGTCGACCCATCCCTTGGTGTTACTCTGAGCTCAAGCCCTCAGCTAAACAGTGGTAAGGGCCGCCAGCTTAAATATCCCAACGAGGAACTCGACCCATATATGCTTCACGGCGGTAAAGGAGCGCCTCGGGGAACAACTGCCGGGAACCAGCGACCACTTCAGGGAAACTCTAGATATCAGAATCGACCATAGAGGCCAAGATATAATAAGAACTAGTGTATTTTAGTCAAATATTTAGATAGTTAATAGTTACTCAAAAACTAAGCAGTGGCACCCAATTTAAACCCTAAATCTTCTGCACTCCTCACATGCCATCAGCCCACAGTGTCTACAAACTAAAATATACTTCCAATGTCTGTTATCGCAGATATCGCATTTATACCCTCTTCTTCTCCACTCTGTCCTTCTTTCAAATCTTCCTGGACGAGTGCAGTCGTGAGTTTGTCGTATCTGATTTTCGACTTGTCGGATTCTCTGAGCTCGTATTACAGGAGGCAAGGGAGCGTCGGCATCTCGATCCACACGCACGGCAGCGGCCTCGTATAATCTATTTTCTGCGAATGCTTCACAGATGCACTGCTTCCATACCACGCCGCAGACGTAACAAAACTCTGTTTTACAAGGACATCTGAATTGATCAAATTTGAGTTAGCGTGGCCATATGGCATGCAAGTTGAATTGTGTCTCTGAGAAGTATCAAGTTTGGGGTTGGGGGCTCGAAGAACAGCTGCAGTTTAGAAACTCACGTCATATGATGACAGCCGTGTCGTAATTCTATCATACGGTGGTAATTGAAGCAACTCCTCCATCCATTCTGCTGGGCGGTAAGCCTCACCGCTTCAAGTCCTTCATCTTGTTCACAAGGTCCTCCGTGTGCTTGGCTCTTGCATTCGGCGCATACTCTTGTCCCGCAGTCGCCGCAAACACCAATTTTAAACTCTTCATTAATTCTATCTGGAAAAATGAATTTGAAACACTCCTGATTAGTGCAATACAATCTATTTACTGCCGTATACTCGATGCCCTTATCGGTGTACTCTTGTTATTCCATTGGCGATAAGACTTTTAATATCACTTCAGCTGGAACTTCTTGCTTGCAACATCTGAGGGGGTACATTGATTCATCCTTCATGGCCCTTTGGAGATATGAACGGAAGCACTCTCTGCAATAGACATGCGCACAAGGGCAGGTTACAGTATCAAGCGCAGGAACCGACGCGTCACAGATACTGCAGGTGATTTTGGGCCCAGTATAGTATTGTAAACCCTTAGCTTGTGGCCTAGAAGAGGGGCCGGATTCGTCATCCTCGGATTGACATTCGACAAAGTGGCATGGAAGTATTGTTTGCTGCTCATATTCTGTGAAACCAGAGGCTGTGTCATCGAATTCAGCGATGGAGGCAGCCCGCTGGGACACATTCTCCTCCCGAAGAACTTGCTCGCGATCTCTTGCGGCGGCCACTTCAACTGCAACAAGCTCTGCAATTGCTAGGGCGTCTTGATGCACTGCATCTGCAATACTTTGCGCCATGCGTTTATCAGAATAAAAGGTAGAGAGACTTTCCAGAGTATCTTTAAAATCGGTAAGAGCGAGGTGTCTGTCTGTCTGAGTTCCTTCACGCTCCTTTCCTTTTCGCGTGTCCATCTCAATTCCAAGTTCTTCCAATTGTAGGATGAGCGCTACGAGATCGTCATCATTGTAAGGACTGTCATCAGAGATAGCGTTTGGTTGGGTTGAACATCCAGAAATTTCAACGTGATACATTTCGTGTGTATTTTATAACTACTCCTCAAGAAGTTAGGCGGTTCTTTGTCAAGTAGTTTAGGATTGGAAATTCTAATTCTAAAGTTTTGTAAAGGTTTCATGCTGAGTGATCGATAATAGTGCAAATGAAGGGAAAGAAATATTACTTACTATATCTTCAATAGGCTAGGATCTTGGTTTATGCTTCGAAAATTTTTTACGTAGAGAACTATTTGAGAAGCGGTGGTAGCTGGAGTATCTCTACAGATTTCTGCGTACAGAATCGATTCGAATTTATAGGATTTCCCACGATCCAGTCAACTACCTGAATCTGCATTCGAAAGAGAAAATGATATGAGACTGTGTGTAGCAGGGTACGGTTGCTGAGACTTGATTGAACGTGGCTTTCTACAGGGAAATGAGATTGGATTGATTGAATTGCTCAAGGAAATATATAAGTATTAGTTCGGTTTGTGAGTTCACAAGCTGTTGGTCTGGGACCTAGGTTGAGATGCTTTTGGGTATTCATAAGAGAAAAAATCATATAACCAATAGGATGGATACAATTTACTCCAGCTAGTTACCCGTACTGCAAAGCTCGGCTTTTTATGGAGACTTCTTTCCTGCCCATATGCATCACGTTAGCCTTTAGCCGTTAGCCGAAAATTCGAAATAATAAAACTGGAAATGGACATGCTATTTCAGATCTGATTTGTGTTGCCTTCTTTGGTTCTGTTCAACCCATAGAATTGCATGGACGTCACCTATGACAACACGTATGGCTCCGCCAGCGGTTTTTATTTCTTGCATGAGTTCATTGTGCGGTTGTAACCTCGTGTAACGATCGTAGCTGGCAAGCTTGAGGCGTCAAGTTAACACACAATGTCACAAACAAGATGATTGCGTGCGAGACTACAGATAGTGGTTCAATATTGTTGCATTTTTGCGCCTTGTTGAGCTTTGTTACACCTCGTTACGAAACTCTTCCAACCTCGACGGTACTTTGATGCCTTGACTAGTCTATATATGATTTCTTATACTTTCTATTGAATTGAAGAGTCGACTGATGAAGGTCTGGTTCAATTTCTCTATCGGCCAAAGAAAACAGGCCGCCTTAAATACATGAAGCTTTGGTACCTGATTTGCATGGATAATTTTTTAAGGTTATAACGGTTCTCTATCCTTTGTTGAGGAACGGACGGGATTGTGACGGTATATTTCGGTCAATTGATCGTATCGGCAGTGGCCGGGGCTAATTTGCTAACCTTCGAATGCCCAAGCGTAGCATCCCGGTGTAGAGTCCGGCATTCTGGGACAACGAGCGCACAGGACGACATCAGAAACACTGTAACCTGGTTGTGGGAGTGCTCGTCGTCCAAACTGGCAACCTGCTTGTTGGCACCGTATCATTACAGCGTCCTGCATTTGTTGCATTCTTGCGGACAATCCGCTTGTGGACCCAAAGATAGCGTCCGCGCAATAGTAGTTTAATATAGGCGCACCTTGCGTGTCAAGGGCAACGGAAGCGCTCGCGCATAAAGCAATAACACCGATTAATTTAATAAACAACATTTTTCCTAAAAAAAAGTGTTTAATTTTAGATAAGAGTATATATAAAGATTATATATTAAACATCAAATTATACTGAATGTGAAATATATTAAAAAATACGTACATATCAGATAGATAAATTATTTCTGTTGATGATAGTATCGAAGATATTGATCAATAGAGGTTTAAAAAGTGTTAAGGAAATTAAGGTGTTAAAATTATATTGGAAGAAGGGGTATATATAGAATAAGTTTACCTTTTTATAAATTATATTTTTTTATTATAATTAGTAAATTTGGGGTTATATTGTGTAAAAGGATCGAAGATCCGACTAATACACTTAGCATGCAGTAATAGTATAACAAGAAGTAAGTGTTTCCGAAACTAATGTAAGTGGCGGACTTTGCCGCCCAGGCACGTGCCAGGCAGCTGGGCCGGATTGGTGGCCAACTTGGTTAGGGGACGCCAATCTAGCAACTATACCAATCTAGCAACTATACCAATCTAGCAACTATACCAATCTAGCAACTACACCAATCTAACAACTACTTTGGGCGCTAATTTGGGCACCAGTTCGGTACCAATCCGGCCCAGCTGCCTGGCACGTGCCTGGGCGGCAAAGTCCAATCCTATATATACCCCTTCTTCCAATATAATTTTAACGTTTTAATTTTCTTAATATTTTTAAACCTCTATTGATCAATATTTCTGATATTATTATTAACGAAAATAATTTATCCATCCGATACGTATGTATTTTTTAATATATTTTACATTCATCACAATTTGATGCTTAACATATACAATCTTTATATATACTCTTATCTAAAATTAAACACTCTTTTTAGGAAAAATGTTGTTTATTAAATTAATCGGTGTTATTGCTTTATGCACGAGCGCCTCCGTTGCGGTTGACTTGGGACCTGCGCCCATTCTAACTTATATTTGCTACGGAGACCTGCAAAGCCTGCAGAACGCTGTAATAATACGGTGCCAACAAGCAGGTTGCCAGTTTGGACGACGAGTACTCCCACCAGGTACAGGTTTCAGTACTTTCGGTGTTACAACTGCCGCCCTGTGCGCTCTTTGTCCCAGAATGCCAGAGGTTACACCGGGATGCTCCGTTTTCGGATTCGAAGGTGGTAATTAGCCCCGGCCACTGCCGATACGATCAATGGACCGAAATATACCGTCACAATCCCGTCCGTTCCCCAATAATAAAACTGAAAAAGCTTAATCTCGACTCCGACCAACATCCAACTCACACCTCCGAGGATCATTGCCTAAAAGATATTCCAACGTTACCAATAATATATGCCACCATGGACTCATTCGTCTTCCACGCTACCTCGGACATGAAACAGCAAAGGATAGAGAACCGTTATAACCTTAAAAAATATCCATGCAAATCATGCCCAGTCCGTCATGTTATCTCCTTTGTCATCGTCTATTTAAATGGCATGTTTCTACCGCCTTGTATTTGGAAATTAAGCAACAATTTAAGTATCAATCCGTCTATATCCTTAGCAAAACAAATCCTCAAGAATCCAGAGAATCCCGTTGACAAACTTGTTTTGTTGCCTTGATACCTGAGCTGCTATGCACCCGATTCTTACAGACCGTTATGAGATGGTAAGAATTTCAATGCCACGAAACAGACTTTAGCTGTTCCGATGAACAAATGCAGCCGGTAAGAGGTACTGAGTTTCGCCATAATAGAAGAACGTACAGTATGTGAAACTCTGGATTTTAGTGTGTGGCTCGGACCCAAATCCTAGCTATGAAGGAAGTGATTTCCTAGACTGCGTTACAATCTCTAAAAGAAGTATGGCCAGTTGCTGAAAATCACCTTGGCATAGTTTTACTTTCCTTTTATGGAAAACAAACTTCCGCCAGACACTGCGCTTGGGTATACCCTGTATGTATGCATTTATTGCAGCGGTATTCTTTTTAGAGAATATCTTTCCCTCCACACTTCTATTCTAGCCGAAGATGTAACAGAACAGTATGGGACCACCAAATTGCCCTCCGTTAAAGGAAGCTATAGAAATAACGCAATATCATCTAGCCAAATTAGATAATAGCTTTCCATCAGGATGCTTCGCGAAGCTACACTTTGACGGACATGCTTTCCAGAATCCAAAACTGTGCATAAAATATTATTCAGGGAAAACATGCTCGTTCTGCCTAACCAATATCCTTGTCTGTAGCTGAAGCCGATCACCGGCTGGAGAATGTGTGGTGAGTAAATATATAGCAGCATGTATATAGTATCACATATAAAGATTTGAAGTTAAACTATTACCAGAACCCCTTCACATTAATATTAACAATTAAGCTTGAGTATTAACCCCAGGGTTTTCCCGCAAAAAAGGCTAATATTATGATGAGCTTCCAACAGATTTCTTCCATAAAAACCCCTATAGGCTTCTATGTCTTGTAATCTCTCCAGTCTTCATTCAGTATCTAGAATACCCGAACATAACTGCTCTAGTCTGAGATCTCGTACACTCCATCTAACCCAATAAACACAATTTCCTCGTATAGACATGCACGCTATGGGATACTTCCTCGGGTTAGGATCCTAGTACGGTTCGACATGCATCTGTATCTGGGAGAGCCGAAAACTAGAAAGCGAGAGAAACAGCAGCCGGAACAAGCTGACTGGGTGACCTTCATAAACAACGCAATAATATAAAAATGCGCTCTCCTCCGCCTGTGGAGCTCGGAACAATCTCCTAGACACACGTCAGTATAATTTTCTACATTTCAGTAATCACGCTCGTCTCCAAATAGGTACCGATTTTTTTGTTTGTCCGCTAAAACGAATAGAAATTCGATGGTGGACACTCTACGAACCTTACTAATTCTGCTCGATATTCTGGCCCAAACGGATTAGCTCAAATTACCAACAATCGCCGCAGATATACTTGGTGGTAGCGCGCTCATATATGAGCAATCTGTTCACAAAAAATGAGATTCTTCGAAGTTGCCGCCATCCTCTCTTTGGCCCTTCTTGCGGTCCCGGCATTAGCCGGTCCAGCCCCAGCAGGCGATACTAGCGTCAGCGACACGGAAGTGCAAAAACATATCGAAAATTTCGTCTCGAAGCTTCCCGATAACAAGAAGGAGGCTACTAGAGCCAAGATGAACGCAGAGCGGGAACGTATCAAATCAGGGGTAAGGTTCAAATCTACCATATCAATTTTAGAATAAAAATAAGGGGCAAAGGGGATGTGGAATTGAAAGTATAAGCTAATGAGAGAAATTAGCTCGAATACATAAAGAACACGGAGGCAAAGAAGCATCAATAGCTCCAGCTATTGCAATTCGTTAAGGCTCAGCAGAGATCTGTTCATGTTCAAGCGTCACGCGCTTAACACAAATGCTTTATGGTTACAAACACAAGCCAGAACTAGATAGCGTGAGAGAAGAATTTTAGATAGATAGATATATGATGTCTTTATTAGAATGCAGAATTGTAAGGATTATATACAATAGGCACAAGGTATCAAGGTAACACGCAAGATATAACAAGATGCAACCGAGAACTGCGTATGTGCATATTCAAATTGTTACTTAAGTTGTTGCTTGATTTTCTAAATACATGATGGCAAGGGTGCAGGTATAAACAAGCAATTTGCAGTGCATAAAGTGATATGGAAATAGCTTGTGAAATGACATGGAAATAGTTCTGTGAAATGACATGGAGATAATTCTGTGAAATGACATGCTCTTCATTTGTCTTTGTGTTGACTTTGTGGTTTTCCTTCTAACCAGAGAATAGCTTGGACTTTGCGCACGATGATCGGCATGGCCCCACCAGGTGTTTCTATTTCTTGTTTGAGTTTATTGTGCTCTTGCGAGTTTGTTACAAGAACCGTTATAACCTTAAAATACCCATACAAATCAGGTACCAAAGCTTCATGTATTTAAAACAGCCTGTTTTCTTTAGCCAATAGAGAAAATAAACCAAACCTTCATCAGTCAACTCTTCAATTCAATAGAAAGTAATTCATGAATTCAGGCAACATATATAATCAATCAACCAGCTTAGTCTCGCAGCTAGGATCTGCAAATATCAGTCTCAACAAATACAACGCGTAGTTGCAAATGTGCGTATACATGCGCATATATCTCCAAAGAAATTTAACACGGCAAGGAGAGCTCATTCGCGTGGCTTTGAACTCGCGCTTATATTATATTATTGATAACATTTATTGTGCCTGCAAGTGAGCACGGTGTGTCAGGTCGTCGCGTTGGTGCATATGTGTTGCTCCAGGCGAAAACCTGGATGTACCGGCTGCCCGCAGGAGATTCCAAGAACCATACCTATTGTTTTACGATGTTAGCTTCCATCTGAAAAGTGGGCCCGGCGGAGTGGTCGAATCGAAGCTAAGATGCATGCTGCATGTGCATGTGAGCTCGATTGCGGACTACCGGATTCTAGCTTCAAGAAAATCAGATTCCTCATTTTTTAACTAGGAAGATTTCGGTCGGTGAGAAGGATCTGATAGCCTCATCTCTCATGCACGTGGGTGCCAGGAGCAGATTTTGCAGGCGGCTCAAGAGGTGTGGCCAGCCTCGTGCAGATGCAAAGCGGGCTTTCAACTGTTTTGTACCTCCATCTTGCGGCTTAACTCGTTTCGACGCATTATATTTGTATATTACTGTTCTACATATCTTATGCACAAGACATTCTCAACTGAAACATCAGAAGGAAAGTCTCTATGTATATATTAAAGAAAAAAACAAAAATGATACGACATCCTAGCATGCACGAAATTTAAACGAACATCCAAATGGCCGCACCTTCAGTCATACTACAAGACTCTACTCTTAGACTTTAGCAACGAGTATGAGGATAGGCCCCTAAGCCCCGCGATAGCAGAAGATGCATCCCAAGGATCACAGGAAGATGTGTTCTCACCCGCCACCGCACGCTACGTTCTCCTCCAACTATGTGTTCTCACTCTGGTGTTTGATTTCACCCAGTATTTAGTTTTGCGCTCCCTTGACAGCGATTTTCGAGGATATTATCTGCACGCATTATTACTCGAACTCCAGCTCGTCAGCGGTCCGATACCTTGTCGCCTTCTAACGCGACTGCAAGGTCGTACCTGTGCAGCGCGAACTGGCTATTGTGAAAGGATATAAAGACGCTTTGAGCTAGATACTAAGTACTTTTTACTACAATTATTTTCTAATTTTGGAATAGGATTTATGATGGAGGAGTCGGCTCTATGGGAAGATAGCTAAATGGTCTGTAGTAAGGTATCTTCCTCACTATTCTCTTGGGGCTGTTGGCTGGTCGTATTGGCTGAAGACGAGTTATAATATTATTTATCCTTGGCGCAAGTGCTCGCACTAAACGATCGGCTATTTCCTATCGGTCGCCGCCATGTAAATTCAGTACTATGCCAAAGCAAGGAAATCTCGCAGGTCTGGAGTAGGTATTTGGCTGGTATACAATGTTCGCTGACTCTGGTACCCTGGTGAAACGGTAGATAGGTATCTAAATGGTCCTGATGATGTTGCCGCTCTATTGACTTCCCAACTATCGATCCCCAGAAACGCGTGTGTTAGCCATCTCGTTAGCATAAGAGGCCCATATCATCCGTTGACAGTTCGCGTAAATTTTAATTATCTCTGCTACCTCTGAAATTCTGCTTGCAAATTAATGATTCGTTCATGCTCCGTTGCACTCGAAGCTATATAGTTTCAGCTCGCATATTCGCCTTTGTTACGAACTCTACTTTATCCTAGACCGATTTGCAGAACATTCACACTCGCGTCTCGGCAACGAAGTCACAATAGTCTTGGTTGCCATTTGGTTACTCATACAAGCTCGGCTAGTTTTGCAGACACGGATCGGTCCGAGCATTCTGCCAATTAAAACCCACGGTTTGGGCCACCCGTTGGGCACCCCTGCTAGTTTGAGCCTCTGTGTAACAGCAACGCCGACCGCGGTACCAGGCTTTGATGGAAATTCCTTTGGCAATTTCGCGGCATTGGCTGACCACCAGACCGATTCATTCGGTTCTCTTGTCCAAGTTGGCGGCGTACTAGCACTGTGTAGTGCTGAAGGCTAGAGCTGAACAAAAATAAGTATTGCTTAAGTTTAGAATATGCGTGTCGTAAATTTAAAACTGAACAGCCACGGTTGGGGGGTGAATATAGACTCAATCCTGGAAAACTGCACCGATTCTTGAAAATCTACGCGCGCGAAGCAGTAATTATCGATAGTATGGACTCATGCATATTTATAATTGTCTCGAAACACTAACGTTGTGCTTGCTCCGAGATTAAGCAAAGTAAGAAATATTATATATGGCTGGTCTCGTATGTGACTATATAAAAAGTTATAGAAGCTATTTGTCTCGTACACCAACCGCTCAACGTGGAGCAAGCTAATTAAGCAGAGATTGGGAGTTAAAATAAAACTCCAAGTTTGCTAGCCTTGAGGCTACAAATTTGCAAGCTTTGTAGAACACCCATCTCGCATCGTCGGCTGTAATCATGTCGTAACCAGCTTTCACACCACCATGATGAGGTATTTATGCAAGTTTCCTCTCCTGCATATCGAGGAGATCTCTGATACATTTTGGTTGGAAAAATTACAATTGACGTGATGGGCGGAAAGGACAAGCCCCGCGCAGCCTGCATGGGATCGAGAGAGCAATCTCGGCTCGCTGACTAGGGCTAGCTGCAGATAGACTCCAAGATTATGCCACCAACGTGCAAGAATTAATGAAGTCCAGACCCCTCCTCATGCAACCCCGGCCATTTGCATATTCTTCGTATTCGCAAGTCGACTTAGAATATGACACGAATAAATACGATGGAAAAGCCTTAGATACTCCAGTTTCACTTGAAAAAATTTACTACGAACATCCTATAAGCCCTAGCTTGCCATATTTGGCCACAATACCATGAAACTCACGCTAAATTATAGCTTTGACCATCGACTCCTTCGCCTCCAATATCCAAACCTACGGCGTTGCTGTTTGGGGGAATTTTCGAATCTTAATACCCACCATTCGGCGCTTATAACTCGGGCCTTATCTCATTTTGCGAGTCCTACGGATATCGATAGAAAACCAACTCCGGCTGCTGCCATTGTACCTCAACTGACAGCGCCAGATCTTACGCACGCAAGACAGCAGCATCACGTAGGAACTATATCATAATACCTCCAGCAACATGGTATCCTCAAAGTACAATTAGGCTTTCAAGACCCCGAGAGTCGCTACCTAGAGCAATTAGTTCTCAGTCTTCATGAAAACCACGGCCATCAACTCCCAATATGCGCACATCGCGGGTGGTTCTGGGACGTCAGACCGAGCAACGGCAATACGCCTTTTCAAACTCCTGAACATCAAGCTCGATCGGAGACATGGAGGAGTTCCCATGGCATACAGATTGCAGCTACGAAGATTTCCCACCAAGATATTTTGCCCTTAATGTACTCCAGCACGGTCGATTCGACGGGGGTACACTCTCGGTGATAAATGTTCAGCGGTTAAGTGAACTGCTGTCTCCGGATACTAAAAAAGCTCTCATGGGGCAAGAGTATAGCATCAGGATCCCGCTGGAGTTCGTCAAAGAGCCTGAGAAACGAGAGATAGTAGGAAGTTTGTTGACCGCTGGACAAGACGGTAGGCTTTGCATGATGCGGTTCAGGAGGGATCTGGTGACGCCGTTGACGGAGAGTGGATCAAAGGCGTTGCAGGAACTGGATATGTGTTTGCGGGATGTTGAAGCCCAGACCCGGTCATCTTTACATCTTACTTCGAATGACCTAATCGCGGGAAGTATCATTCTAGTGGATAATCGCCGCTGGCTGCATGCGAGAAACGAGATTTGTGATCCAAAGCACCATTTGCGTCGCGTTCGGTGGGATGCTATTCCTTTTGAATGATCCTTTCGCCGATAAACAAAACGATTCACCCTTTCAACAGAGAAGTGGAGGTGCTCCCTAGAGATGTTAATATCAAGTAAAAGTGTATACCATCTGTGGACTAAACGGATATCCACGGATGGAATGATGTGTATTTAAACTATATAAGGAGAGCGATATTTCTTAGTAGGAAAGAAGAGAATATTTGATATTCTATTTTATTTAATAATGCTATCTAAAGAATTTAATTTAAATTACCTATGCCGAACAATATATATGCATAGAGCTTGTGATTTGCAAATGCGCACCTAAGGAGTCAGTAATTATTCAGAAAGTAGGAATACACTGCAGGGTCGAATGATAATTAGTTAGGTACAGGTAAGTTTTGTGACATTTTTGAATGGGATTGTTTTTTATAATAAAAGGCAGAAAGAAAAGGCCTTGCGAAGATGAATTTGAACTAGCAATGTCACAACAGTCTATAGCTTCATATTCTCGAATGCCGTAACGGTCTCTTGCAATGCCTGCAATCTTGCCTCAACGTCACGCTTCCGCTTCTCGACAGATTGCATGGCGTCAGTGACATCTTTTTCCTGAATCTTGCTCAACTCCGTCTTGACGGCGTCGATTTCAGCTTGCTCTCTTGTAGCTTCTTGGACCTTCGCCTTGAACTTCGCAGCCTCCTTTGCAGCATCTTTGATGTGATCTTTGACTTCGAGGTAAACATTCGCATCAGCGGAAACGGGGAAGACAGCACAATCAGTAGGGTTGGGGTCTCCTGTTTTTAGAATATTGATTTTTACGGGTGTCTTGCCGCTAAGCGCGCTGATCGCCAAGAGCTGAGCTGATACGGTCTCGTGCGCTTCTTGGTTAAGAGGTACAATGTAAGCTACACCATTGTCTTTGACAGCATAATCAGCAATGAGAGAGCGAATTCCTTTAGAGCACCCCAGAACAAGCTCATAGGCTACCTCGGACGTTGGGTCATGAAGGGATGGATCGTATTCAGGATATTCGGCGATGGTAACTGAGGATACTTTGCTACCTGGTCTGCGTGGTAGGCGCTGCCAGAGCTCTTCAGTCAAGAAGGGCATGTACGGAGATAAGAGTCGCAAACCGGTTTCGATGGCTGTGTAGAGTGTCTCCATGGCTGAACGAGCTTCCTCGGGCGTGCCATCCGAGATGATTGATTTCGAGTTCTCAATGTAAATGTCAAACAATTCATCGTACAGGTACCGGTAACAAACTTGGCTTGACTTTGCGAATTCACGGTCTTCGAGTGCTTGGTTTACTTCTTTTGCTGCATTGTTCATCTTGGTGAGGATCCATCTTTCTGGTAGGCTCTCCTTTCCAGTTAAAGCGCCACTGTCATGAGGGACAAAATCATCACCCAATTTTCCAAGAACATACTTCGTTGCTTGGTAGATCTTGTTGCAGAATTTTCGGTAACCGTGCATCGTCTTGATATCGAAATTGATGTCGCTTCCAGATGTTTGGGTGTAATTGATAAGTGAAAACCGCAACGCATCAGCACCAATCTCAGGGACACCTTGAGGGAAAGCCTTCTTCTGATATTTTTCAGCATTCTTGACCTCACTGTCGGCGAGATTGCCTTGTCGCAGTTTCTGATGGAGACCATCGAGGCTAATCCCGTCGAGGATGTCAATTGGGTCGACAACATTGCCAAGGGATTTCGACATTTTTCGGCCTTCGCTATCACGAATCAAACCGTGACAGTAAACCTCAGTGAAAGGAACTTTTCCAGTCAATTTCAGAGACATCAAGATCATGCGGCTGACCCAGAATGGAATAATGTCCCAGCCTGTCTCCAAAGTCGTAGTCGGAAAGTATTTCTCATAATCTGGCGTCTTGTCTGGCCATCCGAGAGTACTGAAGGGCCAAATGCCAGAGGAAAACCAAGTATCCAACACGTCCTCATCTCGCTTGAGGGTTACCTTTTTGCCCGGGAATTTCTCTGCCGCTTTTTCCTGTGCCTCTTGCTCTGTTCTGCCACACACCCAGTATGCGTCATCAGCATCAGTACCCTCGGCTTCTTCACCATCGATTGTGATGTGATATGCTGGTATCTGGTGACCCCACCACAATTGTCTCGACAAGCACCAGTCTTGGAGGTTTCGCATCCATTGCAGATAGGACCTCCTCTGTAGATCCGGTCGAATAATGATCTCGCCCTTTTCAACCACATCAATAGCAGGTCCCGTCAGCTCCTCCATCTTCATCCACCATTGAGGCTTTAGAAGTGGTTCAACAACATCTCCTGATCGACTGCATATTGGGACAACCATCTTATTTGGTTCCTGCTTCGAATAGAGACCTAGTTTCTTCAGCTCTTCGATAACGCCATATCTCGCGTTGAATCTCTTTTCCCCAGCGTAAGGACCCGCATTGCTGTTGAGAGTGCCGTCTTCATTCAAGATGTTGATGAATGCTAGGTTATGTTTCTTGCCCAGGGTAAAATCGTTGTGATCGTGTGCTGGCGTAAGCTTGACAGCACCAGTACCAAACTCCTTGTCCACATACTCATCGGCGACGATCAACAATTTTCTACCCGGGATGATCGGGTGGATTGCAGTCTTGCCGACGAAATCCTTGTATCGCTCATCTTGGGGATGCACAGCAATGCCAGTATCACCCAGCATGGTTTCTGGTCTGGTTGTTGCGACCTCTATTGTTTGGTCAGAGCCCTCGATAGGGTATTTGAAATAAGTGAGTGTTCCGAATTCAATCTTCTTGTCATAGCCTGGCACATCAAGTTTTGTTGTTCCATCAAGTTCCTTCTGGTTAACCTCAAGAGTGGATAAAGCCGTGGTAAGACGACACGACCAATGAACGAGCTTGTTGGCCCGGTAGATGAGGCCTTCCGAGTGAAGCTGCACGAATGTTTCCGTGACGGCTTTAGAAAGCTCGGGACTCATTGTGAAAGCCTCTCGTGACCAGTCCACAGAAATGCCGAGTCTACGTATCGTCTTGTTGATCTCTTGATGATAATCTTCCTTCCACTCCTGGCATAACTGGATGAACTCTTCTCGGCTGAAATCTTGTCTCTTTGACTTGCCATCTTTTGGGCGTCTGGCGAGCTGCTTTTCGACGACAGCTTGCGTCGCAATTCCTGCATGATCGCAGCCAGGGATGTAAAGGGTCGTGAACTGTCGCATACGATGCCACCTGATAAGGATATCCTCTAATGAGAGCGCCAGAGCGTGCCCAACGTGTAGTCTACCCGTCACCTGCAACTCATGTTAGCAAAGGAGTATGTCATGACGCGCACGTGGGTCCATACATTTGGCGGTGGAATGGCAACTACGTATTTGCCTTTCGGTTTGAGACTACCATCCTCCTCTGTTTGTGGCTTGAAAAGGCCTTCCTCCTGCCAATAGCCATACCATGCCGATTCAACGACACCGGGTAAGTAAGCCTTATGAAAATCGTCGTCCAATGGTTTCAAGATCTTTTTCTGTCCGGCAGGGGTTTCATCCACCCAATCCTTCGATTGGGCTGCAGGGACCTCCTGCTTCTTGGCTTTCTTCTCTTTAGAAGAACTACCGGCTTGCTGAAGCAACTGCTGTGCTTCGTTCTCCTTCTTTTTGGCGAACTTTTCAAGTTTCAAACGTTGCTTCTCGGTCAATGGCTTTGGATTTGCTTGCGTCGATGCCATCCTTAATGGTACACGCAAGAGCGCCGGACGCGGATAAGAGCAGCACAGTCGGTGCCAAAGGCGAAATGTGGGAGACAATATGGTGAAGGCTGGGCAATGGTAGATGGCGGGGGCGGGGGGAAGAAGAAGGTGGATGTGGGGCAGGTGGGAGAAGATTATACATCTAACCGCTGACTCAGAAGGCTTGCTCCTTCTTTGTGTTGCACGAGGCACGTGACCTTCTGCTTCCAACGACGGAGGCCATTTCATTTCGAATTTCTGTGCCATCTCGGACTCTTTAATGTTATAATACGATTTTAGGTCTCGTGGGGATTATTCGGGCTATTCGATGCAATGGAGGCAATCGTCTTGCTCACCTCATACTCTCCGGTGTTACAAAATGGCTACAGAAAGTATCAGCTTTATTAAATTACAGCGCCGTAAGCTGCCTTGGTATTTTTGCATCATTGCCATCTCTGCCTAAGCCTTGACGGCTCTCTATGGTGCTCTTAATACAATGTGTTTCTCCAAGTCCGTCTCCAAAGCCTAGGAGTGTCATCTTCCGACCACCTTCCCAACGCCTGATGACGAATTCTTGTCCGCAGTCTTGGAATATATCCTGCTATCCGAACCTAAGGCGCCCTTTGCTGCAAACTGGAGCTATCATTACACCTCACAAAGCCATCTTGTTGGATAGGATAAAAAGTAAGGTCTCTGAAGTCTGAAGAAATTTCAAGAATTTGGCATAGACGAGACGGAGTTTATTAAGTATAACGCATCTGTAATCACACCGGTCTTTCAGCGATTGCCTTTGATAAACACCTTAGCCGAATTCCAATCAATGATATACGAGGCCAAGTTGATGGAAGACTTTCCGCCTGTTAATTCATCGAAAATTCGTACTCCCGCATTTCATGGACAATCTACAAGTGCAACGTGACCGCACAATTCGTATTTGCAAACTTTGACCGTGACCAAGATTGCGACGCTTTGGAGCAATATTACCACGGCGATATAAAAGGCAAAATTGCTATCCGGAAGGCAAAGCTTTCATACGGCGATGCCCAAAGATAACGGGCGCAGCAGGAAGTTAAGCTTAGTCAGAAAAGCTTATGATTTGTATCACACCGCGCCAAGGGGCGTCTTCCTCGGAGCGACGGATGTTTAACATCGATATATCACGGAATGGTGATCATTTGATAAAAACATTCATTCCAAGCACAAAAAAACGGCAGATAACGCAACAAGCGAAACCGGCCCGACCCAATGCGTTTGTTACGTTTTCACAGCGAGGCTCGAGTAGGGCAACCAGCCGACCTCTCGCTCTATCACGGTCTAAACGCATATCACTCTCACGAAAAGGGTGAGTAAATTCAGAGCATCATGAGATTCGCTTAATTTACAGCGTATGACGATGGATTACAGCATGTGCGTGTAAAAAGCGTCATATTTTATGCGGTTCCCAGTTCCAGGTTTAAATAATCGTGCTGGTTAGTAGTTCACTTGAGCATTTCAACGTCCAGAAATTAGTCACCAAACCTACGGCCTAGACTATTTTATCAGAAATATCAACACTCAGCGCAAACATTCTCAAATTTTTGTTTACTAGGAATATCTTGGCTTGAATGGAATTTTATTTCCCAGGGTTTGACTTCCATACTGAGTTGACCGGGATTTGGAGGGTGTGGACAGTTTTGTGCCGCGGATATATAATTGCGTAATTATAATATCTCGTTAGGCAATTAGGAGCTCTTCGGTCTGCACATAATATCGACCCAGTGAGACTAGAGCCAAAATACTACAGCGAGAGCCACAAAATTGACAATTCCCATTTCTCATCTAGAATCCGGTCTTAATTTCGTCTTGAGGTCATATGTAGATTAGTTGGTGGGTTTGCGACTCCGACTTGCGACCTCGACTAGGCCGGAGAGATTCACTTGGTATGACGGACTAGACGGGGAACATAAATTTGAAAATCACTTTCCTTTTTGAATTGTCGTTGATCGATGCTCCGTTATCGCAATCTAGTTGTAAAGCTCCACGGTCGCAGCTGCCCAGTCCTGTTGGATTTTATGGAACGTCTTCGAGAGGCGATGCACCTCGTCCTAAGTTAAATGATATTGAGGATCACTCATCACTCTCGGGGCCAGTTAAGATCCTAGATATTTTCAATGACAACTGATCAATTGAGGTGCTTGCCGGACACTCGAGTTTCTAAACCCTGAGGCGGACGACCCGGTCATACCGGCTAGACTGAAGAGGGCAGCACATGGTGAAACTCTATCGGAGTCGGGATTGAAACAATGCAACAAAATTGCAGGATATTTATCGGAGTCGAACTTGCGAAAACGCGCTAGGGACTCGAGCTCTTGCATTGATATATAACGAGAACTACCTAACGCCGCAGGGGTATTTACGCTACGCGACTATCAACACATAACTGACGTAGATATCACGACGAGTGGCTCCACAAAAACCTAAACAGCCATAATATCCTCTTCTTCTACGACGGCGAAATAATCTCACCATGATATGGCATTTGTATCTGGGTTCGAGTATGCTCGCCCCGACGACCCAAATGCTCTTTCGATGGGACTCCGAAATTCTTCGGTCAACCTCCATCGCCATCCATCGCTGCTACCTCCGTTTGCTGCTGGCCAAAGAAGGTCTCGCTATGAACGGATACATGACGTCTACAGCTTGGGCTTGCTTTTGCTCGAGATTGGCCTTTGGAGACCAATCGGAGACTTCTTTAAACCTATCACAAAACCCAAGGACTTTCGTATAATCTTAAGACATCTTGCAGATCAGGAATTGCCTCATCGAGTTGGTCCAATCTATCGAGATGTCGTGTTGAAGTGCATAGACGGAGAAGAATTATACATGATGAATTTGAATGGAGACGGTGAAGAGAGCCCTGGGGATATGACTAATGGCGAGGATAGGGGTTTATTGCTTCGCAAATTTTACTGGTCTGTAATCCGAGAGCTTGAAAGATGCCATTGTAAGTAGTAGTAGTAATATATTCGAAGAGGATTCAAACCACCCCTTCTTCCAACACAGTTGATGTTGACGTTACACAATAATACGTGTTGGTACCAAAATCAACACATTTTCGATTTTCGATTTTGAAATTCTCCAGGTGGATGCTGTCTGAAAGACAAGCCCGACTTTTTAATAGCTGATATGATTATTTCTTACAGATTATTAGGAAAAAGGGGTTTTCTTCCCTATGATACCCAAACAAGTGCCAAATGCAATGCTTGGTTCATCTTTGATTGGATGAATGCTCCCCTTACAACACATCATCTAAGTTATTGAAGTCGAATTCGTTCTCAGCTCCGCAAGGCGATATATGACACTCCCGCCGAATACAGAATAGAGTCACACCAAGTATTTATATTCCACTTCATTCCTTTGCGGGTAATCTCACTAGTGGTAGCTTCGATTCGCAAGTTGTAGTCACAACTAAGGTCGAGGCTGTTGATTCCCAGAAAGACCTGCGGGGGGAACGCAAAAACGTTGCCGAAACTCACCTGCCCGCTAGTCTCCGGCCGCGGATTACTCCAGGACCGCACGTCTGCTGTGCTATACCGACCGCTGGTCACTAGGGCTTTGTCAGTAGGGTACGCTATCCAGTATCCAGCTCCACAGAGAGAACAGAGTCGTGCCACGTATCAATATGGATCATGAAGCCCGTCACTGTGACCTCGGTTGCGTATGTTGTTATCCGCCAGTTCTTTTCTTTTGCCATGTCGAGCTTGTTCAACCAAATTACAACCACCGGGGGTTGGTCGTACGCACGAGGGAAGGTGATCTTGTATGAGGTTTCGGTCTGGGGTTTGTCCCAAGGATGGTCGTCCATAGTGCTAAACTGTCCACACTGGTAGTCTAAGTCGCCGCGCGCAACTTCGAACCATTGGCAGGCGCCGGCATATAAGACGGTGGAACCCCAAGCAGTGATGTGAACCTCGAACGCGTCAGTCATGATTTTGCCTGGGAAGGCGCCAACGCAAATGTTGTGGTCTCTGCTGACATCCAACATCGTCAGACCCAAAGCCAAAGTTGGCGGATCAGCGTATACTGTGAAGAAATTGATTGTCTTGGTGGTTTTTAGAGTTGGCTCACTCCACGCACGAACCTCTCTGGTATCGAATGCCGACTTGTCCACTCCTTGTGGTTGGTTGGCATAGACCCAATCGAGTAAGGTCATGAAGTCTTGTGGATTTCCAGGGTTGGTGGGGCGGGTTTCACCATGCGCCGCAATCCACACGACAGTGGCAAGAACCTAGAGGTGCTTAGTAAACCGGAGAAGACTGAGTAATGTATACTGACCTCGTTACTAGTTTCATCATAATCGCTTAGATCAGTTGTGTGGGCCATCGTCTTGATAGCTGCCTCTGTCACGTATTTGTGCCTCAAAGCTATTGCCGTCAAGTGGCTCTGAAAGATGAAATGGACGTAGTAGTTTCGGCCCGAGCTCAGCATACACTGTTTCGCATGCTTGAAGGTTCCTCATGAGCTTTTCCAAGGATGTCCATGGCATTGCGGTCACTGCTGCCACCAAAGAACCAGTTTGCCAATTTCGGATAGGCACCCTCGCTGGCTAGACCCCCAATGAAGCTTCCTGCCAACCCACCCATCACAGCACCAATGGGGCTCCCAAAGATTAATCCGACTGCTGAGCCCATCCACCAGCAATGGATCTAGACCAGCTTGCGATTTGCCTTCCTGTATCATATTTCCAGTCGTCAGCAGTAGCAGCTTGAACAATCGACAAAGCGACAGCGATTGCCATTGTAGCCTTGCCGACGCTGCCTAACAAATTTACAGTCTTTGTAACTCCCACATTTCCTCGACCAGCCGACCTGATAATCTCTTTGGCTACCTAGGAGAATTATTAGTTAACTGAATACATGAATGGATGCTAGGGAAGGGAAGTGGCTAGCCTCGGCCATTTGCTCTCGATTTCTCAGCGTAGAATATGCCTTGTTGTAGAGTTTCTTGGCGTTACTGTTCAGATGGTATTTCATGCTTCCCCCGGCTGTCTTTATCCCCTGTGCGATTTCGATACCCACTGGAGAAATTTGATTGCGCATGGCTGTCGGCGAATTGTTTTGTAGGCGATGGGCTATGACGGCTGCACGCTTGGCTCTTCGCTTGCCCGTCTCTATCTCATTCAAGATTTCCCGACACTTAGCGGCCACAATATCGTTGTAGTTGTTTCGGACTTTGGCGTCATTGATGAACCAGAATTTCCAGATCATGTACGTCCCTTTAAGAGCGAAAAGGCTTCGATTGCACTGATCTTTCCAGTAATCAGAGTTAGAGTCATCAACCAAACAAACTGCTTTGTCACTTTCTGCGTTTTCCCGCGAGTTGACCGAGTAAGAAGTCGAACCATCCGAGTCAGACGACGCATCATCAGAGTCATAAAACGGATTGTCAAAGTCCGATGATGGTTCGACTACCTTAACATAGAGACCAAAGAGCTCGGTTTGGGCGGATGTGAACTCGGAGGGTGTGTCACTAAGGGCATATTTCATCCACCCATCAGTGTTGAAGGCTACTACTTGAGAATCATTCCGAGCTTCGATTATCAGCTCTGGCAGTGTCTTATTCTTGACTTGTCGGAGATCATTTCCGGGTGAGTCAAGGCCAGGAAGGTAGGTGAACCCAGGCCATCGGATACGAACATAAAGCCCCTGGGTGACCGTGCGGAATCAGAAAACGTTCCTGTGGGAGGGACGACCAGGCGTTTCTTAATCCATCCGTTTGTATTGAATCCCGCAACATTATCGTCTTTATCGCATGCTGCAATGAGATCTGGGATATTATCTTTGGAATCTAGATCCTGATATAAATCACCACCAAAAGTAGCAGAGGGAAAAAATTGTAGCCTTGGAACGTTGTCCGGACGTATATGCCGTCGAGGGAGGTGGAATTGGGGAACCTGGTGAGCGGGAATATGACCTTGCTCTTGATCCAGCCGTTGGTGTTGATGGCTGCCACGCGTCGGTTATCTGCACACTTGGTATGGAGTACATTGACTTTTCCAATTAAGGCAGGTCCAGTACTGGCATCTGTGACTCGGGTTATGTCGTTGGAAACAGAGTCCTGTCCTACATTTATATTTACTGTATCAGATGGCGGTTATCGAGCGCATGGTTGTGAACTACACACCTTGGAAGAAGCACCAGCCAGGATATTCGACTCTGATGTACAAGTCACAGCCGGTGGCCCAAGTGAATTCTGACCAATCAAGATTTGTCCATGATTTTATCCAGCCTTTAGTGTTAAATGCATAGAATTGGTGCCCGGACTTGTTTAGCACGATATCTTTGAGCTTATCAGCATTGTCACGGAGATTTGGGTAGTAGGCGACGTCGTGAGGACATCCCAACCGGGGAATTTAACAAATGCGTCGTCTCGCTTGCCAGTTAGTGCCATGATGAACCTAATATTATTAAAATACTCGAGCAGGCAAAAGGAATCCCTTAGGGAAGTAGTTAACTAATGTATGAGAGGTGGGAGTCGCCTATATCTATATGACAGAAAAGTGGAGAAAGAGGAATAGGGGCTACCTCAATACTTATTGAGAGCAACTTGATGCGCGTTTCCTTTTATTGACAAGCCAGAACTCTTGGTTAGTCGAATTTCTGGAGTATTGGTGGGGGAATGGCCATTGATACGCTCAGGGATAAATCGGCGTTACAAGTGACATCGCCACGTCAATAATTCGACAATGCACTAAGACAGGGCTGCGGCACAGATCCATCTACCAATCTCCGAGATGCACCAGATCATCAAACTACCCAAGTAAAGAGTATAGAACTACCGCTATTATAATTCAGCACTGTTGAATAAGAGCTATCATATCTTCTGCGGGCTAAAGAAGGGTCGGTTCGGTAGTATTGTTTGATAACACGCAAAGTTGGGGCTTGCAGCAACACTTGGATATGTGTCGGTTGGAGTATGCGAATTTTTGGGGTGGGAAGGAGGATCGGGATGTGAAGTACCAGATGGAGATTCTTGAACAAAAGATAGCAGAATTAGAAGGAGGGAGAGCTGGTGGAAATGATGGCTCGATTGTACGAGTTATATCTTATGATTGACTTTTCGGTTTCAAGTGTTCGTATCTACTTCACAAATCATCCCAAGTTCGGCTAAAACATGTTGTATTTTGTGTTTCAAATCGCATATCCCCCACATGTCAGCATTACATGGCGGTAGTTACAAGCTTCAATACTTGGCCGGCTCTTCGAATTTCGCCCATGTCAGACCATAAACCGTTCCATATATCTCAATTTTAGGATATATCCGGATATTAGTCATCCTATAAAACACTCCGACTTCATCTATCCTGCAATTGCATTTCACTTTTTAATTCAATTGTAATTTTCATCCCATTCGATTAATAACCTAGTTAATATTTTTTGGAATCACAAAATCTTGATATAACCCGTACAAAGTTCATACAATGTCACTATCCAAAGAACAAAAACCAGACCCGTGGTCTATCCAACGAGGCAACTACAACTGGTCGCCCACCAGCACCCTCTTCTTCACTCTCGGCCGCCTTCTCACCCTCCCAGTCCAATACATGATCCTCACCAAATCTACAACCCTCCCCCTCTCGGCCCTCTCCAACCCTACTACCACTCTCTCGTCTCTATCCTTCCCCCAAATCCTCCTCCTCGCCATGCCCGCTTATGCAGTCTTTAAACACATCTACTGGGCTTGGTTCCTCATGCGCGAGCCTCTAACCCCACACTTCGTCATCTTCGCCACATTCGGCGACATGGGCTTCGAAGCTCTAACATCCTACGTCTCCACCATCGCCCCCAGTATCCCCTACTGGTCGCCTTCACTGCTCGTCCCCAGTGCCATCCTCAATTTTGCCGGTATAACCACAGAACTACTCTCCGAAACGCAGCGAGCGGCGTGGAAGAAGGATGAGAGGAATGAAGGGAAGGTGTACACAGGGAGTTTATGGGGGTGCGTTCGAAACCCGAGTTATACTTGTAATGTTGTTTTCGCGTTTGGGTATGCTCTTGCCGCTGGGGGGCCGCTTTATGCGGTGTTATATTCCGGGGTGTATGTTTGTAACTTTTTTGTTAATGCGGTGCCTGGGTTGGAGGGGTACATGAGGGGGAAATATGGGAGGCAGTGGGAGGCAGTGGAGAAGAAGGTTAGGTGGAGGTTGTTTCCGGGGATATATTGAGTGATATATAAGAAATATCTACAGGTTTGAGCCTAAAGTTCTATAATTTGAGCATTGATGTATTTACTGAGGGTTTAGGTAGTGGCTTTACGAATGTAGTAGTGGTCGCGTGCAGTCCGATTGTAACTGACGTTTGATAGTCCATGCAAGAAATATCGAAAAGGGTACACTAATTCGAATGCTGGATGTTAAGTGATCCATAGATTACTTGGACATTAATTTTGATACCAGTCAAAAATCATATATAGTTGGTTTAACGGTAGAGATGTTGAAGCAATTCAAACATCCCACGTTGCATTGTATGCATATACTACTGCGGCCAATGATCGCGACCGGAATCCCAATTGGCCAATTCGGTTGATAGACCCCATTCGCCCCACCATCGAACAGGTAAGTGGACGAGCTAGTCGATTAGTCGGGAATCAGTTCGGCAACGCCAATCTTTGCCATCTCTTTGGCCGATTGCATAATCACTCCGGATCCTTCACTTAAAATGAACCATTCGAAATGTTTGGTTGGAGTTTGGAGGGTTGCGACTAGGTTGGAACCAAATATTCGAATCGACAGCTCAATCAACGCGGTTGTATGTTGCATTTGCTAAATTATATAAACTGCGATACCGGCCCAGCAGAATTGAACATCCGTCCACCTTTCTTTCGCCTTTCTTTCGATTGCTATCTTCCCATCCGTGCTACGTTATCGTCATTTTCGAGAATTCCTTCGATATCAGTTAACTACTCAAGTAGTTTGCCAATTGATATCCTCTTGGCGGGGAATCATTCATCAACCGTATCCTGAAACAACACAAAACCCCCAACATTCGTGATTTACTTCAGTACACTCTTACCATTGCATTGAGAAGTCTAAATATATCATCAATCGCGATATTACGAGCCTTAAAACAATGGTAACAAAAGAGATTCTCGGTCGAGACCTCACCTCCAAGGACGTAGTCCTAATCGCCGCGACGTGGCCCACACCAGAACAATGAATGGATTCGATCATGAAAGCCCACCCGGGCATCCAAGTCCACTACTACAATCTGAACCTCGAAGCGATCGATGTATTCACGAAGGGTGGCAGTCATGTTCCTGACGGTACTTCTCTCTAGATTTTCACCTCTCAGGGACAGCCAATAATTCTTACACAATATTCCCTAACCTTGTACATTTGATATCTAATCCACCATATATGCACGTAGAATTATTCAAGGACGTAACGATATACGTCACAATGCAATATCTCCCGCCGCCGGAGGTCGCACCGAAACTAGAAATATGCCACATTCTCAGCGCTGGGATAAATCATATCGAGGAGAGCGAGATATATAAAAACACAGATATTACTATTACCACTAGCAATGGCGTTCACGGCCCTCAAATCGCGGAATGGTATGTATCTATCACACTCAAACTATCCAATCGATCACTTACCCAGACATATATCTTTCAAGGCTTATAAGCAACTAACATATGCTAAATATTGCTACTGACAGGGTCATGGGCCATGTCCTAGCACAGACCCACCGCTTCCGCACCCTCGACAAATGGCAAAAAGAGCACGTCTGGGGTAACAAACTAGGATCCTTCGCAGGGAACCCAGTCCGGGACCTCGTCCAGCAAAAGATAGGGATATTCTCATACGGCTCCATCGGACGGCAAATAGGTCGCGTGGCACACGCTCTAGGGATGGAAGTACACGCCTACACCGCTCATCCGAAAACCACGCCTGAGAGTCGAGAAGATCACGGCTATATCGTCCCCGGAACAGGTGATGCGAAGGGAGAGTTTCCGACGCGGTGGTATTCCGGGTTAGGTAGGAGTAGCTTTCACGAGTTTTTGAAGGTTGGGTTTGATGTTATTGTTTTGTCGGTGCCGTTGACGGATGAGACCTTGCATCTTGTTGGGAGAGAGGAATTCGAGGTTATGAAGGAGGCGGGGACGACTCCGTTTCTTGTGAATATTAGCAGGGGGCCGGTTGTAGTTACTGAGGAGTTGGAGAAGGCATTGAGGGAGGAAGGAGTGTTGAGAGGTGCGGCATTGGATGTGGTTGATCCAGAGTATGTTATTTTTCCTTTTGTTCCTTTCAAATATGTACCCTTTGGATTACTACGAGGATATCGTTAATGCGATGCGATATGTATAGGCCACTACCAAAGGAACATACGTTGTGGGATGCGCCAAACGTTGTAAGTGTTGAAACCCGTGTTTTGAACTCTATATTTGATCGTGATTACATATTGAATACTAATTTGATGCGACATAAAGTACATCTCACCTCACATTTCCGGCGCTGGGTCAAATTATTTCGAACGATGTTTAGAAATCGTAGCTATGAATTTGAATCTACGAGCGGAGGGAAAGAGAATGATCAATGTTGTTGACCGACGGCGCGGGTATTAGTTTTGTGCGCATTGGACGCAGTCCAGCCCTTTCGCTTTGGTGCGGAATTATAAAATATTACACATGTAGATAACGCGGCATGATGGCATATTGTAGTTTTTTTTGGCACGCATAAAGTATCTAATGTGTACAACAATTTTTACCCCTTTTATTTCCTTTTTTATTTCCGTCAAAAGGCTGAAAGGCATTTGAATATTACACAGATCGAGGTGGAGAATGCGGTTACTATTTCCGCTGCAGCTGAATGGCAATTTGCAAACAATTCCAAGGTCGAGCCGAGGTGGCAGGTCTCAACCTCGTCGGACAGAGGACCATGACTCGGAGCAGAAAGAAGGGTGTGAGAATGTGAAAGAGATAGCATTTCAAATTTGAATCGATCTGGCTTGTGGAAGAACCGAGAAGTAGATATAATAATAATAAACTGTCCTTAGCCGTGCGAGTTACATCCGACGGATGCAGCGAGCGGTAGACCGTTGGATTTGTAATTTGGTTGTGTCTAGACCCCGCGCTTGGGCCAGAACCCGAGTCATGACCAACCAGCCGCTCCTTCATGGCATTGAATTGTCTCGCCCTACCGTGATCGTATAACATGATCAAGTATTGGTGATACACTCTGCCGTAGAGCAGTTATAGAAAGGTTTCACATAAATACCGCCTTGCCCATATTGTTTTTGACAACCATCTTTTTTGTGATATCATTTTCTGTCCAGCTAATTTTCATCTTGTTAAAGCCGAACCGAATTCACAAAGCTTAACTGGCCAGACCCACCGCGACACCCAGTCGGCGAGGACAAAGATATAATTGACGCATTAGCATCACAGCCAGTCCAAGTTATCACCGTGCATAAAAATATTGGGAGCCTGCATTGCAGACACATATTAGTAAAAATCGACCCAATTCAATTAATCCAGTGCCGTGGATTCGTTCTCCATTATCCGACATCTCCAGCCTATTACGTTCAACTTGACCCACGCTTTGATAATCCTTCCCCGATATCATAATCAACTTAACATCTTTCTGGGCCTGAATACCTCCTCTTTCTTTTCATAAAGACCAGCTAGCTATAACTGTGCTGGTTAGCCAGCTTGGGGAGGACCATCGACTACTGCAGGGCATGACTAGTGCCATCTGGAGCTCTCGCGTCTAGTCAAAGTTAGTGCCGATTCCTTGAAAATTTTCGAGATACGTCTCTTTTTTTTCTTTGCTTTTCTCTTCGGCTCTTTCCATTTTCTTCAGCTTTCCCTGTGCAAGGTGATTGGATTTGGATTATATACCGCTGGGGGTTAATAATATAAGAGCAGATACCTCTTTTATAAATTTATATATTTAAGCTCCTCCCCCTCTCGAGCACCCGTCAAAAGTTATACTCCCTCGAGCTATATATATCAGACTTGCCGCCTCGCAAAGCATCGCCAACCCCACCACCGCCTAGACTAGAAATATCGTCATCTATTACAGCCATCACGCTGTCCCGTCGCTTTTTCTTTCGGACGTCCTTTGCGGCTGCCCGATTCCGGCCCGTCGTTGGACTCTCCGCCGGTGTCGCAACACTCCTCTTCAACCATAACCAGAATCATCACCAGAGCTTCAACACTTCCTCCCCGCGACAGACGACCCACCCCTCCTCTTCCCCCTCTTCGACTCGTACATTCTCTTCTCCCCCCTCTCTTTCCGCTAACAAGCCCAAACCTACACCTCCAAACATGCCTAGACACGACAAAGTCGCCATCATCGGCTCCGGCCCAGCAGCTCACACCGCAGCGGTCTACCTCTCCCGCGCCGAGCTAAAACCAGTCCTCTACGAGGGCATGCTCGCAAACGGCATAGCCGCTGGCGGTCAGTTAACCACGACCACAGATGTCGAAAACTACCCGGGTTTCCCCAAGGGCATCATGGGTCCCGAGCTAATGGACGCCATGCGTGAGCAATCCATCCGCTTCGGCACCGAAATCATCACTGAAACCGTCGCCAAACTCGACCTCTCCTCACGACCCTTCAAATACTGGCTCGAATTCGCCGAAGACGAAGCCCCACGCACCGCAGACACCATAATTCTCGCCACGGGCGCCAGCGCAAAACGGTTACACCTCCCCGGTGAGGACAAATACTGGCAATCCGGCATCAGCGCCTGTGCTGTCTGCGACGGCGCCGTGCCTATATTCCGCAACAAACCGCTCGCTGTGATCGGTGGCGGCGATTCTGCGGCCGAAGAAGCGCTCTACCTCACCAAATACGGCTCCAAGGTCTACGTTCTCGTGCGGAAGGATAAACTCCGTGCATCCCAAATCATGGCCAACCGTCTGTTAAAACATCCCAAGGTTGAGGTTATGTTTAGCACGGAGGCAACGGAGACGAAGGGCGACGGCAAACTGTTGAAGTCGTTGAATATCAAGAATACGATAACGGGGAAGGAGAGCGAGCTTCAGGTTGATGGGTTGTTTTATGCAATCGGGCACGAACCCGCTACATCGCTGGTGAAAGAGCAGTTGAAGGTCGATGAGGACGGTTATGTTGTAACGGTGCCTGGGACGACGGAGACCACTATCAAGGGTGTATTTGCGGCCGGTGACGTTCAGGATAAGAAATACCGACAAGCTATTACTAGTGCAGGTTAGTTCCCAAAACCCCAAATACAAAATTTCGCTGTGGTAATATATATTGACATGTGACAATTATAGGTTCCGGGTGTATGGCAGCTCTCGAATGCGAGAGATTACTAGCGGAAGAAGAAGCTGATGAAACGCCAATAATGTAATTCCCCACCACTCCATTCAGTTATAACCAAAAAAAAACTCGAATAAAAGGAACTCCTAACTGACCATAGTCCCATTCTAAATTCACAGGGTAGAAGTCAAGAAGGAAAGCAATGGCGTGGCTCCAGAATATAAGTCTAACCCTTTAGTCTAGCGAAGAGGAAACGAGAAGGATCACTTGTCTCCTCTTCGCATCCTGCGAAACGCGTCGTCGATTTCGAAAACCAATGAGATTACCACAATATTCCTTCTAATAGAACTGGCGGGTTGGTTGGTTTCTAGATAGATATTGCCTTTTTTTTTTTTGTGCCGTTCGTTTTTTAGCAGGAATAAATCTCATTATCCACTCTCTCGGTTCTTGATCTATTTGTCATTTTTCTTTCGTTCAAGCTTTATATTGTATAGGTAATATATCCTTGAGGGATATATATGATGTGGGGAGAAAGGTAACAAATTTACCCTTGTTTCGATCGAAAAGAATTAAAAGGATGGTCGGATTTCGGGTATTTTTCATTTGCTTTCGTCTTTATAAAGTACCTTCAAGTCTCGACTGCGGTTAGAGCATATATCGACAGAGTTTTCACGTATTGTCTAACCAGAAGTTTTTTGAAAGACTTACAATGACTCCAATTGAATTTCTTTGTGTCCGTCTTTGCTAGTTGGTCCTTCACGACTTTGAAAGATCATTACCGTATATAGATATCTTTGCTACACCTGCCTTCATATAACTACAACATTGATGACCTCGATTAAAGATTTCATATCGATACTAGAGATATACGTTCAAGGAGAACCTATCAGTAATTCTAAATGTTGCGTAAATTCTTGCTCCTCAAATCCTTTAGTAATATACAAAGAGACTAGGTCTAATCCCAGCTTCAAAAAAATAATATCTACGGATATTTACAAAACCTCACCTAACTCACCATCTTCACGCCCTCGTCTCACCCATCTTAAGCCCCAATTTAGCCCTTACAACATCCAAAAACTGTTCCTGCTGCCGGTCCTTAAAGCTCGCATTCTTCATCAACCCTTCCTCTGCCCGACTCAACATCCTCTCCACCTTTCCACCCCTCTCCACGCCCTCCATCTCCCTCACAAACTCCTGTCCCGGAATCAATATACCATCTCCGCAAAGTGCCCTCGCGGTCCACTTCAACATGGGCTCATGCTTCGGTTTCCCAACATACACCAACTTCCTCGCCCCATGGCTCGCACCCCCGCCCACCGCGGGAATCCACTTATGTATATCCGCAGTATCCGCGAAATACGGCCGGGTGGAATCGTAAACCGGATGCGCCTCAATTTCACCAGGTTCCTGCTTCTCCGGATGTGCAGTCATCTCAACCCACTCCCTCTCAAACTCCTCCTCGGCCCTCATCTCCTCCAACCTCGCATTCGCCGACATCTTCTCCTTCTTCCCCCCTCGTGCCCCACCTCTACCTCCCCTCCCTCCACCGCCTCTCCCACCTCTACCGCCTCGAGCAGAAAGACGCCCCGCGAGTCTCTTCGCCGTATTCCCGTCCATATCCCTCCCAGCCGTAAACCGAGCCCTTGGTGCTCCACTCCTACTACTGGTAAACCCAACAGCAGCACCAGCAGGCGTCAAGCTTCGCTCAATGACACTCGAATCGTTAACCTGCGCGAACGCCCGTTCCTGCGCACGTGCCACCTGTCGGTCGCTAATATTGGTGTATTCATCTTGCGGTCCGACCTCGCGATCCTCCCGATCCGCGACTTTGAGCTCCGGTTCGGTTTCGTAGCGGCGGATACGCGCCCGCATGCGGTTTATACGTTGTATACGCGCCTCCGATTCGGATTGTGGTACAGTTTGTGCGGATTGGGACATCAGCGAGCTTACGTCTTGCGTGGCGGCCCCGATCATTTGTCTGCGGATTTTGGGCGGGCCGGTGGGGGCTAGCGGTGGTTTATAGGTTGATGGGAGAGGTTGTGGGACTCGTTGATTTTGCTGTTGGTATTGGGAGGGTTGGCTTTGTTGTTGCTGCTGTTGTTGGTAGGATGGCGGGGGGTAAGTAGCTATTGGCTGGCGTACTTGAGATACAGCTGGAGATGGTGATTGAGGAGGAGGAGCTTCTGCTGGAGCTGCGGATTGCTCGGTGGGAGGTGGTCGTTTAAACATTGCTTGTCGTAGGGTTCCCGCCTTTTTAACCAAATCTGCAAAATTCAACTTTGGTATCTCGCGGGGTGGTCCTCCTATCACAATAATTAGCTTCAATTGCGTATATAGTATATGATACAGGAGAAGGGAAATACCATTTCCACTACCGCCATCACCTTTAGCACCATCCTCAACCCATCTCGAACCGTGAAAACCGCGGGTTTGCGATTGCTGTTGTATATGCTCCGAAGGTTCCTCACCGATGAGGCGTGAGTTTTGGTATATTGCCGACGTATGCCATATCCGGCCGCGGGCGAGACCTCTCCTCAGTTGAAGAGAGTACATATGACCAGTATACTCGTATTCAGTGACGTCAATGGACGACGGCGAGACTAGCGGTCGAGGTTGTCGGGTTTTATAGTTAAAAGGTTTGGTGGGATGTCGTTCGTTGGCTGTTGTTGCAAATGAAGTTCGAGTTTCTTCGTGCGGGGTCACATGACCACACCATAAAATATATCAACCTCAGCACCAGTTCTCCAATGCCCTTACAAGGAATATTAAAAGTATACGAAATGATATTGATAGGAGAAAATTAGACCTGATATATATTTACACTTTTGAAGTTCAACCCAGTTAGCTAAGTAGTTATAGGCGCCTAGGTGATATGAGAGACAAAGGGAATGCTCAAGGGGACAGACATATATATTTTTTTCAAACTCCAAAGGAAAATAAAAACCAGCCATGCAACATTAACAAGAGGAATACCTGGGTGTGACCGCCGCCTTACAAGAGAATATATATAAAAGAAACTTAAAAAAAAAGGATTTGGGAAAAAGGATCCTTTTTGTCTCGTAAACCAAACGGAAGATTCTTCAAAGTTCCTCCTCCGCTTTCTTTCTTCTTCAACCTAACCAACCGAACCCCCCGCCGTTATAAAATAATATGATTTTAAAAATATTTAAGTGTTATGCTAGTGGTATGAATGAATAAAGAATAAAGAAAACGTTCAGGCGTGCCTGGTAACAACGAAACAATCTCATTTCACTCTCCTACAACCCCACCATTTGATGTCTTTTTTTTTTTTTTTTTTTTTTATTTTTATGGTAGATTCGCGCCGTTTATTTGGCAAAGTGCAAATCATAGCCCAACCACTTCCTCCGTAGAACCTGCTCGACTGACAATCCAGGAGTACCATAAGTCAATGGAGCAAAGAACAAGAATCCACCTAGTACAGCAGCAAGAACGACACCCGTTACGATCCACGACAATGCTGTAGCGGTGTTTGGTGCCGATGGGCTCGATGGCAGAACACCAGTAAGAGTGCGATGTTGTTGCTTCTTGCCAGCCTGGGCGAGTCTGACGTGTTCCGGAACAGTCTCGTCCTGGCCTTCACTGTTGAAAACGAAGTCTAGCAAGGCACCGGTGACCAATGCGCTGGCAAGATGTGCGGGAAGATAGTGGTGCAAGAAAAGTTGACGTCCCATAACGAAGAAGGCGACATAGTGGGTCGCCCAGGCGATGAAAAAGTAGCCGGTAGAGTTGTACAGCTTAGAACGAGTGCGGTAGTCGAGCGCATCGACGCCACGACGCTTGGTAACTTGGTCGGCACCGAGAATACCAGCAAAGACGGCGAGCAAGGAAGAAGCCAACCACCAACCAACAGGGTTACCCAAAAAGTAGATTTGCTCACGAGTGTCATTCTTAGTCCAGAAAGAAACACCACGAAGGAGGTAAGGCCATTGAATTGGGTGAGAGGCATACGGATGAGAAGAGGTAAGGGCGTTGTTGTGATGGAACATGGCACGCTGAAGCTCAAAGTATTTGACTAAGAATGGAAGAGTTTTGACCTTCTTTGGAGTTTTATCATTGCGTGGGTCGTCTTCCGGTAGAGACGGAATGTCGTCAACGTACCAAAGGTTGGAAGTTTGCTGAACGTTCTTGTTACCGTTGATTTCTTGCTGTTTGAAACCCCACTCTGGAAGTGGTTTGGTGTGGGTCCACATGGCAACCTTGGATGGGAAGTGAATGAGCTTGAATTGACCAGACATAGTCTTGAACTCGGCACCTGGGCGTGCGCCTTCGATCTTGATCTCAAACAGAGTATCGTTGATACGGGTGGCGGCAGTTTCTAGGTCAACGGTAGTAAATTCCTGGTTGGTTGGGTAGTAAGGGGAAGCAACATCGTGTGAGAGTAAGATGCTGTCAGTGATAACGTGGTGGAGACGAACAACGTCGCCATTCTTGACGGGAAGACCGGTCTTCCTGTGGGCGAGATCGGCAGCTGGGAGGATGACCCACTGGTTATTGGTGTCATTGTGAGGGTAACCGGTAACCTGTTGGCCTTGAGAAGAGATTCTGCCATCTTCATAACGAAGTGGATATCGGGCGGTGTGAGAGTGAAGATAGGCCTTGGTATCCTTGTGGCGAATAGTAATGGTATCAAAATAGTTGATTCCAGTGCTGGAGAGGGTCATCAAGTTATCCGCCAAGGTTTCTTGGAAAGCTGGGGTCATAAAGTCATCACCGGTGCCGCTTCGGTACAAGATGGCAAAGTGGACCTGGAACCAGAAGAGGTAGAAGCAGAATGGAACAACGATGAGACCAAGGGCTCTGGCGCCAAAGTGGTATCCAAAATCTTGGAGGGAAAGACCAGTGTTGACATCAAGAAGACCCCAGAGATCGATAGCAACGGCAGTTCCGATGGTGACGAAAGTGAAGACACCAACGTATTTGGTGGAGATGACACAGGACAGTGCAACACCAGTCAAGAGAAGCCACTTCCACCATTTTCTAGAGAAAGGAACGTGTCTCATTCTGTAGAATCGGACATAGGCGTAAACGGAGCAGGCCATGGAGAAGATCAAGGTAGCGTCAAGCAAAATCAAACGTGTTTGGGCAACATGGGCGTTATCTGCACGATTATTAGCAACTGTACCTCAAAGGTATTACTACAATAAACGGTGAAACTAACCGAAGAGAACCAATCCGGCAGCAAGAATAGCAGCAGGAACAGAGTATCCACTCTCCCACATGGTGAGGTAAACAACGGGGACGGTCAAGGAACCGAGTAAGGCTGGCATGGTTCGGAAGGCGACGTATGGGACTTTGTTATCAATGTAGGAATCACCAATGTTGTCAAACTTGAAGTCGCCATCGAAACCGACGAACCAGCCCATGAGGGCGAACAATAGCTTTCCGAACGGAGGGTGGACATCGAAAAAATACGTTCTTTGAAGGTACTGCGAAGTAATCAATTAGCTTTGAGAGGAGCGAGATATTGGGAAGTCGGTTGGATGACGTACGAACGATGCGAACTAAGGAATCCAACGTTACGTTAGCTTTGTACAGGAAAGATGCATATGACAATGGGCGTATTTTAAAGCTGATACACGTACCTTTCCAAAGTGGACTTCGTCAAAGACGACCTCATTGGGATGACTGAGCTTGTAGAATCGGGTGAAGAAAGCCAATGCAGTAACGACGCTCAGGCCGATTGCGTGGGCCGTATTGAACTTTGATTTCTTAGGAGCAACCGATTTGTGATTGCGATTGATGGCTTTCGATAGGACATCATCATCGGAAGCCGGGCTAGTAGGCGTGACGCCGCGCTGCTTCTTTCGCTGTCGGACGCTTCCTTGGTCCGCCATGACGTTCGGGGAGGGTCCTTCAAAGTCGGGTTAGAAAAGACACGAACGAATAGGATGTGAATTGGGAGCTGGATTCGGTTGGTGGAGACGAGAAATAGGAAAGCTTGGTAACGAGAGGGAAAGCCACACACGCGAAGATGAGAGAAGAAAATTGAACTTACGAATTGGATTGAATCAAGGATGATGAGGATGATGATAAATATGATGGAAGAGAGATGGGAAAAGTAAAAGGTGAAGTAATTCAGAAGGGGGGAATTATATATAAAAGAGTATCTTGAGAGAGAAAAAAAGAGGGTGTCGTTAACAGGCTGGCCTCTCGTTTCGTCAGCCAATGCTTCTCGCTATATTATCGCCTATCGCTGCTGCATCATTCCAATCCCACGACACTATTCCCGCTGCGAACGCCCGGACACTTTCTACGCCGCTTGTAATTCGCTAAGTCTCAGACACTGTCCGATTCCAGCAGCCGTATCTTGGGTCATTTTGCACGATATCGTGATTTTAAGGGGTCATGATATCTGCACTTGCACTTGCACATTATTATTAGTTTCAGCTCTGCCACGGAGGATACCGTTGAAATTACACGTAGCCAATCTAATCATTCTAATCATTTCAATCGTATCGTTATTATAATTTTAATTGTGTCTTATATTGATAGCAACCGTGGTTCCATTCAGGTTTAGACCCGAGTTTTATGTTAGTTATATCATTGTTGTCGCGTTCTCTTAGCACTACAGGTCCCGAGCTTTTTGATACTGGGAAGGTCAGCGGAAAAGGGTCCTCGGATGCTCCCGAACACTCCCGAACACCGTCCAGGGCTGCGACGGAGCAAAAACAGACAATCAGTCGGCACCGGGGGGACCAAGGCGAGGAGAGTAAAATAAAAATAAATTTCTCAACCCAAAAACACCGAACCAACCGACACCTCTCCGTCCTCGTCGTCTACCACCACCCACTCGTTCGGCTTCGTCATCGATTGACCGACTCCAGCCATCCTCCCTCCTTACCTCTCCTCCCTCCTTACCTCTCCTCCCTCTCCTCCCGCGTCTATCAGCATCCTTCCTTCCGCAATGGCCACTCCTGCAGGAAACGTACGTCTCACTCTCTATCTCTAACGACCATCCCGAAAGCTTGCCACATACCCTCCTGATAGCCTTCCAATTCACCCGATTGACCATCCAAATTGACATCTCCCGCTAACTTACTTTCTCCTGCGGTACAGATCCTCCGTTGGTCCTTCCTCGGCTTCGGCGTTCTCTACGGTTTCCAGCACCAACGAACACTCCACAAGCAAGAGAAAGCGCACCACGACAAACAAGAGTTCGAACGGAAAGAAAAGTTAATAGAACTCGCCAGAGCGGAATACCAGAAGAGTCTATTACCTCCTGAGAAGAGAAATGCCGGTGGTACGACTTCCCTTAGATCAATCAATAACATGATATATCACATCTTTCTGATCTTTTGATATCTGTCGGCTGACATGTGAACGGGGAAAAAAATAGTGATAAGCAACCCGGATGATCCAAAATTCGACTTGGAGGCATACCTCGTAAATCTCGCGGCTAGCGATGCAAAGGCGAAAGTATAAATTCGTGTCTACACGAGAAATCTCGCGCGACCTGTGGTGGCCCCACTACTTCATTGGACTAGTAGGCATATCGCATGAGGCTCAACAAAGAGTACGTCATCCAACGGGATGAAGAGAGCGAGAAATCTAGAAATATAAAACCAAAAAATATACAATCCGAAAAATAGATTATTGGTTAGGGTGGATTTTGGCACCGAGGGAAGAGAGAAATATCGGAAGTTCATTCGTGCCCTGGATACCGTCAAAGTCCTCATTCTTTGTATATTACATTTATTATCATTTCTTTTTGATGTCGCTGCGTTTAACCTTGTCTATATGATTTGCGAAATGCCATTTCACACGACTCTTACCTTCTCAGTTCGCTGCGTTCTTCCATCCCTCCATAAACCTATCGTTACAATGGTCATCTAAGCTCCGAGGCTAGAACTCCATATCGTCTCTCGCCCAAAGCTTACACGTCCGGTCGTGCCCGCTGCTCAATATATAATTGCCATCCTTCGCGATATCCACGCTCAAGACGTTGCCCGAATGACCTGGCAAAGTCTTAACCAATGCCCAATCATCGGCGCTGTAAATGTTGACATTCTTATCAAACCCCCCAGTGACAAAATACTTGCCACGGTCACCCATCTCAATCTCTCCATCAATCATTGCCCTGCCGGTATCCACCCCTCCGTCGAAAAAGCGAACATCGCTAACCAGACCCTTATGGGCGCCGATTGTCGTGATGCACCTGACCTTCCTTACATCCCACACCTTTGCCGTAGCATCTGCGGACGTGCTTATGACCTGATATCCGTTCGGCGCAAACGCCAGCCCGTGAACCTCCCTAATGTGACCGTCCAAAATCATAACTGTCCTTCCCGTTCTCAAGTCCCATATCCGCCCAAAGCCATCCAACCCAGCGGTCGCAACCAATGCTCCGTCATTCTGGAACGAAATCGCGAACACCTCCCTCGAATGACCCTCCTGTATCAATAGCTCGCTTGTAGTTTCGACATCCCATAACCTCCACGTGGTGTCGTATGATGCAGACCCGATATACCTTCCCGAAGGATGATATTCTACTCTACAAACTCTCCCACCGTGTCCCAACAAGCTTGCGACGGGTGTATCTTGCTTCATATTCCATAGGTGTATATCCCCTTCCCCACCACCAGAAACTAAACTCACATTCTCCGACGTCAAATCTTCCATTGGCGACCAAGAAACCCCGCCAATCTTATCTTTATGCCCTCTCAACGTCCTGACGATATCCATATTCGGCACCGTCAGTAAGCGTATCCCACCATCCCAGCTCCCTGCCGCGATCATTTTGGAATCGTTCGAAAACCTAGCGATCGAAACCGGTCTGTCGCCCGCCAGCTGTGAGCCGAGTAGATTAAACCCCGCCAAACGATCTTTTATCCCTTTTCGATGCTTGATATGTTTTTGCAACTGCACCGTCGACTCGGAATTCTGTAGCTCACAACGCTCTCCGGCCCGCTCGATCGAGTACCGCGCGATCCACCTCCTAGCGTCAAGCAGCTCGGGCACACCCTCAGTATAAAACTCTTCCTCTTGTTCACCATCCCCGCCATCCTCGCCGTCCGCATCGAGCATGGATATATCGTCGCCATCAGCGCCTGCTTCTCGCCTTTCGGCATCTTCGAGTTGCTGGGCTAGTAATGTCCGGAGACGGTCTCGTCTGTCGGACTTTTGTTCGCCAAAGAGGGTGATCGGTTCGCCTAGTTCACGGAGTTTGGAGCGGACGCGAGCATCATCGGTGGGGACGGTGATTGCTGCCGCGCGTTTCTTTTTGTCGAATTGTTGGATGATTGCTGATGCTTTTTCTGGAGCGATACCCGAGGCGGTGGAGGGGATCACGTAGTCGTGATCGGTTGCTATGAGTTGATACGGTCGTGAGATGATGGTTTGATATATTGGGTTTGTGAGTGGTAACTTACGGACTTGATCGATGGAGATGCCCATGTCTTCATCTTCATCTTGCTGGAGATGTGAGTATAAAAGTTAGAAGTTCTTGGTATGGTATTGCTGATGTCGAATTGCGGATGGGGAAGACTCACCGTTTCTTCGACGTAGGCGCGTCGCGATGGATGCATTTTGGAGGTTGTCGCTTTGGCGGCGAGGTTATCAAGGAGGATGAAAGACTGGATAGGCGTGTTTTGGTTTAGTTTGAATATTAGTATCGAGATTGTATTGCTATGATAGTAGGATTGAATGTGAGGGAAGATGAGAAGAAGAAAGATTCTAAAGAGTCAATCGCATGCGTTCTCGTCCCCGGTTTGTCGCCAGTGCTCGCTCCCCAGAGCCCCGTGGTGTGCGTTGTGCCCAGGGATGGAGCTACAGACCATCCACAACAACACCAAATGCACCACCACGACGGGCCTCCTTCTCATCCCTTCAAGATTCATCCCCTTCTCTCTTTCCGCATCTCACTATCACCGCCGTCCCAATTCTCGTACCAAGCTGAAGTTCCACAATAGTCTCCCTTATTAGCTAGTAACACGGCTCCTGGAGAGCCAATCCGCCAAAATTCCGTGCTCTTACTTTGCAGCTGTAGACCTTCGCGCACCGAGAATCTGAATGAGCTCCCGCAAGGAAGAGATCCTCGCGAAGAGGGCAAAACTTGAAGCCCTCAAACGGCAGCGTGAAGCTCGCCAGTCTCAGTTCTCAACCTCTAGGTCAGGTGACACTGAGGTAAGCTACTCTCTCCGAATCCTCCTTCCTTTCACCCTCCCATGCATCAGTATCTCCACGCGAAATGGATATATAGACATATACCAAAAAGCCACTCTGTATCCCACAATTTTAATACAAATTCTCTGTAAACCGAAAACAGAACAAGCTGACCTTCTGGTCCTCCCACCTCGTTATCAATTATATCTAATCCACAGTACGCATCTCCAACAGCAGTCCGTGGAACTTCCTCTCGTCTCGAAGATAGAAGAACCGATATCGATGATCTAGTCCGCAACCTCATCGGAGAAGGCCGTCCTGGCTCCACCGGTCCAGGTAGTCGAGGCAGCAGGCCGACCTCCGTGCTTAGTGCCGCGGAGAGTAACGTGTCTGAACTCACTTCGCCTCAGTACGCTCCACCGCCACCACAACCACCGCTGTACGGATTTCGTTCTCTCCGTGTGCGCGCGTAGTTTTTATTATTTATAAACATACAATACTAATACGTAGATGTTTTAGGACCGATTCGTCGCAACATACCGTTTCATATCAAGTGTTGACGACTGTAGCTCCCACGGTCATCTATGACGCGCCGCCTTCTGCGACCAAGGAGGTTGTGACGTATAGCAAGCAAGTACAAACGACGGAATCATGGCTTTCTACCGGCGTTGGCACCGATGATATCGAAGTTGATGTCGGTGGGGAATCCGCTACAAAACCTTCAGATGAGGAACTCAAAGAGCGCATCCGTCAATTAGAAGAGGATATCACGACTCTACAGCAAGCCGAACCCAAACCTGCCAGCGACCTCCCTAATGGCTACAAGAAAGAGTACAAAGTCCGCGAACTAGATGATACGGAAAAGGTTCAAATCACCTCCACAGAAGAGTTCGCAGACTTTATAGAACGCAGCACCAAGGTTATAGAAAGAGCTCTAGATCAAGACTACGACATTCTCGCAGACTACGGCCTCGGTCATACCGGTGCCGACGAAGATTCATCCGGCCGTAAAATCAAAGAAACGATTCAATTCTACTCTGAACGCTGGTCCAAGAAACGAATCGTCAGCGACATTCACTTTTCACCCAAATTCCCAGAACTCGTCCTGGCTTCCTACACGAAAAACCCCACCGCCCCTCATGACCCCAACGGTTTAGTCCAAGTGTGGAACGTCCACCTCCACGACCGTCCCGAATATATTTTCCATGCGCAAAGCGACGTCCTCACCGCACGTTTCAGCCCATACCACCCCAACCTAATCGTTGGCGGTGCCTATTCCGGACAGGTGCTCATTTGGGATACGCGCGCGAAAGCTCAGTCCGTGCTGCGATCCCCGCTCACAGGCTCCGGCCACTCCCATCCGGTTTACAGCGTCCAAGTCGTGGGCACCCAAAACGCGAACAACATTGTCAGCTGTTCTACAGACGGACTGGTATGCGGCTGGTCGATGGACATGCTGGCCAACCCGCTCGAAGTGCTCGAGCTGACGTCACCTAGTCCCGGACGTAACGACGATCTAGCACCGACGTGCATGGCGTTCCCGCATTCCGATCCCACTTACTTTCTCGTAGGAACGGAGGAAGGCGGGATATTCCCCTGTCATCGGTACGACCGCGCCGGTGCGAAAGCGGGAGTGGAACCACGCATCTCGTACCGTGGACACGCCGCACCCATCATGTCGATTGACTTTCATCCCGTCAAGGGACCGGTCGATTTCGGTGATCTAGTACTCAGCGCGAGTTTGGATTGGAGCGTGAAATTGTGGAAGGCGCGGCCGCCCGCTGCTACTGCCACCGCGGTCGTACCGGGTGCTCAAGCGCAGGTTGCAACGCCGCTGATGGATTTCCCGCGGGAAGATGTGGTGTATGATGCAAAATGGTCGCCCGTGAAACCTGGAGTGTTCGGGTTGGTCGATGGGGCGGGGAGTCTGGAGGTTTGGGATTTGACGGTTGATGCTGAGGTGCCCGTTGCTAAGACGCAGCCGACGGTGAGGGCCGGTGCGACGAGTTTGCTGACGAGAAGTTTGAATAAGCTTGCTTGGGAGGAGGTTGACGGACGAAGAATCGCCGTGGGTGGGTTGGATTCTGTGATTACGATTTTCGAGGTTGGGAATGAACTTGGAGGGTTGGAGAATGCGAGGGGTGATGAGTGGGGGAGTATGAAAAAGTTGATCGGGAAGGCGGAAGGTGGTGGGCTCGGGGGTGGGTTTGCGGGTGGTGGAGGGACAGTTGCCAATGGGACTTCGTAGCCAGCTGTTCACTTTAATTTTAGGGAGATGAGTACAAGCAGATCGGCTGGTTAGTACGTCGAATGAGGAGAAATGGCGTTGGATTCAAAGCTGTAATATTTTGGTAACCTTTTTTTTTTGTATATCACAGAGATGCTAGGAAAATATATCATTATTTGAAGTACACATCATCCTGAGCGATGATGCGGTGTAAGCTTTACCCTTTGGAATAGAACCATATTGTAATCGTACAATCATAAGCATGCAAATCTAGCTCCCTGAGATCGATCCTTCGCTCACGACAGTAATATCCTCTATATATCCCCCAATTTTATAAGAAATAAAAAATGTCGTTTCCCGCTCATCGCTCCATGCAAAAAGGTACAAGAAAGAAGATATTCTAGTGTACAGAAGAGAAGAAACCTTGATAGCAGAACATCTATAGAAAACACCGGGGGAAATTTCGAAAGAAACTCTGCCTGCATGGATAGGCATAAGGATAAAGGTATGGTATGATGAAGGGAGAAAAATACATTATTTCATTATCGTTACGATTATGATAATGATGGAGAGGAGCGTAAACGCTAAACACATAAAAACGTACCCACCCAAATCAATCAAGATGTAACGCTATATATATAATCATAACAACAGATGGAGAGAGTCATACTACCTGTCTGAAATATTCATTCATGAAATTCTTACAAACGAGCGATGGTTGGTGCTCCTGGTCCACCACCTCCAGGCAACCCTCTAAGCGGCGAGGCACTCAACCCCTCCACGTTAGGTTTAGGACTCGGAGGTCTCTCCACCGCCGGTGGTTTCTTACTGAGGGGTGGCGCTGGCGGTGGTGTCTGCTGCTTCTCATCCGTTGGCGAGTCGCTGCTGCCGCTATTCGACGTTTCTTCCGTTTCGCTCTCCGTTGTGGTTTCCGTCGGTACTCTGGGAGCCGGTATAGCGTACTGCCATGAATATATTAGTATAAATACATACCATCCGAGATAAGTTTTCGAAGGGGGATAACACACCTCTACTACCACTACACATAATACGCATATATCATCCCTTTTACCGCCGTGGTACACCTCGCCGGGGAAATAACGCCTCACTTCCTTAGCGAAGGGTCCGTCAACCTTGGTATTCACGCTCATATCCTTCGCCTTCGACGCCACTTTTTTGGATATAACGCTCTGAATAGAAGGCTTATCCGGATCGTCGTCAACCAGGACTGATAGATTTTGCCCAGCTTGTATCCCGCTCCCTGGTGTTTCAATCCAACCTCCGGTTTCCACCATCTCGTTAGAAACAAGGCGCAAGACGTCCTGCGCAGAAAGATTATCCCATAATCCGTCCGTAGCGAATATTATTACATCGCCGTGTTTGAGTTGGTGAAGATCAACAAACGCATCCCGCGGACGGTCGCTGATGGGAATCGGGCCGCCGAATTTACGAGCTTGCTCGATGACGTCTTGAGGGATGACCGAGAGTTGGAAGGGGGTGTTGAAGGCATGGGTCTGCGGTTGGGAAGTATGGTGTACACGACCGCCGCGTAGGATGACAAAGCCAGAGTCGCCGAGACTATTGCGCTTCACTATTAACAGAGCTCCTTATCGAGCGATGACGATAATGATAATACGTACTTTGCCGTTTCCATAACCCCATCCGGTTTCGCAATCCCTACACATGCTGTGCTACCGCCACCGACCAGGTTGGGATTGCTACATGCCGAAATGTACCCGGCCTCGATGAGCATATCCGCCTTCATAGGCGCCTCGGAATGATATGAAATCTCAGCCATATCTTCACATAGGGTATGTGAGAAATCAGCAGAGTCGATACCACTCGCAGAGTATCCACCCACACCGTCCGCCTACAATTCAATAAACACAGACCATCGTTAGCCATCTGGCAAAGTGGAACAAAAGATGACGTGCAGAGCCAATACATACCACCCCAAAAGCGACAGAACCAGTATCGCTAACCCTGCTCACGAAAAAAGCATCCTGGCCGGTCTTCGGTCTGCCTTTTTTCCGTAGATTCCAGTTTTCTTCGAACGTCATCCGGGCGTAAGGGCTGAAGTTGAACACATTGCTCGGATCCCATCGTTTCTGCTTGGACACGTACGATACGCTGATGTTGTATTGAAATGTTTTCGAAGTAGAGTTATCTTCTGAATCAGTTATGATGGTCGATTCCGGTGTGCTCGCCGGTGGAGGATCGGTTTCTGAGTCGGGATCGGTGGCTCGGTTTGTGTAGGATGGACCGGGGGAAGGGGTGCCGTAGAGGAATGAAGGGAGAGGATTGTGCCGTAAGTTTTGGGGTAGGATTAAGAGACGACTTGTCCTGTCGCGGGCTGTCGTCGGCCGCGATGAGGAGGAGGCGAGGGTGTGGAGTCCATAGGTGATGGGATCGAGGGTATGGCGGGTGGGAAAGTGGTCTCTCAGGTCTCTTACGGAAGCGACAAAGATGGCTTGTTTGGAGATGGACGAGAGAGCTTTCGAGGGGGTGATGAAGGAGCGTAGCATGTTCGTGTCGTCCTCCCGTGCGAGTGTGAGTCCACGCCTGTGATCCTCGTCGGCGTGGTCGTTGTCTTCGTCGAGGAAAGGGTAGTCGGAGCGATCGAGGAGGCCGAGGGAGAGCAGGAGGGCGTCGAGCTCGGGATAGTTTCGGTACGGTTCGACGGCGTTGGTATTGTTGTTGTTGTTGCTGCTGTTGGTGTTTAGCTGGGTGGAACTGCCCAACGTGAGGACGCTGGATCCGGCCGCCATTTAGCAGACCATTCTCTTAATAATTATAATTAATTCTGATCGGTCTACTATGTCTACTACTGCTGCAAGATGACGATGGCTGACTGGAACGACTAACGACAAGCCGGTGGCGATGGAGTGCGAAAGAACAATAACATGAGACGGTGTTTTGGAAGGTCGGGCACGCCGGTGTTAATTGAATTGTCGCAGCAGCCAGGCAGGCCGGAAGGGTTCGCATTGGCGACCTGCCATTGGCTCTCGTTTCCAGCCATGCCATTTCCTTCTATACGGATGCATGTCTATTTTATTCGATATTGGAACGGTGGAGGGAATGAGGAGTATCAATATATCGCTTTTTATGGAAGGACTGCAAAAATAGTTATATACAAAAACTGCTAAAAGACCAATAATAATAATAATAATAATAATAATGAAAATGAAAATGAATAAAGGAAATCCCTCAAGCGCCGGTCAAATAAAACCCCATCATGACTATATAAAAAACATTACAACCATTCGAATTCAACCCTTCAAAGCTCATCGTGACCCTTCCCATCCATCTTCTTCTTCTTCTTCTTATCCCCCTCCTTATCCTCTTTAGAATCAGCCTGCCCCTCCTTCAACTTCTCCATCAACTTCTCCCCCTCACCACCAACCAAAATCCCCGCCTCTGCCACCAACTTCGCAAAGGCCTCCATATCCACAATCTCAACCCCATCCTTCAACCCCAACAGCGCAGCATCAACATCCACCTCCTGCACCATAATCATCTGCTCCCTCCCATCCTCCCCGGTAACAACATACTCCTGTCCCATCTCCTTGAACGTATTCTTCTTGCGCACGTTATAGTTCGCCTTGACTTTATACCCCTTCTCTTTCTCCTTCCCCTTCCCATCCTTCGCACTCGAGCCCCCCAACTCTCGATTCACCATATCGATCAGTTTCTCCAGATTAGCATCCTGTCGTTCCTTCTCCCGTTTGTATTCCTTGATCCGTTCCTCGTTCATCACCTCCAGACATTCGATCGTGTTGGCTCGACTATCCGCGGGCGGCTTGAACGCCGGATCTTTACACAGCCGCGGTGTATGCACGACCATCAAGTAACAGCACGTCGTTACCTCTTTGATATACCCGATTCTATCCTGCGATGCATTTGGCGCACAATGATACTATTTCCACAACCAAAGCAAATTAGTATGTGTCTGTATTTCTTGTAATAAGTGGCAAAGAACAAGTGAAATAAATACCTGCAACTCAATCCGCCTCTCCTTCCCCGTAATATCACACAACGTACCCCCCGCCAACTTTTGCACCAAATACTTCAACTCCCCATTCGCCTGCAACTCCATTACCCCATCCTTCGGCAAGTCCAACTTGCTATCACGATCCGGCACCGCCGCCCTCCCCAGAATATAACTCGCAGCGTGCGGATCCTCCACCGGCGGCAGAGTCTGCAACCCGTTCGGCGGCGGCAACCCGTGAAACTGCTTGATATGATCGTTATAACAAAACGAATAACTCCACCACCCCGAGATAAAATACAAACAAGTCCCCTCCATCCCCTTCAACAATTCCGTCCCGCTGACCGTCGCCCGAGCGAGTTCCTTCTCCTCGTCGTCTTTATTCTTACGGCGTTCCGTTGCGTTTAGCTTCGGTGGCGGTTGAACAACGGGGATGGAGCAGAGGTATCGTTTGTTGTTCATCATCATTGATTCGTATACTATCTCCACTGTTGTTCCGTCAGCGTTCATCTGCTGCTGCTGTTGGTGTTGTGTTTGATCGCGTTCTTGTATCGCGTGGGATTCGTCGTCTTCGGAGGGGGTGGCGGTAGGGTATGACGGTGACGGGGTGGATGCGTGCTGTTGTAACTCTCGTAGCGACATTGATGCGATTTTACGGTCCGCTTCTTCTTCGGTGATGTATGAATCCGGGGAATCGGGGAAGCGGACTTCATACTATTCAGCATATCAACATTACATATTAGCATATCAGATCATTTGATGTTAAACTTCTATATGCAATATTCGGTCACCCGGGCAGCAGTGGTAATATAAGGACGAGGAGGAGGATAGAGAATATTGAGGGATTCAATTGGAGGATACGTCTACTCACCTGAGGATAAGCCAATATATCTTCATGCACGCTAAACATCCCACTACACTCCGTCACCCGAAGTGCTAACGCGAGCAGTGTCACCGCGGTAGCGGTAGACGATAACCGTACCATCTCTACTACCCGACCTTGTGACGTTGCGTCGCGAATGCAGTAGTTGCTATATCGATCGATCGATAAGGAAGATTGAAATAAAAAGGATAATTAAGACCGACGAATAAAAAAGAAATAACGAAAAAAACAATGAGAGGTCAGGGCATTATTTTCGATATCGAGTATCGATGAGATGAGATGACGGATGGTTATGTTTGGTGGTTATTCAAGTTGGAATGTCGAGTCGCAGCGGGTGGCCGATTTGGTGTTGTCGAGCTTAAACGTGGCCGCAACTTCCCGCTGCTCTTCACAACGCCCGGCCCGTTTTACCCAGCCCGCCTAATCAAATTTATAATCACATCATGGATACGAATTTGATCAGTCCAGGTTAGTTCAATGAATCTTATATTTTGATTCTTGTAAAAATACACAGCTTTAATATTTTTTAATATCGAAAAAGAAAAGCAGGAACAAAAAAGGCATAAACAGAACACGGGAGGAATAGACAGAATGTAGAGGATCGAAGAGAAGCAGATGCAAGGGCAGGGAGCAAATATAAAGATCAAAGATACAGTGCAAGACCCGCGTGAATCCGAGCCAGTAAATAGCAAGCAGCGCGAGTCCGGAATAGAAACCAATACCCACAAAAGCCTCCTTTCACCTATTATCAAAATGATGAACCTCGAAAACAGAAAAAAAGAAAAACTAAATTCTCAAAACAATATGCGATAAAAACAGAAGATTCTCCATCTCGTAACATTATGATCAGTCTTCATCTTTCATTTCAGCATCTCCCCATAATTCAAGGTTTGATAAGGTGAGGGCTTAGTAGTCCAATTCTTCAACCTTGCTTTCTTTCCCAGCAGAAGCGTCCAGATCCATGTAGCTCTTCAAGCTTCTCCCAGCAGCTCCAGGATCGTCTTTTCCGGGTGTGGCGCCGGCGCTAGGGGTACCAGTTGCTGAAATACCGCCCCCGGCTGCCAGTGCTGCTTGAAAGCGTCCCTCACGCTCCCTCTCCCTCTCTTGACGATCTCTGTTATCACGTCCGCCAGGTCTAGGATAAGGCGAAGGGCGAGTATTCTGCTGCATGCCACCACGACGTCTCTGCGGTCCGACACCACCCCTAGTGGGCGACCCAGGACGGCCTCCCATTCCAGGAATATATCGGTCAACTCCAGCAGGCGTAGGACCCAACCCACCGGCCATGTACGGATCAGGATACTGTCCTCCAGGATATGGATATGCGGACATTGCGTTTCTGCCATCCATGCCCTGGCCAGGTCGTGGGGGCAAACCGCTCATGCCCATACCAGCACCGCCCATCCCATGTCCTCCGCCTCCCGAAACTCCATTCTCTGGCTTGGGAGCGGTGATGTGGAACGGATCCATAACGTACGCATTCAACAACTTGATTTCCTGTTCAATGCCGGTGACGAATTCCGGATGTCTCTTAGCCATGTGCTTTCGAACAAACTCCTCGCTCTTGAATAGTTTGGTACAATCTTTGACCCGGCATCGGAATTTGCCTTCATCCTCCTGTTTGATAAACTTGTTCGTCTCCTCGTTAAATGCCAATTCAGGATCTTGAGCTCCCAGTCTCTTAGTATCGATAGAGTCCGGTGTTAGGAAGAGCGCAATCCTATCTCTGAGATTCTTGACCCACTTCTCGGAGCCGGGATGCAGTTGTTTGGCAGTTCCGTCAGTGTTTGCTGGCAAGGGTCGTCTTATGTGTCCTCCGGGGCATCGTCGGACGAGCTCATGAATCGAATCCGCTTCGGTGAAGCAATAGTAACAGAAAGAGAAAACGCGACGAAGATATTCAACTGCGATATCGATAGTTCGTTTCGCTCGCTCCAATTCCTCATCGGAAGGGAGGTCGTCTTCAGCTTCACCGTCCTCCGGTTCCTCTTCGGGCTCGTTTGCTTGTTTTTCCGCCTGTCTCCTGGCCATAATCTCGTCCACCTTTGCAAGAATCAAATCCCAACCTCTGTATCCAGCCAGATCTCCATTATCATCTAGCATCATGTCTTCGTCCATATTGGTGTTCATAGCTTGCTCGAGTTTCAAAACAACGGCTCTGACACGGTCCACTTCGCTGATGATTTCCTCCGGAACACTCATGATATCGTGAAGCATCTTTCGTGTGAGAACCTTGGGAGGGTTATGAACCCCCACGTGGACAACGAAATCACCCTTCTCTTCATCATGAATTCGCTCTTCATTCAACAAGGCTGCAGCTTGCTCGACTGAGCCTTCAGAGACGCTCGCAGGGTCAATCAATATCCATCCGATGCGATGGAACTTCTTGTTCGGATTCGGGTCGCCAAGAGACAGGTAATGAAATCCTTGAACCGTCATAGCCAGCTGTATAACGATAAAAATTAGTCAATTGCCGTTGGGAAGACCTTAGATGTGAATATACCTTTTCCAAATTGGCTCTCTTGACTGTAGGCGATACAGTCTTGATAAGCAAGGCCGGGCGGTCTAGAGAATCATCTCGCAATGCGCCGGTTCCACTAGAAACCGCGGGGAGAACATCCTCATTTTGGTCTTCCGAGCCGTCTTCTTTCTCAGGACCATGGGAGCCCTCTTTTCCATTCGATTGGAGCACGAGATTCACTTTTAATCCTGCTTCTCCGTCAGTCCTACGCATTCAAGTCAACACCAGGTTTAAAAGTGTCCGTACCTTCTTTCGCATCAGCCAGCCAATTATCCCATCTCCCAAATTTCAACTCCTCAGACCAAATCTTCCATTGGCCTTTCCTCCACTCCAAAGTCTTTGCCCTCCATTCGTCCCCTTCACCTTCAACGTATCTCTCCCTAAACCACTCTTCATCCTTGTGACTCTTGACGAACAATTTCGCAACCCGTCCGTTCAATCCATCTTTATACGACTCGTACTTTTCCTTCATCGTCATGTCGGGGCCGTATTTCGCTTTCGAAGGAGCCGAAGCAGGGGTTCCGGTCCACCACTCGCTAAAATATGTGAACGGGACGAGGTAATCGAAACCGTGTGGATCCAATAGTATTGGTGCCATGGCGTTGCTACCACCGCCTGAGGGATAAGGAGGATGCCCGCTGATATTTGCCGGCATATATCGATCGCCATTCGCATTTCCACCTTCTCCACGTCCAATTGGCGGAGCACCACCGGTATAACCTCCTGGAGGGCCGCCTTGTCCTGGAATATAGACATCTACGGCAGGACTACCGCCGTATCTGCCCGGTGGGCCGCCGCCGCTTCCAGGCGTGTAACGGTCAATGTTTGGCGGCGATCGCGAACGAGGAGGTCGACGACGTGGCATGGTACCTAGCATCCAATGATCGTATTAGCATCAGGGAACAAGAAAACGCGTAAACGTTTCGCGATTGCCACATCGCAGAGCGAAGGTGAGATGACAGGAGGTTGAACGGGACAAACCTGGGGATCTCGGCCGTCTGGCTCCTTCGGTAGTGAAATCATCCTCTCTCAACCGGCCATAAGTGGATTCGTGCAATTCGTGAGACGGCATACGACCGCGAGAGCCATCGCGAGGGTCACCCCAGCCTCTGCGATCCCGCTCTCGCGGATCGTGACGGAAAGTCTCTGGCGAGTTGTTGCCGTAATACGGGCCGGACATTGAATCGGTAGAACTATTCTCGGAAGGTTACCCAAAGTGACAGTTCAGACCAGCTGGCCGGGTGGGATTGGTGGCAGTTCCGGTTTTGGTAGGATAATCCGTGTCTTTCGGGATCGGTTGAGGAGCAGAACGAGGCTGCGAAGTATGTAAGACCTTGATAGAGAACATTATGAGAAATAGTGTATAATATAAAGAAAATCGATAAGAATAAGGGTTCAAAAAGATATTTTCTAAAAAAAAATGAATAATAGCATTCTTTTTTCAAGGGGGGAATATATTGAGCGTGGAAGAGAAGAGAAGATGCTGGTAGAATGATAGGGTGGTGAAACGACCACGAACGGTTCTCCGAAGCGAACAGGCTGGAGACGGCATCTTCACAGATGGAAGGCAGGGAGGGAACGAGAAGAATTGAAGATAATAAGCGCAAATAATAAAAAAAGATTGGTAGAAGGGCATGAATTAAGGTTAATTCATGGGAGCATAGAATTATGATAGTAATTGAGGGTACGTAGTAAAAGCTAAGAAGAGAAAGGTGATTTGATCGCGAAGATCAAGAGGTGAGATGTGAAGGGAGAGAACTTGAACGAGGAGAGAGCTAAAGAGGGTAAGGTGACCAACAATGAGTGCAAGTTAATAATAGAGACAACGGCGGAGTGGCCGAAGTATAAAATGATGAATATGGTGTCGACAGAGACAGTGTAGAGACGGGAATGATGGTCGATAATGTCGGCAGAAGGTTGGCGATGGAGAGAAGGAAGGACGGGTTGAGATGATGGTTGCGAGATGGATGCTGGCTGGTTGATTAGTGATGGGAGAGAGTGGAAGGGGAAGGAGCGTGGAAAGCGAGAGCCAACGAACGCCCCTTCCAACGCGCCGCGCAACGCAAGCCGCCTAAAATGCGAAGAGACGACGTTGACGACAGGCTGTCGCAATACGATGCTGAGTGCGACGATGATATAGCAAATGATGGTGATGTCGACGACCGGTCCGGTTGTAAAAGCTGGCGGATTGGTGAAATTAAAAAAGAAGAATCAGAAAAGGCGGAGAGAGAGAGAGAGAGGAAGAGAGGGAAGAAACAAGAGATGGTATCCCTGGCCTACCTGCCTTGGCTCTCACCTTCGTTTCAATTATACTTAATAATAGGTTGGATGGGTTGGATGGATTGGACGATGGTGTTCAGTTGGTTTGCATGGCGGCAAGTTTGAACATGGCCTGGGAGATGGGAGGATGGATGGATGGTATGGGAGATGGGATGGGATGGGGGAACCTCTTGCTCTCCTTAGCTCACCTCTCCTCTCGCGGGCCTCCCTCTCAATCGATCCAATCAACCACTCTCAAGTCAGGCAAGAAGGAGGGCACGGCCATGCTCACGGCAAGCTGGGAACATTGACGAACAGGACGGCCCAGGCCGACCGACACGATCATTCCCAGACATTTCCGCCCGCTCGCTCGTTAGCTCAACGGCTGGCTTGCTCGCTGACCAGGTAGTACACAAAAAAATCTGTACCTTGCATCTCTCACCTGGACTTGTCTCTGATCGTTTACGAGATCCCGTGATTGGTGATCGGACAGGATATTAAATCCCTAAACTGCTCCAGCTGGGAACGAACTCTTCTGGCGACCGACTTCTTCCCCGCCGCATCTTACTTGACCACTTGACCTCCAACCTTCAACATCGGGACCGGAATCAATAAACCCTCCGTCCCGCTCAACGACCTCTCCAACACACAAAATGCCACAAATCACAGGCCTCACAAAGCGTTCCACAATATCACACAGTTCTCTGATAAGAACCTGGTTCAAAATAATCCCATTCCCCCAGCAAATAAATTACAAAACCCTATCAACATGCATCCTAATATCATTCCTCCTACCCCTCCTCTCCCCCTCCAACCTCCCACAATACCCTCCCCTCCCACTCCCCTGGCTATTCTAATTAATAATCTCAATCCTCAATCCCTGTAATACGTTGTGATACTTCGGTCTTTGTACTTATATGTATCTAGTTAGCTAGTAGAAAGAAAAGCCAAAGTGAAAATCTCGATCCACCTATACAGCAAGATTATATCTTCCCATTCTATGCTCAAATTTAGACAATGATATGTCTATCATATTCAAATAGTTCGCGAAATCTTCAAGCTAACTGCCCAAATTTACCATCCAAACGTTTGGTTATCCCAGTCATGCCAGGAAATCCAAGCTCCGCCGCCAGTGTTCCCAACATACCAGTTGCGATATCAAATGTTGAATCTCCTCGCGGCAAGCACCCATTTCGACATGCCCAACTAACCCACTCAAGCTCTTAAACTCCTTCACAGGCTCCTGTGGCTGCTCAAAACCGAGAAAAGATAACTTGCAGTGATATATCTTGGGCGCATGAGCTGCGGAGGCGAGGTGCTGTTCTAGATCCTTCTTCTTTCTGAATATCCTTTCACAGATGCGACACTGGTTTGGAGGTGGCGGCTCCGACACGTGATAAGGTCCCTGGTGCTGGCTGTGAACACAGGAGGCGAGATGATCTTTTAGATCTGATGCCTTTCTGAACTTCTCTTTACAAAGAGGGCATTGATTCCGCAGTCCGCTCCTATGAGCCGCGGAGGCGAGATGTTGGTGCATATCTTCCTTCTTTTCAAACACCTTTTTACAGAGAGGGCATTGGTTTGGGACCAGCGGTTCCGCGACAAGGGCCGAAGAGTCCATTGACGGCGTCACAACAGAGTCGCCCGAGGTGAGAGATATAATGTCAAGGTTTTCTAGTCGGTTCGAGAGAAATTCGTATCATTCGTCGGTATCATTCGAATTGGGAGTCAGTATACCCCAACTGGAGCCATCAAACGACGGGCTTGCAAGCTCGGGCTCGACACCGGTTTCGGAATCAGACTGGTCGGCGGCATCAAGATCAGTCACGGACCGTTCTGATCCGGCCTCCAACAGCTTCAGCGCACCAGGGACGGTAATCAATCCCTTCTTGTCCCTCTCGCAAATCATTAGAGCGATCGATTGTCTGTTAAACGCGACTTCGCCAGGACATCCTCCGCTTTCGAGATGGTCGACCATGCCTCTCGCTGTCTTAAAGGTCCTGGAGCAACCATCGTTGATACAGCTAAAACGGCCAAGAGCTCCGCAGATCCGCATGTGCTTTTTCACTTGGGCTTGCTTCCTGAAATCGCGACCACAGCCCGGACAAACGTAAGCCTTTCGCTTGGTTGTGGGGTGAACAAAGACACCGCCGGATATCGCGGATGGGTTGGCCCGCTGAATGCACCCGCTCAATATCTCATGCTCATCGATATGCTTGAAAAAGGCGGCTTCTGTCCAAAAGTCTTTCTGACATTCAACGCACCGATATGTCGGTGAGGGAAGTTGAGGTGCGTTTGATCCATGTTTGGAGCGGTGATGCTGATTGAGGCAATCCGCTGCATCTGCGCCGAAGAAAAGCTGATCACATTGACAGTAATGATAAAGATATGAGAGGCTGTCGGATCTGGGTTGGAAAAAGATTTCACAAGTTTTGCAAGACGTTGGAGACATATTAGGTTCTTGTCGGGTGGATGGGAACTTTTGATGGTTGAGAGAAGGCTTTCTCATTTCAGTCTTCTTTGCGTTGAGCCCCCGAAATCAGGACGAAAGAAATATAAACTTGGAATTTAGAGCTAGTGAGGTCACTACCGCTTGGTCAGACGAGAAGTTTTTGCTAGGTTGTATGATCAAAGAGACTTAATCAAGTGTTTGAAGTATGAATCCTGGGAAAGATAATTTGTAGACTAGACTTTATATGAGATTTGTGGTACCCTGTGTCATCGTCTGGGAGGTATTGGCGTCCCCTCACAGGATCTCGCCTAAACTTCAGGCAACTTTGACTTCCCTCATGCAGAGGAACGCAAACAGTCTCACAAGACTGTGAAACAGTGTCGCAAAGATATATGATATCGAGGTATACCGTTATTTCTTTATAATTTGTATTTATCCACAATAAAACCTCATAGAATAGTATTTAAAATCGGATTTGAAGAGTATTCAAATCTTCCCTCTTCCGAATTCCAACACAGCAGTTGAGGTTACACAAATTACCCTCAAGCCACACACAGTCATGAAAAAACACCAAGCTTACCACCACCACCACCACCACCACCACCACTACCACCACAAGGTCTTGAATATCGTTGCGACACAGCCAGCAGACAAATTTTGTGAGGCCGGCTGGCCTAGTTGTTCTAGTCCAGGGGACATTGCCTTGCCAGTTTGGCGGAGTAGTGATTAAAAGTATACCCACCGATATCCCCATCGGAGTTAAAGAAAGATCCAAATTCTAATGTGAAGTAACTCCCTTCATCTCGCAAGATATGAGGTGTTCATTCGGACTGGCTGAATAAGAAAAGCAGGGGGGTTGGCGATATGCTTAAGTATAAGAAATACAATGGAATGAGTAAATTGATGCGTGGTCTTTAGGTATTCAAATGCCGGCTCAAGCCCAAGGGGATACAGAAAGAGGTATTACACATGGGTTTTCGGCTCCGGTAACGGTTCCAATCTACGTAGCAGTATTGGCCTCTTAATTTATTCAATCGGGTCCGCGGAGGCTTATCTCAAAAACCAGACTGCTGCAGAAGGCTGAAATTTAAAGGAGGTTGCGTTTTAGTTGAGAACAAGTGTACGTATACCGTAATTTATAACCTTAAAAAAAATAAAAATAATAATAATATATTATAATATTTTAGTATTTATATTTATATATATCTAGTTAGCTAGTATAATAAGGCCTAGTATATAGTTACCCGGTCCCTGAGACCCGTTAAATTTGCACCTATTTCAACCTTATATAACACATCCTTACAATCCCATACATATATATATATCTCTTTATGTATATATGCTATACGATGCATATGCAATACGTATGCCTCAAATGCAAACAAAAAAAAAAAAGCAGAAACAGGCCAAATAAAGCTCGACAAAAAAAGAAATACAAAAAAGATACATTCATAAGACTAGCTGGTAGCATTAGCCATCGCCTCAAATCCCTTCGGCACAGTCCACCCATGCGTCCTACACGCCCTCAAATAAGCTTGCACCGCTTCTCCTTGTCCGTACGACGACTGCGGCCCCCCTCTCGTCCCAGTGTTCTCTAACCTCGCCGGTCTCGGATCCGTACTCATCATCGCCAACCTCACATTCAACAAAATACTCTCAATCGTAGTCTTGCTGTTCCACCCCGTCCCCGTCAACATCTCAAGGCACACCGCCCCGCCAATGGTAACGTGTCCACCGCCGCCGTTCATGAACGGCAAAAACCTGGGTTTGATCACCCGTACGAAAGGTGGGGTGTTGGGGAAACTGGCGCCGAAGCGGAGCTCTAAAACTACGCTTTTGATGCCGTGGGATTTCATATCCTGTGCTATCGGGAGGGAAGAGTCAAAGGTGTGCAGCTCCACGATCCATTGGTACACGTTTTCAAAGTGATCGGGGTTGGTGTACCATCCGAGTTCGTGTAAGGGGGTCGATTCTTGAATCTTGAGGAGATTCTTGTACTCCTTTTGAAGTCGTTTGGTAGCTTGATGAGTTGCAAATGTCGGTTGTGCGATTAGCGGGAGGGAACTGTAGTCCAGCTCGCCAGCAACGAAATCAGTCTTTGGGGGTTCTGGTTTCTTTGGAGCTACGGGTGCCGGAGGAGGGGCGGAGATGGAAGCGGAAGCGGAAGTGGTGGTAACTACTGGTGCTGTGACGACTGGAGGTTTGACTACCGGCTTTTTAATATTCAACGGCGCCGTTACTGCTGGAGCTGTCGCAACTGGGGCAGTCACAACCGGAGCAGCGACTGCTGGAGCTGGGGCAGCTGGAACCGCAGCAGCAGGGATTAGAGCAGGAGGAGGAACTACAGCAGCCGGAGCTGGAATTGGAGCTGGTGGAGCTGGAGCAGGATTGTTAAACGAAGTCCCCGCTGTCGATAAGACATTATTATTCTGAGGAATAATCGGTGGCGAAATAACAAGGGTCGAATTAGAGCTCGCTGGTGCTCTGAAGAAACTCTTTCCCAAACTTCCAAAGAAACCACCGCCTCTTCCTGTAGATGGACTAGGAGTAGTCGCCGAACTAGAACCCGAACTCTGTCCGAAAAGACTAGGGTAGGGAGATGAAGAATCAGTCGTAGATGTGCTAACGCTTCTAAGATTATATCTTGGTGGTTCCGTCGCACTGCTCGCAGTCGAGTTACTGCCAAAGAAGCCACTAGAATCTGATTCTGCCATCGGTGTATAGGTTGGCGGCGTCGTCGTCATTGGAACGTCATCGTAGGAGGGTGGTAGATTTGTGTTTACAGCAGCAGGAGTGGGAGCTGTAGGCGGGCTACCTCCCGACGGGAATCTATTCTCAGTCGCTCTTCCACCTCTCATCCCGAATCCAGAAAATATACTCGACCGTTTCCTTCTCGTAGGTTCCGACGCCAATGAGAATGACGACTGTGCCCCATAATTGGCTCTATGATTTTCTTCCATCGACAAAGCGATTGCGATCTCCAAATCACTGATATCCATAGAGTCACTCGTGGCAGTAGGTGCAGTCGCAGTCGAAGGAGGCTCGAAAAAGACATCCAAATCGGAATCATTCGTAGCATCGCTGGCGGGGTCCTCCGCTATTGGTATCCTTTCTTCTATACCATCAATCATTACAACGGTGTATTCCGACTCTCCCTTCTTCGCTTTACCTTCATTGAGCAGATCCTCCTTTCGGGCTCGGGTAGCCTTGGGCTGCGGGATTATAATCTTGCCCTGCTCGCCGTTGGGTGTCATCGAAGGATCTTGAGGCTTGATATGAGACGGTTGCTTTTGAGAAGCCTGGCCCGAGTTGCTAAAGGCGCATTGGACGAACAAATATCTCGTTTGTATCCAGTCCAGCTATATCCTTACATTAGAATCACTGAAAGCACAAATCTTGAATATCTAGGATAAACTTACCTGGGCGACGACCAAATGAGGACTCCGACTCACAAACTCACCCGGGGAGTTCACAATCTCATTCAATGCAACAGCAGCTGAAACCTTCAGCACGCTCTTCGACCATTGATCTCCCTAGAACGCCATCGTCAATACCAAATTTATTCAACGAGAAAGAAGGAAAGAAGAACTCACAGCGACAGAGTACCGATTCGCAGTATACCCCAAACTCGTCCTAAAGTCAAGCGAATGATAACACCCATTACCATACGCCCTACCGTTCAAAGTCTGATTGAAATTCAATCCCTCACGGATAATCGAATGCCAGTTCGGCAACGGACTTCCATGCCACGCGAACAACGTCGGATATCTAGACCGAATGCGCCTTCCGACGCCCGATGTCGCAGCTTGGAATCTCTCTTCTTTGTCTGGCGCCCCCATCGCGAATCTGAACTGCATCCAGTTACCCATACCGTAAACCCGATCTTCGGTGTACGTGGCCGGGAAGACACCATTAGAGCCCGATTCTAGCCCGTCAACCTGAACGATACAGGAACGGTTCGATGCTACGATCCATCTCAAAACACCCAAAGCGGCAGGGGAAATTCGATCGCCCCAGCTGGAAAGATGTCCCTCGCGTAATCTATCCTTCATCTCTCGAACAGATGGTAGTGTGTCGAGCAATAAACAGATACATTCCATCTTTTGCTGAGGTGTGAACGCCGCGAAATCTTGGTTGAAGACGTTCACCATGACTTGTTTACCACCGGGTGTGGCGAGAGATTGTCCGGTATATGCGTTACCAATGTTTAGAGCGCTAGCTTGGGCAGTTGTCGATATCGGGTCGGAGACTTTGATGATGGGGAAGTTCGACATATCCATAGCACGACAACAGAGGATCTCCGAAGGACCGCCGGCTCCGTTGATAGTCATCCAAGTTCCGATTTGCACCGGGTGGGAGATTGGGTTTGCAGCATTGATCCTCAATGTTAGTTCATTGTTCGAACGGTCGAATGTGCCGGTGTATCCTGCGTTTCCAGTAGTTGGTGGAAACGGAACCTTCAAGTTCAAGGCGTCTGGAAAGTCCTTCAACTTTTGCGACTTGGCGGCAGAATAACAGAAAGAAACTAGTAAATCGACCACATATGGTTGTTCAACAATATCCCTCTCGATTCCTGGACCGAAATCCGAAGAGAGGTATTTCGCCAAACACGCCGGTGTGTTGCAAACATACGGCTCCAGAGCTTCGACATCCGACTTGACCGCACGATGGCAGACAAGACAGAAATTCGTATATCGCGCAAAGTGTCGTAAGAAGAACTGCATAGCAACAAGAGGGAACGAAGCCGGTCTCGACTCAGAAGCTTCGCTGAGATTATCAGACATCACCAGTCTCGAGAATCCGCCGATATGGTTGTCATCGTGCCAGTACTTCGCCTCCATCGTCTCCGCAGACCTGCCAGCCAACTTCTTACCCAAGAAATAATACTCCTCCGTTCCATACCACGAAAAGGCCAATTCCAATCTCTTCTTCACCAGCGTGATGAGCCTTTCGTTCAAGAACAACTCCAAGGACTGCATTATATACGGCATATCCCTACTGCCATCGTTCCTCTTGAAAAATCCTTGACACTCTGCTCTCGTTGGTTTGTACTTGTCGCATTGTCTTACTCGTATCCTTATATTAGTTTTCCTCTGATTTCCTCGAATGTTTCGCCTATTCTCTTCGCATAGTTCGTTGAGGTTGGCGTATCCGGCAGGGTACTCGATAATCAGGCTCAGATATCTATTTGATTCAACGTGCCACGCATCCAAAGCGTTATCCGAGATTCCTAGCCGCGATAAGCGGCAAGAGATAACCACATAACAAACACCAGTACCCTTCAGCGATCCATGGTATCCAAGCTTGAAACCCGCGTCCTTCACGGCTCGAAGGTCGGCGACCAATCGGTTCGCTGGCGGTGCAGCTGGTGTTGGTAGGGTGGATGCTGGTTTCTTACCCTTATCCGCGACGGGGCTAGTCGTGTACAGGTCGTCCTGGTCTTCGTCTATCAGCATCGGACTCGGGTTTCTAGCCCGTCTCGTGGAGGTAGACGGTGGCGGCGGTAGAGGTGAAGCATCAAGCATAGTCGTATCCTCATCGTTATTGACAAATGGTCTAGCCAATGATCCGTCTGTTTCTTTGCTTCTCAGGTGCCGCGAGACGTTTATGAGAATTTGTTTCACAGATTTGCCAGCCAAGCTGGGAATGTCGCTCAGTTTTTCTCCGAGCATCAGGGCGTCCTCTCCGCATCCAAAGACGAAGACTTCGTGTGAGGTTGGATATTTTGGGAGTTCTATGTATATAAGTGAAAACAGAATTCGTAAGCGTTATCCGTAAATTACAAAAACGTAAAAGCCATTTTATTCGAGAGAGAAAATAATTGATGTTGACATCAACGTTAACGTTACACGTGCATATGAACAGAGAATGGAGTCGGAATGGGAAGGAATGTATGGATAGATAGAGTAATAACTTACCAACAATGATAGCAGATATCATAGACGGCTCCCCGTTCAGAGGATGATATTGGAACAAAAACTCCCCTTCGTTCTCTCCAGTTCCAACCACGAAGACACCATCAATCGTGTCATCATCGGACGCCATATATAAATCTGTGTCATACTGATCTTTCGGCATCTTGGCTGTGTGTTGGGGCACGAAGCTAGCACTTGCGTTTCTGGCTTTGGAATTCCGAAAGGCGTATTAGGATCCCCCAGATCCCCGCGAAAGCCACTCAAATGAAAAGATACAAAAAGAGCAGAGCTAGCGCTGTTTGCCTTTATTATTATTATCGTTATTTATTCAGTGAATCATGCATAGATGATCGTAAATGGATATGCGCCCAGAGTGGACGAGAAGAGACGACAGCGACAAGGGTTGGGTTCGAAACCTGGGCGCACGGTTGGTTTTACGTGTTGCAAGCTGTGTAGCTGCCCTGTGGTCTGTCTTGTCGCCAAAAGTGTAAGTGGCCGGATGTTGGAATCCTAGAAGGCGAGGAAGAAGGAAGACACGGGGTGGCTATCAAAAGACGAAAGCTTCAAAACTCGAGCGGTAAACAAGGAGAAGTAGGTAGAAAGAGAATTATCGAAGAATGGGAACAAGAGAAGAGGAAAGAGAAAGCTAGGAAGGCTGTCGGGAGTAGACTGAAGTCTCGAACTGGGCTGATTCTGCGGCGTAATGTTTCACACACCCATCAAATTCTATGGTTATATCGATGTTGGTTTTGGTGGTGACGGGGAAGAATTAAAGAGTAGCCGCGCCGTCCTTATTACAAGAAAGATAAAAGATTCAAGAAGGAGGGGTAGATGTAATTGAATTATAAAAATATAGAAAATGTTCTATTCGTTTCTTTGGAGAGAGGGAGAGACTACCAAAGGATTCGCGGCTCGAAAGGTTCTGCTGTTAATAATAATTTGAGGGGTGAACGAATATCATTCGATAACGAGAGGACAGGATGGATGGATTTGGTGTTTGATTGATATCGTGCATACGCCGATTTCCCAGAACCTTGTTTCTATTTTATTCTATCGTGGTTTTGAATTCGAAGCAAAAGAAAGGGGGAAAAGCATCGAATCTTGAATAAGGTCTTCCAAAGGAGATTTTTGATTTATAAAGGAAACTTAATATCATGAACTTCTAGCTTCAAGGGTTCTTTCTAGGTCTGCTGAAAGAATTTGAGATATTCATGTCAATATAATAATGTACAGCCTTGCAGGTCAGCTAATAGGCTCCCACAGGTCGGCCACAAAATGCCCAAAACCAAGCGGTTCTCCAAGCCAGCCATTAACGATAGCACATGCAGTCGACAAGCAGGCGAATTTTAGTGCAAACAGGCAAGCTTTGGCGGGCCACTGGCGTGTGAGGAAACCGCCATGGGTGGTGGATTCCCATTCTTTTCAGCCTCATGTCCTGCCGAACAAGCGGTGGGGACTTGTTCGCGAGCTAAAAGTTGCCCCAAAACGAAGGATCTGGCACCAAATCCACTTTCCTCGTTTCCACACACATGGTTAAGAAGGTAACTGTGACAGATGCTATCGCTATTGCTAGAATGGCGCTGCTCCAATGCTGTTCCGCAGGAGATCCTGAGTCCACCGCGCCAATGTCATGAATGGTCTTTGTTGATTATGGCAGTTCCTCGTCGAATTCTGCTCGGTTGGGATCTTCCAGGACGAACAGGCGACGGATCTCCTGAAGACATGTAACATAACACCCGATCCCGATTTCTGAGCAAATAATCGACCGTGGAAGAGTCCTGCAGTCCAAAATAAGAGCACCTGAGTTCAGGCGGCGAAATGCGTCCACTAAACGAAATGTAGCTCTTGAGGCTAACGAAAGGCTGCCTGAACTGATTCCGCTGGGCATGCACCGGGGTACAAACCCGGGAACCAACACATTATTCCATTTAGCTACCACGTTCCTCACTCACAAGGTGAACCCAAGTTTAAGGCATCAATAGTGCATATTGTAATGTCCGCCTAGTTGAGCCGATCGATCACAGGTCTGAAATTTAAATTTAAATCACGAAACAAAAGTACACCTTATAGCGGTATCGAAGAGCTGGAAACAGCGCAAGCTAATTAAAACTCCTGTCAAAGCTAGGTTGTATACGGACAGGCGGCGCCATGGTAGTTATTGTTCAAACGTGATAGATATATACCCTTTCTATGGATATAAGATAAATGCTTTATAATGTACGCCTACACCTGCAAGACAGATCACAAGGTCTCGACGCGAATATACACATTTCAATTAGAAACCCCAGGCACTATAATCCATAGGCAATAACCCACGTAGGTAAATTTCCGTAGCTTCCCTATAGCCATATGTACATTAAATCAGTATATATCGTGTAAATAACCCATATGCTCCCATTTCCCATCTATAAAAAATAATAATACATACCATCGAAAGAAATCCGCAAATTTATTCTCCTCAAACCTAAACGGTCCTTCGTTTCCCGCATCTAACCTCCTCGTAAGCTCTCTCTTCACCTCTATGTCCCACCGCTCCGGCCCCCTCACAACATCAAACCCAAACATCTCATCCACATAATACGACACCCTCTTCTTTGCAACATCATCCCACGTGTGCCGATCCTCATTCCTCATAAAAATAACCCTCCTCAGGAACTCAGGTTTTTGGGAAACCCACTCCCTCCCCCAAATCTCCAAAAACCCCTCTTCAACATGATCATACCCATACCCAACCGCATACTGCGGCCACGGAACCCTCACCTCCCTCAACTTCTTCATCTGCTTTAACCCATTAAAAGCAACCATCAAAACCGCCCTACGCTGCGACCTCGTGCGTTTAACATCTATAATAGCCAATCGCTCAAGAACTGGAAACGATGCAGCGATATCAAGGATAATCATTTCATCAAACGATTCACAATCAACTTGTAACATCGTAACTTTCAAAAACGGTTCCCCCACAGTCTGCGACTCTCCCAAAAGCTGCTTCTCCCGCGACATCAAAAACGCGTTCATCGCGATCCTCAACTTCTTTAACGTCCTTTTACAGTCCCCGTGGATTGTTCTTGTTGAATCCGGTACCCTAACGCTTGGATCCGGAGCGACAAAGGTGAACCAGTTGACGTGCAGACACGCCTCCGTCAAATTCGGCGGGTACGGAAATGCCACGACCCGGCCGTACGTTTGCGAGGGTATCCACGGCTTGAGAAATTCTTGGTTCGCAGGTGATAGCGAATCCCATGCATCGTAAACGACATGTTCATCCAATTCGCGGCGAAAGTTTAGTTCAGGGTATGCCCGTTGGAGGTTGAAGAATCTGATGTTTTCAAAGACGGGGGAGGTGGAGATAGTGGTTAGGATTGCAGTTATTAGGTTTGCTTCTAGCTGTTCGATTGTATTTGCTTTGATTGCAAGGCTGGTGATGTTGGGGAAGAGGCAGATGGCGGGGGCGAGGTGCCGGCAGGCCAAGATGTTGACCGATACAGTTTCTTTTGTGATTTTTTCATCTACGCAGATGGTAATGTGGCTGAAATCGCATTTTACAATTTATATTATTGTCATAAACTTTGATGCCTTTGAATGCTTTTTTGATATAACGACGAATATTAAAAGGGCAGACATACCGAACTATTGGTCTAACATGGGCGAATTTTGCACCATTTTGGAATTCCACAATATCCGAGACCCTTCGCCATATCAAACTCCTGAAGAGGATAGGGAGCATTAAATTTCGGTGCTTAGTAGAGCATAGTGAGAGTTCCTTCAGGTCGTCGACTGATACGAAGGATAAAATATGGTCCAGCAATTCATTTGGAAGACTGAATAGTCCTGTTGGAGTTTCGGGTGTTGCGGAGATCCAGCCGCGGGTAGCCAAGTATGAGGCGATTTGCCCAAAGACACCTTTGGCTTTGAGCATTGTGAAGACTCGAGAGATTAATCGATTGATAATTATGGTGAGGCCGGTTATTATAAGAGCGGGTCTGGATTGTCTACCCCTGTTACATATATTTATTTCGATGCGCTCACATAACGGTGTCGATGCACGGTTGCGCCTTTGTCCACTATTGGTAAAATGCCATTATACCGCCAAGATGCAAGAGTGAAGGGTGGGTTCAAGCATTCGAAAATTGCATTTAAATCTATAAAATTGACTTTTTGTATGAACGGTATCAGATCGAGGCCCATTCAGGGTCCTTGATGGTAGGTATTTGCAATTGGAGGTCAGTGCATGAAATAGACCAAGGCTTTAGGAAGACAACCCCAATTGGAAAGCTTCAAAAGAAGCAATAAAATGTTCTACAAACACCCATGCTCAAAGTTGTACCTTGCATGCATCATGACGAAATACATCGTCGCAGTGTGGAAATTATTTCGTATAGGTACCCACAAGAAATTCAACCGCGGCCGTAGATACCTAGATGTAAATCTGGAGTCTATTCCAACGTTTCACAGATCTGCAAAAAAGTATAAGTACTCGAATGAGGAAACCTAAGAATCAAAGTTCAAACGAAATCATTCGCGGATTCGGTAATACACCAAACTCAAAGCAAGAATCGATATAAAAAGGACGTATCAGCCTATAATATCAGCTTATTACTATTCGCAAATCATAGCAGCGATGAGCGGAGTCTGGGGCACCTCAATTCAAAACCTAGGCCTCGGCCTCCCCTCCTAAATCCTCGCCAGTCCCACAGCTTCAATCCTTCTCCCGATAGCCTTAGGCTCAGCGGTAGGCTGGTCCATAAGCCGTAAATACTCCTCCCATTGCATATAATATACCCCATATATCTAACCTAACCTACTAATATATGATATGGTATAGCATCCCTAACCCGCAAAACCTACCTCTCACTCAGGCAACCTCCCCTCCTGGATCTTCGGCCCAGTCTGGACCATCCTCTACGGCACAATGGGTTACGCGATCCACCACGCCCACAAAACCTCCTCCCACCTCCCGTCCTTTCCCGCAACATCAACCCTCTACACCACACAACTAGCCCTGAACCTCATTTGGACACTCCTCTTCTTCGGACTAGAAAAACCGGCGTGGGCGGTGGTCGATATACTAGCTTTAGGTGGGAATCTAGCGGCCTTGACGTATAATTATTTCGCAATGGGGGATGAAGTCGCCGGATGGTGTATGGTGCCGTATCTGGCGTGGATTTCGTTTGCGACATATTTGAATATTGGTGTCGGGGTGTTGAACGGGTGGGAGATCGCGTCTAAGAGAGAGAAGGCTGAATAAACGCTTTTCGCGTTTGTACATGTAATATACACAATGCGATGAGTATAATTTATCTAGTGGAAGGGAATATTATATATGTATATATATGTACTGGGAGGCTAAATTTGGGGGAGATTGTTCTTATATATTTTCGTCTCTTTTGTCTCTCAAGAAATCTCGTAATAAACTAAACACAAGCAACTTTCTATCTTACATACAAACAAGGAAAAAGAGTAATAGACGCCGATGGAAAATGCCTTCGATGAGCTTTCCTGTCGTGGGGAACGTTTAGAACAACGGTTTGTAGGGAAAAAAGTAATTACAAGAAGTGGAAGGAAGTAAGTAGGGAGGGGGTAGGAAGAATGTACAGATAGGATGAAAAAGAGACGACGCGTGTCGATAGCAAGGGTAACTCCAGTATGATAGATTGATGTTGAAGCGAGTCTAGATTATAGTTATAGTCCTTTTGCATCTTTCAATGATCCTCTTTTTTTCTTGTCTTTTCTTGATTTTTTATTTCCACCTCCAGTCGAAAGCAAGGGCTTTTCAAATTTTGACACAAACACACGCACATCCTCCAACCACATACACAATATATTCCAAAGATGTCTTCGTAACAATTTATCATTCAGAGGATGCTAAAAGTCCGTTACTCCTCTAATTGCGAGAAAATCGAGTTCGTTTAAGATTTTGTGACAATTTTCAGTTGTCGGTCCCCATCGACGTTTTTAGTTGATTTTTTTTTTCTTTCAATATTTGGAATTTACTGCTTGGAGCCTGGGTTGATGAAAGAGCGGCCGGCTTCGCCAATGGGTGTCCGCTGTGGAGCGGTTCTGGTGTAATCGATCCTGAGTTGTCGGCCGTAGATGGACTTAGTCTCCAACTTGGCCTTAGCAGCCTCAGCGCTGGCAATGTCGACGAAGTCGGCATGTGCGAATCCTCTAGGTTGGCCAGTTCTCCTATATTTCGCAGAATTTTCATATCATCAAAATCAACTCATCGAGAAAAAAAAGAAGGAAAAAGGTTTCCAGTACTAACCTATCAATAGCAACTCTGACATCTGTGCAGTTGCGAACCTCAGCGAAGAGCTCATTCAAGTCCTTGTCGGTGATGTCGAAGGAAAGATTTCCGATGAAGAGAGTTCGCGAAGGTGGGTTGCTCTCCGGGCTGCCGTCGTTTCGTTCAGGTCGGAGAACATATTGGACGTTTATCCGACGGCCGTCGACAATGAGACCGTGCATCTTCGCCACAGCATTAGTCGCTGGCTCTTGTTCTTCGAATTCGACGTATCCAAATCTATTAGTTCAAATTTAAAAGGTTAGCGCTCGTTAAAAAAAAAAAAAAGGGATATCTTTTGAGAGAAAACAGGAAGAGCAAAACCATACCCTTTCGAGAGACCGCGGGCATCATAGACAACTCTTGCGGCAACAACCTTCCCAAATTCAGAGAACTCTCTTTCCAGATCCTCGCCGCGAATGCCGTACGAGATGTTTCCGATATAGATCTTTTTGGTGGGCGGCAATGCGTTTCCCTGGAAGTCCTTGTGTTGGGCCGAGTTAGGGTTCAATGGATCCTGGAATTCGGTTGAGTACATTCGCTTCTGGGTGGTGGCAGCAGATGGGAGGATTCGGGAGAACGGTGGCGATGGAGCGCGCGGAACGGCTTGTTCGGCAAGAGTTGCGACAGCTGCGAAGGCACGAGCCCGTTGCTGTTGAAGAACCGGCGGGGCGACATAGATGGCACCCGGCTTGAGATTACGGAAGATCGAACGACGAAGAGATAACCTAGAGTCCTGGGTATTAGAATATCATCGAACTGGTGTAGAGAGGGGTTTCTTTAGTGAGTGGATTTGATGGTGGCACCACCCCACGCAAAGCGGGCACTCACATCTTTGTGGATAGAGTTTTCAGAGGAGAACCAGCAGTGTCAAAGCGATGCAGAAACGAACGATAAATAGGATAGAACCGGCTACGGATGTTGATAGGGCGCGGACAGAGTGCTCCGGTGAATGAATTGGGGTATCGTGGAGGACTGCACAACGGATGGTTGTTGTAGAGGACGATGGATTGAAAGGAATGGTGGAAGTCTCGGTAAAACTTTTTTTTTTACTGCCTCGTCGTGATAAGATTCCTTTTGCGGGTCGCACGCTAAAGGAAAGACAGGGAAAATTCTGCAACGTCCACAACGCCCCTCCTCTAAAACACCCCGTCTTGTCTATACGGACAGAAGGATGGAGGAACCCTGGTCAAAGATCATGAAATGTTTGAGAACGCCTAGTTTGAGCATCGAGAGGAGAGATATATATTTTCAACTATTTACTTCAAGACCTACTACACAAGTACTCAACTAGAGCATTCGAAAACCAAGCCCAAATAAAAATCCGTAAACAAGTCCTAGAACGAATGCTTTTGGAATTCTATCCCATCCCATCGTAGAATTAACTATACGTGGAAAATCGACCAAACAATTATGACCACCCGGTATCATGTAAACAGAAAACAATAATCAAAGGTCGCAACCATGACCTGACAAAAAACCCGCTCTTCAAAAAGCTCAATTTGACCCGGGATCCGGCGCAATCAGAGAAGACCACTGCGGTGAAGCCTCAGTGTTGCTCTCTGAAGAATTCATCCCCTGCGAGTTTGGCGGTGACATGGGTAGATTCCAATTCAAATTCTCTGTATTAATTCCCTGAATAAAGTTATCCCATTCGTCCTAGAACAAGATGTTAGCATCAAACTCTAACATGGTAATCTCATGAAAGGAGGGGTGACGTACCCATCCAAGTGCACTCTGTCCATCAATCATACCCATTCCCTGGCTAAAGAATGAAAATGGCACCGAGGAATTCGGTGGCGAAGCCGGTTGATACAAAGGTGTCATGCCAGTCTTCGAAGTATCCATAGGCATTGGCACATTTGGTGCCATTGAGGGTGCAGTGGTAAAGTTAGCAGAGAATGTCGATGTCGTCCCCACAGGCGACAGACCACCGCTGCTCAGCAATCCGAGTGTCATTGCGGCAGAGTGCTCCGAATCCTTAGCCGAAGACGGCTCGGGAGTCGTTGACATTGGTTGCGAATTGAATGGCGAATAATTATCTGGTGGTGACTGGGTGCTACTAGGTTCCGCTCTGTTTCTAGCATAAAACTTGGCCTTGACTTTTTCAATTAAATGTGATAGAACCAGGTGGGCCTTCGCGACTTCAAGATAATCGGGGAATGTGCTATAGATGTGACATGCTCGCTCGAGAACCTTGAGCATATGTTCGTGGTCACCTCGTCCCATCGTAAAAATGCCGTCGGTGTTGTTGAGATCAGCTGAGGCTTGCCAAACTTCAATCATAATGATCACAGCAGCTGGGAGGAAGTCGCTCGGTGATATCGGGTCGATGTGGTAAAGAGTCTTATCTTTTTGATTGTACTAGATATCCATGTATTAGCAAGTTTTCACCATAGCTGTAAAAGGATTATTCTTACTTGTGTATCCCAGGATACGTATTGATGGTTCAAGAGAGTCATGGCACTCTCGAGACAAGCACGTCGCGAAGGAGCATATCGGGGGTTGTTCTTCAATCGGAGTGCGAAATATGGTCTGTGCATAATGAGAAGAGATTTTTGATGTAAAATGTTCAACCCATATCGTTGCATAATCAACGCGGGATGATCATTTCTCGACTCTTCCAAGGGTCGGAATTTTAAGAAATCTGGCATCGACGAGTAGACCTTTCTCGCTTCGGCATCCAACCGCAGAATATCATCATAATGTGGTGCGGGATGGATTTGATTGATCATCTGAACGGCCCTCCCAAATACATTCGCGAGTTTACTCTTTGCGATCATATAAGACATGGGGGTATGTTCGCTCATCGGTCTCGACGGCGGTAGTACCCTTGTGTCTTCATCGAATTCATAATCGTGAATATTGGAGGGAAGCATGGCATCGGATTCTCCAGCTCGAACGATCGATGGTAGACCGACTCGAATGGATTCTAGGAGATCCATACAGCTCAGCACATTCCATAAGCGCCTGCGCATTTCGACGTGATAAGCTGGAATTTCGACTTCGAATTTCCTTGAGTCTCGGTGCAAGCCCTAGCAACTTACAGTCAGCATCTTATTAATCGGAGCAAGACGGTACAGGAAGATTTACCATCGACTGGGCAACACGAAGTACTAAACCTAGATAGAGCCACATTTGTTCGTGATTCGTCTTATTCCGCGCCCACCCTAGGTATATTATCATAGCTTGTATTGTGTAGAGACCAGGTTTTGCGACGTTCAAACCTGTTATTATACAGTGCTCGACAGGTAGCTTGTATTGATCCGAATCCATTCCCATGAGTTCTGGGTCTTTAGAGAGCCGCCCGAGTTTCATGAGGTCAGCCATAGTTGTGGCTAGAATAGCCATGAGGAGACCAATCCAGGTCAATTCAATTTGAGGAGATGTTGGGTCTTGCCAGAACGCCGTATACTACCAGTTTACGAAATCAAGTTAGAATAAAATTTCAAAATAAATTTACGAACCAGAGTTGCTTACTTCTTTACGAAAGGTTGGACCGTGGAGGATATGATACGAGCGGTCAAATGCATCAAACCAATGTTCCACCAGTTTATCGGCCACCGATTGTGACGGCAAGTATTGTAAGATTTCTGTTCTTGATAAAGAACGAGAGGCGGAAAACGGGAAACATGTATTGATGCTCTGTAACTTTGACTTCTCCTGCTCCCTTGCTATGCAATCGAACTTTTCCCTTGTCGCGGCCGCCGAGAAATAATTTCTAACTTCTGCGATCTATTCCAAGATTGAGCATTAGATTCAAGGTGGAAACCTATCGTGAACCGGTGGGACGAACCTCGGTGAGAACTAGAGCCCAATGCGACGACCCTCGATACATCGACTTGCCGTGCTCCACCTTCATGAACCCTAACTGGCTATTGAAGACACCAACCAAAGTCATTTTCCGCTCGATTTTTGATGAGAACTAGAATGGCCAGCTGAATCGCTCCGCGTACCTTCGCACATCCTCAACATCGTCATCCACTTCCGATTTATTAAGATCATGTTCGTCATTGTTCGTACCTTCGCTTGTGGTTTCCTCCGTGTGCATCTGCGACCCGGTATCATCATCGACATCCCCGTCGTCTTTCGAGTCTTTCGAACCTCGCCGGTCAGGAGCCCCGCTGCCCATCAACGAAAGGACGAGACCTTCTAGCCGGTCGATTCGGGCTTGCATATCGTCCGGAGAGGCCTTATCGCCGGCCGTGTTGGCTCGTCTGTTTCGGGCTGCGAGGGATGCATAATTGCCTGTACGTAAACCTCATGAGCATTAATTGTACCGACGCGGAGAACACGAAAAAGCAGACGTTGAACTTTCGCAGAAAGCTAGATCTGCTATAGGTCTTCCTTACAGGATGCCACATCGTCTCTCTTCACACAGTTTTCGCAAGGATGCTGGCGATTGCACTTGAGTCTATCGTGGACACAGCGAACGTGAGGGGTTCCATATGTTAGTTCTTCTTTATCGTTCGGCCGGTTCCCGTCACAACACATGGCAGGCAGCGAGGAGTATTTTTCTCCTCATCTGGAGAGCATGGTACGTACTTTCTATGTCTGCATGGCCCACAGGAAACCGGTATTCTGTTTCTCTTCCGGATGACTCGGAAGTTGTCGGGAGACTGATGGGACCCGGAGCCCGCTGAACTCGGTGGATTCGCAGTCATCTCGCCGACCCCGTTGTTCCGTGCGCCAGTAGCTGGATTCGAATATAGCTTTGACTTTGCGGGGGCGGCTGATAGCTCGCGGCTTCGAAAATCCTGCTTATTAAACAACTAAAGATATAGAGTATACTAGTATACTGGGGATAGAAACAAAAAAATATGAGAGAAGAGGAGAAAAGGAGAAACTATTTGGCAGCTAACTGTCGAAACCAGGTTTATGCTTTTCCTCGAGGGTGGAGCTAAGGGACTGTAAACTCCGAAAAGGCTCCGTTGCAATTGGACCGACCCCTCCAATCTATCGCTATTGAGTGTCTAGCCTCGAAACTTCACCGGATTAGGATACCAATAATATTTTGGTTTTGCCTTCCCATGAAGGCTTCTTTTTCACCATTTACTACGTACGGTGTGAGGAAAAAGAAGAAGTGTGTATGTGTTCGAGCTTCGGGATCACGTCAGGTCTTTATATAGTGCCCAACATCCAAAAATCTGCAGATAAGACAGGCACCCTAGGACCCTAAGAGTGTGCAGTGGAGTTTTATCTCCAAAAAGCTAGGAGTATGCTCGGTGCGAGGGAGCCAAAACCCGCCGACAGGCGTTATTCAGCACGATGGACGATCGTCTTGTCGTCATCGACTGCGATTGGCTGGGTAATATAATTTCTGAGAGACGGCGCCGGTTACCTCAGGCCTTAGTAAGAATGCAACAAGAGACGCCCTCCGGTTCGAATTGGGTCACGGGGTTTTTTTTTTTTTTTTTATTTTTGGTTGGGCTTCGCTCCAAGCTTCAGGCGTGGGAGCTGTTCATGTTATCTCGTGCCTGGGCTCTGGCTTTGACTTCGGCTTGTGCAGGGATCGATTCGTCCTTGAACCCCACCCGCGGCATTGATACGCAACCTCTTTGCGTTTGCTGACAAATGGAACAGGGGACAAATCGCTGTATCAGCGAAGCTCCAGTTCATTATAACGCTGCATGAAACTATCGATGGCTTATTCTTGTGACTCACAAGGTAACGGACATTATGGAAGAAAGACGCCGTTTACGATTTGATCGATCTTTTATTTTTTACTTTTAGTTTTTTCTTGGAAGAATGTTTGATGATATCACCAATATACCTACAGTATACAGGTGGATATAAAAGCTATATACGGTGCTGAACGGGAAGTTGCATGCAAGCTTAGCTTACAGGCTCACCGCCGCGCCCATAACATTAACTCGCTGCAGGCTGCGATACGAGCTCATCAAAAATGGTCGACTGGGATATATCGCGAAAACTTTTATTTGATGGCACGTGGCTTGATAGGTACTCCAGTACTTAATTGAGTTCATCTCTATTGGCATCGGCCACATCGATACAATTGTTGGGTCTTTTCCCAACGGTACCCTGAAGCTACATTTATACTAGCCTGAGGAATGCTGCAATCGACGAGCCATTTATACGTACATGCCTATGATCATGTGATCATGATAAATGCGACGATAAATTCCTAATTGAAGATTGAAATATACGGACATACACCTAAAATATGTATACACTTTTCGACAACGGCTTTATGGTTCTCATTGATTCAGTCTTTGCTTCATATACTGTTAAGTCAAGCCGCTAATTCACAACTTCAAGTAGCCAGCTCATAGCCCTTTAACCAACGGCCTCAACTCCGAACCAGAAATCATATAACTTATAACCAAACATCAAGCTCCTAGGGCTTATGACCGAAACTCCTATATATGCTCCATACACATGATCTAAGCTCATAACTAAAACAAAACCAACCATCATGCAAGCTGCGAAGAATAAAATCATGCAATATCAATACCTCATAAACCGATACCCTTGATATATCCAAACTCAAATTCGAAGACCCAAAACCGTGTACTGAAGAGCGTGTTTAAGGAGGCTCAATTCTTTGATAATTCGTCATCACCTTTACGATTATGATCAAAAGTTTTCTCATTGCATCCGTGCTCTTCTTTCTTTCTGGCGTCATCTCGATTTGTTTCCCTTTGAGTCCTTCGAGTGTTTGGAACGCCGAGCTAGCTGCTCGTTTCAATGCTTGAAATGGGAATATCCCCGGGGCCCCTAGTCGGATAGATTCTCGTACGGAAGTAATATATTTACGCCTCCCTTTCGCCGCATCTCCGAAGTTTATGATCTTGTGGGGATAATATCGTGTAATGAGAGCATTGAAGAGGAGTCTTGTCATTCTTCCATTCCCATCTAAAAATGGGTGAATGTCCAAAAATCGGATTTTGAGATATGAGGTAGTGGCGATAGCGTCATACGACTTTCCTAGCTCTGGATTATATTCCTTTACCTACGCTGACATCTTCCCTTCAACGTTGTCTGCTTCTGCGACCTTTTTCTCACCGCCTTCTCGTAGGCGTAGCAGGTTTCCAACGCTCATTTCGCAACGGCGGTATGTGCCTTGGTAGTTATCGTATCCTTGGTCTGATAGGATACCCATCGTGAGAATACAATGGCATTGTAGCAGAGTTTCTTCGGATAGACTGTCCGATTTGGCGATTTCTTGTGTTAAATATATGAATGCTTCGACGTGCTGGATTACTTCGCGATATGGTTTGGCATTTGATGACAAATGTGAATATAGATTTAGTGTTCATTTTATAAATGTCAGGGTGCCGTTTCCTTAGGAGGGATTCGATATCGCTGGGCTAGCTGGGACATATGTTTACTGGTATCCTGAGCTCGACTTGCAGCTTGGAAAATGTCTTAGAGGGACCGTTTGGTGGTATTGGGAGGCATTGTAGGATGTCGCAGGTTGCGAGGCTGCATGAATTTGTGAGAATCTAATGAGTATAAAGGCACTTAAGCATATATATCTTCAAAGTATGTGGCAGCATTTGAGAAATAGGTAGTAGATATGTACTGCCTTTCGTAGGCGAACGTTCAACTGCCAACCCCTCCTAGTCACGGACAAATTGTTCATAATTGTTATTATTGTATAAAATCTGGAAATCTTCAAAGGAAGAAAATATATCATACGATATCAAAATAAGCTTTGATTCAGTAGGTATATAAAACCAATCTTGGAGCTCCTTTCAAACCCAGAGGAATAGTTTCAAACGTTTTGAGAATAATCGCGAGCCCTTAGTAACGCGGATATAGGTTCCTAGGTATTGCACAGAACATAGTCTAAAATTCCTACTAATCACTGCGTACTAGACCTAGCAGTTGAAGGTTAGGAATTTTAGATATGGGTCATCCCGCGGTGTCAAGTGGGAGGTCACACGAGGCGAGAACGGCCCTTGCTCGAGGGTAAATCCCGTCCGTAAAGTCTGTGCCACCGCGTTGCGATCAAGCCACCGACGTAAGGCACGGACATGGACTCAATTGAGGGGCTGAAGAGCATCGAGCCGAAGCAGAACTCGTGGTCTTTGGACCATTCCCTCCTGACCCTGCATGCGACCAGGAATCAATCGCCATTCATCCCAAGATTCAGCATCTCCCCAGACACGAGATACTTTGATTACAGGACCGGCAGCTTGATGGATCGTAAGGAGACCCCTTTGCGGTCCCAGCGCGCCTGGTTTGTCCCTGTATCAGAATCTGCACGCAGGTCGCCCACCAGACGTGGGTGGACCTGTTGTGGGATGCTGGGATGCTGCATCAGGATTAGAGCGGCGCCCGTTTGTCCCCGCATCCCTGCACCTGCCCTTTCAACCTGTAACATTCTTTTTCGATACGGGAGAAGAAAAGAAAAACAAGGACGAATTGCAATGTGGTCGCTCGACTGCTCGCAACGGTCGCCCGGTTGACGTCTTTTTTCGCCTGCGCTGTCGATGGTGCATGTCCATGTAGTGTGGATGCAATCCAGCGATGGACCTTGTCGGTATAGATACCACAATTGTTTGTTGTTTTTTTTGTCGCGTCCTTAATCGTCTTGCGCGACCCGGTTGCTGGTTACGTCTCTACACCTATCGATGGGTAGTTGGATCGAGTGATGGTCCCGTCCATGAATGCTTCGAGTGAGCTGGGGGTTTGAAAACCTTGAACGGGAAGAAAAAAAGAAGTATCTGATACAAGCTGGCGCACTCCACCTGTTTCCGGACTCCTTGCATTCTCACAAGCCCTGCTGCTATATAAACCCGGCCTTCGCTCGTCTTGTGCTGCGGAGCTGGGTACCGGTACTTCTTGAAGCTCCCCCATATCTCGCCCTCCGTTTCGAGGCTCATTCATTCTCTCCTATTCTTGACAGGCATCTTGCTAGACCGACTAACCTACGGTAGTATATTTGTTTACATATCCGGACAGTCAGTCTATAGTATAGCTCAGGTGCCTATATCTTACCTTGCTTTCCCTCCCTACCTGCCCATCTCGCTCACTCTCCCGCTCTTCAGCTATCGCTGCTTCTTTCTCTACGCTCCTTCGAATTCCAACTCTTTCCCAGGCAGTATCCCTATCATTTTCTTTGACAACCTGGCTTCTTCTACCGGAACTGTCAACTCGAGAAAAGACTAGCTTCGAATAGAACCCTAGAACCGTACACAGAATAAACTCCTGAGAATCGTAGTTTTGTGCCATCGCAAGATAAAGGGTTCACAGCGCCAGGCTCATTGGTGATAAGCATAGGCACCACGTCCATCAACACATCCCATCTGCGCTGGTTTCATAGTAACGTCACGTTATCATTATATTTATCGCCATCGTATTTCTCTTTGAGCGATACCATCGATTTCATTTCGCCTCGTTCCTCTTCAGCCGGTCTCGGGAGATTTCAAAATTATCTTATCCAAACCATCAGCTCTGTTCCGTTACCGGCAAAGAATCAACCGCAGAAATGGTGTCTCAAGGTCCTTTGACCAAACTGTACGCCGAATTCCTCGAGAACCCAAGGAAGGAAGTTTTGCATGCCCAAGCGGGACTCCACTACGTCGGCAGCACCAGCACCTCGTATCAATCAAATATCGCCATTGTCGGGCACCTCCAAAAGGAAGGATTGTTCTACACCAAAAAGGACCAGAAAGTTCTTTCTTCGGTTGAATCTGCGAATTCCATTGCCGTCGAATTCTCAAATGTTATTGAATTCACAAACGGCGGTGGCGCTTTGCTGCCCGGCCTGGATGACAACTTTGTGACAGACCAAACCGTCACTTTGCCCATGGTATGTTATTTCAGATTCGCTACGCTTGTATGCGGTGTGCGAGCGGCTGTTTTCTAAATGATTGCATTCCACAGGTCCACATTGTTCAATTCGAGGACAACCTGATCAAGCAAATCCGCGTTTATTGGGACCAAGGCACCCTCCTCAAGAATCTCAACGTGGTCGGCAAAACCGGCAAGAACTGGCCCATCCGTTTCGGCGACGAGCAAACTAAACTCATCAAAGCTTCAATCGGTAGCGTCGCCGGCGGCTCCGGAGCTAGCGAATCTGCTGCTTCCACACGCCCTTCATCTAAGGCTAGCAACCATTCGAACCGCGAAAGCTTGCAGCTCTTCGCTCCAAGAGAAATTGGTGATGATGTTAGCATCAAACCCGCTGTTATCGCGCCACGCTCCGGAATAAAGCCTCCTAGCCGCCAGCTGCATGAAATCCTTGGTGAAGAGGAGGATGACGCTACCTTGCCAGTCGCTCAAACACCAAGAGCTGGTGCCAATAAGGCTCCTACCCGTACCTTCTTTGTCGGACAGGATATTGATGAAGTCCACTCCACACCTGATCGCAGGGTCCAGGTTAACGCTAAGAAATTCCAGCATTTTGCACTTGAGGATGATGCAAACGACGAGACTCCCAAAGTCATCGCTCCCAAGCGAACTAGCATTTACAGCAAACCGGGCGCTTCCTGGGATTTCGCCGACTTTGTCACGCCTGATAAGCGTCCCGCCAAAGTCTCTACACACAATGCCCGTAATTTCAGCTGGAGCGACGATGATAACGATACCTCGCCGGTCAAACGAGCTCCTGGGAAGCCGGTTCCCCGTAGGGGTATGGAGTCGAGTTATGACATCGTCGACGAAACCCCCAAGAAGGCCGAACCTGGCAAGGACGCCTATATGCGTAAGAGTAGTGAGACACATTTCAGCCTGACTGATGACTCTCCATCTCAAGGAGCCGACAAGCCAACTGAGATGCCTGCTGCTCGCAAGGAGGTAGTCAAGGGTATGGAAGCCAACTGGAGCAATACGTCTTCACCACTGGGAGAACCCAAACCGGTTACTGGTTTTAGCGGCATCGCTGTTGGCGGCAACGGCATGGGAGGCAAGAAGGGCAGTGGTCTCAACTGGGAATTCGAGGATGAAACACCAAAGAAAGAAAACGGTGCTGGAATCAAAACTGCTGGCAATGGTATGGGTGGAAGAAAAGGCACAGGAGCCAACTGGGCTTTTGAAGGGGAAAATGATAGCCCCAGCACCACTCAAAAGACTGGTATTTATAAGACCGCCGGAAACGGAATGGGTGGAAAGAAGAGCACTGAGGTTCATTGGGGATTTGGAGAGGGTGAGGAGGAAGACGAGGAGGCCCCCAAGGATGTTCCACAGCGCGCGGTCTACAAGACTGCTGGGAATGGAATGGGTGGTGGGAAGAGTACTGATGTCCACTGGGGATTCGGCGAAGATGAAGCAGAGGAAGATGAAGCTCCCAAGGACGCCTCCTCTCGCCCGATCTATAGGACCGCGGGCAACGGAATGGGCGGCAAGAAGAACACTGAAGTTCATTGGGGTTTCGGTGAGGATGAGCAAGAAGAAACTCCGCAGACCACTCAAAACCGCACCATCTATAAGACCGCTGGTAATGGAATGGGAGGCCGAAAGGGTACTGCGGCGAACTGGGGGTTCGATGGAGAGGATGAAGAAGAGGAACAGAAGGCTGGTGCGGTCAAGCAGGAGAATGCACCTATCAAGACTCGTCCCTTCCGTAAGGCTAGCGAGCCAACTGCAGATTTTTGGGATTACTAAGAGGAGTGTCTGAAGCTTTTTCTTTTCCTTCCTTGATACTATGGAGTTACCGGAGTGATGAATATATGAATTGACTTGACTATTAAAATACACGATTAGTGTTTATTTTTCTTTCTTGTAAACAATTTTATTCTTTCTTGTTTGCCTTTGGCATAGCTATTTCTATAAAATTCAATTGAGAATGTAGCGAGACGCTTTTGTAAAACTGTATAGAATAGGACAGCATCGTGAGATCTCTCTGTGATGCTATTCAATCAACGCGGCACCAGTGAGTCAACTGAGAAAAATGGGTAGAGACTTAAGTAGATATTATAGTCATGAATTCTACGTGTCTGAAAAACTGGACTAAAACATTGCCTGTAATCGAATCGGCTCCCGTTGCTCTGTCCCAACGAGGTATGTATCACCTCGCAATTGTATTTAATTTTTATCATGAACAACAGATTTATAGGCTAAACTTTCTACTCGCCACCACCATGGCCGTTTTCCCCGTCCCTCCGATGATTAGCAGATGCATCAGCTATATCACTCACCAACCGAGTATACCACCTCCTCTCATCAAACACTTGAGCGTGATCCAAACCTTCACACCAAACAACCTTCAACCTCCCACCCCTCTCATCCGTCTTCTCCCAACACCCATCCTTATCAAACTCCCCTATCCTCTCCACATCCTCTTCCTCCCCCTCCTGCTGTTCAGGCCCCCACGCACCCGTGAGATACCGCCTCACACTAACCGTATCAACAATCAAATCCCTCTCACCAAGATATACGACAACATTCCTCCCCTCTAAATCTTCCTTCCAAAGTATATTCTCCGCCCAGAAGAAGCGTCTGCATAGTGTATGAGCGACCATGGGATCCGTACTGGCGTAATAATGCAACATGTGCTCGTTTGCGCGTCTCGGCACGCGGCGGAGGAAGTTGCACGCTACATCGGGGAGGTGGAGTAACAAAGTGACTGGATCGATCAAGATGACGGAAGAGACGAGGGGTGATAGTTCGGTGTCGTGGAGGATGTGGGTTGTTATTACGGTGCCGTAGGAATTGGCGGCGAGGACGAAGGAGGTATCGTCGTAATTGTGCTTTTGGAGAATCTTTTTGATTTCTTGGAGGAGTTGGAATTTCTTTTGGATTGGGGGGCAGATGCGGGAGGAGATTGGGTCGATTTCTAGGACTAGGATTCCTACGTTTGGGAGAGACTTGGTGAGGGCTGTGAGGGCCGGGACGTAGGGGTGTAGTCCGATGCCTATGCCGTGGAGATAGAGAATTGGTAGGTGGGTTTCGGAGGTGTGTGGGTGGTACCAGTATGGGATTGTGTGGGACGGGGAGTGGGTTTTTGAGAAGATGGTTTCGAAACGGAAGGGGAAAGATGTGAAGAAGGTTGGGAAAGGGCGGCGGTAGTAGGTGTAAGAAGAAGATGCCAAGCGGAGGTAGGTCAGGCAGTCTATGAAACTCAGAAGCTAGACGTGACTGTTAGTGTTTGGATATCAATTGATATATTGGATTGACGATATTGGGTGTTATGTGTACGTACTGCATACCACGCCAGCGGACGATGCTTCATTCGAACTTGATCAATAGTGAGCCTGTAGCACTGGACATCGCCTCGTCCTTCTGGGAACTTGAGGTTCATTTTATCCTCAACCATGCCAACGTATTCATTGATTTCATCTTCCTCATCCTGGCCATCAGATTCTTGACTCCAACTGCCGGACGAGTTGAAAATGCTCCACCGCAGAAATTCTTTGATATTTTCAACTTTTATGTCTGAAACCCTCGCACCTAGGAACCATTGACGCAGGTAGGAGCCATGGTCAGGAATTGTAGTGAGAATTCTACGAAATAAAGTGCGCCGTTCGGTGGGTGGCGGGAGCGGAGGATGTTCGACCGCGGCTTGGAGGAAATGTTTCCGAGGCAGATAAACCAGAAAGTAGAAGATCGACTCAGATATCGGGTAAAGACTGAGGAGCTTAACGGTAGGGGTTAGGAAGCCTGGAGGTAGGAATGGGATGGAGATGGTGTAGATTATGCTGAGAGGAGTGATGCCTCGAAGAAGGGTGATGGATGTCCGGATGGCGATAAGCTCGATAAAGGAAGTGCCTATCATCTTTATAGGATAAGAGGCGCACAGAGAAGCCTAGAGTAACTATCTTCGAGGTCTTTTCACGTCATGGCCTGGCCTTTATATCCTCTGAACGACTGTCCTGGTGTTCGGATGTTACGAAACCGCGAGCTTACGTGTTCCACGGGAGTTGATGTTTTAAATGTGTTGTTATTGTTGTATTATCTTGGACGACGTGCGAATTGGAATGTTGGGAGACGTATGTGGACGAGACGGGCCTGAACTGAGCTTGGGAGTTCAAAATCATCAGTCGCGATCGGGCTTGCGAGAATGCAATATAAACGAAAGTGTCTTGCGGTAGCGAATGGTCAAGCCAGCCAGACAAAGGATGCCCCGCACTCATATCACCCCTCGTAACTGGACTGATGGATATTCAGGGTTGACATGCTCGTTTGATCATTTTTAACTGCTCTTCGCATGTGACATCGTCGAAGACCACTGATTGGCCTTGGTCTGCCATATTTTATTCTCCGTCTTTGCAGGCCGCGTATCCCCCGACTATGCCTTTTGCGTATTGATGCTATTCAATACATCTAAAGGCCGCGGAGACAAGCGGCCAGAGGTCCCAGAATAACACACGGATAACACATGCGAATGGGTGTTGTTTCTTCAGGGACTGCTATTTAATATGAAACACATACCTCCAAGCAAAGGAACACCGGTTCGGGTCTGGATGCTCGATTAGAAGTCCCTTCAGCACAATATGGCCGTATTTATATTTATATATTCCGGAATTCTAAAACATCGCCCGTCCCGTCGTCATTACCGTTGAAGTGTCTCGTCCATTCTTCGAATTCGAATATCCACTACAAATTGAAAATCTCACGAGAGCATATCCCGGCAAAATGACGACCACGGAATGTATCACTGTGGTGGATACCCAGCATTCGTTATTGATATCTCCATTCGTAGCTGAAGAAGCTAGAAGGAAGAATCTTCCGGTGAACTTATCACCCATCAATTCCGAGACGTCGTCTGTCATATTGTTTGAATCGAATATAACCCCGGAACGAAAGCAAAGAGCACGGGAAGCTGCTGAAAAATGGCTCGATCGGGTGGAAGAGTTTAAAAGTCTAAACACCAAAAGACCACCGAGTTGGAGGAGTTCCAATGAATTCAATCCTATAATTCTCCTCCGAGAGCTTTACAACAATGCATCACTGGAAACGGGCGGGAAAGATAATTTGGCGGTTGAGATACTCTTAACTGTCCTCCCTCATTTCAAGTTACTCAAGGTCAACCAATCCTGGAATCAAGAGTATTCGGAAAAACCTGCGTTGGCCCATTACCCGGCATTAGTCCCCGCTGTGGAGGAATTTTATAATGATGCGACAAACAAAGATATATTGGCAGTCCGTCAACGACTCGAAGCACTAGGAAATAACGTTTACGATGAATTGATAAAACCTTGTGAGTTTTTTTATATATCAGGGGATAAGGTCGAACCCTTCTAGGCATTTACATGAGTACTTACCTTTTTCGATCTTACCATTAGACGTTTCTAGTCTCTACTTTAGCAGGCCTGCATCGCGGAGAAGATCCTTTCCTTCGTCGCGCCAAAGGTTGGAGGACTTTCGCGAATATGACGACTTTGATAACGGTATTGTTGATGGTGTACGTAGCGTTCTTCGACATATGGGAGAATGTTTGCTAAGAATGAAATGCAGATTCTACACCGAGATGGACGTCGTTGTTTAGTTTCTCGCGAGCTCGAAGAGCAAACCACTAAGCTCCGGACTCGAGCTGAAAGCAGTAGAGAAGTCAAAATTTCAAGCCTCGACGCGACATATATAATACCACTAGCGCTAGACAGAGATGCGAGCAACATCGTAAGTCTACTACCATTATTTCGTGTGTTAGCATCCTCTTTGTCATCATTACTAACGTCGTCCATGTTAAGAACGGCGCAAAACAAAGCTTCTGGGCGATCGCAGACATCTTAGACCCAGGTCTCAGAAACATAGTATGGGACAAAGGTCTCGACGAGCCTGATAACGGGCTAACCCTCTCTCCCAAATATTTCTATAAATTCTGCACCTTACGGTTTTGGTTAACCGCAGTGTCAACGGAAAATCCCAACGAACATGTTTACGAGGTTGAACACATCCCGGAAGAGAACAATATTATCACGAAGGATGTCAAATCGAAAACGGTAACTTTTCGTCGGAATGGGGAGGATGGAGGGATATTGCCGAATCCTAGGTATTTAGCGTTGCATCGGTTGCTTGGGATCGCGGCGAATAGGAGCGGGGCTATTAAAGAGATTAGGAGCATTTTATCGAATGATGTGGAGGAGACATTGCATGAGGATGGAAGAGACGCGGACGTTTTTCGGTTGATTCTTATGGCGGCATAATTTTTTTTTTTTTTTTTGGTGTTGGGATATAGCGAATGCGTGCCTGTCATTGAGAGTATGAATTCAAATATTGAACATGACCTTTAGGGGATGAGTATGCAAAATGCTATCCCACTGGTTTTTTAATCTCGTGGGTGTAGGTTCTATCAATTGATCTCGATGTTACATTTTATCGTGACTAGAGCCCGGAATTTCATAGAATGAATTCATGAATGCTATGCTAAACTTAAAAGATACATGGTACAGAGCAGCCGAGTTGTAGTTGATGTTTTTGGCCTCAAGCACTTGACAGACTATACACCAAAGTGAACATAAGGAACCCAGTGAAAATTGAGGTTACCCCTGGAGCGTATGGTCTTCGCATTTCTTCCATCACGTTCCTCGCCTTGCAAACTCCTAACTGAGCTGTTCTCCACAATTTCATGACGTAAGTGTCTCAGAGCTGTATGAAGAGCTAGACCTATGGTATCGTCCTGAAGACCACCTTCAGCTTGTACCGCAGTATAAAATTCTTTGGCAATTTTGACACAATACAAATCGTCCACTTCCCATAGCGTGCCAATGACGTACCGAAATCCTGCTAGCTGATAGGCACTAATAAGATTGATACCTTCATCACTCAGTGCCACTTTATCATTAGCGCCTGTTGAACAAGCAGATAAAAATGCAAGGAAAGGTGGATTGGCTTTGAGATTATGGTCCCAGAGTTTTGCGACGGTAAGAGGAGATGTCCCCCAGTCATCGAAGAGTAGAGAGCTTTGGGACGGATCCGATATGTTGAAGCTGCCGTGTCCTGCAAAATGGGATACCTGGCAAGTTTCGATGTTTGAGAGGATCTCGTCTCGTTGTTTCTTAGGTCTTATACACGTTAGACCTAACGAAGGACACGTTTCCTCGACGATTTTAACCTCTTCATCCGCAAAGTGGAGGCTTGAATGACCTGGGGTTTGTTGCATGGATACTACTAAAGCATTTTGAGAGTCTTTTATATCTGGTATACTTCGTTCTCTTCCGTATATCAGTGACTTTATGGAGAGACTGTAAGACGAAATGACTCGATCCATCACAGAATTGTCGCATTCATCGAGATGCCTTCCCGCAGCGTGCAACGGCAGCTGAGATAATTCCAAAGTTGGGATCCAACATATTCGGGGCCGGTACTGATCGGCCCATGAGGTTTAGATGTATATCCTAGCGCATTGAGCACAGGTTTTGTAACTGCGTCTCACAGCCACTCTAAAACCTCCCATATTTCTGCTTCGTCTCCCTGTTTTAGCACCACATTTTTAGGAATGTCGGATTTTCTGAGATTTGGCAGTTCTAGAGCTCTGATCCTATCACCTTCAACAAGTAAGGCATGACAGTCATTCCCATCAACGTTGATTACCGCAATAGGAACCCTTTCGGCAGCTCTCATGATCTGCTTCGTGGTATGTGGAAGCAAGAATTGCTCGAACCCAGGTTTGGACTGGATGTCAGTTAAAACATCGGCAAGCTGTTTTTCGGCATCCCGTCGGTTTTTCTTCCAGTTTCGCGTGGTAGCAGGTCGCCTTCGAGCACTTCCACATAGTCCTGAGAGACGGGAGCCTCCAGATAGCTCTTAGAGAGGTATATTTCTCTGCAAGGTCGGGGTGCACTTCTTTTAGCTGCGATGTATCCGTACGAATTACTAGCATGAGACCTATCATGACGCCTCGGCCAAGTTCTAGAATGTTCAGGGCCTCCGACGGTTCTTTGCTGCCGCGTAAAAAGAAGTTGGCCGCTCTTGAACCCATCCCAAAAAATTCCCCCAAATGCTGTTGTTTGGTGGAGTTGTGATGTGACCGTGGGGCCATAACGAATAGAAGCTTTACGCATTCCTCTATAACTTGACAGGCTTTAGACTACTGCTCTTGCATCGCGTAACAATCAGCTAGCATCTTTCCAGAAATAGCTCTGAACCTGGGAAAATGGCTGGGTTTAGTCCATTCTTCTTCAAGCATCTTTGTGCACTCCGCAATATCGTTGAGTGATCTAGTTGCCTCGACACGCTGGAAGAGGGCGAATGCGGTGCCAATCCTCGCTCCGGAAAAATTAGGATGTTCCAGTAAGTATCCAGAGTTCATTGATGTACCAATTAGTTCAATAGCTTGCTCTAGGTCCGATGGATGGTCCGTCTGGTTATATCGTTGAAGGTACAGAAACCCCAAGTTCATTTTATCAAGCATCGCCACTTTGATAGCTTTCTCCGGGTCTAGATAACGATCGACCTGCGAATTTTCAACCAAAGCAGTGAGAATCTCAGCCGCAGCGATGAAATTTTCTTCACTTTCAGTCAGATAATATCTATGAATATGAAGCTCTGCCCAAATGTGTACAAGGACATTCGGATCCTCATCATCCCCGTGTGTGGCTTCGGATGTCATAATTTTTTTCCATAGCGTTGTCGAATATCTTCAGGGTCTCGAGCGTCTTCGTTTTCTGATGGTTCTTGTATAATGCTGTAATAGTGAAGAGGAGACGTTCGTCTTCTGGCAGCTTTTTAAAGACGGATAGGGACAATTCCAATGCCTCTCCAGCCAAGCAAGCGCCTTGTCTAATATCCTCCTCTTCTCCCGTCTGAAAGAAACGCAAGACTAGTAAATTACTCAATGCCCAAAGAATCTCATGTCGGTGATGTAGATTAACTGTGCATCATTCGACTGCGGTGAAAGCTTCAATCGCTCGGGTAAGTTTACCTATATCCAAGGCTTCTAAACAGTGCCGGCGGAGCAAGGTATCTAGCTTGAGAGGAAACTTGGCTGGGCTTTGAAGCATTACGAATCTTGCTCCGCTCTTATGAAAGTTGACAGCACTTTGATAATCTCCTGCTTCGATACTATCGTTGCACTTTCTGAGAATAAGATCAATTACTGCTTCATAGGACTGTAGCGCACATAGCGAGAGTTCGGGTTCGGCATTCATCAGGCCTGGTCGTGGTTTACTAGCGGTAAGATCCCACCCTTCAACATTAGCTTCAACTCTGATCCACGCGAGTTTAATCCACCTCCAAAGCTCCCCGACCATCGCAAGTTCAATATTGTCCTCTATCGTAATATCGATGACTTTCTCGCACATATCGAGAGCTCGATCAAGATCTTTTATTGACCGAGTGTGCTTAGCCCGCGCGCGTAAGCTATTCGTTAATTCTTGTAACACTAGGGAGCGGGAGTAGTGCTTCGGACCCATGACTTCGACAGCCTTATTAAATACTGCACACTTTTGGATATATATACGAGCGAGGTGGAACCGGTAGCTTTATACTTGATATAATTATTGATTCCCAAAGCATAGAAGATAATGATTTGGTTTGAGACGCTGAGGTTCCGAGACTTTATCACTTGCTCATATGTCCGATTGATGAGTTCCATTTGGTCGATGCGGAACTCTTCGTTTTGGAAAAATCGGTTCGTGTAGTCGTTGAAACTAGCGAGGTTTCTTTGTCGCAAGTTTGAGAAAGTTGTTGCACATTCGAATGCTTCTTCCAGGTTCAAGTATTCTATGTAATTGACAGGAGTCATCATTTTCGAAGTCAAAGCCTTCATGATATCTTCTCGGCGTATCAGATCATCATTCCTTGTCAATTCCCACCACGCTTGCGCTTGCTGCGCAGCGATGACGAGATATTTAACCCCACCGAATCTCGTATATATCTCGTAGCAGAGGTATATGTAAAGCTCGATTTGTAAATCACTGAGAGGCTCTTTGTGGAGGTCTGCGAAAATTTTCAATTCCGACAAATCCAACTGCTTGACCAGCTGTAATATATCTTGATCGACAAGGAACGGAATCGAGACTTCTGATTCCATTTTGGAGTCACTTGGTTATTCGTTGACGGAGAAAATAACGATGACTTGATTTTGAAGAAGCTCAAATTCGAAGCTGCAAATTCTTTAGTGTGAGGGGATCATATGTGCATATACCCATTGTGACGAATCAATAATCTAAACAGTAGAGGCACATTATATAAAACTGACGTTGTGAATTCTGGTCGTTTTAGCACAGAATATGGCTGACCCCGTTAAATTTATATCTCGCTGAATTCATGCACAAGGAAAACACGGGCGAGGTGCAATCTTTTGGTTTGCATATGCATGAATGATGCAGGATTGAGGCTGTGCTGATAGTTCAGTCCTTCAGCCCTAGTTGAAGTAAAAGCTTCATCTTCGAGATATCCCTACGCAAGGATCAGATCATCATTGGATACCCGAATGTACTTTGACGTTACACACTGGTTCAGGATAGAGATTTAATGGGTCATTTCAGATCTTCTCCAACGGTGGATAAGACTAATATTGTAGCTAGGAAACCCTCGCTTTTATGATATTTCTGAATGAGCGGTCGTAACAAGAGACTCGACCAGGCCAAACCAAACATGCCCTTTGAGCATAAGTTTGCTGTCACACATTAGGCCACGCGCACGCAAACTGGGGTGCTTCTTCTATCATGATCCGTAATTTCCGACACTGCTGATACAATTTAATAAGTGTTTCCTCGAACCTGGCTCTCTTAAGTTCTAGGATTTCTTCCTTTCAAATTAAGATATCCTAATAGGCTCTCGACTAGGCCTGGCTAACACGGCAGTTGTAACACGACACTATAGTTCTTGCCGAATGTTCACAAATTTGGCCTCGCTAAGTGCTTTTCACGTCAACAGAAACGCGGTCCGAACAAAGAGTACGAATTCTTGGTTCATTTTGGTGACATGGCTCTACATTCCTCATGCCATTAGCTGCGCTTGGCTAGCTGGAAATATTGGTGTTCTCCCGTAAACGTTCAATATTGCAATTGCGGAATATACTCATAGATATCTTGATCTCGGACTTGGACACAATACGAGCAACACATTTTGGCTTCGCCATTTCCTCTGATCCTTCCGTGGATCGTTTTCTCTCTAGTGGATGTAAACGAAAATACTTACGGCAGTAATACGCTGCCTGGATGTGTCTTTCGAGCTTTCGAAGCTGTGAAAATACATAGCAAGCTCCTGTTCTGGATGGAACAGAACTAAGCTTTATAACGCGGCGTTCGCAGGCGCCCATGTATGGTGCCTCGCATTGCAATACTCGAGAGTGTTAGCAGGCTGGTTGGCAGCTGCAATCGAAGCAGGGAAAAAATTAAAAAATTAAAAAAAGACATCTGAAAAGGGATTCCTAGGAGGACAAGAAAACTTCGAAAGTAAGTTTTTCAGAAAGCAAAACACTACCAGAATTATTTAACATGTAGGAAATGGTCCGATCCTAGGTAATGTATTGGTCGTCTCGTTTAAACGTTTGTCTTCGACGGATTCGAGCATGGCGTCCCAGTAGTGCTCTTTCGGCTAACAGCGTCACCATGCAAGGACTCCCACATGGGAAATATCGCAAGTTTTGTTCTCACTTGAAAAATTCGCGTGGCGTTGGAATACTTTGTCCAACAGTGATGCAGCTAATCCAGAAGGATCTCCAGGCTTAAAACGTTTAAGCTTAATCCCAAAGCGAAATGCAATAATATATCGAGTATGAAATGTCAGATGTGCATGCTCTGTGCAACTTATACTCGTCTCAGAGGTCCCATCCGAGCCGTCTAAACGCTTTGAATTTTCGGCTAGTTAGCCCACTTATTTTACCCCCCAAAAATCGAGAATCATGAACTTTGATTCTGACAACCACAATTGTGGCGTCAAATTTGAAACTACATAGGAAAAGAATTCTCGATTCGGGAGGTCCTGTGCGATACCGAAAGTCGATCCAGAAGGCTGCGATGACAGGTAGCGAAGCTCATGCAGACGAAAGCAGACGCCGTGCATTTGCGCGTGCACCAAGACACAGCATGGACCCTGCCCTTCAGCGTCTGGACTCGAATACTCAAGTCTAATGTTAATATCATTGACGAACTCAACATGAAAAGACATGTACAACTAAAGTTCCATTTGTGAGATATCGGTAAAGGTACACCTATTTCATCTACATCGTCAAAAACCCCATGATTTGAGTTTAGCAGGGCAACAGTTCCACCTTAGGTGAAACGGTTCCGAATATTGATTTGCATTGTCCTTAAGTGATATTCTCCATTAGCTTTTTAACGAAGTTATACGGTCTATATAATGGCCTCAAACCCAAGCTGCCTCAATCACAATCTCCTACCAACCAGCGCTCCAAGCCCTCCAACGGCTTCGCAGAATTTACTCATTGGATCATATTTTGTCATTCATTTAAAACATAATACACTCTTTTATTCAATATATTCCAATATTTCCCCCATCACCGCTGTCGCCATCTTGGCCAGCATCTCTCAAGTTTCCGCTCACTGTCGTTTCTTGAGCTCTTGGGGAGATCATGACCCTATCAAAGGCGGAGCACTTGCTCATCTGTATGAGTTCCCCGTGAAGAAGGGAGGTGATCAGTACGCTTACCAATGGGACGTTGCTGTTTTCAGTAACCCACCTGTACCAGCCTGCTGCGCCAGCCCATACGTAAAGGTACCACGACAGTGGATGGCGCAAGGCTGCGGTGCAGATTTACATAATGTTTTTGACTACTGGGCTGTAGCCGATACTAATGGCCTCACCCCACCGTCACTCGTTAAAAGTGGCGCAACACTATGGACGCATCGAAATTATCACTTTTTCATGCGTTCTTTAGTTGACGGTGGGATGATTCAATTTCAAAAAGAAATGCAGAAGGAAGTTGCAGCAGGTAAGTCCCTCGAACTACGAAAAATAGCGTTGAATAATTTATATCCTGACGTTTATTTCGCTGTAGGGAGAATGGCTAGGGTAAATCCCGGCGGATGGCTCAACATCGTTGTTTGGCAAACGAATGACGACGGCGCTGGTCCATTTAGGTAAGATATACACAAAAAACCGTTGTAAGCAATTCAATCACTAACGCCAATGCTAGATGTCGAATCGATGAAACAGGTACCAGCAACGGCTTCGGCCCCTGGCAAAACGTTATCAAGCAACCACCTGGCTCCCAGCGGTGGTACTCAAACACGTAGGTCACACAGGAGGAATGTTGATTTTAAATTGAACACCAGGAAGCTTGGTTTCATGTGGCTAGCACTTTCAATGGTTACCTAAACACAGGAAATGCTACCTTCAAATATATATATGACGAACATTTATTCAATTATCTAATTTTTTTTCTTCCTTGCTTACAACCCTTTGAGAACTTAACCTTACCCCTAGAAAACTAAACTATAAGACGTTCCATCTTTCCCAATACCGAAGAACGTCGACATAATGGACGATGTAATAGACGACGGCAATGCATGTACAGAAGTAGTTAACATAATAGCGCATATCAGTTACGTTTAGAAAGACCATCTAACGAAACTATTACGCAGATCGTTTTACAGCGACTTGAATATATGATCCAAGAGCCGGATCACGATTTTGGGATATATCTCACAGGAAAGGGTGCTTTGGAAAATCTCAAAACGAGCCGAGCGCTCTTAAGGCAGGGTGCACTTATAAATTCAAGTGGTGTTTCAAAGTCCAGCACTACGGTGTCAACCAATTGCGATGTGACTATAAGGTATTTCGCAATAGCGAAAGAGTCGCGAATCAGGTCTCGGTGATGGGATCTTTCGAGCCTGAGGAGACAGCCCGCGAGGTTATCTGTAAGTTAAACCGCTGCCTTCAACTCAAGTTTAAAGCTTAGATCACTCTAGGATACTAGCATACTGGCGAATCTCCGTAGTACCTCATCGCGGCTACGAAGATGCACCCACGTCAAAGTTGGCCGCGTTTTTTTAGCGAATGCTGAAAATCTGGTTCTGTGTAAAGGATGTAAAGCGTGCAAGTGCGTGCTAGCGCGTGCTAGCGGCCTGATAATCTGGAATACGAAATCTACACAGATCCACTATCAGGCTACTTCGTAGTGTGCCGTGATATTACACTCACACAATCAGTCTTGGCAGTCTTGGCATGTTTTTGAACGAACAATCGACTTATAAATTATTAATTTTGCAATCACAACCTCACAACTGCACCACTATCACTACAACAACCACTGGCAACTGACACTGGATTAACACTAGCACTGGAACTGGATTAACACTGGCACTGGATTAATACTGGCAACTGGATTAACACTGGCAACTGGATTAACACTGGCAACTGGATTAACACTGGCAACTGGATTAACACTGGCAACTGGATTAACACTGGCGACTGAATTAACACTGGAACTGGATCTACACTGGCACTGGCACTGGCAACTGGCACTGACGCGAATACCAGACTACTGACGCGACGCGCTGATAAGTTATTTATTTCGGTTGCGCGTGGTAGTGGCAGTGGTGGTGGTGGTTGTAAATTAGTTGTAATTAAATTAATTACCAAATCAAGTAATTCCAATTGGAATCCCTGTGATGACCCCTGTGATGACCCCAGCTAGTGCACAGCCAGCGACCAGGTACCCATGCTAGTGTACTGTGTGCGTAAAGGATGCAATATATATGTAAGATCTCGGTGTTCTGTGGAAGCGTGTGTAAGGACACCACTTGTTGTGTAAAGCATACAACTGTTTAACATTGTGTAAGGCTTTACATTCGTCCGGCCAACTTTGGCGTGCCAAGCGGTTTAATGCGTGAGTGTTGTTTACCAAAATAACCTTACATATCTCTGAAAGGAAAGACTAAATGGAACTAACTTTTCGCTCGACCATTTTTATGATAGCTCGTGGATCATACACGACTAAGCCACGTTCATGGACGAAGAGAGTAGTACATATGCCACGTTGGAATGGATTTTCGATATTAAGGCAGATTGGTGAATCACCTCCACGACTTTACACATTTCGGCCACGATATGCTTTAAGATTGTCGAAACTGCCGTTGGTAGCACAAAATATAACTAGTCTCATTTCAGTCCGCCTTCGTATATAATCCAATTTTAATTATCAGGCTGAGATGAGAGGATTGAATAGCCAAAGTTTATAGCCAAAAGATAATAAATATTAACAATTAAGGAACGTGATGTGCATGTAACTCGCCGTTGAAGCGTTAATACAAGACTAATGCAAATTTATGTGTATGCTATGCTAGCAACAATAATATATAGATATGCTAAAAAGGAATCAAACTATTCCAAACTCCATTCTTTGATGCAATGCGTTCTACTCTCAGATATCCGTGTGTATATCCCTCCATTTCTTCAACTTTCTGTATTTCCACCACACAACTCTCATCTCCACCCATGTTTACTGCTCCGCGTAGTATTTATAATACTCAACCACTTAGTTGAAGCAAGCGTTCACTGGCTGTTGGTTGATAGCGATTGGGAAAGATCCAGCAGCAAGACCATTAGGGGAAGCGACAACGAAAGCATCAGCTCCGCTGACGACATCTGGATGAGCGACGTCAACAGCAACGAAAAGGAAGCTCTTTCCGTTGGATGGGTTGACGGCCTGGTAGCAGCTGCCGCAGCTTGGAGAGTTCCAGCCAGCAACGTTAGGGGAACCAGCGAGGTAGACACCTTGCTTGAGTTTTCCGGCGAGTGCGCCAGTAGTTTGAACCCCATATTTAGTGATTAGGCCGTTGGCGCCATCAGAGCAGGCGAAAGAGGTGAGTGGGGTGTTGCTGCTGATGCTGTAGACGTTGTCGTATTTGAGGTTTATGCAGGAAACTGCAGTGATGAGGAAAAAGAGAGAGGCAATGAATCTGAACATTTTGCTTGATTTTGGTTTTTGTTTGTTAAAACGAATGAAATTTTGTATAAAGTTTTAATTGAAAGCCGGAGATGAGGATGTTGACGATGATGATGCTGATGATGAGAGAACAGCTTTGAGGGCAGAGACAGCAGCTCTATATACTCGTGAGCTCTTGAGCTTTACATGTTCTCTGAACTACATTTTTCACCAATATCAGAAGCCAAGATTCGAGTAAAGTCGCAATGCGGTAATCCCCACAGAAAATCAGTCCAAGACGTTAGTCTCCGAGGTTACTTTAAGGTAAGGTAACTGTCAAGCCCATTGTGCGGTTAAAAATAGCATTGTGACATATTGGTATCCCGGTACCTCCCTCTTTCCGTCTTGATTCTCTCAAATGCTGGTATTTGACCGTTTCTGGGAGATACACCCATGTTCGCGAACCGGGGTGTGCACTGAATTTTGCGTTGTTTTTGGTTAAACCCAACCCCAATTTTTCAAAAATTTCTGGCGTTGGTGCATCTAGTGCTACGGAACAGCGGACGTGAACATGTTACTACGTAGCTACGTCGTGACTAGCAGCATAATGACGGAGATTTGGGAATTGACACGGAATGCAACCCTCGCATTCTGGATAACTACCGAAAGGATTGTAGCGTGACTGGGGAAAGCCGTATTTTTAGTAGGGCTGCACTATTACTAGCCGGCTCGCGAATAATTTCGCAATTTGGTTGTTGAAAACTTCGAGACATCGAGATATGGTTCATAATGAGATTGAATTTAAAGCCTGGTTTAATCCGCTGGCGATGGTAACATTTTGCGCGAATCCCTTTCGTAGGCGTTCAAATGATGGAGTGTAGTGCCCCTCCGGGAAACATTAGGACATCAGCACTAGGCACGTCTTCGGCCAACACGGTAGTTTAATTATAAGGTCGTGAAAGTAGAGCACCCAGTAGAATGAGAAAAAAGAAACTCGTCCAAAAGGTAACTTCTCGGACGAAGGCCAGACCGACGTCGGTCATCAGGATTTATAAACATCATTTTAGCTTTCCTATAGATTTGGTGAAGTTTTTACTTGGTTGATTCATTATTTGTGCTTGTGAATATTCATAATTATAGCTTCGCATTCTAATTACATCAACGGTGCGCCGTCGGCCGGCTTGTTCTTTATTTTTTGATTTTTATTATTTTCTGAGGCGCACTTAATGAAGAATAACAAGGTTATCATTGAGCAAAACCGAAGACATATCGATACACTCGCTTCTTGAAGAAATATAAAGTAAAGGATTGTCTTGAAAGCTAAGCATTCGTTTTAAACTCGAAAGCTAGTCCAAATCATTACACCAGCCCTCGAATATTTCTGCTTTGCTAATACATGCTGTCGTAAATTCTCGTTAAGTCGTGGACTCTTTGGATACCAGCTTAAGGTGGGATACCTAACGGAGAGTAAGAGTCCATCTAGCGTTCTCAGGCACCAAAATCGGAGCAACCGTCGCTGCCCAATCTCTCTGGAACTGCGCCCATGCTGCTGATGGTTGTACTTCCATCTCCGCTGTAATCGAACCATCCGGAAGTGTAACGATAGGATCTTGCTTTACTTGATAGTCCTGCCTAGCGAGCCTGGTCGAGATATTCTGGAGATCAGCTTCCACCCTAGCTATGTTCCGGGGTGTCATCTATTGAATTTTAGCGACTACTATGGTGGGCGCAAGAACGGGGGGTTCGCTATTTTAACAAGGGCGCTTCGTTAGCATATTTGGAAGGTTTACCCAAGGTGAATTCTTGAGAAGATATATAATTACCCTTCTATTAGAGCATCTCCCACTTCCTCAGAATCACCGGCACCCTCGTCGCGCTCAATAGAATCTTCTTCGATAGTTTGTTTTGGGAGATCTGTGAGCGAGCTAGAAGCTGGGACGTCGACCTCGGTAAATTTCTTATCGTCGACGAAAGTTGTGATAAAAGTACCATCCGGATTGTGGATAACATGTGCGGTACTTAGAGACTGCCCAGTGAAATCGACGGCAGCTGAGTTCTCCGTAATAGAGCTGACGTCCAATATTAGGCCTTTAGCGTAGTCCACGCTCTTGACGTAGAATTTCACAACGGGCTGGAATTCAGTTGTTTTGTGTGGCTGAGCCAACATCTAGAACAAATTTCAAAGAAGTTAAGATATATTATTGTTTCATATTTCGTTCATTGTTTTGAAATTTCGCCTTAAAACTCGGTATACTTACGACTGAGGTGGGAACGACTTGACCAGTTTCCATATCTCTCTGACCGACACCAACTAGTATATTCAAGCGGGAATCTGGAACATCACCGCTCTGGACGACGAATGCATCTTGAGGGGCAGTTGGAGCGGACTCCACCACGAGTCTGGGATACCCCTCAACTCGGAGGTCAAATGTTGCTATTTGATAAATCAATCTAGTCAATATCTTAACCATAACTGCATTTCACAAAAGAGTTTGGCTATATACTCCCAGGATGTGAGGCTACGCCTAAAGAAGCCTCCAAAGAACTTCCTTCCGGAACCGTAATACCTTGCTCAAGGGGTCTCGGGGATACTCCGGTCCCTACAGTAAATGTAAATTTATAGTCAGCAATCTGTAATATGAACTCTGTAAAATAGCTATCACCTATATTAGACACATACATGCAAAGTAGTCTGGGAAGGTAAAAAACCCGCAGAATGTACCATCATTGATCTTGCCAATCTTAGCCGAAAAGAGTGCCCGAACGAATCAATATAGATAAGCTGAAGTTCAGCTGAACGTATTGCGAAACGTTGGAAGCCGCACGCCCAGCCCTACTCAATTGCTCAACTACTCAGTCTAGCGTCTTTGAAATTTTCGTGAAGCGGGCTGGAAGTGGGGCCAGAGCCACAAGTTCGCACTTGGAAGCGCGAAGCTAGCCTGAAGGAATTCAGGACTGAAACATAGGGAGGCTGAAACCGAGAGCCATCAAGAATTTGTCTAATCAGTTCAGCTGGGCTGAATATAGCGCTCTCGACTTGTGTGCTTTGCGATCTTGAAAAGGCCTAGCAACAAGTCGATTCCAGAATCTGGTGCAATTTTGTCTTCGCGAATTGGCTAATAAAATACTGCAACAGGGACGGTGAGCTTTCTTGTGTTGTACCCGCATGTACACGCACATGTACCTCCCCATATATGAGGTAGCTAGAAATTAAGTGCCAAGTCCATTTTATTCGTTGTCCATGTTATACGTGCCTTGCGCAAGCGAAAAGGGCAAGTTTATCAGCATCCCCTCATTAATATTTGAGCGGAGGATCTCGACTTAATCAGCCCTCGCGACTGCCCGAAAATCCAAAAGAGGGATCCTCTAGAATCCGTTTGCATAGTTATATATAAATTCATTCGTTTAGCTCAAAATTACAAACTACTGCGATCTTGACCATTGCGACACCTATACATATCCTGTCTTCAGCGTTAGCGTCGGTTGCAATTGTTCCAGCTAATCTTCGAAATCTTCGTCCGCTGCTTTCTCATTGAATATATCGATTATAGAGACTCCTTTTTAATCGGTAGCGCGTGAAAAGCGGTACTAAATAGAACTCACAATGGAGGCTGGAATCCCGTTCAATATCGATCCCGAGATGCTGGAGGTTGTCAACCAGCTCGATGACGACGAGTTAATAGACTTCACAGCTTCCCAGGCGGACACGACCAGCGAAGAGCAGAGCGAACTATACGTGTACCTCTGTTTTACAGTCTTCGAGAGATCGAAATCGAAAGACCACTTAAAATTAGCCGTTGAAATCGCGGAAGGCTTAGCTGCCGTGGCTGCTGACGGCGTAGAAAGAAGTCGCCGGATGAAAATATTCGATGGTTTGTCTCTGCGACAATTGCAGATCCAGAACAATTCTAGACCTAGACACGATGTTATTCCTCCGACGGCGGCAAAGTAAGTTTCTTCATGACGTCGTCGAGTTCATAGAGTATCGCATGACCTTACTGAAAATTGTGGGTATAGCTCCCGAAATTTCAGTAGTCCTAGCAGCTTCCAATATAAAATGTTTTGGGAAAGATGGCGACAAACTAGAAATACCGAAGACCTTAATAGAGCTGTAGAATCGATTGAAGGAGCCCTCAGAACGGTTCAACTGACTGACACGCAACTTCAAAATGACCATGCAATTTTATTTCTTCAAAGGTATCACGTAACTGGCCGTCTTAGCGATCTGTCGCAATCAATCGCATCTAGCGAGAAGCTCGCCAATGCGACTTACATCGGTCACCCAGAACGAGATAACTTCGTGGCATCACTTGTCCAATCTTTGAACCTAAGGTTCAAAAAGACCGGAAATATAAAGGATAGCGACAGGGCTATCCAGCTAGCCCAATCAGCTCTAGATTCTAGTCCTTCTGATGAAGAAAATCGATATCCTTTCTGGGGTCGTCTAGCATTCGTACTGATCGAACGGTTTCAGCTTACAATGGCGTTTCAGGATATGAAGAACGCCATTAAATTCTTCAAGACGACTTTTGACGCCTATCCCTCCAGGCATCCACGACAAGAAGAATGCCTTGATCTCCTCACAGGCATAACATCGTTTATGGTACGTGGCGATACGGTTACCAGCTGGGACGATGTTGTCGAGCTTTCGGAGATACTTTTGCAAGTCTGCTCAATCGTTTCTGAAATGCAGGCGGGGAAACTAATAAACGGAATCGGAATGTTCCTTGGTTCATGGCTCAACTTGGCCCCCTCGGGTCGTTCAAATATAGATGAGGTAATTAAACTATCTGAGAAGGCTTTAAGCAAGGCATCGCCGGCCCATTGGCCAAGCCATGTAATAGATGCTCTCAGCACCAGTCTTGAGGATAGATTCAATAAACAAAGAAAGCGAGAGGATTTAGATAGAGGCCTAGAAATCACGGAGTTGAGTATAAAACTGGTGCCCTCTAAGGATTCGCTATGGGGCCACCTGGTGACTTGTTGGTGGAAATGGATAGAGCATTTATTTGACGAGACAAGGTTGCTGACCGACCTCGATAAGGCTGGGGTACTACTTGAAGGGCTTTTGGTACGACAAGACGTCCAAGCAAGCTTCGAGAGAGCAGCACTTGTGGGTTTTTCTCTAGCCGGATATCTCCACGCTCGATTTCAGGTAACCGGAGAGCTCGCAGGCCTTCGGCGTGGTGTTAAATTAATGGAAGCTGCTGTGGAAAGGGTACCACCTGGCGATTCCTTACTACCCACGTTCCTTGCAGACTTCGCCCACCTTCTCGGCGTTCTCGTGAGGCATGAGGACACCGGCAAGCGGGATGACTTTGATAAAGTGATCGAGATTTTAAGAAGAAGCATAGATAGCATGCCCAATCCCACTACCCAAGATTTTCGGTATCAGCAAATTCTTCCTGAATCATTGCACCGGCTCGCCCGATGGCTAGGCGCTCGATTTAGGGTAACAGGAGCGATCGAAGATCTCAACGAAGCCATCGCAATGGAAAGACGTTCTGTTAAACTCAAGGCTGTGTACCCTGACCTAGTTCGTCGAGCGATCTCTTTCAACAGCTTGTCTGAATTGCTGAATATAAGGTTTTACCACACTAAGCAAATGTGTGACCTTGAGGAGAGCATCCAAATTATGGAAATAGCCTGTTCATTGAGCCCGCTACCCGGAATGATGAAGTCTGTTGTTCAGCTCAATCTTACCAAGACTTATCTCGTTCGCCACGACACCACGGGGAACATCAACGACCAAGATACTGTTCTTCGGATTCTTTCAGAAATTATCGAAAACCCGTTTACCTCATCTGTCGAGCTTGCTCACGCGCTCTCAGCGTATGGCACACAACTGGGGACAAGATTCCAAGTTACTGGAAATCAAGATGACCTGAAAAAAGCCACTGATGTTTTTGAGAGGCTATCGCAAATGCAACCAGATAGTTTCCACACCAACTTCAACCTGGGCATTTCATACAAAGACCGGTTCGATGTTTTGGATGAGAAAGAAGCCCTCTCAAAATTTACCACGCATATTCAAAAAGCCCTTACCTGTTCAACGAATCCGGAGGATCGCCTAATCTCAACTAAGAAACTAGCCCCATACTTGATCAAAGACTCCAACTGGAAAGAACTGAGCCAGTGGTTAGATAGGCTAGTTTATATGCTCCCGGAACTGACTCCTCGGTCGCTAAACAATGCAGACAAACAGCAACGACTTGCTAACTTCTTTGGGATCCCCTCAGACGCTGCAGCAGCAGCTTTGTCTGCTGGTCGAGAACCGTCTGATGCACTGAAACTTCTCGAGCTAGGACGCGGAATCATCTCGGGCCTCATGTTCGAGATGCGTACCGACGTAACAGAGCTCGAAGCTAAATACCCCGAGATGGCTCGAGAGCTCGTCTACCTGCGGGAAACTTTACAACAAGCTCCCGAAAACACTCTCGAGGATTCCCTTGGAGCCACAATATCAAACAAAGATTCAATGCTCCGCGAATCGCGCAGAATGCATCGAAAAGATGCTGAGGCGCGTCTTAACAAGCTGTTGGAGAATATTCGGAGTCAATCCGGATTTGAGGATTTCCAGGCACCCCCTTCTGACAGTCAGCTCCAATCTGCCGCAGATCCTAACCCTATCGTCGTAATCAATATCAGCGAATATCGCTGTGATGCTTTTATAGTAGAAAAGAGCGGCATCAGGGCTATCATGCTACCGAAACTGCGGAAAGGAGATGTGGAGAAACAAGCAATGATCTTCCGAAAGAATTCTGAGGAAACAGATGTGTGGGACACTCTGGAATGGCTCTGGGACTCAGTTGTTCAACCAGTATTAAATGCTCTGAAAATAAATGCTAGACCAGCAGCGGATGAGTGGCCTCATATTTGGTGGATACCTACTGGCGCCTTAAGTCAACTACCACTTCACGCCGCAGGGAAGCACACCGAAGCATCCGACGAAACTACGCTAGATAGAGTTGTTTCATCATACGCACTTTCAATAAAAGCTTTACTCTACGGGCGCCGACAAAGGCGTGGCACGCAGGCAGCAAGCAAAGCCACCCAGCCGGAACAAGGAACTGGTAGCACTGTTAGCAACCACGAATCTGTACCAGCGGATGCTTATGACAAAGCGCTCGTGATCTCCATGGACAAGACACCGGGTCATTCAAGCCTTGCATTTGTTAAAGAAGAGGTTGCTGAGATACAAAAGCTATTCCCCCGGATGAACATACAGCCTGTTGAAGTCCAACCGAGACGAGATAAAGTATTATCCCATCTGTTGGAATGCAAAATATTCCATTTTGCAGGCCATGGCAGCTTCAATAGGGCTGATCCATCGAAGAGCTGCTTGCTGCTTGAGGACTGGCAGAACTCACCGCTTACAGTAGGGAAGCTTTGGGAACAAAAGATCCAGAATTATAATCCGCCATTTCTAGCCTATCTTTCTGCTTGTTCTACTGGCGCGAACGATGAGGTAAGGTATAGCGATGAAGGCATTAATCTTATTGGTGCGTATCAGCTGGCTGGGTTCCGACATGTTATTGGTACTCTCTGGGAAGTGGATGATCAGTATTGCGTTATAACTGCTAAAAAGTTTTATGAGAGGATCTCTGAGAGTGGTCTGACGGATTCAGTAGTCTCCTTTGCCCTTCACCAAGCGATGAAGAAGTTAAGAGACGAGAGTGTTGAAAGCTGCGGAGGGCTGCGGTCGAGGCCACAACCGGTCAGTTCTGAAAATTCGACTTATGAAAACAACGACAGGGAAGCTCGCGATGTGAGAAACGCCAAGATAGTCTCTGCTGAAAAGCCTAATTTCTATTGGATTCCATATGTGCACTTTGGCGTATAGTTGTTATTAAATGTCTAAAAATTCAATAGCTGCAACTTAATACGATATACGTCTCACTAAGTTCAATGGCCATTGGGTGCAGGTTTATAACTAGTTAACGAGTTCATTCATTTTATATGGAGTTTCTGTAAAGCAGAATGAAAGCGTCTTCGAAGAACTTAAGAGTATTTAAAATCAAATCTGATAGTTACAGGATAAGCTAGATAGTCGTCAATATACACTACATACACTCTCAAGTGCGACGAAATTGGTAAGCCCCTAGCGAATTCGAGGTGTCGTGTGGAATTTGATCTTGATGATTCCCAAAGAATTTGTCGGCTCTCGTAAACCAAATGCGAAGAAAAGATGTTCCAGTCTTGGTTAAAATACCCTCTCTTGATTATCGATCACCCCCTAGTATTCAAGCGATCATATGTGATCTTTTAGACTTGGGACGAGAAGGCGGTATGAAAAATGATCTTTCCCATTACCATCTTTGCCTTTCGGTTACTTGAAAGTGGCACAGTGGCTGCTAATTGAATTTTAGCTAGATAAATTAATACTTGGCGAAGACTTAGCCAATTCTATATGTATATGTTACTTTATATATATCTCCTTGTAGTTTTATAACCTTTTTCTTTTCTTTTTTTTCTATCAAAACCCACAATTTCAATTTAAGACTGTCTCGTGTTTCAGCCAACTTTAATGAAATTTGGCACTCGAGGGAAACAGCTAAATGTCTTGGACTCCGGATTACAGTTAATTTTTCTCAGTATGAAAGGCCATCTCAAGATTGCCATCTCTCTTGATCGAGCCTGGCGCTAAAAATCTGAATCGGTTAACGGGTCGCCTGTTACGCTTGGATTTACTATTCAAGCTCAGTTATGCGCGTCATCGGTCGGAAACATTTGAATTGCCCATGAACCCAACCGCGAACTTGCTCAAACCATGGGTATTCGGACAAGGATGGGCATACGCCGAATCAAATTTAACAATTATGCACAATCCAAGTGGCATCGCAGTAGGCCGATGGCCATCCGGACCGTGAATTACTCGAGAGCAATATATGCATGAAATCCGGATTATCTCCAAACAATGGGAGAAATGGTAGTTCGATCCGGCCCGAGCGCCCTGAAATACAGTGCATCATCCGTATTTGGCCAGTTTCACGATTTTCTGTGCGGCTGTGCGGGTGCACGTGCACTTAAGTCTCTAGATGCCAGAGATTTGATGGCGTGTCTTAAGTTTCTACGATCTAGAACAACGACTGCAGGAAAGAGCTTCCGATGGAGAGCTGTTGAGGTATCTGTTGGTTCGGGATACTCATCCGAGATGATCCAGTAGCTTTATATACTGTCAAACCAAAAAGGTCTAATTATTCCTTCAATTACAGAACCAAGGCACAACATTCGATCGTCGCAGCATACCTACGATCCTTGTGAGGTTGGTTATGCAAATGCGAAAATGGCGGTATTTCGATTCGAAGAGAAAGGTGCATTTGTTGCATGTCGTTAATGATAATGACCTGCATGAATTCATGAACCCCAAACTTGCACTTGGTGGAAAACCCAGGCGAGGATACGGCCCAAGCTACAACCAAAATCACCCTAGGGACTCAGCTGGTGCCAAAATCTGAGATAGACAACCATTGACGTGTGTAAGATGACTGATAATGGTTAAAGTGGTCTGAGGGAGTGTTTTGTTTTGTCTCGTAGTCTTGTACACCAAACGCTCAACACGAATATTAGTTTGGTATGCAGCAACACAGAGATAGTCTATCACCAAAGCTTGGCGATGACAGGGGAGCAATATCAAAAGAGGAAAAAGTCGGAGACCACAGCAGAAAATTTTTCAAGGCAGTAGTATCGCGCCTCACTGCCCATATAGCGCTATATAGCTACACGCCTTTGAAAAACCGTTTAACCAGCCAATTCGATCTTAGAAGCTACCAAAAAATGAAAATTGCTTTTCGATACTACGAGCCAGGAGCAAAAAGAGATTTCAATCTACAACAATCGGGATTCGCGCCTGATCACCCACGGCACTACTGATCGATCGATATGAGGCTTAAGTAAGGCAGAGCGGACGGGATACCCTGTGTTCCTCATTCTATGGTTGTAGATATCAGCCAGTCTTACGATTAAACTTATATTTTGAATCATTTCTACTTCCTCAATCTTACAATCCTACAAAATCACATCAGTAGAAATTCTTGAAAAATAGGAGATCGAGCACACATGCTCCAGCAATATAATAAATTTTAATCGTCGAGTCTCAATTCTGAGATTCTAAAATACACCTTCGAGCTCGGTTCTTGACTTAAAAATGCTTGCAAAGACTCCATTTCTTCTCTGGGCCCCTTCTCCAACACCTCGCGGCCATACCGTATTGACAAAATGGGCGAAAATATTTCTGAAAATCATATTAATATATATTTACAGCCAGAAATTGATTGAATAGCTCAGTATTCTCCTAGTCCCACTTGAATGATATTTATTAATTACACTCAAGTGGTTATATGAGTATGTGCTAGATTCGGCTAGCTGTCTAGAGCAGCCAACTTAAGCTATTAAACCCTCAAGTTTTCGCAAATACATAAGAATCGCAAAATATAAAATATAACCCGACTCTACAAATTAACCTGCAACAATCCAATAGCCTTAAAAGCGAAAATAGATGGCAATCCATCTAAAACATCACATCTCCAAGCTTTCTGGCCACCTCCCCAAGTTTTTCAATCTCGGTTGGAGAATCTCCACTATTCCGCCTCTTATACGCTCCTAAAATATACCCTCTACAAACCCTCCCACTATTCTCTATACCACCGTCGCTGGTAATCATCTTCCCCTTATCATCAACGCAATCCCTTTGCACTGGTAACAGAACACTAGTCTGATAAAAATCACCACCTGCCCTTCCTCCTCCACTCTCACGGGTGTTGATCGCTGTCAAACCACATTTATGACTCAAAGCCTTTAAATGCAACTCCGTATTTAACGCTTGATTCGCACTTCCCGCTGGTGGTGGGTTGCGACGGTACGAATGAACCATTACAATTTGGAAGTTGTGAGCGGAAAGAAGATCTTTGTAGGGGAGTTTTGCGGATATGGGTTCTAGACGGATGATGTAGAGGTAGTCGAAGTTTATCTCCTTTGCGATGGTGGAGATTATGGTGCGCGCTTGTGGGAGGTTTTTGGGGTTGGGAAAGGTGATGAGGGGGAGATTGAGGGGGATTGGTGGGGATGGCGGGGATCGAGGGGCGGTGACCGGGGAGATTGGCGGAGTGAGGGGCTTAAGTAGATGGACTGGTATTAGTACCATATCAAAGATTCTAAAAATTAAGGACTTGGAAGTTTAGCATACTTTGGGTCTTTTTTGAATTGATTGTTGGTGCGGAAAGAGGGTAGACGAGGCTGGCGGCGTGGGTGGCGTTCGAGGGGGTAGGATCTCTAATGCGGTTGGTGGAGGGGGTAACGAAGGTAGAACTGGTAAGCCTCCCTGATAGTAATCTGGGTATGGGGTTGCAGTAAGCTTTTGTTCAGCTTCAAGTCTTGCTTCAGTTATTCTATTTTTTGAGTTGTAGGGCATCGGCATCGGGGCAAGGTGACCCGGTTCGAATTCTGTACTGTCCCTTACCACGATCTCTCGTGCTGGAGGGATATTGGTGATGGTGTTGATATTCTCCGCGTCTCGAGTTTCTAACCCTGCATTCTTAGACTTGAGTAAAGAAATTCGCCTTCGACTTTCCGGTAACAGCCTTTCTAAATGCGTGGAGACCACATTGGCGAAGTTATTCAGACTTCGCAGGTCATTTTTTCCAAAGAAAGTTCTCACAGTCCGACTAGTAATTGCGAGAACACCAATATTATAGCCTACACCGGGTGAGTAATTAGCTTAAATCACTATGAGAGAGAGATACACATACCGTCAGGTGATATTAACGGACTTCCGGCGTAAAAGTTGATTCTGGATGAGCCAAAACCCAAGGATGGATTTCCCTTAAACCTCCAGTCCTTTGAGATCCACTGTTAGCATGATGCCAAGACCAGGATTGTCGATGTTTACTCAATTATTTAACACACCTGTCTTGTGTCCAAAATTACCATAGTGTCAGCTGCAAGCATCACATGCGCTCCCAAGGAGCAAGATCTCCTCATCCTCATCTCTGCACCTCTAACGTTGAAGTAAAGTTAATACTCCTCCCGTAGCTTTCCGAGAATCTACTAGGAACTCACATTCGTATGGGGTGATTTAGTAGAAAAGCCTCAGACTCGTAGCCAATCAAGCTGATGGATGTAAATTCGGCTTTCAATGCTGTCGTCGTATTGCGCAAAACCGTTCGTAAATCCGCCTCAATTTTGCTAGCACTAGAAATGTCATAGCGATCAAGAGCCTAAAAATTATTAATATATCAAGCCTAAAAGCGAGAGTTGTGGCGTATACTCGGTGGCAATTTACCTGTAATCTATCAACCTCATCCGCCGGAAATGGAGTCGGAATCCACAATAACAATGGATCTCGTGGCGGCGTCTGAGGCGGATTCGACATATTATATCGGCCCTTCGGAGTGATTAGCGATCGATACATTGTGGTTAAGATTATAAAACTTACATCAGCGTAAGCTTTGAACCAATATCCCCATTCTTTTCTATCTTCCAATCCTCTGGCACAGTTATTCGCCATCTCTTCTAACAGTCTCCGATGCTTCAATTCAATCTTATATCCGGAAGTTTGATCTATTCCATTTCTCACAGCCGTAGTTCTGATACCCGCTCTCATCTCCACGTTCTTCGACACTTGCCTCAAATCTGACGTGCTAGCTCTTAACTTTGGTATTCTAGGTGGTATGACCGAGTCCGCTTGTCCTGCATTCACCCTTCTTACCATACTTGAGGGCATTCGTTCCTCGCGAGGTCTTGGATGATTTTTGAGTGGGTTGACAACAGGAGAATCATTCCATATTTTAGGAAAGTCATCTGGGCTACTGTGGTGTTTGCGAGTACGGGCAGGGCTTTCGGGTGGGGAGACGTTCTCTAGGTCGTCATCAAGGCTAGTTGAACGCTCCTTCCGGTGGATGTTCAGTTTGAACATTTTGAAACCGTTTAATGCAGATTTGGGAGTGGGGTCTTTGAAATCTGATGTGTTTTGAGGCGCCATGGGATGATTAGTTGGTACTTATATCAGTCTTCGCGGTAATACGGCGTCTTCAGTTCTCATTGAGAATTCCTATAAATTTAGTAGTGAAGAATATGAAACTAGGATTAGGGGCCCAGAAAATAATTTCCGAAATGAAAGATTAGGAAATTTCGGATCGCGAGTATGTTGAGAAACGGGCCAATAGAGGCCGGCTGTTAGTAGTGGGACGGGACAACTCCACTGGTGAAGGATATCATGGCGAGGTAGCTTGTTAGGAAGACAGGAGAAAGTATTGTGGTAAAAGTATATAAGCAGAAATTCGTTGAAAGAGTTCAGGGGAATATGATTCATCTGATATTCCATTGTACCATTTGGCGCTGCAGCCCAAGCGATATTCCAATAACCACAACCTCCTGCAGAAAGAGGTCTATAGACCTTGCGACTGCCAATCTCGCAACCACTCCCAAAGAGTCGAATCAAGAGAAAACGGGGACAAATAGTGCCCTCATGTGCGCGTTGAACTGAGTTAAACAGCACAAACGGAACGGAGATGGGTGCAGTCTTTTGGACGAACTAGCGGTTGGTTCTGTTCGCCCGTTGCCCGTCGCACAATTGATTGTGACACGGGCACACTATTTCTCTGCGCAATGGAGACGATTTTGCTAATCCGGGGCCGTCTTGCTTTTTTGAAAAGATAAATATAAGTTTAGGAAGCACGAAACGAATTTGCCAGCCACGCTGGATCGATCATGTCAAATTTTGTTTCGCAGAAGGTGGGGGTGCTGATATGCGTGCCATCACGTTAATTATCACGACGATAATAATATATTCGACACATAGGATTCATGAAAAGTTTCATATCCTCAGAAATTAAGCAGGAGAGGTGTATAAACCAATAGTGCGATACAGTCCATGGTAAGAGTCCCAAAGAAACGGGTAGTCTTCCGGGCAGTCGGATTCATATTTTGGCGCTTCTAATTCGCAAAATTTAGAAGAACTTGTGTTATATATGAAATACCATAGTGTATGTATATATATACCCGCTGGATTTTGGCATGATTGCTGTATCCTGGCCCGTGGTTCGAGATGTCTAAGAATCTCGCCCTCCAGATCTGTGACCGACAAAGAATTTGTTATTTATGGAAGCACAAACAGGAAACGGCGCACGCGGAAGGTGTGCAAGAATTGGAATCCGATTGCTCAGTTCGTTTAAGTTATCAATGGGAAAGACAGGATACATAGAAGGCTATATTTTAGTATCGGAGTTACACGAGGATTTAATTTTCATGACGGATGGAACGGCATGGAAGGGCATGCTGTACGCTTGGTAGTGTTTGAGGGGCCAAGTTGTGTGTTGTTGGATGTTGGAACTTCACCACCGGCCGTCAATCTAGCAGTTCGCCGGGTAGTCTCGATTGCAGTTAAGGTTCCACAGACGGGATGTGAAGAGGGTGTCTTCGATGTAGCTTTGCAAACAGAGCTTCAGGTGCGCCGGTTTCATAGGCCAGGCATTTCGGGTGAGTTAACCCAATTCCGCACCGCTAACCTTCACTATCTTAAGACGCCAATCAACAGAACTAGCTCGGTTCGGGGATGATACGTCTCCCAACCATTCCGATGGAGACACCTTTCTAACAGGCCAGTTTTCCAATAGTGAAGGTCCAATGGTGCTGTTATGCTTCCGTGAATATCAACGAGAGCTCCAACAATCGGACGGAATTAATGAAACATTCAAGTTGTGAATCGTCTCTGTCGGTGCAAAGTCGTGAGGTCGTCCAATGGAACCTACTCGATTCGACTGTGGAAACCGTCCTCGTGCCGTTTACTTCAGAAATATAATTGGCTGGGGAACGAATGCAGGGCTCGATGCGAGCGAGACGGATGCCGTTGAGTCGCTGGGAGCAGTGAAGGTCAGGAACCGGGCCCATTCTAGCCGCCCAGATTGAGCCTGCTCCCCTGCAAGACCCAGCCCGCACGGCCCTTCCACCAACCACACGCTTCATACCTTATTCCCATCGGGCCAGGATATACCTCTTCGTCTGTTGATTAATATTCTTGCTATTATACAGAAGTATTCTACTCTGAAGTTTTTTTTTTTCATTTCACATTCTCCAGCTGTGCCTGTTTTTCTTGGTGTGTTCTGCCCTGTGACGCTGCCTCGCTTCACTCGATCATGCTCAAACCCGCGGCCTGAGACCGGATCTCCTTACCTGCCAGAACATCCCCTTCCATCTCCCGCTTCCGAGACCAACCTCGTGGCTCTCCACGAGAGCATCTCACCACCACCACTGCTATTCCCATAACCCACCACCGGTGATACTCTCGATCCCACGCTCTCTGCCTGGCCGACCATGAGCAAATCCTACAAAGATGAGGCGAGCGTGCCTCTCCGGGCCGCTGAAGGACGTAGCTCTTCAGACTCCCGTCGTAACTCCAGCGACTCCGATTCCACCACATCTCTCGTACTCGAACACCTAAACACTTCCGGCAGGTCACACTCTGCAACCCGACAGCGCCGACAGCGTCTCGGAGACGGTGGCGACGAATTCACCACCTACGACCTTGACGATGATGTGGAACCTGCTTTCGAGAAGCGTGATAAACCGATGGAAGGAAGGGTACGCAGGCTAATATGGATTCTCGGCGGTGTATTCGTTGGAGGGTGGCTTCTTGCTCTGGGAGTTTACATTATCCGCGACTGGAGGAGTATCGGTTCACCCGGGGATCCCGAACAAACGAAGACCACAAAGGCTGGAAAGAAACTCACGATGGATATGGTACTAAACGGAGCATTCAGCCCGCAGTACAAAAGCATTCAATGGATAGCTTCTCCGGATGAGAACAAAGATGGACTGATGCTGGTAGCTCATGGCGAAGATTACCTAGCAATTAAGGATGTCAAAAACCCGGAATACAACGATGTGCTGATGAAAGACAGACAATTTATCAATCCCGTGGACGGCTCTTCGAAATACCCACATAAATACTGGCCGAGTCCCGACTTGAAGAAGGTCCTGCTAGCTACCGACTACGAGTCCAATTTCAGGCATTCATTCTTCGCAACCTACTGGATCTACGATGTCGAGTCAAAGGCCGCCATTCCATTGCATCCGAAGAAGCCAGATGCATCCGTGGAGTTAGCAGTATGGGCGCCGTCGAGTCAAGCTATCGCATTCGTTTTGGACAACAATCTCTACTTGCGAAAACTACCAGGAGACGAAGTCGTACAAATTACCAAGGATGGTGGCACGGAGTACTTTTATGGCGTTCCTGACTGGGTTTACGAAGAAGAAGTCTTCAGCGGCAACAGCGCTACTTGGTGGAGTCTTGATTCCAAGTTCATTGCTTTCCTAAGAACGAACGAAACCCAAGTTCCGGAATACCCCGTAGAATACTTTGTTTCGCGACCATCCGGAGAGAAGCCAGAGGAAGGATTGGAACACTATCCCGAAGAACGAAGGATCAAATACCCCAAGGCTGGAGCACCTAATCCTATTGTTGATATTCTTTTCTTCGATGTTGAAAAGGGCGAACAGTTCGAGGTAGCAATTGACAACGATTTTAGCGACCCTGAGAGGCTGATTACTGAGGTTATCTGGGCTGGAAGCGGCAATGTCCTCATCAGAGAGACTAACCGCGAGAGTGACATTCTCAAGATGGTGCTAATTGATGTTGGAAAGCGTACCGGCAAAATTGTTCGTGAGGTTGACATTAATGCAATCGATGGTGGTTGGTTCGAAGTCTCTCAATCGACAACATATATTCCCGCAAACCCGGAGTATGGCAGAGCGAATGATGGCTACATTGACACAGTTGTGCATGAAGGATATGACCATCTTGGATACTTCACACCACTTGACGCAAAGGAACCCATTCTACTTACCAAGGGCAATTGGGAAGTCATAAATGCCCCATCCGCTGTCAGCCTAGAAAACCAGAAGGTGTACTTCTTTGCCACAAAGAAATCCTCGATTGAACATCAACTTTACAGTGTCAAGCTCGATGGATCGGAGCTAGTTCCGGTGACGAATACCACCACTGATGGCTTCTACGATGCTTCTTTTAGCTCTAAATCGCGTTATTGCCTTCTTTCTTACAACGGACCCGGAATCCCTTGGCAAAAGGTTATCGAAACCGATCCGAAATCGACATACGAACAAATTCTCGAAACCAACGATGGTCTCAAGTCTCTTGTTGCTCAATACGAACTTCCAACAAGACACTTCTCCACCATCAATGTCGATGGTTTTGAGCTCAATGTTGTAGAACGCCGCCCTCCCCACTTCAATCCAAAGCTCAAGTACCCAGTCCTCTTCCAGGTCTATGGCGGGCCCGGCAGTCAACAGGTATCCAAATCGTTTAGAGTAGATTTCCATACCTACATTGCGGGTGTTCTAGATTACATTGTCGTCACTGTCGATGGTCGAGGAACGGGCCTTATCGGAAGAAAGGCACGTGTAGTCGTCCGTGGTGACCTGGGTAAATGGGAGTCCCACGATCAAATCGAAGCTGCCAAAATCTGGGCGAAGAAACCTTATACCGATGAAACCCGCTTCGCGATCTGGGGATGGAGTTATGGCGGTTTCATGACGCTGAAAACGTTGGAACGGGATGGAGGGAAGACGTTCCAGTACGGTATGGCCGTTGCGCCGGTTACGGATTGGAGTTTCTACGATTCGATATATACGGAGCGGTATATGCATACCCCACAGCATAACAGGCAGGGCTACGAGAGCAGTGCGATACATGATGTGACGTCTCTGAGTCATAATGTGAGGTGGTTGATGATGCACGGTGTTGCCGACGATAATGTGCATTTCCAGAATTCGCTGACATTGTTGGATAAATTGGACTTGGCGGGTGTTGAGAATTACGATGTACATGTGTTCCCGGATTCTGATCATTCGATTTATTTCCGTAAGTTCATTCTGATTCCGAAATCGTATATGGCAGGAGAGATTGCTAATCATATTTTCCGATATTTAGATAACGCAAACAGAATTGTATATGACAAGCTCGCTACATGGCTCATCAAGGCTTTCAACAGGGAATACCTAAAGCATGATGATAAGCCTATTCCATTAGAGAAGGAAGTTTCAGATAAGTTGGTGAAGAGGGGGTGGAGAGAACGAGCGGAGGTTATCACATTGTGATGTAGCATTTACATATATAAGGCTTTTATGCTGGACGGCGAATTTTTGGTATCTCATGTGTTCTTTTTCTTTGGCAATGTTTTCTATTCAATGAGCTATGGGCAAAACCTTTACCTTTTTCTTTTGAATGTTGGCGAGTTTAAATTTTTGTTCCGCGAGGTTGGTTTTCGTCATGTCCTTTTTCGTATGACGATGTATCATATCAAGTCTTCTTCTTTCAGATATTTCAAGAAACTCGCTCTGTTCTCACTCTTATACCACAGTCTTGCGAATAACCAACACCAGTCACGCAAACTAAAGAAGCGTCGAGCAAGTGGATACTCAAGTATATGTATACACCATATATTCTAAGATCATACAGTAACGCTTTCAGACTTTATAACCCCACTAAACGCCTCCCAAACTAGCAAATCGGCTCATGCTAACCATAGCATATCTCCAACGATATGTATCGTACACTAAATCATCCACGTCCAACCGCATGATCATATATATATGAAACATATCAATCAATCACCTCTCCTTCAACAATTTATTCCTCTTCTCCCGTCTCTTCAACCTCTCCACACGTTTCGCATGCATCTTGACCGCCAACTTTTCATACCGTTCCTTCTCCTCCTTTGCGGCGCGTTTATCCTTGATAGATTGTATCCTCGCGTTTCGTTCCGCTTCTTTTTCCGCTTTGAGTTCTTTTTCTTTGAGTTTTGTGAGGGAAGATTGTAGACGGAGGGATTGCCGTGCTAGGTAGGTTTTCGATTGTTTTTTGGCGGAGGTTGTGGTAGCGGTGGTGGTAGAGCCGGGTTTGAAGGGGGCTTTGGGGTGTTTCCATTGTTTTCCTGCGAGTGGTGTTGTGATTAGTATGTGGATTGGAAGGGGAGGGGAGGGTTATTGGGACGCACCGCTTTTTCGGACACCCGTGACGGCGGGGACGCTGGCTGTTGTGGGGTCGATGAGGTCGGTCGACATTTTGTGATGTTTGGGAGATTAGGTTGAAGGTTTTGCGACAGTAGGAAAGTTTTTCTGTGGTGGTCTTCGATTGACAGGGGTGCAGGAAGCTAGCTAAGTGGGCTTTGTGTAACGCAACAACTCAAAAAACGCAACAGATTGCTTAATTGCAGTTCCAGTGAGCTAATACACCATTACAGTCTCAATGGTTCGGGCTTCTGAAAAAAGCACAATTCGAATTTTTATTGTGTATAAGAAAGTTCTCAGCTAGTATTGAAGTCAAAATCAAAAAAATTATCATGTTATATATTCAGCTTAAGATTGTTCAGTAATAATATATATGTCAGTATGACGCCAGCGCCAAACTCGTTAACTGTTCTAAAATACTAGGGAGGCCTATGAGACCTCAAAGACAATAACATGATCATATGATGACGTCGCGATAAAAACGAACAATTTATGACATTAAGTCCATGTATTTCTCCATCAGAAATTGTCCTCCATAACCTTATCTTCCGCTACCTCTTTCTCAACTTCTTCGCTGACCGCATCGAGAAAATTGCTTTTCTGGGAGTCGGCATCCGCTATGGGGATATAGAAAACGTTTGTGAGTGTAGGGGATTTCCGCGCTCCGCCTGTAGCGAACCAGTCATACAAGTAAAAATCAGGATCTGCTGCCCCCTCCCTAGAGGATTCTTGTAATGCTGAAGCTAGCGGTAATTTGACTGTTATCTCTATTTCGATGCTATCCGGGAAGACTCTCTCTTTCTCGCAGACTATAAAATATAAATCGTCTGATTCGGAGACTTCAATATCGTCGCACCCATTTAGTCCGAGCGACGCACAGCGAAGCTCAAAGTGATTTTCGAGAACATGCTCCCAGTTGGATGTCCGAGAATTCAATCTCCGAAATGTACCGATAACGTCGCCACGTTCGGGGAATAGCTTGAATGAGGTAGTTTGGAGATGATGAGAATTATAACAGACAAGGTCGTCCCACTTATAGTTACAATCCTCGTAATTAAGCCACAAGTATTGAGGCTTCTTTTCGAGAGACTTATCTTCATTGGATCCAAAGACCGCATTGCAGGTTAGAAGCCAGAGCAAATATTCGGTCATCCTCTCAAACGTTTCTTGGTCCATGTTATCCGGAGGTTGGGACTTCAAATGCCGAAGAACCTCTCGCCATAAACACGAAGCCAAAGAGACGATGTCCACATCTGCAGGCTCAGAACAGAGATCTTTGTTAACAAGATATGATAGATAATCGGATTTAAATGTGGTAAAAGGAAGCGCTTCGCAAATGGATGCAAGTATTGAATGTTCGGCCGTGCCAGAGCAAATGACCCTTCCGTCAACCTCCCCTATTTCACCACTATAATCGCCCCTCGTATTTCGGTCATCTTTTTTGTCATCCAATGGCGGCAGAGCAGGGGCAGGTGACGATATGATGTCGAGCTGATCGTAAGCTTCAACAGTACTATGCCTTAGAAGCGGGCTTGTGGTTGACATAGGATTTGTGTCAATCGTTCTAGTTGGTAGCCCGATGAGCTCGATATCTCCATTGAAATATGCCTCATACTCTCTATTAATTATCGACTAAAGGTTAGCGAGAATCCAAAAGCTACTTCGTGTCATGTAATTTTTGCAGCTACCCAAACAGTCTGTAGGATCGCCCATGTTCTCCGCATCCGTCGGTGTTTAAGAATGCGTCAGCCACTGGGAGCGAATCTTCTAAGGTTGATTGTGTGTAGTTCTGGGTATTGGGCGTATATAGGTTTTGACTCTGTTCATATGGGTGTCGACTGTTTGAGAGATAAGTGCATTCCAGCTCCGATATATGTTGATTTTCTTCATAAGGCTCGTTTAGAAGATAGTGATATTTAGGCTGTGATACATTCAGTTGAGATAGCCCATGTATCCATTCTCCATCCTCGTCCGCGTTGTCAACAGATTCCTCTAGCTCCCAGGGTTGCGGAATACTATCAAGCTGCGTCAACTGATCAAAATCGTCTCCACATGCTTTGTTTCACTTTTCTATTGCTTCTGGATCATGTATATCAATTTCATCGGTTTCGTGTGCCATTTCGAATATTTCATCATGCATTGATCGCCGAGGCTGTGGCCATGGGTTCACTTCTCCAAAATCGACTGAATTTCCCATACCCGAATGCAAACTAGGCATGTTGCCGCTCGACGCTTGACTAGTCACCACACTGATCCCGCAGTCAGATGAACTTATGGAATGCGACGATTGATCATAACCTAAGTAGCGAGATTTATAGTTAGAACCGAAGCTTTCATGGGAATCCATCTACGTAATATTTCAATAACACTCAACTTACTTAAATCCTTTTTCTGATGCCTCTGCAAGCTCCTCTTGACTTTTCGGGGATCGATCCTCTCTTTGGTATCTCTGAATCTAAACTCGGGTGGCTTCTTACCCAAGGTTTCTTTCTCCTTTATTCTTCGGCGCATGATAACACGCCGCTTTTGGGTCAAGTTTGGTTTCTTGCCTAATTTTGTTAAGCCCGTTTGATATCCGAGGCCCTAGGGTCGTTAATAAATGTATCGGTTAGTCTTGGAGCTGGTAATGATTTACTTTCCGTTCTTAGCTATATAATGCGATCCAAAAAATCAAAAAAGGCTGTTTACATAATATAATCCTATCATAACTTACTTTATCTCTGGGTCGAACTCAACTTCGGAATAGCTACCTGACATGAACTTTGCGTGGATTTCGACAGCTTTATGTCCTTGATCAGACAATTTTAGAAGAATAGGGTTCAAGGGTTCTCATTCGGCCTCTTTGCGATATGATCTTGATGGACGATTTGGCCATTTAAGCGGGGGGAGTTCCGTCGCCATTTTCCAAAATTTTTTTTAAGGATTTAACAGTATACTCGATTGCGAGGAAGATCCGGGTTCGAACTCAGATCGCTGGCGCAATTGCAAATGTGACACAGAAGTTGCAAAGCGAGCAAACTATGATTCGCGTAGTCGATCCGAAGTATAACGGTGAGCTACGTTTGACCAAATATTTTCAGAGGACTCTTTGCAATGGTCTGAATATTTAGTAAACTTGGGAGAAGAGATCCGTATCGACGATATCTCACGACCGCCTTAAACTTAAATCCAAATCGAATCCTGATGTTTGCAATGTCTATCTTCTCTTCTCTCCAAGGCTGGATCTTTCCATGTTTACGAATTAGCCAATTAAAAAACGTTTACACCGGCGTATGTCCCAGCTCTGCACCAAAGCGGAGACGACAAAATCTAATTTCGCCAGAAACGTTCTGTTAGACATGAAAGAAGGATTCGGAACCTGCAGGCCACATGTAATGCAGGCCAGAAATGTGCGAATCATGCTGCTGAGCGGATCAGAAAATTGAACAAAAGTCATTTTCACCATAAAAGGACTAGTTTGAAACTGTTCCGCAGATACAATTGAAACTCGAAATACAACATTTCCAGGCTCCAATGAAAGAGTGTCATACGCCGAGGAAGCTGAGGGTGCACACAATATCTGCATGCATCGCATGGATACCTCTGGACCAGTCCCAGAGACTCTACTCTGTAACTCGTGAGCAGCCAATCGCAATGACACCCTGCCACCTACCTTGCTCAGAAGGCTGATGAAAACTCAATGTTGAAGCATCTTCAGCAGTGAGCTTCCAGTTCTTGGCAACATTCCCTTTTTGGAAAAATTCAATTTATTTTCCAGTCATGAGGCCACACCCAACGTTTGGTATGGCACAGCAACATGGATTGGGCTACACAATTTATTTGTTAACTGGACCGAGGGAAAAAAATATTGGCTGAGGAGAATTACAGGTACGGGGTTCATCAGACTGGGTTGAAGGAAAACAATACTCAACCCTGCTATCCTGCAGCCCCATGCAAAGTTCGTCCTCAGAACAAACCAAAGACAAACGGCGGGTAACGTTAAGGGATATTGGTATTCTTGCAACGCCTAAATACATATATATTATGCTATAAAATCACACAATTATATGTAACCCGCATAAGATCTAGGAATCCAACTAAGTACTTGAACCGTCAGCACGGCAAACTTCCATAAGTTTAAGTATAAGAATCATTGCGCTCACCAGGTAGAGTTCTTCAGTATATATATATCCTTGATTTCCTCATAATGCCGTTCTCATCATACGATAAAACATTGGAATAACCAACACTAGTCCCTATCATAGAGTATCCCCTACTAATAAACGACTAAGATACAATTGTAAACATCTTTCCTCCAAAGAGAACAACTTTGGGTTCTCCCAAGCCAGAATCGAAGACCAAGATATCGTTGTCAGCTCCTTAACACCTGCATCTCTCAAGACTACATATTCCATATCCATAAACAATCTAAGCCAATCAGCTTCCTATATCAGCTTTCGCATGGATTCTTCTAAAGCTCAAAATGCCCAAAAGGTTAGCAAGGATCAGTCAACTTGGCCTCTATTCAAAGATATCTAAACTAATTCTTCATTAGATGCATCTTTCATTCTCTACTCTTTCCCTTTCAACCTCTACCCAGAAACGAACACCGAAAAGTAGCGAGGCTCTAAAAGGCTGGCTAGCTGGAACCCCGAACAACCAGCCATGGTCTCCTTTGAGCCCGCCAAGGCAGATTATGAATGCGGGTCTCATTCAGCGACTTGGTGGGCTCGAAGATATCATTTCAAGGGTGGAATCATAGAGAACAAATACGAGCTCAAGTATGTATTTCGTATCAAATTTTATTTTATTGCTTTTATCGAAGTTTTTGTCCTTCGCAGACAGCACACTCTGATGCTTTATTTAGGATCGCCATGTTACATGTTGCATCGTATCTTATTTTCGATCATCTCCACCTCATACCCGACGCTCGCATCAGATATAGTACGACCACTCCGCCTCCAACTGCGATACTTTTTTTGGTCTCGCCAGTTTCTGCTTGCTCTATTTCCCGGGTATCTGAAGTTTTGTATTTGTGAAGCAGGGGAGACAAACACGAAGGCTTAACTTTGATAGTGAATATGTTGAAAATTCAAAATTCGTGTTTGCGTTCGAAATATGTTAACATGTGTTTAGCTTGTTAGCACTTGGAATTTTGCAAGAATGGAAAACAATTCGCTAGTTTTAGGTAGACTTTGTGATTGACAGAGTATTGATGTTCCTGGGATGCCAGGTTCCGCCTAGTTCAAAATAAATTACAGGCTTCTTTAAATATGCGTATATACCTATATGCCTCATATGCTCATATGCTGCGAGATACTGACAGGCTTCGCATTTGTCTCGTAAACCAGCCGCGCGGCACGAAGCTTCGCATCGAGCGTTTGGTTTACGAGGCAACAGACATGTTGCATTTTGTTATCTGATCAATCGATCAGATAATTTTTCGTGTGTTGCAACTACCTTGTTTTGTTTCATGTGAGCTTGCCGCGAAAACTTTTGACTCTTTCTAATAACTACCCGGATAATTTCGCGCATACAAATTCAAGAGCTATAAAATGTTCGATGGTGTCGAACTCTCCCTACCTTTACTATCTTTTTCAATCCAAAGACCTCCGTAACCTGTTTCTAGTATCCTTCCAAGGAGCTAATTCTATTCCAAGTTATTCCATCACACCCACGGTTCTCGCCGCCTTCGAGATCCCAGCTCTTTCGCCTCCGAACCCCGAAAAAATTTTATTTCGATCGTCCAATACGGTAACATGTTCGGAAAAGGAAGCTGACAGCTAAACACCCTTCCAGTGCTGATATTTAGGATAGATTTTTAGTAAATCTATTCTATTATCGCCGAGGGAACCCGCTTTAGCCTTTTTGTTATCCGCTTTATCTTATAAGATCCGCTGGTCCTAGATAAGCCTCATCATTGGTCAATAAATCCGACTAGGCATTAACTCGAAAACCTTCCGCTGGTCAAAGCGACAATGGACGACATACTCCCACCTACCGCTGCCGCCAAAGATGGACACGCGATTACAGCTGTCAAAGATATTGCCTACGGCTCTGTATGTTATACACAACATTGCATCCCGCCAACTTCTTTGTATCACCATTGAGCAAGTATAGCCGAAACTAATAAAAATCGTCTCGAAACCTAGTTTGCCGGCATGGTAGGCAAATTCATCGAATATCCTTTCGACACCGTCAAAGTTCGTTTACAGACCCAATCCAACTTTAAGGGTCCTCTCGATTGCTTTATGCAGGGATTACGAAATGATGGTATAACCAGCTTATACCGAGGCATCGGTCCGCCTCTGGTTGGTGCAGCGGCAGAAAATGCAGGATTGTTCTTTAGTGTATGCACGATTAAATGGGTATCCCACCAACAGAAAGACTTAAATGCTGATAATGAGCTCAATTAATACAGTACACGATATCTCAGAATGTTCTGCGGAAACTCGCCTACCAATCCTACCATCCCGATGAAAAATTGCCTATGCCGGCACTCCTTACCTGCGGCGCAATCTCCGGGGCATTCTGTAGCTTGATCTTAACACCTATCGAGCTCATCAAATGCAAGATGCAAGTCCAAGCTGTATCTCACGAATCCAAAGTCATCACCAAAGCCTCGGTGGCAGGACACATCCCAGCAGTCGGGCGCGCGTATACAACATCTTCCATGACAGTAGCGCCTGGAATAGGACACCAGAGACCAAGGTATGCCGGTCCGATAGCACTTATAACTGAAGTTATCAAAGTCCACGGAATCCGAGGCATGTGGCACGGTCAAATGGGGACATTTTTACGAGAAACCGGTGGTTCCGCGGTGTGGTTTGGCGGCTACGAATATGTTTCTCTCATCTTTCGAAGGCTCGGCGCCAATGCTGCTGGGAAGCCGAAGGATGGGAATACAGCGGGAGAAATGATGGTGGCGGGTGCTTTCGCTGGTGTCTGCTATAACGGCGTCTTCTTTCCCGCGGACACTATCAAATCCCAGATGCAGACCGCCGCAGTTGGAACCGCAGGGCATAAACAGCTGGGATTCTGGGATACCGGCGTGGGAATATATCGAGCTGGAGGGATAAGGGGGTTGTATAGAGGATGTGGAATCACGGTATTGCGAGCGGCGCCCGCAAGTGCTATCATATTCTTTGTCTACGAGAGCTTGAAAGCGAATTTTTAGGAGGCTTAGGCAAATAGTGGAATTTGGGGTTTTGGTGAACGGTAAAAAAGTTTATAGAGGATCCTTAACTTGTTCTAGATCTGAAAAAAATTTTCTTTGTTTTGGGAGCAGATAGAAGCCCGTATTTAAGTATTTATAGATCATATTCGTTTGGTAAAGTTAGTATACTACGACTCCCTCGAAAGCTAATTTTCAAGACCTGGGTTATTGATTTGTCTCGTTACGAGACTGGGCTATTGATTTATCAATCTGTTATTTCGTCTCATTTGCACCTACCTTAAAATCCTAAGCCGCTTTACACCTATCGCTTGTGACAAAATTATCAGCCTTCCATTTCTAAAATCCAATCTTGCCCTCGCCATTACACTTTCGACACCTCTATGTCTTCTGCTTCTTCTGCTTCTTCTGCTTCTTCTGCTTCTTCTGCTTCTTCTGCTTCTTCTGCTTCTTCTGCTTCTTCTGCTTCTACACTATCTTCCTCTGATTCCTCTCATCATCCAAGGAATAAAATGCTTTTTTAAAACCTCTCCAACTTTTATTTATTCTGCATCAACCTGCCGCTACCGACTACTTGACGTCCCCACACACCCTCACCCTGTTTCCACTCACCTTTCTGTAAAATCTCATAATCTTCTATCCTTTATTATTGCTTTCTATTTGTAAAATTAATTATGAATATAATCTAACCATATTATTTCCATCTGCCATACAATTCACAGCTAGCACGTGATACAACACGAAGCAGACTTGGTGCTCGCTTCGCTCACACGCCACGCCAGGAGGTTAAACGCCCCCCACTATCCACAATCTAAACTCCCTCTTTTTTGGCATCAGTTAACACCTCGCTAACCACCCTGCCTAAACCAATTTACCTTACATTCCCTGCACTCCGCTCACGTAAAACTCCACACATCGGCTTCTCCACCAATCCAAATATCCTACCTGCCACCAAGCACCCAGCCAAAACATTCTAGCTACCCCGTTCTTACAGTAAACTCCGTTGGTGCATTACTGTTGAGATCGACATCTGTATCTAGCGTGGCCCCACACGAGCACAATTGTTTTGGTTAATCTTCCATTACACCATGGAAAAATACAACGTGCGACACGCATAGTCTTAGAAATAATCCAGATATAAAAACACTTAGACACGAGAGAGACACAGTCAGCCCCCGCAATACACCGAGTGCGCCATCTACTGCAAGATAACATGATAGATTTATTCTGCTTTCCATTTATTAATGCCAAAACTAATACTATACATTCACATTCACAATCATCAATATCTCGAAACACCAAGCTAGAAGGAAACGTCACCCCCAAGCTCTGTCAAAACTTGGCTGAGTTCCTCATACTTGTCCTGCAGCTTGACCTTCTCGTCTTCAATATTCTCCAAATCACATAGTTGTGATTTTAGAGACTCTACTTGCTTCTTCAAATCCTCGATCTCGCTTTGCTGGCTGCTCAGGCTAGCCCTATCCGCTTCCTGCAGATGCGTCGAGGAATCAAGTTTATCCGTCAATATCTCGATGCGAGCGTCAAGCCGTTCTTTCTCCTTCTTGTGAAGGTCACGGTTATCATCGCGACTGCGAATTCAAAAATTTTAGTACCCATCCTCGTAGAAGTTTATAACATGTAAGTATCGACTTACGACTTTTTATATCCCATTTGCTTGCGTGTTAGACGTTTTGCGAGTTGTTGCATTTCCGTATGGAAAGGTTCGGACAGAGTCACCTTTGCTCTCTTAAGAAGCGCAAAGATTTCCACATCTGCATCGAGAATATCGTCACCTGGACGTTTACTGCCGCCGGGAGTTTGTTCAACTGTTGAAGTTTTGAAATCGGACACAAACGGGTTACCGGGATCAGCTGCAGTAGTGGAATGCTTGACTCCATTGGAAGCTTGAAAAGTTGGCCGTTTGACTGGTGTGATGGAATCGAATCTTCGTTCTGCCTCACGTCTAGCAGATGCCGCCGTTGTTGTCAACGTCAAAGCATTAAGTCTCGTAGATGGTGTGATTTCATCCACAGTCGTAGAGGTTGAGACGAAGGAGGTCTTGGAATCTGCCATTTCTCTCCATAAAGTTTGTTTTGTGGGTGACGTATTATTCTTCGTCCTAGCGACTTTCCTCGGACCATCGAATTCTTCGGAGGCACTCTCGTAATTATCCAATTTATCTTGTGACTCGTCGGAGATCTCTATAACGTCTTTTTTATCAAGTTGTGGAAGTTCCGGGTACGATACCAAATCAGCCGTGGGTTTCGTATTTTCCGTGTTGCGACTGCTGGGGCTGTTCTTCTGAAAACCGCTGATGCAGTCCGAAATCTTTTGTTGGCGAAGCCGCCTCGATGGCGTGGCAGCACTCAATGGCATTCGACCGGTCGACGAAGAGTTCGAAAGAGCTTGTATCTCTCTTTGTTTTGCATCTTCTTTCCATAAAAAGAGGTCGCAACCATTGCCGGCTGTGAGGGTTTTATAGAATCCACCCAGGCGGGGTTCGTTGGGAATTCGTTAGCCATGCCACTCCTCTGCTCGCCTGAGCGGGGCGGCAGCCGCTGTACTCAGGAGAGTAAAATGCCTGAATTTCAACTTTTCAGGTTTCAAGTTTTCGTATGATTATGGGCATACGTACAGCTTTTGCTGCAGGTCCAGACTGGGGAATAAATACGGAGTCACATTAGTATGCGAGGTAAGATGAAATTGGGGCTATTTTTATACTTCAGAATTTTGAATGTGGTGAAGGACTTACACTGGCGACCCTCATTTTTGCCAGCCTTCCTGACCCTGTTGAGAACTGCGGCAAGTCTGTAGAAGAACCCGAAGGCTGAACATTAATATCGCTCCCGGATGCCGCAGCATTGACAGAGATTTGTTTCATCACCTTGGTGTGCAATTGCCTAGGTATAATATTGTTAGCTAGAGGCGATTAGTATAAAAAAATTAAGGTGTGAAATTTCGCTCATTTGCTAATCGGGCGAGGACAAGATACATAACATTGTGAGAGCGAACGTACACATCCATTGATTTTTCACAAAGATGCCGTTCTTCGTGGAGGCCCTTGTGTTATCGGCTGGAGGGTCGATGGCGTTGATGCTCTCCATCTCGGCGTCTAACCTTATTGTAGAGGACTAATTAGGATGGCTGAGATATTTTTACAAGCACAGGTCGGCAGCACTGAAGAAAGACTCACCTTTAATGAAAATGTGAACTTGCGTTCGTCTGGAGAATGAGCTGGGTGAAGGCCTGCGCCTGGTTAATTAGTGTTGACTGGAGCACGAGCTTTTCCTCTACAACACGCGAATCATCGCACAGCTCACGCGACTGTAGATTGCATCTGCATTCGCTCTCGAAACCTTTCGGAAGATAGACACCAATATCTCCCTCCGGAAATTCGGTTTTTTTTTTATGGCATTTCGAAAAGACAGTCCAGTCTCGCAAGTTCAAGGATTTATAATTCATAATCCTAGTTTATACAGTCAGAAGTCGTGCGCGTGCTACAACATGTGCATGCACCAACGAGCTCGAGTGCCCGCAACCGTGTTACAACGCTTGTAACGGCAAATAATCAATATAAGGACTTACTTACTTGGGCAAGTAGTAAACCCCCAGGACCACATATAGTAAAAATTTCCAGGATTCGGCGCTTTCCCTTAGAAACGCAACATGGAACCGTTTAATACAGGCCCAAATTGTCCCAGATCAATTGGCTCATAAGCCAAGTAATAATATCGAATGGACTATTCTCGGAGGACATCTTTCGTTGATAACATCACTTCAATCCTACAAATGGGTCACGAACGCCTATCAATATTGCAAGTGACAAATCGGAAACAAAGATCCCAACTGCAGAATTGCAATTCCTTGGTACCTACTCCGAGCAAACATGTATTCTACATGCTCCAAAGGCGTATGTCCCTCGATTGTCAGCTCCTCCACGATCCGAAAAGTTGAGTTCGAGCAAGAACGATATATGCAAGAAACCCATTAACAAAGCTGGCTCGGAGAGGGGCCTCCGATATGGACTCTCACGTTTCACTTTAAATGCCACATGAGACTAAATCAATTCCGGCGCGACTCCGAAAAGTCTTTTCATAACGGCCCGGGATATTCACACTGCATAAACTTGGATGATGTATCTATGGAGGGTATTACGGATATTTCTGTTTCCGAGAAAGAAAATGTGTAAATTATCCTGGTGGATCGATTCTCAAAAGCACATATATTGATCGTTGTAGCCGCAAACTTATAATCGAACCAATTTGATAATGCTAAATACAAAAGGGATAGACCAAGACACTAAGACCTTTCATACATAATAGACCGTTGAATAATAGGTTCAAAAATCTTGTAACTCCCCGCAGATACTTACAGGATGTAGATACGTTAAGTTGGACAATTTGATGAGGCACCGGTACAAGAAGTGCCCATCCACGTACACGTACACCTTATACACTGTGCCCGAAGCGTAATAGAATTACAAGACACAAGAAGAGCTCTTGCAAAGAGATTCGTATCCCCTTCTGCTGCTGGGCACTGCAGCCGCACTGGCCAGGGACCCAGCAAGGAAGACACCAGTAAGTATCTTAAAGAGCTGAATTTTCTAAGATATTATTAAAAATGTAAGCACTTATTTACGTTGCACGAATATTGAAGATATATTGTGGGGGCGGTGGAGGCCACAGGGTTGGGATGACTTACGAGGGGTACCTCAAGATATGAATTCGATCCAGAGATGCTCTTACGGTACTCTATAGAGAATAAGTGGACCAATCTTATCCTCTCTATTAGCATATTTCCAAAACCATGGTTATTAATAGAGGATGGGTATTATTACGGGAGGCTTCAGAGTAATCTCAAGAGACTTGGACGGCGGCCAATTTATTAGACTTGGAGGATAAATTCTTAGGAGGCTCTGGCTCAATACAAGAATTTATAGAAGCTTTAGTATCGAGTGGGATTGTGTGATTGGTTATTCGATGTCAATCGATCAATTGCACAGAGGAGAGAGCATAAGGGCATTGAAGGGGGATCAAAGGTATCGATACAACGCCGATATCAATACTTGGTGGATCGAATTACCACACGCAACACAAGAGCGCTCACAGACCCATGCACTTCAGAGCTGATCACGTGAATCTCGCCAATTGGCATACCTCACAGATGCTTGCTGCTCGAACGTCGGCTCCGGCCGGTTCCTTTGAAGGTATCACAGCGCAGCTCTGCAAGCAGGCCTAGCGAATGACCGTCTTGAGCAGGTCCCAAACGATCCATCCACAATTTGATGTGCGACCCAACATTCCTCCCTAAACTACCACGCTGGCATGCTGCACACGCACGCGTAGCACACCCAGCCCTTTTAAAGTTTCAAGTTCAAGCTCGACCGAATGAATGGTGATGCATGACGCATGACGTCGGATAGCCATTGCAGGCTTTGTTTAACTCCCGCGAATCCGTAAAAGGCGAAAACGAAAATGGGGTGTGCGCGACTTCCAGCTCCTCGCTTCGTAGCGGATAACGTACCTCACGGGCCTGCGGGACAAACCAGTCAAACGGGACACCCAAAACACACCAAAAATCGACAAAAGTAAGTGATTTAATTACTATATATCTTTTCCAATTCTTATTTTAAAAAATAATAAAAATTATGTCTAAGTTTGCAAATGTATGAATTTTATCTGATATTAAATTTGGGTTTTAATAATAAATTTTCATCAAGTTATTGAGTACTTTATAAGTTATAGCATATTTACCATACAAAAAACACAAAATTTTGTATGTGAGATTTTTAGATGCATATAATTTGATGAAAATCTATTATTATAAAATAAAATTAATATCAATTTGAAATTATATGTTTGTGATTTGTGATATATTTTTAATTATTTTTTAAAATAAAAATTACGTGTTTTTTTGGTAGATTTTTAAAAATCAGAAACCAAGGGGGGACCCTTAGGTTTTGGTGTGGAAATCCGTGTCCCGTTTGACTAGCCGCTACCTTGGCTTCTTTATCACATAAACGTAAACCAACGGACGAAGAGCTCAGCTATCGGAATAATAATAATATATTATAATACCAATCCCCCAAAACTAGGAAACCCGGGCAATTGACCCAAATATCTCGTCTACTAGCCACTTAGAAACCACCATACACCCGTCTCACAGTATCCTAAACGACAATGTCCAACCTCGACCCAACCACCACCCGCACTCACGGCCTCACCGCCACCGAAATTTCAACCCTCTCCTCCAAAGTCGCTGCGGCAAAGGACCTCGCGTACTGTCCTTACTCCAACTTCCGTGTCGGCTGCGCTCTACTCTGCGAAGACGGCGAGTACGTTCTCGGCGCTAATATCGAGAACGCGAGCTATCCCGTAACGATATGTGCTGAGCGGACCGCGTTTTCCAAGGCGATAGTGGAGGGACGGAAGAAGTTTAGGGCGGTGGGTGTATCGACTGATATCAGTCCGCCGGCGTCGCCGTGTGGGATGTGTAGACAATTGTGAGTTTTTCTTTTAAAAAATAATTCGTCGCTCGGAATATACCAGAAGATCAAATATAAGGAGTAAACATGTTCAGCTAACAAATTTATTCGATGGGGGAAATAGCATTCGCGAGTTTTGTGATTTGAATACTCCAATATTCATGTGGGATAAAGACGGACAATACCTTGTCATGACACTGGAACAGGTACCTCCTACTCTCTATTTTTCTTCATTAATTCCGATAAACCTTCTATTGAAACCTCCGCTGACTATTTCCCTTTGAAAAATAAAATAGTTACTACCAATGTCATTCGGACCGGAGCAGCTGCGTAAACCTGATCCAAAGGGGTCTAATTAGTGTTACACAACATGACGAGGTGTAGGGGTGGTTTTCAACTGCAACTATGGGAGATTGCTGTAGCGTCAATTGGCTGTTGAATGTTTAGACTTGGTTGCGCTGGCTAAAACACATTTAAATAGTTTTTTTAGGAGAATACGATGCATGGTGTATCATAAATATATATACACCCAAACATTACTTTGATTTCTCAATCAATTAGTTGCATGATAAATGAACAGAGACTGTCTATTAAACTCCGTTTTAAGGCTTCAAAGCTTACACACCCACCTTTGGAATTTCAAGATTTTTTAGCCCAGTAAGATTGAAAGATATATTGGACCGTAAGCTAAGTGTAACAAGAAAAGAAAGTATGGTTATTAAAAAACAAGGAATGCCGCTTTTGGGTATATGAAAAACAATAAGAATAGTAAAGAAAAGACGAGCGGAAGGCATAGAAAACTAGCAACAGGTCAATCAAGTGAAAGGAGAACTGCAGGTTTTAAAGATAGCTGTATAGCTGTAAATCAAAATAAAATGGGTAATGAAATGCCAAATATTTATCACTTATTCGGACCACAGACAAGATGAAGATTTTTAGGGTTAAACGATTGGTAGGTGTATTCACGGGTTCTGGATTTTGTTGATTGAAACCTCTCAATGAAATCCCGAGGTAAAAGCCGGATCCTGGTTATGAGACTGACTGATGGTATCATAATTTATTTTGGCTTGCCGTTGGTAGCGCTGCCGTTTGAAGCCTTCTTGTCCTTGGCAGCCCTGAATTTAGCGATCTCCTTTACAACTGCGGCGTCGATTCTGGAGCGGAGTTCTGGACGGTATCCCATCGAGAAAAGGAGCTGGTGAGGTCGAAAAATCAGCATATTTTCCACTATCCAACTATAAAATCAATATCAACCCACCTCGAACCATACGAAGAATGGAGCTAAGAAGAAGGCTTGGAAGATGTTGTCCAAAAGAGCTATAACCGTCGTTTAGTATCCAGTTTTATATAATATCTTGATTCCAATTCGACATACCTGGGCTACGATGCTCAAATGCTCCGTGACCGATAAATTGGAATACCCAGGAGGAAATGTGCACGAAGATAGCAATTTTGTTGGCTTCCATGCCATAGGTATCATGAAGGTGGTTCATATATGCCGTTCCTGCGAACATGAGAGGGGCGATAAGCGCGCCGGCCACCGGTTCCATGAGGATGTAGAGGATGGAATATAAGAAACAGGCGATGGTTCCCAAGTTGAGTGGTAGGTACGGAAGGTCCACTAGCGATCCGGTATTCGTGCCCTAAACAAAACGTTAATAAACGTTCTGCTTAAAACTTCTTTATTTGATATCGGCGTTTGGAATGCCGGAAACCGGCGGCAGATATGCTCGGAGGATCGAAGAGAGACATACGAAGAGGAAGCCGGTCATCAATAATATTGGGACAAACAGCATGTGAATTCCCTTGTTAACCTGTGGTGGTTTCAACATATCTTGTGAGTAAATTTATGTTGTAGTGTGGAGATGCAGCTCATGTTTCAAGCTGGGGGGAGTTTATCGATAGGTATCCGTACCTGATTATGATGATAGGCACCATACTGCGACAGCGAGGAACGTTAGACGTTAGCTCACAAGACTATTTTGAAGATATATTTTGAGGGGTTTTGAAGATGGTAAACAAACGGATTTGAAGCGAACATACAAAGGTGAGCTGTTTCTCAAGATCCAAGCTGGGCATTTTGAATGATGTAACTTTTGTGTTTCCTGAACTTGAAGCCAGGTTTAAGCTGCGGCGAATATAGGAGCAGCGGTAAAGAGGAAAAGACTGGAAGAGGGCAGAAGAATGCTAGGGAGCGAAGCCGGAGAGCATGAGAAGACAGAATAGCTTTTCTTTTCTGGGGTCAGTCAGGACGGCATACGGGCATGCAGGCTTTTATTTTTCTGGCGGCCGGCAGTGGTGGAGTGGTGGTGGTGGTCTGGTCGGAGAGGGTGCGGGAGATTAAAAATGGTGGGAAGATTTTGTATCGGGGGCACTAGCTATGCAGCTACCGGTTGGGGACAGCTGCAAATCAGATCCATCACAATAATATCACCAATCGGACATATCAGAATCAAGCATCATCGGTCAGCCCACAATGAGCTATCTCGAATAGTCAACCACCTATGCGAGTATCGCGGGCGGAGCACGTCTACGCACTCCCGCAAGCCTCAAACTCAGCGATCCACTTCTTCTAGATGAACTTCTACCGTGGTGAAGAGAACGGGAGAATGGAGGGCATCGATATGGCAGCGGCCGAGGGGTCTCTGGCATGACGACACAAGCTAGCCAAAGGGACGGGCCATCGGGCTAACCAGGCTTGTCCGTCACATGGAAATGTCTGCTTAGGGCAGCCCGGCGCCGACTTTTTTCGAATACAAGTCGCGGCCAGGAAAAGAGCCGACTGGCAGCTAGCTAAATCAGCTGAGCTTTTTTTTTAAAAAAATGGACCGGCCGACATGCCTAGGTTCACAAAATTTTGCTGGTTATGAACGACATTCCGGGGAATCCACCTGTCAAAATTGCATTCAATTTTGGGTCGCATTCATTTTACATTTTTGTTTTTTGCGGGGTAGTCGATGGTGCGGGATTTGACCAGATCGGTAACGAATAAACGATGATACGAGATGTTATCATTTGATAAGATCGAGATTTCGTATATATATTGTTCGAGGGCCATTCTATTAGGCATATTGATATCGATATTATATGTGATTGAATAGAATGCTAAAGGCGGATGTTATATATAATACGACTGGATAGAGAGGTTACATATACCTCATATTACGCGTCTAAGAAATAAATTATTTCTTGCATTTCTCCGCACCATTGATCTTACAGCATCTATATACTTAAGCATATACGAACATGTGAATCTGAAGCTTGGAGATATATATCTATCGTGATACATCTTGGTATGAGAGGATGATTGGAGTGCTGACAGCTGCGTTGGGCAGCGCAGTTTGCAGTCCGGCGTGCTGATTGGCTCGGGAGCGTGCAGGCGCGTCGCCCGGAAAAAAAATTTTAACCTTTCTTTAATTTTTTCTCGTTGTCACAAGCCTGACAGCCCTACGCAGAAGGCTAAGAAGAGAACAGCAAAGGAACCCCCGTCAACAGGCCATCCTGCTTTCCCATCGTCTCCAACCTCATCATCATCACCACCACCCTCGTCGTCCCATCGCAACAGCCACTCCAGCCACCTCCCATCAGCTGTCGCATATCCCAATTCGTAGCTGAATTGCCCGAGATCGTTTGTCCATGCGATACGACTTCCATTCCTTTTACAACGCGTAGCCGTTGTTCCGCCAGACGCTTCCCTCCCCGTCATTCGTTGATCCTGTCCTCCCTCTGGAAGAGCCTCATCACCAGCAACATACCTCTCCAGAACATCTCGCACTCACCTTCCTGCAGTCATCGAATATAGGGCTACGGATTGGTCTCTGAACACGCGCTGCGCCCTAACTCCTCACGGCTATACGAACCTTACCCTTCATTTCATCAGCGTTACTTGTTCTTTTCTTATAATTTGCATATACGATCCTGCCACTCTCACGAGCCTAACCTTCGCGCCGGCCGCAACGTCCGAACATTCCTTCTTCCAAAATGTTCTTCCTTTATGACCTCGAACGCACGATCACCTTACATCCCTTCTACTTTGGGCCTCACATGCGTGAATACCTCATTCACAAGCTGCTGACCGACGTCGAAGGAACATGTACTGGCCGATACTACATCATCTGCGTTCTAGACGCGTACAACATATCGATGGGGAAGATATTGCCGGGTAGCGGTCTTGCCGAGTTTACAATTTCCTATAGAGCTGTGGTTTGGAGGCCTTTCAAGGGAGAAACGGTACGCTGGTCATATTTATATATGGCAGAGCTCTTTTTCGATGTTATGACGTCAATGGTTGCTGATTTGATGATGGCCCCTTCGTGGGTGAGCTCCGGGTCGAATAGGTCGATGGCGTCGTTACTGCAGTTAGCAAACTCGGCTTCTTCGCGAACGTTGGTCCATTACCCGTCTTTGTCTCTACTCACGTAAGTACTTGAAAGACAAGCGTACGGAAGGAAGAAATATCCATTAAATTTGGTGTTCCTTTTGTTGCTTCTATATAGCTTATCCCTGCCGACGTGAAATTCGACCCGACGTCGAATCCACCTCAATTCTCGGATAACGAAGGGCAAGTCATCGAGAAGGGTGCTCATGTTCGATTGAAGCTCGTCGGCACTAGAAGTGACGTCGGCAAGATGTCGGCCATTGGGTCGATCAAAGAGGTTAGTTTCACACCCCCACGGTCAACTGTCTCAGGTCTTATATTCACAATTCCGTCTCTTACAGGATTATCTTGGGTTCGTCGCCATCAATTCTCTTAACATCGGAGAAAATACGCTGACCACGAATATAGGTGTCTCTAAACAACCTTGTTCCATCTTTTTCCACCCTTCTCCCGCCATCCATCTTTTTCTCACCCTTATTATCCTTAAATCCCCAATAAATTCATCAGTCGTTATCCGTTATCCGTTAGAGAATAAAGGGCATCGATTAGTTGAAATCAAAAAAGAACTGAAAATGTCTGACGACCAGAAGGTAAGGCTATTTTATATAACAACCGTGGGGACCGGGCACCAAAAGATTCTCACAACAAGCCAGTTGTATTTTTTAAAATTTCTCTGGCCATGATATCAGATACCCGAAAGACGATTGACTGTGTAAGATATAGTCACAAAAAACATTTAGAATGGAACTATCAAATAAAAATATTGGAGAGATCATGCATGAGATGTCTCGAAACCAACGTCCGGGATCAGTTGAAACCCTTCGTCCGCCGACATTGCTCATATATTTTCCCAGAAGATTAATATAATATATACATATATATATACTCGAATACTCGTACTATCAGCTATCCACCTGAATGAATATCCATTCAAGACAGGTCCCCCAATGGATAGTTTCTTGCGCTACAGCAATATCTTTGATAGAATGATAATTTGTGTTGTGTGATGTCGTCGGCCATCCGCAAATTTTTCCTGACGTTGTTGCGTTTGCCGTGTCTTCTTTCCCGCCCACACAATTTTTTCCTGCAAAACCGAACGACACCCGAAGAACCCCCCAACCAATCCACCACTCCACTCCTTCCTACCACCATCCCATCCATCCTCATCAATTGTACCTCTAACCTACCCTCCTCGACATTATCGTCATGTTCAGGCCGGTTTTGAGACAGTCCTCCCGCGCGGTGGCCGGTGCCCTCGCCACCGGAAGAGTTGCTGCGGTAGGTTCTCTCTCTCTCTCTCTTCCTCTCCGCCGGAAATATCTGACTGGCTGCCTTCTCCCGACACTTCCAACATCACCAATATCTCGCGATTGGGGGAATATTTGACATCGCCAATGGGATTTCGCGGTTATCCTAAGCGGCTTTCATAAGCTGCCATTAGTTGAAGACTCAATTGCTGATATATATCTGCTTCTGTCGTAACTACGTCGTCGGGAAATAGACACGAAATGCCGTCCCACTCATCTCCAGCCAAATCCGAACATATGCCGATAAGGCCAGCCCCACAGAAGTCTCCTCCATCTTGGAGCAGAGAATAAGAGGTGTCTCTGAGACCGCCTCGTTGGCTGAGACCGGTCGTGTCCTTTCCGTCGGGTGCGTTGCGAACCGAATTTCCGAATAATACCCATCTCCGATATATGTATCTCAAAAATCAATATTTTCTAACGGCGTTCATGGTGGTGGGGAAACAGTGACGGTATCGCTCGTGTACACGGTCTTGCCAATGTCCAGGCTGAAGAGTTGGTCGAGTATGCAATCCCAATCGGCTTTAATATCGGCTACCCGCTCACTACATTGGACATATCATTCTGACGAGATATTTTTTTCTCTATAGATTCGCCTCCGGTGTCAAGGGCATGTGCTTGAACTTGGAAGCCGGCCAAGTTGGTGTTGTGCTTTTCGGTTCCGATCGTCTCGTCAAGGAAGGAGAAACTGTCAAGAGAACGGGCGAGATCGTAAGATGCTTTCCCGTCGCTATACATAATACTCGTGGTTCGAGAATCGCTAAACGATAGAAATATAGGTCGACGTTCCAGTCGGTGCTGAAATTCTCGGCCGTGTCGTCGATGGTCTTGGTAACCCAATTGACGGCAAGGGACCTCTCAACACCAAGGAGAGACGTCGTGCTCAGCTCAAAGCTCCTGGTATGGAACATCTCCAGGTTTCAATGAATTTAGATGATATAAGACATGCATACCTAATTGAACGATTTTTTCACGCGATATAGGTATCTTGCCCCGTCAATCTGTCCGTGAGCCAATGCAAACTGGTCTCAAGTCTGTCGACGCCATGGTGCCCATCGGTCGTGGTCAGCGTGAGCTTATCATTGGTGATCGCCAAACCGGAAAGACTGCCGTTGCTCTTGACACCATCTTGAACCAGAAGCGATGGAACAACGGAAGCGACGAGACCAAGAAGCTCTACTGTATCTACGTCGCCGTCGGTCAGAAGCGATCCACCGTCGCCCAGCTCGTCAAGACCCTCCAGGAGAACGACTCCCTCAAGTACACCATCATTGTCGCTGCTACAGCCTCCGAGGCCGCTCCTCTTCAGTACATCGCTCCTTTCACCGGTTGTGCTATGGGAGAATGGTTCCGTGACAACGGAAAGCACGCTCTTGTCATCTATGACGACTTGTCCAAGCAGGCCGTCGCTTACCGTCAAATGTCTCTCTTGCTCCGTCGTCCACCAGGTCGTGAGGCCTACCCCGGAGAGTAAGTCCATGCCACTGTTTACTTCAGAAGCAAGTCAATTGGCTAATCCTATTTATACAGCGTCTTCTACCTCCACTCCCGTCTTTTGGAGCGTGCCGCCAAGATGAACAAGAGCTTTGGTGGTGGTTCCTTGACCGCCTTGCCCATCATCGAAACCCAAGGTGGTGACGTGTCTGCCTACATTCCCACCAACGTCATTTCCATCACCGACGGCCAGATCTTCCTGGAATCCGAATTGTTCTTCAAGGGTATCCGTCCAGCTATCAACGTCGGTCTTTCCGTCTCCCGTGTCGGTTCCTCCGCCCAGGTCAAGGCCATGAAGCAGGTCGCTGGTTCCCTCAAGCTCTTCTTGGCCCAATACCGTGAAGTCGCTGCCTTCGCCCAGTTCGGTTCCGATCTCGACGCCTCCACCAAGTCCACCTTGGCCAGAGGTGAACGTTTGACCGAACTCCTCAAGCAACCCCAATATACCCCAATGGGTGTCGAAGAGCAAGTCCCACTCATCTTCGCTGGTGTCAGAGGACATCTCGACAAGGTCCCAGTTGCCAAGATCCAGACCTTCGAGAAGGACTTCTTGGCCCACCTCAAGAGCTCTGAGGCCGGATTATTAGAAGAGATCAAGACCAAGGGTGTTTTGAGCAAAGAGCTGGAGGACAAGCTAACCTCCGTCGTCACCGTAAGTTGCCTCACTCCGTTTTATATCACGCCTGTGATAGATTGCTAACATATTTCATTATCAACAGAGCTTCGTCAAGAGCTTCCTGTAAACGAATCATGATGTATATTGTGCCTTGGAAGTGCAATATGGATGATGTGGAAAATACAACTCTATAGACGGAATTTCCGATTTGGCGAATTTTATGTTCAACCTCCCTTTGTTTTATAAAACAAGTCTCTTTGTCAAGTACCGTACCATGAAGAAGATCATTTTTAAATAAGTATATATTTTGTTCGAGAGAGAGAAAAAAAAGAAGGGAGAAGGAGTGGTGGTGTATATTTTTGTCACATACTTAGTAGCCGTTGTTCCAAAAAAAAGAAGACGCGAGGAGGAAATAAAAACTCCAGCGTTTGTAATTATTTTTGAAATGCCTTTTTCTTTTTTTTCCACGAAACTTTTTTCCTTTAGTAGATTTTAGACGTCTAGATTCGTAGATTAGATCGAATAGAATGGAGGCTAGAGCTGCTTTAGCGAATCCGTGCCGCCGACGCGGGTAGACGGATGTCGCACAGCAGATGATTTGACGTCAGGTCAACTCAAATTATATCACACATTGTCTCGATCACACATTCCTCTCTAGCTTTCCCTTCATTAGTGCCGGAATTTATCTACTAATAATCCGTCGAGTGATCAATCTACTTTCCTCCATCCCAACTCCAAATTACTTTAAAAGTAATGGCAGCCTTCACGCCCAGAGCTAAAGACCTCCTTTTACAGGTACGGAAGATGATTCCGCCGCTGTTGGATAAGTTTCATAAAGGGTATATGAGACCTTCTCTCGTTATCCAAGATTTTAGATTGGTGAACTAACCGGGTTCTATTTATCTAGGCAAATGGGCCGTGTAGCCGTTATTGGAGGATGTGAAGAGTATGTCTGATATAAATACCCTCTGATTGTAAACACAACGCAACGGAACCTACTCCTCCTGTTATATATCATGCATGTATACACCGACGAATTATTTCCTTGAGCTTGAACATCGAGGGATGACGAATTGTTATGGAGTATGATTAGTTACACCGGTGCACCCTTCTTCAGCGCCAATGCTTCGGCCTTACTCGGTATCCCCCTCCGCTCCTCTCACACCTTCCAATTCAACCCGAAATCCAATTGGAAACATAATACAGTACAATATAATAAAATACAAGCTATATATATAAAATGCTAATACTCAGATAATCCGTAGGCGCCGACCTCTCCCACATCATCTGCGAACCCGGTGCGGCAACAGTGATCAAATCTTACAGTCCGAATCTAATGGTGCACCCGTACATGAAACAATCGAACCACTTTTCAAAAGAGGAAAAGGATAGCGGTGAAGATGAGGAGTCGTTGGCGAAACGGGTTATATCGTTGTTGGATCGGTTGCATGTTATCGTTGTAGGACCCGGGTTGGGGCGGGATGAGTTGATGCAGAGGATTACCGGACGGGTCGTCAAGGCGGCGAGAGAGAAGGGAATGGGGATTGTGGTTGATGCTGTTTGTTACCCTCTTTCCCTCACTCTACTCTAACCTACCCTGTTCGTGCACAGCAGTTATATTATACAATGTAGAAATGGTGCGGTCTAGTTGACTAACTGAGTGAGTGTGTTATATAGGACGCCCTCCTCCTAGTCTCATCCGACCCATCACTAGTAAAATCCTACCCAAACGCAATACTAACCCCCAACGTCGTCGAGTTCTCACGGCTATCCAAAGCTTTGAATGTGGATATATCAACCGACCCCACAACGGCGTGTGAGAGGGTCGCAAAGGCGCTCGGAGGGGTTACGATCATTCAGAAGGGACGGGAGGATTATATCAGTAATGGGGTTAAAACTGAGGTTTGTGATGTGAAGGGTGGGTTGAAGAGGAGCGGCGGGCAGGGTGATACTCTGACGGGGTGTTTAGGTACCTTTTTAGCGTGGAAGAAAGCGTATATGGATCGGTTGTGGGAGTGAGTATTATATTATATTGTATTCCTTTCTGATAGCAAACCTTACCTTTGGTGTTTGAGGTTGGATTTAGAGATATGGGGCTGATTTTGAATGGCGTAGTCACGATAATTCGCTTTCGGAAGCCGAATTGACGGCTTTGGCTGCATTTGGAGCGTCCGCTATTACGAGGACTTGCTCGAAGCTCGCGTTTGAGGAGAAGGGGAGGCATATGCAGGCGAGTGATTTGCAGCCGCAGATTCAACGGGCGTTTCAGATGTTGTTTGAGGACGGGGAAGGGAAGGATTCGAAGTTGTAAACTTGGAGTTTTACCAAGCACAGACTTCGACTGGCGATTTTAAACGCTATTCTTGCGACTCTTTATACCCCAAAGGATTAAACCCGCCAGGAGACTATAACTGCGGTTTTCATCATCGGTCCTTTAAGAAAGTTCCCGGGTTTCGCAAAGTTTTGAGTAAGATGGGCATGCGAGATGAGAGAGGTTTCCTTTGGATAGTTCATAAAAACTCGCGGATAGAGACTACAGACTACGAAAACTTGAAACTAGTAGATAAAAGAGAAAAAAGAGGTATCATTCTCAATTAAAATCGATACTATTCCGAAACTTGTCATAAAAGCATAGTTAAGCGTAAAATAAACTTCGCTAAATAGAAACCAACCATTCAGAACCGCATTTTAATAAAATAAAGAAACATATAAAAGATGAGAGAAAAGAAAGTGGTATCAAAGACAGTATAGCATTCAACCGTAAACCTCATCGATAGATCTTAGTTGTAGCTGAAGAGTTTGCACGTTCATAAGAATTAAACTCCCATCATTCTATGTCTCGTTCTCCCTGATGTGACTGCATTTCCATGCATCATACCTAAAAAGAGAAATCAGGCGTTAGAAATCATATATGGTATATATATAATAGGTAGTGAGAATGGTATGACTTACGGGTACCAGTGGCCTTCTCAGCCTTATTACCAGATGCAGCACCCTTCATTCTCTTAAACATGCCGTGCATACGAGTTCCGGCTGTCCAACGAGGTTTATGGTAGCTCATCTAATTAATTAGACAGAATATATCAGTATATCTACCCCCCGAGGTTTATTTATATATATGCAATATGTAGTTTGAGAACTTACAGGAGCAGGACCGGTGCCAACGGATCGTTTAGATGTTCCACGAACAGTGTTCGGTTGCATGAGCCTTTGGATGAAGTTTGGTCTTCTGCTGGCGGTTGGGTTTGCGGTAACCATTTTGATATGTTATTTCTTAATATAGACTAATTTGTGTTTTTGTATAACTTTAAAGTTTTGTGTCTTGTCGAATATCTTGACTTGGTAAAGACTTTTTTCTGATGGAGATATTTTACTAGACTCGAAGAGGCCAACGGCTGTAGAAGTAGTTTATATACCCTTCCGATATGAAGATTTCATGGGTTTGATGCGATATATGGATCAGGTATATCGTCATGATAATCGCAAAATGACATATCACAATCCGATAAATTTCCCATGGTCAAGACAAGATCGAAAGGTAAATGGTGCGGCACGTCATGGTTCATGTGAGTCACCCAACTTAATTTCCTAGGCTAAAATTTTTAGGCGAAAGCGATTTCTTCTATTCAGGGTGTTCAGGGTCTCATATCATTTTTTAACTCGAAAAAAAGACGTTAGATAGCCGTAGTTTTCACAGATGCGTATCGCCTAGAGCGCTCCAGAATCCTGTTGACATGTTGAGTTCTAGTTGTGTTGCGAATCAGGATATGATGTCAGTCCAACAGGGATGTGGGTGGCGGGAAGGGTTCGCCACTTATCAAGTGTACCAACGTCTACATTTCTCTTCGATTTTCAGGGTTCAGTTTTTTACTCAAATTTGTGGCTTTGGCGGTTTAATTTTCCGTTCTCATCATTAGTAGATTGTTGGATAAGGAGGTCACACGGGTGTATCATCTCTTGGTATAGAAAACATTGTATTCTGCTTTTTTCATTTAGCTTTTGATATTCAAGCCTATGACGCCAAGGTGATGCTAAACTTTGATCCTGAAATCTAAATGGGCATTTTGCATGGGAAGCATGCTCAGAGTCTTCTCGGACTGAAGAAATGCGATTCCGAAGGTATCGAAAAGCTCCGCCCTCCTATTTGCCAGATTACGAAATCGACTCCGACCCTCCAGATTATCTTGCTAGCGCGATATCATCTATTGTAAAGTTAGCAAATAGATCATTCGATAAAATTAATGAGAAACCACCTTACCTATTCTAAGAATCATCTTGCAAGTCTCTGCGCTCAACTCGATCGCACTTGTGCTCACCAACAACGGTTGCAACACTCTCTCCTCCGTGATATTCGTAACCGCTCCTTTCCTAACACTGACACCGGCAAACTTGTCGCCATTCGCATGTCTGCTTCTAAGTTCCGTGACAACCTTGATGCTGTTCAACCCAGCATTCTCCGCCAAAGTTGTCGGAATGACTTCTAACGCTTCGGCGAACGCTTGCCAACAAATAGCCTCGGTCCCGCTCAACGCCCGCGACGCGACCGAGAGTTGTCGCGAAACTTCGATTTCTGGAGCACCGCCACCCGCTATTAAGGCCTTCTTCTTTACGAGACATCGGATGACACAGAGAGCGTCGTGGATGGAACGCTCGGCTTCGTCGAGGATTAGACCGTTCGCGCCGTGGCATAGTACAGAGACGGTTTGACCGGCGCTCTTAACACCAGTGATCTTGACGACCCTGGCACCCGCGGACTCTGTTTCTTCGACGAGTTCGGCGTATCCGAGTTTATCTTCGGTGAATGAGTCGATGTCTGCGACCGGTTTGCAGCCAGTGCTCTATAGATTAATTCGTTAGATTTATACTGTTTCAGTTTTCTGCGAGAATATTCGTACCTTGCAAATAAATTCGACTTCGTCACGCTCAATTTCTTTGATAGCCAGGATATTCAATTTGGAAAGGAAGTGTAGGGAAAGATCATTGACGGCATCTCTAAGGATAGACTTCTGAATGAGCAACACGTTACACTTGGCCTTCTTTATCTTCTTGCAAATGTTGAGAAGATATGTTCGTTCTTCTTTTAGAATTTTGTCCATTTGTCTGTAATCGTTGACAACGATTTGATTTTCCATCTGTGATAACATTAGTATATGAATAAGCTATATCGGTATTTGTGGAAACGTACGTCAGGCTTTGGTGGAGAAAGCTGAAACTGAATCAATCCGATTCGTGCCTTCTCCATTTTCGACGGACCACCTGATCCTTTCAGCACTGGCTGGGTCAAAACCAAACCATCGATTAGCTCAGTATCATCTATTGTCCCACCGACTTTCTTGACGAGACGAATGTTGTTAAGATCCACATTCTCAGCCGTGGCTGGGTTGATAACTCTCATGACCGCATCCACGGCGATGGGACCGAGGATATTCGAGTACTGTGACACGATTTTGCTCGATAGGGATGTCGTAGCAGCTTGTAATAAGGAGGGTTTATCGGTCAAGGCAACAGGTATCGACATTTCGGTGAGGATCTCGACGGCCTTGGCAGCCGCACGTTGGAAAGATTCTGATATTATTGTTGGATGAATGCCTGTTTTCGTACACTCATAGTTAGCTCCACCTCTACAGCAATGTGAATACAAATGGGCGTAGACAATCGACCTTTAGATAATAAGCGTTCAGCAGCTCCTAGCAAGCTCCCGCATATAACAACGACAGATGTGGTTCCATCACCGGCTTCGATATCTTGCGCTGCGGACAGGTCGACCAGCTATTCACAGTTAGATCAAAAGGATCTTCAAACGGATACCTTTAGACTCATCGTACCATCTTAGCAGCAGGGTGCATAACAGCCATACCCTTCAACATTGTATTTCCGTCATTGGTGATGAGAACTTCGCCCTTTCCGGTTTGAATCTAGTGCTCGCCCCAAGATGGATCAAAATCGTGAATTCATAAATATACGATGTCCTAATGGTGAACTAACCATTTTATCCATACCACGAGGTCCGAGAGAGGTTCTTATAGCATCGGCGACAGCTGTACGCGCGTGTTAGCAATTTTGGTATTCGTGGATGAAATTTTGCTCCTGGACGTGGGGAATACCTCTTGCAGCCGTGATATTAGCCGTGCGAACTGCCACTGGCTTTTCCTTGTCCTTGAATGCCTGAACACCTCCACCCTGTTTTACGGTCGCCATGATGAGAGCTGTTTATCGAGGTATATCTACAGTGGGAATTTCGTGCTAGATAGAGGTTTGGGTACGTGTCGTGGAAGCTGTTATGTTATGGGGCCGAAAACGAATTTTCTGGTGGGATGTGGGCTTGTCGATAAGAAAATGTTCGAGCTCAAAAACGTGTGCGAGGTTAGCTTGCGGATTGCTGCCAACGCAAAAATTGCAACACTTAGTAGCCCTTGTCATCAATCAAAAAATCTGACTGGGAGACGCTTGAAAATTGCAGGATGCTTTCTCAGATCTTTATGATAGATTCAAAAATAGAGTCATGTGTACATGTAAGTGTCAGATCTACCAACATGATTATCTTGTAAGCCGTCAGATATCTATAAATTTATCAAAGCTCAAAAGCTGTGCACTGGGAACAAGCTTGATCACTCGCACTTATTTACAACATCCCTAAAGCAAAACCGAGCCTGATGAATTCTATTAATACAGCATATACATACCTTTAGTATCTACAAAACCTTTCGTAGTTTAACGCTTGCTTTATTACGGGATAACTAGATTAACTTAGGCCCATATAGTGGATACTACGATACCGGAAATTGCCCAGGCCAGAAGAGTAGGTTAACTTTTGGTCGAGATTTAAACTCGCAAGAATCTAAGGACTTATTTGCTTGAACTTATATATAGTTTCTAACCTTAGAACACACCTTCGATTACACCTTAGATCTGCATGAAGGGGCCTGTATTATTCATGTTATATGGATTTTCCAATTCGTGATACGGATCAGTAGTATTTAACCCAAAACCATCATGGCCTACTAACCGGGTATATTATAGTCTGAATCGGTGTTTCCAAAAGAACAAATTCCACGGGATACAAACAAAATACTAATATTTATGAACTCGTTCAATATTTTGGCGGAGTCTAAATTGCCTTATAATATCTTACACAAAAACTTCAATATTGATTAAAGGCCTAATAATCTTTCAATACTCTGGTTTCAGCCTCTTTGGAGCTTTAGGTGTTCATGCTGCCACATACCGCGGGTGGGAAGAGAATATTCAAGATCGCTCGCAATAGTCTTTATAGGACGCGCGATGCTTAAAACGACAAGGTGGAGCGAGGAGGCGCTTTAGAAAACGCAACAAATTGAGTCCGGTCTGAGTTTCAAAGTATTATCTCGCATTGGTCAGCTCCAGCACCTTGGCTATACAGCTATCTAGAAGCTAGATGTTCCATATGGCAAAACAATAGTTCAAAAGTACTTGAAAAGTCAAATACATCTCATCGATTATAATTGATTGTGTTGCGAGACGTTGGGGATGAGTGGGCTTTTAGCTTCCCCTATTGTGACGACGCGACCACACCTGCAGATTCGATATCTCTATGGCGAAATTGAGTGGGCCTCCTAGCCAGGAGATCGAGGGATGGCTCTTTAATTTAAAGTATTAATAAGCCAGGGTGCATGGTAGCGACAACGCATGCAATTTGCCGTGGCCGCGGTTAGCTGAATTTCAGAGGACGAACAACTTCAACAAAACCGAAAGCAGGCCAATTATAACCATTGCTGGCGCCATAGCAACTTGCCTTCCCCTCAAAAAACCCAGGAGCCACCACGACCCGTCGAGTCTTCGTCCTGAAATATCTCCTTCCCCAAACCTCATCATCACTATCCTTCCGTCTATACACGTAAGCTACTGCTCCATTACCTCGTGCTATTATAAAGATATCCGCACGGGTCTGTTAAATAGCTCCAATCCGGTTACGGGGAAACTAACACCACGCCGCCGTTATTTTTTTTTTCTCGCTAGCTCTAGTCTTAACGCGTCTTTAACTCGCCAAAATGAGAGGAGAGGTACGGATTTCTTCAGCTATCAACCTGTCCGTGGATATCGATCGTGGTCAGAATCGATCGCTAATATATACAAATTCAGGTCTGCCACATCCATATTGGCCAGGCCGGTGTACAACTCGGCAACAGCGCCTGGGAACTGTACGGCATCCTGAAGCAACATTCCTGACCCTTAATTGGAGTAACTCGATATTACGTTTTGCTTGACCTACTTACTAACTATTGCATCCTTCTCTTTTTCATATCAATAGATACTCGCTAGAGCATGGTTTGCTTCCGGACGGCCGTCTAGATCCCGAAAAGACGCATTTGTCTGAAGGCGGTTCGTTTGATACGTTCTTCAGCGAGACTCAGAAGGGAAAATATGTCCCAAGAGCTATCTTTGTCGATTTGGACCCTTCCGTAAGTGCAACATGACATTTTCTCCTCCCCCTCTATAGATCCCAGCTACTTGGGATAGCTCAGGAACAAGGTTTATAACAAATATTCGTGCTATAGCCAATCGACGAAATTAGGGCAGGTGGCTTCAAATCATTTTTCCACCCCGAATTACTCGTAAGCGGCAAAGAGGATGCTGCCAACAACTGTACGATTTGCAATCTTTCGCCCGTTACGTCGAGGGCATCGATACTGATATTCTTGCTTCGATTTAGACGCACGTGGCCACTATACCATCGGCAAGGAGCTGGCGGAAAAAGTAGAAGACAAGTTGCGTCGTATTGCTGACAACTGCTCAAGCCTCCAAGGCTTCCTTGTTTTCCATTCCTTCGGTGGCGGCACAGGGTCCGGCTTTGGTGCTCTCATGTTGGAGAGAATTGCCACAGACTTTGCAAAGAAGTCGAAACTTGAATTCGCAGTTTATCCTGCCCCGCAAGTTTCCACTGCCATTGTGGAACCTTACAATGCAGTCCTCTCTACCCACAGGTGAGATGCCATTTTCTGCAAGCCAGTTACTTCAATACTCACAAGACGCCTACATAGCACAATCGAGCACTCCGACTGCTCTTTCCTCGTAGACAACGAGGCCGTCTACGATATCTGCAAGCGAAACTTGGATATCCCACGCCCGGATTACGCACATTTGAACAAACTTGTTGCCCAGGTCGTCTCCTCTATTACCTCTTCCTTACGATTCGATGGTGCCTTAAACGTCGACTTGAATGAGTTCCAAACCAACTTGGTCCCTTACCCCAGAATCCACTACCCATTGATCAGCTACGCTCCCGTCATCTGTAAGAATATTTTCTCGGATTCTATAGGTACTCCTTAGTGAAATGGCTGACGCTCTTGTGACCACTGCAGCGGCGAAGAAGAGTACCCATGAAAGCTTCAAGGTTTCGGAGCTAACATTCCAATGTGCGTCTATTGATTATATGAGACCATGTTCAAAATGCTAACATACCTCAAGGTTTCGAACCGAATAACCAGATGGTTGTCTGCAACCCCAAGGACGGAAAATATATGGCTATCGCTTTATTGTACCGTGGCGACGTTGTTTCCAAGGATGCAACAGCCGCCGTTGCTGCCGTCAAGGCCAAGGCAAACTTCAACCTCGTTGAATGGTGCCCAACCGGCTTCAGTAAGTGCTCTTGAAAGTTGGGTTAATGTAGAGAGAGATGTTGCTCACAAAGTTTCACAGAGGTCGGCATCAACTATCAGAAACCAGTTCAGGTTCCAAACAGCGAACTCGCAGATGTGGATCGCAGCGTTAGCATGCTTTCAAACACTACCGCCATCGCTCAGGTAACTGGTACACCCCTGTTTTATTTTTCAAACACCAAGCTGATTTTCTATGAAATACTAGGCATGGGCTCGTCTAGACCATAAATTTGACCTCATGTATGCTAAGCGTGCCTTTGTCCACTGGTATGTTGGTGAGGGTATGGAAGAAGGTGAATTCTCTGAAGCTCGTGAGGATCTTGCAGCTCTCGGTAAGCCCCATTAAACTACTCTCTTCACTTATTAACAGCGCTAACATCCCTATAGAGAAGGACTACGAAGAAGTTGCTGCCGATTCCGTCGACCTTGGTGAAGAGGCGGAATATTAGTTTTTGGTGGATCCTTATCTTGAAAATTGTGTGCCCTTGAGCCCGAACCTCCCCGATCTTTGATTAACTCCACCCTCAAAAACAAATTTCCCATTCTCTTTCAATCTTCCATCCACCCAAAGTAACATTCTCGATAAATTCAATTGAAGACCTAAAATTTGTAAATGCCCTTACGTTCACTTCCCCTATATATCCTTTCTCCACTTAATCCGTAGATAAAATTTATAATTTCTATCATCTCTCAGTTCATACATATAAGCCAGCCAGACTCTACCCAGCCCGGATGATTCATGTACAGAGAGAAAACATGGAAAATGCCTTCTCCGACTCAAGACGCACTCTTCTTCTTGCTCTCATCGATCTGTTTAATATTATCCTCATCAATACCATACTTCTCCGTCAACTCGTCCCAAATCTCCTCGCTCAGATCACCCTGCACCGTAATCTCCTCCGTCCCAGCCGCACTTTTTGTAACACTGCTACCGCACGCAAACTTCTTCCCAAAATCCTTCGCGACAGTCTTCACACTCAGATCGAACAATTCGATTCCCGCGACAACGGTTACGAATTTCCGTTTAGTCCGCTCGACTCGCTTGATGTAGACTAACGACGCTTTCTTCTTTGCTGCTTCGCGTTCCTGGCGTAATTCTTCCTTTTGCTGTTTTTTAGCTAAGTCTTTTTCAGCCTTTTGTTGTGCTTCCAGTGTCATTGTGCCCATTTTGGATTCTAAAGCCTCTGTATACCTCCCCAGTGACATATTAGCGAATCGCACAAATCTGAGGGAATAGTGAGATCGGGGGAAGGTATCGCGGTGTGGTGTCGTACCCGAGGAGTATAGCTGTTGGTGTAGTCCCGGGTTATTCTTCTCCAGCCAGTCCATACATTTCTTGACGGTGGGGCCGAATTCACAATACTATGCCATATTATATTATATATATCACACCGTCAGTCTTCCCCTTCTTCCAACCAAAAAATAACACATAGTGAAGGACTCGTAGGGTATTCGTGTATCGTATCCTCAAACGGGTTTTCGTATCGTTCGTTTGCTATTTCGAGGAAGGACGGGCATGCATACCTCTGGTGGTAACGAGCATACTATCCGCACATCAGCAAAGTTAGCGAAGCGCACCAGGGTTGTGACAAGCAGGATTGATGGTGTACTTACCGCCGCAGTATACTGTTTCTCTCGCGGTAACGGGTGCAGCTGCGGCGGCGGCGGCCTCGCCAGCTGCAGCTCCTGCTGCTGATGATTCTGCTTCTGACATGGTGATGTTGTGGTTTGAGAATTTTAAGGTAGGATGGTAGAGGGCTCGCGCGGTTGCCCCACAGTTCGTCAGTTGGAAGGATGCGAGTTTGGAATGACAATATTTCGGCGTGCATGCGGCTCGCTTGGGTTCGGGAGCCTCAACGCAGAAAATCAAGCAGGCCGAGCTACTTCAAGTGGAACTGCTATTTCAAGTCAGGTCAAATATATTTGAGTATGTAATACGAAAGTTGTAAGCGCTCAAAGAAAGGTAATTTTCATTTTGAATTATCGCCTTGGTAAATAATTACATTAGAAACACCAAGAAGATTGGCAAAAGCAAGCGCAAGCTACTCTACTAGAATGCGAGGGGTTGTTCAACAAAAGAGTACGATTTTTAATGCAATATATACTGATACAAAAGAGGAAGTTTTGAGGAGTCCGCGATGTCGGTGGGAAAAAATTTAGCGTTCAGGATTTTGGTTTAGTAAGTTCTAAAGAAACGTTAGTTATACACTCTAAAAAAAGTATTAACGGAGTCAGCTTACCTCTTGAATGGTGGGACAGGCTTGCACTCGTTCTCGTCCAGGGTTGTCGCAATGACACCTCTGTACTTAAGATCGACCTTTCCGTGTGGGCTCTTCTGCCAACTTAGAGTGTGCCTATCGACTTGTTAGCATCGAGAGTTATACGAGATATAGAAATAGAAAACTCACTTCATCCAGTTCTCGTCATCACGATCCGGGAAGTCCTCACGAGCGTGTGCTCCACGGGATTCCTTACGAGCGGCAGCGCTAACAGCAGTTTGAACAGCGCAAGTCAACAAGTTCCTCAACTCGAGAGTCTCGACGAGGTCGCTGTTCCAGATCTATTAAATAACAGGTTAGCCCTGATCACGAAAAATACAATCTTCTTGAAATACACACCATAGATCTGTCCTTAGTTCCAACCTTGTCAAACATCTGGTCGACCTCGGTAATACCCTTGACACCAGCGTCCAAGGATTCTTGGGTTCTGAAAACGCTGACATCCGTCTGCATCACCTTCTGCATCTTCAATCTAATCTCAGCGGTCGACATTGGTCCTTCTGCCGTTCTAACCTTATCGAGCATAGCGATCGACTCAGCACCGGCATCGGCACGGATCGGTTCGTGTTTCTTGCCCTTGTCACCCTTGTCACGGATAGTGTAGGCAACGGCACGACCGAAAACGACGAGATCGAGGAGAGAGTTGGCACCAAGACGGTTAGCACCATGGACCGAGACACAAGCAGCTTCACCGGCAGCGTAGAGACCAGGAACGACAACGTCATTTCCCTTTTCATCGATCGTCAAGACTTCACCGGTGTACTTGGTTGGGATACCACCCATGTTGTAATCTATCCTCACCAGTTAGCATTACACACCAGGTACAGGGATAAAAATATAATTAACTTACGGACGGTGGGCAAGACTGGAATTGGCTCTTTGGTGACATCAACACCAGCAAAGATAGCAGCAGTCTCAGAGATACCAGGTAATCTCTCGTGCAGGATCTCTGGCTCCAAGTGGCTCAACTGCAAGAAGATGTGATCCTTCTCCGGTCCGACACCTCTTCCTTCCCTGATTTCCATAGTCATACTTCTCGACACGACGTCTCGAGAAGCCAAGTCTTTAGCAGTGGGGGCATAACGTTCCATGAAACGTTCACCCTCCGAGTTGAGCAAATAACCACCTTCACCACGAGAACCTTCAGTGATCAAACATCCGGCTCCGTAGATACCGGTAGGATGGAATTGAACGAATTCCAAATCCTGACCGGGAAGGCCAGCTCTAGTAACCATTGCCAAACCGTCACCAGTACAAGTGTGAGCACTCGTGCAGCTGAAGTACGCACGTCCGTATCCACCGGTAGCGAGGACGGTGTGGTGGGCTCTGAATCGGTGTAGGGTACCATCCTCTTGGTTGTAAGCGATGACACCGACACATTTGCCATCTTCCATCAAGAGATCGAGGACAAAGTATTCGATAAAGTAATTGGTGTTGTAGCGTAAAGATTGGCCGTAGAGAGTGTGGAGAAGAGCATGGCCAGTTCTATCAGCGGCAGCACAACATCTGTAGGCCTGACCACCCTTGCCAAATTCTCGCGATTGACCACCGAAGGCTCTCTGGTAGCTATACATCTTGTTAGTGGACTAAATAGAAAAGATATAAGTATGTGTCGAATCTTACATCTTTCCGTCCTGCGTTCTCGACTAAGCATCCACATATTGTTAGCGAACTTGTTCATCAACAACATTTGAGATGAAGACACTCACGAATGGACAACCGTAGTTTTCCAACTCGTAGACGGACGCTGGAGCTTCACGGGTCATATAATGAATGGCATCTTGGTCACCCAGCCAATCCGAACCCTTGACGGTATCGTACATGCTATTGTAATATCAGCATTCCGTAATACTATCATTCCAAAACTGTTTCCAAAATAAGAGGGTACACACTGCCATCTCCAATCATCCTCGTGCATACTATTTAACACCAAATTCTCCAAGTTAGCAAAGTTGGATCGAATAGTAGAACCCAATTGGTGGTTACCGACTTTCCAAGAGCCGCATTGATACCACCCTGAGCCGCAACAGTATGACTTCTCGTCGGGAAAAGTTTACTGATACAAGCCGTATTAAAACCGGCTTCTGCCAAACCGAACGCCGCTCGCAATCCGGCGCCACCGGCCCCGACTACTATCGCGTCATATTCATGATCCTATTCTCCCTCCATAAAAATAAAGTCTGCGGTAAGTCTCCGTCTGCATTTATACACGATAGATCCGGCTCGGGTATCGGTGGTACTGACAATAACAGGGTATTTACTCGAAACGTTCGGTGAAGCCTCCTTCGCTCGCAGCGGCAGAGTTCCGAATATTTGTGCTATTCATCGACATGATTTACCCCACAATCAGCTTCCATTTCTTCGAAATTTGATACAATTGGTTGGCCGTTAAAAAGGCATTTATTCTAATGGAAGCGAAGACGGGTAAATGTGCATACCGGCAGGCTTTGTGGAGCTAAAAAACCGTGACTGTGGCTTTAGCAATATGCTTGTCGTCCTCTATAAATTTTTCAAGCATTGCATTAAATTTTGTTAGTGCCTCGGCTACTCGACGCAATTGACGGGTATGACATAGTGAAGAAGTGGGAGAAAGTGGGAAAAAAAACTCACACGAGCGCTAGCAGCGCCGAGTCTACGAAGGCAGGTAGATGCCAACATGGTGAATATTTGCCAAGATCGCCAGAAAGAGCAGAGATGCAATTGAGGGTATCAGAGGAACAAGTTTGCAGGCGGTCCGGCGTAGAAAATTGGCGGTTGCGAAGGAATGAACGTGAAAGGTCGAGTTAAGGTTGGAGCCAATGACAATATTACAAAATCCTGCGATGCTATTGGGCCCCCCGGCTGGCTGGGAAGGTGTGTTGCCGGGCTCCATCCGAGGGCTTCTGAACTGAACTGAACCCGGTTCGACGGACGTCTCGAAACAAACGACACCATCTTGGAACTGATAGAATATTCCACGGCGTCTACTCTCGCGGGACAGGGACCGACCTGGCATCGTCTGGCAAGACGGCTATTGAGATGCTGGTTCGAAAGGCCGGTCGGATTATCCTTCGTCCGATGTCTCCCGTCCGGTCCCCGTCGATAGTTCCGATGTCAGTATCACAAGCCAAATTGGATATCATCTAATCCCTGCGACAACTTCCATCTCAATATCAAATAATCGGTTGACAAGAATGATATTACCCCTTCGTAAACACCTATTTACAGGCAAAGGATAGAAACACAGGCATAAGTCATAATGGCGGTTGCTTTATAAAATATATGAAAAGAACAATAATATCTACTTCGCCGTTTATCGAGAAACTACACAGCCAAGACATATGCTGGCACATGCAAACAAAAAGTCCATGAGAGCTCTAATTATACTGCATATATGTAGCAGTCGAATTGAACTTGAGATTCGACTTAATGACCTTCTCAACTGCGGACAAAAAGTCCTTCTCAGTGGCAACCTTTCTCCTTCCACGGATCGCAAACATGCCAGCCTCCGTGCAGACAGATCTCAACTCCGCTCCGGTACTGTTGGGACATAATCTCGAAATCAATTCTACGTAAAATCGTTAGCACATTTTCGACAAGACTCATAACCAGATTTAAAACGACATACCCCATCTGATATCTCTCTCCACCGACATGCTCTTTGCGTGAATCTTCAAAACGTTGGCACGTCCCTCAAGATCCGGCAAACTGAATTCGATCTTTCGATCGATACGTCCCGGTCTCATCAAGGCAGGGTCCAAAGTACTCGGTCTGTTGGTCGCAAACATGACCTTGATGTTTCCTCTAGGATCGAAACCATCAAGCTGGGTGATAAGTTCCAACATGGTTCTCTGGACTTCGTTATCACCACCGGCACCATCATCGAAACGTGCTCCACCAATAGCGTCGACTTCATCAAAGAAGATAATACATGCTTTCTTCGTCCGAGCCATCTCGAACAACTCACGAACCATACGAGCTCCCTCACCAACATATTTCTGAACGAGTTCAGACCCGATAACACGAATAAACGTCGCATCCGTTCTGTTGGCAACCGCCCGGGCACAGAGGGTCTTGCCGGTACCAGGAGGACCGTACAATAGCACACCCTTTGGAGGATCGATGCCCAAGTTGACGAATCGTTCCGGTGAGAGTAACGGCGTCTCGACAACTTCTCGTAGCTTCTCTATCTGTTCTTTGCAGCCACCAACATCTCCATATGTGACATCAGGCTTCTCTTCGACCGTCATCATTGTCACCGATGGGTCGATCTTTGGCGGCAGAGGCAATAAGATCTGATACTTGTTTCGATCGACGCTATGGAAGTGGACCGTTAGCTTCAGTGACTCTGTAACCCTCAATCCATCTAAGCCCGCGTGATAACATACCCTACTCTCATCCCCTCCTCAATATCTGTAGGACTAACTCTCTCCCCTAAATCCACCACAAACTTTGCAATCTGCTTGACATTGATGACATATTTCGCCTTATCCGGATCATCGGCATTCTGAATAATCTTCGTGCATCTGGCGACCTGTAGCGGTTGTTCTTCCGACATTCGCTGTCTATCTGCCGCGACATCCCATAAATGTATTGGTGCCAAACCGGTATCCGATTCCTAACCCCCATAATATCTCATATTAGCCAAAAGCACGTTTCCTACCATCTCGAGTGATATCTCCCAAACGAACCTTAACGCCAATCTTCTCGTTAACTTTTGTTTGCAGTTCCTTGATATCCTTCTCCAGCTTCTTCAAAGCGGCAGCGTACGGCGCGGCACCGTATGTTTTCAAAACTTGAATATCACTATAGTAACATTCCCAATCATTGTCAGCCTTCTAGTCGTCCATCTAAGCTCCAACGCTGTTGGCATTTGCTTTGCCCCTCTTCTACTTCTTCGCGATGATGAGGTCACGTACTCTTCCGATAAAGGCACAATCTTATCTTCCGGCTTCTCATCATCCTCAAAGTTTTTGCGATATTTCTCCCAGTTCTGACCCTGAGCGGAAGGCATCGTGTCGTATCGCGGATGTTGGCCGCTGAGAGTCGCAGGTCACGAGGTGTCGGAGATTCGTCGAGGTTGGGAACTGAGTTGCGGTAATCAGTGTGGGGGAGAATGTTAGATCTAGTCAAAATGGATGGTCTCGAGAGTATTACAGATGGATGAAGGTCGAGAGAAGGTGAACGGCGATATCAGAAGAAGCTGGGAGATGGATGTGGCAGTGTTCAGATGGAAATATGTCGAGCTGGCTGAGTAATGCGGTGAGTGAAGACGCGTTGCCTTGGGCTTTGGAGCTTGGTTGGGTGTGCCAAGCCAGGCACCAACACCATTGGTCGCCGTCTCATGATAAGGTCCATTGTATTTTAACTATCTTCGAGGCTGGCAGCTGGGCAGAATTTCAACTTCAACCAAATACAGAACTAGAGGGTATTTACAAATACATCCGGTCTGCAAGTCACCAAGAAAAATCAAATAGCTTTCCTTCCCAAAGAAACACCAAATATAAAAGGCAAAAACTAAAGGTGTTCGCCAATTGCAAAGACAGAGAAAAGGGCATTGAAGAAAGTCCAAAAATTGCAAAAGGGCTATCAAGGTCTATTCTAATATTACATAATGAACGAAAAACCTCAAGCTTTTAAGAAACAATCTCTCTTTCAAACGGTTAGCCATACCAACAGCAATAACGGACCATCCACTAAGAATAGAAGAAGTCGTCATCCACACCATCTCTCGAAGGAATATCCGGAGGTCCAGGATAGATATCAGTATAACGAACACTCAAAAGCCGAACCTTCATGCTACACTTCGCAACCGTATTTATCAGGTTGCTCGTTTCCGATGTGATTGGCTTCTTACCCAAGAGGAATAGCAATCCATCGAGCCATTCCGAAGCGATGGTATGGTTCGAAGGATGGAGCACAATCAACGGGTATTCCTTATTCGAATCTCCATTCTGGACTCCATTAGCCATATGCTTGCCATAGATTGTTAATCTTGTCGTTGTTGAACTAAAATTCGCCGGTGTCGCTAGCGTAACTGTAGCTGCCGAGTCGCGATTGTCCCTCACCATCGGCGTCACGTTTGAAACCACACTTGAGATTGAAGCCATAGAGACTAGATCGATTTAGTAAACTACCATTCGCATAGTTCAAAAATAGATTTCAAACTTACTCTTATGAACCAGATCCTCCATCCTTGGTTCAATCTCCATGTCTGCACTATAGTATCCATAACACAGAAACCGCCTATCAGTGGATAGACGAGCGAACAAAGAAATAAACGTCAGTTTATCCTTGGATTTGTTCTGCGAACCATCAGTCCTGTCGGTTGTGAACCAACTGCCCTGTAACAAACACCTGATCCTCTGTTCTTTGATAAATTCTTGAGCTTCTTTTGCAGTTTCCTCGTACACTGAAGTTAACTGTGGCCTCCAAGCGTTGCCGTACGCTTGTTCCAGCAATTCCATCTGAATAACCCGCAGTCTTTGGTAATCATACTCTGCGAATTCCTTTTCGACATCTGTTACTTCTTTAGTGCGCGTCGCTTGGACCATAGTTTTGTAGCCGAGGACGCGAACAAGATCAGACACTTTGTCGAAATCGTAATACACCGCTGATGTTTCCTTCCATATTCTGAAAAAGGCGAATAATGCAGCAGTGTGAAGGCGAGACCATTGCAGCAAAAGAGGTTTGAAGGCCTTTTCGAAGCTAGCTCGCGATTCCAGAATCATAATAGTTTTAGCGTCATCTGCTTCCGAATTATCCACCGCGAACTGTTCACACAGTAGAGAGGTGACGTAAAGACTAGCTCGCGCGAAAGGGAACCGTTCCTCCTTAAGTTTCGCTTCCTGTTCGTGAATAATCTAAACAGGACATTAGCATATATACGGCAAAACGTTCGAGCTTAAAAATGCATACCTTCTGAAACTCATCTTCGTGATCCTTCACAAACTCCGTCATATCCATCATTCCGAGGAAACCGGCTTGCTCAAATTCCCAAGCAGGCGACTCTGATTCAAAGCCTAGCCTTCTCCATTTCTCTGGGTTGCTTCGGATGCTCGATGCACTAGCGATATGAATAGTCTTTAGGGCGGTCCTGTGGTCCTTACGCTCCAGATTAAGTTTAACAGCCCGCCATTTCCGTATCAACATTTTCATCAAAGCCTGAAATTCGAGTAGCGGGTGTGCCAGATCTTGGAGGGATGAGCCTTGCATAAGATACTAGAGAAGGCAATTAGTCAACTTCACATAAAAAGTGTGTAGAAGGTAAAATCTTACATAAACGGTCCGAATGACACCCAAGTCCTGTAGCCGCTTAATAAACTTCTGCCACTCACTATCCGATGCAATGCTATCTCTCATCAAAGCATTGATCAATTGTAATGCATTGGCGCACAGCGCGTGATCTGCACTCGAAACCCTTTCCACCAGCATCTCCAAAAACTCAGGATGTTCAGAGATCGCAGGCTTCAGCGCCTGAAATCCAAACAATCCTGGCATCATTGACCCTCGACCTTCGGATATCTGGGGATGTGCGACAATGGCACCCAGGACTGCCATCGCACCCCGCAGTATGTTAATAAGGGGATGTCCAGTTATCAAATCTACCATCTGCGACACCAATTGAACGTTAGCACGTGCCCCTCTCCCAATAGCGGCGCCCCCCTATACTTCACAATCTGCGATAACTAACTTACCCGCGAAATCAATTCTGGAGTGATATACTCCCACCCTTTATCCACCTCCAGCAACCTCGAAAAACTCGTCAGAGAGTACGCCAGCGTGTTCCCGTTCGCGTTCATCGCGAGCTCTCGAAGCTCAATTATCCCGCCCTGCATGATAAACATGTCCGCGAACGACGGATCCGCAATGTTGCTCTGCAGCTTGAATGCTGCCATCTTGCGGACCGCATCTTCAGAGTTGCCGAGGCGCTCGATGATTTCGTTAACGCTATCCATGGTTTGTGTATCGCCGGGACCGTGGGAGAGATGTTCTCCTATCGATGCGGGTTCTGAGGGTGCGACTTGACTTGATTGACGGCTCAGGGAGTGGGAGCTAGTGAGGCCTGGTCCAGGGGCAAGGAACGCCTCCTAGGATAGGACTCTCGTATGCTCAGGGGACCCTGAAATGAAGCCACCACACACAACACATTCAATACAGAATGCCACGAGAATCTCGATATTAATATCACGACATGCCATCATTGTATGACTAGGAACCGATTTTATTACTAAAGTTAAAGCTTTTGGTTTCATTTTCTCCTATACGAGTCGTGCAAGCAGCCTTTTACCACTCGCCAAGGCCAGTGCAGCCATCCAAATTCGGTTCCTTCACCCATATGCCTGTCCAACCTATTCGTTTCTACTTCCACTATCAATACTACTCAATATGTCAAATTTGCCTCAAACTCCTGAAGTCCGCGATGTAGATCTTCAATGTCTTTCGAGAGATTAAACATCTCTTTGGCCTTCTTATACCTGTCCTCAGGCAGACCTCGTAAAACATATACAATAAACGCCGCCTCCGACATCTTCCTCCCAGAATCCTTAAATCTCCCATACAATGACTGTGCTCTAGCAAAATACTCAAACATTGATTCATCATCCCCCCTTTGTAACGCAGATATCTCTGACATGACGCCGTAATCAAGATAACTCCAAACTCGCTCGATCTCTTTCCATATAACATGCGGGTCGAAAAGGTGCCAGTATTTCGGATCGATGTGTTTGAGTATCATTGTCGAACAGAGGCTTCGGTCTCGCTTCGAGTCTTGAGTCTCTGCGGATTTTCTAGGCCTAGACCTTTTGGTGGTCTCTTTTCTAGGAGCTTTGAGGAGGCTTAGCCAGCCGGATTTCTCGATTTTTCGTTCCATCAGAATACTCCAGTTGAGATAGTTTTTGTCAATCAGTACGGATGGGTCACGGCTACACTTTGGGCTCGAGGCCATCTCGATTTCTCCAGTGAGTGGTGGTACGATATTCATTTTTTCAATGGTACTAGTTGTTTCCGGAGCTAGAGTGAATCGAGTTTTAGTATTGAAGGGTCAAAATAAATAGAGGTAAAATATACCTTTGATTCTCAATGTTAGTCATACACCATTCTGGCTGGAAGATTAACAAGCCTAAAGTATCGAAGTAGTGAATCAATAGAAATAGTATCCAAGACGCGCGGGTACCTTCAACCAAAGTGGGCTTTAGATTAAAGGTTTTACTCAGTTTTCGGCTTTGCACGAGACGAGGCCTTCGGATGAGTACCCAAATAGCCACTTAAGTAGGAATCAAAGTCTCAGTTGATACGGGAACCTGGTCTCGTGCCCAGACGTCGCGGAGAGCGGTAGGGAACCTAGAAAGTTTTATGAGACTTTATTATATTTACGTCAATATTAGTATATTAATAGTGATAAGATCTGATTGATCCTCATCTAGCATCCAATGAATAGGAATACAAGGCTAATAATATCTGATCCAGCAAGTAACAACCGAGCATATATTTCTCTAGCAAATCTACCACCTCTAATGGCATAAACGAGACCAACATTCTTCAACTATATCCATTAACAAGTAGCGATTGAAGCGTTTGCATAACTAGCGAGAGATTCATCATCCCATCTTACCCAACAGTTAGCTTAGAAAACATACTCGATTCATATTAAATAACTTACTGCAAATATTTCCCGCTGAATTCTTTCTCCAAATTCAAGCACATATTACCAAGAGCCGCCCCGACACTTTCCTATATCCCACAAGCTAAATGAGAATCGCGACACCACAATTTCAAACGCAAAAATAATCCCAATAAGAAACTTACGGGGCTAATCAAGATCCCATTCTCCTTAAATCCCATAAACATAGCATGTTCTTGAGATGTCATCACCTTACCGTGTTCCTGTCGTATCTCTTTCTGCATGTCTGTATCCACAATCCCTGGCGCGATAGATACGGATGTGACATCGGGCTCCTCATGGGCAAGTGTGAAAGCGAGATGGTTTAACGCAGCCTTGCTCGATCCATATGCACTCCAGCCAGTCTTTTTCAAAAACAGTCAGTACTGTGCAAGGCCATTTACTTGATTAATTTGTAAGACTCACAAACGCTATACTGGTAGCCGCGGAGCTAACCATCACAACTCTACCCTTCGCTCTTCGCAATTCGGGGAGGGCAGCCTTGATCAACTCCACATTAGAGAATAAGTTGACCCGATAAACGAGATCCCAACTTTCCAGCCGACTGTCACTGATTTTCGCAACCGGGTCCAGAATCGCATGGTTGAGTAGCAGGGCATCTATCCGTCCCCATTTTCCAATGGCAATGTTTACGACGGCGCTAGGGATTTTGGCCTTCAATTCGTTGTATGGTGCGGAGAAGTCGAGGGCGACAACTTCGAGGTTGTCATGAGATTTGGCCAGTTCTTCGAGAGGGGCTGTATCGCGGGAAACGGCGAGGATGTTAGGAGGGTTTGGCAAGCTAAGGAGATGGACAAGAGAGGCGTGGCCGATGCCTCTACCAGCTCCAGTTAGGATGATAACAGGAGTTTCGCTCATTGTGAATTTGATGTTTAGACTTTGAGAATCTATGGATTAACGGTTATCAACTAACTAAATTCGGGTTGCCGCTCGATCGAATGAAAGTACCTAGTTGTTATATATATCCTATTTGATAGGGAGTAGGCTCAGGTGAGGGCAAAATTTGAATGCACGATTTATTTTTATTCTGACTTGATTCGCTCGGACTAGAATTTGAGTTGAAATAAGGGAAATAGAGTGTGATCCGATAGGTCCGCTGCTACTTTTATACATCTATAGAGTCAGTTGTATCTTCTCGTCGGCAAGCGCTTCCAGAAAGAGAGCTGCAAACCTAAGGGGCTCGACATATCCTGATCAGACGCTATCCACTTTGCTTCTATCGTTTCATGGATGCAAATTATCCTTTCTTAATGCCTGTTCGACTCTTACGCGGCGGGTGTGGATGCGAACCAAAATGGCGGGTCTATTATACTCCATTCACGGAAATTTATAAGATCCTTTCGAGTTGTTGGTCTCATTTGGCCATACTGACGTGCGAATAGCAAAGTTGGAATGCAATGTTATATTAAAAAGACAGTATACCCTGAAGCTGCATCGATAAGGAATCAAAATATATTCCATCCGGGCTGTTGGAATCGAGAATGATATCTCAGACAAGCGCTCACCTGATATCAGCTGATATTTGACCACTCAGTTGTATATGCTACGAGATAACAGCGCTGCCGCCATTTCCGATATTTTCGAGTATACATAACCCGGATTTCAACTTCTTGGTAAGTGTCAGCTGATGGTGCCTTCACCATGCTTGGTAATACATCGAACAATTTTAGTAGCAAATCAATAGTCGGGTGTGGGACGTGAGTTAAACTGTATACATGTATACACATACACTCAGAGATACAATCTAATGTATGTTCTCATAAACCAGTTTTCTTATCCTGGCGAGCTGGGTCAATCCAATACCATAGTTAATGTTAAACTTCGTCCTTGCTCCTAGGAATTTACCAGTGTAACGGAGCGGCTAAATCAAATTTTCACAAAAGCCCACCACCAGTAATAATCAGATACGAATTATCAGGTGTCGGCCAATATCCTACATCCCAACCCATACGCCCATACGTACCCAATGGTCGGACGAAGTCTCAAGGTCGATACTCAGACGCGGCACAGTTTGTCCAGTGTTATGCAAGGGACTGCAACCGTTCACCATGAGACCACGCCATGCATGCCGCCTGTGTGCACGTGTTGCAAGCTGCACCGAATAACAAGTATCCAAATCCAAATCAATTCTTATGAGCAGTTTCGTTTCCGGACCCAGAATTAGGCAGTGAGGTCTTCAAGATATCCTGGATAGAATATTTTTTTTTCGCTCCCCCTGTCGCAGTGTCCTGCATACCCTTCATGCATCTCGGTACTACATGAGTTCCATGAGGGTGGGTATCCATATTTGCCGATTACTGAACCCGGATCATCCCAGGGAACCGTTCAAATTTTGTATTCGTTAATTTCATTATATTAATACACAAACCAGCCGCGCAGCACGAAGTATATATATGTCTCTAAAAAACCCTCAGGACTACGTTTCCAACCTGCCTTCCTCAGGACGCAAAATATTCCACTCTTTTTGATCGATTATAATGTACGACTGCCTAGTCCATTCAAACTCTCTCCGAGTTGCCGGTTCGGATCTCCACCTAGACTTCGTACACCGCCTCTAGGTTATTCAATTTGGTGCGCATACCATTCAGTAATTCGTATCAGGTGAAATCCTCAAACGTATAAATATTATTTCAAGGCTTATTAGAGGTAACTTTTGTCAGCGCAACTTATTATTAGCGGCTAGATAGATCGGGCATATCAGTGATGTATGCACACTAGCTTGTTGCAAGGTCGCCAGGTACGTTAACGTAAAACATGTTGATATGTGACCTTGAAAGCCTAAGCCGATCGATCAAACATTCGATCTGGCCGTGCCCAATTGAATAGAATATCTACCTTCGTGTGTAACAAGAATAATTAGGCAAAGGCGCTACTTTAGGCTCACGCTAGGTACGAAACCAGGCTAGCAAAAATAATGAAGACCAAGAATAATAAATACTTGGCTACATGTCTAAAAGAAACTTATCCCCGGATTAACAAGTTATCGAAACTTCATTTGCAAATCTATTATTAAGAGAAAATACAAAAATATATTAGAATACAATATCGAGATTCAAAATGGTAATGGAGAATCAGGATTCACTCCTATTGTCAGGCAACAGACGCCAGCAGAATATATACATCAAATACCCTAGCTCCCTGGACCGGCGCTAAGAGCACTTGGCTTACTAAGTAGATAGAAGTCCGCAGTATGTGAGTATCCCCGGACCAGTAGACATCGGGATTCGAGAACACCGAGTCAAATTGTTATGGTATATGTGGATGGTCAACTTAGCTCCTTTAGCCTTCACACGTCGTATTTCGTATAAAGAGAATTAGCTAGCTGCAGTAACATGCAGCTCACATCCGGGCTTGGAATGCAAAACTCGACGGAAATGGCGCAAGCGGTGGGACCAGAGACGAAGCTCTAACTGAAACAATTTATATGCCCAACACTAGCCTCTCTACTCGAAAACAACATGCGGATAGAAATGTCTCGGCGAACCTACAGGTATACAACATGCAGAATATATGCCGTGTCTAAAATACTCACACGAGCTACTTCGGAAAACGGTTCAACTCTTCCGTTCATTAATATCTATACTGAGAGGTAAATATATTTTTTTCTATGGATTTATAAATTGAACCTTCCCCTCCTCCATTTCCAACGATCACGAGCCCAAGCACAACCCATGTATCTGCAGAAAGAAAACCTCAAGCGTATACGAATCTTTCGACGCAAAATGCGAGGATTATAATTAGAACATGATTAAGAAATCAACTTCAGATGATAGAAATATATTGTCGTAAGGTTGATATGCCTCGGATCCGAGGCTCAAATGTATAGCTATTCCATTCGGGGACAAAAACTACTCCCCCTGTGCGTCTCCACCCACGTTTGTACGCCCCGAATGTGGGATCAACGACCGGAGACCCCAAAAACGTGCCCTGGTCAATGAGACCCCCCATGCCATGTGCGTCCATCTTCCCCGCACAAAAGCCCTGCCGATCATCGTCGCGACGATTGAAGTCAAGGTCATCACAATTCAAAGCTCATCTGGCGAAAACTTGGAGCTGTCAATTCGACATTTCCCGATAATGGAGCCCATAAACTCCACTTCTCGATTTCACGGATCAACCCGCCGCAGGCCACCGATTGCACACACCAACCAATGCAAATGGCAAAAGGACACTAGGAGCTGCCATGCTTCAAGTCGCTTATCCATTTCTTATCAAGGAGGAATCGAACGCACTATTACCTGATATGATAAAAGAGCATTCTCTAGCGTTGCCGTAATGAAAACCTCGCAACAGCTTCCCAGATTCCCTATTGCCTATCGGAACTTGTTTTTGTGTGCAGTTCGGCTCGCCTAGCTTCCAATGCTGTGCTCCCGTTCCCTTTTGATATCATCCGTACATCATATCGAGGTTTCGATTATCAAATATTTATGTTGCTCACCCCGCCATCTTGTACCGTCGGGGGTAGGTGGTACACGCCCGCAAAACATATAGACGCATACAAGCGAATGAAAGAGGCATGCAGGGAGGAGAGTAAAAGGGACCCGAAAATCATAGGGTAACAAAATGAAGCAGGTCCCATTTGACCTCTCAACCGGGGGTGTATCTATCTATAATGACAAGCTCGAGAACCGATTATCGGCAGCATCCCCGAGACTACTATGATTTCTTTCTCTCCAAAGAGAGAAGAAAAAACACAAGCTAGCCTCTAGAGCTCCAAGTTTACAAGTCTAGCTGCACTAGCTTGCTAAAATTACTCTAACCGAGTGACATATGTAAAAGCCTTTTCGCCGATGGAAGCACCTGCTCAAATGACTACCACCTACGTCAAAGGCAGCGAACCCAACATCCTGCAAACAAAGTTGTAAACTTAAAAAACTCCGTTTCGGCCTGTAAACGAAACAGACCGCCTATACCATCTCTTTCGAAATATTCGCCCTTCAGTCCCCTCAACAAAATTATAAACTGTTGGGAGCATCATATCATCGCCTCACGAAATGAACAAATCATCACCTCAATGGATCACGAGACGTCAAACGTAAAACCCCCATCTTTCTTGTTCTGTCTGTTCTGTCACTTTTGTGCCCCCTAGAACCCTGTGACGTGATTCATCTTGCATCTCACTGGCTGATGGGGTCGAGAAAAGACCCTTTGGGGAAGCTCACTCCCAGCTCGAAAGCGTAATAAAAATCCGTTATACCGCGGAGACCAACCGCTGTTTTGAGTTGGTGGTGATTTACAGGCAAAAAAGCATTTTCCTTTCTTTCTTTATCCTTCGAGATATACGTAATTTAGTGTCTTTCGGACTTTACTTTGCCGGATTTTTCCCTTTGAAGGGCACATGACCCCGTTCGGCGCTTTTAATTCTAATTTTATGAGGCTTACCTTATTTATATGGAACGGAAGCACAAAATATGAAAGGGTCTCCGCACAGTATCACCCCAACGTCTGTTAGAAATCATTCCACAATAAGCTGTGGGGAAAAGCTGCCATGTCAGGAAAAAGTGGGGAGACAGTCGAATCAGGAGACAACCAAAAAATACTGACAAAAAAAAGGTCTGGGGAACGCCGAAAACTCCGCATCGAGACCTGGTCAAAGACAGGGGTTAGAGGCAAAGCTTTCCCCATATTTTACGAATTAATGCTCCTGCGAAAGGCAGTTAGATGGGAAATATTACCCCCAGATTTTTATATTTTTAATATAGAAGAATAACAAAACACTTGAGTAGATAGATATTCGTGACTGAAAATTGGATATCGATGACAAGCCGGTACGTCTGTCGCACAATCGTGCACCGCGGAGTAAAAAAAAAACCGTTGAGATCAATTTGACCTTGTTGATTCAAACAGTGCTCACTTGACACTTTAGTTTACAGCTATTGAAACCGAGGTATTCCTCTTTGAACCTGGTTGTGAAAAAATTTTCAATTCAATTTCGGTCGCTATCGATTTTCGGTATAGTATACATTAGACAAAGCCTCGCCCCTTTCCCAATTAAAGAGAACCTGTTTCCCCGGTCTAATACAAAACGGATTGTAAAAGCAACATTTTTTGTTCAGAATAAGGACAGGAGCAGAAAGAGAGTTCAACGTAGGAGGCTCCGTTAGTCGTGTATAGTCAGTCGTGCCTCGAGACATAAATAAAATCGTGCTCGACTGCTATAATAAGAATAATAAATGGTAGTAAGGGACTGGTAAAAGAATCGGACAATAGAACAGACATGGAACGCCTTTAAGGATATATTGTCAGTCATAACTTAAGAAAAGAATACACGTCTCCCACCCTGGAGAGTCATTTGTACAGAATTGAATATCAAAAAAGACAAGGAAATTAGTAAAGCGTACAAAACGTTAAAAAGTAAAAAGTGACTCGTCATTTCTGTCATGACAGCGGGGAAGGAGATATTAATACAGTATTGAGGAATTGAAGAAGGCATGAAAGGAAATAGGGCTTTCTTTCTCATCATATTCATAAACACATACAAGGGGTGTTTTCGGATAGAGAGATTGCGTCAACCAAGCAGCGCAAAGAAAAAGACGGGAATAAGAAGATGGAAAGAAAAAAAAAAAAGTCACAAATAGATACGTGAAAGAATAGAAGTAAAATCACTATTAGGACAGACAGCCAGCCTAAACACACGCCGCACCTTTTCAACGCCTTAAGATTTTAAGCATAAGAGATAATTAGCAAAAGCAGTTGGCTGTATTAACAGCGTAATTTGTTTTAGTTTGTTATCGTTCGTTAGAGAGGAAAAAATGTATTTTTTGGGTGCATTGATCGCTCCGCGCAAGGAAAAGTATTCCGTATGATTGAGCTATCGGCGACTAGCCCAGCCGACATTCCAGAAAACATGGGCGATGTCACGAGCTGTATTGACTGCATCAACAGCTCGCCCAAAGATGCCTTCGTTTCCACTTGGGGGAGTCGGGGGGCATTCAGAAAAGCCACCGTATTCTTCGTCCAGATCACCAAATCGGCCACGGTTGAGGGAGACACTATCTCTTCGATTGGACCACTTAGGTTCCCATTCGATAGGATCATCATCTTCATCTTCGTTGAACATGAAGGCGGTTCCAGATCCGAGGCTAGACTTTGACGAACTGGAGGAGCTCGCCCCGAAAATCATAGCCGACAAGTTGTTGCTCGAAGTTGATTGCTTGAGCTCCGACGGTTCGATCTCGGCTTTAAGTGTTGTCGAGGGGAGTTTTTGGATAGTCTGAGGTTCGGAACTGCCATTCTTGGAGTTCTGACGGCTTCCGGTCTTTGGGCGTTTCGCCATGTTGAGGAACAAACCTCCTTCGTCGGAAGAATCTTCCTCCTCTTCATCAAAGTCCATCTCGTCCATTTCGTCGTCCTCATCCTTAATTTCGACGGCGATACATTGCTCCACTCGGTCATTAAAATGAATATGTTTCTTGGAGAATGAAGGCGATTGTATACCGGATTCCATGGTGGATGTAGTTTCACTGGTTCCTTCATCCGTAGTACCTAGCTTCGAAACAAACGGATATGTAGCATAGTCGGATACAGCTCGATTAGCCATGACGGGTCGGGATAATCTGTGATGGTTTTGCGACTGCTGTGACCTTATCGAAGCAGTGGCTTGCTTCAACAGATTCGAACTGCTTATCGAGCGTTGCAAAAGAACTTCAGACATGCTTCTCTTCTTCAGGATTGTTTTCTTGGTAGTTTTATGGTGGTGGCAGGGATTCCTCGGGGCACTAGAGCACTCGGGGGAAATCGGAGAGATGGAGAACGAAGATCGTTCCGGGGCCGTTGAAAGTGGCCCGTACAACCAAGTAACATCGTAGTCCTTCATCCTATGACACACCGGCAGGTTAGCATGTTTTTCTCCAGGAAAATAAAAATCCTTGCAGGCTAGAAAATTAAGGATAGGAAAATAATCTTGTACCAATTAAGCTTTTCGGGAGATACGGTCTTGAGGTTGTTCTTCGCTTTCATCCATGTTCTCCAAGAAGCATTCTCCAGACGAGCCGCATTATCATACACCTTCCTCTTCCCTATCATGTACCGCCAGGAAGCCCAGATGTCCTCTTCTTTCCATACATGGGACAGGTAGTCGACATGGCGGGAAGGTTCAACTCGGAGCGTGATGTCGTCAATAGCCGTTACAGGAAGCTCGGAGGTGACAATCTTGGGAATGGTGGTGGTTGTGGGCGAAGCAGGCGGTTCTTCATCCTCATCGTCTCCTATCGACTGCTCCAGATGGATGAAGGTAGGCTTGCCGGAGTTGCTGGTGGTATTGTAGTCATCATATGTTGGGAAAGAGAACATGTCTTCGGTCTCGTAGGTGTCTATCGAGGACTGGTTGCTAGCCGTATCAAAATAGGAGCCGCAGGATGAGACGGTTGATAACGAGGTGACAGAGTTGCGTGGCGAGTCCGTCGAAGTCGACGAAGCCGAAGCCATTCGAGCTTCAAAGGATTCCGATTTCTGATGGGGAGGGTATGATAGGTGGTCGAAATTTGGTGCGGAGTTGATGCGTCTGGGAGCGTAGAATTTGTCGTAGGTCATTGGAGCGTACTGCACCTCGGCCATGGTCTTAAAGCTGGGTAGCTGGCCGGGTGCGAGGGAAGGGTGAAGTGTGTTGTTGCTGAGGTTGCGATGACGGCGAAGCGTCGATGGGAGAGCTGTTGACGTTCAGCAAACGTTGTGCAGCTGCCGGTCCGTCCGAGTCGAGTCCTGTCCTGTCCTGTCCTGTCCTGTCCTGTCCTCCACCTATCCGCCACGGGGGCAACAACCACCACGACAAATCTTCTTCCTTTTTATATACGGTCCGGAAAACAGCTATCGTTCAGCAATCCACTCATCAAGTCGTTTACTATGTCGATTCTATCAAGAAGGTAGTGGTGATGGTAATGATACTCCTGAGCCCCTGGGTTTGTGTTCGAAGTGTTGAATCCGGCCCTGAGCGCACTTTCGCGAGAGTTCCAGATACCCAATTCTTTTTTAAAAAAATTTGACTTTTTTTTGCTCGAAAAAAGGGTGTGCAGACCTGGACACTGATATGTCCTTTAAAGGCTTCGTTCCAGTCGTCAAAGGAAAAAAATATTACAGCTTCTGTCTGGTGTCCGGGAGAACGTTAGATATATCGCAAGTATATACTTTCGATTACTATTATTTCTGTAGTCGTCAAGAAACGATATAATTTATGGGTATATTCCAAGAAACGGTGCGATGGAACAGCAAAGAACGGGGACATAGCAAAGGTATAGCAATATAGTACGACAGATGAAAGTTTGTCTCGAGGGGTTTGGATTTGCCTATTATATTTCAGTTTTTTATTTTTATTTTTTTTCGGTTGGATCTGGGGGTGTGGGTGAAGAAAAAAGGATGGATGGATGCTCGGGAACTGTTATAGCACTGTACGAGGACCCGGTTGTACACATTGGACCAGTCTGGCAAGGTACTAGTTAGTATACTTCGTCCTCGAAGATGGTTTGTGGGCCTGGATGCAATATCGCACAGAGAGAACCAGCCCTGTGCGTCAGTCCCCTTCATGCTCTTGTTCATGTTCACGGCCATGGCATTGCATTCTGAATGCCCTGCTCCCTGCGGAAAAGAAAATATGCTCTCTCTACCCCTCGCAACAGAACCCGAGCACGAGTGTTTTGTGTCCGGATGGGATAAAAAAGAAGAAAACATTTTCGCAGCGAATGGGATGCAAAGGCTTGCGCTGGTTCTTCACCCAGTTCTCGTGCAAAAGCAAAGAAAAATAAAATAGGTCGCTTTTGGAAAGAATATGGGCTTTTTCGGAGTCTCCAGAGTAGAAAAAACAGGAGATGTTGCAATTGTCATTACACCGGAGGCAAAGCCAGCATCAGGACTAAGGAATTTTAAGACCCGCCATCTGTTTCGTGATGAGCCTTTTTGCAAGCTCTATGGCTCTGGAAAAGAGTAGAGGATGGTTCTAAGGCAATATCGTTCACATCAAGGCCCACTTTGTTCTTTCGTCTGAACGAATACAATCGTTAACGATTGTTGGAACGGGCCACAAATGGGCCAAGGCTCAAGCGGAATTTTGGATCTGGTCCCCAAACTCGCTGGTGGGAGCCTCTCGATTGCAAGACAGGGCCTCTAAACAGAAATGGTTTGCTCTCGGTTCAATGGCCATCACAGTTCGAGATAACGGTCTGTCCCATGGGGGTACCCTGGGGAGCTCTAAGAAGGAAAATGACAGGAGGACTGGGGAAGCCGAGGTGAGAGGATATGGGTGAACGCACCTACAGGAGATCTGCAAATTTGGTTGCTAGGTTGGCTCGAGCTAAATGTACCTGGTCACGCTGGTGACTAAAGGAAAGAAAAATTCGTGCCCCGGCGGACAGTCTAACCAGACGGAGGGCGATATCCACGAAAGAAAAAGGCCTCTCTGGGTTGCAAGTCAAGGATTGTTGGGGTTTAATCCACAGCTTGCGAACTGCGCTCAGCTTGCAGTAGCGGGAGGAAAACAAGAACAGAAGCAAAACAGAGAAGCGGAAGAGCTAGCGTCGATGTCGACCGAGGCGCACGGTTGATAAGTTAGTTGTCGGTTGGCCGACCAAAGAGTGTCCGGTCGAGCTGAACGAACCGTCCTTTCGAAAAGCCGAAGAGTGCTGCCTGCACTCTGCCAAAGACAACCGCTGATATCGAAAAGATTACGGGATTACGTGGTTGACACAGCCTGGAATAATGCTACTGATTCTGTGCGAGGATAGACTGCTTCCGAACAACAACCAACCTGATATGCCGAAATACAAAAACGAGGTCTTGTGCTTAGCCGCTGTTTTCCCACAAACCAATGTTTGGTTGGCGTTGAAGCTATCGAATATTCCAATAGCCGCAACGGAAAGTCGGGATCATTCGAGAAAGGCGAAATGGAATTCCATGAATTACCCTCACAGAGAAATATATATCTCATATGTTTTGTACCTTTGCAATCGTCCTCTCAGATGCAACCAAACCACAAACCCAGCCAGTTAGCCGTCTAGTTTTATCATTGATGAATTGAAATGGAATTAATTAAGCGATCAAGAAGGGCCGAATCTGCAATGCGATTGATGGTTGCATTCCGTTCCCCACGAAAACTCTCTTTGGTTGTGCATTTTGCATTCTCTTCAACCGTCGCGATCTCCCTTTTGGCAGTTCGGCAAGGCGGACGGGCAGAGAATTTCACTCTACCGATCAATATCTGGCCCTCACGCTGGTTTCCCATTAGGTAAATTACTCCAAACTAGAAAAAATTTTCCTCGCTTTAAAAAATTATTTCTATGCAAACAATAAGCAGACTTTTTTTTTTGTCTTGAATAATTTTTTGTTTTTTTGGTTTCTGGTCTCAAATAAGCCCGCGAGGCACCAAAGCACGAAAGATATGAAAATCCCAGCAACCGCACCGAATGCAGCCCACAAGGATGGTCTACCTTCTCTTGCATATGCCTGCTGTCTAGCTTCCGCTTCCCTGTTATCCAGGATTACGTCTAAGATCACTGAACGCTTGGAGGGGTGGTGATAGTGGCTGGTGGAACTCTCAAAGAACATCCCCTTCGAGCAGCTCCACGTCAGTTTAAGGCGTCAGTTATATATAGTATCCGCTTTCGATCAAATTTTTCTCTGTTCTTACGCCTGACCGATGAAACCTGTTTGCAGACCCAAAGTTAAGGGGGACGCCGCTCGTAGGGCAGAGTCGACGGATTTTCTCTCCTTCTCAAAATTGAAATACTATCATTCACTATCATTCCGTAGTTCGACTGAACAAATGCCATCAGTAGCTTGGATGACGAGAGCCTGGGGTTAACGCAAAAGAGGGTGTGTGTGTGTGCCAAAATAACAAACCAATTGCAATCCGAGATCTCACTCCATGGCATCGATGCAGATGCAGTATGCAGCCACCGTTTATTCCGCCTCATGATTGGCACCTTTGCGAGATTCATATATGTTTCGTGAAAAGAGGTTTCGATTCTGCCCGAAATTTTTTCAGGGTTGTCTAATCAGGAAGTTTTGATTTTTTTGAATACAAAAAGGAAAATTAGGATGGTGAACCCCCACGCATGTACTCAAGATAGTATTGCTCAGGTGCTCAAGCATTCAAAGATTGATTGAGGAGGTATTTTAGCGGATATTAAAAGTTGGATTCCACCTCCTGCAAACGATGGAGAATTCATTTCTTGATTGCTTGATAGTCGTGTGGAGTCTTTGCAGAAGACGCTGGAATGCATGGGGCTGTTCGAGAAGGGACATACACGCATGACTTCGGATGCTCCCAATTATTTGAAACCGTACATGTACACTTAGCTGGGAGGATATATGCATCATCATCAACGTGAACATGCTTAAGAACCTGCTCTTAACATTCCTTCGAGTCTGTAAATGCAGCGTCGGTGCTGTCGATCGTCTCGAAAGCCCTTTTGCCAATTCTCCAGACGAAACGGCAGGCCAAGTCTTGGACCCTCGAAAGATGGCTGACATGGGTTTCAATGGTTTTTGGGACTTGCATGCATGCGCCGCACAGGCCACAGCTGTCGTTGTACACACCTTTGATATCAATACTTGGTAACAGACTCGCATGTATTTGTTTCCCAACTGTCAGACACTGCTCAATTCAAATTATTTGAGCCGAAATATACACCACTTGTCAACATACCTAGATCGGATGGGACAGCGTTCGTATCTCTCCGGCCGAATAATAAAGTTGTCTCGGTTCAGAGGGATTTCCCATTCGAGCTAATTGCATGAAACGGCTGCCAAAGCCTAAATGCCGGTGTGCACTGCATTCGAGAGTCTGCAATGATCGTATTTGCAAGGATGACAAAACACCATGATCGACAGTATCGACAAATTTGGGTGCTAATTTCAGCGATAGAAGTTTTTTTCTCTTCTCGTTGAAGCTAGTTAACATCTTTTTTGACTTCAAGACACCTGCCGTGTCTAAGCTTCCGCGAGCCGAGATCCTTCCCGCGCAGGAGCTCTGACCGACGTACAGAAGGACAACGGAAAAATCGGCAGTGTCATTATCAGCAAACCATGTTAGAAAGATATCGGAGTCTTATCAAACCGAAAACGTGTCGCAATTATAATTTTTTGAATCACTAAACCAGCCATAACGCCATCAGTTATAAACTATACGAGATGAATATATTCTACACAATCGAATCCTGAGAGTCGTGATATTGCGATATCTCGGATACAGATTCTAAGCGAAGCCAAACACATAACAAGCCGCCAAGCATGTTCAAGAATACGACAATGCAATCCACAATTGAGGAACTCCCTCTGGCCTCGAAAAACCTATCTCCGAACTTTGCGAAACTATTAATTGCAATCAATCAATCCTTTGATAGTGGCTTCGTCTTAGCCCAGTCTATTATTAAGCACAGACGCCGTCACGAACAAAGTCCAGCTATTGCCTAGCGGGTTCGGGGAGTGCCGTCAACTCGATTCGAAGTGCCGAAAGTTTTCGTAACTTTTATTAACTTAAGTTCGCCGATTTAGCTCGACGCGTTGTCTCCAGCTTGTACCTCATAAGACTTTACAGTATTATTAATTCAGGCCAGCTTCAACTGGCAAGGTTTTATGCGGGACGGGATATATCCAAGGAAGGTTGCCATGACCCGCAAACTTGATGGTGTTCAATTAATATATATAATCATCGAGTCTAGCCAGGTCCTCGTAACGTAACATCACCTCTAGGGCCATTTCCCTATCGTCGCTCGATGTATTGAAAACTACTCCGATAGTGTTTCCGAGTGCACCCGTTCTGGAGCTCAGACAGCTTTTAGCGCGATACTGATGAGAACGCCTTGTGGGTTCCTCTTCCTCATCGGTTCTTAGCCTTATCACAATCAACCGCTTAGGATTTTGGATACAGGCATCCACATGAGTTAGGCCATTCGATTGGATATCAGTCCTTTGAGGGATAGTATGGGCAGAGAAATGGGCTCGGTCGAGAACATTTGCAAACTGTGGCTGGACGGTTAATATTTTGGAAATTTGTAAACGAATTCCCTAAAAGTACATGTGAATGCCTTGTGCGGAGTTTTAAACGTTTTTCGTATCAAAAATACCACACAACGCAAAAAACGACATACCGAAGCAAAACGGCATCATTGGCATCGGATTTCCATACTTACTCAAGTAACGTAACCAATTATGAGGATAGCTTGACACCTGAATTAAGTTCACGAAAGCACTAGCTCTCAAAAGAAGATGAGGTGCGAAAAAAGTACCCAACTATTCCCCAAGCCGGCTCGCTTACCGGAGCCGCCTGTTTTCCGGTTGGTGACCGTCATAACCCTAAATCACGAATATATGTATCCAACGAAGGCAAGATTGTATTAGACGGAGCATATCTCGTCAAGTCCTGCCAAGAGACCTAGCGCCTAGTGTATTTAATTGCATCACCCCATGGTCATTGCCGGTGCATTTAAATTGCTTCTAAACGTATTACTATGGTTCAAGGTTATGCTTTACAGCTCATCATAATAAAAAACATGACTGGGCCGAGTATGGTACCATTATAGTAGAGCTGAAAAGGACAAAAGTGCGTGATTTATGTTGGACTATTAGTTTAGGTCCTCGGTTGGTTGAGGTCACTCAGTGTGACATAACTTCCAACGAACATGCTTTGTTTAATGGTAGCAGTTCAGCCCTAGTATTAGCGTAAGAATACGAGAACAGACCGGAAATCCTTTTCCGTCTTCAAAAACGTCCACGTCACCCGGCCAATTACTATGACTAAATCAATGAAAGTACATGCTCAAGACAAAGTATTCAAGTACTTTCTTATATATATTTTAATCAAGGTATATGCTTGTATTTGGGAATAGGGATGTTAAGGTCCAACAATACGAAATGAAAAGTGTCATATCTTAGAATTAGAAATAACCTGATTCAGAGTTTCTTATGCAATCCCACATAGTCATTGAATATGAAAAACCAGTGAAGTAGACCCAATTTAATTGTAGCCTTATGCTTGATAGTTTAAGAATTAACGGTCACTCGGTGCTCCGTCATAGTTCGTGATTCTTAACCCTTTGCCTCGAATCATCCTTCCAATCAGCTTTTCAGCCTTGTTCCGTAAGGCGCTCTCTTTGCGCTATCCAGAATTGACAACTACCCGCATTCCGAGTTACTCATGGCCTCGCAAGCTCCCAGAGAAATACTGGGACATCGACAAGGAACGAAAGGTAACGGTTCTAAAAGAAGCAATTCAGACTTCCAGACTTTTCAGGGTCCCACTGGCGTTGACGGGCTTGTGAAGATCATCCAATTGGCCATATTCATGCAATAGTTTGTATCGTGCATGTGTACACAGGGGACCGACCCTGTGCATACCCTTTTCGCGAGGGTGCTGGGGGGGAGCTCCGGGGCCTCGGGATGCTGTGCAACCATGCCGCATCGCCAAACTTCTTAGACACCCTCCATAGGAATTGATTTAGGAGACATGCCTGATGCAGGAGTCGTGAAACCCTGGTTCAGCGATTCTCGAGAAAATGAAAAGAAGGTAGACGAAATAGGGAAGTAAGTGTAAGGAAACGAGGAGTCGGTGATATACGGAACGAGATGCCTGGTGAAAGCACCAAAACAGGACTGTTCGAGGCAATCTGCGACTCAAAATTGACAAAATATCCTGATTTCCTTTTCACCTTCGATCCGAGATTTCCCTATCCCTACGCCAGCGCGGCGATTAGCACAGTAGATCCAGGACTTCAAAGGTGTCGCTTTGTCTGCCTTTGCCAGCTTCATTATCTAGGGGGGAAGAAAACGTCAATGCGACATTATACACGTCAATCGACATCTTTAGCAAGAATGACGAATGGAACTAATATAGGAAACACGGAAAATCTGATTCATATTGTTGAGGAGAGTGGGTATCGGATACCGGGCCTTTTCTCTAGCTCCCTACGTGTTTTGTTGATATCAAAGAACTTGTTCTCTTTATCGATAAGAGGGAATTCTGGAATGCGATGATCCGTATGTACTCGCTCTGACATGTGAAAACAGCCACACACAAATGCAGAGCGCCGCACAGGGGTCCCATCTCGACGTCGGCAATGGCACCGGCTGCGGGAAGTGGATTGTAAAATTCACATGCCGTGCTGACTTGTGGCGAAGCTGTTGTGCAACATGTACCGAACGGGAACTTGAAACTGTTAAATACAAACTCGAGACTCGGATGCAAGGCCTGTGAGGGAGGCCTTGAAGTCATATGTGCGTGGCCGCACTGAAAGAGTGCTCGGAGCAAAGGATTTGTGGAACATCAAGTTCATTGGGTTAGGAATTGTCTATCTCACTGTGCAGGTATACCTAGGAGGTTTGTATCTTATCAAGATCGGAAAATCTAAGCATACTCGTATAATCTCCCCTTCAATTGACTGAATCAGTAGTATCGGTAATATTTCTTTGTATAGCCGCATCAATTCCTTTCCTCCCCTCACCTCGACAACCAAAAGCATATGCATGATTGTCTCCGCTCGAGGAATCGCGATTGCCTTCGCTTCTCGGGGTTCATTGAGGCTTGATCAGATCTGAAGAGCAGCCCGCAAATTAAATTGCGGTTTGTTTTCAAGGTCGATGCTATCTTGATCGTGTTGTAGTGGACTTTCCGAATGTGTTGCTCTCTTCAGTTGCTATGTTGATCACACCCATCAAACAAACAACGCCAAATAGGAGGGCAAACGCCATACATCACGAGAATATTATAGCATAAGAGAGACCAAGCAAAATATCCAATGCATCCGAGTATCCGAATATCCGTATCGATACATCGCCAATCACAGAAGAGCATTCGTATTAAAGAATATAAAACGAAGACCGGCCAGCCAGGAAAAACCTCGACTCGATTAGGTTTGCGAGCTGGTTTACAAACAAGCTTTCCGAGTCCGTTTCCATTCTGTGAAACGAACGCGTCGATGGTTACATCGGCATCTTATCGATGAACCTGAAACTATCCGAGTGGGAGCTTATCAGAACGAGACACAATCCAAACCGACCGATAGGGAGATCCTCATATCGATTCGACGCAATGTGGACGCATTTTCTCGTCAGAGATATAATTCGCGTTCGTCTATTTGAGAGATCGAGAGAAATTTCGACGTCATGAACAGGCATAGTCAAGCGGCCCTCTCTCTCGTAAAATTGGCAGTCCTCTCAACGCTGAGGATCGTCCCGGAAGCGCAGGAAATAAGTTTCTCGATTCGGAAACTTTACAAGGCACCCACGCTGCTGACCGGCGGTTGGTTGGCTCTCTTTTTTGCGATATCTCCCCTTAATGACGCAGGCTTGGAGTGATTTTTCTCAATTGTTCCGCTGCTGCGTGATCAACGGTACTTCTTTTCGTGGGCTTTTTTCTCGATCAATCTCAATTACAATCTCTGAAGCCCGCTTACGAAACCGATTATCCGAAGAAACTGGGCCAAAAGGTCTGGAATTTTGCGGGCTTCACAATGCGAACTCCTCCAGGTCTCATTATTGATCAGATTTGGCATCGAGATGGAGAATGAGGGGTGGTTTTTAAAGTATTACGATTCAGCTCTCACGCTCAGCCTTCCAGCTGAATAGATGCAAAGACACCAAGAATGCACGCGAATTTGTCAACACTGCATTTCTCGACGGTTGGAGTTTGCGTCCACGGAGGTGTCATGCTTCTGCAGGACGATCCCCCTTGGCTTAGCCTTTTTTACGCGACTTTGACAGCATGAAAAGGGCGGAGCCGACCAATAGGACGCCACCAATGGCTACCCCGGATCGTGATGGATGGGTACAGTTGCCCACCAAAAGTAATGCGCTATTTGCAGACCGTGCTCCCGCAAATGGTTTGTTTTTTCAACAGTTCTTCAAGACTTCACTGTGATTTGAAGATTTTCATTTTGAAAAAAAGCACAAGGATGTAAACTTGTGAAATTTGTTTTTCGAAGCTACAATAAAAAGAATGGTGAAGCGGGGAAGTTTTGTTTGAAGTATTTACCATACAAAGAGTGCACGGTCAGCAGATAGCGCATTATTTTTGGTGGGCAACTGTACATGCGCTTTGTTTCAAACGAATAGTGCACGAACAACAGAGGAAGTCTCACGGAAATTGGATCAAGGGCTGAAATGAAATGAAGGTTCAATAAGGCATGTCGCGGACACCGCACCCCACCCACCAAGAAACCTTTCCCAGGCTTGTCGCCGTGGAGCAATTTTTTTTGAGTTTTGATATAGTTTTCTAAATACGGCCGGGCAAAAGGTTTGCCTCCCCCTATTTTTGGTTGTTTTGGTTTAAGAGTCGCGGGCTGCCCACGCACATTGTGCGCATCCTTTTCGTGCTCCTTTCCTTCCCATACACCAGTCAGCCCAGCCAAGTGCCGTCTACGCTCTTTCACGAACGCATCTGCGCCTCTTCTCGACACTCTTTTGCAAACACTTCAGGTTTTTACCTTTTTCAGTTGTCTATTTATACCATCGCACTCCCTCCAACCCACAAGACTTAAAACGTTTTTAATCGTTAATACCTAAACCACTCTACAAAACCTAATCAATCAAGATGCGTTTCTTCAGCACTGTTGTCTCTACCATTGCAGCCCTTGCTGCTGTCACTTCTGCCGCGAGCACCATTGCTCAAAGCAGCGCCGGCGCAGTCCAGACCCCAACCCCAACCACTGGTCTCACCAAGGCTAACGCCATCACTGCACCACTTGCTGGTGCCGTCATCAGAGCCGGTACTACCTATAATATCAAGTGGACTAACATTATGGGTCAAACTGTCACCTTGGTCTTGGTGGACGGCCCAGAGAATTCTCTCATGCCTGTTGCCACCATTGTCGCGGGAATCCCCAACAGTGGTGAATACCCATGGGCTGTTCCAACTGACATTCCTGCTTCCGGAACATATGCGATCAGAATCCAATATGATAACAACCCCAACAATTGGAACTACTCTGATCGATTCACCTTCATGTCCAGCTTTGTTTCCTCCTCTTCCTCCGCGTCGTCTTCTGCCACCTCGACCTCCTCTGCTGCCACATCCACATCTGCTGCTACCACCAGCGCTCCAACTACCAGCATCGTGTCGACCTCTGGCAACTCGACCACGACAATGGAAACCTCCACCACCAAGAAGACCTCCCCATCCTCCTCTGGGGCTTCTTCTGTGCCAACCGGCGCCGGCGCCCCACCAAGTGCTGGTAGCACCACCATCTCGAGCCCACTCGCTGTCATCATGGCAGTTCTCGCTGCCGCCATCTTCATCCACTAAACTCACTCAGTTAATGTAATTATACACTGGTTTTAGTTTTTTGCGATGCGCGTGTCAATATTGAGCATTTCCCCAAAACGGTGTCCTGAGTGACTTTTTTCTCTTACTCTTCAATATGGGCTTGAACTTTTTTAAATAAAATTCTTCTTTTTGGACATTTTTTCAATTACTCCATGTAATAATACCAAAAGAAAAGAGATTTTCTGTAGATATATCTTTTTATTTATTTTTCTTGGGGGTGGTGGGGCGAGGAGGGTACAATTCGGTAGGGTTAGGACTTTTTATATTTTAGTGATAATGGTTAAAGGCAATTATGAAAAGCGAATAAACATCTTAAACACTCGATTTGATTGTTATTGTAATTGTATTGTTGTCGTCGTTGTAGATGTGATGTTTTTGTTTACCGATAGACTAGTCAGTGCTCAAAGCAACGTAGCGTCGGTGTGATCAACAAGAGACCTTGCCGGAGAGAGCATCGTGCAGGTGTCACCACCATTAACCATAATTCATCGCATAAGCTAAGCTGACTCGGCATTAAATCGAGTAGGCGGCGGTGTACGGCGTTTATATAGACGCCTGAATGACTACACGAGTGACGGGGTTCGCATGTAGCGGATCTGAATTTACATACCTTACGCGATCGTATTATAGATCACAAAGCTATCATTACTCATTGCTCGCTTCCTATATCAAATCGTTGATATAAAAACTACTTGCACACTACGCCTACAACCCTCCCAACCCCCACACCTCTCCTCTCTTCCCTTACCACCTCCCATCTCCACCCTTTGCCCCTTACCAAGGCCACAAAGTCCTTCACACTCCCGCCTACCCCGAAATAAATGTCCTTAGCAGCGATATAACCCTTCCCGACCCCTTCCTCGAGTGTATATTCGATCATATCTACAAATGGTGGAATAGATTCAGGTGAATATATTGTCTCGCTGGCGAGTATTAGGGTATACATTTTCTCTTTATCGGTGGATGGATATTCGATGCCGTGGATTAGTGATACCATGGCGGGACTCCACGACCCGGATAAGAATGAGAGTGTGATCCTTTTGGAGGAAAGAGCGGAGAGAAATGAGGTAAGAATGTCAGATGAGAGTTCTATTTCACGGGGTTCTCCATCTGCTTCCTCCTCGCTTTCATTTTCGTTTTCTGGTTTTGATTGCCCTAAGAGATGTGGTGTATTTTGTAGGTACGCCAGTATTAAATTCGGAAGGGTAACGAGGCGTAACACATCGATGTTATAATCCGCCAGTTTTAGATGCACGGGATACGGCGGAGTATCAGGCGAGGCTAGTAAACTCTGCAGTATAAAACACGACGGGAGGGCGGTTCCGCATCCAAGTTCGAGGATGCGAGGGCTGTTTTCCCAGGCGGCGGTATCCTGTGCCAGCTGCTTAACGAGGTCGGATGAACATTCCCATGATTTGAGACCTCCTTCGTAGGTGTTTGTTCTGATGTCTTCGTCTGTGAAGGCGGCTGAGAACTTTTGCTGGTCGGTAGACATGGTGTCTTCGGTCATTATTTGCATTTTCACGTCGAAGAGCTCGCGGCGAGGGATATTGATTGTTTTTGAGGAGGAGATGGGGATGGTGAGGATTGAGTAGGCTATATGAGGGGGAAGTTTAGATATCTAAGTTTATAAATTTGATAAACTTTAGTTCTTTTGACGACGTAGATATGGTGAGCTAGTATCATTTGAACATAGGTCGGTGATTGGTATTTTTCATATCTCAGGATATTCTCACCATTTCATAGAGGGTGTGCGACTGAGCTGATATCCTCGACTGATTATATGAAGCTTCATCCCTAGCTCCAGCACTAACATCCCTTCGGTCTTCATTGTCCACGTGAATGTCCCCCTCTTCGTCCGCCGGAAGATCGAAATTGAACTTGAATGCCATTATCGTATTTTTATATGTAGCTCTCCAGCTGGTAAGGTCCCTCGAAGGTCCCTGGTGATGGTATGTATTTGATAAAAAAATCTCTGTCAAACAACGCAGATGGAAAGTTTTTGCAGCGAAAATACCACACGCGAGACGAAACAGAGGGAATGCTAGCGTCGAAAACGGCTACTTTCGAACCAATCAAAAGTAAAAGATGTCATCGTCTCGACACCAGTTAACCGATGAGGGTTTTTCGAGACTGAGTGGATGGCGAAAAGCTCGTGCGCTTGTTCATGCCTGATGGAGATGGCTATCTGTTTTTCATCTCCGTCTGTGGCGGGGCCATGCATGCATTCTGTATCGAATTCGGGTGCTGTAATCTGCTCTGATGAGTACAAAAACGAATCGAAAAGCTGGAGACTCGGGTGTTTAGATTTTTATTTTATTTTATTTTCATGTAGCTACAGCACTGGCGACGGTACGTGATGCCCTGTGAATATTTGACCGGGTTATCGTCGTCAAACCTGCAGACAGGGTGCATATTATTCCGGCTTAAGTGCTATGTGTAAACCTTTTCCAAGAAGACCCAAGGAATTAGTAATCGAACCCGACGGTAGTCCTTCTCGGTCGTGTAATTCAAAATGTCATATAGCATAATATGTATATAAAAGTTTCAGAGAGTCGAAGGGGGATATAGATGGATGCATCGTATGCCTTGAAAACCAGGTCTGGTTTTGGTGGGTCAAGTGGCCTGCGTTGATTGGTGGTGGTGGTGCTTTGTGCTTTTGGCGGTGGGACTATAAAAATCGCCCTCCGCCTGCAATTTTCCCTCTTCTCAGCCCAACCTTCCTCTCTTCCTCTCCCTTTCACCCCTAAAATCCCGCCGCAAACAGTCCCTCCGACGACTCTGCCATCTCCAGCATCTCCAAGACTGGCCGTATCAAAAATCCCCTGGATTTCTCCGTCTCTCCTCTCGCCGCTACGGCAGACAGAACGGCGATTCGAAATATATTTTTGGTATATATAAAAAATAAATTAACAGAAAACACACAGCACAAAAAAAGGCCCGTCCGAATTGGTCACCCCCTGATCGCGAGCCACGTTCCTACAACACCACCCATCCCTCAGCCGGCCGAAAACTACATCCTAAGCAATCGGAAGGGTTATTCGTACAGCTTATCTTGGATTTAATTCGACTCATTCCATGATGGCCACTGGCCTGGGAGGCGGGGTTCGTTGGCACTCCCTGATTGTTCACGGTGTCGTGTACGGCTCCGATTTCAGAAAACAACATAACCGCTGACTTTTTAATCTTCGCGTACAGTTCAGTTTCTCCAGTCTCCTCGATCAATATGAGCATAGTGCTCCGGCAGGCGTGAGTTCGGCCCAGAAACCCTCCAACGGACGAGGCTCCGACATCCGTAGGAACGGGGATACCGGTAGAGATGAGGCCTCCTCCGGTCAGAAGAAGGACCGACCCGCACCTATAGGTGTCCCTGGACGCTCTCTCAAGGATCACGACACTAAATCCGGCACCTCGTCACCTCTGAACACTTTCACACCTCCGATTTCGAAAGCACTCGACGCAACAACCACCCAGGATGCCGCCGAGAAGAAGAGAAAACTCGAGGAGAATGGCACAGACGTTCCGAAAAAGAAGTCTAGGTTCGAGGGAATGACTAAGGAACAAAAGATCGCGGAGGTCAAGCGTTTGAAGGCGTTGAAGGCTGCCAAGGATGCCGCAAAGTTGACCGCTCCCGGTAGGGATGGCAATGGTTCCGGGTCTGCTGCATCCAACCCGAATTCTCCGATCACCGCCGAGGCGCCCAGGAAGCCTGCAAAGGGCTCTTACGCAGAGATTATGGAAAGAGCGAAACAATTGCAGGCGACATCGGCTGTCCCGGCTAAGATTATTCACAAGGAGACAAAAGTGGAGCGGAAGAAACTCGCATCAAAGCTAGAGAAACCCGAACTGGGCAAGAAGTCGGCAGCCAGCGCCCCCAGAACTCAGAAGGGGAAACCAAACGCGTCTTCGACGCCTTCTAGGCAGTCCCCCGCTAAGAAGTCGGTCGGACGGCCAGCTGGAAAGAAGGCTGAGCCTCCGAAGTCGGAACCCAGACAGCCTAGGGTCCCGCAGGTCGAATGGAACGGGACCGCACGCCCGTCTACCAACGCCCCGCCTCCACCTCCGCCAGCCAAAACTTTATCTCGTCCTTCAGAAAAGGACCGCGAAAGGTCTCGTGACCGTGACCGAGATCGCGCGAGAAGCTGGGAACGAGAACGAGAACGAGAACGAGAACGCCCCAGATATCGTTCACCTGTTAAAAAGTATTTTCATCCACTGCTCTTCAAGATTTTGTATCATTTGCTAATGAACCAACTATTCTATATAGATATCGTTATGTGGAGGATGAGGAAGACTACGACTCCCAGTCTGATATGGAAGCTGGCGGTTTGGACCTACTTGACGAGGAAGACTATTCCGAACAAATCGGACGCAGAGAAGATATCGAGGCGGAGAAACTCGAGAGAGAACTCGCAGCTAGGAAGGCAAAGAAACTGGGACGCCGTTAAATGCCCCCCAGATATTTCTTGTCATTTTTTCCCTTTTTCTTTTTGAACTATCGTTATTCAACATCGCTTTCCGGCATCAACAAGGAGTTTTATCATTTTGGCGACACTCGAGTTTATTTCTTTTCTTTCCCTACTTTTATTCTTATTCGCCGTGAGGGTGTGAAGCCTTGACTCTTTTTATTATTTAAAGAAACAAAAGACAGGGTCCTATCGTTTTATTCTTTTTCGTGTTTCTCTTCTTTTAAGTTCCAAAACATTATGAAGCGTCAGTATACTTTTCAGTGTTCTATTTTCGTGTTATTAGATTCAAGTTCTTTCCTCTTACCTTTATTTCATTCGTTTTCTTTAACGGGCGAACGAAAATTGGAGTTTTTATCAGTCTCCCCGACTTTTGAGTTTATCATTACTTCTTTTTAAATACTCTTCTTCCCTTATATATACTTTTATATACTTTTATATACGAGTTTTTATGTTTGAGTGTATTATATACGTTTTTCATTTTCGTCTTGTTGGATTTATGTGTTTGGATGTATTTAAGCGGAGCGTGTGATGATGATGGTATGATTTCTCTCTTTTCCAAAATTTATTCTTTCGAAATCCTTTTCTTGAATATTTGAATACTTGATCGATTGGGTTGGCTGGGCATGTTAGTGGCGTTGAGACGCTAGCTAACTGGGTTGGATATATATATTGTACCTTATCACTAGCCTGGTTTTTCTCACTAGCTTCTAGAAGACCTTTCGACGTTATTTTTGGCGTATTATACAATGATAGCGAGTATATTACTATACTCGAGCTCCAAACAATAATTGATCTGCAATCAATGCCTTGTTCTACAATACCAAATCGGTTCGCCAGTAGTTTCAAATATATCGAAACCAACCTTTTTATGGTTATTTCCACCCTATGGAAAATCAAAGCACAGAGTTTGGGTCCACGCATTTCCCCCGCAGATTGATCTTCGTCTCAAATGGGCATTTCACCTCCCGATCAGGCAATAATATAACCCTACCAATAACCATCGTGACATTTCTAAAGATATACCAATCTACAGAGCTCCGCACATGCGTCGCGATATATATATATAGTTCGCTTTTGCGCACGTTAATTGATGATACCGTAGATCACAGTCGCTGAGGTTGGTATTTATCGTCATATCTACTCAATATCTTTGAGATGGATATCATAGAGAAAAGAGTTAGAAATCAATATATATATATCTCGCACAAGATGGGTTGAGTTAAGACCAGATAGCCGCCCAGTTGGGTGTGATATGACACAATATATATATATATATATATATATATATATATATCCCACGGCCCTAAATCTGTGGTGGCTATAGGTTCCCAGATGTTTCGTTGCCGCACAAGCCTCAGGTATCGTATACCACAAGTCTGGCTAATTCCGATACTAACCTAGCTCTTACCTCGTAAACCTACCACTTTCGATAGAAGGAAAGAAAGGAGGAGGAGGGGATAAATATAATGAAGAAATCAAAGAAAAAGTCAAAACGCAGAAGAAAGTCCTCCACATCCAACACCACCACCACCCCGCCCAACCGGATAATCCCTCCCGTCGCCTTCTTCCACCCGAGGCTAAACCGCAACAAGTATTTCCGACGGTCCACCAAACCCCACCTCTCCCGCCTCGACAACAACCAAATGCACAGCGTAACCCGAACCTACCTCGTCGAAAAGGGCCACACGCGCCCAAACCTCCTCGCCCTCCCGCCCCGCAAACATCGCAGTCCTGATAGACACGTGCAGCTACATCTTTTCCAAATCCGTGACGGATGCGTTCAGAAGTGATCTAGAGGCTTTGGCTGAGGAGCTCGGTGAGAGGTTGACGACGGAGGATGGGAAGGTGTATGAGTGTTTGGTTAGGCCAGTGGGACATTGGCGTGGTTATATTACGTTGGAGGAGTTGATCGGGGCTATTGTTGATGCGGCTGTTTTTGATTATAATCGGTATTGTGAGGAGTTGGAGGCGGAGGCGGAGAGAATGGCGAGGGGGGAGGATGAGGTGGGGATGAGGGTGGGGGGAGTTATGGGCTGGGCGAAGAAGGGGGTGTGGGGGTTTGTGAGGAGGAGGTCGATTGGGTTGGTGAGGTTTGTGAGGAGGGGTTGAGTATGGTTAGCATGAGCAGATTTATTATTTCGATTTGAGTATTTGGTGATAGACAAAGGCTGTATATTATCATTGCATTGGGGGTATATCAGGCAGGAGCATTTGGAGAGCATTTGGAAGCATTGAAGATAAAGAATACCATGTATATTGGATGGATCTGGTCGGTCGGTCGGTCAGATATTGATAAATCCAGGTTATTCTTACTCTATTCCTAGCTGCTTGGCATAGCCAATAACTACGTAACCCCGAAGGATTATGCCCTACTAGCTACTCGACTCCGACCTGTCGAATCGAGTCGTGTGTAACCGTGGTTCCAACATGAAAAATTCGGAAACCCGTATACTTCTACTCCTGCATGTGTTGAAAATGTTGCAGAGCAGTCAGATATGGCATACCTGCTGTCTGCGGATGCGACCACCCGAAAGCAGCAGCCACAAGCAAAGGTTCCCTACAAGGCTGTCGATGGCGAGAGAATGGATTACTCTGACGTGATTGAGTCTAACGATGTAAGGACAATCTAATAATATATCAGGCAGATCTGTCATTGTCGGTCGGATTATTAATTCAGATGGTTTATCTAAGCAGAGGGTATTGGCCAATTGGGTCGTAGGATCCAAATTTGCAAGATCGATAGCTTAGATCCAGCCAGTCAATAATTTTTCTAAAGCAAAAATCCTTTAGTTTCTCCTTCTTCTTCTCCCCCTCTTTTTTTTTCCCTTGTCTTTTTCGTTTTTCTGTTTTTGCCCTTCGTATTCGGTGCCTAATTCTACCGAGAAGGAATTTTGCGGGGAAGGTCAGAGGAATGTTGAGGGGCTAGATGGAAAGAGGTATAGTGTTAAATCGTGCCTGAGGCTGGAATGAAGAAGATCTCGGGAACTCTATGTACCCCGGATTTTTGGAAGGAAAGAAAATTTTTTGAATTGCGTGTTGCACGCAGATTGGCGAATGATATCGTTTCGTAATTTAGAGAAAAAACAACAGTTATTTCACTTCTACTATGACACAGGAGAGGTTGTCGCAAATATCAATGGAACTAGTTAAAACTCTTGCTGTCTTTCACATTCACGCAATCGTATCATAATACTTTTAAGGGAGGAGGCCGAGAGAATACTATTATTCCCACCTTGCCAACAAATAAGTTGAAGATCGAGACAAGCATCAAGTTTGCGAGAACTTCAAAGCCCGTGCAAAAGCGCTTGCAAGCGTGGTATTACTGGCCACAAATGTGTCAAAAACATCATGGGATCGTAGATTCTTTGCTAACTCTTTCGTAAGATATATAAAGATAAGCAGGTTTCTATGGGTTCTATTATAATCTAGTATAATATTCAATGCACAGCTCTGAAAATAACGGGGTAGCTAAAGATAAGAAAAGTGCCATTTCGCACCTGCACTGCAGCTTGCACTCCCGGCTACGCGGAGCAGCAGCTGTGCGTAGGACCACGAGCGAACGAGCTCCGCGCAGGGATTTCCGTCCGTCAAAGCTTGTAAGGGAAAAAAAAAAAAAAAAAAAAAGCATGAGAAGATCACACAGACCACGAACCGCGGGTGTTAATGCTGTGTTTTAAAGTTTTTGGCATGCGTGCTCTTTATGACGGTGTAAAATTTAAATTTAATCGAAAGATAAGGGAAGATTCGAATGCAACGAATGAATGAATGGAGAAGGATGTGTTTGTTGTGTTTTCTAGCTGCAGATTAGAAGTTCCATTCCGACTGGATGAGACGATTAATCAAAGCTCGAAGGACCGGGTCTCGTGAAGAAGAGCGATGGATGCTATTACGTTTCTGTTATGTCACTGGGTCTTTTTGTTTCTCAAATCGAGTTCCTCTTTATGAGATGTGTGTTGTTTTGACGTTGAAGCAGAAGAGGGATTCTAGAATGAGAGGAGAAAGATATTGTTGCCACCGGCCCAGCCTTCGGGTACCGGATGGGAACCAGAAGCTTCGGAAAGTCGAATATGGGAAATCTTTCGTAAGGGTTCGTGCGACGAATAAGGAGGAAGGAAGAAAATGGGAAGAAAATGGTCGAGGTTTGGATTGATTGAAAGAGGCAGGCACAGCATGTGTGCAGTAGTTTGATAGACGGCTGGTGGTCCGGTTGGGCCAATTAGTAATACCCCGGTCGTGGAAAAGGGTGCACCGATGGACAGGAATGGACAGGAATGGGATAGGACCAGGTTCAGCCGTCGGCCGTGGCTTAGGAAGGGCCAGATTGCTAATCAGGTCACCATTCTCGAAGATTAAAGACGGAATTAGGCAAAGGACGAAAACTGCTAACGAGAAACTCGACTCAGGCTTGCATCCATGGTGGTTGCATGTGTGCATGGTAACTCGACTGGTCCTTCGGAGCTTAGAGTTTTCGCCGTCACGCAATGTGGATTTCTAATTCGCAAAGCGAGACAATTTATTTGACCGAGCACGACGATTTTTTTTGAGAATATAAAAAGTCATCGTAAGGGGTCGGTGGTTTTCATTTTTTTTTTTTCTTTTCATTTCCCCAGATTATTTAATATTCCTATCGCTCGTCCTTCAATAGATCAATCAATCAATCAAGTTGTATAACTAGCCCGCCACTTCCTCCTTTTACTTATATTTTATCACATCGACAGGCAATTGCATCTTCATCTTAACCGCCTAATTAAAATATCGTGCTATATTATATTTAGACCGTCCAGCTCTTATTGATAAATACCGCACTAGTCTTCAAATCATCGGGTCTTCAATCCGTCGGGTTTTCGTTACATTGGTCCAATCTCGCCTTATCTATCTTTCTTCGGCTGCAAGATTAAGCTCCATTCTATTATTCGACCGAATTTAGGTTTCGCAAGAGAATTCTTCTTGAACACCTTATCGCCCTCATATCTTCATCCTCGCAGTTTTTCAGCATCTTCAATTATTAAATTCGATAAAATGGTCCAAGGTCCCGTCGCTTCTTCCTTTCCTGCGCCCGACGCTGCGAGCACAAAGGCGAAAGCAGCAATGAAGTTTGCAACCCGCGCCGTGCATGCAGGTTCGCCACACGATCCAGTCACCGGCGCTGTTATCGAGCCTGTAAGATTTCCCCTTGCAGCCCATTCGTTATATCAATAATAGCATTTATTAATATTCTTTTTTTTTTTTTTAGATTTCTCTTTCAACTACATTCGCTCAAACCGCCGTCGGCGCTCCAGTCGGCCAATACGAATACTCTCGCTCGAGCAACCCCAACCGCTCCAACTTTGAAAAGGCCATCGCATCCCTCGAAGGCGCCCGCTACGCCCTCGCCTACTCCTCCGGCTCTGCCGCCACCGCCAACATTCTCCAATCCCTTGCCCCGGGCTCCCATGTAATCTCCGTCAGCGATGTCTACGGCGGCACCCACCGCTATTTCACCCAAGTCGCCGCGGCGCACGGCATCGCCGTCACATTCTCCGGCAGCATCGAAGTCGACATTGAGAACCTCGTCCGACCCGAGACAAAGCTAGTCTGGGTCGAAACCCCTTCGAACCCAACTCTCACTCTCGTTGACATCCGTGCCGTCTCGGAAGCAGCGCACGCATACGGCATCAAAGTCGTCGTAGATAACACCTTTATGAGCCCGTATGTTCAAAACCCATTGAACCACGGTGCTGATATTGTTGTACACTCTGTCACAAAATACATCAACGGCCACTCCGATGTTGTTATGGGTGTTGCCGCTTTCAACGATGATACGCTGTACACCCGTCTCCTATTCCTCCAAAACGCCATCGGCGCCGTTCCATCTCCCTTTGACAGCTGGCTCGCCCACCGTGGTCTGAAGACCTTGCATCTCCGTGCGAAAGCAGCGACAGAGAATGCCACCGCTGTTGCTACCGCTTTGGAAGCTTCCCCGCAGGTTATCGCGGTGAACTATCCGGGTCTCAACTCGCATCCGCAGAGATATATCGCTGTGAAGCAACACAGGAACGGTATGGGCGGTGGAATGATCAGCTTTAGAATCAAGGGAGGTGCTGAAGCTGCTAAGAGATTTTGTCAGAAGACTCATATCTTCACATTGGCGGAGTCGCTGGGAGGTGTGGAGAGTTTGTGTGAGGTTCCTAGCAGCATGACTCACGCTGGTATTCCACGAGTGGAGAGGGAGGCGGCTGGTGTGTATGATGATTTGGTCCGGTTGAGCTGTGGTGTTGAGGATGGTGAGGATTTAGTCGCTGATATCCAGCAGGCCTTGGAGGCTGTTGCACAGGAGTTTCCAGCTGAGCAGTGAGATGTCTTGTCATTTTTGATGTTTTTATTTTTATATCATGCATATCTTATGATGAATACGCTTGGGGATGCGGGACGTCTATTGTTTTGGCTTGTTTTTTAATATATCATTTGTAGTATTATTTCTGGGAGGCGTTTTATAGATAGCAATGCTGTCTGTCTTTTTGCATGTTTTCTTTTGAAGCTTTTATCATGCGGCTATGCTCTGGCTATAGAGGCGTTTTTGCTGGATTGCTTTTTGTCATATCGTTTTTTATGTACTCTATCTTACGGAAAGAATAAATATATATATTATTTCAGAATCAGAAATGACTATGGTGTCAATGTGAAACCTCTCGAGTTATGAGATATGCATTTTGGTCAGCCAAGAGTCATTCTCACGGCGAGAACCATATATATATATATATCGTCATCGCGAACTCTGCTATATTATCACGTGACATGTTGATTAGGGCTGTTGCGTTGACCCGCCATTCGCAGCGCGGTGTTTGTCCTTTTTGAGCCGCAACTCCCCACGCAAAAAAAAAAAAATCAATTATTTGAATTCAAGACTCACCCTCATCCGACCACCATCTCACAAGGCTCATCATCAAACCTCTCACCGAAGGAACATTGGAAGATCCAGTCTCCGGTCATTAGAAACGGTTAAATCGATTGAATCTCCTGTTTCAAATTTTCTACAAACCTTTAAATAATCCGTACGTTTCCCCATCGTCCCTGCATTACCTTCGCTATTTAGTTTCCGACAAAACATCGCTTCGGTCGATTTTCCATTCACATATTAAAATTTTTTATATATACTCTAATACAACCTAACCTTTTGTTATATTACAGAAAATGAAGCATCTCGCAGCTTACCTCCTCCTCCAAACCGGCGGTAACGCCTCCCCGTCCGCTGACGACATCAAGACCCTCCTCGGTACCGTTGGTATCGAAGCCGAAGACGAGAGACTCGAAAAGCTCCTCTCCGAGCTTGATGGCAAGGACATCAACGAGGTATGACGAACCTTCTATTCTCTATACTATCAACAATATCAAGACGGCCGGGACTCATCTTATACTCTTTTTATAGTTGATCACCTCTGGTTCCGCCAAACTTGCTTCCGTCCCATCCGGTGGCGGCGGTGGTGGTGCCGCTGCTTCTGGCGGTGCTACTGGTGGTGGTGCTGCCGCCGAGGAGGCCAAGCCCGAAGAGAAGGAAGAAGAGAAGGAGGAGTCGGATGAAGATATGGGATTCGGTCTCTTCGATTAAACGAACGGGAAATCGATCGAAAAAAATATCAAAAAAGGACAACTCCCCTTGTTTCTACCGTCTCTTCTTTTACTGTTTTTTCAACGCATATATGTTCTGGTTTTCTTTATATTGCATTACCGCTATGGCAGTTTGCATGATCACGACAATGATGGCTACGACGATAAGAATAGAGAGAAGTCAGATGTTTGGAAGGGTTCGAGGGATTTCATGTATTTATTTCATGTTAAGAACTGGACCTTGATGAAGATATGGGGATGAGTGAAGAGAGACATTACAGACAAGAGATTAAACCTTCAGAATATCAATCGTAGATTGTGCTGTGGACATATACCATTCTATAAATTATATCGCGAAATCATCAGATTCAAGAGGATTGAAGGTCGTCAAAATCACGTGATACAATTACACTTCCTAATCGGGAAAACACAGTCCTCTGCACTACTTTTTGTGTTGCCAAGCCTTTTCTCACCAGCCCAAAGCACACAGACCCCATCTCGACAATCTCGACATCTCAACCTCCAACCTCAAAACCATCATCGACCATCACGACCACAAACCACCCTCCTCCTCCAACCTATCCACCTTTTACGACACTACACTACATCAACCACCATGGCTGACGAAGATTACGTACGTCTGAACCCTCTCTCCACGATAGCCTGTCGCATCTAATATCAAAAATAAGATATACTAACATATACATATATATAGGACGCTGCACACGCCGCTGGTATGTCTATAACTCACAAAACTCCATCCGAACGACTCTTGTTCGCGATGAATGTTCAAAAAGTAAAGGGGACCGTCTAACCCTACCTTTCTTCTTCTCTCAATAGAGCTCAAGAAGCGAAGAGCCTTCCGCAAATTTTCTTACCGCGGAATCGACCTCGATGCGTATGTTCCCTTCTCCCACAATATAACATTCGACACAATCCATAATACAAGATGCGACAAGATATAATATGATGCGATACTGATTTTATATTATTAGTCTCCTCGACTTGACCTCCGAACAACTCCGTGATGTCGTCCACGCCCGCGCACGCAGAAGGTTCAACCGCGGCCTCAAGCGCCGCCCGATGGGTCTCATCAAGAAACTCCGAAAGGCGAAACAAGAAGCCAAGCCCAACGAGAAGCCAGATATCGTCAAGACTCACCTTCGTGATATGATTGTTGTCCCCGAGATGATTGGCAGCGTTATCGGAATCTACTCCGGAAAGGTCTTCAATCAGGTTGAAATCAAGGCTGAGATGGTCGGACATTACCTTGGAGAATTCTCGATTTCTTAGTATGTTTCCTTTTCTCCTCACCCTTATCATTCTATTCTTCTTCTTCTGTGATTTTGAAGATAGTAAGTGAATGAGTGAGTGCTAATCGTTGTGTTTTTTTTGATATAGCTCCCCGGTCAAGCACGGTCGTCCCGGTATCGGTGCCACCCACTCTTCCCGTTTCATTCCTCTCAAGTAAACGTCTTTTTTTGTTTTATTTATATACTTTTAGTCGTTTACTGGTAGTTTTAATATGATATGATATGATACAAAAAGGAGACTCCACCCTTCTCTTTTTTTTATCTTCTTTCATTATGACTCCCTTTTTTCCCCGCTGGGAATTTTCTTTTCGGGATTGGTATTTCGGGGGTTTCTTTCACTATGTGTATATTATGACCATGATGAATTCAATAAATCATTTTTTGAATAAATAAACCATATCGTACATGATCTCAGATACTTTATGAGAAAACCGTGACCGGTTGAAATTGCTGCTCTCGCTGAAGCTGATAGACATCAAACATTCAGAAGATGTGAGATTCGTAAAATCACGGTAACAATCTAGTTGAGAGCTTCATATTGAAATATAAAATGTATATTACAAAAGGGGTTTTCTTTTTAAAGCAAAAGCTGCAAAGCAACCGACAACTTTAAGATGAAAAAAAGAAAATCGAAAGTGAAACCTCCAGACCATATGGTTAAACCAGAAAAAAGGAAAAAGGTGAAGGAGATTCGTCATATAGTACCAAACTGAGCGCTCTCAATTTAATTCCAAAAGTTTTTCTGAAATTAAAAAGTCAGCAGAATAAGCTCAAGAAAATAATGCTCATTCACATTCAAGGGGAAAATAGACAAAAAAAATAACATAAATCTAACGCCTGACGATAAAAATATAAAAAGTAACTCCAGGCTTCATAGTAGAGAGGGAGAAAAGAGGCTGTACATCTTTGAGCAGACAAAAAAATCCCCAATATTGTTAAAATTTTTTCTTGATCTGATGGAATTCAACCTGCGAATCAAAAACTGCAAAGAGGAGGTAGATGAATGAACTAAGTAAGTAGGTAGGTAGATGTATATAAAATGTCGTATTGATTCTCGCGCGCGATCGCATGCCAAATTAAGAGAGGAGGACGTATTGAAAAAAAAAAAAATTGTATGTAAGTATACTCCCTAAACATGGAAAAAAAAAAAAAAGCAGACCCGGTGTTTAACGCCAAATGTAGCTATAGGTGGACGCAATATAAAAGGTGCAAGAGCAAGACAAAAACAGAAGAGGGAGGCTACCCTCGAATTAAAAGAAGAAAAAGGAATGAAGGAAAATCATAACCGAAGCCGAGATAATATTTTCACCGTTATTTCATAGAGGTATCAAGAGATGTGAAGAAGACTCGTAACTTGACCATTCCTAAACCAAGGCTAAGAAGGAAAAAGGAGAGAAGAAAAAAAGAAACGGACAAAAGCATAGTTTTTTACTTTCCAAAGGGTCGGTACGCTGGTGCGCCGCCGACTTGCATCCGTCTATCAACCGTCTGCTGCGTGACGTAGTTTTGGGAGCTTGGTACAAATGATAGAGAACTGATGGTAGGGGATTGCTCCAGTTTTATAGGTACTCGTTTCGCGGCAGGCTCGCCGAGAGCATCAAAATTTTGAGCCGATGACTTGGAATTCGCTGCAGCGGCTTTTCCTTTAGTGGTTTTGCTTATCCTCGGAGACGACGATGCAGCAGGCTTCTGAGAGTTGTGGAACACGGCAAGAGGCTGTGGGATTGGGGATGGAGGGCTTCGTGGATGTCTAGGTTCGGGGTTAGGTGGGTTTGATGACGGGGATGGTTGGAATGCGTTTCCAAGTTGGGCAGGAGGCGCTAATGCTTTTGCTGGCCCAGGGCTGTATCCTGAAGGGGGTCCGAATGTAGACATTTGGGGTATTCGGCTTGGGCCTGGTTGGGAGAGTGTAGATGTTGGGAAAGGCTGGGGGGGAGGTGGTGGAGGGATCGGGGCTTGTAATTGTGGAGGAGGAACCAACTGAAGACGCAAGCAAATTTGGGCCTTGTCAGCAAACTCATATCCTGCCGGTAAACGCCGCTCAGGTGGTAAAAAGAATCATTCGCACAAAGATCAGTATGATAGGATTCTTCTACGCACCCCCATCGCTTCCAGGTCGGCTCGGACTTCGTCGTTGGTGGCACCCATGATAGCTGGAGCAGCGGGGAAGCCAACATGCTTGGCGATGCCAGACAGAAGCGAGACTTCTGCATTGTATCGAGTTCTATGATTGATTTGTGTCGATAAGGATTTAGGAATTTTGTATACATAATCTATAGGGATCAAGTTAGCTTTAGCCGTCGAGACGGTTTCGGCATTCGGAAAGTGATAAGCTTACCGCTAACACTCGTGTCAGCTGCTCTTCGCTCGCGGTGAATCGCCCACCAAAGTTTGTTAGCTTCACTGAAGCATTTCTCTCTTGTTTCGCGAATCTCTTGGTTGTACTGTGCCCAGATAGCTGCTCTGTTTGCGATTCGTTCTTGCTCTGCGGTCTCTAACTGGAAGCCGAGGAGCGTGTTTGCCTTTTCAATCTTCTCCTTCTTGTGTGCTTCTATTGCTTGTGACATCAATATTAACTCTGGGTGTGTACCGTCCTGCAGCATCGCGATTTCCTTGTCAATTTCGGCAACTCGTTCCTCGACAATCCTAGGCAACGTCAATGTAAGGTTCAGCGCGGGGAGGGATGGCAGGCGGCAAATCTTACTTGTCCCGAAGCTGGGCGAATAATATTTCAATTGTAGCGAGGTCTTCGGCGGCTGCTCTCTTAGTCTTGCTCATCTCATCCGCTGGACGCAAAAATATTAGTATAATCGAAAAACTACACCTGATTCTCATGTTACGCTACCTTCTTCGTCATCTGGTTTTGGTTGGTTGCCATCCGCTGCATCCGTGTCTCTTTCCTCGTCAACCTCTTCTTCGAGATCCGTTTCAGTTGTCTTCTTTTTAGGCGACGACTTTGCGCTCACTGGTTTTGTCTTCACTTTTCCAGGCGATCTCTGTGAGGGCCTCGGCGATTCATCGTCGTCGTCAACAACGGAGTCTTCGACATCTGATAATTGACCGTTGGTGGACGGAAAATCTTTCCGTTTCGCGGGCTTGGTTTCGGTCTCGTCTCCCTCATCATCGTCTTCCTCCTCGTCACCCGAGGTTGGGGATTTGGCGTCATCGCTGTTGATTTTCTTCTTGGGCGGGTCCTCTTCCAGGTCGGAGATCTCCATGATATCCTTGGTTTCGTCTCCATCTTGGTCATTGAGACCTTCGAGTTCCGCCCGCTTTCTTTTACGGCCAGGAGATATCGCGGGTGAGCCGGAGACCGACCCTTCTGGGGTAAGTTGCTCGATGGCACCCAATGCCATCTCCCGGTCGGGTGATTTAGGGCTCTCCTGGGCCGGGGTGGAGAGTGGTGACGGGCTCCGAGATGGAGATGTGAGGGTACTTTCGCCAATTGATTTTTTCGGGGTGCTGTAGGCTGCCGAGTTTGTACCGTTCGTGGGTCCTGGTTTTTGCGGAGAAATATTTAGTCTTTCCGTTTCGGCCTCGGAATCATCATCGTCGGAGTCCAATTCGCTGAGGCTGGATGATTCTGGAGACTGGCCATTCATGTAGGCTCGCGAGAGTGACGGGGGAGCGGAGGAGCGGTCTGGGGTAGGTCTATCGGATTCAGTGTTGCCCATCTCGAGATCTTCCATTGTGCGAACACCCTTTTGGGAGATATCGGCCGAAGGCTGGAAGGCGGCAACGGAGGCCATTCGGTCGGGAGTGGAGGATGTCTCGGTGAGAGGTGATGATTTGGATTCTTCTTCGTCTTCGTCGGTGCTTCCTTTCTCTGAGCCGTTTGTCTGTTTTGAAGTGGTGCCAGCAGTGATGGTAGTTGTAGCGGTGGGGCCTAACACGTCCGTGGCTGGCTTGACAACTACCTCCGGGACGGATGGTAAATCTTTTTCGGACTCGGCTTTTACAGGCTTGGATTCTGGAAGGGGTGTAGTATCGTCTTTGGTGGGTTTGGCTTGCGTCTCGCGATCTGGCTCTGGTTCCGAAGCAGCAGGAGTGGGCGAAAATTTGGGAGTTCCAGTCTTTCTAGCGGGAGGAGGCAGTTCTGTGCAAAACAAACAATGGTGAGCTTTTTGAGGCCATTACAGAATACAAACTAGGCAGCATCGTGACAGGGAAAAAAGGAGAATGGATGAAGACGATGCCTGTCGATTGTCGGTGAGGGAGAAGAGGGAAGACTGAGGGAAGTATTCCGAAAGGCGCGACAGGGCAAGGGAAAGAGCAGAGTGTGAGGAAAAAATGAGCACACACAGAGAGAGACGGGGTTTACCGACCTTCCTCGTCCCTCAACACGCTGGCTGTTCTTGATCTTTTGCTTCCACGACGTGTAGAGGTCCTGTTAGTCATAGTGGTGAGGAGAAAAATAGTGGACGAGGGACGCGGAGGGTGCGCCGACAGGAGGGAAAGACGAAGAAAGAGAAGAAAAGGGCTGTGAGATGAGACTGTCTCTGTGAGTGTGGTGTCGATGTGTGTGGAAGAGAAGTCACTCTTTTTGTCCCGCGGTACTAGCTCAGAGACGGAGCGGACAAGGCGTTTGGAAACCTGGGAGAGAGCATATACGGAGACCTGCGAGAGGCGAGAATGATACGGGAGGGCGAGGGAGAGATCGGACCGAGAGGATTGAGGGAGGATGCCTGAATGAGTGGTGATGGTGATGGTTGATGGTGGTGAAGTTGATTGGTGTGTGAAGAAGCGGTGGAGATGATTTGATTAAGAATTTCGGCTGCTGCTGGATTTTTTGGTGGTGGTGTTTTTTGGTGGTTGGGCGGCGAACCGAAACTGCTTCACTCGCACCGGCTTTTCTTTACCTCTTCTTCTTAGACAAAACAAGCACGCTGCGACAACGGGGACGCTGAAGAAGAAGCAGAAGCAGGGATGCTATCGGATATGTCTATTCTATTCTCGATCCTCTACTCTACGAGAAGGTGTGGAGACGGTAGATGGCAGTTCTGCTAAATAGGGCTATCCATCCCAGCTCCAGCATCGACCTGTCCCTTTTTTTACTTTCATCATTTCGTGTGCGTTCTTCGAGTATGTATACTTTCAGGTACCTTATCATTACCCTTCGTTACTCAAGTGCTAACTTATCTTCAGGTACCGTCTGCGGAACCTTGAGTATACCGATGGGCGATGCAAACAGAAATCAACTGATTTGCTTAGTCTTCTGATCAGCTGGACCACAGCAAAGTCGGCATCAAAATCGCCCACCAGGCCATTAAAATCATGGACTAGAAATAGTACCTGCTGCTTGATTGTTCATTTGTACACCGTCGCGAAACGATAGTAACCAAGCAACAAGCAGCCGGCCCTTCCTAGTAGCGATAGGTAACGCAGGTTAACCCCAAAACCCTACCGTCAAACAAATGTGATCAACCTGCCCTGCCCTTTGGCTTGCTTCTCGTCATCTGATGGGACTTTGCCAACTGGAACCAGATTGGATGGATGGTGGCTAACCAGCCGGGGTTCGAGATGCCCGGACGACTAAACGCTAAAATCCCTGTCCGAACACTGTTTTCTTTACCTTTCTTCTTCCTATCTCTTACGTTTCGCAAGCCGCATTCCTGCGCTGACATAATTTTGGCGGGAATGCCGTTTGTGGCATGTGAGGGGTACAAGGTAAGTAACTTCTGCGCGTCTTGATTATATCTGCATATCGCTCATTTTTAAATTATTATTATTGAGGAAAAAATGACATAATTTTCGGGTACCTTGATAAAGAAAATACAACATAAAAAGAAAAATTACATCTGGTAGCTACTACGTCACAACTCAAGGTCAAAGCTCCAAAAGTCCATCCTTTTCTTAAAACATAAGAATAAAAAATCATTCAAATTTTATTCAATACTCTTATTAAATATATCTTGCTATATATCGATATCCACTTAGAGTGTTGAGCGGATAGATTCCAGGCTAGTACAAGCTATCAATGATCGATATAATCTTTATTAAGCTTCCTGACCTCCCGATGGATACTCTCCATGATAGCGAGGACAGTTCGTGCTCCAAACCAAGTTTACCATCGAAGGGTACATATAAGATTCAACATAGCATAGCATATCCTAATCTTCATCCGACTTGTAACTTCGAACACATTCGTCTCTTTCGACCAAGGCTTCTTCCTAGTACTGTTTGGCCCGTTCGATCGCGTATTCCTTGGCTTCTGCTACGCTAAAATCGGGATTCCTATGCAACACCCACCCGACTGCATTATTCATCATATGCTTTCTCTTCTCAGGATTCTGACTAGTACAGTGTCTGTATTCCTTGTCGAAGGAATACAAATCGTTCGCGAGAACGCTAGATGAGAAACAAGCATTCAGGATCTTGTTTGCTCGCTCGATTTGCTCATCGGTTAACTTGAGATCCATGTCGAAACTTATCCAAGATCTGCACCAGCTGCATTTGCTCTCTGTGTTAGCCAGCAGTCCGCCTCAGCGACGAGCTGCAATTCTACGAGACAAGCTAATCAGATAACTAGAAAACATAAAGGATAACGTACTAACATCCCCCGTCGATAATTCGATATGCGACAACGTCTTCAAAAGTATCATACTTGGATGTCTTGTTGTGACCTTCGCCTTTAAGCATCGAGGAGATCATATGTTCTCAAGTCTTCATGAGATCGTTTGCCAGCTCGGGACTAATCTTGGCGGATGCTTTTATGAGGTTGGCTTGTATTTGTTTTATACCAAGAGCACCTCAATCGTTCGGATCATGTCTGAAAGCATCTGGCTATTAGAAAGAAGGAAAGAAAAGAAAGATAACTAGCAGAGATAATCAGCGTTGGATCGCTCGGGTGTGCTATAGAATAGGGTTTTGTATACAATGCTTCAAGATCATGAGCTCTTTTCATGCGCATGCACGTTCCATTTTTCCTTACACATTACATATTTTTTTCCTTTGAGGGGCGTCGACACGTATTTTTAGGAAAAGCAAGAGACCACGAGTTTCTAGGTCTGGGGTAGTCCGAATCTCTGATCCTCGGATATCGCGGAAAATTAGATCTATAGATCTCAGACCGTTAGAATATTTGAGACCCACAGATATGCCTCGTGCTCAGTGCTGGAGCTCTGAAGTAGTTGGATAAGCTTAGTGGGTTTATTGTTATTCTTTTGGGCTGAGACTGTTGTTTTTACCAAATCGGAGAGTTCGCACATGTTGAATGGAGTCCATTCTCTCGAGCCTGCGAGCTCGCTTGCTTGTTCACGCGTCCTTCGAAAAGTTCTTTTAGTAGCTAGGCTGCCGGGGACGGGAGATGTGGATATAATTTCTCCTTCGCTAATATCATGATTGATGGCATCGATTGTGGTGCACATAGTGGAATTCTCAACATGGAGGGTCAGCCGGAATCGCTTGGGGTTTTCTTTTTTGCCCTGGCTTTGTCTGTCTTGGGAAGCTAAGGAATTCAAATTATCCGTTAGAGACTTCTTCCTTATCGACTATTAAAACCTAAAAATATTTTAAATTTAAACAAAAAAAACCGATTAAAACCTCAATTAAATTGATCCATCTGCTTATTAAATATTTTAAAAAAGCTGTATTATCCTAATCTTATTAACTCCAACGAAGAATTAACAAACGAAAACGACGTCTGGGTATGTATAATACGTATTCATCATAACAAGAAAAAAGACCTCATAAGCCAAAAATAAAATAAAACTTCAAATTTTAGAATGTCAGCATATTAGCCTGCGCCATCGGCTTCATCCCATCTCCCTGCAAGGCGACGGATAGAGTCGAGCTCCCAATCCCCGGCGCCGCCACTAACGTATCCGCCCCCTTGGGATTCAACGTCGCATAGTACGGCGACGTCTCCCTCAAAGGTCCTTCCAACCACTGCACGTGTTCCCCATTATACACCGTTGAATTCATAGTCAATGTGATCTTGACATCCGTTTGATTCAAGATATCCTTGAAAATAGGCATATTCAAGAACCCCGGATCGACGTGGTTGTATATTTTGACGTAATTGGGACCGGGCACCATTGTCAGATTTTTGATCACCGCATATCCAAGTTTGATCCCCGAGGCGGCAATATCAGTCGTCAAATCGCCCTATAAAAACAGTATCAGTTTCAATATCATATTTCATCCATTTAATTTAAGAGTGAGGGTTAGAATAACTTACCACTTCCAAAACGAACGAGCTAAAATTCGGAATCATCCCATCAACCATCATATTCGTCCCATCTTCCAACGGTTTATCTAATATCGTAGCATTATGCAACATTATCCCCTTCAACCCGTTAAACCCCTTCAACGTGATATTTTTCTTCAAATCAACACCAACCCCCAACGGACCAATCTTAATCGTCGGCTTGGATTTCACCCCCATCACCAACGTCTGATCCGTCAATATCGACTTTGAAAACTCGCGCCACACCTGCCCGTTTAAAATCTCCGTATCCCAATCCTTCACCGTGATGTGCATCTTATCCTTCACATCCATACCCTGTAACGGCAGCTTCATGAAGATGGCCTGACTAGGGTCGTATGGGAGGTACATTTCGAATTCTTGGGGTTCCATTCTGGCGTAGACGGGGACGGAGACGGAGACGGTAGAGTTCATGTCGAGTGTGATTTGGCCGTTCATGGGGGATTTTATGGAGAGACCTTGGACGTGGATTGTCGCTGCGTTCATGCAGTTTTGGGCAACGAGGGGGACGATGCCGTATATACTATACACCGTAAAAAGATACTATTAGTTATGGAGTAATTTGATGTTGATTTAGTGTTAGATTGAAAGGTACTTACAAGCCTAAAGTCAGGGCTGCATCTATGACTAAGAATATGAAAAGGTAAAGGAGCCAAAATCTTTTGAAGTGCGTTCGGTATTTTAAATCCGCGGCTCTAGCTTCTTCGAGTGATCTGTGCATTATTATCGTAATATGATAGTGATATACCCAACTAATATAACTTTTGAAATATATGAATGTCGAAAAGAAACCTCGCCGGGAGGATTAGTAATTTAAAGACTCAACTCACCAGGAGGAGGAGAGTAAAAGGAAGCCAAGGGAAACAAATTAATAGAGAAATACGTGAATCGAATACAAAATGACGATAAAATTTTGAAAATGGACAGGATCAGGACTTGACTACCATTATGTACTCTTAGTAGAAAAAACAAACCTCGGTTACTTCAGCCGAGTTAAACTACTTTAAACTACTATAGCCACCTGATACACCGTCGGCATCTTAAAATCTTAAATTCGAGGAGAGCGAAATGTGTTGTGACGGTGGTGTGGAACGGGTTCCTCAAACGTTCTGCGGCGGAAACAGCCCCTGCAGTTGCCCTAATCGGCTAGAAAGCTGCGCCGATGCGGTTTAGACGGGATTTCATGCTTGCTTCGGATTCGGGTTCATTTGAGGCGTTTGAATTAAATTCGGAGGAGGAGTTTAGCGGTGGACTAGCTAGGCTATAGGATTTGCAATGGCCAATTGGCGTCATTATCATATCATCTTTAAGGGGAAATATACAGTCGACTGTATTAATCTGCGGAAATGTGATGATGTTACCATATGTGAGTTTAAACCGTTCGGGATGTATACCCTTTTCATATCAATTTCGTTTCCTATTACTTGGCGACGTATGGTATACCAGGATTCCGATCACACTAACGTACTATACTGGGTATGAGTCTATACATTTTCGAGATAGTTAGTCTAGGCTGTAAATATTGCAACGGAAACCTATTACAAGTGTGAAATTTAGCTTCATCTAAAAGTGGTTTAAGTAGTATAGATGATTTGTAGATACGAGAATGGACCGCCGTTGTACGACTCTCTCATCTTTTGAGCATGTCATGTCATGTCATGGCATGGAGTGGTTGTTGGTCGAGGTATGAAACCCACATGGCGCACCCGCCACACTTTGAATTCGCGTGGCTGAAAAATCATTTTTTTTTTTTTTTCGCCAATCGTTCTTCTGCGACAAGCAAGCATCCGTCAACCACCATATCACCTTTCATATACTCTCGAGCTCTCGCACCATGTCGAAAAAGTCCAAACCCACAGAGGAAGGGTCGATCGACTCCTCCGAAAAGCAAAAGAAGGATAAATCGCATAAAAAGGAACTGAAAGAAAAAAAGAAGGACAAAAAGGACACCCTTCCTGTCGCGTCGAAATCACTCTTCGCAGCACCTACAAAAGGCGTGGACGAAGGTCTCGCCTCTCTCTTCTCTACCAATGTGAGTTAGTTGTATACTCCTTTCCCTGCTTACCAGTTTATTTGCTAACAATTGACCCATCCAGACCGGCCCCGTGAACATTGTCGCGACACACTCTACCCGATCCAGAAGAACGGCGGTGGCAGCTGAAGATGACATACCAGATGATGAAAATTCCGAGGAGGAAGTAGCGGAGGAGGTGGTGCACGCGCTTGCTGCTCGCAATGAACTTTTAAGGAACGATAGAAAGGAGAAGAGGAAGAGGACAACGGAACCAGAAGTTGAAGATGTCTACATGGAGAAGCTACTTGATGAGGAACCGGAGGCGAAGAATAAGAAGCACAAAAAGGAGGTGCGAAAGAGTAAAGAGCAAGATGTACAGGGTAAAGCAGACAGCAGTGAGAAAGAAGACGAGGAAATGGCAGATGCGAGCGACGAGCAAGTTGAAGCTGAAGCGGAGGACGACGAGAGCGAGGCATCAGACGAGGACGAAGAAGAAAGCGAGGATGAACCACATGAAAGAATACGGCACGAAACAGAAAGAACTCTGCAAGAAGAAGAATTAGATAAAGCAAAACGTACAGTTTTCATAGGGAATCTTCCGTCCTCAATCATCAGCGATAAGGTACATTCACACATATCCCGCATTTTTGGGACCCTCGCTGATATATTTTTAGTCCTATCACACCGCCCTCAAATCAGCTTTCAAAGCCTACGGCATCATATCCTCAATCCGTTTCCGCTCCATCGCATTCTCAGACCAAATTCCCCGCAAAGCAGCCTTCATAACTAAAGCCTTCCATGTCGACCAAACAACCGTGAATGCCTACATCGTCTTCAAAACCGCAGAAGCGGCTCGAGCGTCGCTAAAACTCAACGGAACGGTCCTCCTAAACCACCACATTCGTGTGGACAGCGTTGCACACCCGGCGAAAAACGACTCGCGAAAGTGTGTATTTGTCGGGAACTTGGACTTCGAAGCTGCGGAGGAATCACTATGGAAACACTTTGGCACGTGCGGCAAGGTGGAGAACGTAAGGCTCGTTAGAGATGCAAAGACGAACGTTGGGAAGGGGTTTGCGTATGTTCAATTTGAAGATGAGGTTGATGTTGAAAAGGCCTTATTGTTGAATGATAAACCAATGGAGGTGGAGAAGGGGAAGAAGAGAAAGTTGAGAGTTACGAGAGCGAGGAATATGAAGAGGAAGGCAGTCCCGGGGGCTACTCCCGGGGCTGCTCGTTCAGCGAAGAAGAACGGGGTCTATGTCCCCAAAGCGGACCCGAGGAAAGCGGGGACTGCAGGAAGGGCGGGCAAATTGTTTGGAAGGGCGGGCGGTGCAAAGATGAGGAAGATTGAAGAGACTGGAGCCTTTGAGGGTATGAGAGCTGTACCTGGTATGGATGTCGGACTGAGGACTGGTGGAACTGGGAAAAAGAAGGACAAACCACGGGCAAGGAAGACAGCTAGAAGCGCAGCTTGGAAAAGCAAAGCTTCAAAATAGGCATAAGAATTATCTATTGATACGTAAAGCTTGATTGTAAGATACGACGGAGCATATATACCATGCATACCAAAAGCATTTCTGCTTTATTTCAGACATCCCATCGCTACCTATATCGTAATATTTATATTAATGTGGAATTCCTACTGCTACAACTGCACGACTAAATGAATATATAACCTCATCCTATTCCTCATGACATCGCTGCTTGTCTCTGAAGCCATGTTGGGTGCCTCGTCCAATCTTCGTGGGTGATCATGTGCATGATATCCAAAAACACTTCCTCCTTGGTCTCGAACCACAGCTCTTTAGCGATCATAAACACTGTTTTTCCATCTTTGTTTCGTTGTTCTGGATTGTCACCGTGCACGAGCAATGCTCCCAGAGCTCCCTTACCGCGGAATTTGCAGGCGATATGGAGGGGAGTGTTGCCTAAGGCGCCTATAGTATTTGGAGAGTGAGATTGAGAAATAAGGCGTTCTATTCCTTTGACGTCCCCGTCCGCAGCGGCGAGGAAGATTGGGTCTGGGTACACCATCTGGAAATCATATCTATGCTCGACGCTTGTGAAACTAGATTTGGGTGGAGATGGTCTCGCTGGCGGAGTGGAATCTTCGTGCTTCGCGGCTGGTTTACGAGACAATGTGGAATTTGATGGTCTCGAAACCGAATTTCGTGATTTCGTGATTGAAAAAGTCGAAGATGGAAATTGAAGAGAATAGGCCTCGCTGGGCCAGCCTTTGAGGGAGCTGTTTAGCTGATTGGTAAATTGAAAGTGAGGTAAGATGTCTGAAGAGATTTATTTATATTGATACATCAGGTCACAGTATTGCATATATTGTCTCCGGGTAAATTTGAGAGGAGGCTTGAGGCTTGGAATCTTAGCTGGCATTTTGTCAAACATGGTGCACCGGCCTGTATACTTCGCGCCTCACGACTGGTTTATGAGGCAGCCTGTATATAGGTATAACGTTATAAATTAGTATTTCAACGCGATTTCACATAATAGTCGAATTAACGTCGAGTTCCGACCATGCATATCAGAAGCATTGGTTCTATTCTATTTTAGAGATACAATTGGTACATCGATAAAGAAGATTCACCCCATCAAACCACACGACGGAACTCGCAACCGATTCTATCCCTCATGATGATGTTTTCTTCTGCTCTTCATTTTGGATCAAGGTGATAATATCCAAAAACTTCTTCTCCTCAGCAATCATCAAGGCTGTTTTTCCATCCTCGGTTCGCCGGTTAGGATCGCCACCGTGGTGCAACAATGCCTCCACAGCTGCAGTGTGCCCGAATGTGCAGGCGATGTGGAGTGGGGTGTAGCCTCCGCAGCCTGCAGCGTTGGGGGACTGAGACTGGGATATACATTGTAATATATCATCGACTTTCCCGTCTTTGGCGGCGAGAAAGATCGAGCTCGAGGATGTTACGTTGGAGGCGTTATTCGAGGATGCCATGTTTAAACGTTCTGAGTATTTTTGGAATTGAGATGGTTGCAAATAGAAATATTAAAAACAATTTAATCTTGCTGGCCTAGCTCTGAGAGAATTTATCTTATAGTTCACGAAATGAATTAGGATGTCGTGGGATTTTATATCTGGTTGTAGTCTTTCGCCGGAGTAATAGTTGGACCGAAGGCTTGGAGCTATACTGAGGCTGAACGCGACTTATACAACATGGCGCGCCTGTATAACGTTATAACGTGATATCGTATCCCGACTATCTCTATTCGTTGGTTTTGGAGCGCTAGCCCACTTGGGTGTAATTACGTAAAATTTGAACTCTAAGATTTTGAATGACTCCGAAAGACTATATAAGATCGAAATATTACTATTCAATCAAGTGTGCTCAATTTCATTTGAAAGAGCTTACGCCGATATTCCCAAAGTTTGAAGATATTTAGTCAATCCGAAATTTGTCCACGATTCCCTCTCCTTTTCGCTCCCACACCATACCCATCAGGCCTGCCGCCTTGGCGCCAACGCCGTCAACGCCTTTGCTTCCTCTGGGAATAACCATGACCCAATCTTTAGTCATAACCATATTGTAATCTGATCCTCCTACCGCCTCTGGGGGTTGCTTTCCCTACAACGTAATGCTTACACGGAACGGAGGGTAACGTGACCAGCTCGTCTCGAAGACCGAGCTTGTTAGCTTTGTATACAATTACCAGATCTAGATGTGGTTGGAAAAGTACTTTTCTGTATATATGGCGTGCACTAACCTTGCGACAGTTCTGCCCGGTCCGGAAATAGTTTGAATTTACCATCGTCACCATCGGGTTTCGGGAATACTTGCATATGCTTGTGCCCCTACGAAGATCCAGCATCAAAACCGTAATTATAAATCGTTATTGATGGTGGTTCGTTGAACTCCTCGAGCGTCCTCCATGCTGCCTCCAGGTCTGCCGCTGTGAGATCATCCGTTTGCAGGGCGAACTCATCTGTGTGTAACACCAAATGGGGACGTGAGACGCAGAATTTGGAGGAAATGAGGGTATGGGTATCACCGATCTTGGCAACTTCGAAACTAGGATCAGGGTTAATGAAGGGTGCAGTGGCTTGTTCCTGCCTGGAGTGTGGCACGATAAAATTCTTTTCTTCAATAAGGCCGGGGCTAATCTGAATTTGAACCGTCCACCATCTATCAGTATCAATTTCAAGAGCACTGTGTTTAGCGAATAAGGTTTATAATAGTATTTGTTAATTTGAGTCTTGATTCTGTGTATCTTGAATCAGAATATCTAAAGTCTCTACCCCAGCCCGAAAACATTGGCTGGTAAAATCACATATTATCAACCCTTAACCTGGCCTGTGACGAACATTCAAAAGAAGGACACCCCTGAACGTAATAATCCAGAATGAGATGCAAAGTTTAAAATAATGATATCCGCAATCCACACCGGCGCTATCAGTCATCCTCTTTCAACTCCCCCAAAGCAAACCATCTAGCCCTACAATCCACTGCTTCCTTCCTCACACTTCTCTTCGGATCATCCAACGGCTTCCATAATGCCCTCATTATTTGTCTCTTATATGGAATGACAACATTGATGCTCAGTGCGCTCGGGAATATGCTCAAACATTTGAGAGCCGCAGTTCTCACAGGCTATCGATCACAAAAACAGAGCAGAGGTAGTTGAACATTAGCGATCAGAAACTCAAAATATGAAGGAGTCTACTAGGAATGCTACATACTACAGTATTCACGTCACTCGGTAAACTCGCGGCCAGCAATCTCGTGATGAGCGAAGCGATATGCTCCGATACAAGATCCGTAGCTTCGGTTACGGTAACCGACAGGGTGTCGATGCTTGCGGTTTTGATTCCCGAATCTTCAAGATCGAGAGACTGTAGCAGAAGAGGTAACAGTGTGTTGATTTCTGCTAGGACTAATTTTGACGGGACGTGGCGGATAATGTTTGATAAGGCGTGAAGATAGTTTTTCTTCGCAGCTATGATGGTAAAGGTTAGGTCAGCTATCGATTTGTTGGGATATAGTTCATTGCGAAGACATTTTTAGTATAAGTACCTGGTGACGCAGCCCTAAATCCTTCTACTAGCTTCGGGATGCAGAACACGAATAGCTTCTGTTGGCTGAGCAGCCTTACCACTGCATAATTTTCCTTACACAATAGAGGATCTTCACTTAACAGCACTTCAAAACCTCTCCCTACACTCGCTCCAAGAGTTTCATGGTCCAAAAGTTCGAGAAGCCTTCCCACAATTGGTTCCGCAAGCTTATCGGTTCTCAAAGCTAGCCCTTTGGTGATCCAAAAAAGTGCGGGTAAACTGAAGGCTGCCTCTGGTGAATCTGCTTCTTTCACACCCTCCCATATTTCATCAGTAGCCTTTTGGAGGAATGTGTGATTTTCGGGGCTGTTGAAGTATTTGTTCACGATTATCGAGATTAGACGGAGTAAGGCACGCCTGTGGGCAGGGCTAAAAGGGAATTGAGCGAGAAGGAAGAGACGTTGTATAAATGCGTGGAGATCGTTGACAGGGAGGGAGACCTGAGGATGTTAGCCATGGTGAGGCAGGTTATTCAACCTGGGATACATACTTCGCGATGCATAGCAGCTACCGCGGCTGCAAATATGATTATTGTTGATGCTTGCATGGGGCTTGTACCTTGCTCCAGCGGATTGAACCATTGGGCCACCAATTCTCTTTCTGTTGTGATAAGAGCAGAAGGCTCTCTCTTGAAAAATATCTTGAAAAAATCAAGTATCACCTCTGTTTGCTGCTCAGCTTCCATCGCTCGCAGTATCACGTTGACGATATTCCCTGTTACATCCAAAACCGCTTCATGGCTCAAGGCATTCCCACCGGAGCCGTTACATAGCGGTATCAGTGTTCTTGTGACGAGCTCTGGAACTATACGAGAGTAGTGTAGAGAGATATCTCTCCCTAATTCGTGCTTCTTGCGCAATACGTAGAAAATACTGGATACTAAAGCGTACGGATAACCGGGACCGGATGATTTGTTCAAGACAATATTGAGCTTGTTGAAAATTCGTGTTAAAAGCACTTGGAAGACAGGACGTTCAACGGATAACTGGGCAAGTGCAGACAATGTCATGTCGTAGGACTTTTCGCCCTCTTCTTTGTCTGGTAGTTTTGCCATGAAGGCTGGGAATGTAATCTCCATAATCAACGACGGCTTAAGTCTACTTAGGATCAAAAGCGAATCTAAAGCAGTGTCTCTGTAGACGTATTAGCAGCAATCCGATTAAAACCAAAATTTATAATTGCATACCGCATATCGATTTTCTCATCCGTTAAGACGATCTCATCGAAGAATTGAACAATCAACCCTATCTCGTTGTCCATAAAGAAATTGCGTATCCTGGACATCTTTGTCAAGCCATCTAAACCGGATTGTCTGAATGAGATTTCTTCTTTGGCAGCTCCCATTAATGCTTTGCTATAAATCTCAAACAACTTGTCTTTGAACGGCTCAAGGGAGTTGTTCAGCGATGGAGGAAGCTCGACGTCTCCCCACACACCGTATATCTCTGCGGTCGAGTCAAAGAGTGGTAACATGGCTTGTAACATGCTTCGTTGTCTTGCGATTTCTTCCAGTCCGTCGTATATGGTCATTAGGCCAGGCATCACTGCTTGCATAGCCATTGCATGAGCTACTACAGACGCAGTGGATACAGCGGAGAGAATCGAGGCCGATGGTTTTGCTTGCTTCGCGGTAGGACTGCGCAACTGAGTTAGACATTCTTTAACTATTGCTTTGACGTATTTGTCAAGACTTGAAGTTCTTGTGATTGTGGTTAGTCCTGAAGACAGTGATACGGCGAGGGCTCGAATGGCCTCCAATGCCTCGAGCGCCAGATCGTCATCTGAGGCGTTTAGCACTTCGTATTTGATTGCGTCCCACAATGTCGACCAATAATTTGCGACTATGTTTTTACCATAAGCCAGGGAACAAGCTGTAATGGTTTGTAAAACATCTTTCTGTGAACCTTTAGTATTCATCCAGCACGTCATATATTATATCGGACCAACCTTGGTGTTTGCAGAATGGGAGTCTAATTTCTCTAGTAGTTGAGGGAAAAGAAAAACCGCGAATCTACTTGTAGCTTGAAGGCAATCTTTGAGTCTGGCTTTCAGGTCCTGCGCGGTAATACCGTAGGGATCATTTGGGGGCTGCTTGAATGTGATCGGGAAGTAAGAAAAACACACATCGAAAACCGCCTAGTAGTATATTGTCAGCTCGAGACCTAGCTAAACTATTCCAAAGCTGGGTTGACACACCTCTTCGCAACCAGTGATATCAAATTCGACAATTATAGCCTTAATGTTTGAGAAAACGAGCATAAGGTTTCTAGGATCCTTCTCATTGGAGACAAGATCAACATAACCAGTAGCAAAGTCGGACCCCAGGTGTTTAAGAGCTAGGAGAATGTCAATCGAGCAATCTAAAGGAAGATATGTGACACGGTGTACCTTCTCTCCTTTCCAACATAAGCTTATCCACAACCTGATATATGAGATAGCGAGTTCCCTGTGGATGTTTCATGAGATCGCAGCTCTTGAATAGCCTTTCCAATAAAGAATTAATTTTCAATCCGTAACTGATAATTTAGTAACGATCGAAGATACATACGATTTCGCGATCATTATTGCATCCTCGGGTTGAAACCTGTTCATGCCAGTGACGGCAATGAGACCTTGCGAAATCTCTTTAAGACCAGATTCATCCTCCAATCTGTCACATAGAAACTGAGATATAACAGAGACTTTTGAGAGCAGCCGTCGGTGAAAGATGCGAATATAATATTAGATTTCTTGTTGAACGTTTCGATTATGATGTGGAAGGTTTGGATTCTTGACGAGGGGCTGAGATGTTGGAGTATTCACCTTGCGCCTGGGATAGTAAGGACGGAGGGAGGGCTGCGAGAACAGCAGCGTAGAATCCGATTGCTAACACGCAACGTATGTTTACATCAGCCACCATCTTGTCCAACGGGCGAAATCCAAAGCTGCTCACCTTTAGCACGGATCGTACGATCGTCATTTGTGAGATATTCTCCGAGCGACTTTGTCAGGCTCAGAAGGATGAGCTCCTTGTTCTCTAGTCCTGGTTACGCACATTCCGAGCATCAGTATGTGTTGGACGACCTGAAATGGCGAATCGAAGGGAACAGACGACGACGGCGACAACGGACGTACTTTTGGCGGTGCCTTTTGCTATTCGAAGGGCTTCGTCGGGGTCCTTGTCAATTGCGAGTATGTATTCTTGCACCGGTTCCATTTTGGGCGGGATAGTGTCGAACCGGATGAGAGGGAGAAGGAAAGCTCAGCTAGCCCACCAAGCTAGCAGGTTTAATAATTGGTATTATGATTTGAACTTTTGGCGGAAAAGCGGTTCCAGTCGGGTGGGTCAACAGAGATATCATAAAATTTCATAGTCCCCCAAGACAGTCTAGTGAGCTGGTCTGGTCTGTCTGGTCAGCAGAGCGCCGCATTCCAGTCAGTCGATTAAATTTTGATAGTTTTCGTCCGCGGCGGTGTTAGTTCCCCTCCTCTGCATGCATGCAGGCATATATGCAGATAAAATCAATCAATCAATCGTATCATCCCACTTTTTTTTCCCACTTGGCGGGGTTCTTTCCTGCCTTCGATTACACAAACTTTTTAGGCCGAAAAATTAAAAATTCGGGTGCATCAAAATCGTCGCATGCTGGTTGGCTGGTTCGTCGCGGCTGCCTGCACCGGCCATCATAAATTTTATTTAAATTTTTATTAGCGGGTGTTATATCTAAGTTTTTATATGCTCCGGAGCTTCATACCTAGACTCAACTATTACTCAATCGTCACTCGGGCTCTATTTCGAACCTCCGTTTCAGCAATGGCAACCTCAGCAACTCCCACGGCTCCTCCGTCGTCGTGCAAAGTCGTTCTGGCAGGCACAATTGCCAAGGGTCTTCTCGATGAGGTTCAGGTTAGCTTGAAGGCCCTGCAACACAAACCAAAGCTCGTCGGCTTCCTTGCCAATAGTGATCCCGCTGCTCGCATGTACGCCGACTGGACCGGGAAATCTTGCATAGAAAAGTATGTTATAATGGCTCTCAAGCTCCCGTCGTATCGTCGTTGCGGTTGCTGATTTTATATGTGGTTTGTGTGATCAAGTGGGTTTGACTTTGAGCTTCGGGAGGTGGATAAAGAAGACCTCGAAGAAGCTGTCCTGGCAGCGAATACGGATAACGCTGTAGACGGTGCCATAATATACTTTCCAGTGTTCGGAACTAGACAGGTATTTTATATTCCTAGTTAATATCATCTTTGCTATCATATATAATAATCAATTACTAACTTGCTGAATACAAGGACCAATACCTCCAACAACTCCTTGATATATCCAAAGACGTCGAGGGCCTCTCCCACAAGTACATCTTCAACATGTACCAAAATATCCGGTTCCTAGACAACGCTAAAACTCAAAAGTCAATCCTACCGTGTACACCTCTCGCGATCATAAAAATACTGGAATACATTGGTGTCTACAATTCCATCCTACCATACGGCAACCGGTTGTTTGGTCGTACGGTCACAGTCGTGAATCGAAGTGAAATCGTAGGACGACCGCTAGCAGCATTGCTAGCAAACGACGGCGCGAATGTCTATTCCGTGGATATCGACAATATTCAACATTACACTAGAGGGGAGGGCATCAAGATGCACAGACATCATTCAGTTGATACCGAGTTTAAGGTAGAGGATGTGGTGCCAAAGTCGGATGTTATCATTACCGGAGTTCCGACAAAGAGCTACAAGTTTCCTGTTGAATTGTTGAAAGAGTAAGTAGGGGTTTTGTCAAATGGTTGGAATATCACTAATCGAAATGACGGTGTAGTGGCGCGATCTGTATAAATTTCTCCTCCGAAAAGGTAAAAACCGAGCTATGCAAATATTTTGCTTTGACGGAATGAACACTTACCTTTGAGCTCTAGAACTTTGATATATCTGTCAAAGATAAAGCGTCAATATACGTCCCAGCTATTGGCAAGGTCACAATTGCCATTCTCCTTCGCAACTTGGTTGTAAGTGAACTCACTAGTCTCGGAACCTCTACTACTTCTGCCACCGCTAACACTATTTGCAGAGGCTTTGCCAAAATAGGGAGCAAAAATCCAAATAGAGAGGATAGACTTAGAATCTCGCTGTTCCCGTTGTCGCGATTGGACTAGACTAAGGGGTGGGGTGTCGGCGTACTTTGTTACTTATATTGGTGCCTAAAAGTATTCAAATTTCCATACATTGGAGTTGTCTTTATGAAGAATTTTCGTTCCTCTCTTCATTGAGACATGTATGGAAAGATCAAATATATAAACTTTTCCGAGACTATAATACACCGCTCACATAACTCCATAATATACAAGAAAAATTTTCAGCTCATCATCTAGTTTCATCGCCAGACATTTGGTCATCTGTGCATCCAGACCATACCCCAACCGGTCACACCTTCGCCCGCTTCGGCGAGACGGCCGGTAAATCATCATCACCCATATCCACATCCTCATCTTCCATTTCAATATAATTATCCTCGCCATCGCTTTCGTCCCTACTTCTCTTCTTCAAACCCTTCATCTTCCTAGTTTGCAGTTTGCCAAGGTCCTGTCTATCCACATGGATCTTACCAATCTTATCACCCATCGGATCGATCGAAATGTTCTTTTTAGTCCTCATCTCTTGGCCCTTAGCCTTCTGCATAGCCTGCTTCATCAGATCAGGATTAGGCTCTTGTATTCTTCCAATCTTAAAATCCATTCTTGGACCCATTTCTTCGAGTTCGACCCGGGGTAATTTATGGCCTGAACGCATCGTTTTAAGCATGTATGTGCGGAAATGGATTTTAGGGTTCGGGGTTTCGTCGGTGGGGTCGGCAGCGGATATAGAGATCATGTACTGTAGAGATTCTACATCGACTTCGGAGACGGTATTGCCGTGGAAGAAATCGAGGAAGAGGAGTTTCATTTGTGCGTAAGTTGGGTTGTTTTCAAATATCGATCCAGAGAAGGACATCATTGGTTTCAACCCAACGCCAGCTTTAGCATTCTAGATCCCCCAATTGTTAGGTCTTAGTCCTCTTTCACGAGCCATATCAATGTAAAGATGCAGACCTTGAAATCCGACATTTTTCGAAATGTCTCCCCGTCAATCCCCAACTCCACCATATCCAGCACTTGATAGTCAAAAAATCTCACAAAGGTAAGGTTATGCGGTCTCTTTTTCGAATGCGATGCGAACACCATGAGCGATGCGTCATTCTTGCGACTGAAAAACTCAAGCGCTGATGCATCTTCGAACGGGTGGACCGCATTCTTCTTCTGGAATTTAACGGCGTTTGGTTTTTTCAAAGAGTGCTGGAACCCACCATGTGATATTAGCTAGACCGACAAAATTCGAGTAAGAGCGAGAAAGTATGATAAAAGGGGGGCGTACCAAATCTCCGATTGCATCTTGTACGATTCCGCTGGCGCTGGTACCCCGTAGGAATAATGTAGTTTTTTCGTTCTCTACGAGCTTGGGTTCTCGAGCTTCGAGAACTCGTTTGGAACGGGCATTTTTGGGTTTTCTGCGGAAGATAATGTTAGAAACGATTGAACACACTAGAGCGACTTGGTTTGAGGGACCTACACTGTCTGAAGCATGGTGGATGGTGGTGATTACTGGGATGGTATATTTGGTGCCGATAGCCGTAGGATATTTTGAAGCTCGAAGCTTTTCAGAAAATTATTGTTCTCGATGCCAAGACATTTGGAGCAGCCGAAATGCTAAGACTAAAGTGGAAATACAACAAACAACGCAGGATTAATCTCGAGAACCCTGCCCTGCAACGACGCAGGATCACGCTCGCAAACCCCAACCTCATATCGAGCGCTTGGTTTACGAGACAATTCAAGCCATCGTAGGATCGTTGAATTTTAAGGCTAGCCTACAGATGTATCAACATGAAATCCCATCCAACCTCTGGTATATTATTGATATCACTAGAAGGGTTTTAGTGCAGCAATCAAAATCTAGTTAAGTTGACGACCAAATATCGAACCTTTGTTTTTCCTTTTTTTCTTTCTTTTTTTTAGAACAGGGGGAAAAAAATCTTGACATAAAATTTACTATAACATAGGTTTAATTTTATATATTATTAGAATATTCTTTCTACAGAATTGATTTTTCAGAATTCACTTCAAAAAAAGGGCCAACTTTGTTGTACTATAATCATCGACTACATATGTCTTGATTTCTTGCCTACGGGGGGTCCGTTGGATCGCATACCACTTCATTCTTCCTTTATAAGACTTCTCATCCGATTTCCTGTCGTCTTGCTGACCGCAGGTTATTTGACCGCTCAAGTCCCGCGTTGAGTTGTTAGCATCTTTAAAAGAGAATTGGGAGGCTCCAAAATTAACGTCGAAGCCTCCAATATATAAACCTCCGTACCAAGTACAGTCATCCAAAGTAATGATTGGGAAGAGTTGTCCATCCGGTGGTTCGAAGTAGAGCGGTAAAAGCTTCCCATTCCTGGTAAAAAAGACTTTCCTATCCGAGTAATTTACACCACAGCCGATAACGTAACTTTTATTCTCAGATTGATCGAAATCGGAGCCGTCGAAGGCTACGTTCTGAATTTTGTCGTGGGCTAAGTCGTAGTAGGTAAATTCCGAGCCTCGACCTCCAATATTTTTCAATACTTTCACATACTCATCACATGTATATTCAATTCCGAATTGTGGTCGAGGATTGTTGTGTGGTGGTATATGTTTTGACCTCAGTCCAATCGAGAAGAGGCCATCTATTCTATCAGTGTGTGGGGTCGTGTGTCTCTCTCTTGTTGCCTTTTCTGGATCGTCCAAAATTTGAAATGTAACTTCGAAAAAGGAGATTTTTTGGTGTCGAGGAAAAGAATGGTTTGCCATAGCTATCCTCATAGTCATCTGATAGGACTGATCTTCGGGGTTGAATCTCGGGAATCTTGGATCTTTCGCATTGTAACGGGTCGTAAGTTTTCCTATTGGCGAGTTTTAAGCTAGCTATCTAGGGCTCACTTACCAAAGGATATTTCGAGTCTAGATTCAGATAGTTTGATATCGGCATCGTCTTTGCTTCCATTGGAAATATCACCATTCCGGAGGTCAAAAAGTACAAGTTCAGAAGGCATTTCGTAATTTGCACTTGCTGAATCTTGCTTCGATGATTCTCTTAACGGCAGGTGTTCGGAGAAATGCATAACATGTGGAAGATCTGCTATGGTCCAGCCATGTGCATCTTTGCAGGTATAGTCGAGTTTTGACAAAAGCGCCAACTGCTCAGCTTTAGTTAATATTAGACTGTTAGGTTCGAATAGATGATATCTTAGTGCCATAATCGCGTCAACTGAGGCGCGCTCAAAGAGTAGACTGACAATTGATTTCAAATTCGAGACATTTTCAGGATCTTGGGATTCCAAAAGAGATGAGCAACAAGCATCGACTTCGTTAGATCCTATCGAATTGAATCCGCACATATATACTTCTCGATCGAGAGTGTGCTTTGCGACATTAAAATTCCCAGCTTGGATGGCGGATTCTAGTGGCCTCTTCCATAATCCAGGATTACGGTAGTATATGTCCATACTCTTAGGGAATATTTTCTGTAAACTCTCAAAAGTAGACTTCGAGTACGGCAAGAAAGCAACCCAATGAAGCGCACCAGATGCGCCACGTCGATAAGGTCCGTTTCCGAACGGTAGTAATCGGTCTTCTTGGACCGTCTCCGGTCCTATCTTTTCATATTTCTCGACAAGAAAGTGGATAAGGGGATTATTGCTTGCCTGTAGAGCTGTGAATAATGGTGCTGCGCCGGTGTTATCGCGCTTTTGCCAATCGATATTCAACGCCAGGAGTGAGTTTGCGATTGATCGTAGAGCCTCCGGATCGGCATCGAAGAAAGCTAGATGATGGAAACAATTCATTCCATCACAGTCTTCGTCACGAACGACCACATTTTTTTCGATTAGAACGTCTACGGCTTCCTTGAATCCGAGTCTTACCGCGTCTACAAGCGGGCTTCGGCCGAAAACATCTTCCGCGTTCACAACATCGTGTGCACCAGAACCCATTCGGATTATAATGTTGAGGATCTCTATCACTTCTTTAGTCTTGGACTTTATTGGCGGTTGAGAAAAAAGGTAATGCAACGGTGTTCTCCCGTTCGTATCCTTCTCTAAAACATCCCAGTTTTTCAGTTGGCATATTTGTCGGAAAAGACCAAGATCGTGAAGAGAGGCGACGAGGTGTAGTACTCCAGCCTGATTATAGTATTGGCCATTTAAGCTCGCCCCTTCATTCAGTAATGTCCGAACAGTTTGACGTAGTTGAGGAAGAGCTTCGACCTTTCGGTGTGATTTCATACCCCTATAAAGATATCCGAGAGCGATCTGCATCTCACCCAAGAGATGGTTTCCGAGCGGTACTTTCGTTCCCTCAAAAGCTTCTGCATTGATATTAGCACCGTGGTTAATCAGAGACGTTACCACCTTTGTCTCCAACGCCCCATAGAGTAAAGTCACCCGTTTAAGTCCATCAGTCTTATTCGGGCTAAACTCCCATTCCTCTTGCGACATTAAGAGGTCTTTCCATTGAGTCAATAACACCTGAGGCTCTGTTTCATGCCACCTAATGCGATCTTCTGCCTATCCAATCTCGTTTTTTGTCGCAAGGAGCTCTATTACACTTCCAAACTCTGGTTGTTGATTAAGTTGATTCGCAAGCCAAAGAACTCGTGTATTGGTATCCCATTGATGGAGTATATCTTTGATGAGCGTCGCGGCGATCAGGCCCCCATATTTTTCAATGAAACCGGGGTCTTTAGATAGCTCGAGTTGTTTGAATAGGTATCTTAGCGCCTGGTTTAGAACTTCGTCGCACTCCTCTAGCGGAGGGTTTGGAAGTGACATTGGACGTCTGTCTGCTAATTTAAGTCGACCGTCGGTCCGATACGCATAGATTACAATTCAGGCGCCAATATTCTGCAATCTATATACTCTCTTGCTCTCTGATATAGCTTGAGAATTGGGATCACTTGAATTTTGATCCCATGCGTCATTTTGAACGGTTGGTTCACGACTCAAATTCCGGATTTCATCCGGAGACGGAGACTGTTGCCTTTTCGAGATTGAAAGGTAGTCTAGTAGTAAATGTAGTTCTAATTCGGAGGCGATGTGAATCGGTGTTTGGTAGAATCTCAGAAATCTTTCGATTGCCCGAATATATGAAGGCATTTCATCAATATGGCTTCTGGCATGCTGTTGCGCAATCCACTGATCGTACCAGCCCATTTCACGAAGGAATATCTTGTCAATAAAAGCCCAACGAGGACTCATTACTGGTTCACGTTAAACTTTCCAACGGTACCAATTCTCTGGTTTTGTGAATTCCTCTATTTCCTTGAGGAGGTCGGACCACCGTGGATCTTCGATACTATCCTCGGACCACCACTTTTGCAGAATGCACAGGTGGTCAACCCAATGTTCGATTTCATATCTTGTTCGATAGCATTGAGATTTGTCAGGTTGATCATACCAATACGGTATCCAATCCATATAACGTTCTTGAAACAATTTATTGTTAAGGGTTCGAACTAAGTCGTAAATAAAACTTATTGGTTTGCACATCCAAAAAAACTGGCTCTCGACAAGGATTGCTTACATATCTCTAGAGTTAGTGCCATCTGGGCATCTCGCTCGTCGAACAGAGGCAAAAGCATGTCTCCATACTTGACAAACGAAGCTATTTCGAAATTTAAACATCAGTTCTTAGCATCGTCTTAAATATTCGCAAATTAATTCAAGCGGGAGTGGTCTGGGTCTATAACAGGACTTACAATTTAAAGTAACTTTCAGGACAGTGTAACCTTCTTCGTCAAGGTATCTCTTGAAACCTTGATTTGACAAAATTTTCAGCGAGCTTCGCCCACTAGCATCACTAGTTATCCATTCTCTAATAGATATATCGACACTAACGAAACCAGTGGCGGCATCATATCTAAAAAAGTCCCTGCCCGCTTCACTGAGATAATAGATGAGCTCTTTTACTTCTGGTCCCAGATTTCCCTCATCAAACGGCAACATGTTGCTCTCGTCCGCTTCAAGCCCACTGTCACCAGGGGTATTCGTATAGAGTTCGCGGTAGTGATCTGAGATTTCCATAACAGTGACTCCCGAAACACCCCAAACTACCCATTTCAAAGCACACACCACCAATTCTTGCTGATTGGGTGTCAGAGCCTCCAAGCTAGCCATATAGATATCGCTAATCGAATCCGGTAGTCTCTCAATCTTTTTCTCTAGAGGTAATTTAGAGGGCTCTTGTAAATGAGTAATGATCAAACGAGCCCTTGTGAAGTCTCCATTCGCTTTTTCAAAAATATTTGCCACGATACTATCAAGTTTCTCCGCGAAGTAGCCTTTAGAAGGGTCCATTATCCGGCTGAGGACCTGAAAACCCTCATATTTGAGATATCCTCGAACGTCGTGAGAGTTCTTCTCCTTTCCGATGATGATGAAACCTGCGCTAGGGGAAAGCTTTTTATTCTCTTTGCCAACTCAGTAGCCCGCAGATTGAAGTTCGTCCTTAATATTGATAGTGTCTCAAGCTGAAATGATGAGTTTAACGAGCCGACCAGTGAGCTGGGTCGATTTCGCGTCTTCGGTTACTAGCTTTAAGCATTTAAGAATATTCTTCTCCCGACGGTCTTGACACTCGTCGAAAGCATCAACCATTATAAAAACCCTATTGGGTATGACTGCAGCGATTTTTCGAATAGTATCACATATTTTCTCCGGCGACTCCTAAAATCCTCCATCGGGTGTAGTTCCAGCATTACTGTCGCCTCCATACCAGGATTCAAGACTTCCATGATTTTTTCCAAAATATCCAAGCTATTTCGAATCGAATCTTCGTGGAGTAATTGATAGATCAGTGACTCTAAAGCAGCTTGCGTCCTCTGAATCTCATAGTCGCCCTTTTTGAAAAAGAATCGGAGAACGATTGGAGGTGGTTCACTTGCTGTACCGGTGCGAAGGTCCCGGAAAAGTCGCATCATGGCAATTGATTTGCCGTGGCCGCGAGGCGCTTCAATGCAAAGCAACTGGTCGCTTCCAATAGCATCGGCTTTCCAATTTTTATATGCTTCATCGTCAAGTAGCCATCTGATAATGTCACGTTTCCCAGCAATATCATCGAGACGGCCACTCAGCGCTTTTAGGTGTATTTCTTGAGACTTTGGAAGTGGTATTTTCGCTCTTTGGCGTTCTAGCTCCTCCTTTAGGGACTGGAAATAGGCGATATCGAACAATTCTTTTGCAACACCCGATATTTAGTCCCCATCAATGTGATATCAATGTGATATTAGATCTTCGATTGTGAGTAAGAGGCCTACCCTTGAAGTTTTTCTGAAGGTCATCACTTTTTAGTCGTGCCACTATATTGTTCCAGTGGTGCTTAGTATCTCCCATTACAACCAGAAAAGTTTCATGTCATAGTTTACTAAGATTTTCTCGAACTAGGTAGTCTTCATAAAGCACCTCAGACTTCGAAACCACACTGTCATAATGTTCTAACAAGGCTGTTACTTTTTGATCGAGGGAGCCACTAAAGGTTTCCTTGACAGCTCTGCCATAAACTACACCAACAACGGAAGTTAGAGACAAAATAGACATGCTGTGAAGTACATTAGCCAGGCACTTTACCTTTTAAACTGCGTGAGGTGTCATGCGGTTTTGCATGCCACAAAAAATCCAGCATTAGAAAGACGAGTTCTGGTATATCCTATTTCCAGAGATTTATCTCGGGACTGGATATATTTTGGAAAGCCGCGGCGTTTGACTCATATACGGGTGAGCGCTGTTCAAGTCGTATGCAGAGCTCCATCATAGTAGCGATAGAGTTGCAAGTACTATAGATACGCTGTTTGACAGCTATTGTCATTGTCCCGAACTGTCAATATTCGCGGATCGATCTTAACATCTGTAAAAGCATCAGGACTTTTATAATTTTCGAAGCAAAGTATCGTACCGAGATGAGTGAACTAATACCTAGCCAGACCAAGGAAACAGACTCAAGCGCAGGAGACATGAGACTATCTATAACGCTCTGAACTCGTCCAAGTGTGACCATCAACTGTTCCGCCTTTTCAACTTTTTTTGACCTTGTATGGTGTTTTGGCATTTCGTTTGAAGATCGGCTATTTTCATTTGACCTCTCAGGAACCCTTCTAGTTTTTCCTCATCTTTCTTTGACACGCTACTACGCAACCTTGTGCGGGCTTTCTGAAAGCAAAATTCCAGGCTATTTGGTTTTTCAGAATTGACGGAATCCTTTTTTGGGCCATCTTTCTTCGTTTCGTCCGAGTGTGAGCCCGAACTAACTTGACTTTGTTTAAAAGTTGTAGCTCTTCTCAGTATGCCCTCCATGTTTGCTCTGAGGATATGAGTTGAAACTAATGCAATTTGGGGAGACTAGTCTCGTACCCAGACGTCGCAGAGAGCGTAGGGGAAGCTTAAAGCTATAGATTCAGCGTGCACGACAATGCGATACTGCAAGGGGCGTTATTACAAGAGTAACCGCAAGATAATCTACCCGCTTCAACCCTTGCAATTAACCCGTCAAGAGCTAGCGCTCCGTATTTAATTTCCTATCAAGGCGAATGGAATCTAATAGAGTTAGCAAGCACCGAGTTAACTATCCAGCTTTTATACCGACAACAACATGAAACTTTTATTTGTTCATATATTTGATATCAATTTATCAGTCAAGAATGGGATCGATATCGACATCCAAGCTGTGCTGCTTCGCATTAAGCGTTGTGTTGCAACACGGGTCTGACCCCGGTCCCGGGGCACACGTCTAGATGCGGAGTTTAACCGGGGAGTACTCCCTGAGGCCTCATTCTAACCTCGGGTACCCCAGACTCGCCCAATGCGGACAGGCCGTCGGCAAATATCTCACATGCAAAAACAACCGCGGAACACCTTCCCCAGCTAACAAACATTCTTTTCATGCGCCAGCAGCGTCGGATCTTTCTTCAAGCCATGTAATTCTCCGTTCTCTCCTCTCTTTTCTCTCTTCTTTGCCCCCAGCTTCCTTTTTTTCGAGCATCGGAATTTCAACTGTTTTGGCTGGTGTCGGTAGCGCGTATATACCCCGTACAGATATTCGAATTCACGACTGCTGCCGAACTTGTACTCTTCAACCTCCTCCAGCCACCGCAACTTATCAGAAACACCGAGCTTGAAAATGTCGGATTCTTTAGCAGTTATCAAGGTACGACATGAGACGGAATTAGCGAAGGATGCATATTTGTCTATCTTGGTCTTATACTGATCAAAATACCGTCACAGGCCGCGGCCGAGTCGTTCATACTGGACCCTGCGAACCATGATGTCCTTACAGTCCTCAAAGGTCTACGAAATGGCGTCGTCTACGGCACAAAAGTCCGCTTCCCACACGCCTTGGTTATGGTCCTCCTCTTCCGTTCCGGAACGTACGTCTCTACCCACCTTACCGATATCCAAACCTTACCCTCATTAACATTAACACCTGTATAGTTTCCGCGAAAAGGCAATCCTAATCCTCAAAGCTACCAAAACCCACGCCCGAAACCTCGGCACCTTTGTCCTCCTCTACAAAACCACCATGCTCATCTTCCGCTACCTCAACAAGGCCGAATCCCGCTACGACTCCTTCATCGCCGGTCTCATCGGCGGATACTCCGTGTTTGGGCGGGGTGGTAACTCCTCCGTTAACCAGCAGATATGTCTGTATGTTGCCGCACGGGTGGTGTTGGGACTGGCGAAATTGTCGACGACGCCAGGGTATGCTTTGTCACCGGTGCCGAATGCGTGGAGGGAGGGGATTAATAATAATGCGTGGCCGGCGTTTGCGAGTTTGAGTTGGGCTTTTGTGATGTATCTTTTCAGATGGCATCCGGAAGTTATTCAGCCAAGTTTGAGGAGTTCAATGACGTACTTGTATGTGAATAGTGATCGGTGGGATGGGTTGAAGAATTTCTTGTGGCACAACGTTTGAGCAGCCTTAGTGGATTAGCTAGACTGTGGGTTTTAAGAGTCTAGGTGCATCGTGGCATGTATATTGTGGAGTTTTGGCGTCATTTTTTAATATCTTTTAGACGACTTTTTGGGAGGGTACGATGATAGATGTTTTACATGTATACTATCATATATAAAGATATAGACTTTTTATATTAGCTATACTGAACCGACTCAGCCTCATCATTAAAGCGATTATGATGGAGATTTAAGGTCTTCAATTAATAGCCATAACTAAATGTACTGTTGCCAGGGAGGACTACATAAAATATTCCATCCTGTCGTTAATGCAACAGTTGAAAGAAAATAAACGGGAGGAGGTTATAAGCTACTAAAGTATATACACCATTGTATATCTCCCCATTAAAGCAGTTCAAGGGCCAGTTTCATTCTCCTTCTTCTTTCCACCGCTAGTGAATAAATTCTTGATCTCCTTAACCAAACCCCCAGCATCATCCTGCTCAGACTTCTTCATCAACGAACTCGGCTTTCTATTCAATCTAGCATTACTTGCAATTTTCGACAGAGCTCCCATAGCGGTATCCTCACCTCCCCTCAACGAAGACTTTTTGCTGATAGTACCTTTACTCCCAACCAAACTCACAGCTCTCGTCGGTCGCCCACATCCACTCCCACTATCAAATTCATCCATCGAAGCACCAGATTCGGTATCGAAGTCTGGATCGCTACCGGTCAAAGAAGCCTCGTTCATCTTCAAGCCACTCTGCTCTACAATCTTCCTTAAGGATTCGGTAGCTTTGCTCTTTCCTTCTTTCACGCTCTTGCTTTCTTCTGCGTCGAATAGTTCTTTCGCTTCTTTTGCTGTGTTTATTAGTTTTGTGAGATCGGCGCCCCAGATGTCACGTTCGAAGTTTTGAGTGTCGGCTAGGGGGGCAGCATTTCTAATTCTGGGGCGGTTTCGAAGATGTAAAATTTACCGGGTGTGTAAATTTCGAGTGCTTGTTTGATTTGGTCGGTGGCGCGGTCTGTGAGTTTTATGGTTGGTGGTGGTAAGGGGTTCTGGGTGAATATTTTTATGAGGTGGGTTTTGAATTGTTTTGGGAAACGACAGCCAAGCTACATATAATACCATGAGAAGAAATTGAAACAAAGTATGGTATTAGCTGATTAATGAACGAGAGGATTTTTTGGAGGAGTTCTAAGAACGGGATAGTGTTGATGATAACATACCCTCATAAAAGCAGCGGCACCTATGATGAGCAACATATCTCCGTCACCAGGACCATCAACCTCCAACATGCAATGATGCCACAACTTCATCATCAAAGATTCCACGGTCTCTCTCGTCCCCAATGGATCCAACGGCTGCCAGATATTCTCATACCCGTGAAGGTCGAGAATATCACTGACCTTGTTGACAAGGTCGATGTGTTCCTGCGACTGGAAGAGCCCTCGGCCCCATACCTTTGGTCGATGAGGATAACTGGTCGGCCGTGCGAGGAGCTTCTCGCCTGGTCTGTTGTTCAACAATGCTGATCGACCAGAGAGGGTGAGGATTGTAGATTGGAAGGGGGGAGGGGTGGATGCTCGGGGGGGGAGAGGAGTACTCGGACCGGACTGGGTTTTATCATCAGTAGTCGGGGAGCTGGCCGGCATGGTGTCTTCAACTTCGGCGGGAGGGACTTGATGGGAGTCTTGTTCTTCCTTTCGAGGGAGTCTGCGAAGGGGAATATCGCGGGCTCGAGGACCTTTGGAAGGCTTTTTGGATCGTTTTCCTGGTGGCATCTTTACCATGTGTAAGTATGGAAGTGCGTGCAGTTTCTCGAATAAGATGGGCAGCACTGAGCTTCCAGTTGGATATCAAAGAAGAATCGATCTGAGAGAACGATGAGAAGCTTGAGATGAAGTTGATGATGGTGAACTGTCTACATATTCTAGAGGACGGGATGATGATATCGTCGTGTTCTTATTATACGTCTAGCTGCTCTAGTTCTATCTACGCTTATGATACATACACAATGAGTATTCTCATGCCGCCCTAATTACAGAACATAAATTGGAAGTACATTTGAAAAGATACTAGAAATAACCTGTAGCAAGAGCCGCTTCAACCAGTTCTGCGGTTTTAGCGTCAATAGTTTCAACATCAAGAGTAGGACCCCCCCCAAAGATTTCCCATAATCTTATCTCTCCAACCATAACACCCAAATACTCCCTCCCCTCTTCAAATTCTTCACTCGCACCCCCACGGCTTGTAAAATCCAAATACTCCTCAAATGTCTCATCTTCCGCCTCAACGCCCTTGATAGCATCCCATATCGGCGGGGGCATCTTCCAGCTCCCATCCTCATTCTTCATATGTTCCCTACTACTCCAAAAATACTCCAAATAAGCCTTCGCAGGGATCAACCTGAAATATCTCTTATATATATCCGCCTCCAAGGCCCGCTGCATGATCCACCTTTGCAGGGGTTCCAGAAACTGAGACGACGGCGGTGGTGAAAAGGATTGGTAAAAGTATGTCGAAAAGGGACACGGGAATGTGGGAATCGAAGTGTCAAGGTCGTATATATACGCCTTTGTCACTGGCTCAATCCCCACCTCTTTCGTCGAATTTCCAGTTGCAACTCCATCGTGAGAGTGGCGTAGTAGTTCTTCTAAAGTTTGAGATGGGTGGTATGCGAGGATGACATGGTAGTCCCAGATGACGGGGTTCACCGGTGATTTCTGGCTTTTTTGAGCGAATATTGGGAATTTCTGTCTGCTGTTTGAGAGGAAGATTACGGTGTAGTGCGGTAGAGATGAGGGGGATACGTGCTGTTCCACGAATTTGTAGATGTTTTCTTCGCAGTAGCTGTAATTGCAATTGTGCATGGAAGGTTGAGGTTAGTCTGTGTTGAAATGTTGTATTCTGTGCAGGTGATTTCGTACCAGGAGGTATAGAGAAGGGCTTCACGAGGTGGAAGTTCGAGGAATTCCATACTCGATATATCTTATATCGGAGCAATTTACATGAGAAAGAGAGATTCGATCGTGAGGGGAATCTACATCTCTCAGTCCTAGGTTTTATATCTGTAGCTGTGTTTTGCGCAAGTCTGTCAAGCCACCAACTGCAACCAGCCTCAATATCGCCAAGCCCGACCCAAACGTCCAAATTCAATTGATGACATTCACCCCGATCCATACGAACCACCGGGCTTCAATTCGATTCAAACCACGACAAAACACCGCAATGCTCTCGCGACCTCTCCTCCGCTCCCTTCCAAGGAGGACGACCACTCCCTCCACCCTGCTCCGTCGCCGCTACTCCTCTGCCCACTTCGATTCCCCCGCCGCCGGCGCCCGTTCGGCGGATGGCACCACCTCTACCACTCCAGCGTACACCACCGAAGAAAAGATCCCCACCTGGTTCTTAGTCTCCACGGGTGCCATCTTCGCCACATACATGCTATACGCGTATATCATGCCCACCGAGAACTCGCCCTTCACGAAATTCCTCTCCGTTGATAACCCGACGCGGAAAGCGCAGGAGGAGATTTCGAACCGACACACCGCTTTCATCGAGCAGGCTGCTAAGGATAAGCATTTGTTGCTAGGGTCGGAGGGGAGTCCGACGATTGAGATGCGGTTTCCGGAGTATATACCCCCTCTCTTCTCTCTTCCTCTTATTCAATTGCTTTTGGGGCGAAAATGTTATGAAGGCTAATCTAATGAATTGTAACTTTGGTGGTGTTTAGACGTATCAATATACACAGCCCGTATAATCTTCCGGCGGGACATACGAGAGGAGTATTGATGGACAAACTGGAAGAGCACTATAAAAAAGAGAATCCGCCGAAATAAAGAGAGCGGAAGATTGCTCGATTTGTTTTACGTTTTGAAGGTATATTCGAGAGACTCAATTGATATATTATGTGTACATAAATTCCGAAATCAATGGAGATGGCGTGCATACGACATGCGCGTCAACCAATCAGGCCCGTAATTCCGCCACAAAGTCCTCCACAATCTTCATCAGCTTCTTAACTGTCTCCCCCAACTCCGGAATAGCCTTCAACCCCTTCCCTAACCATCCATCCGCCTCTCTATTACTATCAATCCCAATATCAACCTTCACCTCTTCAGTCTTCCTCCTCACCATTTCTGCAAAACTACTATCACCTCCGTGACTCTTGTCCACATTCCCAACCACCTCCGTCAGTAATCCCCAAGTCGCCTTTGTGAAATCCGTCCGCCCGCCAAATCCTTCCGGCGAATCAACCGCAACCTGAATCAGAACCATCGCCAGAGTGAACGTCCTCACGACTCTCACTGGGTGAAACGGTGTCCCGTATATCCGAGGGTACACCCGAACGTAAAGCGTGAGTAAATGCTGGAACGCGGTGTTATAGTCCCCGGTATCGATGTAAGCTGTTGCTAGATCTTGGTGTAGCTGGGGTATCGGCGGGTAACTAGACAGCAGTAGATTCATAGCATATAACGATTTGAGATTCTTCAACAGCGCGTCGATGGATTTATCTGTGTTTTTCTTCTCTCTAGCTTGGTTTATTGATTCGGCGAGTGTTACCGCTGCGGTGAGTTTATCATCCGAAACTGGTCCGTTACAGACAGGACATGCTTTAGCGGTTGACAAGACGAGTTTATCGCATTTTGGGCAGATTATGGAATCGGGATACTGAGGTTCTGATGTGCATTTTGAGCATTTGCAATCGAAAAAGTACCGTTCGCTCAATTCCCGTCTTCGCTCTTTTCCTGTCATTACATTGTCAATGTAAGATATCGTTATTTCGGTATCCTTCGTGATTTCTTTGAGAGAGCGAACGACGAGACGGCGACCGTCGAATAGCATCACCGCGTTTGGATCGCAGGAGTGATTGAACATGGCTGCCTGGTAGGTAAGGCAGATACCGATAGGATCGAACGTTTGAGTCGTCACGGTGACCGAATTGATCAGAAGCTATACACATATATATAAGTCCAAGCCCAATTTCAAAAAAAAAGTACATCGGTAGAGAAATACTCGAGAAATACATACCTTACAATATAAATCCCTCATGAAATCCGGCTCGAAAGAAATCTGTTTCGAAACCTTGGAAAACTCCGCCGTAACTTTCGCCGTCAAATTCCCCATCTCCCATCTTTCACCACCGGCCTTCTGAAACTCCTCGATATGTGCCTTCAACCCACCTATCCCACCAAACACCTTCGCGCTAGGTGTTTCGTTGAGAAAGTGTTTAGCCATACGCAGCATGGCGCGGGCGGGGGTGGGTAGGATTCGAGGATACTGTGCTTTATAAATGTCACACTCATATTTATGATTCTTTCGCTTCCAGTCTGCTGATTGGCACGCCTACAGCTTTACGAGTTGGGATTCAACGTTCAGCTTTACATATACGACTTTAGTATATACGTGGGCTCGGACGCACCTTGCTGCAGTATTTAACGACACGGCAACCTAGACAGTATGATAGCTTGACGGGTGGTTTGTACGCTTGGTATACGGATTCAGAGCTGGTGGAGGATTCTTCGGCCATGCAGTAGTGGCAGCAGGTGTCCAGGTGGGCTTCGTCCGGTATGCAGATGAGAGGGTCTTCGACCCGAATGATTTCTGAGCCTGCGGGGACGAGGGTTGAGGCGTGGATGAAGCGGCCGGCGGAGAGATGGTCTTTGAGGTAGGCATTATCGGAGATATCAACTGACAGTGACATTTTGGGAACGTTATGATTATACGGAGAATGGAGTGTGAAGTTAGTGTCACAAGCGTGGTTTGGAGCTCATCGAGCTTGTGGCATAGGGATGCTGGTCGCGTCCTGCGTTGTTACTTCGCTCCCCAGCTGCATTCACTCCCCAATTAACTAAGATTTTAAATATACAGTTATAATACCATTTCACTACTGCTAAATATAAATATTTCTGGCTTTTACTTCGATAAATTTTGAATGGCATTTCGAAGCCGCTAATTAATCCCACCTCTCCTATCGTACAGTCATATCTACAGAATATATTATTCAAAATCCCAAAAGTCCAATAGCACATTCTCTCTCGATATAAGCTGGGAATTATCATCCTTGTTCTCTTCGGGATATAATATCTTCTTCGGCACAATATATTCCACAACCGGGTCCTTTGTAGTCTTCTTTTCCATCTCGGCTTCCAGCATCTAGAAATCCATTAGCATTCATCGAAATCTCAAACGAAGATTTGAAACTTACACTTGTATAAGAATGATCCAGGAAATCCTCCATATTATACTGCTGTTTTGTAAATTGCTCCGATAAAATCTTAGCCAACGTAGCTACATTGGGATGGTAGTGTGATTGTAAGGTCTAAACCAAAATCCAGTCAGTAAATTCATGTACTCGAAGAAATACAAAGTACTAACCTCAAACTCCCATAAACTACTCTCCAACGCCCCTGTTTTCATCGGATCCGCTTCTTCCTCGTTAAACGGATCCACGAATCCGTCCTTCCTTAATTTTTCATAACTAACTTCTTTCCCCAAGACTCTATGCAGCATGAACGTACACGTCGGATGCAACCTCATCAGGTTATAAGCAAACGGGATGACAATTACAATAGCACTAGGCGGCGCAGATAAACAAAGTCCCGCCATCCGTTTTACAAAGCTCGCCACAAGAACCGCAGGCAGATGGCTCGAGTTTAAAAAAAGCTCTAGTAATCTGAAAAATCGAGATCTGTATTTCACATGCATCACATCTCTGTCGAGGAGGGCGTACAGTTTCGGGAAGAAATTTGGGTAATCGAGGTTATGTGACATCATGAGGTTGAAGAGACCTTGTAGGGCGAGGAGAGCGGTCACGCCGCCGGTGTTGTAGGTGTCAGTTAGGTAATCCATCAGCAGGCGAGGGTTTGGGAAGTGTGGAATTATGCGTTTGGGTAGGATCGTAAGAATATCGCGTTGTTTAGAGGGGAGAGGACGAGAGAGGAATGCGAGCCATGTATCCTGGAAGTAGCGCTGGTGAGTGGTGATTTGGAAGAGGGGATGTTTCTTTTTGGACGGGGCGGATATGTAGAGGGTCGAGTCGGCTAGTTCGTCAGATGTCGTGGGGAATCCCTTGAGGTAGTAAAGAATACTACATAAATTCTCTGAGAATGTGGTGTTCGAAGCCGGGACATCTTTACAGATGTTTGGTATCGCTTTGAAGAATTCGAGTCGAAGATCGAGGTGTTGGTAGACGTATTCGGTTGCAAATACTGTGACGAGGTCTAGGCTGTCGGAGAGGAGGATATACTTGATAACGAGACCGTATGTGAGGAAAGGGAAATAGTAGTCCTCGGAAGGTTTCATATGAATCGATTCTTCCTTCAATAATCGCATTGCCAGCTTTATTGAAGTGCCTTCGCCGCCTTCCAAGAGACTGCCTAGACCATTGAGATAGTTGATATATGCTTCCTTCCCTTCCTTCACCATTTTGAGCTCCTCGGGGCTGTGGTCTTTTTGTCGTGTTAACTGGTTTCGACTCATCAGTCGACAAAATGTCCGACATAGGCCCACTGCAGTCATAATAACGACCTCTTCAGATTCATCCTACCAAGGCAATTAATTAGCATTGCCAAATTTTCGAGAAGGTCTTACTCGTTCTATTCACCTCAAGTTGCTTCAGCAAGGTAGATAGTGCTTTTGTCCGTGCGGTCGCCGTCTTTGCATTGATTATCTCCTCTTCCAGCTGGAGCATCTCAGCCTGACGCACGGCTAGATCGTCTTCCTCATCACTGCCACTTTCTATGTCCTCATCCTCATCATCGTCGCTCTCATCGTTAGGTGGATTTGCGGTCTTTTGGGACCTTGGGGCCGGGCGTATTATCACGGCTTTTGTAACGACGGGTACATCCTTCGGCCTCGATTTAGGCCTGCGGGTAGGCTCCTCTACGGCGACTCGTTTCCGCTTTTTTGAGCTCGAACTAGCTCCGCTGGAGGTTGGTATCGCCATTTTCGTGTTATCGCAAGGAATATGTATGGGGATTTCGTGGATTGAAATTTTTGGTAACTTTGGCGACGCAGGCAAAGCAAGCCGGTCTTGGCGAGCGGCGGTGTTTGATTGGTTGGATTTTTTGCTCATCCGCTGGGCTCTCCCGAGACGTCACTTCAACACCCGAACTCACCCTCATTATAGACCCTTCCTCCATCGCCGACACCGCCCTCCAAAGGTCACAGACGTCCAATTGGATCGATCCGACTTTCCTATTCTCCTCTCTTCCTCTTACAATGGCTTCGAGGCTAACAAGAGCGGTCACGGGTAAGCAACCATACCATATATCCAGGACTCTCCGTAGCCCCTCCACTTCACATGCTAACATCCTCCCGTCGATATAGCAGGCCTCACACGTCTTCGCCCGTCGGCTGCCCTTCTCAATTCGCACATCCCAGCTGTCAAACCCGCTACCCAAGCTCGTTTCGAGACCAACTTTCCTCCTCCACCCAGCAGCGTGCCAACTCCCGAGAACAAGGCCAAATCCATCATTGATGCCCTCCCCGGAAACTCCCTCGTCTCCAAGACCGCTATCCTCTCCGCTACGGCCGGCTTGTCCGTCGCTGCCATTTCCAATGAACTCTTGGTCATCAATGAGGAATTTGTCGTCGCATTCTGCTTGATTTCCATGTATACCGGTGTTGCCACGATAGTAAAGCCCTTGTACAACGACTGGGCTGAGGCACATATCAAGCGTGTGAAAGATGTCTTGTATGCATCACGGGCGGATCACAAGAATGCTGTTCAGGAGCGAATTGATCAGGTCGCCGAGATGAAGGACGTCGTTCAAATCACTAAGGATCTATTCGCCGTTTCCAAGGTTCGACATCCCACGATCACTCTCTCAGTTACAGTGTTTGAAAGAGATTGTATGGATTAACATTTGGTATTTTAGGAAACCGCCGAGCTTGAATCCGAAGCTTTTGTTTTGAAGCAGAAGACCAAGTTTGCTTCTGAGGCCAAGCAGGTGCTTGACAGCTGGGTTCGATACGAGGCTCAAGTCAAGCAGAGAGAACAGAAGGAGCTCGCCGAATCTGTCATCAAGAAGATTACCGATGAGTTGAAGAACCCCAAGACTCTCCAACAGATTTTGCAGCAGAGCGTGTCGGACGTTGAGAGTATGTGATTCATATCTTACCCTTTTACGTTTTCAAATAACTGACCGTGGCCCACTCTCTATAGGAATTGTTGCCCAAAAATAAACGCTGTAGATATTAAATGAGCCTTAGCTTCCCTGTTGTCAATGGGCTCTTGAAATCCTTTGTTTCCCTGTTTACCTGCTTTTGAGCTAATTTAGAAAAAAGAACACGGTTATTTGGAGGGATGACCAGACGATGTAGCAGGTGTATAAAAAATAGTTTCTTCTTTTTTTCTCTTGTATAAATGCATATTAATTGGCAATAGACGCGGCTATTCACGCCCGTCAGCTATCAAATAATTAGTTGGTATACCAAGTGATGTGACTTTAGTCTCTACCAAATGCACAAGTAATGGTGAACCAATGATATAATTGTGGATTCAATGCTCTGACCACATGAAACCACGTTACTATGCATGGTATATTGCCCTGCAATACCTGCGTGGATCCTGTTGGCCGGAATCGAGGCAGAGTAAATTTGAGGATGGGCTGTGCGATTAAGCGAATTTGTTTTGTCGGCAACCACATCCAACCTTCGCTGCCATTCCAACCCTCCTCAACGTCACGTAACTCTCAACCTTCATCATCGCCATCGCCATTCCTCCTTCATCCTTCTTCCTCCCGCCCTCGGAACAGCATTCGGTTTCACGATCCGCCGCTGCCATCATCCGTCTCAATACCCAGCTCTTTCCGATATCCTTCCGCGAGAAACACAACAAAAGATCGAAGCAAGCCCGGTAGTCAACAACACGCGACGTCCACCATCTAATAGATCACGTGTGCGGATAGATTGCAACCTAACCACGATTTTTGGAGGAGAGAAGATCGAAATACGAAAATCAAAATTTGCGCTTAGGGTCCCAATTTCTCTGCTTTGAAAGAACCTCTCTCTCAGGCGTTGTTTGTCTCATTTGATCTTAAGATCCTGTCATCATCCAGAACCCTACGTAGCAAAAAGAATCTTATCCGACAGCGCGGCAGGTCGGCCAACCGCAAAAAGATGGCCGAAGGGGATGTCGTAAGAACAAAACTCTCGCATCTCAATCAAGCGAGAGAGATTGTGCTGCAAGATCCCAAGTTCTATAAAGATATCCTGGGAGGGATTCTCCCACACATAGTCGCGTCTGATGCCGCAGTGGAGCTACGGCGATGGGGTGCCGACTTTTTAGCAGAAACGTTTTCATCGCCGCGAATAACCCCTCAGACGAAGCAAGAACTCGCGCTGACATGTCTGGAACCTCTACTAACGCTCCTCGGCGAGTTGGAAACCGGTATTCTAAAAAACGTGATTCAGAGTAGCTCATCGATATATCCGTTGATATTCCGCTACATGTACGTCAAATATATTCTTTTATATGATGTGTGAAGGCATCTTTTAGTGCAAGGGCTAGATGGATTGGTTGTGCTGTATACATTTCTGTGCCGTCCATCTCCAACGCCACTCCCCCGATATATCCCCTTCACAATACTAATTAGCCTTTGAATCCGTGTCATACAGATGTAACAACAAGACAGAAGCAGCAACTTGGCAGAAAATGGCCTCCATAAAATCCAAGATCTTGAGCATGCTAGACTCTGCGGCGGAGGGCGTCCGATTGGCTTGCATAAAGTTCGTTCAGCGAATTATCCTTGTCCAGACACCCGGTGCATCAGACCCACGAGTAAGTACAACTTCAGTCTTCCCTTCCACCTCTAATCGTAGTTCTCCAATGAATGGAATCATGTCGGGCTACGTTCCCGTATGTACAGTGGAATCCATACATGTATTCCGGAAAAGAAGGAAAATTCAGTTCTACCGAATCATCTATCTACCCACCATTAGAAACTCATACAGGGAACCTAACATGTGCATTATTCATCATTATAGCTTGTCGACAAATCTGAAGTGTCATTGACTATCGTGCCATTGAACCATCCAATTCTTAATATTCATGCGCTAGAGGCCGAAGCCCATGGTCTACTAGATCGCCTTCTGAATGTCTTTCAGGATGGCAAATTGTGAGCCCTGAAAATCCCATGAAGCGCATCATATGTCCCTATGCAACCCCCAATGTTATCAAAATGCGCGATTCACAATTCCATTTTGAAACACTCAGGGTCGAGGGAGCATGGCCAGCAACACGCTTACACGTCGCTATCTTTCTATAGAGATGCTCCTATAATTACTGCGATTCTCAACAGTCTACCGGCCCTCGTCAAAGGCCGAGCGGCGATATCCAACAAGATTCTGAATGTTTTGATGGCATACAATCCGCTTGTTGTCGCTGCAAAGTCCATGGTTTTCAAGGAACGTTTCATCGCCAGGAGTTTAGAAAAGACTCTGAGGATGATATTGACCCATCTTGCAAGGTTGGAATTACCCCGTCTTCGACGATCGTGTACAAAAATACTATCCAGACACTGATATAGACCGTTTCGCAATTAGAGCAAGTTCAGGGGGCCCGCATGCAGCCAAAATCCAACAACATATTCAAAAACTATTGCAATCGAAAGCAGAATTCTCTATCGAAGTTCCCAAAAGCAACAAGCGTGCAATGTCCACCACTGAAATTGACACGGTGAAACGTACGAAATATACTACAGCAAATGCCGAAGGCGAATATACACCCACTCCTCCGCCTCCCACAATTCAAGTTCAACCGAGTAATGGGACCACCTACAAAACACTGTTCACTCTCACGGGTGATCAGGCGCTTTCAAATTTCGATGTTTCGCAGTTACCGCTCGAGATGGCCACGCAAATTACACTAGCAACAATGTATTCAATCAGCCCGCAGATGCTGGAGTCGTCTATAAATGTAGGTTGTTGACGTCCTAAGATAAACTATACGAATGCTAACTCCGTTTCGGAATTTAGGAAGTAAGGCAGCGACTATCCCGGCTTGTTCAAGCAGCGGCCAAAGTCCCACCAGCTCGGCCTCCACCCCCGCCCCAGCTCGACGATGAGGACGACGATTATATCCCCGGAGGAGGTGATGCTGAAGGCGAAATGGCAATGCAAACCTCTAAAGCCGGCGCAGAAGGTGTGAATTACTCCGAGGACTCAGACGATAGTTATGATGGTGTCAAAGAACTCGTCCCGAGTACCGCACAGGGCAGAGCCGCCGCCATGGATCTCGTCAAAATGCCCGATCTTTCCCCAGAGCAAATCCAAGAAGCGTGTGAAGGGACACTAGAGCGCATGTTTGAAACAATAACGACATTGGACAAGCCGGCTAAAAAGGAAAAGGCTGGCATCACTCGCCTGGCCGCCACCAGTTTGGATAGAGATGGCTGGATCACTATCCTTTCGAGACTTAGCACCCGTGGTCTCTCCGGTATCGATGCGGAGATCCAAGCCAAGGCGCAAGAAGACAGAATGCACTACGAGTCTCTTAGCTCACAGATACGCCAAAAGCTATTCATGTACGTGATGGGCGATTTCCGGACACGTATGGATGCAGCTGTGACTTGGTTGAACGAAGAGTGGTACAACGATAAACTGCAGGCGATGGCGGCGAAAGAAAGCAATAGGACCCCGCTGGAACCACAGTACGCAAAATGGATGACAAAAATTATGGATGGAATATTCCCGTTTCTGGAAACTTCGGACCGAAACATCTTTTTGAGGTTCTTGAGCGAGCTGCCCGTTATTCCACCTCCAGTGCTCGCAAATATCCGAGGATTGTGTTTGGATCCGGAGAGGTCGAATTTGGGTTTCTTAGCTTTCCAGTAAGCTGTTTCCTCATTTCTTAGTATTTGCTTTTGCTAACCATCCATCTCCTAGATATTTGTGCATGCTCAAGCCTCCTGTCAGGCAACAAGTTTTAGACATCGTAGAAGAACTCTGGCAGAATCGTACGTATATTCTAACGGATCCTTTTATCCATGGGGTTACTAATAAAGGATCTAGACAACGATGTCAAGAACTCTGCACGAAAACTACTTGTTAAATTCCGCCCACACGTAGTCGGACTCCCACCCAAGGATCCCAACGGCTCCGCTTGAGAGTGCATCAATACTGAAGAAAAGCTTTGGATTTTTATTTGCATTCCCAATTTCTTCTAGCATTCGTTAGATAAGCGTTGCTAGCCGGCATATTATATTAGCGGGGTAGTAGTTTTCGTCCAAGCTACAAGCGCTCTCTCTGTATTTTAGGTTCTGTGAATGGTTTTCATCTTTTTCGTTCTTTCTTTTTATAAGGCTTCGCATTCATGATATCAATCATATGGCGTTTTCGACAATTCATGCATGTGCCTTTTTCTTCTTGTCGGCTGGCTTCTGGCTTACGCTCTTTCTTTTCCCACACTTTTTATCAATCTGTCCGTTTAGTGAGTTTTGGAGGCCTTTTTCAGTCCGGAAGTCTGCCAACCTTGTGGACATTGTTAAATGGGAAAAAACTTGTACAATATTACGATATTTTAGATGCATTGGTGGATATTAATATGAAGCGATATAACTATTTCAAACTATATCTCTCCTCGTAGAATAGATAAATGCGTAGGTATCTCAAAGCAAGCATTTAGCTTCAAGATTAAAGATGTACCCTGTCCGGACCAATGGAATACTATGGAGCTCCTGCAGCCATCCAGATGTTGTATTTTGCGCGTTGGTTGGCGGTGCCAACCATTCCTCAACCGACTTAACTTTTTAGCCTCTTCAATCCTTCCATAAAGCGTGAACAAAGAAACAGGGCGTCATTGAGATCAACATAGCCATAGTCTCTAGCGGGACTACGGGAAAGTTTACCATATAACGTTCAAGAGCAACGCATTTGTTTGTGGTTACTACGAGCTGAGCTGGCGCTGGCCAGTTGCACGAAGCTTTGCACCCACTTTCCCTCCACATGCACCACAACACAGCAGCTGTATAAAAGAACTCCAAACAACTGCTCAACTCCTTCCTTCTTTCTTCTTCCATCTAGAATCCCGGGTTTTATCAATTGGAGAAACGTGCGAACGGATCATAATCTCATCATCCTAATCGTTATACTTGCGATAATAGGCTCTAGAAAGAGAGCTATCAAGTCGTTCCTTCACCACAACTTTCTCCAATCCCAGGTCGCAAACATGCTTGACCACAACACCGCGAGCTTCACATGGCGGGGGCTTCATGAATTCAAAGAAGCAGCTACCGAAGAGATAATTGATCATTTCAAGTATGACTCCAAGAATCATCCTTCAAATTATCGATCTAATCGCTAATGTTATCTATAGGGGCCTCCAAGATTATGAAGAAATCATGAATATTCAATTCGACCCGATCAGAAATGTGAGGTCTAATCTACACTCCAGCTGGTCATTCAAATCTTGGTTTATTGTACCTAATAGGTTAAATAGTCGTTTACTCTCATTGGTCCCAAAGATCGTGCTGAGGAAGCGCATCAAGCGTTCATCGGGGTTATCAATAACTTTATCGATAAGCTATATACCCAGACTCTAGGCACCAGTCAATATGTAAGTTTACTTTCCCAGTATTTCCGCCTTTCTAAGATGAAGTTTAGGTGCTAGAAATCTCTATCTAACAAATACTATAGACCTCAAAAGGAAAGATCACTCGCCCGATTCGTACCCAAATGTACATTAGAAATGTATATTGGACAGACGATCCGGAGGAGTTGGACAGAATGGCAAAGGTGGGTCAAAGAATAGCTTGCTTCGTTCTTCAGTATAGCTAATCTGCGTAAATATTAGGAGGAGATAGTTGAAGCATTTGAGGACATGGCTCCAGGAATCGAAACTAGCGGTTCGATAGCTGGAAAATGGTCACCCAATAACAAAGATACATTTAGGGAATGTTTCTTTGGAGATGGTTGCGATGTTATCCAGGAGATCGCTAATCATCAGGACCTCAGATGCGCCATGAAGGTTGAGTGGGTAAGCCGCGATGTCAAAATAGTAGCCTCGTCTGAGGTGGTTTTAGAAGAATCAATGAGGAGGTTGAGCATCGCCGAGTCGTACTACGTAAGTAAAACTATCATTGGCTCTTGATAAACGAGGATATACAAACTGAATAATTTGGGCAGAATTGGCGGTATAGCATGCCCACAGCGCATATCATCAACAATGATGGGAGAGAACGTTTCGAGGTCCGACTTGTCCCTATTGGAAGACAAACCACGACGATTCAGAAAACGACTCTATTTCCACCATCCAGCCAATGGAGCAGCTTAAATGGGAGAGACAGACTGGCATCCGCTCGACTTGCGGAATACAAACCTGAGGACGACAAGTATGAAAACGTTACATTCAACTGTAACGAAACATACAATGCAGGGAGTAAGGAGACAGAGTTGTGGAAGGGTTATAAATATAAATCTCATGTTGGGGTACCACGAGATCCGCTTAATGTGTTTCAAAAACCAGGTTCGAGCCCGTCTGTCAGCAGCACCAGCCCGAGCACGATCATGAGCACGAGCTCAAGTGGTAGTGGATCCACTACAACTATAATTCAAAGACCCCAGGCTCCGAATCCAGTCACCAAGGAATCAACTCCAGCGCCGTTTGCCCTAGGCCAAAGACCAGGCGATAAAGGACCATCGCCTAGGGAGCAAGCACCTGCTCCATTTCCACTGGGACAAAGACCAGGAAATCAAACAACTGGAGGCGGCTTCATGCTCGGTGCTCGTCCAAAAGGAACAGGAGCTGACGTCGAAGAAGAAGGACCAGAACTCCCAACACTCGCACCTTCAAGAACAGTGCGGGTGCGTCCTCAACGAGGAAATCCTGCCCCCCCGCAGCCAGCACCTCCCTCGGATTCAACCTCGGGCTCGGGAAGTAGTGGCTCGACTGTACAGCCTACACCGTCTACTGGTCGTCCGCAGCAAAATCAGGGTAGTACGAGCAAGCCGAACTCCAATAATCAGAGACCTACGGACCCGGAGTATAGAACTCGAACATTTAGACAGACACAGAATCAACATGCTCCGCATCGTAAGGGCTTGTTTGATAAAGTTGACGTGATAGCTGCTCATCAGACAAAAACATTTAAACATGTATTTGAAACAGCATTTGAAGATGCGAGACGGTTCCGCGGCGATGTCAGGTTCGAAGCGAGAATCGGCAGACTTGTTTTCCCGCAGGTTCCGAAGAAATATCTCAAGGCGGCCCATACATTACAATGGAGAAACTGGGATGAGGAGCTTCACAGGGCTGGCATTGAGACTTTGTTCACCGATATAGTATCGATTTCGCCTTGTGACCCTGATTTCATAGTTGGATTGAAAATGAGTGGTGGTGAGCCGCTTTTCGAAAACCCTCCAGTTGTCCGAAACGTCAACTACGAGATCGACGGCCTCACCTTTCAGAAGATTCCTTTTACAGTCATTATTGATGCGAATACCTTTGCATTTGAGGTCCGATCTAACGAGCAGCGTTTCGGCACCGTCTATTGGAATTGTCCAACCATAACATGGGACGCCGAATTCCGTCTAGTTGGTTCGAAGATCCTGAAATCTCTTGACGAGCCGGTGAAAAAGATCATTGAGTCTTTAAACACCGAAGAAGATCCACAGTATCCAACATTCACAATCGATACTACAAATCTTGAACTAGAGATAACCAGTGCGCGATGCCGCCGAGAGACTCGCCACATAATACTTGACGCCGAACTCCATCACGGTCACGATTTCACACTCGTCGTAACGGAAAACATTGAACTCAAGCATCAAGAGCATCCAGATTTCCCGGGAAAGATACGCTTTCAAGCTGTTCACGGCGAACAGAGCCATCGACAGAATATGACTTGGTATACATTCACCCTCGTTGCCGACGACATTGAGACTGCGTTCTGGAAGAATCGCACGTTGAAGGTTACAGAGTTGACGGATACTTCCGCGAAAGAGTTCTTGGACGAGAAGAGGGATGGTATGACTACTCTACAAGCTATGGTGGATATAATGAGCAAATTGCTCCCGAAAATTAACAATGTCGGGTTCTCCAATGTTCAGTATACCCTTCACACGGCTTGAACACAAGATGTCGGTCAGTTGCTGCTAGAGGTCATGATGAGAAGGCCTGTTGATAAAGGAGGAGAACTACAGGATTTCTAAAATATATACCGTCCAAATCGGTCTAGCTTTTTCTATGCCGTTAATGGAAATGATGATTCCAACGAATCTCCTAAGTTAAATATTTCGAATAATGCCATTACGAATATCTGCAGTACCTTAGAGGAGAGATCGAGAATGGATTATTCTAGAAAGTGCATCCCGAATGAAGCCATCACTTCCACAAACATAGGTGGAGTATTAATTCAACCCAGAATTACAGGTCCAGAGAAACAATACAAAATGCTCATAATAAAAGTGTCCCAAAAGAATTCAGCTCAGGAAAAATGGTAAAAATAAGCACGAAGTTCCGACGGCAACCCCCATTCATTGTTCTTCATTCCGACAAAAGAAGAAATTGGCACCTACTCCCCGCCCTCGTCAGTCAAATCTAACCGCCATTAAACATAGTAAGACGCAAGATATACATACCAAGCAAGCTCAAGTCATACTTCTTAGCATAATACCTCGCTCCAACTCTCGGTTCCTCTTTCTCAAACCCCCACTTCTTCCTCCCCTCCGGCGCCTTCAAATGTGCCTTCCCATTCTTAAAAAATAAAAGGACATATCTGTGTTTTCCAGTCTTTTCAGGCGGCGCGGGACCCATAAACTCGATTAACTCTTTGGCGTCATCGAGGTTTAGAGTTCCTGATTGTGGTTTGATATCTGTGACCAGCCAGTGGCAGAATTCTGACCATTTTGGATTATCGCGGGAGGTGGCATCGGGGTCTATTCATAGTATTTCAGTAGGTTTTAGTTGCAGGTGGTATCATTTCATATGTGGTGGTTTGGTGGTAGGGGAAGTACCTGTCAAGCAGAGGGTATATTTTGCATCCTCGGATTCGAAGGAGGCGGCGCCGGGTGTGATTGTGATTTTGGGTTGGTCCTGGGTGTCTTTTACTTTGAGGGTATTGCCGAGTTGGATTGCTTGACCGGAAGGGAATTCTGCTTCGAGGAAGACGGAGGGTTGGAACTCGTCGATGACTAAGTATAGCTATCTTTACTATTTAATCCATGGGGTTTAGAGAAGCTTGAAATCATTGGGTTTTACCATCTGGAATGACGCCCTCGCTTTTGAGCCTAAATTTTCAGATGGATATCAGTATTAATCTCATCGGGAATATTTTGTGCAACGTTGAAGTTCGTTTTCGATTTGGAAACTATTTTGAGTAGGTGACCAAAAGTTCAAGCATGACGTACTTTTCGATAATCGATTGATTGATAGTAACCTAATACACCAAATTTAATATGCATTCCATAATATAACGACATTCAAAGAATATATACCAGCGGCATTCTGTGTATCCTCGGACTTATCGATGGCGTAAACCTTGGTAAAACTTGTCGATATTGTTGAAGATGATGTCATCCCAAACTCTGTTGGAGAAAGGGTGTTGTCCTTAAACCGGCAGCAGCAGCGCACAGCTGCCGCCGAAACAGCACCGCGGACATTCTAGTTGGAAACGCTGCTCTTATTTTCTTTCTAGCTAGAGTGGAATTCGAATGACGTCCAATTGGAAACTTAGGTTAAGTATGTCCGTCCAAGTGAAGACGAGCTCGAGGGAGTGTAGCGTATAGCGCGATTGGTCGGACCAAACCGGTTCTCACATTGTCATAATGTAAGCTTTGGGGAGCTCTTTGGCTACTAGCATACTATGAGATGAGCGAGCGCGGTTGATAGAGAAGTTACAGGGTAATGACGTTAGCTGGGATTGGTAACGGTTAGCTAGCTGCTTGGGAGTGCATGACATGCATAGCTGCTTCGAACACCAGCCGGGGTCTTGTTCCCGTCCAATGGCAATTAGCAACCACAGCAAACAGCTTGATCTCTTCTTCCTTCCTTCGACACTTCATACATTAAGAATAGAAATACGGGCAATTCGTTTCAAATTCGCCGGTTTAAATGCAATAAGATATCACATTTCAGGTTTGTTAGCTAACGTCAATATTTGACTGTTAGGAAAAATACCTTCGTAAATGCTCGAGCGCTCTCCAACTGCAGAAACTCCAACAGTATTTATATGCTTAGGGTGTTATAAGCAATATTCCCTTCATTAATTCGATTGGAACACATCTGAGCGCTCGGTTACAACATGTAATATAGTTGGATATTATCTAGTCAGCGAGCAATTTTTACGTAGGTTCTGCCATCCGCCAGTGAGCAGCCCACCAGTCCTTCAATTTGAAGGATATCTTGCAATTTAAAGCTAATGAACGGAGACTCGGGATATTGAGATGATTATTATTTGGACGGAGCATTGAAAATACCCCCATGTAAATTTTAAAAGAGTGTGGTAATTTTTTTTTAATTTTAGTTAAAATTAGCTAACTAGATCTTCTTCTCGACATGAATGGGCTAATCGATCTTAACATGATCAAAAGTAGTATACCTGTAATGTCATCGATACATGTACAGAAATGTAACATCAAAATCTAAGGAATGTAAGGGTATTCTAAATCTACATGATAGTATCAAAATGAATGAAAGTTTTGAAAGTGAATGAAAAAGAACAAAGGTAAAAATATGGATAAACACGCGCACTACAAGACTAAATCTCGGTTGAATTGCAAATAAGACCATATATCGAACTCGTTAACAGCTCGTCTTCCGGGACCGTCTTGATTTAGATTTATGGTTACCTATTTGCCTACAGCATTCTTGCTTGGGTCACAAACTTTCGATCCTGACGCAGCAATAACGAATCTGGTATTATCTGAAGGCGAGGTTGCCGTGCCCGAGAATCGATCGGAAACCAGGGGCTGTCGGTTAGATATGGTGGAATCGGTACAGCAGCTCCACATAGTAACTCCTTTATTCATCTGATCCTGCGCCCATTGAGTATCAGTATCAGTAATGATACGAGGCTTTGGAATCTGCTTCGACTGCACATCGACCCAAGAACCCACAGGCCAAGTGAGATCCCAAAATCGCTCGATAATATCCGTGAGTTCGAGGCCGGGCCAAGAGTGTGTCTTTGGAATCGCATTATTATCGCAAACTGAATATGTTGCATATTGTCCAATGCAGGATATCTGCTGACAGCGGTTTGCAACGGTGGCTTTCAAAGTGAAAGTCTGCTGTTTGAATTCCGAGTTGTGAGATTTATCGAGCCAGTCCATGACTTCAACGATATTGGCACCGCCGCTGCCGAGGGTTTGGGTACGTGAGTAACAGCATTGGAATTGTAAGTTTGTGAGATAGGTGGTGGGGTAGGTGGTAAATTTTCCGGTCCGGATGCGATTACATGCAGCTGATTGGGAAGAAGTCTATGCCTTACTGAATTAGTACCGTAAGTTAATGGAGTGAGGCTATGGGAAATATTAATTACCAATGACCAGCGTTTGGAGATCCCGGGAGCAGCAGTTGATGGGGCGATGAGGAACCCTACGAGTACCACCGCCGTGATCAAAATCTCATAAAGCATTTTGTGAATGTGTGTAGATTGCTCTCGGAGTGTTTACTCGAAACAATCTTATAAGAAGAATTTCTGATGATAAATTCTTATTTAATGGAATAGAGAAAGATAATCGGATATACGAATGATATTGGGTTGGGTATCTAGATGCAAAAGTTGAGTCTAACGTTGTGCGATCAAGGGCTCTTTATAGACAGATTCGTGATGATCAACTAGCTTACGCTATGGATGAATTGGGATAAAGTAGACCGCTGTTTCCGACGGATTCGATGCGGTCTGCAAGCTGAATTATCAATATATTCGCATTAAGATACTTTAGCATGTTGAAAATACGCAACATGTTGTAATGCAGCCCTCCCGTTTCATTCGCGCTTAAAGTGCTGTATTTTTACATCAAGTCAGCTCATGGCTTGGGTAGATTCCAAGTGGGATAGAATCCGAAGGATGCATCTCTTTAATTTTTTGTATAAATGAAAGGATAGCTACTCCTATCAGTTATAGTCCTTAATTATTTTACTTGAAGTTGAACTCAAAGGCTGCGCCCAGGGAACAATATTTTGGCATCTAGCATTCTGTTAGACGTCAATATTTTAATATAAATACATTTATGCATATAGGTGGTGTGATCTGGAACAGCTCGGTTATTTGCTGGAAGAAAATAACTTAGCTCTTCCGAGGACTACATGTTAACGGGGTTGAAATGTTGGAAGGGAGTGCTCATTATGTGGTTAGCCGTGGACCAACATCTAACGGGTTTTTAAATTCTTTCAGCTAGCCACACAAATTTTGATTCTTCGATTATTTTATTTCGCCGACTAGCCCGGCCACCAATAAATAATTTGCGCTCCTGAGAAGAAGAATATGTGTGGGATAGATCCATGTTGGTTTTTCTATTTTTGATTAAGGTTTATGGGATCGCCTGTCTATATCTAGCGATGACTGAAGCCGAGATAACCGACATCGTGATGGTAATGAAGAAGATAGTCTTCACGGGACAATAATGTATTATTAGAATGGGAATTATTCTACTGCCCAATATCGGATTCTAAACTCTTCTTTTCCGGAAAATCAATCCGGTACCCGGAATTGAGCATGGGGACTAAGATACGTAAGTTATCAACCACAACCCCTAGCTACAAGCTATTAGACAATCCTAATTATATTGGATTAAACTTAGCACAACTCACGTGTCGAGAATCTTCTTTACTCGGAATGACAGAACATCATCTCCAGAACATTCCTTATCATGTGCATGTTTCAAATATGAATCCAAATGCGAGGGTAGACACTGATTGAGAGGATTAAAGAATGAGATTTTTCGGTATGTGTTGTCGATGTGGTATTTTGAACAGGCAACGCATTGCCCGTTGCGCGCCAAACGGACCAACCTCCTTTGCACGCGCGAGATATCATCATCGCCGGCCATCACATCGCCCTGTCTCGCCTTCCTCATCACCACCACCTCATCCATCCCCATCCCCATCATCACCATCCATCCCCCTCCGTCGTCTCCCAAAAGCATAGCCCCGATTGCCGCTGCTACCAGCTTCGTCCCCTGAGTCTCGTCCGTGCAAATACACATCTCCCGAATCTACCCTCGAATCCAATACCTCTTGCGTGGTATGGCCATGTAAATCCAAGCCGATATCGCCCAGTTTTTCGATCAGATGTCGCACCAAAACAGCTACATCTACGGGCCTCCTCCCGCCGCCCCTCCAAAGGCGACCGGCCCGTCACCGCCTTTTAATAGCAGTCAGAATAACCAATTCTCTCGTGGGAATTACGGTGGCAATCGTGGCCGTGGAAACAATCGGCCTGGTGGAAGAGGGAACTTCAACAATCGAGGAGGTTCGAACCAGAGTCCTGGCCGCGGAGCCTACTCGAACTTTGGCTCCCATCAACCTCATGCATCGCCATCTCAACCACCATTCCCTGTAGCAGGGTCCTATCCACCGCCTGCTCCTTCGTATCCCCCGCCTCAGCATCAACCTCCTTCCTCGTACAATCCTCCTGTTCCACCGTCAAGCTTTCAGAACAGACCTCATCAGCCAAGTCAATATCAACCACCTCCACAAGCATTTGGCCATCAGCCACCTCAACAGCAGGCACGTCCACCTTACCCTCAGACGACTGGGTACCCACCACCTGCACAGCCGAATACTTACTCTCAACCGGCGAATCGATGGCCCCAACCATCATCGGTCCCGCCACCCCCTCCACATCAACCCCCAGCACCTACGTCACAACCAATACGATTCTTCCCTCAACAGCCCCCTCCACCGACCGCTTACAACCCACCCCAGCCACCACACCATGCACCGTCTACTGCGGGCTTTCAGTCTAATCAACCATATGGGAAACCTCCAATAAACCCCCAACCGCACAATACTTTCCAGAATCAGGGAAGTCGTCCTCACCACTCGTATGCAGACTTGAGAACAGACGGAAGAGTACGCCCTCCAGCTCCTCCATCTGTTCCCACGTTCTTTGGTTCATCTCTCCCGCAACCCCCTCCTTCCTTACCTCCCCACCCGCCTCCACCATCAGGTTTCAATCAGCATATGCCAAATCAACAGCGCCATAATCAACATCACAATCACAATCAACACCACAATCAACACCACAACCAGCACAATCGGAACAGAGGAAACTTCGGTCAACGTAACAATGGGTTTAATCACGATAGGCGTAATAAGGACAGGGGTCATAGGAATCACGGGCAAAATCACAACCACAGCCACACCCACGGTCATAATCAGACCCAGCAATTACAAGCTCCAGCAAACACGGATATTGACATGTCTCCTGAAGAGTATGCAATTTGGGTAGCTCAAGGGTAAGTCTGTTCGATAGTAGCCGGCTGGATACTTGATACTAATAATCACCCCTCTATAGTGGCAAAATCAAGGGCACCGATATCTCACTAAAGGATCCAGCCGATATCGAAAAATGGATTGAGGAACGAAAGAAAAAATTCCCAACAGCAACAAAAATTGCTGAAAGGGTAATATCCAATAGCCACCCTAGTCAATCAATGTTTAGACCTGCTAACCCTCCTACTAGAAAGCCGAAGATGAAGAGAAGCAACGATCAGAACAAAACGAAGCACTTCAGAAGAAGCTTGACTCGCTCAATCAAACCGAATCACAACTGCGAAAACGTAAGCTTGACGAAGTTGTTGACGAAGAGGATAAAGCCAAGCAGCCAAGCAAGAAGAAGAAGAAAAAGAAGAAGAAGAAGAAGCACCAAGAAGATGCGCCCGTTGTTTTTGAAGAAAATCCAGTGATTGCAGGTGCTGCAGACGCTGGTACGGAAGAGCAGCTAGAATCGACAACCGTTGAAGAACCAATGGAAACGGCTCAGGCAGAATCGCCAGAACTAAACTTGGACGACTTCACGGCGGATGTTGAAGTTCCACCCGTCGATTTCGTAGACGATTTTTTAGTTGCAGAGGAGATGGCGGATTCGGCTGATCCACAACAGCTCGATCTCGTCACGGAGTTCCCAACTGATGGCCAAGACCTACCAGACACCATCTTCCAAGATGACATTGATGTTACCATCGAAGAACCCAAAGAAAACAACGCCGAAGCGGAAGACACTCCGGACCCCAATGCTATGGAAGCCAATGAAGACTCGGCCTCCGTTGCGATGTCCACGTCCTCAAGTACTGCAAATTCAGCAGCTGAATCCGCGGATGAAGGATCTGATAACGAATCGGGATCTGGTGAGGGTTCTGACGAATCGGATGACGACGCACCTCCCGAAGAATCGACGACCAAGCCAACCGGCTTACCTGAGAAGCCGCCCCCAGCAGCCAATCCCAATAAAAAGAAGCAGGTTTGCAAGCTCTGGTTGCGAAAGAACTGCAAATTCGGCGCCAAGTGCAAATATTTGCATGAGGGTGGCGTTCCTAAATCAGACAAAGAGAGAAGAGAAGAGAAGAAGCAACAAAAGGAAAGTAAACAAAAGGAGATGTCGCTTTACGACAAGGTATGTGTGACCTGAGTATCTCAACACTTGCTTTTAGTGGCTACAGTAACTAATGGACTCCCATAGCTTATGCAAGCACAAATGGAAAAGGAGAATGTAAAACTTCTCCAGGCTATCAATTATTTCGTAGAGAAGGGAGTTCTGAAGGCTTGAATTTCTGGCGTCTAGGATATTTCTACTCTGGATTTTTCCTTTTCCTTCCTTTTATTTTCGATGGGCCGTTCTTCTAATAAACCTGTTCTTGACCCTTTCTTCCACGTTGATGCTATCTTTCAGACAGTGTCGAAACATTGATCGCTTCTGTTATTCTAAGCTCTTTTTTTATTCGTCGCTTTTTAGTTCGAATACTTTTTCCCTCTAAGTTTAATTAGGCATTATTGTTTCCTTTTTTAAAAAAAAAACACTTCTATGTGTGTTATGGCAGGCTTCTTTATTTGATATCTTTCTTTCTGCTTTCCTTGTCTTGCCGGTGTCTGTATTACTAAAAGGTATTCTAGCTGGAAATGCATTGGTTGTGGATGTCGGGCGTTTATCGAGAGCTTGCGAAGAATTTAATGAAAATTGTAGTCAACTTGGTTTTGCTGTTTCATTTTTTATTCTTATGGCAATGTCTTTTTACAAGATGCAGCTTTTTAGGTTATTTAGGGATCCAATACCATGTCGACTCGATTGTTCCTTGAATATGGTGGGCCTCAGTAGTAATACGATGGTACGGTTTGATATATTATGACATGCTTGAAAAGAGGTATTTATACCACTGATGCTAAACTCAAGTGAACATGTGAACACTCGCAGATACTAGATTGTAGTGCTATAAAGATGGTTCGATAGACGAGATCATAGCATTACTTACTTAGGAATTCGAGTTGCGTAGAGCAAGATTTCAAAGTGCAATGTGATGCGATGCGAGATATGTGCGTATACATATAATATTCTCATGTGATCCACATAACTTCATCTCTTTTCGCGATGGGAAATGTTTACGTAGGACAGATATTGCATGCACATGAATGCGTGATTGTTGCCATCCGCTAACATTGATACCAATGTACTTTCTAGAGGCGATCATAGAGGAGCTCATCATCTCATGTTTTTGTACAATTGCTACCGTGCTTCAATTCCAAACTGAGAAATTAGAAGTTTACCTAAGTGCGTGTTTATTACCTCTAGCTAGATTGGTCGGTGCAACAATGTACTACAGTTCTCGAGGTTAGCCCTACCCCTTGACTCTACTCTACACTGTTGCATATAGGTCTAATGATCACCGAGGCGCCGCATGCTATTGGAAATATTGTATAGAGTTCCTACGAGATAGGAAACTCCAGATGACGTGGATATAGCTTGAACCTACATGCCTCGCATATTTGAATTTCTAGAATTCCCCGTTGTACAAGAATTGAAGAACGAAGCGGATCAGCGGTATACGTATGATCGACATTGTAGATAGTGCCGCTTAACTAGACACTACCAATTGCACAACGACTTAAATATTTGCTGATAGCGTGTCCTTCAAACTCTCTTTCGTAACAGTTGAAACGACTGTTGCATGTTGCATAATACAACGTTAGTGAAAGTTGTTTATGCTGAGTCAATTTCGATGCACGCAGTGTTGATTTGCGATGCATCATAATGATTCCAACAAGAGTAGCAAAGCCTGCGCACAACCTCGAAGACTGAACTCGCGTTTACTCGATAGGTTACTCATTTCTATTTGCCACTTCCTACACTACCAAATTGCCAAAGGTATGCATACTACAGTAACTCGAATCGTTAGGTCATTAAGTTATGCAGTGATCGGTATCGTGTAACTCGGGCGGACCCATGACCAAGATATTCTAATACAATACGCATATGTACTGGATGTATCACGGCGTTTCTTCTGCAAAACTGCGTACATATACATTCGAAACTCTGTTACAGACCCAGTTGCACAGCAGAGATGTATCACAAGATATCTAGGATTGCCGTTTTGAAGCCAAAACAGTTAGAAAATTGGTGATTTTCCATCGTCCTATAATTTCCTATGTTTGAAAGCCTGAGCGACAGACAATTCTATAGGCTTCCATAATACATGTTCCAATATCTATTTGGCGAAGGGAGAGTTTATGAAAAAATCAGATTGAATCACAAAGGTTTTAAAAAATTTTAAAACCGGTAACTTCCATTTGAGACGTCAAAGCCTTCCGACGCAAGTTTCAGTAATTCTCGCTTCACGAAATTCCAATACAGTACCAAATAAAATGAATGTTTATATTTCTTACGACCCTCGTTGTGCACATACCACATATCTTCGCTCTTAAGACCTTTGATATTTGTTTACATTTTTAAAAATCTTGAAAGAATAGAAAAAGATGTTGGTGTAACCATCTCGAACACCTACGTTGCAATTTTATAATTTACCTGATTCACGCCAACGGGAGTAACAACCCAGACCCGTGGATTAATTTCACTTCAATTAAGCTTCGCATGACTTGTAATTGTGATTGCCATACCGGAATTCTATTAACCGAGATAAAACACTTTATTCTTCGAATTTGCCGAAATTCGGAGCGGAAGATGTACGTCGCTGGACAGCCGTCGGGGTAATATGATACCCCAGACCAATGTAGAACTCTCTAACTCCTGGGCGTGGCCGTGCATGGTTTTGCTTTTTGGCGAACACGAGGTGTGCAGGCGCTATCAAGGTTTTTTGTCTGAGATATATTGTTGCGGCAATGGAGATATAAATTTGCCGGTATGCACGCAGCTGACGGGATGGTTACTAAGAAGCTCTTTCGCAGAGATTGAAACACTTTTGTTGATACCAGACGCGGAAAACGCCACGAAACCAAGTGACTTGGTGTCTGTTCAATAATGATCGATGGCAATCGGGAAAACATGGGATAGAAAGTGGTGTACGCAGACCAGCCGTGTCGTCGGTTTTGTGGGATTATAGCAAAGTACCGTTAAGATCCGGTATACCAATTTCCGCTCACGTTGCACACGTTTCTTTTCGCTTTCCTTTTTATAATTTTTTGTAGATGGTGCCTTAAATTTGGCGTTCGATCGATGCAGCAGTGCCTGAATTTGAGATTTGCATGAGGGAAAGAAGAGTTTTATATCATTCCACTCGTTGTGAGGCATGGGGGCGCACGGCACAGAGACAGCCACAATCTCACAGGGAGGAAAGCTTGATGCCGTGTAATTTATATCGGTTTGATTTGGATAGAAGGACGAGGGACGGTGTACCTAAGATGCATCATCCGCATCCTCTACCCTTATTGTGAGAGGACAAACGTGTGCGTGTATAAGCACTCTGGAAGTTTCCGGAATTCTTACAAATTCAATATAGTGTAATATACGTGAGTGGGAAAAAGTGTGCAATCCCTTTTTACCGTTACTCGGAATACTTCCCGAAGTTGTCGAAGTCCCAGCAGAATCGCATTGTTGGTTAATTAAGACTAGAGGGTGTTCCACCATCTTGGTTATTGGATGAATAGGGTTGGAAACGGGGTATCCGCCTCGCAGCTTGTTCCTGCATTTGAGTGTCTGACCTCGCCTAAATGGGAGCTCGGGGAGCGCCACGAGGACATCCTAAATCTTCTCAATTGGAAGTTGGAGGTCCCCGAATAGGAGGTCCGAAGGTCACAGATCGATTCAGGAAACTTCCTGCCATGTTTTTGTTTATAATAGCAGCAAAACATTTTATAATTGTTGTGGGAAAGAGCAGTATTCGAAGAGATCGCTGGACGCGGGTTAGCGAGGAAAGTTGGAGAGTCCGGAGTCGATGTCATGGGACAGCAATAATGGAAGCTTCTCTTTCGTAAAAAGAATAACAGACTGGGGGTGTTTTTAATCTGGTTGTGGGGCGTGTGTTCGCCGCTGTCTTCTTTAATATACATAAAAGTGTGATGTTAATATATTTGATGTTGGTGGCACCCGGAAGAATTTTTAGTGGACGAGAACGTCGTGAAGTGAGTGGGCAGCTCCACTGGATCTGGTGCCTGGCTGTCATCTTGGGCAACCACCAGAAAGGGCGGTATTTTCACCCGTATCAGGCAGTTGGGTGATGTGGACTTGGCTGCCCCTGCAGTTGGTCGAACTGCCATTCGAACAATTCAGCCGAGATGCAGTCGATGTCGAGGCATCAGACCATCTCGGACTTGTGTGCGATAAAATGAAGCGTGGCGTTCCCTGGAACAAGATGCCCTTACGCTTTGACGAGCAAAGGGGAAAAACGGCTGCTTCAACGATATGGAGTTAAGAATGATGGGGGGGAGGATTTTTGAGAATGGCATGATATACAACGTTGTAAACATTCGGGCATGCACTGCGGCTGATATCATAGCGAATGTTGGGCCGTCGTCGTCGGAAGTCTCAGAGCGAACGAATCCAAGGGACATTTTCCGTCGGCCTGTCCATGCAGCGCTGTCGTCCGAGAATTCGAAACCTTACTTAGTCTATGGCAATCGGATCGCCATCTGCTTAATCGATTCATGAGCTGAAATCCAGAACAATCTCTTTGATACGTGGGTGTTTGTGCACTCGCCCTGCGGGAGATCACCACGCCCACGACCGTTGATGTTTTGTGCACTGTGCACTTTTGCTGTCAGTCACTCTCCTCGCTTCCAACGTTCAAGCACACCAGCAAGAATTCAATCAAGAACGTTTGAGCACAGGCAGCAATTTTTCAGCCATCGGCTTCTCTTTCCGTCCTCAAAACGCGCCAGCCAAGCCAGAGAGGATTGCAATGTGGTTATTAGCGAGTACGCGAGCGGAGAATCCCTCAGTCGAGACCAAGAGATGGCCTGATATCATATCGCCATTGACCATTGCTCTTTTAGCTGGCTTGAAAAAATTTCCCGCTAGGCTATCGCAATTTTGTAGATAACAAAGCTGAGTAGCTGAAGGAAATATATCGGTGGCAAGAATAGGTTCTTCGAAAATATCACTTATTTTAATATATTTTACCATGTTCGTGGAATTGCATGGGTGAGAATGATTTCTCCCGTAAAACTACACGTGGGCGTGGCCTAAACTTCTTGCGTGATGACCGATAATATAGCTGATAACTCTTGTGACGTCGAATCCGTGCTCCGGTATTTCCTCCTTCGTTTATATCGGTAAAAAGCAGGAGATCGATCGAGGGTAAATCAAGTATTCAAAGGTGAGAATGCCCCAGCCTTCGAGACGAGACTCCGGTAACATGACCAAATGAATTTCGGGTCAAATTCTCCGACGCGATGAAGCTAAGTTAGCACTAGCTTAAGCCAAATCCCAAAATTTGCAAAAAAAAAAATCTAGCGGCATTTTCGCATTGCTCTTGATCGTGGGTATTATTGCACGGAGATGCACTTATGTGATCTAGAACTAATAGTCCTCTCCGATGTTCCAGTGCACCGGTGGCGTTCCCTATTGAAGAGCTCATAGAGAACCACGACAGAAGGACCCTTGAAAAACCTTGTTCCTGTGTAACAACGCCTTGTTTTTGTTGATTTTGAAAAGCTTTAGTATGGTGAGCCCTAAATGCAATCTCCACAGAATCCCGAACGGCAGAGCAGCGTGAATTAGGTTCAGTATCTTGGGCTCGAATGTGGGTCATGGAGTTGGCAACCACGTATGCAAATAGTGTTTACAGTTTGATATAATAGCCATCTGCGATATTGCAATATTTCCATAGCACGGATATTCCGTCCTGGTTTCGATATGACCAAAACCGAAGTCGAAACCCGAAATATTTTTCATGTCAGGTGCTAGCTAGGTGAGCAGGACGACTGTGGAATGTTCGACACTAACGAAGCAAGGTCTTGTGCGGAGAATGCGAAGGTTTGACCTTTGTGTGCTAAGCTTCTAGCAAAGCTGGGTTTCGTAAGGTGGATCTGGTTTAGTAGGAACGGCTCGCTGGTAAAGAGTCACAAACTACACGTAGGATGACGTTCCTAGAACTGTCAATGGTATTGTTTAATGGCATGTTTGGTGTTTATGTTATTAGACACGCGTTATATCGATTGGGATTCAGACGCCGCATTGCACGTCGCAAACCACCAATTTCAGAGAAGAATCGGCAAGATAGGCTGGCTTGGGCTATAGAACACGTAAACTGGACCTTCGAACAATGGGCGTCTATACTCTGGACCGACGAAACCTGGGTGACTGGTGGCACTCACAGGCAACAATATGTGACGAGACGCGTTGGAGAGGAGTGGGATGCCACATGTATTGTTGAAAGGCACCAGCGCAAGCGTGGTTGGATGTTTTGGGGTTCTTTCGCAGGTGTACGCAAAGGTCCTGGTGTGTTTTGGGAGAAGGATTGGGGCAAAATCAATGAAAATAGCTACAGGGACCATATTGTGCCTGTTATAGACGGCTGGGTAACATGGTGCCAGCGTATATATGGTGAATCACTGGTATTGATGCAAGACGGTGCACCATCCCACTCTGCCAGAGGCACTATTCAGGATTTTAGGGATCGCGGTATTTGTGTTATTCACTGGCCCGCATTTTCACCTGATCTGAATCCTATTGAATCCGTATGGAACTGGATGAAGGACTATATTGAGGATAAATATGGTGATATCGAGAAACCATCTTATAACGACCTCCGTAACTATGTGAATGAAGCGTGGGATGCAGTCCCTGAGGATTATTTCACTGAATTACTGCAGTCGATGCATGCACGCTGCCAGGCAGTGATTGACGCTAATGGCATGTACACTACCTATTAGTCCCAATTAGAATTAGAATTAGTGTGGATACGCAGAGGTACCTGCCATCAACACAACCAGGGGTTTTTTTTACCCATCATACGTCGTAATATTATCCAGGTTTTTTCAGAGTGCTAGTGTCGACATCGGGGTTCACACGCAATTCATCCCGTCACTTTTAGCCGTCGTCACAATTAATTAAAACGACCCCGAGAAAATGGATAGCTAACACTTAGGGAGGTGCTCGCGTGTTCAGCTGTGGATCCTGTAGAAACTGAAAACCATTCGAATACGTACGTTCATTCTACCTGCGATATAATTTACAATAATCGGCCGTCCTTATCGATGAAAGATGTGAGGGCGAACCAAGGAGTGCTCGAGTGGGGCAAGCACACCCATTTCATCGACCAATCCTGACAGCTCTACCAATAGGCTATTCGATGCGTCGAGGAGGCAGAGATCCCGCTTCGGTTCTTGACTTTTTTAACGAGTTGGCTTGGGCGCTTCAAGCCAGACGTACTTCGTACATGTACATGATTTACAGCTCGAGTGCATGTCGGTATCAAGGTAATGTCTTGCAATATGGTTGCGGTACATGTATACGTGCTAAATGCAAAGGGCGAAAGACTGGTCCTTGCATGGCGCGGCTTCCCCGACTACGGGCTTCACAAAAAATCCTGATAACCTTTTACCCTGTGTCCCGTTACCTAGTTTCAAGACTGTGCTACAGAACCTTTCGATCGATACCATCTTGAAAAATTAATAATCAAGAATATTTTGAGCATCTAGAGTAAGCAGAATAACGAGCGAATTTGGAGAATTGCTGCAATCGGGCGAGGTTTGCGATTGTGGAGAATCTTGATCAATCGAATAAGGTGAATTAATTGGCAGACCCTCATTACCACCAATCCCCGCCAACTCCTCTCAACCTCTTTCCTCACATCCCTGGGATCCAACACTGTTAGTGTGGGAAGAATGAGCAGATCGAAACCTAAACTTCCTCTCCGTGGCTATTTCGTGCAGCCTTCCTGGCTCAAAGCTAGGGACGAAATTGAGCAAGGGAGAAATCATCCCGTCCTTCATAGAGGGCACAACAAGATACCTCGTCGAGAAACATAACCTCTCTCCCACTATACCTAGTCGCCGGGCTGCAACAATGCCCACGCTGCATACACGAGAAAAGAAGAAAAATAATGCAGAAGAAAGGGCGTCTGGAAGAAGAACGGGAGAGGCTGCTGTTCTTCGGTTCTGCGAGCCAGCCAGCCATACCGCCTGAGACATCTCTTTCCTTGTAGCTCTCGAGTCGAAGGGAAGGGGAAAAGAATCGATATGCGACCAGATCAGATTTTCTTTCCAACAAATCCCCCTGCGTGAACAGTTCCTTGCTCCAAGGGGTTTAGAACGTGGACGAGTCCACGCTTCGGCCAACCAGCGGTCTAGCCAGATAGTCGCAACGGGTACCTCAGTCAAACAGGAACAGGATCCGCTTTGGGGATTTTCTTTTTCCTTGCATTTCCTCAAGCCCAACCGGCTCCTCAGATCGAGTCCCTGTGGAACTCTCCGAGAGTGATTGACAAGTCACAACCCACTTCATCCATCTCCGCTGACAAAAACACATGCTGGCGGCCAGCTAATAGCCAACGACAAGATTATGACGGCGCACCAAAACCAAAAAATGAAAAAGAAGAAGTGACCAGGGGTATCGTCTCTTCTGATAGCCCAGTCGTTCTTCTTCCCCCCTTGCTTTATTTTCTTTCTTTTTCTTAGCTTGCTGTTCGTGGGAAGGCACTGCGCTTGTGATAAAACTGCTGGCCTGTCTCATCATGATATTAGAAAGAAAATGTTGATAATCTTCCCCAAGTCCAGTTTTACTGCTACTTATCTTTCTGCTACTTATCTTTCTGCTACTCCTACGCCTCCGAATCCCTCAGTCCCCTTGCATCGAAGACAGAAACAAACTGCCGTCGACTTCCCAAGGCCACAGATATTCCGTTCGATAAACAACATCCCCTCGATTGACTGATTGGCTGTACTCTTTGCCCTTGGAATAGAACAAGGGTAAGGCAACCGGCAATTGCGTCTTACCAACGCACATACAGGGTAATATAGGCATTTGCATTCTGGATGAGTTTATAGAAACAACATTTCTTCGCCCTCCGCTTCCATTCTCTACAAATACCTCCCTCTCTCAAGCAGCCTAACATAATTGAACCGGTGTGTGTCAATCAATAAATATTATAATAATAACGGCCTCAGACACACTATTCGTTTCTTACGACCTTAAATTCATTTCTATTATAAAACCCTTTGATTATCTTATTTTTTTATTTTTATACCCATTATTGTTACTCTTATCACACATATATATTCAGGACGGCTTAGAAAGTTTCGTTCTGAATTGAAGAAGGGTTCCGCTTGTTTTGCTTTGCTTTGCTCGGGTTTGACAAGTAGCATCGGCCTACCTTGACTTGGAACGAATATTACTAGGAATAGGCCTAAGGGAAGCTTGGGTGGATGCAGATATTACTTATCTCTTGCATAACCACGACACACTTGCATACTCTGACTATATAATTAAAAACAAGAGAGAGATAGGTGCCTTCGTATATGAACCTCAGATAAAAAAAGAGTACAAAGCAGGTTTGATTGCTTTATTGGATTATATTTCCCTTTATTTATTATCGACTGGTCCCGGGTTTCGATAAGATGTCCTCACCTCTTCTTACATCGTCCTCATCAACCGGAACGCTAGTCGAGCCATTCGATTCTTCTCCTCAGACGGCGCGCAGAAAATCGTCGTCTTCCCATGGCTCCTCGGTCACTATGATTACAACTTATCCCTCGAACGAGGAAGAGTTTTCCCGCTTTCCAGAAGCAGTCAGACGCAAGGTACGGTACCTTTTTTTTTTTTTTTATTTATTTTCTCCATTAATGACATGACATGATTGTCTCATTATATTTCCATAATATTGTCCTTCCCAGCCCCGTGCGGTGGGATAAAGTTCTTGTTCTTTGCCCTGATACTAACGATACTTCGGCTGGAACAGTACTTTAGCAGCGTAGAGCGGTTGCGACTAACCCAAAAGCCGGCGAACAATCGTCCGCCCTGTGCCAACACTACAGCCTCCTCCGCTGTGCCCGGATCGAATAGCTCGGATTGCTACAAGAAATTGAGTGCACTGCGACATCCAAACATGCACGCCATTGGAAAGGGCAATGAAGGGAGGCCCCCAGCGCTGCCTCCAAAATTAATTCTTGCCGAGTCCGACGTGCTCTGGTACCTAAGATTACCAGACTCTATAAAAAGGAAATATTTCTCCAAGGAGGAGCGCAACATATTACAGCGACGGTGCCAGGAACTCTACCCTGAGGCCACCGCCGCTGCAGAACGAACAATATACGTCCTGCCGCCGCGGTTTGCCAACAAGAGCCTAACCACCTTGACAAGCCATTCATCTGCGTCTGTTTACGAAACATTTGAAAAGGAGAACGAGACCACGGATCAATCGAATCTATTGGACGATTCATATAAACATCACGATTTCCTCAACAGGCCTTCTTCAAGTGCTAGCTCAGTGGCGGATACAACAGACTTCTCGTCCCTAGGTCTCCCAATGCAGAACTTCGACACTCCGGCAAGGGCAGCGCCCGCTCCAGTTGATATGTCGACTCGACGTCTAATGAGACGGTCAATGTCATTGACTAAGAGCTTCAGAGGATCTCGTTCCTCGTTCACTGGATTTGTTTTCACAGCATCAACGCCATCGGTCCGGTCTGCTGCTCATTCTCACTCGCACTCCATGTCTCATGACTTGGGACGCTCTCCGAAGCTTGATTACGAGGCAACATACTGGCAAGATCCTGAGGCTCGACATAAATTGAGACTCTATTTGGCATCTCCTCAGAATTTTGACGAAGCAATCGAATTCGGATTCCCGTCACTAGTGGCAGCTACAAGAGACAATAGCGATGCTTCTACAAAGAAGTCCGAAGTCGTCGAAACCGTTTCTGTTCTTAGTGAAGAAACAGACGAACGATCATTCAACACGGGTCTTCGACCAAGGCCAGCTACCAGCGGAGGTGTCGAGTCTGGCTCACGACAGAATCAACAACATACCAAGCTCCCTTCCAAGGGTGACAACCGGGAAATGACGTTGCGAATGACATTGACTCGCAAGGACCTTCGAGCTCACGAAGACGAGATATACTCTTGGCAGCAACAGCAACCACAGGAGCTTTCAATACCACCAACGAGGCCACTCTCACTGTTGCTCGAAATCCCTCCCCAGCCTGTCCAACAGAAGAAGCCCCCAACGACGACATGGAAAAAGATCTGGAAGAAGATCAGCAATGTCTGAATCCACTATATCATCGATCTGCATATCAGATGCATCACTGTCACGCACAATCCACTCTCGCCGATTTGTCTTTTGGGATCTCTCTGTCCTCAATACACCTTATTACGACTTTCTTTTGTCCGCAATATCCCGCACACTTTTCGAACCAGACACATATCACCATCACATCTCGACCCAACAACAATTTCGTTTATTCCCATTTTTGCATTTGCTATTTTGGGAGGCCAACTCTTTCATACTGGCGGCGCTATCGGAGTTCTATTTCATTTTATGCAGCACACATATCCATCGTCAGATATAACGGTGGCTATCATATTACTCCTTTTTCTTCGTTTGCAAAATATCATTGTCGGAAAGTTTTTTGAGCGCTGCGTTGTTTCTTGTCCCTTTTTCGTACTTATCTCCTTATTTCCTATGTAATCACCACTTTTCCTTTTTTGTCAAAAAAATCTTTTTTTTCTTCACGATACCAACGGCGCGCATGCATTTCCTTTTGTTGCTTGCCCCTTGATTTTCCTGATTTTATCCTCCCGGTCCATTGCATTCGGATTGAGGATTTTTGCTTTTCAGTTTCGATAGAGAGTGGTTCGCGTTCCTTAATCCAATTTTAACAACGAGACCACACAATTTGGATGAGAGGGTGGAGGAAACCACCCAGGGACAAAAATATTAAAAAAGGAAATATTACAATACAAATCCAAAAAAACATGATGAAACTATATATACCTTCAACCGTATTTTTTCTCAAAGTAAATCCCCAGAACGGCTCGCTTCGACATTAAAGATTATATTTTTCATCTTGGATAATATAACTTGTAAAGTTCAAGTGCGAGCAGACCTTGCAATCCAATGCGGTACATGCAATGCACAATGTTTCCTTCGCAATTCAACACCAACTTGGTCAAAATGCAGAAGCGAGGCGATGATGTTGAAGATACTCGAAATAGCTGCCATGGAACCCCTTGTTCTAACTCTATTTGGACAGCTCACTGCACTCTTTGAGATCGTCACAACTTGATGAATTGAAGTTGAAGCGGGAGTGATCCGAGTGGCTGGCTTGAACTTTTGAGCTGGAAACCCTGAGGAGAGATGGGAGTGCAAGCACGCTACCACCATTCTGGGATGTTGATATGTCCATCTTAATGTTTCCCTGTACGAAAAGAGAATGGCGGCTCGCGGGGCTGATAACCTCGTCTCGTCTCGTATCCATGGCTTAACAATTTGTTAATCTCGGCATCTGATGTTGGTCCCTTAGCCAATTCGGTTCTTGAAGTTGTGTAAAGTAAGCACACGGTATATCCTGTACTAAAACTACAAATATTTTGACATAATACACCGCTACCCCACGGTCACTTTTCCTTCTCGAAGTCCTTCAAAAATTTACGAGGTTGATATTAACTAAGATACATCCACAAATTGGCTGGAAAAAAGGCCCACCACCCCTCGTCTGTTTATTACCCTGGCCGATTTCTTCGGTGTCTCGTCTGAAATGGATGAGATCGTCGGGTTGATTGGTCCCTTTAACAACAGGGGCAAGGAAAGCCAAGTTCGGTCTGTGAACTTTTGGCACAGACGAAGGAGGATTCCATAAGGCGCTGTGGGTCCACTCTTTTCTGCTGTTTCTCCACTTCCTTTTTGAACGAGGATGGCTCCAAGGGTAACCAGAGTTCATTCAATTCGTAATTGGCGCTTGAACAGGTGGGGGTTTCTGGGTTTCTTTGGCGGATGTACTTCGTAAAGAAAATTAAACTCATGGTGGCTGCTCACCTGATCTTGGAAATTTGAACAAAAGATAGGCTTGACTTGAGGTTTTTTGATATCAAACTGCGGGACAAAACCCCGGAATCAATGAATCTCAGCCGCGCTTTGAATTTGATATCTTGAGATCCAGTTGTGTTGATCGATGAGCCTAATGGTCACTCTATTTCCCATTCCGTGGGGTCGTCAAAGACGCTTGTGCTCACCGCCACGTTTTACCCTCGTGCATGAGAGAGTTTTGGTTTGAATCTTGGATCTACCTTGAGCCTTCCTCGATTCACAAGATATCGTTGGTTCAAACATTACTTTTATGAAGGGGTAAGATCCTCAATATTTTGCATTCGGCGCACCGGATAAGCTCAAGCTAAGGGAGGAGGGGTTGAAAGAAATCGCGTATTCGCGCTGACAGGATTACCGTGCAGGGAGTGGGTAACGAATCGAATTCCAACTGCGGCCGAAGAAAGAAAACACAGCGCGGCATCTCACCTAGACGCTTAGAAAGATTTTTATAAGCATGTCTTGTCATATGGTGCCTAACCGTGCCGTGCTTCAGCCCTCGTCAGTAAAATTATTTTCGCTCGCTACGCATAGGATGCACAGGATGCTCGCGTATCTTGTCACTCTTCTGGAGGCAATCAGGCCGCAAGGCACTAACGGTTATAAATGGACAAAAATATTACTACTATCTAGTAAATGTATATATATATGTGATGATAGTGCCAGTATTAGTGCCAGTTTAGTATCCAGTCTAATATCCAGTCCAGTATCTGGTCTAGTATCTAGTCCAATATCTAGTCCAGTATCCAGTAGTAGTAGTAGTAGTGGTAATAGTAGTGGTAATAGTAATGGTAGTAGTAGTAGTAATAATAATAGTGAAAAGTTTGAAATTTCCAAATTAGTTAACTGAAAAAAGCAAAACATCCAGGTTTTTATTTATATTTTGTTACTAAATCAGTACTAGTATTATTGATTTAAAATTGTAGGTTATTAATAAAATGCTCGCATTACAGAGGATGTATAAAATATAAAACTAATTGCACCTCTCTAGAGGCTGCAAGGGATTAAAAAATATTTTTGCTGACGGCCTTATCTGTATGTACAGACATGGTTCAGGTATCGTGCATCGTGGAGTGTACAGGTACATGCTGGAATATCGCTGACCAAGCTATCGTGAATCATCTGCTTGGGTTAGAGTAAATTGTTGAATGAATCAGCGGTTTCGATTAGTATTTGCGGGGTTTAGAGTTTCGCGTGGCGGAGGCTGAAGCTGCAAGATGGCCATATGGGTCTCTAAATTTGAAGTAAGAAAATGATATCGTAAGTTCACGAGTCCATCAAACCATCATCGATGATAGGAAATTTGGAGCCATCTGAATTCGAAGGGCGACCTATCAGCTGATTCCATCTTAGATTACTTTGTATGCTATATATATACATATTTCCGTAGTGCTCATATACTCATTTAACTTGCCACTTGAATACTCGTTAGCAACAAGAAAACGAAATGTGCATATATATGTACCCGATTGAATGAAACATCACGCATGCGGCTTCGCCACGTGCGCCATGTTTCATGTCCCAAGCAACTATCATGTTTACAACATCGACGTCTAAATATTATTGAATAAAAGTGTGCGAAGTAAAATATTGAATTTGTCGGTTTTCTCACAATGCAGCTTAAGCTATTACTAAATGGTTTATATGCGGTATCACAAAAGAGTATTTTTTTACGCTTCTTCTACGATCAATTTGAGGAACCGACCAATTCTTAATCGATGATATAGCTATGGATCGTAAAATGACATATTTATCTTAAACACTATCGTAATATTGTGTACCCTGCACGTCACACTTCCCAACCCTCGTACCAGTTGCATTATGGCCATTGGCTCTCAATATCGTCGCGCGGTTCATAAACTTTAGCCTCTGAGCCATCGAACTCTGGATCGTCCCAGATAGCTAGCAAAAGCAGTCGCGTTAGTTCATTGTATCGTCTAAATTTATTCCATTTCATTTGGATACACCAAAATGGATATAAATGGCCGAATAAGATGCTTACCTTGGACCATAGTCTTAAATGCATCGCCAATACCCGAGCCATCAAGAGCGGACACTTCTGCGAAAAAAAAAAAAATACATTCTCATCTATTTATTATTATAACCAAAATGTGAGCAATATATCCTTAATTGAACTATTCGTTAGGAAAAAAGAAAAACCAACCTGCATATGCCTTTGCTTCCGCGCTATCTACTTGGTCCCCACCATCTTTCTTCAAATCGGATTTATTGCCCAAAATCATAATCTTAGCCTTCAGATTCAGCTCTCCCTTGGTTTGAAGAGTATCCAACCGCGCGGGAATACTCTTGAAGGTGTCAGGCTTAGTTATATCGTAAAAGAGAAAGGCGGCGAATATGTTGAAACAGAACCGGTGGAGGAGGGGAACCGGAATGCTGTCTTCTCCGGACATTTTCGATGAAGTTTCCCATAAATGTTGGGATATAACTTTCGAGTCGATTTCTGATTTTTTGGTGGAAAACTCGACGCCATCTGTGGGGTTGTACTCTTGTTCAAACTCCTCTTGCCCAACGAACTACGATTTGTGTTTTTCCGATGTTGGCGTCACCGGTGATGATAGCTGTTTATTGTTGAATCGTAGGTTAGATTTCGGTCTTTATAAGGTAAGTGGAACTGATGTTTATACTTTTGTAGCAGAGCTAATGAAGTTTATCGCAGGTTAGCTTTCAAAGATATATTATATTATATGGGTTGGGAGTTCGAACATCATAATCTGGCACATACTCCTCCTCGACCTGGCCGGCGTCAACGGTAGGTTCCTCAGTGTTAGACATATCTATGGTTTGTTTATAAATGGTTTGATTTGCTGTGTAGTATGTGTGTGGATTAGTATTTGATATCGTAGTTTGTGAATGATGTTTTCTGAAGAACAAAGAGTAGCTCCAGTATTGCTATCCTTTATATACACAATCTCTAGATCTCCACCCCGCTAGCTAAGAAAGTAGCTAACCCAGAAAACCAGATCCTCCTCCTAACTTCCCAAAAGCTAAAATTCGAAATTCCATAGATAACGCCTGTAGATACGTATACCCCAATCCCCACTGCGATACGACTTAAGTCACGATTGTACAAAACAGCGTATGTAGTGTTGCAATGGACGTTAAGAAGCGGTTAGCATGTCGCCTTTGGATATCCGAACCACAAGTCCTTGCGTGAGAACATCTGAATTACCCCGTTAGCGCTTTAGATTTGAGTGGAATTCCATCTCAATTCAGGTGGTCTACCCTATGCCCCCGCGGAGGGATTTTGATCAAAGTAAATTTTGGAGGCATTTTAGCATCGCTGGATCGGAGTGATATGAAAGACATTATGTCTGCAACATGCAGCCGTTTAGTTCCACGGTTAAACGGGTGGTTTCAAGAATAGGATATTTTATACTTTTGGGGTTGTACTTCTTGAATCATGTCCAGAATCATGATATCATATCACTGAAGTACACCCCCTTTGAATGTTTAACTATATAGCCCTTTGATCAATTGAGAAATATAGCATGGGATCGCATTCCGTCCAAGTAAACATCGGTGCTGCAACTTGCAGAGGCAACAAAGATCGTAACCAATCGCCTGGCAGCGTTCTCTTTGCCCTTTCTGGCAATTGGAAAGCTCGGGTTTCCAGCTGTCTATATGTTATTTGATTTCACAGCTTGGCTTACTGCGAGACTAACTTCACCTAACCTTGTCTCACCTACTCGACAACACCTGTACTCAACCGTATCCCTCGAGCTCTCCAATGTGTGAGATCTAGTAGATCTGATCCTGATACAATATTAGATCTTGCTTAATTTTGGTTTCAGTGATAAGCTAATAGAAAATGCGACAAGATGTATCAGAAAATAGTATCGCAATTCAGATAGTGTTTGCCTGTTGTCTTGGTAGCTGTCATTCTGCTTGTTCCTTGCGGACGACCCTTGACCGATTTACATTTGATATACCAAAATGCGAAAATTCCACCAAACTCGCAAAAGTAAGCACAATCAAGACAATTGATTGCGAAATTAAACTTTGACAGTTAATTAAAGTCAGTTTCAACTATCGATATCTCGGTAGTTGATAGACGATCAAAACCTGTTTTCATGACAAATTGTTTATTTAGCTATTTAGCTCCGTTCGAAGCCGAGTCAAAAAATGGACGGGAAGGGAAGACTCCGGATTCGGGTTTGCCTGGTGCATATGGTTGCTGCAAGGTACCCTCTCGCCAATGCAGGTTCCCCAGCGAGAGCTTCGTCGCGTCCTTCGGACACCTAATTACACACGGACGCGGGGGCCCATACGCCGCTGGTGCAGCAGCGATGCATTCAGCTCGGACACGGACCTGCCTTTTTTTGTTTCCAGGGCACGGAGTTCAAATGAGGAGTGTGAATACTTCTCAACTTGTGATATAATCACCACGAAGCGTTCACATGCACGAGAGGGGGGCAACGCATATATGCATATATCATATCGCGATATCAATAATCATTATCAAATAGGAGTACCAAGCCAAGCGCCGAATCGAACGTGCCTGGAGGAGAAAAGAAGAGCGTTCGGTGACGACAGAATCATGGGTGCACGTTCCTGAATTCGGCCTCACTATCCTCCTTGTAACCTTAACCCCGCGTGAGTTATCGAAACTTTGAGGGTTGTGAGTTATAATAGTCGTTATGATTTATTATCTTTCTTGCATTTTTTCCAACAACCCCCTTCCCTTATTCGAATTGCGTGGGTTATATACGACATCCAAGATTTTATCCAACCCGACCTTGCATTTTGCATTGAAAGGCTCCCAGCCTACGCTCCTTATAAAAATGCACAGACCATGAAACATGGCCTCCGTAGGCACGCAGGCCGCCGTGGATTAGAAAAAAATTTGTGCAGATTTGATAATCGTATCGTCGCGTCTTCGAAAAAGACAAGATGGGATAAATAATAATCCCAACCATGATGCTTTCCTGTTTCTAAATCTGTCAGTATCAAACTTCCCGTCAAACACCCGGCAGGCAGAAAACCTGAAATTAAAAAAACTCTCAAAAAAAAGAGAGAGGGAAATACCTGATGATCTTATTAAACGTGTCGCTTGCAACCGGCAGATCAACTTGAAGGCGAGATTGTGACGTTAGCCGTAAACATTGACAGAGATTATGCTAATACGTACACCGTGCCGAAGAGGAGATCACTTTGAAGGACATATCGTCATCACCGGTGCAAAGGAATTCCCAGGGAGACGGACTCTATCCATCCGCTTTTCCTACCAATCGAAGAATTGAAGAGAAGCCACGAGCGGCCGCGGCTTGAAGCGAAAATGGCTGTGCAAAAACAGGGAACTCGTGGAGACTTCAAGATGATGTTGTCGCCATCAAGAAACGAAGATGTGTTGTGATGAGGCTCTGTGACTCCCAAATTCGTTTGGTCGCTCGCATCGAACAGCGCTAAATTCCAACATCGCCAGCGCAATTCGCAACTTCAAGTTTTCAACCCTGTCACAGAAATGTGAACACCCACCATCAACCCTACCAGAACCGCCTCTGCAGCCCACAAAAATCCCCCCCTAAACATCTCAAAAACGGCGAAGAGGAACAATACGACATGTTTATCCTCGTAAGTCCCACACCTCAAATCATCCCAATCACATCGTCTCTAACCGTCTACACGCTACAATCCACAGACCCGCCTCACAGACCTAATAACAATCCAACCCACCTCCTTCACCCTCCCCACCCGTCAAGCAATAGAAGACCAAATAAATACCCGCTACGCCAACAAAGTCATCCACAAAATCGGCCTCGCAATCTGTCTCTACGACATACTCAAATCCTCCGACGGCCTGATCGGATCCGGCACGGGTTCCGTAAACATCAACGTCGAATTCCGCCTCATCGTCTTCCGCCCCTTCAAAGGCGAAGTCCTCACGGGGAGAATCTCAAATTCCACTCCAAACGGCATCTCCGTGCGGCTCGATTTTTTCGACGAAATCTTCATACCGAAGGATTACCTCTTTGAAGGGAGCGTGTTTGACCATAACGAGCAGGTGTGGGTGTGGCGCACCGAGGACGGGGATGAGTTGTTTTTCGATAAGAATGAGTGTATGAGATTTCGGGTTGAGGAGGAGGAGTTTGTGGATAATACGCCTGTGGATCCGGCGTTGAGGGATTCGTTGGCTGATGCTGATCTGACGCCGCCGTATAAATTGATCGTAAGTCTTCATATATTTATATACGTATACCCCGGTATTTGTGTAGTGAGTAGGTGAGCTAATACTATATTGGATGCTTAGGGATCGTGTTATCAAAGTGGACTGGGGGTTGTGGCCTGGTGGTGAATTTGATGATGGCTGACAGATTGTATTATATCAAAAGTTTGGCATGAATATATGATGATACATCCATATTGTGTGACACCAATTTAAGAAATATTTAGAATGTACGAATAAATAATAATCACCATAGACCATCGGACTGGAAAAGACAGAGTGAGTAAAAGGAATCTTCCTATAAGATCCATTACCATAACCCAGTCAAGAGCACAATGAAACCAAAGAAAAGTGAAGGCTCGCAAACACCCACCGATCAATTGATCAATAATAGGAATATACATCTCGAAAAGAAGAAAAAATAGAACTGCTTTCTCAAATCCAAAATAGTAACCAAATATGCTCTAAACCTAACCCGCCGATACCACCCTATCTTAAAATTTTCCCCACGGATCGTTCAAACCTCATCATCAGAGTCCTCTCCTAATAACTCCCCTTCATCATTCTCAACATGGTCGTAATCTCCCCTAGCGAATGACCCGCGGGTGGTATATCTCGGCCGTCTCTGGAATCTGCTAGCTACAATCCTATACAACGCCGCCAAAATAGCCGGGATCGCAACCACCACGGCGACGACTGCCGACAGCGCAATAACAGGATATTTGACAAATGGTGATTCTTCGCGCGGTTCATCGCCAAGACGGATAGCACTGTACAAATCATTAGCATCCCAGTTTTCAAAGATTGCAAATTGGAGGCAGATACATACCCAAGCTTCCCGGGCCATCGTTGGAATAATACAAATCCAATAATACCGGCCATACCGAGTACCAGTATCGTGAGGAAAAAGATTCCAACAGCCCCGATACCAGCATGCTCCTTCTTGAATTGATTTTCCTTGCCAGGGCAAGGGTGTGCGGCCGATTTATCGAGCTGCTTTCCGTCTCTGCAGGTGGTCAATGGAATTCTGCGGTATCCGGTCGGCTCGAACCAGTCGACTAGATTCGGATTATCGGCACACGCAAGCTTGTGATCGGGTGGTGACAGCCCAGCTACTAACTGACAGGAACCGTCCGTTGCAATTTCGTAATTATAATCACACTCAAAGTCGTGTCGCGTGCAGGTGCAGTTATCCTCTATTTTGTGTGGCTGTGGAATTCGTCTGCCGATATAACAATTGTTGCCTGGGATCTTGCGAGCGTACGAAGCTTGGTGGCCAAATAGACATCCATCTTCCATCTGGGGATGAGATGGTTTCCATAGCTCGAAGTCATCGGTGTCAGGATGTTCCGTGTCAAGCTTGCATTGTTTGTCAGTAAGACCAGTGAAATCGATGGCAAATGCGGTGAATTTAGCCGCTCCATTTTCCTTAGCCCACACGATGAACTTTCGGCTGGTATCCGACGGCACGCTGGAAATGTCAAACACGTTGACAGCAGCGTCGCTGAAGGTATACTCTTGCCAATCTTTCCCTTCATTAATGGTATAAAGGATGGACTTCGTCGGCTCGTGTTCCTTCACGATTGCAATGATAGAGCCTTGGTCACCATACTCCCACATGTAGGAACCCTTGTGTACTTCAGCCCACGTGAGACCACCATCTCTGGTGAGGAAGGTATTCCCGTCGTTGTATGGCGTAAGTTCGGGGCCAACATTCCCGACCGCCAACATCAACCCGACGGCGCTAGAAGAGGAATAAGTATGTCGTTTATCGAACCTTTCAGTGTACCCGTGCAAATCTAAGGTTGATATAGTTAGTAGGTCATTCTGAGTAATTTGGAAACTGAGGAGTACGAACTCAAAGAGCATTTGTCGAGCTAATCACACAAGTTAGCTTAGAACCAATATATATCGTAGAAACGGAAGAAACTTACGCCGCCGCCACTGCAAAGATAATTTTTATCTTCCGAATCCTTCGTCGGTGGAGTGATAGCCGTCCAAGCACCTCCATCGTTATGCGTAATCATAGATTTATATTTCTTCGTAGCTCCATTCTCAACTTCCTTGATATTGATGACAATATTGGCGAGCGCAACACCCTCAAGACCCTGCATTCTCTCAAAGTCGACGTACCCCAAATCGTCGCGGTTAACATTTGGCAACGACATGACGTACTCCGTCCCATTTGAATTCGACTTCAGGATGGCACCATACTCTTTCCCAGTAACATCACTGACAGTAACATGAAGGTACACAGCGTGTGTGATACTCTCGAGGACGGTGTAGGCGTGCTGGTGGGGGACTTCAAAGCCGCGGGGGAAATTCGCATCAGCGAACACTTTGCCGTCCAAGGAAGCAGCGACTTTAAGGGTAGCCTTCTCTTCATCTACCACGGCAACATTGATAAACTCTTCCATGGTCGCAAAGCCTTTGATGCCCCTGAAAATGACCTCTTCCTTCATGAAGAAGGTATCACTGGTAACCAATTCGAGTCCGTTCTTAGTATCCTCGCCGGCGTATCGCTCGCAGAAAATCATGTTGGGGTCCAAGTTCTTTCTGTCCATGTAAGAGTTTGCGATCCATCGGCAGTTTCTCACCCATGGGAGTAAAGTTTTCCATGAATCGCCTCCGTCTATGGTATAATGAGCGATCGCGTGGCAGTTCGTCCCTGGGCACTCTTTGTGGCTGGTCCAAATCATGGATCCTTTTCTGAGAGGATGGAAATTGATAGCGTCGATTCTCAGGCCGTTGGGGGCCCCTGGTGCTTTGAAGGTGTGGAAAGTCTTGCCGCGGTCGTGTGTGTAAATGACATCTTCGCTAGGAGTTAAGAAATAAACGTGGTCATGGACATAAGGGTTCGGGTAGATGGCGACGATTTCCTTCCTTTTGAGATCATCGGGCTCTTCCCATTTTACTCCGTGGTCGTGCGATATCCAAACCCCAGTTCTAGTTCGAATAACCAGAGTCTAGATTTCGTAAAGTTAGCCAGGGCTCAAAATCAAGAGAAAAAAATAAAGGAAACAAACCTCATCAGATCCAGAAGACGTTTCCGAGCGCTCAATATAGAACTGTTCAAGATACATATCACCATCGAAGCTGTGGGAAGAATGCTTGAGCTTGCCCGAAGATGGAGGTGTGGTTTTGATATCATCGCAAGGGCGCTCGACTTCTTTTTCTAAATCTTCGCCGCCGCTCTTATCGCAGTTATCTCCAGGTATAAGACGATATCCACTCGGTCCCGTAAACTTATCCGACGACTTGCATTTACCCTTGTCGTCAAACTTGGGTTTCTTTGGAATACACTTGTCTCCAGGGTTACCGTTTTCTCTGACAAAGTTGATGTCGCATTCGTAGTCTTCGGCGGTACACTTGCAAACCTCACGCTCGGGTTCCTGTTCCTTGTAAAGGGTATTGACGAAACAGTCGGCGTCCTTCTTGCGTCTCCAGAAGAATTGCTTGTGCCCTAGCAGACAGTCTGGATCACCCTTATCATCCAGTCTAGCATACCATTTCTCAAAATCGCCCTTGCCAGATTTATCCTCTTTGCAAGTTCTGCTTCGGACATCTGAGAAATCGAGATGGAAGATGTAATATCGCTTGCCATCATCATCCGGTGGTCCAACGGCGACCATGGTGAATCTTGTAGAGGTACTGTCGGGGGTAGTGGTCAATAATCGTGCGCGAATGGTGATACCAAGGTCGACTTCCTCCCAGTTGTTACCATGATCCAAGGAATACACAACTTTGCTAGTCTTGTCTTCATCATCGATGGCTACCAATATCGATCCTTGGTCGCCAAACTCGTACTTGTGGGCACCTTTCCGGGCCATTCTCCATGTCAAACCAGCATCTTCAGAAACATACAAATCTCCGTCAATGTAATCCTTGAGATAATCACCAGTGTTTCCGATACCCATAACCATTCCGGGAGCTGGGCTGGAGTAGACGCGGCCAAGGTTGGTAAGGTCAGAGACTGAGTGAAGGTGCAGGGGTTTGCCATCGGATTTCAGATCCTTCCACGTCCGTCCGTTGTCAAAAGAAATCTTGGAAACCAGTTTCTTGACACCTCCCCTCTGGTCGTAAAGTTCTTTAGCATTTGAAACAACGTTTGAAAGAATGATTCCCTCGACATTCGAGATTGCTTCCCAATCCACCAGGCCACGAGAGTTGCGGTTAGTGTTTTCCAAAATTCGAACGAATTGGGTCCCCTTCGAGTTGCTAGCGAACAAGGATCCGACGGGATTGTTCGCCTTGGTGGTTAAAACGTCGACCTGCAAGCTAGACGGCATGGATTCGAGGATGGTATACGCATCCTCCTCCACCTTGCCATGTTCGCTTGGGAATTCCGCTCTCTCCCAATCCTTGGCATTGCCACTTATGAACCTGTTTTCGTCCCCCCAATATTAGCAAGGATAGATAGAGTCGCTGGAAAGCAAAGTTAGAAGACTTACAAGCCCATCTCGGTGGTACCCGTGCTCTTCACAGCGACGATCAAGAACTTCTGAACAACCGCGATACCGGTCACACCCTGGTACGTGCTTTGTCCATCGAGTTTTGGTTCAACCCCGCTATCCACAGTCGCTCCTTTGAAGTAATTGTCGGAAACGTAGATGCGACGCTTATCGGATAGGTAGGAGTTGGAGCCCTCGACGACGCAGAGAACGGTGTCATCGGTAGCGGCATCGAACTGTTTCGAGGAGTGGGCAAACGTGCAGCCGTGGGTGCTACCGAGTAGCAATTTCGGTTTCGTCTTGAAGTTGTCCTGTGTGTAGTACGCCTGTTTACGAAAAGTCTCCAATCAGCTTTATTGTAAATTGCGCGATTCATAGAAATGAATTCATCTATACCCGTTGCTGACAGTCGCCAATTTCAAAATCGAAAGCGTCATCGCAAACTTGCGCCAACAAGATTATATAATCCGATTTTCCCTTCCCCGAATGAAAGTTCATAGCGGGTAGTGGAGCTTGGCGATTGCTGGGAAGGTCTACCGAATTCCATTCCTGCCATGTCTTACCCCGATCCTCGGTCTTGTAGTGAGTCTCGCCAACGGTTAGAATGTAGGCTTTGTAGTTATCGAAGGGATGCTGATAGAGGTCGTAAGCTTTGCCTTTGCCTTCGGATACGGCGTTCCAGGTCGCTCCGCTATCGTCGGATCTGTAGATGACGCCATGGGCTTGATCGAAGCTCAGAATGCACTATATAACACGTTTCCCACAACCCGGGGAGTTATTATCCGATTAGTCGAGACAGCTACTTTTGGATGATAACGTAATGCATGAAAACACGTCGAAATGATTAAAATAAGGGTGAATAGAGCTTACGGGACTGTCTTCAAAGTAAAAATATTCCTGCGGTAAATTTGTAAAGCTGGTCTTTTTGACTGTGACTTTGCCGGCGGCGTGTACGGTCGTCGGCGTGACACCCAGCAGCGCTACCAGGAATGGTAGGCTTCGCAGCAGCCTCATCTTAACGGGAGTTCGCCTCCAAACGCCAGCTTTGGTGGATATTCTAGAGAAAGGGGAACTATTTAGCGATGGATAAAGAATGAAGATGTCTCCTCCTGATGAGAATGTTGATGGAGATGATGGTAGTAGTAGTTGGTGGAGGGAGGTGGATGACGACTGGATATCGATATAGCTTAAGGTGAGTAAGTGAGTAGTAGTAAGAAATGGTGGTGGGATTTGTGGGAAGGGTCGTCGTGTTCGTAATGCGGAAGCGGGCTGGTCGGTCGCCAGGGACACACTTTCTCGCTACGCCACCAAATTGAATGGCAAAGCTGGGTCGGATGATGCTGATGATGATGCGGCCTCGTTGCTTCAACCGTGACTTTTTAATGCCTTAGTACACTCGCAAACTCCCGTTCTTCGGAGGAAATAAACCGGGGCAAGCCGCTATTTATATGATGAGCAGGAGAGAGAGAAAGAGAGAGAGGGGAGGAAGGATTCAAGCAGACTATTACTATCTCGGCGGTCGGTCGACTCGAACGGGGATTGCGTGTATCAAGGCGGATCGAGATGCGGTTATGGTCCCCACAGCAATCAACAGCCTCGCAAGAACCTACTCGACTGGAAAACACACTAACAGTAGTATGATTACTATAGCAGCACAGCTAAATTAATCGATATAGCTAGCTCGAAGGTTTAAGGGGAGTGGTTTCGCAAACGTCCAGCTCGTTCGATATGGAAACAAGTTATATTGCTTTTGTTGTGAGTCTATAAATTACTCTGCGCTCGTTTTTTTCTTTCTTTTTACTTTCTTTGAATTTACGAATTCTGTATAATTTGAACAAGTAGTACAGACTATATTACTATTTCATATATCTGCCAAAGTGGCCAGATAACTATAACTGTATACGCAGGCTTGATATCAAAGTCGCTAAGATCGTAACGTTGAGCAAGGCGCGACGCCTGGCTTACGACGACAACATCACATATAACGTCCAGGTCCTTCTGTCGCCCCTTCATCACATCCATACCAATAATATACTAGACGATGGAGGCAAAAAAGAAATATATCGAAATATCATAGTTCCATATAAATACTAACCCACCCTGTACAACCCAACAATTCCTGACAAAATTCCTCCCTGGACGGATTCAGCGTCTTGATATAAGTTTCCTAATTAACGGTACCTGAGACGGCTGCGGGTATCAGCCAAGCCAAGACAGACAGACCTTAATACTCGCTAGCCAAGCTCGAGTTTCGTTCCGTCGAAAAATGTTGGATATGCGATTCCTGTTTCCCTTTACTTGTTTCTGTCTTTTTATTAATAGAAATCCTGTGGGCCATCTAAAACACGCCATCTGTCCCCAAATCCTCGGATTGACGTCGTTAGGATTTCGGTTGCAATGCAATGCATGTTACATTGTGAGTTTTTCTGGTTAACAAACAAATCCTGTTGGCGAGAACCTTGGGAACAATGTCGCACATGTCGCCAAGCTTAGAATGTGATACAGTTATGATGAAAGAAGATCTAGACATTATAATAATAATAATATTGGCTTTGTGGCCAAGAAGCTTAGTGTAAGGCAACCAAGGTAGCACCTGATCGTCAAGTAATTACCGTTGATTCAAATATTCCGTATATCCGCTCGTGACCTGAACGACAATTCATCTCAAACATTCAGGACATTAATGCGCATTGATACATGCATGCACATATATATGCATAGATGCATATCGATACCAAACTTTAAAGGAAGCCAGATAGGGAGATGGATAGATGGGTATCATATATAATTAAATACTACTAATCATTACCGCTCTAGCAAGAGCGGCGCGCAAACATGTCATTTCATAGAAAAACTAGCCAACCGAGTGAGAGGAGATGATGTCGATGATGGATGGTATGGGGATGGTGGTGCTCAAACCGAATACTATATATACACTACGCAACAGGCGCCGGCACTCAGAAGCAAAAACTAGCATAGGATGGGTGAAGTGGTGATAAAGGTCATTAAAGAGATGAAGAAATATGCTTTTATAAAACCTTGCTTAATCTTGTAACATCGCCAGCGAGATATCTATAAACCACAGGTTAGCCATCGTCTCAACTTCATATACGGAGAAAGAAATACTCACAAGCTTCCAGCAATCACAATCGGTCCCTCACAACCGACCTCACAGCTCCACTGTACCGCACCCTTCAAATCCGCCCCCCAACTCCTCACCAACCCCTTCGGCCCGACCAAACTCTCTGCTTCTTTCGCCAGCTCCGCAGAATCAGTCGGCTTAACCCACGGCATCCCATCGACAGGCCCAAACTCCACAGTGCTAACCACATCTCCCTCCCTCAAAAACTGCCCCATAATACTTTTCGCATCCTTCCCATGACTGATCCCCACAACCCAAGTGACATTCCGCTGCTGAATCCTCATCCTCAAATTCTCATCCACAAACTGCGCCAGCGCCTCTGCCGCCTCATTATTATGTGCTCCATCGATAATCATCTCCTGCTTCTTGTTCACCGATGATTTCACCGTGATCCACTGTAACCTCCCCGGGTTCTTTGCTTGCGATACCCCTGTTTTGACCGCATCCGCCGTGATCTGAGGGTACACCTTCGCCGCCACACTAAGTGCATGAATCGCACACGCCAGATTGTGATGTTGATATTTCCCCAGCAGCGAGGGAGTATAACTCTGAACCCCGAAACTCGGCGTCCGAATCGTAACCAACTGCGGTGCCGTGGAAGCCGTAGGCGCCGGTGTACCCCCCCCGCTATCCTCACCGATAGCCGTGGAAACCACAACCCCATCATCATCAGGCTCAGGCGCCGCAAGCACGACCTCCCCGGCGCCGACTTCCTCCTTCACCTCCCGTATAACCTTCAACGCATTCTCCATATTCGACGCATCAACCACACAAGGCGCACCGGCCTTCATTATCCCCGCCTTCTCCCTCGTAATCTTTTCAATTGTATCCCCCAGAAAGTCAGTATGATCCATCCCAATCTTCGTCAACACCGTCACCACAGGATCCTTCACGATATTCGTCGCATCCAGCCGTCCGCCCAACCCGACCTCGACAACAGCGAGCTCCACTTTCTCCCTGCTGAAAATCTCGAATGCGGTGGCGGTGAGTAATTCGAACTCCGTGGCGCCAATGTTGTTTTCCTGGTTGCGTTTTTTCACGAGTGCTTCAGTTTCGTGGAAGAGCGTGCTGTCGACGATTTTTTCGTTCAGAACGATCGAGTCCCACCGGTCCAGGAGGTGCGGGGAGGTGAACCGACCCGTGCGGATGCCGCTGGAGGAGAGAGCGGAGGAGAGGTAGGCGCAGACGGAGCCCTTGCCGTTCGTGCCTGCGACGTGGAGGGCCCGCCAGGTGAAGGTGGCCGAGGGGAGGAGTTTGAGCATGCGGGAGAGGGTTAGGTCGATACCCATTGTGGTCGGGATTGTGTAGGCTTTGACAGAAGCTCTACGAATGGGTGGGGGTTTATATGTGAAGAGGGGTGGTGATGGTTGTGGTGGTTGTGGTGGGTATGTCCACGAGAGAACGAGGGAGGTGGGTTGACGTTGGGTTGAATTGAATTGATTCGATTGGATGTCGCGTGTGGTCGGCGTGATAAGTTTGCATTTTCTTGTTGTCTCAGCGACTATCGATAAAAAAACCATGCATTCACGGGCACACTTCGAAATTCGAGATACCAAAGTAGCTCCTAAGAGTCAATTGATTCTAATAGCTTTGAGTTATGATACTCTATCTGTTGTTTCTGGTATAAAGGAACAGCTATCATTATATCTTCACAAAATTTTAACTGTGAGTAGTCTCGAATCCAGCTATGAGGTCATCGATCTATTATGGCGGGGCATGCAAATATCGGAGCCCAATCGTTATCATTGTGATAACCTTCGCGGTGTCGGAACTCTAGACGAGTTTTCACAACGGTCTGATAGTTTAACTCAAGTTGCCAAGTCCTAGATACCATATTTTTTTAATTTTAAAGCTAATATCTAGAATCTTTCAAGCCATCCTCCTTTCCAATTTCCAGCCCAAGTCCTCAGATCTTCAGGCAACCCCGCATTCACCTCCTCTAAAGTCTTCTTGAACCGATCGTATATCCCAACAGGCAGATATATAGTTTCAATATCCCCCAACTGATCCAAAGATTCCTTCGAACCTAAATGTTGGTAATATATCTTCAAAGCACGAGTCGGCGTCGGTTTTCCCGACCTCGTAACCAACGTATTCGGATTGAAAACCCAAACATGCATCCCTTCATCCGCCTCCTCAGTTCTCGGTCCTGACCCATCCAAATGTTCCTGCGATAAAATACTGGCGCCGGGCTTCACCAGCAGCTTCCGCTGCCCGGTTGTGTCGGCCAGTGTGATGAATTGTGCGGATAACCACTGTTGCATTGTGTAACTCTCCAGTTCATCCGTGTCCTTTTCGTCACCAGTCGTCCCAAATTTAAGAGCTAGTGACCATTTCATAAGTCTGATGCCATCTGATTTTGCGTCAACGATACCAAGTGGTGCTTTGCATGTTTGACAGATTATAGTCTCCGCTTCGTTGGTTCCTACATTTTTCTTCAATTATATGTTTCGTGTCAGTACTGAGGTCACAAAAACTTAAAGTATGGGTAATGTGTTTAATTTTGCAAAGAGAACAACAAAATGTCCCGCATCGTATAGGGTCCTTCCGAGAATTTTCAGAGTCACGAGAGGCGAAACAGGATACGGCCAGGCCCAGTCCTCCACCTAAAAGTCAGGGAACCGACCTGTCCTCAATGTCATCCCAAACAAAGAACCACTTGTCTGGAGGGTTCAAAGTTTGTTTTAAGATTTAGAGGACAAGGCGGCTATAACTCAAAGGTGTATGTGAGGTTGGGGTCTGGTGGGGTCCGTCTAGGACGAATGTATCGGTGATTGAAAGTATGGGATAAAGTGTACAACAAAAAGAATGCTGCACGACTTGATCACCTTCTTGCCGTCCACACACCATCTTTCGGGTGTGATTTTCTACTTTTGAGGGGTAGGTGGGGATATGATAGTCGGGTGGGGTGAGGGGGAAGAATGAATATGTGATATGCATGTCTGAGTCTATGCCAGTCATACCTACCTCGCAGTTGATATTCTCGCAATCGTCCTTCGCTAGCAGGATGTACATCTGATCCACTAAGCCGAGTGAAGGTTCAGCTAGTATTCGTCCCACACCAGCGTACTTTCCCCCATCGGGATTGGTTTTGTGTTCGTCATGAGGTTTATGGCAATGCCATAGATCCATCAGGTCGGCCCAGTGCTCAGACGGTAGGTTCTTCCATGTTTGTACATTACGTCTCGGGACGATTCGTGTCGTACAAGTGGTGCAGTAGATCGAAACATCATCGGTAAGGGTAGACGCATCCCAGGGAACCGGTGGGGAAGACGCTAGAGATTCGAATGAAGTCGATGAGAGGAAGGATTGACACGCCCGTAGCCGGTAGGTCGTTGACGGAGGGAGAGTCTTGGATTGGCAAGCTATGGGAACGGGGAGGACAATATGTGCGATATCTGTTCCGAAGGCGATGGTCAGGGCTCGCCTGGAAGGATGGAGGCTGACGGATGCTGATAGCTGCTGCTGGTCATGCTGAAGGTCGATACTAACGGAAACCTGTTTGATGTTTGAGAGCAGCTCGCAAAAGTAGAGCAAATCCGGCATCAATCAAGCCTCATTTCCGACAGTCTTCTTCGTCCCCCTCGAGTACGCGGAGAGAAGAACGATACAGAAGAATCAGAGTCAGAAGGAAAAGATGAAAAGAGGATGAAGGGATTTTCTGCCCAACAATTGCCGGGGCCGGTTTCTGTTCGGTGTTCCGCCAAGCAACGCGGAGTGGGCAAACACGGTCGTCTCGACGTTCCGTTTTTCAACAAGTCCCGGGCAACACCCAACGACAGCCTGCCTGCAGCCCTCGCCGGGTCATTTTGGACGTCAACCCTCCGTCGTCCTTGCAACATTTCGATCTCGCACTCGCTCGAACCAGATAGTCCAGTCCAACCCAGCCCGTTGATTATGGCAACCTGACGGACTCTCACTTTGATTTTCCTTTTGTTTAGCCATCGCTATAGCTACTTACTATTCGACTATCGTCCTAGCCGGCTAACCCGATTTGCGCTTGGTTCGTTAACAGCTAGAAAAGATATGAATAAATTTATATATACCAGAGCCCTTCTGGTATGCTTCTGAATCGGACGAGGTTCGAAACTTTTCCCCAAAAAAAGTACGTAACGTTTATCCTTTCGAGGAATCCCTTATATATTATTCTTTTCTTTTTGATATACCCCTACGCACCGTTACCTCGAAAGTCGTTAAAGATACCTACTCCGGCATCTCGAAAATTTTCATAATATCCTAAGAAAAGAGATATCCATAAATTTTTATTTCATTCTTATTACATTGCCGTAACAATGTATCTAAATGGAATCACGAATCTTCTAGTCCAAGTGACCGTTCTCTGTCTCAGTTCCACACCGGCATCCCACTCACGACCCACGAGAGCCATACGGAATATCTACAGAGTAGACCAATCAGTCCTCAACATGGGTTCCGCATGGTCCAGTCCCCGAGCGGGCGCCGGAGAACATATCATCAAACTCATACCCAAGATTCAAGCCAATCCCGATACCGATGAGAGGTATCGGAGATTAACACAGTTGATAAAGTTGAATCATAATGAGCATTCTCTATTTTATCACCATTTGGAGTATCATAATCACATGCCGCATGTGAGTTCTATATACCCTTCCATGACGTCTTTTGCTAATATATATATAAATATGGCCGAGTGCTGACGGTTAGTGCTTTGATAGATTCTTGGTTCGGCTTATCTGCTCGGCGGCAGCGTGGAGCATCTGCATCGTATTTATGAGAAAGAGTCTAAAGAGCTTGAACATTGGGAGGATTCGCCAGAGGAGATTGATCCCGATAACTGGAGGGTTCATCTAGGCGATAAGGAGTACGTTTAATCTTTCCCTTAAAGCTCAACATGGTAGAAATAAACTGACATAATGGTATAGATACCAGCGAGCGTATCTTCATTTCTTCGAGGAGGAAATCGTCAAGGGAGGTGATAATTGGAAAAAGACTGTCTTCCGCTACTTGACGGACGAATACATCCCGGACAAAAGACTACCCCATGAAAATAATCAGTTGCTACACGGGCTAGCTGAAGGACGTAAGTATCCCAATCCTCCTCAAATTATGTTAAAAAACAATAACTCAAAGATGGATTTTACGATTCAGTCGGCCATCCACTCATACACCTCGGATACGCCTTGGAATTGGAAGACAAGGGTCTCGCGGCGGAAGCTCTAGCAATGGTAGCAGCATCCTACCACAAAATGCACGAATTCATTGACAACCCCTACCCACCTGAGCCCTTCATCACTACTACCGAAATCCGCGAAATCCTCGATAAACTCTTCGAAGATCCTAATTATGACGATTTCGTCAAAGAAAATGGCCCAGGCCACCCGGACAAAGTATTCGATGACCCACCATACCTCGAATTCAACACTTATATTATCAAGAAGACCCTCGACAAACTAGCAGAGACCTTCCAGAAACATATTGAAGCGTCGGTGATGTTACTCATGACGACTCATAAAGTTGGGGACCCGGAGTATGATTTCTTCCTAGCGCATACGCTTACCAGCGCGCACGCATTGAGAGTGGTGTTACCGGAAATGCAGACGGAGTTACCCGCTGATCTGGCGCTGCAGCAGACGTGGCATCTGTTGCGGAGTCATATGATTCTTATGTCTACGGTTTATATCTCGCAGGGGAGACCGACGATCAAGGATTGGCTTGTGGAGGACTATGATGTTAAGGGTAAGGATTGGAAATATGTGCACGAGAAGGCGTTGACAGGGAAGGAGCAGTTCCAGTATGATGCACATTATGTTAAAGGTAAGTTTACTTGCATTCGATTTGTTCCTACGATGAGTGAAGGGAGAGCTAATTGTTATATTTTGTGGCAGTTTTACGAACTTTGGAAGAACTTGAGAATCTATTTGGAAAGGGTGACCAGACGGATTCAAAATATGACATGTACTTGAAGGCTGCTGTCAAGTTTGCGGATGAATTCCAACGCTGGACTGGGTTTTCGGGAATGGAGGCGCATAAATTGGATATCAAGGAAACACACCACGATCATGATCACGATCATGACGAACATGAGCACGAGCATGAGCATGAGCACGAGCAAGAGCATCATGATCACGACGAGCATCATGACGAACATCATAGCGACCATGTGGAGCATCATGAGGAACACGACGGAGATCAAGATAGGTTGCATGAATATGAAGAGCTTGACCCGCATAATGCGGAGCATCCTTGACTCGGATAAGCATTGCGGTCTTGGGAGAGTTTTTTTAATGAGATAATGATTTGGATTTATAAATGGATGGAACGAACTTTGGGGGGGTTTTTTTTTTCTTTCTATTATTTCTTTGTTTTGTACTTTTATGAAAAGCGAATTTTCTTTTCTTGTATTATAATTGATTTTGAGGTTTGAGCGGAGAGTGTCTCTCTTTAATGATTTAGAATGTAATATATCGGTTAATTATCGATATTATTAACTACTCGAGGCTTTTGTTTCTGATAACATTTAAATCGTAGAACTAAAAACTAAAGTTAAAATCGTCGACGGGTTTTTCTGATGTTCTTTCTACGAGGCTGAAACGAGTTCAATTTGAAAGGTTAAGGGCACGGTAGTTTATGCAAGCTGCTGCATTGTACATTTCGTGAGCTCGGTTTAGTTCATCTCGTCACGAGATGCTGTTGCCTGCATACATACCGAGCTCATCGAGCGACTGAATTTGAGCTTGATGCTAGATACTTTTCGGTCTGGGGGAACGGTTTGAAGGATGTCTACGATTGTGCCTTGAGGATGATATGATATTCAAGCTGCCATAATACTACATATATCGTCGCAACCTCTGTTTATTGGCTCAAGCCCATCATGTCGACGTTATTCTTGGTTGCGACGAGCTGCCTGTTTTGGGCTTTTCTAAATATCGATCCGAGGTAAAGGTTTCGGTACCTTTCGCAACTTCAAACTCTTCCTTCACGTTTTTCTTCCACAATTGCCGGCTCTTTTTGAGATGGCTTCCACATTTCGATCTGCCATCCGGTGCAGCGGCGCTGGCAGCAGGGTATCTTTTCGAAAACAGATAGCTACAGCTCCAGCCCGAACTTTCTCATCGATATCACACCCACCACACTCACGGCGCACTCATATTTGCATCTCCAAACGCAACTATAATCTCATCACAATCCCAACCCGCCAATTAAACACCGCTGCTCACGGCGCCCAAACCGCAAACCAACTCGAGGAAAATGTGGAAGAGACTCGACTCGACATCCCAGCCTTCCAATTCAACAACATCTTCCCCGGCGGCGTCCTCCCACCCACCAAAACCCTCAAAGTAAACATTGACGGCCAACCCTTCACCTTTGACAACATCTTCCTCCGCGACTCCTGCAGCTGTCCTAGCTGCGTCGACCTCTCCACCCAGCAAAAACTCTTCACAACAAGCGATATCCCCATCGACATCCACCCCCGTCGGGCGAGGGTATCAAACGGCAAACTCAAAATAGAATGGAGCCATCCGCTCTCCAAATCGGCCGTGCCAGAGGAGAAGGTGAATAACTACCACTGGAGTTTCTACGATGTCGAGTTTCTCAAGAATTCGAGCCTGCCGATATTATCGGTCCGGAGCAACATGTCGGATTGGAGGAGGGTGTTTTGGGATAGGAGGAGTATGGTGCGGGATGTGTTTTGGATCGAGTACGGGGAGTGGATGCACAATGATGTCGAGTTTGCCAAGGCATTGAAGCAGTTGAGTCTTTACGGGTTGATATTTATCAAGAATGTGCCGGATGGGAAGCAGATTGATCGGGTTGCGCCGATGGCGAGACGGGTGGGGAATTTGAAGAATACGTTTTATGGGGAGACGTGGAGTGTACAGAGTGTGCCCGAGTCGAAGAATATCGCGTACGTATTCATATCCCATATACAAATTCTCCTTCTTACAATGGTTACACCACGGACTAATTCTGATGCTGATGTTTTATGGTGGTCGTATAGGTATACGAGTTTGGATCTAGGACTGCACATGGATCTACTCTACTTCGAATCCCCCCCGGGTTTGCAATTCCTTCATTGCGTCGAAAGCGATGTGGTAGGCGGTTCATCCTACTTTGTCGACGCCTTCCGCGCGGCATTCATGCTCCAGCAATCCGCCCCGCGGGTATTCGACACCCTCACCAAATTCCCCGTAAACTTCCACTACCACAACGACTCGAGGCACTATCGTTTCGCGAGACCGATAGTGGTAATGAAGGGGTTGAATGAAAACTATCACCCGGAAAACGGGATCGATCATATGAACTGGGCGCCGCCGTTCCAGGCTCCCTTCACGATGGACCACAACGGGGCCATGGTGAGCGGGAGTCCGACGTGGCGGACATTTCTGAAGGGGATGGCGGCGTTGAATGAGATGTTTGAGGATCCGTTGAATCAGTTCGAGTTGCAGTTGAGTCCTGGGGATTGTGCGGTGTTTTTTAACAGGAGGATATTACATGCCAGGAGGGGGTTCGATGCGAGTAGCGGGAGGAGGAGGTTGACTGGGGGGTATGTTGATATCGATGCGTTTGAGAGCGCTTGTAGGGTTATGGCGGAGAGGTTTCCGGATGGGGGGAAGGGGAAGAAGGGGAAGGGTCTTGGTGGGGGGAGTGAGTATGAGTATCTTGCTGGAGGAGGTGGTGGAGGGTTTGGGTATAATCAATGGACGTAAGATGTTTATATTTTACTTTTTGTACATATATACTTCTTTACAATTTCGTATATCTATACTTAGGTATATACGTAAATTAGTGCGCTCATTTAACTACTGATGTGACGAAATACCTATATATTGTTGTATGGTTGCACGTTATGTATGACATTGGCAGTATTTCTTCATGTGAGCCTCGATTGATACTGATATCATTATTATGGAGTGGCTTCGACAGCCAACCAAAACCTGGATACCAAAACCAGGCAAATGGGTCCCGTGGCGCATGTCGTCAATCCAACGGGTTTTTTTTGCCCCTCCCTCGGCCTCATCATTAGCAGCAGGCAGCTCGTGCTAGCTAAGTAAGTAAGAAGAAGTAGTAATGTAAATTGTCGTGCAGAAAAGTTAGCGCAAGTAACTGTTTGACAACTCACCTTGCCTGTCGCCTCAACTTGGACTTGCCTCGACGAGAAATGGACAGGAACAATGAACGAGACATCCGTCAAACTCTTGCATCTGCTAGTCTGTGAGGCTTTTTCGGGGAGGAGGGCGGAGCTGTGTGGCAGAAGTTACATCTTGGGTACCCGCCGTGAAGCCAGGCCCGTGCGAACTCTGCCAGCGATTTCCACAGGCGCAGGGGTCGACTGGAGGTATACATGTCCGTAGTAACATTGTTATATCCAATGGTGATGCTTTTATTAGCGGCCTGCAGATGTTTTTCTTCTTCTTCTTCCTTCTTTTGTTTGATCCGGAAAAGAAGTCGAAGAAGAAGTATAGGGATCGATTGATCTGATATAATTGAAAATTCTAACATCCAGATGCTGAACTGTGATATCTCTCCTTTATTACTCCTCCTCAGAGTGAGCTGGCCTGCTTCTTTGATATATAAATCATACAGCACTTGTATATTAATTCGACTGCGGTTGAAAGGAAAGGCCCCGAAACTTCTCGGTTGTTGCGAACGACCCTTTTTTTTTTTTCTAATTTTCTAATTTTTCGAGGAGGCCAAAAGAGGTAGCTTTCGATCGTCTAAAATCGAACAACAACCGAAACGGCCCTTCCTCTTCCAGGAAAACATCAACCATAAAAAAATTAAAAAAAAAACTTCTCCAGCTTTCGACGGTTCAACAGCAGCTGCAACCTCTAAAGGCCCTGCACGTAGCAGTTAGAAGCAGTAGCTACAGTCCCCCGCTCGCTCACCCTAATCTCACGACCTCTCACTCTTTTCTCTCATCTTTCCCCCCGCGACAGTCTGTGCAACATGGCAGCTTTTGGAGAAGAGTTGCTCACAACCGTCAATCGGCTACAGGTATGTCCGACATGTCCATCTCCATCATAGTCTCCATCGCGAGTCGGACGAGCAAGTCTCTAGCTAGCAGCTAACCACTACTTCTTTATTCGAACCATAGGATCTCGTCTTCAACACCATCGGCAATGATTCGCTCGATCTCCCTCAAATCGTTCGTGCCCACCTTCACACCTTCGATACACGCTTCACGCCTTTTCGCTCCCGAAATGATAGTTAACCGTGATCGGTTTTGATATCTTATAGGTCGTCGTAGGCAGTCAATCCAGCGGTAAAAGTTCCGTCTTGGAGAATATTGTCGGCAGGGATTTCTTACCCCGAGGTGCTGGTATCGTTACTCGACGTCCCTTGGTCCTACAGCTCATCAATGTCCCTGGCGAAGATGGCATTGAACCGCATACCCCAGCTGCTGTTGGTGGCTCCGGAGAATGGTACGCACACACACTCTCTCTACTGATAAATACAACTTTTTTCTTTCACTGTTTTATCTTATCATATTGATATCGCTAACGCGAAATTCCTTGACGTGTGATTTCTATAGGGCCGAATTCCACCATATACCCGGCCGCCAGTACTACGATTTCACCGAAGTTCGGAAGGAGATCGAAAACGAAACGGCTAGGATAGCTGGTAACAACAAGGGCATTAATAGACAACCCATCAACTTGAAGATCTACTCGCCTCACGTTCTCAGCTTGACCTTGGTCGACTTGCCCGGTCTTACAAAGGTGCCCATTGGTGATCAGCCTACCGATATCGAGAAACAGACCCGAAGCTTGATCCTGGAATATATCGCGAAACCGAACAGGTATACACACTACTCACATTATGCTCACATAATTTGCATTTAACTAGATGTCCCTTTATAGTATCATCCTCGCCGTCAGTCCCGCCAATGTCGATCTCGTCAACTCCGAGGCCCTCAAGCTATCACGACAAGTCGACGCACAGGGCCGGCGAACAATCGGTGTCTTGACAAAACTCGACTTGATGGATCACGGCACAAACGCTTTGGACATCCTCTCAGGACGCGTTTATCCTCTCAAGCTCGGTTTCATTGGTGTGGTGAACCGAAGCCAGCAGGATATCAATGGGAACAAGAGCTTGCAGGACGCTCTATCGGCTGAGCAAGAATTCTTTAGACATCACGCTGCGTATAGAAATATGGCACATCGCTGTGGAACGCAGTTTTTGGCGAAATCTCTCAATACTGTACGTATACGGAATGCTCACTTATCAACTCTCTTTCTCCCTCCCAACCCCCTCTCCTCCTGTAGGGGTAGCTTATAAGAAGGGGGAGTGAGATTGACTAACATTTTTGTTGAAAGACTCTCATGGGTCACATTAGGGAAAGACTTCCGGATATCAAAGCTCGCTTGAACACACTCATGGGTCAGACGCAGCAGGAACTCGCTTCGTACGGAGATATGCATTTCAGCGGGAAGGAGCATAGAGTAAGGGACCACCCACACCCTCTCCTTATCCGACAAAAATTCGCTAATAGCTACAGGGCTCCCTAATTTTACAATTAATGACAAAATTCGCGGGGAGCTTCATATCCTCAATCGATGGTACTTCTTCAGAAATCTCGACGAAGGAACTCTGCGGCGGTGCACGTATCTACTATATTTTCAATAATGTATTCGGTGGTTCTCTCGAATCGATAGATCCGACCACCAATCTATCGGCATCGGACATCAGAACTGCGATCCGAAATTCTACAGGCCCCCGTCCTTCACTCTTCGTGCCCGAACTCGCTTTTGATCTTTTGGTCAAGCCGCAGATCAGATTGTTGGAAGGCCCAAGTCACAGATGTGTGGAACTGGTGTACGAGGAGCTGATCAAGATCTGCCATACCTGTGGCAATAATGAACTATCGAGGTTTCCAAGACTACAGGCCAAGTTGATCGAGGTTGTGTCGGACCTGCTCAGAGAAAGACTCGGCCCGGCTTCAACATACGTGGAGAGCCTAATCGCAATACAAAGAGCTTACATCAACACGAATCATCCCAATTTCTTAGGTGCCGCGGGCGCCATGTCATCTGTTATATCGAGCAAACAGGAGAAGGAGAAGACCGCTGCCATCGCAGCTAGAAGAGAGAAGAGGGTTGCCGATAAGAGAAGGGTAAGCCTTAATCCTACACGACCCTGAGATCCCCGCTAATTATGATTCGATCACAGCCGAACTCACTATTATCGGTCAACGGAACCGGTACCGAGTCGCCCGAACTCGAAGATGTAAACGGCGACGTCCCCCACCGCGGGATCTCCCCGGTAGCGCAACAGATGGAATCGATAACGAACTTGGCAAGATCACACAGCCGACCTAGATCTCCCTCGACGGCATCACATGCTGGAAGTTTGGGTCAGAAAGACTCCTTCCTCACCTACTTTTTCGGCGGCAAGGACGGTCCACCGGGTATGACTGGCGGAATCCCCGCGAGAAACTCACCGAGCGGGTTAGCACAAGCTATGAGACAGCAGGAGGCGTCTAATTCTATTATGCCACAACATGTTACCGTGCAAGCTCCCGTTTTTGCCGCGCAACCATCACCCCAGATCGTACCGGATTATGACACACCTCCAACTTTTGTAAGTTCCTTTCCCAGTCCCCCTTTTATATGTGAGAATGGCGGCTAACAGGGATGGATGATATATAGGAGGAACCCGCCCTTTCGGAACGAGAACAGATGGAAACAGAACTCATCCGCAAATTAATCTCCTCATACTTCAACATTGTGCGAGAAATGATCGCAGATCAGGTACCCAAAGCTATCATGCATCTGTTGGTGAACCACAGCAAAGATGTAGTGCAGAACCGACTAGTGAGCGAGCTTTACAGGGAGGAGTATTTCGAGGATCTGTTGTATGAAGATGATAATATCAAGAGCGAGAGAACGAAGTGTGAGAGGTTGTTGGCGACGTATAAGGAAGCTGCGAAGATTATCAGTGAGGTTCTGTAATTGAGATCTGGAGGAGGGGGTTGAGAGGCCGAGATGGGGGTGTGTGGGTTGAGAGAGAGAAAACTTGAGCTTCTTTGTATTCTTTGGTTATTTTTTTTATAGAAGAAATATCTAAGCATTCGTGTATAAAATGGATAGGGATTAAGCTAAGTTTCTTTCTCTTTTTCTTCTACTTTTACTTCTTTATACATGTTGGTTTTCTTCTGTTGTGGGAGGTTTGGCTTGTTGGCTTGACCCCTTTCTCTCCCCTCTCATCAGCGGTTGCATTTTAGTCTTTATTTTTTTTTTTTTTTTATTAAGATTCATGAGTTGGAGTATTTATGACGCTTTTTTATTTTTATTTTTATATTTTATGATGAGTTGGTAGATTATTTTATTCATGAAAAGCCTTTTGTTTAATTATTACAGATCCTTTTGAAGTGTGAATGGTGGTGTGCTAAATGAATTTGAATTTCATGATGTGATGTACAAAGGGCGTAAGCTAAGTTATAAGGTACGGTAGGGGTTCGTTCGTTTCATCGTCAATCAGTTCTATATCGGCATATTGAAGAGTTTGTTATCATTCCAATCTAGTTTTTAAGATCCAAGTCTCTGATTTTTTGAGGGGCTATATCTGCGTGTTTGTGCTAGAGTCATGCTGCAGCGCTGTGAGACTATGTACATCATGGTCACGAGATATACTTTTGAACGAGTTTATTTATTATCCCCTATCTTTTTAAGTATCTTTTGGAAGTGACGTCAGCGATTCGATTGATGGATTATAGTATGTATATCCGTATCCGTACACTAGCATCAACTTGAAAGGCGTGGATTTGTTTAAAACGGGGCTAAGTGTGAAACCTTGTATCTATGATTTTACCCCCGTCTAGGTTCCAGTCTTAGCTAGCTAGCTGTATACATATATATATTTATAATCCAGTAAGTAGATTTGCAGGTGAGAATAGTCCTTGAGATTTTCGGGCCTTTCGCATGGTAGATGTACGTTTGGGTGTGTACCTGCAGCACGGCGTACGGACATGTTTAATAAATCTTCGATTATGAGTAGGACATTGTCTCGGTTTTACATATTTGACTGGAGGAATAGGGGGTGTATGTACATGTACATACTAGAGCATAGAGATGGGTTTTTTAAAAAAATGTTAGGGTTATACCATATCTCGGGCTTGCAGTTGCTGACAGGATGAATGGCTTTCGATAGCTTGATGTAAGACATGCATATGTCTGGTACAGTACACTGTGGCGCACGGCCATCTGTTTGTCTTTCCGCCTGTTTAGAGTTTCTTTCAAATTCGGGTGGTGTATGTTCGTTCTTCTAGTCCCGGTTGTTGTATTTTAGTATGCGAGCTGCAAGCTGTATGTCGATCAATATAACGGCCATTAATGGTCTTAAACGGGAATTGGACTCGGTGTGTGCTTCAGGGGTAGGTGTATACTTTTTTCGCAAAGATTGGTGGATAGGAGAGGATATTCTTGTGTATCTTTCGAGCATCTGTTATCCATGCTAGGATATAACACGGGAGTATAGAGATTCAGATAGCTCCGTAGATTAATTAGGTCAAGGAAAGACCCTCCCCTCTTATGAAAATCTTAATGATTGATAGTGCTCCTATGAATTGATCTCGTTACTTTGTCATCGTAATAATATTACTCGGACCGTATGGAACATGTTACTTAGTATCGATGGCATAGACGCTGTTCAGTTCCGGGACTAGGCGTAGACTCGGCGTTCAAGCCTTGTCATGAACCAGACTCGTTTGTTTGAGAAATCGGAACGGAAAGGTTACGCGGCAAGTAGGGTTAATAATACCTGATAAAATATATACAACGGTGAGCGGGATTTTATACACATGAGGCATATATCGATTCTTGAGGCCTAACTTTGTCCCTGCAAATATTCTTAATTCATTTTATTATCAAATCCCTGTATATTCTGACCCATAAACATTTCTCAATAAAGTTACTAGGATGTTGTACAGATTTTTTGCTCGATTATATAGCTCGATAACCTGATCAATGACTCCCCTTTATCTTACGGCGGTGGGCGCCACAGCCGTTGATAATCAGGACATATTTTAACGTTACTATCAGGCGGAGCTTATCTGAGGGTATCTGCGGGGTTTTAACGGAAGACATTATAGCTACCACCTCAGTGATATAGCTTAGAAGAATATTTCTAATACAAAGAACTAATGTTTTGAGACAGCGATAACGAGAAAGTGTGAAGGCAACTGCGCATATCCATAGTTTTGTCGCAACAAAGTCGACTTGGGTAATAGACGACTAATATTATAGTACTATTACTATGACATTCTGCTATAATAGCACTGTTAAATGTTTCTCAAACAGGGTAGCTAGCCTCCAAAAGTGGTCATACGATCCATTGCAAGACATCCGAGCTTACGCAAGGTCGTTTTTTCGCCACAATTAAATTCGGATTTGTGGAATGCATATGAATCCGGCAAGGTCGGCTAGCTCTCAAAGCCTGGCTTCCATGGTTTCATAACAGCCCAAGTTGGGGGATTTTTCTAGCTTCAACCTGGTTGTATGATGTTGGGATGCATGTGGAGTAGGATTGACCGCCTTTCATTTTATTTTTAATATCTTGTACACTGTGTGATGGGTAAGTTATGCCTCCTGTAAGTGGCGTTTAGGTATCTTCACGATCACTGAAGTACCTCTGGACCCAAGCTGGAGCTCAAGAGAGAGCGATTGCGTACAAGCCCGGGGCGGATTTGGTTTGGTTTAATAGGATATCGCTGGATTTTTGCTGTGTTTTTATTGTTTTGGTGTGCAATTTGCGGTTGCTAGGTTCGTGGATGTGGGCGGTGAGAGGTACTTCTGAGGTTCAAGAGGTACCTACGCTTGGACATACATGGGGCATAACTTTGGCCTGACACGGTGTAACGCTGTGTTTCAATCGAATTGCGGTTTCGATGGTGTAGGCCAGTCAAAAAGCGAGGTTTCCGTGGACAGTGTCAACGACAACTCGTGTTGTCGAAGGAAGAAGACTTCGGCCCAAATTATTACGATAAGAAACGACGACTGCTGACGACGCGGGGTACATCGACCAAAACTAGCCGCGGCATATTACGGGTATGCATCTGAATTCTTGCATGCTTTAATTCAGACGATTTAATTTCGAACTTTTAATGCCGTCCATAGCATGGCTAAATTGATGCCTCGTAAGATTTGAGGAGGGATCCCATGGTCATTCAAATGTCGGCTCGTGAGGAAGACAATGCTCGGGGAGGCTGGCCAATGGGAAATTAAATGTCGCAATTTGCTTTACACTTGCGACGAGCAACCCAGCGAGCGAGCTTTTCAAACGAAACTCCCATTCTCTCGGGCATGGTGGTAGTGGTGATGGAGAAGAGCCCTTGCTTGATGAAGGACAGGGCTGGCGAGCCAGGAGGCTCTCTCTGTTATTCATCCTCTCCTCTCCACTTATCGTGCTTCACACCATCACAAAATTCGGCCAACGGATTGATTGGAAATCTACGCGGCCGGTCACATTTTGGTTAATTTCGTTCTAACTGCTGCAAATGGTGATTTTTCGCGATGGAGAGATATTCTTCGGCTACCTCCTCGAATTTGCCGTCAATCGCCTCCTTGATCTCCGTACGATAAGGAAGCGTTGAGCGTGTTTATAGACGGTCTGATGTAACACGGACGGGGGATAGGATGGCCATATCGGAAAGCCATGGGGGAAGGACGAATCAATTGTGTCGCGAAAATCCAAAGTCATCGGGGTAAAACGTGCCCCGCTTGTTTTTACGGAGTCATGGCCCTCGTGTCTGATCTCTTCTTGCAGTCAACCACGAGTTCGGATTTGCTTTTTACCAGCAAAGGAATTGACGGACAAGTTTTTTGTCGGGATTTTTTGGGATGATGGGCTGTTTTTTTGCTGGGAGCCTTTTGGTTGCATGGGTTTGGGATTTTCTTCAATCCGGGGGGGCTTGTGTTCGGATTTCTCGCTGCAACTTCCCATAATCCCTTTGCACCAGAGCTGCCAGTCGCTTAATATTCTAAATAGGGATTTGTGATTTGACAGGGAATGATGCTCACATGGTCACCGGGGAGGAGGAAGCCATTGGGAAGAGGAGAGCCAGGAGCTTGGGAAGAAAGAAAGACATGCATGCGCATCGGCGGAGTGGCCAGACTGGAGAGATGGATGTTCTGTTTTAACTCGAAGACGGTCAACCGGTCTCTACTAGCCATTTTGGAAGTCTCGGGGCTATTCTTCGCTTCCACCAGCCGGCCCACCCTTTTTAAAATTCGCTCTTCGAGTAGTGGAAATTTATGTCCTGGAAGATCTCATTTCCTTCAATGGTTTAGTGTTTTGTGGGCTGGGAAGCATTGCAAGCAAAAGGTCTATCACCTCCTCGCTTTTGGATGGAGCTACTGGAGCTAAACAATTCCCTGGAACTGAAAGAGTCCCTTCTTTCTTTTCTTCTCTTGGGAATGAATGCATAGCGATTTCGAGCCAGCTCAATCGTCAAATCAGCCTCCGCGATTCGCGCCCTCTCCATCTTGCTCTTCTTTCTTTCTTTTTTTTCACCAGCTTGCATGCTTTCTGCAGCGGGCACTCTTCCCACTTCACCTCCCCTCGTGAGCGGTTCCAAAGACATCACACCTCCATTACCCACACGAATAACAAAAATAACAATTTTAAAGAAAAAAAAAATCCGAAGGGGAGACGCCCATCTGGAGAAAAGTCCCGGTGGCCGCCGAATGAGCTAGAACCCGACCCTGCAGTGGGCGGCAGCTACGGACGAAGAAGTTTTTCGAGCCCTTTTGTTTTTGCTTTCACAAAAGAATGGCGAACAACCAACCGGAAGAGGACCCCTTCAGCCTTGACCACTGCATTACGATTACGAACTATGGATCTTGGTAATCAGGAATTATGAACGAATCCCAAACCAAGTTTTCCTCCCACCGAATGGTATTGCTTTGCTAGCTAGCAACTGATAAAGGCCTGATCTCTTCATTTTTCTGGGGGGAGCGAAGCGAGACGTCAATTTTAAGCCTTTTTTTCTCTGCTGGGAACTATTTGTTTTAATTTCTTCCTTGCATTTTCGAGCGTGGTAATAAAGAAAACACTCGCCTTTCCCTCTTTCCATTTTCCTTTTCTTCTTGTTCCTTGCCGCGTTATTTACTCGGATTTTACTGCGTATTTTTCTCGAATATATCGGACGGTAGCCCGTCTGCTATCCTTCCTCGCCTTGTTTCCCTTGTGGATCAGGTGAATAATACATGTAGTCAACCTTTCGACTGTGCGACGACACTTCGCGATCTCCAAAGGTACCGCCTTATCGACAATTACATTTTTATCATTTTTACTTTCAAAATGCCTTGGAGTATCAGTGAAGGAGGTATTTTGGACCATACCAAAATATTTCCAAGGCCGAGAGATAGAGATGGTTCATCAGGTGGAGCTTCAACCTCGTCAGTCGATTCGATAGCTTCGGCGTCGTCGTCAAACGGAAAGCGAGATAGCACTGGTTCGCAGTCAACCGCAGGCTCGACATCACGAAAACCATCTGTCAAATCTTTAAAGTCCCCAGAGAAGGAGAGCACACGACAATTGGCAAGAAATTTTTTCAGCAGAAAACCTAGCAGTCGGTCGAGCACGCCTACATTACAGCTAATGGACGACAACGACCCACCGCCCGGACCGCTGGAGCGAGTTGATAGCCACTCCTCAACGAGGTCTTCGAAGTTCGGTTCGTTTTCAATAAAACCTGGATTTTTAAGCGGCCACAGTTCAAGAAGCTCTAGCGTGCAGCTGAAAGACAGTTCTTGGTTAGAAGGTGGGGTTCTTTCCTAAAAATACCAGATTTTTCTTTCAAAAGCTTGTTTGAATCGATTTCAACCAACTGTATTCTCTATTTTCTTATTACACAGTTTATGCACTTTGAGGTTCCATAGACATTTGCTACTGTTTCCCCTCAAAGTATCGAACAAACAAAAAGGTTACTTTTCCTGGGAAAATCGCGCGAGGCGTACTGTTTGGTTACTAGCGTACCTACCACATGATAAGCCAACCGTTGAATTACTCCGAGTGTCCGCAAATACATGGAATGTACTTTAGTACTTTACAGCGCTGATACCTTTTCGTCACATACAGATAAATTCCACGCTCGGACAGGCTCTAAAACAGCTCCTGCGGCAAATATTTCTGCAGCAACCCCACTGGACGAAGCTGACCTCAAACAGAGGATCCTCCGGGCTGCAAGGGAACCAAGGTATGCTTATTGTTTGGTGTTATTTATGGATACGAGTAGAGAATCGATTCTCAAACTACGCTGTACTAGATGCGAAAGCCCACTCTCGCCAACATCAACTTATCCATTTCCTCCGTCATCACCAGAGACTCCGGTCTTGAGACGACCTGAAATTCCGCCATTACCAAAAATTGCGCCGATGCTGCATAAAAAACCACTAGGACCGCGGCAAAATGCGGATTGGGACCTGGATCCCATGACGCCGACTATTGAAGAGGAAGATGAGACGGAAGGTCTTTCTTGGATCGACAACGAGACAGACGCCGGGTCGAAAAGAGTTTCGTCGAATGACACAATATCTGAACCTCCTACCATCCATAGTGGTCGCAACTCCGCGACGAGTAGTACAGCAGAGATACCTCTTATCTTGGATCAAAGTTGCTTAGGACCCGATGGTATGCCTCGCATGGACGAGATGCATCTTTCGGAATCAGTACCTATCCTCCTTGACCTCAACAACTCGAGAAAAACCCCACCAGCTTCGCCCTTCCTGTTAGAATTACAGAGAAAAGAAAACTCCGGATTACGTTCGATATGCGATCACCTCGCGGATGCGCCGGAGGCATTGCTAGACCCGATATTGTTCTTCGAACGGCGGCTATGGGCATTGGTAGCATTTCAGTGGTTAACATTTGGAAAGCAACTGCAAAGCCCCGCGCATGATACGCTATCCCACGCTCGACCAGAAGAAGCGAGAAAAGTACTTCACTTGCATGGACCTGTGGCGGACGGATGGGTGCTAGCAGCGAAATACCCCAATGCGACATTCTTCAGTGTATCGACGGAAGAACCGGAATATCCTGTGGACCAATACATTATGCCTTCGAATCACAATCACATTTACACGCCTTCGATAACATCGCCTCTTCCCTTCCCGGATAACTACTTTGACGTAGTCGTCACAAGAACACTATCATCGGTTCTAAAATCGGAGGAACTAGAAGCAGTTTTACGAGAATCGTTACGGATACTTCGACCAGGAGGTTGGTTGGAACTGCATACTATCGACCCGACTTTAACGAGAGTGGGGAATATCACAAAGCATTGGATTGAATCGCGAGTTCTGGCGCCAACGGACAACGATATTTTCAGCGCGAGGCCATCGGATAGGATTCTGCATCGAATGCAAGAGCTAGGGTATCATAAGGTCAAGAATGCGAGGATTGCATTGCCGACTTTCACAACAGAAGAAGGCGAATCAGATGCGCAGAAAATTATGGTGCATCTAGGCCGCCATTTCTACGAGGAGCTTTATGGACGGTTCCTCCGGGCAGGGCACATAGGTGCGGGCAGCCCGGCGTGGTGGTGGGATAGTATGGCGGTTCGGCAAGAATGCCAACGAGAGAACACCTGCTTCGGCTTGACTATATCTTTTTGGAGAAAGACACGATAGTACAAGTATCACACCTTTTGTTTCAAGCGATCTATTTTAATTTCTTTTGGTGTTACATATTATTCATTGCGGGTTCGTTTGATTTTTAAACCTCGGTCATCTTTAGCATATTTTTAATGTTTGGGTTTCGCATCTTGCTGTTACGTTTATACATGGATATGAAGTTTTTTTTTACATCTGCTTTTTTGGAGTTCGCCATAAATTTTGATTTTTACAGTCACAAGCGAGAGAATTTCAATGTCTATAGTCCATCGTGCTTTTTGCTTTCATCATATCCTTTCTTCTTTTGTAAGATTTTCTCTCCTTCGTCCGCGCTCGTCTATTTACGCGAATATGTCAATGCATTGTAACAGGAAAAAGCTGCTGCCTCGTTATCCTTTTGCCACCTTTTTTCATTTTACTTTGAACCTTTTAATCACAAAACATTTCTTGTCTCGCTGGCACGTGTCGGAGTTTTGTTCTATCTCGTGGCTGCCTCAAGACTTCAATCTTACTCTTTTTTCCTTTTCTCGTCTCATGCATGGCTTTTGCGTCTTGTGCACGTTTTGGATTTCCTCTCTCCCACGTTCACTCACACAAACTCGCATGACTGCCATTCAATGCAACGCTCCTCTGCGTATTCGACAGAATTAAAGTCTGCCTTCACCTTATTCCCCATCAGGCCCATAATCGATCGCCTTATGTATTTATTGGTAATCATTAGTCGGTCATGGTATAGCTTTGATTTTTTTCTTGAACGAACGATTGGATACACCTCTCAATTTAGCTCCGACTACACAAGGATGATTTCTGGTGTATCGATAGGTATATGTACAATTTTTTTTCGCCTTCTTTTATTTTTTTTTGGTAGCATCGTATCAAATTCTCCATTCACCGACGATACACCCGGCGAGACCCTGCATAATGTATATGGATGTGGGATCTATCAATATTTGCCTTCAGCTGCGGTAGCATCTTGCAGAATATATATCTGCGAGTGCGATTTGATTTCAGCGATATTTGTAAGGTAGCCTTTCCCTTCAATTGTCACAAAATTATTTCCTTTTACATGAATACGTATACCCGCAACCGCCAATTTTATTTTCAAGAATGAGATGATTGCGATAATGCGCGGTTGATAATGAGATAAACTTTTTGGAAGGTAAAAAAAAAAACGGGACGAGATTTCGCCCGATCGCGAACCGTTTCTGGAGCCCGCCGAAGGCGACACATGGCTTAAAATACCCTCCGTGTGGAACCGGCGCTCCGGAGCGTGGGAAGAGCCACGACGATGGCTGTAAGACACGAATATCCGCTATCAATCAAGATCGGCCGGAAGGACCCTGCCTAGCCCGAGCTACTATCACCAAATCGAAAGGATTTTCCCTTTTTTCCTTTTTTTTCTTTAGTGGGCGCCAGTGCTAGTAAGTGTTTCCTGCTTAATCACGCGGAGAAGTCTCACATAGAGCGAAGCTTCAATACAAGACAGCGTTAGTGCAAGCAAATGCTCCATGTATACAATTGCAATTAATTTCAAATACAATTCAATATGTGCGAGAACGTTATCAGGGCGGTGACAACTGTTTAAACTATATGATCGTCGCTCTTCGTTAGCGACTTTGGTCAGCTTGGACAGCGCTGGCAATCGATCGTTACCGTTACGAGCTAATGCCGTGGATTCCAACGGTGCAGAAAGCCTGGAATTGGGATGATCAGCTATGGAGCCGCCTTTTGACTTCCATTCCACGGCGGGGTTTAGTCTGCGATTTTTCTCATAGCTCGGCGAAAATGACTGGAAATTGTCGGATCACGGGTTTCCGGGCCATGGTGTAATCAGTAGACGGAATGTGGTTAGACGGGAACTTTTTGGGCGGCTATATCGCCGGCTCGACATGCTTCACATGTTCGAGAGTATAATTGAGACTGTATATGATGTTATCTGTTGGAGGCGGTGAACAATGGAAATGTCGCGGGGAAAACGAAGGTTCGGGATTTTCTCGCTTCGACTTCCCACTACGGAATGATCTTCTATATCTGGTTTTGGTGCATTTTGCGGACAGAACGAATGATGTCCCAATTTCTGCTAGATTACCTCGAGGTCTTATTTTGCATTTTATTGATTCTTTCAACTACCAGCACAACGTCCTTTTTACCGTGGATGTATCGAGAAACACGGAAATTCAACTGCGCATATACTGCGAACCTAATTCACTATTCGAAATTTCCAAGGTCGCGTGATGTCGTCGAGTTAAGTGAATTGATTAACCTCAATCGATACAGCTTGATATATATCAAACGGGATGATCTAGTTCAAGTAAGTTTACAGTTAGATGAGTGAAATATTGTCACGATGAATAATACCTAAAGTATCGAGTAAGATCTTTACTTCAATAGAGAATGGCTTACAACCATGGTCTAGGCCTTCTCAATCATTCCCCTACACATCATAATCCCAGAGTGTTGGCTACTGTTAAGTTAATGAGATATAAATATGCTTATATGCTTTGTCGGGCCGAGACTATTACTAAGTATTGAATATAATTACAGCAACTAAAGAAGCCATACCTAGAACCAAAGTGTCCCATGTCCTTTTAAGATTGTAACCAGGAGGTCGGCATTATATTACACTACATCAGCTTCGGGTTTGAAAATGTATCATCGGTTCTTGCCGTATAAATAATGCCCCAAGGCGCCCAGCACCTGTAGCTCTTAAGTTTGGCGTCTGTCAATACATCATACTGATTAGTAACACCACCATTTCCAACCCACAATAGCTGGTTCCCCCGACAGTCAACATCATCATAGAATATGCAAGTGCAACCTTCTATTCTCATATTTGATATTATAGGGGTCCCTGGAGGAAACACACGACAACCGGATATACCCGCCGCAGCGCTCCAATCTTCCGGATTCTTCGCATCAATCAAATCATGTATGATGATATGATTGCTATTGGCAAAGAAATTCAAAACGCAATTCTGCACCTGTTCCGCATGATTCGTCGTTCGACATCTCACGCTCTCCAAGTTATCGTTATCCGGTCCGTTAGTATTCAAGCTATTATCTTCCCGATTGAACGCGCTAAACCGGAAATTATTACACCCGGGGTCGTCGAAAAAGTCGCACTCGCAGTATCCTGTGACTCTGTAGGAGGAGACTGTGTTTGGTAGGGTTGGGAATAACACTCCAAGGTCAACGCAAGTGTCTTCACCGACATCGTCGATGATATAGCCTTGGTAATGCCCATCTTGTCCCGGATCTTTGTGTGTGTACCAGTCATTGGGGCCAAGCTTGTTATCGATGCCGTGATCCCACAGTCCCATCTGACATTGGGCGGTGAGGTAATCGATTTGTCTGGTGTGTGTTCCTAGAGCGTTCGCTGTTGAAACATCTGTGACAGGGCCGGTCTCTTGGCTGTCTGCAAATGAATATCCATGAGCGAGGTGTGGTGTATTGGCACCGAATGGCGGTGGGAGGATGAGAGCCTGGGTAGATAATACCTCGAACGTGAAAACTAAAGTAAGGTCTAGAAGGTACTGCATTGTGGAGTAAATAATGCTATTTCAACATGAATTCATGATTGGAGACGAAAAGTAACACCAAGAGGAGAATTATATTTTGAAGGACACGAACAATATTCTAGACATTTACATCCATTTACTCGTCAAGATTTGACTATGTGTCTACAGGTGAACGTATTATTCATACCAACGAAAGCGTATATATATATAACTTCGCCATACAGAGGGCCTACACCAGTAAAATAGACTCCACAAAATACGCGGCGCAGAAGTTTTGAATCAACCGTATACAACGTTGTAATTTCAAGCAACAGCTTCTTATATGCCAGACCTAAGAACAATTTCTTGTGATACCAACCCAAATATCTTGGGGAGGGAAAAGCTATACACGGATTTAACTTCGTATTAGATACAGGTTTTATAGAAAAGAGATAGATAAGGAAGTAGCTTAGGTTGCTTGTACTTGTGGCACATGAGACCTCCTTACTAGTTTATAGTTTTCACAGTTGGCTGGTTTCGCTGCAGTTAGCGCCGATATCCTATGAAAACTTTAGGCTAGGAACGAAGTTTCAAGCCTTTATATTATACCTTTTATAGTTAAAATTATATCAAGAAGGATTCTCGGAAATGGTCTCCATAGCATGATGTAACTATTTCTGTAGATCTAGCGAACTTCAAAAAAGAAAACCGTCGCTTCATACATGTAAACCCAAAATTAAACCTGTAAACGCTTATTCCACTATGCAAGTCATCATCACTAAGATGGATCTTCGCAGCGGTAACTCACGACCCACGGGTCGTCAGGGTTATTGTCCACCGATCCATCTCCAGCAGGAATTGAGTCCCCTATCGACCATACCACATCCCCTCCGCAATCCGGTTGAGCGTAAAACTTGCAAAGAAAGCAATCGTTGGCGTCATAGCTACTCTGCGACTGCTTGTAAGCTTGCGTGTCAGGGAGATTGAAGCAGAAATCTGGTGGATTCAGTGACATTGGTCGGTTCTGGTAGTAATCACGTCCTTTATGGTCTCTATTCTGCCACAGTTGTAAATGACATGATGAGCCATTATCTGGAATACAATTGAAAGAAGAAATCAAGTTATCGTGTTGAGACTTTGACAGATCGCTGTCGAAGCGATATACAGCGGTGAAGATGGAATTGCTGCAATCGTTGTTATCGAAGAATGTGCACGAACAATCTCCTGCGACCCGGTAGCTCTTTATCGAATTTTCCAGGGATTCTCCTTTGTTAATGTCAGAATTATCGTGATATGTTAAATCTGCCGTTCGGATGCATGCCGGGGAACCGTCTGGGTTGGCGGGGTACCAGTCGAATAGGTTTTCTGCCCAAAATGCATGATCCGTTCCAAAATCTCCTTCGCTATAGAGGCCTACTCGACAAGTTTTTGTGTTCCAGATCCCGTCCGTTTCATCGGAGGGTACATCGCCTTTGCTAGCGGATATCCATAAGACGCAAATAAAAAGGGTCAATGGGCGTGTAGCAAGGTTTGGAGATCTCATTGTGCAATATATGCAATGTAAGGATTTGATATAAGATCCCGGGTGGAATATAATAAAATGAAATATTCACCAATCCCATCCCTCGACATCTATTCGTCATATATTCATATAATATAATGCGTGTACTCAGTCCATTTTAACTTTTACCATCCATGTTGGATTGATGGAAGTGCTGTGCTCAAAATGATACAGTGTTAGAGTTGGATATATGTGATTAAAGAAATGATAGACAAGTGGCAGTTAATTTGTGACGCTCCGCCCTCTCATTTCGTTTGTTGGACAGATATCTCGATCTGCTAATGAAATGAATTGTAGAAATGCTCGATATTGCTGCACCTAAGCATAGATTTAACTATACTCAAGTCCACCATTAATTCCCAGGAAATGATACGGATTTCACACCGCACATGCACCCAAGCCATTCTTGTTTCGTAAACTAACTGCCGTTCTCCTTCCACAAGTTGACCAGTTTGCTAAAGAGCATGACATCTCATAGACCCCAGCGTGTTTCCTGCCAAACTAACACCTTCCGTCCCCCACCAAACCTGCTTATAATTGAAAAACGTATCCCCACCGCAACCGCCATCACTCCAGTACTCGCATCGACAATTCCGTTGCAAAATCTTAGCGGTATCGCCCTGAGCCGCATCCGCCATCCGCCAACACACATTCTCCCCACCAGGGTTATTATACAACGGTACGAGAGTCTGAACAAGATGGCCGTCTTCATACTGAAGATCGATCGAACAAGATGCACCAAAAACAGAGGAACACCTGTAACTGCTGATTTTATTCTGGTTCCCGCCGTTCGCTTTCAACGAGGGGTCTCCGCGCGCGAATGCGTCAAAGATAAAGTTATCGCAGTTGGATCCGTCGAAGAATTGGCAGAGACAGTCGCCGCCGACTCGGTAGCTGTTTATTACGTCGTCCCATTCGCCGGCGAGGCTGATACAGGTATCCAATTGTGGTTGTAGTTCTTGGGTATCCGAGCCACCGACGGCGACGGACTCGTAGTTTTCGAATCTGTAGAGGCCAAGCCAACAGTCTGAGCCTTCCCATCTCATGTCTCCGCAGGAAGAAAGGGTAATGTAAGGAACGAGGAGAAGAACAAAGGCTAACATGTTGGCGATTTAGCCTCGTGCGTGAAGATGATAGAAGCTAGATGGGATGAAATTCTGTGATCACGTATGCTGCGAGAATTTAAAATCCAAAGCTCGAGCTATTGATTCTAGCGCCGAAGCATCCTGAATAAAATCAGGGCACAGCAAATAAATATTGAATTGCATCTATGAGATCCTTTCTAACCCTCACTTTGATTAACACCGCTTTCTAATGAAATAAAACACTAGGCATCAAGGCATCAATTTGCACAGAAGAAATTTAGTGAATATGTACATGAGTGAATGTACTCAAGTATTTTGTGAAGTGATGGTTATCAAATTTGTAACCCTGCTTTTTTTTTTTTAGTTTAAGGCACGGAGTAGCTATACCGATGATATCCAACATCTCTCCTTTACTGATCCTAGCAAATTTGATCGAAGTTGTTTTTCTCGAGGTTTGAACTTGAGTTAACAACCAACAATATTAGACAGGGACAGGAAAGGAAAAGCAACATCACGTCAGCGTTGCTGCCTCGTGCCTCCTCTTTTGATAATCTATGGGTAGATTCTTGTTCAAAAGCTGTCTGAGATCACATTTGGATACCACCGTAGCATAGAAACATGGTATTTGCTAAATCGGCCACGATTAAATTTCTGATGAATGACTCTATAGTTAGGTCAATACTCAAAATCGACACAAGGAAAATAGGTAGGGTATCATTAAATGCAAACAGGACTCCAATAATATGCCGTTTCATAATCAAGTCCTTTCATATTTATCCCACGGTGACTCGTACTCCAACTCCAAGAAAAGAAGAAAGATAGAAAGAAATATAGCGCTGACTAGACCTCCCTACATTTCGATAACGAGTTGACCCCCAGAATCGACCCACTGGAGAGCAAGCTCTGAGACAATACGATCACTTATAGCGTAGAGTATAATCCAGATCTGTTCACCCATATGATTAGCAAGATCCTCAATTCAGAGGCGCAGGAGGTTGGTATGAAACTTACATGGATCGCGACCTCGCCCCAGCAGTACAACCTCAATATATCACCAACATTGTCACCAGCACCTTCATTCTCAGACTCGAAAAACAGTCTTGTCTCTCCCAATTTGCCATCCTTCACATACCCGGCCAACCGTATCCAGAAGCCATGTTTTTTCTCTGCAGTGCTCTTAAATCTGCTGTTGTTTTCGTTGCCTCCTTTCGGCTTTGGCCACCTGCTAAGGTCCATCCTCCAGTAACCTCGTTCACGCCTCTTCATATCTCGCGCGAATAGCTTTGGACAGAAGTATTTTTCAAGTTTGGCTTGAGTGTACATTTTTTCCATCATCGGTGTGATTTGCTTCGGATTGCTGTTGACTCCGGGAGGTGGAGAGGTGATGTTATATTCGTCAAGCTGTCGAAGTTCGAGGTAATGGTTGACCCGTCTCTTATCCGTTTTGATTGCCTGCCTTTCTAGCTTTGCGGATGCTAATCCTTGTTTATCAATTGATGCAAGCTCCTGTTCGAGAAGGTATGCCAGGAGAGAGCGTGGCGAAACTGGTAGGCCGGTGAAGAGAGGGAATCTCTGGGGGAGTCTGTCCGGTGAGGTAGCTGTCTCGGGGAAGGAATATTGCTCGAGTGGAGATACCGGGGAGAGCGACGAGAACTTGGGTGGGGGCGGATGAACTTGAAGGACCCTTCGCGCGGTTGGAGTAACCGGGTTTGGGGACGATGGAGGAAGAGGCGAAACTTCGATTATGGATGATATAGTCCTTTTGTTAACAAAAGCAACAGCCTGCGAGCCGGATGGCGTTCTATGCTCCTGGCTTAGTTGTTTGGGGGGGAATGGAGGGGATTGAGACACATGCGTGATCGTAGAATCTTCCGTCGGGTCGGATTCAACGGTACGAGCTGATGAACTAGGGATTGTCTTTTTTCTCGGTGGCGTAGGTTGAGAATCTGGAATTTCCAACTGCGATGAATCATATTCGATTGGGCTTGAGTACCCCGACATCACAGAGTCGTTGACACCAGCTGGTCGCAGAACGGTCTCTGGTATTACAGAAACACTAGGCATCTCCGGCGTTTTATGTGAATCAAAAGGCGATCGTTGATAGACTGGTTGAAGAACAGTTTCGGATACCCTCGATATACTCAGGCGGGCCGTTTGAGGTGTGACAGGCTCCAGTGTGAAGGCATGCTGTGAAGGAAAGTTTTGGGACGGTCCGCCCGCTCCAAGGCTAGGATCGCATACGAACGTCGATAATTCGGGTGCTGTAAATTTGATAGCTGGTGAAAGAGAGTACGCTAACGGGGTACCCGAGAGACCCTTGAATGAGCTCATGGGGATATATACTACAAAAAAAACCCCTCAGTTAGTTAAATATCTCTACACTTAGCTCTATAAACTTTCTTTCACTTACCAGGAGAACTCTCAATCTGTACAACCGGGCCATCTCCCAGCGATGCTCGCTTTCTTCTCTCTTCATCCTCTTCATCGTCGGAACTATAGAACCCCAAAGGTCTCTTTTGCGGGAGATAATTTTCTTCTATGCTTCCTCCGTTCTCCTTCGAAGTATCACTGGGGTTAACCTCAACGCGCGTGCCGATAAATTGCAAATGCGCCAATGCCTGCTCTCGGTATTGGGTATCCGCCCTCGTATTTGTCGTCGCGGTGTTATGGACTAGTATGAGGATATGTGGATCCTGCTCCATGTCGGTGAAGTTGGACTGACTGGGGTGTGGAGACAGATATCATGATGATGGTGTTTTGCAGGGACGATGGCCCTTTGTTTATGAGTGAGGCTCGAAATGCGAGTTCCATCGCGGGGACATTTATTATTATTCGCTGTCTCGGATGACTTGCATGCGAATCCCTGAACCAGTCCCGGCAACGCACAAAATACAACATCGGATTTTAGATAAAGCAAGAAATAGGATATGGCTAGAATCTACTCCAGACGATCCGTCGGGAGATGACAAGAATTGTAGAAGATCATTGCGATTGCATAATTCACAATCTAGTTCCTTAGGTAACCATGAATACTTAGGAAAACACTTGAGTCCTCAAACATCGATCTCTCGGCGTCCGCAAATACAAAGAATCGTTTCTACAAATGACTTCCTCAAGCTAATAGTCTCCAATCCCCCATCAAAAAGCAGTCGCATATTTATACACTTGTAGTTGCCACGGGGCAAGATACCGTATCAGCGCTAGATGGATACCACTCTATCAGTAAAACGCTGCTAACACATTCTTCAGTGGTATGTCACATACCCGAATATCTGCGAATCGGATATTCCCAAGAAGTCGGCTTCAGAAAAGTCAAACCACTTGCTGATATCTTCCTATATTGAGAAATTGGTCAAAATCAGCAAGTCCGGTCCAACTTCTAAGGGACTTTCAAAACTTACACTGTACAAAAGTAGGTATCAAACCCAGCCGCCTTGAAAATATTGAATGCCTTACAAGTTCCCGATGAGCTATTTGCAGCCTCTAATAATGTGATCTCATCAGTACCAGTTTCGCCCGTCTCATTCAAACCGAAAATGGTACTACGGAGTCATACGATTGAAGCAAGCCTGCGAACACATCATTATCGCCTCATATTCGTCAGTAGTATCGAGCGCGAAAGTGGTCTGCAAATCGGTATATATCTGGGATGGATTCGCTTGTGCCGCCGTATATTGAATGCACGATGTTGGATAAAAGATATCTAATGTCTCATAGTCTGTCGCCGTCGCCGTCACTGTTGAGGTAGTATCCACAGTAGTGGTATCAACAATTATTGTATCGACCACCTATTCATTTCGAAAGATTTAGTGTGAGGACACCAGAGTGGAAGCATTGGTAGGCGTACTGTGATATCTGCGGAAGCAACTGTCGGGTCAACTTCAGTTGTGATCGATGTGACTTCTGTGGTAAGTTCTTTTGTCGCCGTTTTCGTGATACGGCCCTGTAACAGATAATTCGCTAGTCAGGATCTTAAGGAACTTATAGCTTCGATATCGTGCAACCTACACCACGGACAGTTTTTGTGCTTGTAGCCATCACTGTCTTGATCACCGTGGGCTTTCCATAAGACACGAACACGCCTTTGAAACATGCGACCCATCAAACCCGTGCCAATCCCCACTATGATCTTCATTTCTTCTCCTGATTCTCGCACCAAAAGCTGGCTCGTCGGCTTTGACGTATCTAATTTTTTCTGTGGTTCTTTTTTTAAACGTGACCGTGGGCAACGATGGAATTGTAACGGTAGGGATCGAAGTGAGTAATGGTTGCAGAGTCAAAGTGATTGGGAGTGAAATGATGGGGTTTGGAGTCACAGAAAAGGTAACCACTTCGATTTCAGGAATAGTTCTACACATTATTCATAAGTTATACCACTAGTTGTTAGTTTATGGACCATGTTTTTGGTTGTAATTTACTAAAACTCCATAATATCGTTTGATACTTACGTTTCCGAGATTACATTGGTTTCCGTATCACTAGACATAAACAACAGACTTAGCACGTGTACAATTAAACTTGGAATCCGAATGGGTCTTACGTGATTGAGACAAACGATGTGTCTGTGTTCGTCGCTGTTGATATGGTGGATGCGACAGTAACCTATTCCACTCAGCTCAATATCCTGACCCCTTGGGTACCGGACAAAATAGACCCAACTCATCGTTTCCACGACCACATTGGTAGCATCGACGACCGTCACCTAACCCAACTCATCAGCATATGCATATATGTCATCCTATAATCGTGCTACGAAGAATCAAATTCAAAATCGCAATTAACCTTACAGTCTTGAAATCCGTATATCCAGCCACAGTCTTTGTGGTATACTTGGTAGTCGTCGTCGTTTTTGTCGTTGGCCGCACGTAAATCTTACAGAACACCTTTGCAAGATCTTTCCAGATCAATTCAATGTCCGAAATGCACGAGTTGACGGTGTGGTCACTTTTACAGTAACCATAAGGCCATTGCGGTTGTTTGCTGCCATTCCTCTTCGCCTTTCCGGCGAACTCGTTTGGGATGACGATAGCAGTACAAAATTGTAAAAGTGAAAGAACGGCAAAGAGTTTAAATAAGAAACGCATTTTGAAGCGAACCAAATTGGATCTCAAAAGCCTTTGGGCGGAGAAAAACGATGGGATAGGTTGAAAGAGAAATGTATGCAAGCTGGAATGTGCAATCGCATGTCACATCCGCGCATTTGTAACGTCCTCGAGCTTAGCTCCAGCTCAGACCCACGAAACGCGAGGATAGCTGCATGTCCAGACTCTCTGCGTTGTTGACGTCGTCAATGCCAATTTCGGTCTGCGCTACCGAAGATTCATTCCCTGTTCCTTGCCAACCCAATCCAGCCATCGACCTTTTATGCTGTCATAGTTGGAGTGAGGTTTATCAAAATGCCTTCTAACGTTTCTTCGCGCAATTGAAAGCTCGGAGGTTTCCCTCATACAAATTATTCTGGATTGACCAGTTGGGAACATGCTAGGATCCACATGCTGACCGATTTGACCGATTTGACCAAATTGTTGAAATCAAGATACTTGTTCTTGCATGATCGTCTTGTCTGAATCCCATTTCAGGTCTAATGTTGGCCAGAATCCACGAACGAGGTGTACGAGGACCCACTTGGTTTAGCGACCCACTTTCTCAAGACGCGTATCAGGGAATTGATCAACTGCCCACATGTAATGGTTGAGAATCAATGGCTGATTTGGCATGAGAACTGAATTTTCACCCGTTTGGACTGATAGATACGAAGCATGGTAGAAATTGTTAGAGGCATTTAGCAGAGAAGGAGGAAGACGAAGCCGCCCAACTGACACCAATATTGCGGCGCCTCGAGGCTAGGCTGAATCGGAAAGTTACCGGGCGTTGTGGATCAAGGACAATTGTATTCTATAGATCTAGCTTACCAGATGCCGATATCACTGTCACTGCTACTACTAGACCATCTGAAAAGAATTGTGGAGCACTGATTACCAGTTCATATATGGCTGTTATAATGAGGCTTTCCTTGCTAATTCCCAGGACGCATTTTCTGTGCAACCACACTCAATCCAAACCTGGCATGTCTCCAACACAACGCACCTCGGTACGAAATACCACAAGGCCAGACATTAGTACCTGGTCGAGCAGTAACCCGATGTCACCTAAAGTGCTATACCTCTGTCAGATGGTTCTGGACAATTACTTAGGTTTAAAAAGGTAGCGAAAAACTGTGTATCATTCCGCAATTGCGCAAAATCTATATACTTATATATTGTTTCATGAAATTTCTATCATCTACAAAATTTTCCAAGTTTTGACATAACACCCCGCTCTACAGGAATATCATAAATATCAATCATAAAAGATCATTCATCCGTAACAACCGTTAAAACAAAAGAAAAAAGCAATAGAACTCGATATCAAATTTCTAGACCTTTGCTGCACCCGGGCATGCGCATCCTCCGTGCAAAAAGATACCATACCGCGCACCAACGAAGAATCTAGTAATCATCATCAGCGGTGGGTTCTCCCGGATTGTTAGCATCGCCATCAACATCATCGGCGTCCGCTGGATCCATGGGAGCGGTATCAAGACCAGGATCACTGTTCGAGGTCGGGAAAGTGGGGGGGTTCATTTTGATCTTCCTCATCAGTGGAGCTATCAGCATAGTCGACAGGATTGGCCGGATCAGTTGAGCCGACCGGTCCGGGCACCTCAGAGGTTCCGGTGGGTGGAGGAGCAGTTGTCTCGATCGGCTCGGTGATGGTGCCCGAGAAGGCTTGGTCGGTTCCGATAGCACCGCTAGATGGACCTGGTTGGTCAGTGTCAACGGGGCCGTTAGGGCCGTTGCTGGTCGCAACCGGTCGATCAGTTATCATGACGGTATCGGTCTCTTCGGTGGTATCAGTTAGAGTGATGGTTTGGATTTGGGTTTAGTGACGACCTGGGTGTTCGTTACGACCACATTCTTTTGATTTGTGACATAAACCACTTTAGTTTGCAAGACAACTTTGGTAGTGTGGACCACCTTGGGAGGTCTGACTGGAACCTTGGGCTTGGGATTCGGCTTCGTTGGGGGATTTGGTGGAGGATTTGGCTTTCCCTTAGGGTTTGGCTTCGGCTGTGGTTTCGTGTTGGGCTTTCCCTTTGGATTTGGCTTGGGCTTCAGTGGTACCTTTGCCTTTGCAATCAATTGGACTGGGATGCATCCACCGAATGGACCATTGGCAGCGCTATTCTCGCATCTGACCATACAAATATTTTTGGCCTTTCCATAGGTACCGGTGCATTTAACACCCTTGGGGATGCGGACCGTGAGCGGAAAGTTCTTTCCAGCGCCGGGTTTGTAATAACCTTGACTCCAGGAACATTCTTCGTGACTGGTATCCATTTCGACCAGTGGGTTCCCATACCAGTGTAGTCAATTCGACACCTGTATGGCCCGGCGCCATCAAAATTGATCTGATGAAGGTGCATCCTAAGTGTGCCACCAGCGGTAACTCTTGGGAGCGCTTTCTTGTTCAATATCTTTTGCACCTCAGTCTTCGTGTCGATAAAAGCCGCTGGCGAGGAATATTTATCCATAAAATACCAATACTTCCTCTTATTATATAATAATACTAACTCGAATCGATTCGCAATAAGAATAGCCCGAGAGACTACCGAGTCGCTATCGGGAAATTTCTCCGGCTACCGTCCGTTTCGTTTCCGTTCTCGTTCGTGTACTTCGTCGGTTCTGCCATGTGAAGTCAGGGTAGGACAAAGATAGACCTCGCCAAATACCGTCAACAAGTTAGCAGTTATATATCCGATCGATATAAGATACAAGCGAAGTGGTCAATGCGAATAAGTCCTGGAATCGAAGCTTGGCCCTCCACTTTCTTACCACTTATTGCTGGGTCCTGGTCTCGCGCGAGGTCTTCGGAACCACCGAAATTGGTCCCATTGTTGTCGTTTTCTTTACTTGCAGCAATATAGAAAGTCTAGTCTTATATACATATATGGTATCAGACCGCTTTGAATAACTCTCGGCGGGCCGTCGAATCTAGTATCCTTTTCTTCTTAGAACAATAATGTGGCGTGTCTTACTTCTCAGATCGTTCCTTCAATAGTCTTTGGCCGCTCTCAAATAATAGTTCGCGTTTCCGAGCGAAGGGAACTCTCGCATTAACCTAAACACCCAAACACCAGATCAAGTTTAAAACCGTTGAGTCCAAGCTTTTCATACTAGATTGAATTCAGATATGTAAAAGCGTTGGCTCCCGCTCGGCTTGGACTTCATGCCTCGAGCGCGGCCAGTTGACATGACAAGACTTGGCTGTTGCACACCATTTGCACCCGAAACTAAAAGTTTCTTCTTCAATTCGGACAGCCTAAACCATCAATAGAATCGAGATGCCAGGTTACGTTAACTATCGCGAGACTTTGGAACCGTTCAACCGAACTTGGTCCAAATATGATATTTTATCGATTTATAAGATACCATATCCGGATATCCGTTGAGACTAAGGAGACTAAAGAAAACAAGCCTTGAATGCATAAAGTTCTGCCCCGGCACGACTAATCTCGAAGAGCTACAGAACTTTATTTAGCCTCGAATCAAGGCGCTCGAGGCAGAAAACCCTATTCAACTTATCTGGTGGTACGTAACATAAAGTTATTCACTAGATCATGATAATACAAGTCTCATGGCCAAACGGCCTAAAGACACCGAACGCTCCAAGGAACCAAGTTTGAAAAGGAACTACAATTTTGTAGCCATGTCTTATGCCTCGGGAAAGTGAACAAAACCTGGGGCTCACATATTCGTAGCGTTCTTACTCTTCACTATCAAATTCACATACTTGAGTACCAAGACGTCACGCTGTCTTTGATCTAGCACGATAATAAATTATCTATTTTACCAACGATAGTCCGTGATGTATATCGCCCGTGCACTTGCCTAATTATCAAATAACTAGATAACTGTTCTTCTATCCGCACCATCGAAAACTCGAAATTTGAATCGTACACCTGTTCTGTTCGACTCCCGCGTGAAACACGAACGTTCTTCTACTCACCACCTCTCAAAACCTGAAGCTTTAATCCTATCAATTGAGGTAATATTTACTTCTATACTAGTTATACACTATATATATATAATATAAATCTAGTCTATACACAATATAAGTAAAAAATACTTTTCCCACCTTTATCAGATCAGAATCGCGAAATTCCCCCTATCCAAAAAAAAGATAATAAAGAAGCAATGCTCTAAAGAAAAGCTCATAACACCAAATGCTGGTATCAAATATAAAGAAAACCGTATCATATAATACACTTCCGACCACCCATCCAGCCATTATCATTACCCCTTCCCAAAAGAAAAACATGAAAAGACAAATAAAAAAAGACATAATATGGAATCCATCCCAGCCCCCAACCTCGTATTCAAACCCAAAAGAACAAGAAAAGAAAAATCGATTAATCAAGCAACTTCTTCTCCTCCATCTTTGTCGCCTCCCGTTCCTTCTCCCTTCTGCTTGCGGCCTCCCTTCTCAGCTTTCCCTGTCGCTGACTCTCCAACCCATAAATGAATGCCCCGACGAAAACAACTGCGGCGCCACCCACAACCCCTCCGCCCAAATTATTCCCAAACAACCAGATGCTCAACAACAGACTGACCAGCTTGCGAATATTCAACACAATCGTAACCGTCAGAGCCGTGCTCATGCCCGCTAGGTAATTCACACCTCGGACGCACACATACTGAGTAATCGCGTTGACGCCGAGATAGAACAGTTGTTGTGGGATTTGGATGTTCTGGAGTGTCATCGGAAGGAATGGGAGGAGGGTGGGTAATGGGAGTGGCTCGGACGAGTAAAGTCGGTAGAATTGGAGTTTGATGCTATTCGCGAAAGGGAGAAAGAGTGGGAGTGAGAGTGCGTGCGTGTAGAAGAGACCTTCGCGCCAGTTTGGACCGTATTTGGCATATGTGTGTTCAAAGTAGACGCCCATCAACGCTGCGAGGATTTGGGAGACGAAGAGGATCGAGAGACCGGTGATGAAGCGGGGGAGTGAATGTTCCGATTCGCCCTATTGTTATAACGAATGTTAGTTAATGTTTATTTTTTGTGTGGTACAGGGGGGGTATGCGGGACGTACCATGGATTTAGCATTACTCATGGCGGAGAGGATAATGCCGGCGGTCAGGATTAGCACGGAACAAACTTGGACCTTGCTGAACCTCTTTCCAAGACAGGCACCGATCAGCATGGTGGTGATGCTGCCTCCGCTTCGGAGGATAATATGGATTGGCACGCTGATATTATAGTCAAAGGCCCAATTGTTGAGGACGCTGACGGAGAAGAAGAGAATGATAGCACCCAACCATCGCACCATCGGTATCTGGTTCTTAACCAGTAAGGTGGGCGATTTGCGGTCGAAATGAGCGATGAAACCTTCGATTGATACAATGATGAATTGAGCAAAGGTGATGAGATGGCCGGAATCTGGTGCTTCCTTTATGATCGCTTCCAGAGCGAAGACGTTGGAGCAACAGCCGCCAAAGATGAGAGAGACCATGGCCGCGAGGGATATCCATTCTGGGAGAGTGCTCTGAATGGCACCGGAAGCTATCGCCTTGGCGTTAGAGATGTCGCCATTGCTGCGGTTGTTGCGGCTGTGGCCGTTCTCGTAGATGGGCGTGCGGCCCTCTTCTGAGTTTCTGATTGATTCTATTTCCGAGTCTATTGTTTTCTTAATTTCCCCGTTTGATAGCGAGTCTCCATTACTTGAATAATGCATGATTTCGGGGGGAGAAGCGAGGGAGGTTGGGGGGAGCCCAACAATGTCGGTACCAGTGGTGGTAGCAAAGGTATTTCCTTCGTCGTCAAGAGCTGCTGCTGCTGCTTCGGCGGCGAGGGCGGCGGAGACGATTGATTTTTTTCGGGGTGAGACTGAGCGTCGTCGGGGGGTGCGAGGGGTTCTTGGAGTTTGGGGGGTTCCACTTCTAGTGGAACGGCCTTCTGATTCGGAGTCTGTGTATTCGGACTTGAGAGCGTTGGAAGTTGCGATACGAGCACTCCGGCGCATGGCTAGTTGAGATGTTTATATAAAAAAAAACTAGAATAAAAAGAAGTATGAAAGAGGGTGTTTTTTTTTAAAAAAAAAAAATAAAACTCTCGAAGGGAGGGAGAGGGTTTCGAGAAAACAAAACGAAGAAGAAGAGAAACGGAAAGGAGGTGGTAGATGGTACAATCTAGACGGATTGGTGCACAGGGCGAAGTCGGTTTGATGATTAGAAACCGTGCTGAGACTGCAGTAGCAGTGCAGAGTGAACAAACTAGTGTCGGGCTGGAACTGAAACTCAGGCTGGAATATCCGGATTGGAACAGACGACGACCGAAGGCGACGACGAAGGGCGGGATATTCGGAAGCGGCGGACGGCGAACAGGCGGGGGTGCTGCAGTATTATCTGTAGACGTTTGTGGACCAATTGACGGGTGTGATTATTCAAGATACTCCGAGTGTACGAATGGTTTCTGATACGAGACGATAAATTATATAAAATTGGGAGGCTGCTATTGTTGTTCCGGTGGGATAGACATGATGTTCCATCAGACTACGGTGGCCACTCCAAGCTACGGCCAGCGTAGAGAGACAAAAAAATGGCTCCGTAACAACAACCTCCGCCTAACAACCGTCTATTAAAATTGAAATATAATATAAAATATAATATACATACTATTTGGTAGTACAAGTGCCCGAACAAAGTTTTCAATCGGTGATGCATGAATCTGTCTGTCGTACGTCTGATATTGATATCTGATCCGAACGGCTATCGCGACGGTGCTATTTAAAACAGCAATGCGGCTGTTTGTGCAATTCTGCGGCAACGCGACAACCGCCCATAGGCTTAGGAATTAAAGCTTCAACTGTGGCCTTTTACACATGAACTTCCTATATCGTATTCGAGAAAGACATCTCCAGTCATAGGAAGATGGTATTCTTTCGTATTCGAGTGAATTCCACACTATTCTGGGATGACTCAACCGTAGATGCTACCACGTTTCATTAAAGCATTTCCCTTGCTTTGAAGCTTGTTATAAAAGCGCTTACCCTGAACCTCATCTCACGCATCCTAACCCCCAATCAATTCAATTCGAGATAGCGTATACCATGATATAAAAGTGATAATAATAACAACCACAATGAATGGCTTCAACCGTATCGCCGTCATCTTCCTCTTCCTCTTCTCTCTCCTCCTCTCCCCAATCCTCGCCACCTCCGATCTCGACGATACTCAACACCGAGATCCAGATAACCCGCTGATATGTCACCCCGGTAAACCCTGCTACCCAAAAACATTTATCCCGACAACCACCTTCCGCTCAGTCGAACCCGACCAAATCATTCCCACCGGCCTCCACGTCCGTCTCAACATTGGCACCGGCGGCCGAGAAGCAAAACTAATCGACCCCTCCGAAGATGCCGGGCACGCCGTATATGTCGAAAAGGACAAGAAGGCCGAGTCCCTCCCGGTGATACCCTATTCCGACCTCGTCATCCTCCCAGACCAAGACGCCCAGGATGGAGAATCCGCCATAACAGGCGGCAGCACGACCAACCACAATAACACCACCGAAGACTCATCTTCACCTCTAGTACAAAATATCCCACCACCAGAAGACAAGATAAAACCAAACCCCTACCTCTCCGCCTCTGACTGGGAAATCTTCAACACCGCCCTCGCCACCCTCCAAGGCTCCCACCCCACCAACAAACGCCTCCCCGAAGCTCTCTCCACCCTCTCCGACCTCTCTCACGAACCGGAATACGGTGTTAAACTAGTGGAAACAGCATTGAGCAACCTAATCACAATCCTGGTATCCGAATCTTACTCTGCCTCTGTCCGCTCTTCCGCCGCTATAGCTTTAGGAAACTCACTACAGAACAATGCGGCGGCTTTGTCAAGGGTTAAGAGAATATGGGCGGACCGTACCTCCGAGGTACTCTTCAAACCGCTGGTGAACGCCTTGGAGAAAGATTGGAATAAGGAGAAGATATTGGGACGGAGGTTAATGTTTGCGGTTTCCCGCGTGGTGAAGGTGAAGGATGGGAAGGAGGAGTTTGTGGCGTTGGGTGGCTTAGAGGCTTTGGAGAAATTGTATGTTGATACAGTGGATTTACCGCTGAAGGGCAAAATTGCCACCTTTTTACAGGATGAGTTTTTGGATATGGAGATGGTCAAGATGGAGGGTGTGGCGAATGTGAAGGGTGGAGGACAACAGCAGAAGGTTTTGAGGGAGGGTAAGGATAATATCGTTGGGTGGTGTGAGATTCTACAAGAGGATTTGGTCAAGAGAGGTCATGAGGCGGGGGATTTAGACAGTGAAGTTAAAGTATTGAGTACGTTGAAGGCGTTGAAGGAGAGATATGAGGATAAGTGTTTGGGGAAGGAGGGTATGAAGGCTTGGCTGGATGGGGAACTGGAGAGGGTCAAGAAGGAGGAGGAGGATGCGGATTGGATCAAGGTGCCTCTTCAGGATGTTGATACAAGCTTTTTCGGAGTCACAATATAGATGATGATCTTATATTAAGCAAGATTGTGCTCTGCAGGAAACAGTGCACTCAGACTATATCTATCTTGTACTTTTATTTTCTGGAGTTAACTTAATGCTTTTGTACACTTTTAATATATTTCAGCGTATAAAAGATTGGATATATTGTGAGCCACGGATAAACCAAAAGGTTGAATCAGATAATTTGAAGATTGGCCTTCGTCGACGCATTGTTCCCACTACCAGTCGACTGCTTAGTTTTTGTATTTGAAATTTCAAAATTCCACAATCTAGCTACAGGACTAAACTAAAGTGCTTGCAAAGGAAAAAACAAATTAATAATATCAATGTTGGGATATCAGATCAGCGCAGGACCCATATTTGGAGATGCAGGGTTAAGCTCGCGCATGCCCAGATTCGTATATTTAAGGTTGAACCTTGTCTCGAGGCCAAGCTGATATTAAATTTCGGACCAGGTTTAGGCCCAGGCACGCACGCGAACAAAAAACTTACAGCTCGTGAATCGCAGAGACGGTTGATCCCGAAACCAAGCACTTCAACGATGTAAGGCTGTGGAATACCATGATGGATGTTTGAGACATTGTTGCCAAATTTAGAGGAGTCTTGGCACCCAAGGCTTCATAATTTTGAATATACAGATGCTCTACTTTGAATTTTTTGAACCTCGGCAGCCTCGTGTGATAACTGCTTAGCACTTCAACTCTCGAGTATATATATGGATGAACTTACGCACCTATATCCGGGATTATTGGCAAGATAAGGAACCTAGAGACAACAAGTTTAATAAAAAACCGAACAGCAAGCCATCTGCAATCTTAAATCAACCCCCGGGCGCAGAGAAGATATTTGAGAATATTCAAATCTCTGGGTCCAGCAACAGACTTTACGAACCTGTTTATGAGTCGAAACCACGTAGGCGTAAGTACCCTTTTAAGCTTGCGACTTGCGCGTTTAGTCATTACTATATTTGGTTACCCTTTCAATCCGGCCTCTCGAAGGCATTTTCAATCTACACCTGCATTCCAACGCTACCAAATTCCATAGCCGTCACCCCCGTGTATAGTGCTTTACTACAGGCTCCACTGCACGGGTTTCGTACCCAAGCCGGCCATTGCTAACTATTGACTGCTTAATCTTGGATGCCATAGCCGAATTTATTACTGATATGTCAAACGATACCAAAAATAATACCTCGACACAAGAGAACCATCCAAAGCTTACAGACGACGAACAACACGATATAGAAGAACCCACGGAGTGTCTGAGTCCAAATGGCGTTATCACTTTTGAAGAAGTCGATTCAAGCCATGATACCACTACAACGATAGGGATCGATAACACAAATATGTTTCTTTATAACATCTACAGCAGTTTAACTTTTTCTCGCAAGCCAGATGCCGTCCTGGTCTCGCAAAAAGGTTTAACTGAAGCAGACAGACATACTAAGAAATGGGAATGTGTGTCGAAAATGGACGCCGACACAGCCTGGAACCGGTTCCAGCTATGGATGGAATCAATCGCCCCATTGCCCATAATCTGGGCACCTTGGTGTAACCCGGTCAATTTTAAGAACTGTCCAGACGGCTCTAATATAATGCGATGCAAATGTGTAAGTCAACGCCTACATCTCCGTTTATATCCCTTTCTTTCTTTTTTGATGAGAGACTAATTGCAAATATATATACCATCGAAATTTCTATTGAAACTTAAAAGGCTTGTGGTCGTAACTTTGTCACTGTTATTCCCGGTTACGTGGCTCGAAGATTGATCAAACATGACGAACCAGCCTTAAGTGGTAAGACAATCAATCTCATAGCAAGACATTTCGGAACTATGAATATAGAATCTCCAATATAATATCAAACTATATAATTAGAGTTTCCTCCATAAACTACTCCCACAGGGAAAGAAATAGTACTAAATTTGTCACACCTCAGATCCTAATAAACTTGGGATGGAGAAATTTGAACAGATCCTCGAAAAAGCTCAAAATCCTAGCATCCTTAAGGCAACTCAGATATTAATTAATTATCACAGAGGCATCTTGAGAGCGTACTTCGTCGCTATAGTGACGCTCAGTTTAGTTTCTGCGCTAACGCTAATGATTCATCTAGACACGCCGCAAGTTCTTGTTATCTATGGTGTTTTCTTGATCGCGATTCTTACTAGTTTGATTGCTTTGCCACCTGAAGTGTTAATAATACCTCTAGAAATATTATTCCTTGGTGCTTTGTGGCTGATTTATAAGATAATGTTAGTCTCGAAACCCTCCACAACGCAAAGCGTGCTTCGCGGCTGGTTTACGAGACAATTGCTGATATGAGAGTCTCTAGCCTACCTAAGACACATGCGCAAACATCGAATTTACCAAACTCGCCGTCAGCAGCATCGTGGAGGATAATTGCGACAAGCTTCAACCAAGGACTTGCTGAAATATCAAGACAAACATTTGACACCTTTAAGAGCGTCCCGGCACGGTTTAAATTAATTATTTCTTCTCTTTACCAAACTACCCCTCAGCCGCCCCATGTTAATCCAAAAGACGTTTTCCTATGTTGCAGACGATTTATTGATAAGCAGACTGTCTACAATGCTATCGACGTCGTCAATATTCATGATCAGCAATTCTTCACGCTTATGAGAAAAATGTATACGAAACTAAAAGGAAATATCGCTTGGCTTTCACTACGAGACATTTCAAGGTTCAGATTTATACGGGTATGTTTTCGTAATAGCCAACACCTGATGTCCACACAGACCACACCTGACTAAAAGCGATCCTAGTTTGAACCCTTCTACGAATCTTTCGTCACTTGCTCGGAAAACGATCAATTACCACCCCAAAACCACCACGAATACGAAATCGACTATCCCCAAAACTACGTACCGGGAACATTACCGTTCACTCCGCCAATCCCCCATGACCTAATGTTATGTTTCTACTACAACCCTTGTTACGCAGGCTCAAAAATAGAGTATATAAACTACATTCCAAAACGAATAGTTCAAAATCCACCGAAAGAAGGATGGGGAATATATGTAGAAGAAGGATTATCCGGGCCAAAATTCTGGTGGCTTCTATCAAGTATTTTACTCGCGTCTTTGATATTTATGATCATTTGGTTGGTGAAGCACCCGGGTGATTTGCAGAACGCGACTGCCCCACCAGTGTTGGCTTTGGCGGTGTTTTCTACTATATTGCTGGTGCCGGAGTATGCTGGCAAGAGGAATAAAATGAAGATTCCCTAGGACATATTCCAGGGTTGAGTTTGCTGAAATTTAGGTATCATAGAAAGCACTTAGATAAATCGTGTAAATTTCTCACTCGGAATATGATTTAGCCTTGAAGTTTTTATGAGGTTTGAATAATCATCCATGGATACAGTTTTTGCTTTCAAATAATCCCAGTTTACATCAAATTGAGTCTAATGACACTCTGACATTTGTAGAAACCCAAGAGCATCTAAAACGCATAGAAACAAAATTTACAGGTTAAACCTCGTATCGTGTCCAATTACAAGGACAACCTCGTATTCAGAAAGCGTTGGATGAGGTCCGGGATGTTGCATTTTAGTCACCAAGCTTCCCAATTAGCGTTGCGGTGGTTAACTAACACTTGTCCACAACTCCACCGCGTTTGAGCATAAGTTCAGATATCGCCTCGAACAAAAGTTCTCACCATCCCCCCACCAAACCTCAACCTCAATCGCGTCAGTAGGCATTGGTACTGACATTCTAAACAATCATACAAGATGGAGTCGACCGAACCTACAAAGATTTGCCCGTACTCTATCCCAGGTGAGCTCCAATTTTGCATCATGGCTATCTTGTAGCATCACGATTCGGCAGTTCGAAGCTAACCAAATTGATCCGGATAGACCTCAAAAACACCACCGATGATGCAGTAGCAGCCGTAAGTTCCCTCTACAGTATTGCCATCGTTTGATCTACAGATGGACGCTAAGGTTATTGCTTTTAGTATCTTAAAACCAAATCGTTCGCTCAATCGCATACTCTCACCGACGTCCGTCTCGGCCTCTCCACAGCTGCATGCGCCGTCGCTGGTGTAACATTTTATTTGGACTACACACAAGGCTTCGAAAAGACCAAGCTCTTCACATTCTACGCCTGCATTGCCTATTTCACAATCAACACCGCTCTAACAGCCTGGCTGTACCTCTTCGAAGCCTCCACAATCTATGTTGGAAACCACAAAACCGCACCCGTCGGGTTATCCATCCAGTCGAAAGTCACCAAGCACGACCCAACGTATCGGCTAAACATAATACAGACGCAATTAGTGGATGGGAGGAAAATAGTGAGAATCAGAGATGTGGAGAATCAGTTTATGAATTGGATTGATGAGAAGGGCTTCTTTGTAAAGAAGCCTTTTGAGACTTGGTTGGGTGCTTCCATACCGTGGATTTTGGAGAATGAAGATGTGCCCAAGGAGTTGAGTAGTGGTGTTATCACAGCGAGTGGGAGGGATGTGGAGAATATTATGGCTGGGGCGGAGGTGGGGAGCGGGAAACAAGGGAGTGTTAGGAGGAAGGACAAGAAAGTATGAGGGGAGTTTTGTAGGCATAATATAAGCATATGTTTATCGAGAATGTGATGATACATCATTAATGCTAGTATTGTTAAATTTAGTCAATCAAAAGCAATTGCAATTAATTGGGATCAGACGGTGTTCACGACGAATATGGGTTTCTCATAATATTCAGTATTAACTCGATAATATGAGTAGTCCCTTGATTATCTGCAATCCATTCATTATCACGAGATCGCGATGGATAATCCCCAGCAGATGCCTGGTCCAGACTTTTAATGAGTTCAGACCCTTGTACAATCGAACAAAGAAATTAAAGAGTAAGATGTTAACAACGACAACAGCAATGAATGTAAAATGAAGTTTTGACTTGTGCGAGCGGCCACCAAATCGCAAACAGAATTCGACATCATTCAGATATAATGCTCTTCAATCTTGAGGCCTTCAAGCTTTGTGGTGGAAGCCTGCGTCTGACGTCGGTTATTTATTTGGCTGCAGGCGGCTGAAAAGGGCCGCATTCTTTGCGGCGCCAATCGGTTTGTTTTGATTTTCTGGCGATCCGCCCTAACAACAACAACATCAACAATACCCGCCTGTCCCTGCTAACCACATCTCTCATCGACCTTTCCTTTAATATCGATCCCATCTCACCGTACCCGGTAGACTACCTCGTTAACGCGTACGCTCACGTTCCTATACCTCAGTCGACTTGATTGAGGTACTCTCGATTCCTCTATTCACTTCTCTAACGATCAATCACGTCCGCAATGCCTCCAGTCCGTCGCAAGAAGAAGAGCGGCGACTCCTCGGACACGTCTGCAGCGCAGCCTGCGAGACCTCCTTCGAGAACCGCCAGTGCTGCCTCAAAATCTACTACAAGCACTACAACTACCAGCCGAACAAATCCTCTCGGGAATAAGACCACACGTCCTGTGAACAGCAGGAATTCTCCAGAACATCCCGCCTCCGCTAAACCAGCCACGAAAACCCCTATATCAAGACAAAACTCAACAAAACAACAAACATCAAAACCAACCCTAAAGTCAATCACAATTCCACCCCCAGAAACCCAAGGCGATATGACTCCAGTATCGCCAATTTCTCCGGTCGCTCACGAGCATAACCAGATCTCAATTCGAGAAATAACACCTCCAAGCGGTGCGCCACCGAAAACGCAGCTAGTCCAGCATGAAGTGGCCAGTCCCACCAAATCTCGCGAGATAGTTCCTCAGACCCCAACCACAGCGATGAAAAAGCGGTCAGCAACCCGCAAGATTTCACGGTTCGAGAAGGATCGTCTGATAGAGAATATACGGATCGAAGGTATGTCACCCGTTCTACACCACAACGCCAAAGCACTATACTAAACCTTACTCTATAGTCGACCGAAGAGCGAAAGCCCTACGTCAGCGTTATACTTTGCAAGCAGAGATGCTCCGGCAAGGGATAGAATTGCGAGTGGGCCGTATACCCTACAAGATGCGTCACTTGACCATGGGTGAGCTTTACGACCAAGCTGCCGCCGCCGCTGAGGCCGCAAAGGCCGAAGACAACAGGATAGAAGCCAAAGAGGTGGTGAAAGAGCTAGAAGACATCCGCAGGTTAAGTAACCAGGCGAATAAAGGGAACCAACTCATTGTAGCCAAAAGTCGTGCCTCGCCTCCGAAACCTGTTGAACGTAAGTTAATACTATATTACTTGCAAATGCAATACTCTTTCTAATAGTTCGCACTGCAGACCCTCCACCGTCGTCACCAATCAAACCGGCCACAATCAAGCTCGTCCCCAGAACTTCTCCTGTGCATGTCATACCAGCGGTACAAGCCTCCTCGCCCATAAAACCCCAGACCATGGCACAGAAGGCCGTGGCAGGCGTGAGGGCCAAGTTGGGAACTAAAAAATCCGCCCTTACCTCCACTGCTACTACAACTTCCACATCGACTACACGGACAACGGCCAAAACTGCTGCTGCCACTGCATCGGCGGCGGCGGCAGCCAAAGCAACGAAAGGAACAAGAGGGGCTCGAACAAAAGCTACGGCCCCAGCAACAACAGTTGCGCCAACAACGGCCGCACCCAAGAAAACCACAGGACGGGCCTTACGATCGAGGAAGTGATCCTCATACGATCTTGTTTAAGTCGGGATGCCTAACGATGTCATGACACATAACACGTACGACTAGTATTCATGACGATGGACATTCGGCGCCTTTCATCCCACACGTGATTGTCAATTATGGTTGACCGAGTGCGATGGAGACGATAGCGTTGAACACGAGTTTCGTTTCGGGGTTCAGTATATTCTTTTATTTCGTATGTAAGGTAAGGTAAGATGATAAGCGACGGGATACCATTTGTCATTTATCATCATAGGCGTTTGATACAGGCGTTGTTTTTGTTTGCGTCCTTTTTTTTTTTGGCGCAATGCGTTTGCAGGTGTGTCTGTGTATATAAGTTCCGGAGGCGTCTCGGTGATTCTTGTTTTGTGCTGAGCTTTTGTTGTCTTGTGTATATTTTGTTATACAGCTGTTCATATTATTTGCGCATTGTACATCTAGCGCTATTTTCGTAATTCACGTTTTAGAAATAATGTGGTCATCACAATTATTCTTTCTATCTTTGGTCAAATTACCATGGCTATACGGTGGTCAAAAAAGCCATTCATGATATTCGATGACGCTTTTCATCTCCTGATTGTTAGAGCAGACGAGATGTCAAGTCAACGGAGTAAATATTCACGATTGATCGCACTATAATACATTAACTAACTTGTACGTACAACCAAAATATCTGTGTATTAGTCCTTAAATGATATCGTCTCCATCCAAACAATATTAAATGATGGGGTTCGGCCTACAGAGTAGTCGGAGATTCGAGGTGGGAGATTCCCGCCTCCCCCGTTCTGCGGTATCATCCGGAGGATTAAGTTTCATCAAATTTAGCATTTTGTTTTTCTTGTGTAGCCTCGACATGTGACTTGTGTATTTTAAGTCGAGCACGTGGAATATGTTGCATTTTTTCGGGAAGGTGTAGACGGTTTTGGCGATGTTGCATGATGTTGAAATTGTTGTTTTATATCGACACTCAATATGGGATACTCCAACCAGCATAAAATATAGGTAAAAACATTCGCACTTATTGTCGGCTTGGTTTTAGAATGGGTATTAGCTTGACTATTGGCTACTTGATTTCCTCGGAGAATCGGTAATTGTGTTGTTAACGGTTTCCTTTTGCTAACGGCAGGACATGTTGTATTTCGACAATGTCAAGCTACCTTTGCTATTTCAACCAGTACATCTTCCAAGGTCACGACACTCAAGAGTGACATTCCAGCTCCTTACTTTGACCGAATATGCAAAATAATATTCCCTCGCCGTCTATTCATGCACGTCATTGACTTCGTAGCCAAGCAAGGACTGAGAATGCCAAAGGAGGTGGGTTCCGACAAATCGAAAGGCTGAATCTTGAGATGGTGTAACATCGACGCAGCCTCACCGAATATTTGACGGATTTAGAATCTAGAACCCGGGGCATAGCTTGGCGAAGAGCTATCACATTGCATATATTAACCAAGCACAAATTCCGTCTGTCGGGCCGAATGAGCTGGCAGCGCAGTTGGTCCGTGCTTAGGCAAGATTGCTCTCCGTTATGTCTTGGAATGTTAATATGCGCTGCATGTATCATGAGGCTTCGATGAAGTAAGGGCAAACGAGAACATATCGGTCTCTGTGTGAACCTAGATGTACCTGTACTGTAGACGTGTTGAACATCGGATCTAGATTCTGCTTTTCAGCCAAATATTTTAAATTAAAAGCCGCAACTTCTCAACATGAGGAATGTGAACGCGGCCGGGTTTACCGTCGCAGTTTGAGAGCGTTTTGGCGTTTGTTCCCGGGGACGGGGAAAGATATGTAGCTACATCGATCGGAGTGAAACTGGATTGTTACATTTCGTTCAAGGTCTTTCCTCAGCTCGCGAATTCTATCCATCAAGATAAGGATGTATTCACCTGCCAGCTCGGTTCCACATAGTCGTTCTTCCCACCAGAGCTATAAGCACGTCTTTAGTTCCGAAAAAAAGGTCTTGGATGCAAGTCTCACAAACTCCCTTAGCTTGAGCTTGTCTTTTTCAGCTTCACACTCGCAAAGGCCCGGGAGAGCTAGAGTTGAATCAGTCGAAACGAGCTCATCGTGTGGCGTATCCCTGAGCATTTCGCTCTTGCGAGCTCGTTCGATTGGCGATGACCTCAAAGCAGTCAAGTGTCGCACCGTGCGCTGCTGTGTTGGTGGGACGATTTGGAGGTCTAGGCCCATTGGCTTGCAGATACGTAACGAGCACGAAAGTACAGAATACCTCGTCTGCGAACAAAAACAAGTCACAAAGCACACGTTCATCGATGCCTTTTCCCTCCATCCAAGGGGCCCCCGGGGCTTCGCCGAAAAATTCATGTCGCAAAAAAAGACACACACACGCGTGATTTCTAATTTTGACAGGACGGGTTTTTCCTTTTCGTCTCATCGGGTATCCTGATGTAAACAACTGTTCTCAAATCATCCCAAATAGCAGCGACGATGCGAAGTTGAATGAATGATGTGCACAGACGGTGCATGAACACGGCTGCTGACTGACGGGAAGCTTAAGCCGATGGTTGCAGTCAACATCATCTGATCGATCTCGTGCATACACATTTGATGAGCTTAAGGTAAGGCAACAAACATTTGATGAGAAGAAAATTTCTTGAAAGAATGTTTTTTTAAACATGTCCTGGGTGGAATAAAACTCTTTGGGGGAAGTGGAGAAGTGGGGGAACCGGACACGCGCCATGTGTGTGTCGATGTGGGGATCCATGGTCAGGGAAAGAATCTGGCACGCCATGTGCTTCCTCCAGTCGACGATTCTCGCACTAAATTAACTCTTTCGAATTAATGGAGCATCGATTGAAGATAAAAATTTTCAAGTACGGCGCCTATAATATTGCCCTTTCTCAGATTCGAGGATATCGAAAGCCGTGATCAGATCACGACCCTCGATTTACGAGACAGATATTTTGCCAATACGTTTAAACGCTGAGCTCACGGCCAAATCTCCAAGTTTGTTCCACGACATGGTACTTGGGTATTCGAGAAACGATCTGATGCTCCACTGTCATCAAGGGGACAATTACCGTTACGATCTTATACGTGATACCGTATACCGCAAGTGCGTGTATATATAATATATTATACGTGTTACCAGGTATAGACTGTTTGCTGCCATGCTCCGGGTTAATGTTTCTCTACAGACATATATTGCTTGCTTTATAATATTAAGAATCGAAACACAAATGCGTAGAGAAATTACCCAGCCGCCCTGACGCATCGACGTTTTTAATATGGCAGGATATTAACGATAGTGCAATAATGTAGTAACATGAAAGCCGTTACACGAAATCAGCCAAAACGTATTTTTATTAATTAATGAGGCACGGTCCGTACTGCGCATTGCATTTTTTCGTGCGAGGATGACTTTCGGTTGAAAAGGTTTCAATTGAAAGGTCTTTTGAACATCTGTGCTCACGATTTCAAAACCTCACGGTGGGTATTACCACGGATCAACCCTTGAATCGATCAATCTCGCCAGGGAAATGCCTCTTCTCTCGTGTAACATGAGCGAAATATTTGAGATGAAAAAAATTTTACCCAAAATATTTCTTTGTTTGTTTCATAGAATTGATTCGAAGAGTTCAGCCCTTGACGTGTGAAGAGGAAGTGGTGATAATGTCAGTGCGCTTGCATAACGGGAGAACGGACGGACGCTGCATGGATGGCCACTTTCCCTTCAGCATCAAGTGGAACCCCAGCCCTGGCTTACCCGCTCTCTCGCATCAATAACCATGATCCCGAATCGAATCGAATGACATGACTCCCCTTAAGATATTATTTGGTTTTAATTCTCGCTCGCTCGGCTGCGATTACGATTTGATGTTTTCATTGAAACCCCATATTTCTGTTTACTTCGTACTGGGGTTTAAAGAGCCGATATGATAGACGTCAAGGTTCTTCATGTACAGACGCACGGCTGTGGCAAAATACCGAACGAAACGAGGCAGTCACCTTTTCAATCCACAAACTGGACGTTATTTCGCAGATTTCCGATGCGAAGCTCTTCCGTGTTGGGGTTCATTGGCAGGCAGTTGGCCGGTGGGTATTTGCCTAACGTCTCAAGCGAATGCGATAGAGAAAAAAAATGGACGGAACAATTTATTTTACATGTAACGAAGCGGCGAGGATCATTCAGCCAGAACCGGCCACGGAACAAAAAAAACGGGGCATACATTTGAAGATTTACATTTTATGCCTAATACTGGTAATTATAATTGACGAAGTCATGTGAAGATAAGACTCGGGCGCCTCATGTATCAGGCTAAACCTCCGCATTATTTAGATAGGAGAATTAATTAATGCCACTTTGCTAAATTTCGTCGTATGTTTTGCCTGGAGAGCTGTGAGTGTGTGCATATGGTGTAGTTATGGTGTAGTATATTTCGGAGCGCGAGAGTGTCACAATGCTTGCTCTGACGTTACTTTTCTGGTGAGATTTGGAAATCATCACCATCAAATGTTCGTAAGATTGAATTGAAACCACTCTGGATAACAAATAGCACACACACCCTCTCACGTGAAACTCTCAGATAATGGGGAAGAAGAGAAAATTCCGGGGCAGACAAAATTTTTGAAAAAATTACGACAAACTCGTATTTCACCACCCATGTATTCAGGCTCGATCGTGAAGAATCCAACTTTGTCCTAAAATGGAAAGGGTACATAAAAGTGGTACCGATGCATCTGATCTGACTTGACTGTTCGCACACCACGTTTTCTTAAATTCTTTAGTGTGTCTTAACGCACCCTCTTCGATATCGAAAAGCATCAGTTTGCCTTGATTTGGATTATCGTATCTCGGGGAGGGTGTCTTCCTAAAGCTTCGATGGCAGGTGAGGGGTGCGTGCGGTATTAATCATCGAATAAAATCAGAGAGGGTTCTAAGATGGTGTCCCGGATGTTTCATGACATAGATATATGAATTTTTTTCTTTTTCAGTCAAAATGTTTGGCTGGTTGAGCCTCAGATGTCTCCGCTTTGCCACACGTATGTATGAATACCGTCTTTGGAGGAACAAGACGAAGAAGGGAAAGCAAAGTGCGGAATAGATGAACCGAAAGGAAAGGTATGTATACTTTTTTTGCCCCTTGCTTAAGTGAACGCGGTGGGGAAGCAATATTCGAGAGTTCTATAGGTGTGGCATGGCGCAGAACCGGCCGAGAAAAAACCACGAATATCAACGGTGGTGTAGACCAGTCTCGAGATACACATTCAATTGACATTATTGACATCACGAGAAAAAGAGCAATCATCTCAACTTCGAATGGTTTGAGACAGGAGCTCCAAGTGAGGGGTTTCGCAATGACGACTTTGCACGACCCCGCGATGAGCATCTCATCTCATCGCAGATCCCAAAGATTGCTTGCATCGAGACTTTCACCTCTTCTGATCCCATTATTGGGCAGAGAGGAATACATCCTAAACTTCAAATATACTAGCACCGTTACGAGGTGGAGCCTTAACTTGGCCGTCCACACGGGATATCGCAATAGCGAAAGGCGGCCGGCGTGAATGGCAACGGTGGCCGAAAGGGCCTTGAGAACTAGCGAGTAGAAAAATTGGAGAGGCGGTGGCGGCACCGAGTTTTACAGTGTGGTCTCAGTCTTAGTCAACCCACCTGACTCTCGACTGTTCCCGAGCGCCAATGATCGAGAAGCGGTTCGCTAGTCCATGTCGATACGTACGGAGTAGACGAACTCGCCGCGGCACTTACTTTCACGACTAGCGTGAAGAATATGAAACGTTCCGTGCCCGTCGGCGTTCGTTGACCCATCGACACAATTTGTATTGGAGGGGTGAGGGGCTGGAAGGAGAAAAAAACAGTCGTTCTTGATATTCAAATCCGAACATTGCCTCGAATTTCTCGCCGGAGCTGATCAGACCGCAGTCAGCGCACAAACAGATCGGCCCTGAAACAAACAAGGCAAACAAACAAACAAACAATTTGGAAAATCACCGAGAGTATTTAAATTTTTAAGGCGGCATTTTCATTCGAGTGGGTTGTGTGGTATTTTGTCAGTCCGGGGTTTGTTCTATTGAGAGCGTTTAACACCGTCCCGTGATTTGCTCAAAACTCCCACACCAGCGGCCAGGACACTCTGGTGAAGGGTTATTGGGTAGGGTGAGCAAGCATGGCTGTAATTTATGAAACCTTTTAGGCAATAAAAAAGATACCCGATATCTCGGAGATCTTGCAGAAATCGTTTACCGGGGGGGTTGAGGTCGAACCCTCCGTCGAAACAGAATATACGAATACAAGGGCAGAAGATGAATAAGAATGCGTTGACCGCGTGTTTTTTTCCTTTTTGGAACAGACGAGCTCTGGCAAGAAAGTTCAACGGACGAGGAGATATTATTTCCTCCGAGGGCCAATTTGATTGATGAAGGTATCAAAACCCGGTTACCGGCTATCCCCTCCACCAGTTTTGTGGCTGCTGGGGCAGAGAAGAGTGAGAGCCTTCTGGATCTTCGAGGTCGAAAAAGGCGGGGGCCCAAGTCACGGGATTCCGAAGCCGCAAGCAAACCAAGTCCCAAGTTACCGACCAAAGCAGCGACTTGCGACCGCTTGGTTGAAAGAAGAATATTGCGACGAACCGTGGAATGCACATGCACCATGGCATCGGGAGGCCAGCTAGCCCGCAACTGCACGCCGAAAGGATGCGATGAGCGATTCTCATGCGGAATAAGCGTGAGCATTGATCACTTCTCCGTAACAAAGCACATTCTTCGCGATTGGGAAGTTGTAGACGAGACAGATGCGTTATGCCCGTTTCACGAACCCCACAGTCATCTCGACTAGCGGCGCCTTTGGAGACAAATGTAATATTTTTCGTAAGGTCGTGCGTCTTTGCATTATCTTGCACCAAGGGGAAATTTTTTCCTTCGCTTGGATGATGGCGTTCGCTGTCGCAAATATTATGAAGAACTTTTTTCTTTTGCTCGCTGATATAAACCGATTAGCTATATGCGAAGGGCCCCTTATCGAGTGTTTAGGCGCCGTGAAATTGCAAGTCGTTTCGTCATTTATATAGAAGGTAAAGGTACAATTGCAATTGCTCTTTATGCGACATCGATCGGTGGGAAACCGGGATTCGGTTTGTCGTGGTCGAAGGTTCGAGTTCAAGGGTACTGCGATGCGACGCGACGCATGCACGAAGAGTGGCCTTGGCTTTTTCGTTCCCGAGGAGATCCCATCAGCCCCAGCCAATGAGATGCTTCGGACGCAGCGAGGGTCAAGTCAGCCCAGGCAAGACCGGGGGGACGGTCTTGTTCCCTCTGCAATTTCATCACCAAGCCCCCCGGGGTCGGTTCAGCCCTTCATTGCAGGCTTCCAGTCTAGGTTTTGACGGAGAATTGAAAAAGCATGATCATCTCCGAGCCCTCGTCATCATTATCGACTACTTAATTTTTCGTTTCGGTCACGCAGACGAGATTTTCGAATTTCGCAGCCGCCTTGCATTGATTGCAAGCTTGATTGCCATTGTCCATATGATATCTTATTTCTTTGTATTGTCCTTGCTCAGGCGAGATGAGGCGTTCCCTGGGTTGTCCGGCTCGACCGACCAATCGCATACCTGCATCTCCGCTGGAAGCTGACTGGCTGGAAAACACCAGGGGCGGAAGAAAACCCGCTCTGAAAAAATAAAATTTTTTCGGGCGGTGTCGAGGGTTTGGTTCGTCATGCTCATTCCCAGCCCGTTGGTTCTGTAGCAGAGAAGACAAGTCCCGGACGTTGGGTTTTCGAATCAAAATTCGACCTTTCACACAACCTTCTGTTCATGTGACTTGAAAGAGTCCGCCGAGGAGGATAACGTGGGTGAAGCCATGTCCGTCCTTCTGGCCTATCAGCTCGTCAAGATGCCGTTTTTCAGCATTTACGGGACATGATAGGGCTGCCGATTATTGGGAACCCCTCACAACGTATAATAATGTTGATAATTGCAAATATTTATTTTTGAAAAGGGCGTTATGCTATCGCAGCTCTTCACTTCTGGTGACGAGTTCCATAATTATGACATTTTAGGGTGATAGTTTGTCTTAACGAGCCCCCTTCTAGATTAATATCCCGGCCGTGCATATTATTTATTATTCTTAAAACTAGCAAGTGGGTGTCATGATATGGGAGAGAAAAAAGGGTATGACTGATCTCTGCAAGCGCACACCGAAAGATCGCAGCACCCGCAATGCACGCACGCATATGCACATCAAGCTTTTTTTCTGCGTCTTTCCTCCCAACATTCTAACTCACAGGATAGGCAAGTGGGACCGTTCAACATGACCAGCCTAGCCACTGGTGAGTTGTCCTTTTTGGTGCCAAAATTGGGACCGAACTTCGCCTCGGTGATGCAGAATGCGCAGCGCAAGGTCACGTTTTGGGCCATTGTGCGATGGGAAAAGCGAGACCTTACGTAGTGCACTTTATAATTGCGTGAAGACCTAGGCTTCACCGAGAAATACTAGGGAACTGCGCGCAAGAAAAACATGATATTGGGAGACAAAAGGTTCAGAAAACCACCGTACCCAAGCGGGACTCAACGGTGAGCTAGAACCAAGAACCCGGACAGATATCTGTCGCTTCCTTTCATGGCGATTATGAGTCGATAGCTGTCGCTCATTGATTTGCGAAAAACATGCCCGCGTCATAGGTGTTTGAAAGTTACAAAGTGTATCGAATTCATGGACCCCCCAAACAGTCTGAGAGTGTTTCCTTATCACCTGCCCAATTTTTGTTTTTCGAAACCCCCCTTTACTTTAACCTTTAAATTTATTTTTTAATATTTATGAATCACAATGCACGAATATTTACTTAAATATATATTTTGATTTTATAATCTTTGTTTAGTCAGAGCAAACAGTGTTTCGCTGCGAGGAAAGTGCTTCGGAACAAGGATTGCCCATAGTATTCTGTGCAGCTTTTGATGTTTCCTAGTTTGCTCAGACATCTAGACTTCCGCTCAGTTCCACTCCTGCAGATAGCATCCTGGCTTTCTCCGTATGTATATACTGTGTATAATCGAAATAGTTGATTGCAACGGCGCACTCTGTAACATGCAAGACGGTTAGAAAGAGATGAAGGCAGGAGATGCCTAGTTGAAGGAGTGTCGATAGTCGAGAGGGCGGTCTGAGGCTGTAGTTAGCGGCCTGGTATCAGCGGGCACCCCCAAGCTTGCTTGCTTGCTTTGCTTGCTTGCTTGCCTGGTTGCTTGTCTGGCCAGCCATCCCTCTCCGGGCCAGCAATTTCAATTTCCCGAGGGCTCTTTTCAAAGGATAGCGACGGGACCGCCACTATTGAGGATCCACCGGAACCTTCCTTTCTTTGCTTTTCTTCTTTTCCCCTTCCCTTTTTCCCATCAAGTTTCATTATTCTTTTTATTTATTTTTTCTTAATATTTTTTGCTTGGTAGCGGCGGGTTTGTTGCAAAAGAGGTGAATGAAAATGCTTGGGTTCCGCATGCCCTTATTAATTCTTCCTTCTTTTCTTCCCAACCAACCAGAACCCGTCCTCGTCTCCTCTTCCAATCACATCCTCACATTCACGTCCACCCAACCAACAGCCTTTCTCTCCGAACCTCAGGTCAGACTTCCCTCGTAGCTCTATCGACTAGAACGCTCTCCAGATGTAACTAACAACTTAGTAGTAGACTTAATAAACACAAGAGAATTATTACTGCGAGCAAGGTTCCCGTGCGCTCTTCGCAACTTCACCAAGAACCGCACTTCCTGTAATCTCCCGTCCATCTATATACTTACATACGAGCATCCATATTCATGTAGCAATCCCTTTCCCTTCTTCGCCGCCAGTACGTCGCATCGCTCTCGTCCCGATCGGTATCCATTTTTTTTTTTTTTTTTTTTGTTTTCGTCTTTTAGTCTGACGACGTTTTTAATCACCGTTGTTCCCTTGATAATAATCCCACCCCCATTTCTCGCTCCCTTCACCAATCCAAATCCGCGACTCCATTCAATCGCTGCGACAACCAGGCACAGCACACAAGGTTACGCGCAGGCTTCACAGACTGACCTCATCGCATCTCCAGTTGTCGCCGCAGACCCATCAGCTTCAAGGGCGGCTTGACTCTTGCTTTTCATTCACTCTTAGGCGAAATTCTCACAGCCGGCAAATCAGCTCACAGGAAAAAACATTAAAAAGACCGCCCAAGACACATCGTTTTTCCACTTTTCCCCCTGCGACCAATAATCGTTGCGAATATCTACCGCCGACCCAGTCACATTTCAAGCACACACGCCTTGACGTCTCGGTCCTCCCAGACAGCTTCACACTCGCATAAAAGTTATTCTTTTGTTTTTTTCCCCATTCTATTACTATTTCCATCGCTATACCTTCTCGATCACCGCATACACTTTTTACTACTACCCTCGAAGGTCCAAAAAAAAGTTTTTCGTACTACTTGATCTCCCAAAATTCATAGCATATAATTAAGCCTCATCAATTACATCCATCGCAGAACAAAAAAAACTCCCCCTTTAGCGAAGGAGTTAACGCAAGCAAGGAAAAAAATAAAAAAAGGGAAGCTATCTTTCCTCCACCCCATCGCATCACTCCTTAGCTGCAGGAAACGCATCACCCATCGCAAGCCTCGGATTCGACGAATCGGGTATTTTGAGGGAGCAAGCAAGCAAGCAATCGCTCAAGCAATCAACGATAATAGCGACGGCACCAAAGCACCAGGGTCTCTAACTCAAGAGATACCGAAACGGCCGTTTCTACGACGCGTTACGAACTAATCGAAGCTCTTACTTGTTTCGGTGTCGACGTTGAAAAAGCTTCCCAGGTCCCAAGCGAGGCGCATAAGGCAGAAAGGGGATCTTTTTTATTCTAGATATAGATACCACCTACTCCACGCTTACGAATCTCAAAACCATACGTATAAAACAAAAAGTTTGCAGGATCCCGTCGATTAGTTTCAGCTCAGCTCGTCCAGCTTCGACACAATTGTTCAATTTGAAGAAAAAAATTCAGCATCTACACGGCCGAATTGGAAAGGAAACGTCAAAACGACCCGACGAACATCCAAGACAAGCGAGAGAGGCAAAGAACGGCTATTGACTGAACAGAGGCATCTAAAGAGAGACAGAAAGGTATAGGAGAAGAGGACAAGACTATTTTTACATTTTTCTGCTAGGTTATTCATTCATACCTTTTTTTTTTTTTTTTTTTTCCCTCGGCTTGTCAAGGTCCAGGATTCGACATAACCTTGAAGTGAACCAGCTGTCTTTACTCAACAAGGTAAGCAGAAGCCGACAATGATGACAATGCGGTTTTTCTTCTATTTTTCCTTTTTCCCCGTTCTCTTCACATCACATCTTGGAGCATGGCGCGGTGACAGTAGCGTCGCCAGATTCGGACTGACAGACGGTTGATTGTCATGATGTTGAGCTAAGCTGTATGCTTGGTGACAGGCAAGCGAAGCATAGCATAATGGAGCAAGAAACAGCCTCGTGGGCAGGCCGACGAGGAAAAGGCAGGGAAGGGTTCTGATTGATGCGCTGGCCAGAGCGCGGTGGTGCTGCTGTACGATGAGCTGGCGCCCGGCTCCAAAAACGGCACCAAAAAATTTTGCATGCAAGCAAGCAGATTGTCACCGAACCTGCTTGCTGCGCTGCTGCACGGGCTAGTCGGTTTGGTCAAATCTATCTGTCTGGCTGTCATAGCTGCTGCTGCTGTTTAAACCTAAACCCGACCCTTTCCCTTTCCTCTCCTTCTCGTCACAACGCAAGGCGGAGCACCCGTACAACTCAGACGACCAAGAAACCCACTCAACCTTCACACACTCTCACACACTCTCACGCACGCTTCACACCCTCTACCTTCTCCCTTACCCTTATTTTCCACACTCCTGCAGTAGCTTCTTTTTTGACTATTTTACTTTTTTATTTTTCCTTTCAAGCCTCTTCGTGTTATCAGGCTCCTTGTACCTACTACTTTCCCACTAACCCTGCTCGAATTCGCTAGACATCGATATTTCCATTACACCCTGCAGCAGCAGATATAAACAAGGTAAGAGACTATCGCCACAAGCACACTCAAAACAGTCTGCACCATCTGCGAGCCAGCTGTACCCCAAACCGTTCCGTTCTCGGCCTTCCCCCATTTTTTCTCTTTTCTCTTGCATTTTCTTCTTTTCTTTTTTTCTGCAATATATCATCTGGTCGATTTCAACGACAATCCATCCGAAGCCATCGTCATCATCGCATGGAAAACCAAATCCAGCGAGGGTACCATTGACAATTTCACTGTGTCCCAGCCGCTGAGAAGAGCCTGCAGCATCTCACCGGAGAAAGTACCAAGGGCAGCAACCATTGCTTGCATTTCACTGCTTTGTCGAGTAACCTTCTCTGTCTTGCTCTTTCTCCGTTTCTCTTTGCGCTAAACGGGAAACGAGATTTGCTCTCACGGGCCCCGGTGGAACTCTGCGGCCTGGTAACACTTCCCCCAGGTGCCTTGTGGGCGAAAAAAAAAAAGATAATACCTTATTTGCCCTGTTGATTTCGAACAAGGCGACTAAACTACCTCTTGATTGAACGGGAGGAAACTGTCATTGGCAAGGGTCATTTTGTTGTCCTGGCTGGTGACTGGCTACCGTTCTTTCTTCACACACGAATCAAAAATCCCCAGGACTCGGCTCTCCTCCTATCGGTTCAAGGAACCAGGTCCCACGTTGGGGGTGGAAACAGAAGAGCCAGACCACGAGTGCCATCACCACGCACAGGAAAAAGTAAAGGGTACATTTAGGGACCTCCCGCACCTGCCTGGTCGTCATCTGCATATTTGCTGTATTCACTCCCCGCTCCACCCGGCACTAAAGCTATTGGTGTGCTGCCACAAAAGAAAAAGGCCTTCACCTTCAGAGCATCATCATCACCATCACTGGCAATTTTAATTTTTTTTGTTTCTCCATTTTATTTCTTCTGGTTCTCTTTCTATCATTTCGAATCTTCTATCGGGTTACGTTTCGTCACGACATATTTCCCGTCTTTACAGACATCGCACACGCCAACCCTAGAAGTCACAGACAACTTGCATTTTGTATCGCTGCTGTCGATCCTGCTAGAACATATCCAACCTAGTCTTTCCAGCGATTCCTTTGTTTTCTTTCCTATATTGACCGTCCCGCTGGCATAGAAGGTTTCCCATATATTCTATTTCTTTCCCTTGTGGCCAGCTTATACACGTCAGGCCGTGGGTTAGCTGAATTCGCACATCAGGTACATAGAAAGGCACTTCCGTCCGTCTTGTCCTTTCCCACTGTGTCCTCCTGTCCTTTGATATACCAAGAGTATAAACTGGGGCTTGTCTAGAAACACTTGCGTTTCGAGCGATCCTGAGATTCCTCAAACGAGAAGTACATCTCGCAAGTTTACTGGTCTCTCTCCCAATACTCCCAAACTCCAGGCTCCTGGTCAACTAGCTTTAGAGTGTTAAGCACCTTTATCTTTCGTGTTAAACGAGGGGCTAAGTTAGTTTAATCTCAAAGGCCTGTCCTATCCTGCTCTTCTGCTTGGTGGAGTTTTGCCAATTACCACACGATTGGCGATAGCTGAGAGATCGGTAAACCAGAAGGAACCTCGCTATAGGGTCTCAAGTCCTTAGCATCCACCTGTTACTGGATTGCCCCGTCCCACCTTAGCAAGGTAACCAGTTATTACTCTGAGACACCACTATTTCATCTTGTAGGTCTTTCTATTAGTAGGCTTTCCTCCGCTCGGTTTATTATCTTATTGTTACTATTTTGCAAAGCCCCCCTCTTCGCGCTACTAAAAGTAAAACCGTCCCAGGCTAACGAATGGCCGCCACATTCTCTCTTTTATGATTCAGCTCATAGAACCTTGATACCATCTGATCACGCTTGAGCGAAACGATCAGCAAGTCGCAAGACGAAGGCTCATCAAAAGTCTCCCGAGGCAAATACCGGAGACTGGAAAGTGACCCTTCGTCTGGTCTCACAATAAAGTTGGTAAGTCTATTATATTCTAGCCATCCTCATAGCTTCATCCGTTCCCTTCCCTCCCTCCCATCTTTTAGTGTATTGTCTTGGGCGTTGCGCTATCGGCCTTTGTTTTATCTTTCCCGCCTTTTTGTACACCACTAGATCCTGCATCGTCCCATTATAAATTTATCCCACTGACTCTCTGCGCCATATCTTTATAGGTATAGCTTTCCGTAACTCCTTATGGATTACGCTCAGCAGTTCCATCAACAGCAGGTCCCGGTTCAACAACATCACGCCAACAATCAACCTCCAAACGCAGGGTTCCCCTCTTCCTCTCAACTCTCTTCATCCACTATCACTTCTCCTCAACATCCTTCTCATCAACAATCACCCATAGTCCCAGCACACTCCAACATGCTCTCTCATCAGCAAAACTATCAACCTGCCCCTCATCACTATGCCGCGGCTCTGGCTGCCGCGACGGGATCGGGGGGTTATCCTTCCTATATGCCCCAGCCTGATAACCAGATGCCAAATCAAATGGGTAAACCTTCAGCCGCGCCGAGATCTGGTGGTAAGGTAGTGAAGCAAGAACAACGTCCTTCCCAAGTCCAAAGATCGCCTCAGACCATGCAGGGAAACCAGCCTCCGGCCGGTCCTCCCGCTATGGCCATGCAACCCCAGACTCAATCTCCAGTGACCGCTCAACGGCCAGCCGGCCCCGTTGGAAGGAGGATGTCGACCCAACAATCTCCTACCGTTCCGACAAACCCAATGCAGGGACGGCTCTCCATGTCCGCTCAAGGCCAACCTGCTATGCCGCAGATGATCCAGCATCAACCGATGCAGGCTCCTCCGCCTCCTCCAATGCCGCAGGTTCCTCAACAACAGCCTCCTCAGGAACTCGCACCAGCAGAAGATGCTCCACTTTATGTCAACGCCAAGCAGTTCCACAGAATCTTGAAGAGGAGAATAGCCAGACAGAAACTTGACGAGCAACTTAGGCTAACTTCCAAAGGTCGCAAGCCATACCTTCATGAATCTAGACACAACCATGCTATGCGAAGACCTCGAGGACCTGGAGGAAGGTTCTTGACTGCCGATGAAGTCGCTGAGATTGAGCGAAAGAAGAAGGAGGAAGCAGGCGAACTTGACGAAGAAGCACCCAAAGACAAAGGCAAAGAGAACTTGCCAACCTCAACACCAGCTCGACCTTCGGCTAACGCTACCCCGGGATCCTTGAAGCGAAAGGCTGGAGATAGCGGTGAAGGAGGTTCTGCGAAGAAGTCCAAGGCCGCCTCCGGCGCTGCTGTTGAGCGTAAAATTGCCAACCTTCCAAAGCGGGCTCAACCACCCCCTCAACCCGCTCCTGCTTATGATAGCGAAGGCTCTCAAGACGACGATGATGGCGATGATGATTGACTTGCACTCGAGAACCTGTCTCTTGCAAACCCTCGAAAGTCGGGTTCCCCATAAACGAATGCAACCTTTCACAAACTTCACCTAATACATCGGATGTGCCAATCTTTAGCCATCCTTCCTCTCGACTTATCACTCCCCCAAATAACACTTTGGATTACTTCACCAACAATTTTCTTGTATCAAATTTTGCTTTACGATAGTTGACGACTTTAACGATTGTTTGGCCTCAGTCCTATCAACCGACCGGAGCCGTTTATCACGACAACCAAAATCCGTTCATCACAAAAAAGAACAGCTGCTCGCCGCACCCAAAAAAATACTTCCTTGTTGGTACTTTTTTTTTGGTTTTCCTTTATATATATCAACTGCCGTGCCGTCGCACACATCTCCTTAAACTCATTTCTTCAAGTTTGAATTTCATACGCTTCTCAACATAACTTCGCCATCCAAATGATCGAGGTTGGGATACGGGATACCCTGGGACATAAGAGGTAAACTCGCCGAAGGTCTACTCTTCATACATATACAACACACACCGATATCTATACCTTGAGCAGATATACACAAAAGGGAGGATTGAGATTTCCTTATTGTTCTTTTCAGCATAGCACGGATTACTGGGTATTAGCCTCCTTTTTATTATTTTTTTGTGGCCTTCTGATCTTTTTCCAATATGTGTTTTATGTTAATTTCCTTTTCAGTGGCGAGATACTTTCTGAGATCGTATTACTCCTATTGATTGTGCTCTTTGTCTCTTTTTTTACTGTTTTATAGCATCTCGCAAGCGTGTTATAGTTTTGACTTTGTCTTTTTGAGCTTTCCGTATTCTTTTTATTCCCTTTGTAAATCTCTTCCTTTTCATCAGGAAACATCACTCCGGTTGTCCTATAGTATAGTACCAGCTACTCCCTTTCTTCCGTGTCTTACTAACCCTTGTGATTTCCCCCCCTCTGGTCTTTCAAGCGTGGCCTTTTGATTTTTTTGTTTCTTATGTGTATTTTCTTGCTTCAGCTTTGACACACCTCGAAACTAGAAAGTAAGCGATCTGTTTCTTGGTATTCTATCCGTTTGGTTTTACGTTATATTTTACCTTATCCTACATCTCTTCCTCTTTCTCTTTGTCTGTATATCAACTCGTTTTCCTTACGGAATTCATTTGTATTTCCTTTTATCATTGGCATCAGGGTAAAATTCGAGTTTTTCTGGCATACTCTCGTTGCGGCGGTTGGTTTTCTTTGTTTCCGGTTCTTGTAATTTCCTATCTCCACGCTACTGGTTTTCTGGGAAGGATTTTCAATTAGGATTAATTCATTCATATCATATACACTGGGCGGCCTCGTGGTATCCAATTTTTTTTTTTTTTGTACTTGTTTTTAAACCCTTGTTTTTGTTTGTGGATTTAAAGCGTATTTTATTCTTATTTTATAGCTATACTATAATTTTCTTTGGTCCTCTTTTTCGATTGATTTCGATTGATTATACGTTGAGACTTTCGAGCTTGAGTAATGGGAAGGTAAAGGACTGGGTTTATACATCTCACTGGATATTTGATATCTATCTCTATCTCTCTCTACCTACATTTATACTATTGATGGAGTTTATATTATTCTTCTGGCTACATTTACTGGTCGTGAAAGAACGGGTTTGGGGGTTTTTTTTTTTCCTTCTCTTTCTTTGGTTTTCTTCGATTTATTCACTGTCTCGCATGATTCGCTGCTTGTTTATGAGCGGTATACCATTCTTCGTCGCCTTTTAGAGGCGTTTATGATAATCATCATTGATTTCCAGTTACGAGGATACCGTCAACGCGCGAAGATTGGAAAACAATATGTTGTGATGTTTTGATTATTTCCTCCAGCATGGCAGCTCACTCACGTATGTCCAAAAGATTCTAAATGAGAGCGTGATATAGCACTAGTCCCCACTTTTATGCAAAACTAGACTAGATCTGTCATGCACGAATGCCAATACCATGGAGACACGACTGAAATTTCCGTTTTTGTCCACGTTCCGATTATTATTTTATTTTTTTTTTTTCTCCAGAGTGCGTTGGGAGCGCTTGAGCTCTCTCTGCAGACACAAGAAATACTGTGAACACCACCACACATCTGCACGTTCGACGGACTGCCGAAGCGGAATAACTCTCTGTTCCTGAATTTTTCAAATTTTTTGATGGGCTGGCTAATTGGTGGAAGCTTGGTTTTTGGGGGGCAGCAGGAGATGGGTACTGGGTATATCCTCGTCTGAACCTGTTGACGAGGTTTGATTACTGACAGATAGATGATGTGGGTTCATTGATCTAGACCAGTCGATTGGGTTTGACTAATATTTGGTGCAAATGGATCTTTCTATTGGGGCCTTTTTCTTGAGATAGATGAAGACTGTGGGGGAGTCATGAAATTGTTTTGATTGTTTTTCTTTTGGTGTTCTCAATATAATTATAATATCACCATCAAGTATTGATTGAGTTTTATATTTATATTCGATATTGGTACGATGCTATACTCCGGCTTCGGGAACGAACCAATGTGGACAAGCTTTCAAATTGATATATGCTATGTTTAATCTTTCCCTAGTTTCCCCGCATGCCGAAATTTCGTTTTTGAGATGTGAAGAAAAAAATGTTTTGGTTTCCTCAGTCGTTCCAATGAGAGGGCCGGTTTGGTATCTGACGAGGTTTTTCGACCTATGGTATTCGAGAACGGGGTAATTTCCCTTCCCACTCGTAAGGCTCATTTTTAGGGTCATACCCGGAATTCAAAAGCCGGTTTGCTAGCAATTCATCGTGACTTTTGAATGGATGTGTCCTCGTAATGATGAAGAGGATCGAGGGAAAGGCAATCACGCTTGTCTTTTCGGGGCTACTACCTATACTAGCTGGATACTATCTCATTGATCCCGTGACCTCCAGTCGACTCGCGGTTTGGTACGGTATTATACCGTTCAGCCTAGCCTGGTTTTCGGGCTTTTGGGACTTGTCATATGAGCTGTTTTATGTCTCTACCGAGTTTTTGGAAATAATACGAGGGATTGACAATACTCTTGCTAGTTTTCCGTTTTTGTTTTTCTTAGAAGATGAACCAGTCCCGTAGGTGAACGAACGTAAAGAGCCAATTATAATCACTAACGAGAAGGGTGTGAGTTATATAACCAATCATAGTATTGCATAATCGAAGAGTGACAAGTCTAATCTTCTTTATGAGTAACAATTTGCAAGTATTTGCGTATATGTACGTTACAGCGTTACTTAGCCTTTTTTTCCTTTTTGGTTTTCTTTCCGAGGTACCGGGAGAAACGGCGTGCGATGGCTTGATGTCTGTCTACTCTGAGACGATTTGTAAAAGTTCGTCGAACATGTCCGCGCGCCGCCGGGAGGGATTTCCTCGGCGGTGAAGGGAGGGAGGGACGGGATAAACTAAGTAGGTATCACATCTTATCGATTCAAGACGCGGACGCTTATCATACCGGCAGACATCTCTGCATTCGCCCTCTCTCCCTCGCTCGCTCGGTCCGGGGAGGGATGAAGGGTACTTTCTCGAGGCGAAGAACAGGCAGAAGTTTAGTTTTTCCTTTTTTTTTCTTCTCTTCTTCTCCTTCTTCTTACCAAGGAGGTACTTTTGATCGACTTTGTGACCAATAGCGGACGCGATACTACGCGGTGTACACATTACAAGCATCCCAGTGTCTCTCCTTTCGTCCAATGATAATTGATTCATGAGTCGGGGTGAAGGTCACCATGTCTTCCGTCTGTGTTTTAGAAGAATTGTGTGGATGGAGAGTGGTTTTTCTTTTCAATATATTTTATTTTATTTTCTTAATATTTTGGGAGACGGAAATGATTATTTTTTTTTGTCTTATTATATCGGAGGGATGGATGGGTGGATGGAGGGGCACGAGCTCTGGTGTTTGGGAATATAATCGTAAGAGATGGTTAGTCTGGTACCGGAGATGGTGTGTAGCGGGATAGGATTCAAACTTGGCTTATTGGGGATTGGGTTTCGGGGAACGGGGTGTGGCATGCTATTGGAAACTCAGTTGATTGTCTTTTGGATGCCTTTGGCGTTTTTGTGAGATGGTTAGCTTTGATGTCAGCGGTACGCACGGGGTGGTGGGGCTAAAAGATTGTAGTTTGGGGCAAAAGTGGGCATGTGGTATGGTGTTACGACGTCTCGAGCCCGATGTTTTCGAGGGAGGAGCGTGCAGAAGCTTAGTGAACGTCCCTGCCTTTTTTGGTTGGTTCTTTCTTTTCTCTACTCATGTTTTGGATCTTTCTTATTTGAATTTCTAGACGAGGCCGTCGAGTATGTTGTACTTCAATGTATTGATCCATATGTCGGTGTCAGGAAGTTTTGTCTAGCTTACCGTGGGAGGTCAAATTAAGGATATCGATTAGATTGGGGATATTGATACTATGAGATATCCCGATAGCAAGAGCTTCTCGGTCACAAGACAATTTCAATATTATATCTATCATTAACGCTCCTTCGCTTTGATCCTTGCCCTTCGCGGTGAAACATCATTAAAATTCAATGTGCAAAGTAATAATTGAATTTTATAACGTATTTCGGAAATTAGGTCAATTATCTCGCGATAATATTCAAGGCTCACGGGCGTCCCAGCCGAAAAAATATCGGCGAATCACACAAGGATGAGCCTTAATTCGGCGCCATATATCATATTAATATTTCGGACGAACTCGCGAAATGAATAGGTTGCAAGATATTCTCGAGCTCGAATTCGAAGGTTCCTGTCACCATAAATGCATATAAATCCTTGCCACGTATGCATGTCTTGTACAACGACTGCATTGGTTTTCAAAAGCGAACTTCGCCAGAAGATGGAAACTCAAGTTGGCCGTCCAATCTCATTCGCGGATTATCCATGCCCGAAAACGAAACCACCAAAAATAGAAAGACGAACATAAAATTGTTACAAAATTTCTTTGTGAGGTTGAATTATTGAGATGTTGTATTTTTTCGTTCGGGTAGAGGCCTTTGTGGAAATTTTTAGAAATGGAGCATGTAAACTGTTCATGATTCCCTGCCGTAAGCCTTTTTAGGTTTTCGTGGATATCGAGTGTGTACATGGTGGATATAAAACGTTACACAAAGGAGCCAGATGGACATTGCTCATTTGAAATACACAAATATGCAACTGGGAATTTTGCATGGGTATGCCCGAGTGTTAGCTTTAAGTGTGATTAGCGGTTGGCTTTTTCCCTGGCTAGCTGGCGATGCGACAGAAAGTTCTTATGTTACACAATGATTGAGCCCGATTGGAAAACGCAGTGAAACGCATTCAACCTTTGAAATGTGGTAATTCTTGTGGGTGCTGTAAATATGTGATTGCTCTGCTGGCAATAACAGTACAATTGTTGGTTATGTACGGAACCTGCATAGATGACGTAGAACGCTCGCACATATCTTCTCGACTTCTTCTTTTTATGGAACTTTTTTCGATTGGAAGGGAGTCATGAACTCCTAATATCGCGGCCTTGGCTTGATGGCTCGGGCTTTTGAAGTTGATCAATTGAGTTTATAACGTTATTGATATCGGAAGAAATTGCCTTGACCGTGATAATGGTCCTCCCCTCAGATAAATTGATATCGATATTATAGGTTTTATTCTGAGTTTCTTAGTGGATTTTGGTTACAACCGGTGCACCTTCATGTGAAATGTGGCACGAAAATTAATTGGACTAGAGCAACATATTGTCCCTGGGGATCTCACCCTAATCGGAAGGAGACTATGTCGATTTATATCAACTTTCTATATCTCTTCAGTCTCATTTCTCAAACTATGCAAGATTTGATGTTCCAGGGAGGTCTTTAGCTCTGATATAAGAGAATCAAGAAATCCGATAAGCGCTCGTACGATCGTGTAATTATATGATATTCTTTCGTAACCGTAACGATGTTAAGGTTAGGACTAAACATCGGTAAAGGAAAAGATATCGGATTTTTCATCCGAAAACAGAAGTGAAATTGTCTCCCCTGATTCTCTGGAATTCCCGATTATCGGGGTTGTCAGTGGAGTGAGACCGTAGAACAGGGTTTTCCAAGGTCAGTGTCAGTTGACTTGGGTATGATGGTGACATGTTGCATTTTTGCCAGCATTGCCTCGGTATTTGCGTTGTGCGATTCGTTCGGAATTCTGCCCCAAGGCGTGCAGCGGTATCACAACGACAACAGGGGTTTCTGTAAGACAGCTTTTACTATGAGGCCGCCTGGATTCGGGATGAAACGGAGTGTCGGGTACTTCTGGGTTCGGAAGGTGAGCTGCTATTTTGGTGTCCGATGATCATGATGTTGTGAAATATTCAGGATTGGTGAGCTGCATCCCGATAGGGTTGTATTTCCGTGATGCGTTCGGCTTCAGGGCCCAATCTGAGCGGTTTCTATGTATGGTACATATTCGGAGAGCACTTGTCCGAGGGTGCTCTTAGACCGAACTTGCGAGCTCGGATCCCGAAGTCTGTAGGCGACGAATCGGCCCGCTTCTAGCTCTTGTTCCGACTCGTTAGGATGTCGTGTAACGGAGGGCAGGTCATGAACTAGTGGTGGCCTAGCCACCCTACCTGAGTGGTATGTGGCTGCAAGAGTGCCGAAGGAAATGAGATAAAATCGGTGTGCTATAACGGTTACGGCATTCCCACGATCTCAAAGTCGCTGATATATCGGTTGTTATAGATTGGAACACCAACCGATTCCGCTTGGTTGGCCTAAACATGCAAAATTTCACTAATGTATTCGGTACTTGGGTTTGGCTTATACTTGTAGTAGAATGATTATGTCGTGATTGAACAAACTCATCACATTTGATGCATAGAGCACGAATCGGGATGAACTTGGCACGGCTCGAAACCGGCAGTAGACTGCAGTAACGGTACAGCATGCCGTAGAACGCGGAGACGCTTAAGCGAGACTTTATCTCCTTCGCAGATTTCTATTGGCTTTGGGTATGAACAACGCTGTGGATGACATGTTTCATTTCTCAAGTAATCGTATTTTGTAAATTAATGATAGGGTATACTGTATTAAGCTATAGCCTGCGATAAGTCAGAAATATGGCAGATATATGATAGTAAACTTGATGTCATAGTGCTATGGATTTGTTCGCTTTAGAATACTTATCAGAACTTAAAATTGGAATCTGTGCAGACCTGAGGTTGCTAGCTTCTATCGGGGTTGTAATTATATAAAATATGCACTGTATAGATGAGTCTAGTCTTGGTCCCAGACGCTGTGAATTTAGATGCAAAATTGCATAAATTTTTAAAAAACCTCATTCAAATTTACAAATAGCTTATAGAAATTTGGGATATTAAGTTCTAGCGCTGAGGTGGTAGTCTTAGAGCTAGATAGGCAGTCCCTGAGGTGGGATACTGACATCTTAAAATGCTTAAGACTTTCTCTTCGGCCTCTGGCTCGTTGCGGGCTTCTTAACTTCTGACCGAGGGCATCTCATATAGACCGCAAAAATATTTTGTCCTAGGGCTGAGACTGTATTTCCTCCGCCTATCTATTCGTCTGCGTATATATATCTGCTAGATTTAGATCCCTTTTTTTAAAGAAAGAAACATTATAAATAGATGGAGCACATTAATCACCATCCTTTAAAATACTCCGTAGCTTCATATACATTCGTTAATATGATAAGTTTAATATGCATAGCTACAGCTTACTATATCGTGAAGCCTTCGGTGTTGTATTCTAACAATACCAAACACCAAAAACCGGCTAGGAAGCTGTCTCGTTCCTACTAGGACGACAGAGAGATCAATTTTCAAGAAGATAATTTATACTTCACGCTAGGTGACACCTCATTTTTTTTTAGATAACCATATGTCAAAAAGGAACCACTCTGTAAGTAACACTAATAACTACCCAGAAAGCATTCTTAGCGGCTCGCATGAGAACTGGACATTGTCTGATCAGTATAACCTCGCAACTGTTAACGGATTGAAGGCGTATTGTACCCAGAGTATGGGTACGAGACTACTTTAGACTCTCTGAGTTCCTAAGTAGTTGAGGGATATCGACTAACTAATTCAGAATACCTTCAATTCTACAACAATCATGACTGTTAAGAAACCCAGACAACTCTAATTCAAACCAACAGCACCTCTTAGAAGCTTTAGCTTCAAAGACCGATTTTACCGCCCTGTAGAGCTTTCAATCCTGGCGATCGTCTCGATGTCAGTGGCGAGGCCTCGTAATGCAGCAATCTAGGTCCAAGATAATGCTAAAACTAAGACACGGAAAGTATTTCTAGCAAGCTCAAACAAATTCCGGGTATTAACGTACATACCATACAATGTTAGTACTACATCTAGTATGCTAAGAAATTGATATCCCGATTTGATGATACATTAGACTTCAATATAGCAAATATATTAATACTCATCTTAATAAAAAATTAGCCAAATCGATCGATTTCAAACTCATAAGTCGTTTATGAGAAAGTAGGATAAAAAAGCCGAATCCGTAAATAAAACGCCACGAAAGTTAGGGATACCCCAGTCTGTCAAACCGACTCTGGCTCTAGCTCTCCCTCCAAATAGTTTGCCTAAGTATTAGTTAAACTTGATTTGTAAAAGAATTACGCATCCTATTAGTAAAACAAGTATTTATATACTTATTTTTGACGGATTAACTTAGCAGCTGTAGGAGGACTATGTAACTCTTATTGTTTTTTGGAAGAAGCTTTGATCTGTCTGGCTTAACGGGTATTCGGGATGTTTGGTATACTCCTATGTATGCATAAGTTATATCATATCAACTGTGGAGTTTTTTGAATCACTGAAAACTCGCCAAAAGTGGAGCTGAACGCGCGCGTGTTAGTAAAGCTCGGATTAATACCCGGGGCTATGACGTGGACGGCGGGCTGGCTGGTTAGGCTGTACGAACTGGTTGGTGTTGTGGGTTAAAATTCGACAATTACCATCTCGGAAGTTTCATACCGAGATGGTAAAATATATGTTTGAGCTTAGCAAGACTCATGCATGTACTTGAAGAGTAAAAATAAGGGTTTAGTTTCTGGATGATTTTTTAGAGGAGATGATTACGAAGCGGGTTTGGTTTCAGCTGAATACCCGCAGTAACCACGAAATACATCATATCCAAAACCGAATAACCCTCTCGTTCAGTAAAATTAGCCTAGCTGTCAGACAGGCGAAGGAGGCAAAGGGAAACATCCGCACAGGCCTCGCTAGATCGAGAAAAAAAAAGGAAATTATAGTAATAGGTGAGTTTTTTTGACGCATGCAGCTTTGTTCCAACGGTGGGTTAGGAAAAGAAGAAAAGCAATCCAAACGATCAAGAGCAGGCAAGGTATCCCATGTTATTTCTTTCTCGAATGCCGTCTTTTGATGCAATAGTTGGGACATCGCATTAGCGTACTATTACATCCATGATGGTACTTCCGGGGTATATTTTAGAGAAAACGAACAGAAGAGTCGACACAGTAAGTCGGAGCAAGTAAAAATGTACCCTCGCAAACTATAGCCAAGCTGAGCCTGGTTCTTGAAATGGCAAACGAAGCGGGATGGTCGAAAATTGATGGAGATGTAGGTACCGATAAGGAGAAGGAAAGGTCAAGGGGTTCCCGCTTTCTGGAGTATCATGTGAAAGGTACAATTGTTGGGGATAACAGCAGCATGGACCTCCGTGCGAAGGTTGAAGGGAACATTCGCAGGTTGTACCTTCTAGAGGGAGGTGAGAAGTGAAATTTAGGGTGGGTGAGAACGGTACGTTTTTTCGGTTTTGTAACCTCGAAGCTGACTTCCGGCTTGGTCGAGAAGCATGGCGTTATCGGCATGCATGCATGCAAGTGCAAGCACTGGGATGTTGGATAAAAAACATGCCAGTTCTGCAGCTGTTGGTTGGATGGGAGGCCTGTTCGAGGTGTTAGGTGAGATGTCGGCGAGATTCGCGAATGCGAGGTATTAAATCCAAGCAGATACGAGAATATCTTCTTTCCCTTCGTCGAGAAGTCTGATCTGCTCCGGGTTCGATGGCTCCGGAGATGTGGATATCATATTGTCTGAATAGCTTCTGCTGTGGGGAATCTCGAAGTTTGGTGTTGGAAAGGTTGGATTTAGTGTCAGCCAAGACAGTCGGTTAGTTGGCCAACCAAATCCCGGTATTTTCTCGTCTTGGGCCCGCTTGGTACCACCATACCCGATTAGAAGAGCTTATCGAAAATGATTGTCCGATACTTTTTGAGGGCTTCGACGGGTTAATAATAGATCAGAAAAGAAAAAGCGGGTTAGTTTCAAGGCCAGGGAATGGAGGTGCCTTTTTCAGCCTGACGTAGGGTCTGGTGTAGCATTTCGCACGTCGTGGATCGGTTCAACTTTGCAAATGTAGTATCAGGAAGGTGTTCTCGTGCCCAGGCCTCCGACTGGAAGGAAAGGTTTGATCAAAAGAAGATCGATCGGGTCAGATAGACACACCATCGATAAAGCGGCGGTTATTAGTTCCTTCAAGACATGGCATGAGTGGGGTTGTGAGCTCGACTTTTGAGCGAGGACGCTAGAACGAGTTCGAGAGCTACTACCTCATTTAGTCGGCACGATCCCAAATCCAAGCCATGGATGTAGGCCGGAATTGACTACTGGGGCTCCGCCATTTTCAAATTAACTTGCGGAGATCTCAATGCTTGAATTTGATTCCTCGTCTTGTGACCGATAACGATGATCACTATAGGTAATCTTTGAGGAACTACCGCTATTGGCTGCGCGTACCTTGTTAGAGGATGAATAGAACCGTTCAAGAATCCGCAAAATCTGCCTTTCGGCTTAAAAATAACCGTTTCTTTGGAAAGAATTATTTAGACAATTATAAGACGAACTGGGGAAGGTTGCAACATGTCATTGAAATCGAGGCCATTTGTTTTTGGCAGTCGTAGCGAGATGGCACTTCATAGCTCGTGACCATGAGAATGCCCCGCGGAAGAAGCCATCATATCGAAGGTCCTTTGGTAAGTACTTCAGAGGTGAGACGAGTGCCGATATCAGGTACGATGGTACCTGATTCAGCCGTGATCGTCTCCGTCTTTTCAAGTTTCAGTTTTGGGTAATCGTAGGCGGTGGAGGTTTCAACAGAATGCAGATTCATCTGAATTGACGATTCAGTGATGATGAATGTGGTTGCCGATGACTGTATATCCACAAAATTTGGCTTTAGAACTGATCACAAAAAAGATTCTTACTATTATTTCGCGCTTATCGATATAATTGCAATATCGGGTCAAAGCAACTGCACCACTGATGAGAGTCTAGAATTCTTGGAAAGAGCTTCTGGTGTACAGTAGTTTCAGTTTACGGCATCGTTCAAGAGTCTAATGCACACTTTAAAGCCAAAATTCTGCAAGTGATCGAAAGTCAACCGGCTGCGTTAGTCTGATGTTGGCGTGCATGCAGAGTGGCGTGTTGGAGGTTGGATTTTTGTTCTGTGGCTCATGTGCTTTGCGGGAATTTGTCAGGTAGATACGAGTTACCAATTACCTGTATCTGTTTGCAACAGGTCCTGTATTAGGAAAGGAGCATTTTGATAGTTGAGGTATCCGTGAGGAATATCCAAGGGTTCGGTAGTCGGTAAGGGGAATCTGTTGCCGTTGTTATCACCTGTGATTTCTCGCTTCCTCAACGGTATAACAGGAATATTAACATGTCAGAGCGTTCGGATATGTCGACAGAAGCAGTGAGATGTTGGAGTACAAGACGCCGGAGAAGGAAGTGAGTGGAGATCGAAGAGCGAACCAAGGAAAATAGTGTAGCCAAGAGTTTGTGGATGGCCCTAGACATGTTAACCGTAGTCTCGGTATCTCTTCGGTTAGGAGTCTCGGGTTTTAGGGAAAGTGTGGAGAACCGAGCGTCAGAAGTCTTGAATACGAGCAGTACGTGACCAGGAAAAAAAAAAAAAAAAAAAAGGTTGATGGTGCGGCGTGGATATGCTCGGATATCCTTGTCATGCATGCTTCGACATGGCACATTACATCTTAATGGGACAAGCTGAGCCGATTCGATGACATGCACTTTTGTTCTAGGGTGTGATTAAAAAGATCATGTCAAAGTGTGGGGGAAAGTATGGAATTTCGCTATCTGCTTTGAAAGGGAACAGAAGCTTGGGAGAGATCCCAGCATGAGAGATGCATTGTGGTGGCTAATCACGGCCTTGAAGAGGATGGTGTTGCATGTTGTTGCATATCGCATTTGTAAGGCGGTCGTTTCTTTGTCGTTGACCTGCTGGAGCCAACACTCAGCTTTTCCTTTCCGAACGGTTAGCCGTCGAATAAAAAGACAGGAAAGAACGCTATATTTCTGGTCACACGGTAAGAAATAAGGGAAGATCGCGAGGTGCGACGCCTCGTCGATCATAAAACGACAAGCAAAGTTATTCGCTCGGGAATCTTCGTGAATTCAGGGACGAGGAATATGCCGCGTGCGAAGGTGGCCAGGCTCAAGACGTCGGCCAAAGACGGCGACGAGGATGACGACTTGCATCACAAAGGGTACTAGGCACTCAACCGGCTTTTTGTACCCGTCTTGCCCACGCAGTTGCAAGAAGGGCAAGAAAAGGCTAGAAGGGTCACAATTAGCTCTGCCGCCATTGCCCTTGCCCAAACCCGGTACCGGAACCAATGATAGACTCTCGAACAAGATAACCTCAAACCATCTTGTCGATCCAGTGTGAAGTATTATATCCTCTATCACCAAAATTCACCTAAAGAGGAACCACCGTGGATGGGTTCGATAGGAAGTTGTTGGTTATCTAAGGATAGCGTGTGGTTCATCTTTCTATCGAATGCGTAATGATCACCCGCTAAGCGTTTTGCATACCAGCGCTATGACGGAAGGAAAAGCTGGCTCACAAAAAAAGAAATCAGGACAAAAGAGCCGGTGTAGACGGTTCCTTTTCATCCGCATTAGCTTCCTTTGGATGTGGGGAATTGGGTACTGCAAATGGGCCTGAATGGAATGAGGCGAGTCGAAAAACCAAAAGGAAAAGATAGAAAGGTAAACGAAGACAAATAAAACATCTATCACCCGGCTTCGCGAAGCAAAGGCGAAGCTTAGTTTTGAACAGTAGTATTAATCGGGTAGGTCAGGCAAACGTTTATTAATTGAAGAAATTGTTAATAGTTACACGACATCATCAACTAATATTGACATGTTTCGAGAACGCATCTGCGGGGCATGGTACCCTGCGAAAACGGAATGACTAGCTTTAGTATTTGTTCAGTTACCACTAGATTTTACAAAATACCTCTTTCCAGGCTTTCTCCAACTGACCTGGACCTAGTAATTTTTTGGGGGTTGTCAGTAAGCCTGGGATTTTGCTGAGCATCGACGAAGTATGATTAAAGGAATATTTTCATCGTCGAGGCTAAATTCAGCTCATCGTTTCTGGGATCTATTTTCTTTTACGTTGCTAACTGCAATAATGACACAAACTAAGCATATTCGTTTATTGAAAACAACACTGATGCGTCATGGTTTCTGGGATTCCTCGTCGCAGAGGTCACGAAACAGAAGCTCCATCCTTTCGTCAATCCAAGCTCGGGCTTGGCAAAGAAGAAGCCAGAAAAAAATAGCTCGGACAGATATCATCTCCACCATCGCATCCTGGTGGGACTTCCCTCGCTGGTGTGGGACCAGTTTCAGCTGTTGAGCATCATCGAGACGAAGGGCCTGCATAGGCTTACTTGGATGACCCCAGATTGGTGATGCGGTATCCTGGACCCAAGCGAGGAGGAGATATCCCAGCCAGTGGAAGGTAGGGAAAGACGGGAACCTATAAAGAAGTGTTTTTTTGACTTCGACACCTTGTTCTTTCCTTTTTCCTTGGAGGCTTTTCACAATCATGATCTTCGCTGCTATAACCGGTAATGGTGATGGTGGTGAAAAAATATTTCTGATCTTATTTAGCGTTTTGATTTATTATAATTATCAGAAAATGTCTTTCCCTTTTTTTTTTTTTTTTTTTTTTGTGGTTCTTCAATCAGGTATGTTCGTTTTTCTGTGTGAATGGAAATGTCCCACATGACCACTTTTCGCGTGAGGTAAGGAAGGCCAGATGTCTGCTGGAAGGTTCCGCCATTTTCTGCGTAGTTTGCTTGTGCAAGCGCTGTGAAAAAGAAAGTAAACGCCCCTCAACGTCAGGATGCGAAGCTTGTGTGCCGCCTATGGCATTGTGCCAGACCGGCCTTCTGTGAGTGAGCGAAGATCTTAAGAAGTCAACGGCGGCAGTGTTTCATCATTATATTGTGTGTTCAGGGTGGGTAGAGCAAGGGACTGGATGAGGAGGGCCAGTCGTCCACCGTTGTCGCTAAGAGTTTAAACGTTTGCTTGTTGTTGTCGTTGTCGTTGTTGTTCGTTTGTCGTTGTTGCTGTTGTTACCTCAACGCCGAAAGGATAACCCCGGCGCATCGCGTGTTCCTCTCGCCACAAGGACAACGTCGAACGTACGGTACATACATCATGGATACATGAATAGAACAAGACTTCTCTGAGAAAGGAAGGACATAAGGGAAAGGAAGGACGGCAACGGGTTCGCAGGACCGGGAACCCAGTTCCTGAGAAATCACTCGACCCAAGCTTCCATGGAGTTTGGACAGCTTTGTCGAGTGAGCTTGCAAGCTTTCTTTTTGTCGCAGTTTGGTCTTCCCGTGGTAGATGCTTTCGTAATACGAAAGTTACAAGTGCTCGTAGTCTCGTTCGTTCGAGAATTTAAAATGTCTGCGTCGGCCCTTGAGCGAGAAAAGTGTGGTCTCAGGTCGCGGAGCCGATGCTGTGATTATCGCGGTTCTTCCCCATGGAAAGAAGAAAAGAAAAATGGGAGGGAGAGAAAAAAAAATATGGAAAAAGGAAAGACAGAAAAATAGTTCGTCGCCCAATGCCCTAGTTTCGATAGCTCGCATTCCTGCAAGCTAGCAAAAAATAGAGATTGAGTGGGGACTTTGCAAGGCCATTTTCCATCATGTTCCATCATGACGAGCTAATTGAGGACTAAAAGGTACAAACCGTGCATCAACGTACATGAGGCAGTGTCGAGGTGTACTCAACACCACTGTATCGTGAACTGAGGTTTAATCGATTGTCTAATCGAGACTTATAGTTCCCACCCTTCTCCTTCTATCTTCTACAGACCAAGCAGGTTGATTCGCTTCAACGCTGTTTAACCTCCGTCTTTTCACTGGTCTTATCAACGGTGTGAACCGTCTCCCTACTCCCTCTCGCTCTCCGACTTTCTTGGTCTGTCTGCATCTGCCCTTACTGTTTGGAGAGGTCACGACTCGATTGGAAAGGAATTCGAACGGCAAAGCCTCGCAGTCGCGGTGTAGGCAGAAGGGAAAGAATTCCACGTCGACCCGTCTCTTAGCTGCATACGGCATAGACTTCCTGCAGAGACGAGAGTCCCAGCAGCTCCAACTGAACCGACCTACTACTCCTGCTTACCGTTCTACAATCCTTTTTCTTATTCGTCTTCTGGCTGTCCGCACTTTGCGCAGCACAAGAAGGGGAGGGATCAAGGTGTTGAATAGTACAGACTACTACATCCTAATATCTATCCGTAAGCTCTGTCTAACACTGTCTGATCTCTGAACTGGCTGGGGTTCCGTAATAAACCTTTCGCTTTCAAGATCTCGAAAAACTCTCTCACTTAGCTTTTACAACGGCCCCGGTCCATTTAAGCCAGTCAAGTAATAACTCTCTGAGATTCTGTCCCGCCGCGTCGTGCTTGCTGCCGTGTACCGCTGTCTACGTCTTCCATTTTATCCAGCAAGACCCTGAACGAATGCCCATAGTGATAGCTAGGGTTCTCGAAAGGTTAACGTTCCACCCCCAAATAACAACAACAATAACAAAGCCATATAAACCGACCGAGCCACTTTCTGTTACCCCCTTCAAGCCGAAAAGCTTAAAAGGGACCGGGCGATAACTAGGGCGACGACACTGGCTGCTTCACTCTATTTTGGAACGACGACTGCAACAAAGTCGTGCTAGCTTTTTACTCCGTGGTGGGCATCTTGAAGTCGATTTTCTCCCTGCACGGTTAACCAGTTGTGGGCCGAAATTATCATCAGAAAAGGAAACGGTGTACCCATTTTTTCTTCACCAACCGGCACCTCGAATTTTGAGCCGTTCGGTCAGAGATCACCAGACTTCAAGAGTGTAGAATCTATTACCTACTTTTATTCTCCTCGAAACCGATAAACTTTCGATAGTCCTTCTGGTGCATATATATATCCTTTTTTTTTTTTTTTTGTTCTCTTCTGTTTGTAGCATATCACAACATTTTTATATACACAAACGGATACATATTACATATATCTTCCGTTCCGTGCCAGAAGGAGCGGCCCAGGAGAAGGCGGGATATCAATAATTATATATTATATCACCAACCAGAGGAACCAGAGGCCGGACTGAATTCCTACCTGACGGTATCAGATTTCAACCGTTCCTATCACAACGACATACTCGGGATTTCGCGATTCCATTGCATCTAGGTCATATATCTCTTGCCAATTCAAGCAACTCGGGCTCGCACGTTGCTCAAAGTCGGCAGACAAACGGCAGAGGCATTTAAAAAAAAATTTCTTTTCCTTCTCGTCCAGTTGCTGTGGTTCGGCGAGTGAGTAAGCAAACGGCAAACCCAGGCAATCGGACCGAAAAACAAAAACAGAAAAAAGAACCGTGGATTGGACGGTTAAGAAAGTTGAAGACGAAGGAGAGAGAGGCAGCTGCAGGTGCTTTTTTGGATCCCGTGAGACAAGTTTTGCTGTCTGAGTCGTCGCATTCGAAAAGAAAAAAAAAGATTAAAATTCACCGAAGCTAAAAAGGTTTCGTCCGTCTGTCACCTTCTTGAAGGGAGCCAATTTGCGCCGGAGCGAAACAAAAAAAAAGAAAAAGGGAGAGACAGAAGATTGATGACAATAAGAATAATAACCAACTCGCTCGTAGCTGACGTAGCTGGTATTATTTTCATTATTGCTATTACTCATTAATTTGGGGGGCTTGTTACTATTCTGTTCTGGTCTGTTATATTCTTATTATCATTTCAGTTCGGGTTGACTCTGCACTGACAGCCCTGACAGGTTGGGCTGCTGCTAATTCCTTCCCGCCCGTCTTCCACTTGCCCTTCCAAAATCAATCATTGTTGCTGGCTGCTGGAACAACACCTCGCCACACAGCACTTATCTCTCCCCTTCGAATTGCTAACCTTACCTCAACCTCACCTCACTTCCTCCCCAGCAAGCTCCGACCTCCATCCAACATCGTCGTCTCCATTCTTCACGCCAACCTCGCTCTCAACCTCTCCATCCCTCCCTCCCCCTCCTCCTCTTTCCTCTCCGTTACATTTCTTGTTCACTTCTTCTCTGCTTCTTCTATTTTCTTCTTTTTCTTCACTTCCATTCTTTCTTGCTCTTGCTCCCTTTTGAAATCGTCATCCACACACTTTCCCTTGTGCAACGCTACAACCAGCTTCCTGAGGTTTTAAAGTTCCACCCGTGATCAGAATTTTCTTTCCAGCCAACCCATTCCTGTCGTCATACCTACAACTATCTCTCGGACGACCTTGTCAATACTCATCTTCCGATAGGTAGCAACCAAATTAGCTTTAAACCGTGCTCTGAGGAGTGCCGGGTTTCCTCGAAGTCACCAGCTAGTTTCTAAATCTCGACAACCCATCCAACCAACAACCCACATATTTGAAATCGAGTCTATTTCAATTTTTTTCCTTGGAGAGAGTGCCGACAGAGAGTTTCGTAGCAACTGTTGCCTCGAATTCTCCGCCAACCACACCGTAAAAGCAATTATGGATTGCTAGCTGTGTGTCAGAAGTCAGCGAAGAAGCTCACCAACACTACTCCGATATACACCAATATTTTTTTTCTCCCTTTTAAAAACCAACATCATCGACATATAGACCGTTTCACCATCACTACATCCTTCGTTTATGCATTGCAGTAGTCGCAGAAGACTTCGCTGTGCAACCGCCAGCAGCTCGTTGTTCTCTCGGGTCGAAGAGTTTTAGGAAAGCCTCTCCACAGAATCCGCGATGATACCTACGAAAGATGCTGCAGCTCAGGGAAAGAAAGGTGAAGAAGGGCCGGTGGTTGCTCCCAAGGAACCTTTCAGAATGGAGGATATCGGCTCGCCAACCGGCAAGGGTGCTATGACCCGAAGTATGAGCATGACCATACAGGCGGAAAAAGATGACTTAAAAGATGCGGCGAAAGACACATTCAACGTTGTGGTGGACCTGAATCTGGACGGGAATGTCAGATGGGTCAGTTCCTCATGGCAAGATGTTATTGGGTAAGCTCAGGAGTTGGGCCCTGGAATTTTGTTGCCATTATCCCGACGTTTGCTAACCTGCATTCCCAGCACCTCCTGTGATTCCATACAAGGAAAATCAATTTCCTCAATCCTATTTGAAAACACTGATTGTTTCCACAGAGCAATCGAGGCAATGAAACATGACGATACCAAGAGCTATAAGATTCGTTTCTCTGTAGTTGTCGGGCCATTATCAGCTTTTGCTCAGGATCCCGTCAGAAAATCTATCGGCGCCGCAAAGGAAGCCTTTCGACCTGACGAAGTGGACGAGACGAACAACGTCTTGGATATGGAAGGCCAAGGAATTTTGGTCTTTGATCGAGGCGATGGCCAAGCAAGTCATGTAAGTCCCGAGCCATTTTCTCTCTTCCGTGGGTATCTTCATATGCTAACTTTTTCCCAACTAGACCATGTGGGTCATCAGGCCCTGGACCGAGCCGAAAGAAATAACCATCGACCTGCCTGCAACGGTCATCGAATCACTTGGTGTCGGTGCTGGGATGCTGGCTCAGCTTCTCAATTCACTAGCTGAGGACGACCCTGAAAACCACCCACCCCCGTTACCCGTTCTCTGCCGCATTTGCGAAAGCCAGATTCAGCCGTGGTGGTTCGAGAAACATTCGGAACTATGCATGTTAGAACACAAGGCAGAGAGCGAAGTCCAACTCGCTCAAGAGAACCTCGCCGTCCAACGCAATGCTATCGTCAAAGTCCTGGATGCTATGGAGAAAGCCTCTTCCTCCAACCGTTCTGCCGAGTCTAGCAACGTTGAATACCGGGGTTTCTCGATCAAGCCACCATCAGCTTCTCCTTCAGGAAACAACTCACCCAACGCTAACACAACCGCCCGATCTAAAGAACCCGCCTCGAGTATCAAATCCAAATTTGGTATCCGACGCCCACAAGTCAGAATTGTGGAGCTGTTATTGGATCTTTGCGACACCGCCTTAGAGATTAGCACCCCATCAGTGAAGGAGTCTTTAGGTACTGGAGATATAGGCGAGTTCCGGACGCAATCACCGGAGTCTGAAGCTCGGATTGGGCAGGTTTTACAATGGCAGTCTCCCTCGACCAACACACTTGAACAAGAACACGGCCTAGCTTTGTTGTGTTCTGACACCGAAAACTGTTCGAAGGCCAAGGTCGAAGCAGTCCTGCGACACCGCAATACTATCGAATACTCGGAGCGTATCCGTTACGAATTTGCTACCATCGTCCAGGACATTATCGATGAAGCTAGAAATAAGGCTAACGCTCTTGATGATGACTTGGATATGCAGTCTGCTGAAGGGGATGTTTCCGAAGGCGAAGATATGTCTGAGAGTCAGATGTCCGGAAGCGTTTACCAAAGTGGACTCGGACTTTCCAAGAGAGTTAGTATTGGCTCCGACCTTCGAAGGGCTCGAAGATATTCCTCGCCGAGTTCGAGTCCACAGGAGTGCCTTACGCCTCGGTCGCAAATCAGTATGGGACGAGAGGGAGGTCGTCGGAGCAGATTCAACCTTCATGCTTCTGCAATGTCATATGAGCTCGAGGGTAACGAGAGTGATGCTAGCGTCAAATCATCTGTAAAGGGTGATATTACTCGGGTTGATAGCCCCGTCAGTGAACACGGCTCCGTCCGATCCGGTACTCGAAGCTCTGTTGATAGGAAACGACAGAGCCTGAATCTTCTCCACCAACATGGAACCAAATCTCCTCATAGACAACCCTCGCCAGGTAGAGCCAGCGTCGGCACCGCTTCTCCGATGAAAGCTGCCAAGCCTAGACTCTCCGCCCTCTTTGATGGCCAGTTCCCAACACCAATCACATCTCCACTCCTCTTCACTGGTGACTTCTCACCAGCCCTCGAGCATGGACACCGAAGGCAATCCTCAGTCGCTTCTTCAGATGCGGCTACCAAGCCTCCACTCTCCCCAAGGCTTACGTCAGTCACCCCAGGGGTTTCAAAACCCGGCCCACCATCTATCAAAGATTTCGAAATCATCAAACCAATCAGCAAGGGTGCATTCGGTAGTGTTTATCTGTCGAGAAAGAAGTCCACTGGTGACTACTATGCTATCAAGGTGTTGAAGAAAGCTGACATGATAGCGAAGAATCAAGTCACGAATGTCCGTGCCGAGCGAGCCATCATGATGGTTCAAGGCGAGAGTGACTTTGTCGCCAAGCTTTTCTGGACCTTTGCTAGCAAAGAATACCTCTACTTAGTTATGGAATATCTCAATGGTGGTGATTGTGCCGCATTGATCAAAGCTTTGGGTGGCCTGCCTGAAGAGTGGGCAAAGAAATACATGGCTGAAGTCATCCTTGGGATTGAACATTTACACGACCGTGGGATCGTGCATCGAGACCTCAAACCTGACAATCTGCTCATCGATCAGAAAGGTCATCTCAAACTTACGGACTTTGGATTGTCCAGAATGGGTCTTTTGGGTAGACAGAAGCGCGCTCTGCAAGGTTCGTCAGAACCAACGCCAGACTTACTAAAACAAGGTCCGTTTGTAAGACCCAGATCTCAAGCTTCGTCTCGTTCAACCTCGTTTGACTTCAATCCAGGCCAGTCATCGCCATCCAACACACCAATAATCTCGCCAGAGTCTGGATCTCAAATTTCCGCTCCATCCTCCTATTTTAGCCTGACCAGAGAATCGACCTTGAGCCGAGAACCAACACTCAGCAGAGAATCTACCTTGAGTAGGGAGGCGACTCTTAGCCGTGAGAATTCCATTCGCGAAAAGGGCAAGTCTTCTCTTGGCCGTAGCGACAGTGTTGCGAGCGAAGGCTTGGTCTCTATGGTTAGCGGGTTTTCGTTGAACGATCCGGCTAGTTTGTCTATGGCTGCAGTCCGACGGTCATTCTATCCCATCGACGACGACGCTCAAAGCACAAGCAGTGCGTCTAGCGATGTCAGCAATATCCACCCATCTTCGCTCCAATCCACCGTTGCTCAGATACCTCCTACCTCGTCTCATTCAATGATGCCACCACAACTTGCTCTTTTCGACCCTGAGGATAGCAACCGCAAATTCGTCGGTACTCCCGATTATCTGGCTCCGGAAACTATCAACGGGACTGGCCAAGACGAGATGAGCGACTGGTGGTCTGTTGGCTGTATTCTCTTTGAATTCCTCTACGGTTATCCACCCTTCATGGCAGAAACCCACGAGAAGGTGTTTGAAAATATCTTGAACCGAAGAATCGACTGGCCAGATGATGAAGATTGTCCTGTCAGCCCGGAAGTCAAGGACCTTATGAATAAGCTGATGTGTATTGATCAAGAGAAGAGACTTGGTGCTCATGGAGCCGACGAAATTAAGAACCATCCTTGGTTTGATGGACTTAAGTGGGATCAGATCCTTCACAACGAGGCTTCTTTCATCCCTGCCCCGAAGGATATCGAAGACACCGAATATTTTGACACTAGAGGAGCTTCCCTGCAAGATTTTTCTGAGGATATGGAGGATCACATGTCCCCTAGCACGACTCCTGGCGTCCCTGACTATTCCGACCGCCCTCACGATGCTGTACCCCGAGGTCGACGTGATCAAAGCATCGGAAAGAGAAACTTGATGCCACTTCACATCCCACCACATGTGCGCGAAAGTAATGGTCGTGGAAGAAGACTTAGCGAGCCACTTGCCGATAATGACTTTGGTTCATTCCAGTTCAAGAATCTTCCCGTCCTCGATAAGGCCAATAAGGATCTTATCCAGAAGCTTCGCACTGAGGCTCTCAAGAGTCAGGCGCAGACCCCCACGTCTGCGGCCATCTCATCTCCTCCTCAGCCATCGGAAGGCAGTCCGGTGCTGGGAAAGAGCGTTGGGAGAACTTTGTCGACTAGCTCCCGGAGCGGTAAGAGAGCTGTCTCTCCTAGCAATTTGCACTCCTCGGTTGTTTCCACGCCGAGCCGCAATTCTCAACCATCTTCGCCTCTGCTCGTTTCATTCTCAGCCAATCAATCACACCGCAAGACCTCAAATGCTTCTACTACTAGCACAAGCAGCTTTGCACTCAATACTGGGGTTGATATTCCCAAAATCTCAACTAAGATCGAAGGTCCTTCTCCTATCACGGACTCGGCGAACGCATCACCTACGCGTCTTCATAACATTTCTCCAATCAGGATCCAGGCGCCATCGAAGATCTTTGGCAAGTCCCCCCAGGCTCCACTCTCACCTCGTAAGGAACATGGTCTCTCCACCCAAAATCGTTCAGGCTTTACTCGGGTTCGGTCACTCACAGTAGGATCTCAAGACGGCGAACCCCCAGCTTTCGTCGATAGTCTGAAGCATTATAAGCGCCATAGTCAAGTATTCGATATGTCACCATCATCCTCCGACAATGAGGACAGCCGTAGTAGCGCGCTGTTGAGAGTGCAGCGAAGGCGACAGAGCTCGCAGAGGCTTTCCACCATCAGTACACAGGATGGCCCGGTCGCAAGACCTTTAGATATCCTCGGTATGCATTAAATTCACCGTTTTGCAAGAAATAACATTAGCTAACAAAATGACAGTGTGCGAGGATCATCCTGTTTCGCGCATGGTGATGGAACGCATGCTAGAGAAACTACAATGTCGCACGATGTCCGTTGAGACTGGACCTGAGGCCGTGCGATGTGCCATGAGTGAAGTTAAATGTAAGTGGTATTTTTAAAATAACCGAAGCAAGCAGAGAAATTAATAAATACTAGTTGACCTGATTCTGACGGAGTATAAACTTCCTCAAATCAATGGTGATGATCTTGCCCGCATGATCAAGACGACCAAAAATGCAAACAGGCATACTCCAATTGTAGCTGTCACTGGTTATCTTCGGGATCTCAAAGACCCGCATCACTTTGATGACTTGATCGAGAAGCCCGCGTCACCTCCTAGGCTGACCGAAGTCATGGAACGGCTTTGCTCTTGGATCCCTCCAACAACCCCGACCAGTCGTAACTCGCCAATGGTGTTTCCAATAGACAGGAACAGACCTCCTCTCCCTCCTCTCCCTCCACTTCCTTTGAAGGGTCTGGAGCTAGAACGTCGGCCGAGCTTGGATCGTACCTATACAGCTCCTTTGCCCAGAAGCAGCAGTCTTCTCTCATCTAAGAGCCCTGCCGATCCACCCAAGGCTCATGCGAGTGATAAAATGCCGAAGAAAAGTTATAGTGACGAGGCTGTACCAAGGGTTCAGAACCGTATGGATACCCTCACTCCACCTCCTTCCTCCTTGGGCGAAGAGTGGATGATGCAAAGGTCATTGGAGCTTTCTCAGAAATCAACTGAACGCGCTCGGTCACAACTTTCAGTCACATCTTTAGCTTCTCCACCCCCAACGCCACCGCGACCACCAATCCCGAGCAAGAGCGAGGATCGGACTAAAGGAATCAAGTCTGCCGTCTCGGTGTCGTCTCCATTGGGTCAACCTGATTTTATGACTACCCCAGAGATCAAGAAGCCAGTGCCTACTCCTGCCATGGAGGTTAAGATGCCCATTCCGACTTCAATTGCCAAGCCGATATCTTTGGAGAAACCCGAGAGACCTATTGAATCTCAAGTCAAAATCGTGACACGACAACCTACTTCTCCAGCTTCCGTGTCGTCATCTAAGCCGACCGAAGTCTTAAAGAAGGTCGAAGCCCCAAAGAAAGTCGAGGCTCCAAAGAAGGTCGAGGCTCCTGCCAAAGTTTCAAGTGTTACAAGCCAACCAGTATCAGCTGTCAAGTCTTCTCAGCCCGTCACACCTGTCAAATCAGTACCACCAGTGACTCCAACCAAACCAAGCGCGCCAGTCACTCCGAGCAAATCAAGCGTGGTACCGAGCCCAACCCCGGCAACAGTTAAGACGCCAGAAGTCCCTAAGCCTGCTCCGAAGCCGATCCTATTGCCATCTTCGCCAGTCGAGCTTACGTCTAATTTGAAGAAGACGACAAGCGGATCATCATCCTCGAGTTCTAGGGCATCAACCTCTCCAAAGCAAACAAGATTTCAGTCTCCGCCACGGCTCTCATCCCCGGCTACATTTTCCGAAACTCCTAAGGGCGGTGATCTTGCTCGTATCGTTTTTCATGGGAAAAGCGCTCCGGAGGCACCAATGCGTAGAACTTCGGCTACCCAAATGCCACCGCCTCCCGTGCCACCGATTCCGTCAACATCAAAGACTCCGATCATCTCCACACCTAAGACTCCAACCGTCTCTGCACCGCCCAAGACACCTACAGTCTCTGCACCTAAGACTCCCACAGACTCTGCATCCAAAACTCCAACCGCCGCTGCACCCAAACCCCCAGCCGTCGCTACGCCTAAAACCCCAACCCCAACCGTCTCTGCACCCAAGGCTCCGGCTTTTAGTGAACCCACCACTCCCAAAGCAACTTCGAAGCCAGTAGAGATAACAACTCCAAAGGCTGCTCCAAAGGCTCCTGAGGTCTCACCACCAAAAGTCAAGCCAGAGCCTAAGACCCCAGAGCCCTTGGCAAAGTCTTCTAAAGCTGCTCCGGAAGTTTCTGCTCCAAAGACACCGAAGGCTACAGAGCCAGTCACACCAAAGTCGACGAAGCCTGCTAGTAAGCCAGAAACGCCTGCTACTATCAAGCCTGCCAAGGTTGACCTCGGGAGGAAATCGCCATCCCCAGAAACAGTCAGCAAGCCAAGGTCTTTCCGAAGCTTGCTCACAAGCAAACCCCCCGATACAGTTGACTCTGCGGATGATGAGATGAGCAGCGACCCTAGTTCAAAGAAGTCTCTCAAAGCACCAAAGACACAAGTTGTCAAGGAGAAAAGAAGTCGCACCTTCTTAGGTGGCGATTCTAGGAAGCAGAGGTCAGAGGATTCAAAATAGAATCTGTTCCCTCCAGCCATGATCAACTGTTTCCTTCTCCTGTCACAGGAGACGGATAACGAAAACTCCCTTGATAAATCAACACTATCCGAAAAGTTTTATGGCTCAATAAAAAGTTCCAACAAAAGCTCCAAAACGTGGATACGAAAAAGTGCGCCAAAAAGCTTGTGCCACCCGAACCGTTCCTTGATCGGGCCGAACGTTTGTTTTTGACATTTTCCCTACCAGATCTTGGAAAAGTCCGCCTCATGACATTCTATCTTTGAGAACGTCATGTCCACAATTTTTTTCAGCCGGGTGTTTTTCTTCCTTTCTATTTCGCCCTATTCTTATTACTACTATTATTATCAACATGGGCGATATTTTAATGCCTAATCAACGAGAACCATGAATTGCCGGCATATGTATTTTATTAACGATGGGAACGTTTTGTGGAAATTGCTTTTTGAAACCGTTGTCTTATTATAACCAAAGCCCTTTTTTCATAAAAAATATTCATACCCTCTCCTGTTTTTGACGTTCCCGCGTTTATCGATTATGTTGCCTTTACGTACGTACCGATGTTTGTTCTTTGTCCTCATGCTTCTTCTCACTACATTTACAGTTTTTTTATACCGCTCGCGATATTTATGAGAGCGATACCTAACAATATTCCGTTACGTCTTTTTTGTTTTTCATCTGTTCAAGGTTGAGAAAAAAAGAAAGCGAACATGTCTTTGCATTATCCCTTTTCCTTTTTCACTATACTTACTTTTGGTATCATTTTTTTTTTTTTTTTTTATGTTGCCGCAGCTAACACCTCTTCCTCACTTTCACAAGCTTTATCTTCTTTTTCGTTTTCTTTTGTATGTCAGGAGTATATGGCGTTTCTTTTTGATTGTGTTAGCTATGGCGCGCATGAGGAGTTTGAGTTTATACTACCATTATTATACCTTTCAGTTTTTTTTTTATTCTTTATTTTTCTTTTCTCTATATTTATTTTATTTACTTTTGAGAGATATTTTATTCTGTGTGATTTTGTTGAAGCCTTTTTTTTTTTTACTTTCTGCAGAAGAATGAAGTTCACGGTTCTTGATGGTGCCGGCTGGCTGTGATACCCGATCGATCGTTATTATCTGATGTTACCCACGAACACTTGAAATAGGAAGAGAGAAAAATGAAGTGTTATATATTATATTTTATATATTATTGATTTCTATGATATGTTGTTGATGTGTCGTGGTAGAGACTGTTTTCTACAGGTGTATGTTTTGAAGAATTGGGTGATATTTTTGGTGAAGATGGGTGGAGTTTATGCTGCATAGTATAAATTTGCTATTGGTATATATACGATTGTCTTCATTGTGCAAGCTGGTTTCTTTGTTCCCGTCATATGACAGTACGAAGTATCGAAGATAGCTCGGATGACTGTTGATATCATCGCGGCGAGGGGTCTCATATGTATGATATAGTAGAAAAGAGATCACAGTACCCAGATATAATTGAATTTGCGGATCCATTTGGGTATATGGATGCTTGCGTATTTTCATAATTTGCTAGTAGAATGTAAGGAGGATACGGCTAGTCATGTAGGAGGTAGAGCTTAATTCAAACTAGATTAAATTGGCCTCTGCAGACAAATTTACCACTTTCGACCCTTGAAGAAAGAGCTACACTTCCAGCATTTTGCCCCCCAACGACCTACAATAATTTCACTCTAGCTCTGACGGCCTACTTTCTCAAAAATTCACCACATACTCCGACACCTTATTGGCACGGGCCGCAGCGAATGTCACGTTCACAACCCCCTCCGTGCCCGTTTTGGGAGGAATATTGCCTCCCCCAAAACCGATCGACCCCGCATTGGTTGAAGTGCAAGCGGGAGCACTATTCCTGGCCATATTTGGCGATTCCATATATAAGTGTGCTAGAGGGGGACTTGGCGGTGCCCCTTGTAACACCATCGTCTACGGTATCGTCAGGACTGATATCAAGGCTATGATCAAGGCGGGAGTACCTTTGGGTCCTCTGCTCTCTACGGAAGTTTCTGCGACGGCGGTTATAGATCCAGCTGTTCAGAAACTGGTTAATGACGTTCCATCGACAGCTGGAGACGAGATCCAGTTCTTGAAGCTTGATATCGTTGAGACTGCTAAGTCTGAGGCTAGATATTTCACAACTGTCATTGCTGCGATCAAGACCGTTGTGGATACTCAGTGTAAAGCTTGATCCAGATTGAAGGGGATATCTTTGAGTATCATGCTTTTCATGACGTCTGATGATGATTCTAATGGTTGGAAGCCCGTTGATGGGTGACGAGGAATAATGTACAACTCTGTACCTACATCGATTTGTATAAGTCCTTCTGGTTTTAAAATTACTCTTTTATATTTATAATGCATAATGTTTAAATATTCACGAAAAACAATGGCTTGATGTGGGCCTTTGTTGGATGTTGATTAGGATTTATTAATAGATTGATGTCAATCATTTGGAAGTTTAAATTGCAAAGTGACTCAGGATGCTTATACCCGGAATGGTTCGTAGTCTCAAGAAGGGAATTGTCCAATCTCGAGACGAATGATGATTTTTCACCTTTATCGATCTCATTACTCGACTGGATATCTCAATATTTCTACTTTCAGATTTTATTTTTAATTTCTGTGATTTTTGTGTTGGCAGCCAATTTACCACAAGGTGGCCGCCGCAGAGTGTCACCAATTCATCACCCACGACAAAGCCTCACCACCAACAAGTCGAGCTCGATTTCGATACTCCCTACCGTAGTTCGACCTTTACTCCCACCTCTACCGACACGTTCGCCTCTCATCATGGCGCAGGTAGTGGGCCAACAGATCCTTCGGGATCCGGCGTTATTGTACGACGTTCTCTCTCCCTTTATTATCGCCCCATGGGACTGACAAGGTCATTCGATCACTGTAGCTACTGGATTCTATTCCCAATCACGATTGTCATGGTGCGAGCCAAGTTTTTATATTCTAGATATACCGATCCTGTTTCTGATAGGCTCTACTGCTCGGAATAGATCTTGACTGGTGTGCTACGCCATTATGCCACCCTCCTGCTTCAATCCGCCCCGAAACCGCTCGAATATAAAGCTATCCGCGAGCAGTACGTCACCAAAGATACCTCCCAAACGCACAGAATATTCATCTAATCGTGTTTGAATGTAATGAAAATGTACAGGAAAAACTACCTCCACGGCATCAACGTCCGCGGCAACGCCAACCAGATCCCGCTATCCTCCTTCACCACCCGTAAAAACTACCTCGTCGCGGCCTTCCAGGCCGGCAATTTCCTCAAAGACCCGGATGCGCAGGGTAAACCCCCGGCAAATCCCATGACGGACCCGAACGGGATGGACCAGATGATGAACATGATGAAGGGGAATATGATGATGATTGTACCGCAGACTGTGATCATGGGATGGATTAATGCTTTCTTCAGCGGGTTTGTTATCAGTATGTCCAAATTTTTTTTACCATCTTCATCTGGAAGGGTGGTCGTAGCGTGTGCTAATCGGGTGTTGTGGGGGGTTAGTGAAACTACCATTCCCGTTGACTATAAGGTTCAAGTCGATGTTGCAGAGCGGGGTCATGACTAAGGATATGGATGTGAGATGGGTATCGTCGCTTTCATGGTACTTTTTGTGTCTGTTCGGATTGAGAAGCGTGTTTACGTTTATTTTGGGGAATGACAACGGTATGCTATAGCTATCCTGTTCCTTTACACAGGTTTACATTTCATAGTCGTGAGATGGTTGTGTACTGACTTGTATGGTTATAATAGCGGCCGACCAAACGATGGCTCAGGTGCAGCAGATGAATCCGCAGCAGAATACCCAGCAGCTGTTCGGACCGGGACAGGATCCGGCCAAGATGTACCTTGCTGAAGCTGAGAATTTGGAGGTCATGGTGCAGCACGAGTTTGTGCTCGATGGGATTGAGGATCGAATTCTGGCTACGGTATAAATATAATTTGGATCTAGAGAAGGGGGTGAAATGTCTAGGGATGTTTAACAAAAAGCATGTGCATAATGAAGTTTTGAAGAAATGAATATAATCTACAAATATATAGAATATACTTTAAGAAAGTTATCTGCTGGCTTCCTTCTTGAACAATGGAGTAATATAAAGTAAGCTGATTGGCTGTGAGGGGCTAATTAATTAGACGACCCTTTTCATTTTGGTGGGTGCGGTGGGGGTTATCCTTTGCTATACATAGTAAACCACACTTTCGCATTTAATTTCAACCTGACCTCCTTCTTTTCTCCCACCCCTCCACAGCTACTATTAAACCATCACGAGAAGCCCCCTTCATTGGACCCAAATCCCAATCGCATCGGCGTGTCGTTCATCGCTACAACATCTGCTAATCATCTGCTATAATGGCGACCACGTTCTCTTTGGAGGGAAAGGCCCTCAAGCTCGATAGTGCGGCCGATATCGAGCCCCACCTCAAGGATCTTGTCCCCAACAGCGACGTCGAAGAATTCATCCTCCAGGGCAATACCATCGGAGTCGAGGCTTCGGAAGCCCTCGCAAAAGTCCTAACAACCAAATCCAAGCTCAAGGTAAGAACGTTACCCCACCATTCGTGCCCCCCCACTCACTCTATAAGCTAAGTTTGTGTTTTTCAATGACTAACTAGATTTTTCACATCTGATTTTCATCTTAAACTATACAGACCGTCAACATTGCGGATATCTACACGGGCCGCGTGATCGAAGAAATTCCCCCCTCCCTAACCAGCATCCTCACTTCCCTCCTCCCCCACTCAAACCTCACATCCGTTGACCTCTCCGACAACGCCTTCGGCCTACGTACCGAGAAACCCCTCGTCGACTTCCTCTCCTCCCACCTCCCGCTCCAACATCTCCGCCTCAACAATAACGGCCTGGGTCCCTTCTGCGGCATCGCCATCGCCGACGCCCTCACAAAGCTCGCTTCCAACAAGACCGCAGCGCATCCGAAACTCGAGACCGTCGTGTGCGGTAGAAACCGACTGGAAAATGGGAGCATGGAAGCCTGGGCCAAGGCGTACGCCGCACATCCGGACATCAAGGTTGTGCGAATGGTGCAGAACGGGATAAGACAAGAGGGGATACAGCATTTGCTCATCAATGGCTTGGTGCACTGCAAGCAACTACGGATCCTCGATCTTCAGGATAACACATTCACGATAAAGGGCGCCAGAGCTTTGTCTGATGTCGTGGGAGAGTGGACCCTTATCGAGGAGTTGGGGGTCGGAGACTGTTTGTTGCGTTCGAGGGGTGCTGTTGCTCTTGGGGAGAAGTTGAGCGAGGGGAAGAATAAGCAGTTGAAGGTTTTACGGCTGCAGTATAATGAGATTGATGGGAAGGGGTTGAAGGCGGTTAAGGGTGCTGTTAAGGTTTTGGAGAAGTTGGAGCTGTTGGAGATGAATGGGAACAAGTTTTCGGAGGATGATGAGGATGTGGAAGCTATCAGAGAGATCTTTGAGGAACGAGGTGTGGGTGAGCTTGATAGTCTTAGTGATATGGAGGAAGATAGCGAGGAGGAGGAAGATGAAGATGATGATGAGGAGAAGGAGAGAGTGGTCAAGGATGCGGAGGACGCAGAGGCATCCAAAGTCGCACAGGAGAAGGATAAGGGCGTCGACGATTTGGCGGATATACTGGGGAAGACTTCAATCTCGAATTAAACTCATCATTCCCTTCTCTTTACCCTCGCACGATGACGAAGGAGAGTTTATCTTATCGCTATGAGAATAGAGGTTGGCATATATTCTTTAAACATCCACCACCCCTTTGCGACAGACCGAAATTTTTTGATTTCTTCTAGCTCTTTGAGCGTTGAGAATACTTTGTACGTAGAAAAGAACCTTCATGATAGTAGTGATAATAACCCTTTTATGAACACCCCCCATGATAATATATGCAAGACCCCCCTAAACTCATCTAATTTTAATGCCTCTAACTCTAATAATGATAATAATACAACCTTCATTCGTTCGTTCATTAACCCATTCATTTATCATGCCCATCAATCCACCCAACCGCCTCTACAACCCTCCCATACGTCCACATCGTAACCGCGCTCGCCGGCGCCGCCTTTATCAAACTCACAGTCAACCCCCTGTACAAACCCCTCCACCCCTCCCTCCTCACAATCTCTCTCCCACACTTCACCACCCCCTCATAAACCGGAATATCACCATGCACGTACTGTCCCCTCGTAGGACCCTGCACCTGCAACCTTTTCCGAATGGTATCCAACGGAAACACCCCAGTTTTAGCCAATATCCCCGCCAAAGTACCCGACACAGCATCCACACTACCCCTCCCCACCACATTCTCCACAAGAGCGCGATACTCTTCATCCACAAATTCGATATCCGGAGCGGGTATCTTACTCAACGTGGTTCTAATACCCTCGTAACTACCGAAGAAAAGTCCCATATACGGTACAATCTGAACCACCGCTGCAAACCCACCACGGTAGAACCCTCGCACGCCTTCGGTGTGGTATATTCCCCCGACCGCAGCCGCAAGAGATTTATACACCCTCCCGGCCCTCCCGCGCGCTTTCGACGCCGCGAAACGGGTACGTAACAGATCGAAGGGGTATGTTATCGATGTGGCGACGGCGCCTGCGAAACCGCCGGAGAGGGAGTTTATGATTCCTGAGGGGAGGGTGGCGGAGTATTGGCTTGATGAGAGGATGGATTTGCATTGGGTATAGGTGAAGAACTGGGTGGCGCCGTAGGTGAGGTAGAGGAGTTCAGCTGGGATGTTGCCTTTCCAAAGAGCCTGATCGAGTATATTCGTTAGCTTCAAACTACCCGATGTGTGTGTGTGAGGGTATGCGTACTGTTATCCCTTCTTCCTGGACTATCGTCTTCATGGTGCCGTAGATACCTTTATATACCGTGCCTAGTGCCGCACCACCACCGCTACTGTTCGCGAGAGCACCAACATTTTGGGATAACAGCTGCGGTTGTAACTGTAATCTAATCTTGACGACATCCAACGGCGCGATCACGAACCGGGAAATAACACCGGCGACAGCGCCCGCTATTATCGGAGTTTTATTCGAGCGCTGTTATTCATCATAATAGTATGCAATATTAGTCAAACCGCAATATAATAATATATATTATACTATAAGAAGAAATGGCAAGATGGTATACGAACCCGACCAGGAGGACCCTCACGCGACATCATCGGTCGATGTATTGTTCTAAATGACGCTCGCTCGGAGTTTATTTTTGACAATGTAGTTGTGATGTAATGCGGTTTACTTTGCAACCAAGGAGTCGACAGATACGTAGATAATCTGTCGCGTAGTCGTAGATTTCAAGCTTGCTGTGATCATGATCACTGATCGAGGAATAGACCCGTCTCTTCTTTAAGATAAAAATTAAAATAGAAATAAAAAAATAAGAGAAGGAAGCTTAGACGAGGAAAGAGGGCTAGGAAGAAAAGAATGCGGATATCGAAGGCCCGATGGTGTTAGTATTATTAAGGGATGTTGGTTGAAATATCCAAGGCGAGGAGGCGGCGGTTTGTTGAGCTCGTTCGGTGCTTGCTGCTCGGCTGATCTCCTTTTGGAAAATATTACACAACGTCAACGCCTTTTATACTTCTAAACTGGGGACTAAACATTCTAGTATATCAGCTGGAATTCCTATATTTATATTACTAGTACGGTATATTCAGAGGCTTCAAGAATGGTAACATCAGTATACTCTATTCTCACACTTCTACATCCGATTAAAATCCAACATTAAAACAACTGCCCGTCGCCCACCCCAAACTCTGTACCTATAAATTTCTCACAAGAAGCGAATTTCTATACAAAGTAAACATAATGTAACCAAAAAAACAAAATTAAAATGGTAAAAAGGCATGGAAAAAAAGAAGAAAGAAAAAAAGCCATTCAAAACAAAGGAGCTTATACCCAACGTAACCCACTCGCTTCATCATCATGTAAATCATACACTCGTTCACTCGTTCAAACTCTCCACAATTGCAAGTACCCTCGTACCTTCATTCAAGGTACCAACCGACCTACCCCCAGATCATCCCCACAATCCCGTTCAAAGATCCGATAGGGCCCGATCTGGGCCGTCCTAGTCACCGCTCCCTGCCCCCTCCGATCCCGCCTGCTGAAACCTCTGCAAAGTAGCTATTATCGATAGCAACAATCCAATCCATCTTTTCCTTCTCCGTCCTTGTCGCAAATCTATAACTGCTCTGTGGCGCGTATATCGCAAATACATTTTCTTTAGCGGTAAGCTCGGCTATAGATGCCGGTTCGTAGTCCAGCGTGCAGTCCGATAGGTTCACCGCCATTAATTCCTCGCCAGTGCTGGCATTATAGATATGGAGGTAGGGTTTTCGCAGTTCGAGGTATCGCTTCTCCCACTTTTTCGTATTTTCGTTCGGACGGAAGACATATCCTGAGCGTTGGAGTTTCGGGCTATAAACAAAAGACCATATGTTAGATACTATAATCTTAATACTTGTATTTAGCAAAGGAATCGTATGGCTTACTTCTTTGGCACGTACAACGCCTCAGCGATCAGTTTTGGCGGCTCAGGCTCCGGCGAACCTCGCTGAGGCGTAACCGACGGCGGTCCATCCTGTGGGGGCTCAATATTCTGCTGTGACAGAATCCTCTCGAACGGATCCCCGCCCCTTGGCCACAACTTCAAAAACTTCTCCAAAACAGCCTTGTGTTCTTCACTGAGATCCTCATTGGCCCCCTCATCGTCGGCATCGCTGGAATTCCCTGAATGTCCGTTTGTTTTGGTACCTTCTGTATCCTTGGAACTCAAAAACGGCTTGATTGCTTCGACCTCCGCAACCCTCATCCTCCTCCTCCTCGCCGCCAGATAATCCTTAATTATCGAGATACCCCTCGGCGTCCATCCCCTCAACACTTCCTCTCCCTTCACATACCTCTGACTCGAATTCATTCTCCACAGATCACCAGCCCGTCTCGACACCACTGGCTTGATGGTAATTTGAAACATGCCCACAACAGCATGAACTGTCCTCGTAGCACTGATAATCTGCAAAAACTTGGACGGACTCCTCACCAACCTCGACCGGATCTCTAAACACACGTTGTGACTAAACGTCACATTCTCGTTCAACCGCTCGCTCACCAACTCCCAGCAAACGGTGACCTGCACTCTGTACTTCGGCGCCGTCATCCGATCCAACAGCACCGAATTGTGCGCGCTAGAGTCCCACTGCGCCAGTACTCCGATCGACCAAGTCCCGTCCGTGTTCTTCCGCACACTTGGCCCCTTCACAATCCTCAACTCAACCTCCTTCGTCGAACTGGGCTCCTTCGCCTGCCCGTCCTCACCGACAAGACAGACATCCTTCACCAAACACTTGGAAATATCCTTCAACGGTAGCATATCGCCCGAACTATGCGTGACCCATATCTGTACCCGTCGCTGAACTCCATGGTGTAACTGAAAACTCCCAGAATCGCTCTCGTTAACTTGGATCACCTCCGAGGGCGAATACTCCCCGCTCTCCTGTAGCTCCAACACCTGAACCTTGCCAAACACATCGTGCTTCTCCTCCGTGTAGAACTCGCTTTCGTGTAACCGCATCCCACGACGATGATTATCTGGTTGATCCCGCATTTCGTCCCAACTCATCAATCGTTCGAGGTGCATCCCCGTCACTTTTCCAAAGATCCCAATCCGAAGCATGGCACCCTTAATCCTCGCGTTCAACGGAGCAGTGAGCACATGTGTGCTCTCAAATTTGACAGGCCCTTCATCGAATCCGCTAACCGGAGGCGTCGCTGGTGCGTTGTTCAGCCAGGGTAGGAAGATCTGAGCGTGGATGTCGGTCCCCTCTCGTTCCGAGATACCAAGTAACTGGTGGATGATCACATTAAACCCAATGTTTCCTTTCGGTACCTCCACAGTTGACGGTTCCAACGTGATCTTCACGATGCCGATAACGCTGCATGTATGCGGTGATATGATTTCCAAATCCAACTGCTGTCGTTTCTGCTGGAATATCGCGGCGAGAGGTACATCCGAGTCTCCGAGTAGCGTGTAATCCGGTATTATCGGCTCACTGAAGGGATCGCCTCCTTGAACGTGTGACAGGTAATCCGGCCGCGAGAGATACTGGTAAATTTGCTTCATCTGCCGGATTCGATTCTGTAGCTTCTCCAATGACCATAAATGTATCAGATTTCGATTAAAGTCCATCGCCCGGACCGCCACACAAGGTTTTGGCGCCAGCTCCAGTGCCTCGTCATCATCCGCGTTGACACCGTTCAGTAATAGGTCGTACGTAGACACGGATGTGTGCCCCACATCCACAATCGTAAACTGGAAGAATACCCGCTTCTCCATCTCGTTACTCATGATCTGTGCTTCCTTCAACGTCGCCCCGAATTGCAGCACACTCTCCGCCATTCTCACATAATTGCTCCGCTTCCAGAGCTGTGCTGCTGCTCGTGCCAGATTCTTCTGTCGTTTGGAAAGCAAGTCGTTCGCAGGCGGAGGCGGCGGATCCCTACTCCGTACCATCGGTGAAAGCGACATTTCTTCCAACCGTAACTCCATCTCCTGTTGTTTCCTCTCAAACTCCTTCTTCTGTTCTTCGAGTTGCTTCTCAAAAGCCTTCTTCTGCTCGTTGAATTCTTCCTCCATTTGTTGCTTCTTCGCTTTGATCTCTTCGACTTCTACTGTACTCTCCTCAGCAACCTTTAATCTCTCTTGATACTCCTCCTTCTGCGCCTCCAACTGGGTCTGCAACTCCTCCTTGAGTTGTCGATACCTATCCTCTTCTTCCTCCCCTCTTTGCGGCGTACTCGGAACAGTCAAACTCGTATCCAACGAAAAGTTGTCAATGGTCCCATTACTCGTATACCGCTCCCTCGGTCCCGTAAAACTCGCAACCGAATCCGCATCATCATCCTCCACTCTTCCCTTCCTCAAGTTATACACCTTTTGCACACCCTGTACTAGCGCGTTCAACTCCTCATCACTCATTTGGTTGATCTTTATCGGATCCAATCCTTGAGCCATGAGGGCTTCTCGCTGAGCGAACGACCAGTCGAATTCTTTATTGGTAGATGGCACCAAGGCGGGTGAGTCAGGTCTACTACTCTCGGCATCGGATCCCGCACCTTCCATAAACCCGCCGTTGCTACTACTGTTCGTATGTCTGTGCTCCGCGATAACACCAGCAAGCGACTGTCGGTGTAATTTATCCCTCTCCGCGCGCGCTTCGTTCGGATGGCTGAATCGAAAAATGTGAAAGTCGCCAAGGATGACTCGGTATCCCGTGCGTAACCTTCGTGGACCCTCGATTCGTAATCCGTTGACCATGACCGCTGCGCCTTCGTTCGGTATTAACGTTACCACATCGTTGACGTTTTCGAAACGACAGTGGTCGGAGAGGATTTTGGAGCCGCCGAGTTTGATCTGTGCTGCGGTGGAAGACTCGACGTTTCCGACTGTCGTGTCGCCGGGTTTGATATTGTAGACGAGACATTCGGCGAGGAGAGGGTCATCGCTACAAGCAAAATTCACATATAAATTGTGACCGATTAGCCTGCATATTCAATATACTGTGTTATACCATATATACGCACCTCAGGTTGACCAAATGGGGTATTCGTTTCGGCATGCTCATGCCGATAAAGTCCTTTTCGATGCTTATACCCAACTCCTCCAACGCCGCCTCTCTCTCCTTTTGTATCTGCTGCGTCATTTCCAGCTTCTCTTCCCACGTCTGGTTCACCTCCTTCAACAGTTTCTCGCTGGCCCCGAGCTGCTCTGCAATCTCCGCCTTCGAAACCTTCCTGACGGTGCCGTCATTCGCAGTGATCGTTACAATCTGTTTCTCTAACGGAACGGAGGCATCGTATTTCTCTTCTTCGCTGGCTCCACCGCCCGACAGTTTCGACCGTAGTTGTGCCAACTCTTCCTTCAATTCTCTAATCATACGGGCGTTCGGATCTTCGTTGACGACAGCGTGGTTCTTGATTCTCTTGGCCGAATCGGCATATCTCAATGTCGATAATGTTTCATCCCAGTTGATATCCGCAGGAGAAATAGCCGCAATCATAGCAGTCATGCTGTTCCCGCCCAGCGAGTCTTTCAATAACCACGTCAGAACGGAATCTCGGTATGGTACCAGTGTATCCTTCTTCTTCTTCCCACTACTGAGATCGGCAAGAGCGGCGATGACTCGACCCAGTGTTGATAATGAACGATTGATTTCAGCTCCTTCTTTTAATCTCGCTCCTGTCGCACCGGTGGATGTGGCTCTCTCGGAACCCGCAAGATCGACTAGACTTATTCTTGAGACCTTTTCCGTATCGAAGCCTGTTTCTACATCGTGTCGTTTCTGTGTAAGGATTAATGTGAATACCGCATGCGATCTGCTGGAAGTTTCGTTCATGTTTGTCGCTGCTACTGTCCGTGCCTGGTACCGCCTTAGTATCTTTCACTTTGAATACCCCATTAATGTCTGTGTAGAAAAGGTGTACCGACCTTGTTCCCTTCATCCATAAGATTTTCGATTTCTCTGAATGATGTGACGATGAGTTTTGCGAGATCTTCGACGTAGGGACCGAGAGAGGGGTGTTCGCGGACTTTTAGAGCTCCCTTGTTGGAGGGATTTAATAGATCTCTAACCTTTTCTATAAATAGACGGTCAGGCATTGAAAGATTTCATATATATTGGAGGTGGCAGTATCGATTGGGTACCATTGTAAATTTCGAGATATGAGACTTCGACTGTCGATACTATGTTGGGGTCTTTTTCGGATGTTCTGTGGTTGAGACATTATACGTGTTAGCTATAAGGCAGCTTCTAGCTGCTATCCGAGCTCGACCAAACTCGAGCGTTCGGACCAGCACAGCAGGGAATGCTTTAGAGCAGCACACTCACATTCTCTCAAAGATGTTTTGACAGATTCTCGGTATTATACCGTATTCTTCTCCATAGCCCATCTAGTCACAAAACCCAAAAATCAGCATTCCATGTCCAGCCACCATCTTAAAACCACAAGTTGCTCTACCATAGAATAACTCTTCCCACTACCCGTCTGTCCGTATGCAAAAATACAGTTATTGTACCCCTGGAATGCATTATCTAATAGCGGACCTCCCAAATCCTTAAATAAATCGTCTTGACCAGCATAATGCGAATCGCTTCTATCGAAACTCCAGTACGAACGATCAAAGTTGAATACTTTTGGGCCATCGCCTTTAATCGGAACGGCGCCTTTTCGGGCTGATAGGTCGGAAGCACCGGGAGGCGGTGTAAGGACCGTTTGGCTGTCTTTCATTTGAACGATACATTTTGCGCCGCGATCCTTTTCTGTGGAGAAGTGAATAATATTTTTGTTGCAGTTAGCGTCAGGAGGCTCGGAAATTCCGATAGATAAGCGCAGGGAAGGAAGAAAGAGCAAAGGAGAGGGAGGGAGGGGAGGCTGTTTTACCTCGCGAGTTGAAAGGTCGCACACGGACGACAACTTTGATGTTGCCGGGGGACATTGTGTAAGGTTGGTGGGTGTAAGATGTGTCGAATATGTTATATGTGTGGAATAAATAACGAACGGCGGATGTTTATGCAATATGATGTATGTCGTCGTCGTCGTAAATGACAGTGAGAAACGAGAGAAGTGCACGAACAAGCTTAGCTCGAAGCTTAAGCTTCTTGTGTCTACCTGCCCGTTTGTTGTCGTGTAGCTTTACTTGACGAGAGCAGCACACGAGAAGGATGATGTAATACCCAGTCGAGCTCGAGGGTGGTTACTGGCTTTAGCGGTTAGTGTCGAATAGATGGAGAGAGAGAATAGTGGGTGTGAGCGATAGGAAGTGGCGACGATGGAGGCTGTAAGGAGGAATAATTAATTCTGATAGCCCGATGTTTGAGTCAAGTAAAATAGCTGCTCTGAGCGCCCTGCCATGTGCTGGTGCTTCTGCTTGTGCTGTAATTAGCTCCTTTTAGCTGCAGCGGACCGTCATGCTCATCAATGCGACAGCATCGAACACCACCACCACTCGGAGACCGGAAAAGAAAGAGATGCCGATGTCGACGCCGATGTATGTTCCGGTGCTACGTGTATGACTTGGGCACTCCAGCAGGTTGGGGGATGCTGGCTAGCGGTATGTACTGGGTAGCTGGGTAGCTTTGTCGTCGATGGGATTTGGATTCTGTTGAGGGAAGCTTAATTAGTTGTTTGTTTTGCTGTCTAGTCTACAAACAAACACCAATTAATTTCATCCCAAGCTCTCATTGGTGGACCCGTCTCCCAGCGACGACGACGCGCAATCAACAATACATTTATCAAGCTCAAGGGCACAATGTAGATGTTATGCATCTTGAATAAGATCTCGAGAAACATCTTTCTCGGTCTTCGGAATCTGGAGTACTGCAGTGCGGGGGCGAAAAGGACCCACTCAACTTTCGTCCAATTACGAACCGAGGCACATGGTGCTGGTGGCACCCCTGGCTTCACTATCGATATCGCGCGAACCAATCCAGCAAAGATTATACACGAAATGCAATGAATGCTCCAGGACTTTGGCAGTACCACCCGCTCATATTGTTTATTCAAAGCTTCTTATGCTCGTGGGAGGTAATTCCGTCACGTAAATAACATATCCCACGCCATAAATTGACGCGTTAATATAATAAGTAATCTATCCATCCCGTGCCGTCTAAAGTATTCGAAAGAGACAAGACAATAAGATAGAAAGAATTCGACAGCTCACTACGCCGTGTCCATCTTGTCGTCATCGTCCTTCCTCTTTTTCGATCCACTACCCTCCCCGCCATCCTTTGGCAGTAATGGCGCACTCTCATCATCTTCCTTCTTTCCATCCTCCTCAGCTACTGTCCCCAAATTCGCTGCCGCAGACGCCGCCTTCTCCCTCTCTTCCTTCTCCTTCCTCTCTCTCTCCTGCCTGGAATTCTCCTCCTCTAAACTCATGCGTAACGCCAAAGCCAGCTCAGGATCGAGATGTGGATCAACTCCGAAATCAAATCCTCCACCTCCAGAGCTACCACCCGCACCGCCTTCACCGGCCCCACTGCCACCCATCCCGCTATCATCTCCAAGTATAGGCGTGGTGACCAGTTGGTCGCTCAACAGATGCGGTCCCGGCGGAATAGTAGCCAAATGTGAATTATCCGAGGCGTTCACGTTCGTGATGAAAGCCTTGAGCTTGGGTTCGTTCTCCCGTTCTTCGCCGAAATTGATAAAATCAATCGCGATTTGGTTCTTCTTCATCTTTTTGGCCAACCTGACCAGCGTCTTTTCATCTTCCGCGATAGGAGAGCCAACAAAGGCTATTATTCGCTGGCGCTGGGATTTGTTCTGTCGGTGTTTTAGTGCGAGCTATATTCATCCATAAAGATATGTATCAGTATAAGTATCGAATGAACAGGCGATATAGGGTATGGCAGCGGGTGTTTTTAGGATGACGTACACCGGCGACTTGGATACCCGTCGTGAGATGACAGCTGCCGCTAATCTTGGTGGAATGTAACCCAGATAGTATCTTTCCAAAATCCGCCGTTAAAGTGGCCAGCACCTCCGGTCCCTTCCCGCCCATGGACATGAGTCCAACTGATGATTCCGGATTCGCTTGCGTCTTCGCGGAGAAGATGAGAGACACGGCGTCGACTTGAGCTTCGAAACGGGAGGGACTGTGTTTGATAAAGACGTGTTTGTTAACATCTTATGGATTCTTGATGGTATTTTTTAATAGAACTTACGTGTAGTCTCCGTTTCGAGAGCTCTCGCTGTTGTCGACACTGGAGAGAGAAAGGGTGGGTTAGCTTTCCTGTTGACGTGCGTGTTGAATCGGCATAGCTGCTTACATGATCATCGTCGCTTCCAACACCATCTTGTCGGATTATCGTTAGTTTCGAGGGCTAGAATGCAGGAATATTTCTGATGTCGATGGATGTGAAGTTTGTGAAGGGAGGGGATATCTTAGGAGCTACGGAGGGATGTCGTGGTGATGGTGGTGAGGTTGGGATTAGAGGTTGGAGGTGGATGCGTGGTTCCTCTGCTGCCCGTTCCTAGCTCTAAGCGACTCTTAATTAGCTAAGCCGAGCTACACAGCTTCGCCACTTGGTCACTCGCCACCAAAATTCCAACATTTTAAAATTGTTGTGAAGATTTTATGGGAATTGGTATAATTTTAGTTATGCGTCACCGACCTAGCGTAACAGAATTATCGACGTACATATTAAAAACATAAGAAAAGAGTAAGTTTAAAAACGACGAGGGGGCGGCGGAATATTTAAATAGCCATCGTCATCAATTGTGGAACGATCATCCGAATACTCCGGCCATGGAACCTCCAAATCCCCATCACGAAAAATACCATCCCACTGCCACTCCTTATCATTAGCTGGTGTGAACACAAACGCTTGTGATCCAAAATTAAACTTGACCTCCTTCGTCATCCGATAACATTGAAAATAAGGGAAAAACCGCTTCATCCATCCCACTCGGATAGCCAACAGCATCTTGCCATCAAGCGTCCAAAAGATCTTTTTGTCCGTAAAGTTCACGCCGCATCCCACAACTGTTGGGTCGGCTTTTGGCCAACTTTCAAACGGCAGACCGACTTTATCATATGGTGGCAAGTATATCCTATCCTTTTTCAATTCAAGACCTCGCAAACCAAGAATCAGCCACAGCATGAACGGAGGTGGCATCAGTCCAGATATATCTGGAGAGACGAAACGGTTGAGACCGATACAAGCGTCCAACCAGAATCCATCCCTTCCATCATCCCTAGTAGAAGGCTTTAGCTTACTTTGTATATATTTATACGTATAAATTGCTCCATCTATTCAGCATGAAGAAGAGCGGGATGGCAGACTTACGCATGAGGTTCTCAGGTTTTACAATTTCGACTTCAAAATAAAATGTTTTCTCTAAAGGAGGCACGGGATGATCCGCCAACAGCCATACATCAGTTGTTCTTTGTAGCAGATCGTAAGCCCTCCGTCGGCCCTTTCTCTCTTTTCCAGATGTTGCTCCGGGTTCTGAGGCAGCGTACCTTATCAGCGGTCCTATTCAAGGAAACCAAACGGTCGATATAGTAAAACATCGAAGGAAGATAAAAAAGGAAATAGCGTGATCGAAGAGCTCAATGGATATGGACCTTTTAGTTGTTGGTGTACACGTACCAGCTTGAAAGAATATCGAAGCCCGTCCTCAGATTAGCTACCTTGGCCTTTAACGTATTTACTAATGTGTCTGTATCCTATCCGAGAGGGTCTCAAAAATTGCTCGGGTGATGGCAGTGCCTCCTCTTTTCGCATTTCAGCGGGAATCAAAAATTCCCTCCCAATCGCCTTGAGCACGTCATGCACCGTCCAGCCGTGCTCATCCCTAAAGCCGTCATAGTGAGATATTATCTTCTTCATATCAAATTTATCCACTATGTCTTTGTCTTCGTCTTTTCCACATGCGAAAGCAGTTGTTTCCGGGTAGAAAAGGAATTTCGGCGGCGTATAAAGAATAAGATACTCCAGTATATCTTTCAATTTTTTAACACTCGCCGAAACCCCAGCGCCGCTCTTATGTGCTTCTCTTTTGAAGTTGTAAGCAGTGCGCTCTAGAATTCCTTGGTGACACTCGTCAAAGGTGCCAATGTCAGGATTGGCATCCACCAGAGCTTTAACTATCTCAAAGTCTTTCGACATCATCGCATACAAGATAGGGCCTCGATCATAGCAGTCAACAATTGTTACCAAATCCAGTATACTTGGTTGATCTGCGACGACATTCAAAACTCTGTGGATAAACCTACGTACCTTTTCAGTATCGGGCCTACTGTCGAGGATATAGATACTAAAGAGGAGAATCGTTTGACTTGCTGAATTCTGCAGCATCAAAGGATGGTTATCCGGCTCTTCCTTCCCGATAGCCGCATATTTATCCAATATAAAGTCGGCCATGTGCCAGTTTGAGCGCCCCACCGCCAGTTCCAATGGCGTCACATGAGGATTCCTTGATTCCTCCCAACTCTTACCCAGGTCGTCTACTCCCAACTCAGAATCTAAAGGCCCTATGTATCGGTCTTTATTGTTAAGGCTCGTAGTTCTCTTAGTTATATCCACACCTGCTTTGAATAGCACATTTGCGACTTCGAGATCCCGCGCTTCATCACCTTCACCCTTTCGACGTCCAGCCAATAAGTGGAAACAATTCATCCCCTCGCTATTATCATCGTGGATATCCGCACCTAAATCGATCAGTACCTCGAGAGCTTCGTTGAACCCACCGCCCACAGCCCAGGATAGCGGGTTTCTACTATCCTTATCTTGCGCATTCACCAGATCGTCTTGATCAGACGGCTTCATTTTCATCATCATGCGATATATTTCGAGAATCTCCTTTATCTTTTCTACTTTTTTGGGTCTCGGATGGTAGAAAAGATGATGGAGGGGAGTACTCTCATTCAGATCACGGGCAGTAACATCCCAGTCGCCGGACAGGCAGAGGAGTTTGAACAGCTTGAGATCTCGGATTCGAGCGGCGAGGTGGAGAAGCGTCTTGTTACCACTTCCTTTAGCGCTCAAATCTGCGCCTTCCAATATTAAGATTTGTGCGGATTGGAGCATTCGCTGCGATATATTGTCGCGAATCTCCACATCTAGAGGTTTAGCTGCAAGTTCCGAGAGAATGGAAACCAACGGTGACTCGGGCACGGTGAGAAAACGATGATAGACGAAGGGACCCTGTTGGGTGGATAATATCCGGAACTTTTTATTGATATCGGCGCCGTGCTTTATTAAGCATTTGACGGTATCGGGGTATGGTGATGCGAGGAACAATGGTAGCCTGCCATTCACGTCCGGTATATCGCATATATTCGCCGGCAAAAGGTGACGACCGAATTGCGTATCCTGTAGCTCTCGTCTTCTCTTTGAAACCAGAGATTTGTCATTGCCGCACTGTTGCAAGAATTCTTCAATTGGTTGGTCGAAGGGTTTGATCATGGGATCTCCGTCTGCCATCTCGTCAACGTGCTTTTGTAGTCTCATCAGAAACTTTTGAACGGCATTATAGTCGCTCTCTTCCTCATCTCTAAGAAACGATTGGAAATCTTCATCATTGTATCCGCCACCATTGGCTTTTAGATCTGCCAATCAAGCTGTCCTGAACGGGTCTGGTATTTGCAGTATGAGGTCGCATATCTCCGCGCGCATGTACAAATGTGACATCGCTTCCCTTTCATCGAGAAATGACCGCATCCCTTTACTCCCTAATCTGCCTAGAAGTGTTAGAAAACGCTCTTTGTGAAACATATCCCAGTTTCCATGCAAATCTAGGAAGATTTGCTCCCGATAAAATTCCAAACTCCGAATATCTCGCTCTCTCGGCGCATATTTTTCATCTAAAATACCCTGTTTGGCATTCTGGGACACTATGTGATCGACCATAAGGTGTAAACCAAGTCTACACGCTATATGCAAAGGTTCGTCAAATATCCTCGTGGCGTGCTCGTCCTCTGTACCTGCAGTCTCCCACTTTCCCCAAAACCCATCACGGAGCTGACAACCGTCGAATTCTTCCTGCTCTCGTTGAAGACTCAAACGGCTGCAGTTTTCTGGTCGTGCGAATATTGAAAGCTGCGTGAGGAGCTCTGACCACCAGCTTTCGCCGATTTTGGTCGGATCCCACCATTTCTGTAGAACGCGGATGTGGTCTTGCCAATGATCAACTTCATATCTTCGCACTGTGACATTTTTATCAAGCTTGCGATATCTACGCCGATTAATTGCCCAGGTTCTGGATTTCCATGGCATATATTCGGTTTGGAAAGAGGCATTGTTTAGAGCACGCACTAACCATATATTTCTTGGTTAGCTATATTCGGGCAACTTAATTCTCAAGATATATCCGGAATAAAAGTCACCTACGTATATTGACCGCTATGGACATGTGAGCTTCGCGATCGCTGAAAAGCTCCGAAAAACTATCACCATACCGAATAAACGATGCTAAAATTCAATTAACATTAGCAATCAAACTCCTAAACCAACCATCGAGTACTCGCAGAAGACCTTCTTAGTCTCAAGGCCAACTATCGACAGCCTAACTTCAACCTAGCGAACAGGCTAGGAACAAACCCACTTCAACGACGTAATCAAATAGGGTAAACCTACGGGTCAAAGTGAATCTAAAAATCGTATGGCTCTTCGCATCCCGCGTCTTACTGAATCCACGGGACTCAACCGTCGAGCTCGACTCTTGGTTACTCTCCTGTATCCACTCCCTCACCGAAATATCCACATTCACCAACCCCGTATTCCTATCAACTTTGAAGAAGTCCCAACCCGCGTTTTCCAGATGGAATATCATATCTCTAATTTCCGGATCCTCAAGTGGGTTATCTTGTACGTATCGTGTCAGACTCGGTGGATCCGCTGACTTAACTCCGGGTTCGTGTTCGTCATCGTCATCTGTAGTATCCGGTTCGTCATCGTCATCTGTAGTATCCGATTCGTCATCGTAGAAAACTAAGGCACCATGTACGATAGTAGGGACCCGGTTGGGATTATCTTTCCCCCCCTTTTTTTTTTCTGGAGGAGGGGGAAGCAGCGGCGTATCTGAATATTCTTTGTACACCTCTCTATAGTGATCCGATATCTCCATAACATTCACACCAGAAACAGACCAAACCACCCATTTCAGCGCCGAAACAATAAGCTCCTGCTCATCCGGCGTCAAAGATTCGAGATTAGCCATGTAGATATCCCCAATAGCAGCCGGCAACCTTGCGATCTTTTTTTCCAAAGAGTCTTTCGAAGGCTGTTTTAAACTGGCAATAATCATCCTTGCCAGCGTGAAATCTCCCTTCGCTTTCGCATGCACAATCTGTACTATCCTCAACAACTCTGTATCGAACTCTGTAGGAAAAAGGCCTTGGTTGATCCGTCGTTGTAATATGGTACCCACGTCATGTTTAAGGTACGCATCCAGATCGCTCGAATTCTTCGCAGATGTTATCTCCACGAATTTGATATATTCTGGCAGCGGTGTGCCCATCTCACTTGCAATATCGATACTATCTCTCGCCGAGAAAATGATCTTCACCCCATCATTCCTCTTCTCAGCAATCGAAATCAGATTCTGGGTTAAATTATTCTCCCGCCGGTCTTGACATTCATCCAACGCGTCGATCATGATGTATACCCGCCGGGATATCCCTTCCGCCACCTTGCCAATGGTGTCACAAAGTGAGGCATGACTATCCCAGAAATTTGTCGATTTTCCCTGTGGTGCGTTTGGGTCCGTATCCGCAAACGCAGGATTGAGAGCCTGCACAGCTGCCACTAGGCCGGGTATATTCCCCCGCAACTCATTGCTATCCAACAACTGATGGAGGATGGATTCGAGTCCCGTTCGAGACTGCTGGATGTCTTGCTCACCCTTTTTGAAGAAAAAATGGCATATCAGTGGTTTTGTATCCGGTGTTGAAGAGAGGAGTAGTTCTCTACACGCGCTCATCATCGCGACGGATTTACCATGCCCTCGCGGTCCGCGGATGCATAATAGACTTGTGGCATTGGATGTGCTTTTCCAGTCGACGTAGTCCGGCTCGGAGAAGAGCTAGCTAGCAACCGGGGAGCCGTTACGGTCTTGGACTATGCGGGTTAGACGGTCATTGAGGGAGGTGAAGTGGAGGGTGTGGGAGTGGGAATTTGTGATTTTAGTCTGTTGGCGGTCGAGTTCATAGAGGAGGGCCTGTTTTTGGAGTACATCTACCACATCGTTTCCGATCGATACGTAATCTTTTAAAAGTCAGCATATGTCTTATCTCCACAGATAGGGGAGCCAAACTGACTTTTGAGATCTTTTGTGATTTGGTCGATTTTCGTTCCCGTCTTCTATCACAAAAGATTATCAGATCGAGTTTCCTAGAGATGCTTGACAGGTTCGGGCAGCATACTAAAACTCTCATGAAAGACGGATTCCTCGAAATGAGCTTGTGCGAGCTTGGCTATTTTTTCATCATTTTCGACAATAGCGTCGACTTTTGACTGTAACTCTTGCGTGAACAAATCTTTTAAACTCGTTCCGATTCCTAGATGACACAACGGCAATTTCATCAGATCAACAGATGCTTTAAGTAGACAAGATAAACCACTCACTCTTAATCCTGTTCTGTGTCATATGAGGCCGCGCTTGCCACAAAAGTTGAGAATATTGAAAATCAGATCCGGCATATCTGACTCCCAAATTTCAAACTTGGGCATTCCAGGTGTAACTTGAGCCATTCTGGCTTCCCACCTGATCCAATCAACTATAATATTTGCGATGCTGTCGCAAGTACCACATATTAACAATTTCGTTTGCACTCGCGCGTTTCCAATCTATACATATGTGACACACCATTCAAATTGATTAATATTCTGCTATAGTCTTATGTATGTGATATATGTATATATATATGTATACAAGGTACGTACAGTAATCAGCGCACTAATCCCAAACCGCACCATAGACACGCTCTCCGGCGCAAAGTTCATAAATACGTCCCCAACGGATTTCAGCTGGTCGAGGGTATTCCATAATCGATACGCGCTGTTGGCTTTCTCCTCCAGCGTATCGCTGAGACCTTTGCAGGTATTCATTAGCCCGCCAAGTTTGGTACCTCGCAGGAATTCTTCCAAGACGGCGTTTAAGCCGGGATCCTTTTCCGTGGCGGGGCGCAATTCGGTGCGGAATTTGAGGCGGGCTTGTTGGAAGCATCCCCGCAGTGAATTTCGCGGGGGCGGGACGGGGACGACTTTGCTCATTGCAGTCTGGTTATTTGGACTTTGGTATGCCATAGTCTTGAGCATTCCTAAATGCTGATTTTGGATACAATTGAAGACCAAATTTGGCCATGGAGACACTTTTATACCTAGGTATATCTCTCATATCTATCTTGATATCAAGCATCTGCATCTGCGGGGTAGTTATATACGAGTATTCATTGGTCGCATCTAAGCGTGGACCAACATCCCAGAAAGAGTTGCGCCGTGCAGAATGCAACAATCTCCGGGCATAATGTATCGGTACCAGTTCGCGCAGTCTCGTAACAAGCAGTTCACGTAGACAATGAACTGAAGAGACTCAATGAGTAAAATCGCTGTCCCAGAAGCAACCTCCGAGATTTTGTATGGTCTTGATATCAATATTATAATTAGATCCAACATCTGGTTTTGATAAAAATCCAGATACTCTTGACTGATGCAGGGCTGCGGGTATTGCTGTTGACCAATCAGCTCCCGGCGCAACAAACGACCCCGGCCAATGGGCATCCGCTTAGAAATCGCACCCGAATTTCTGCCTCGTCGGCCAAGAAACGTCAAAGCTTCAACCTCACCCGACATCATATCAATATCCAAAACTCCACAGAAGAGTCCCAATACCATCAATTCTTCCACCTCCAGACCTATCATCATTATCTATTCTCGTCACAATGCTAGACTTTCTCTTCGGCTCCTCCAAGCCCCGTACGTCCAGCTAACCTTCCCTTCTTCCAGTTCAAGCTTGCTTTGCATACCTTGACTAAGCTAACACTCCACCCCCACGACAAACAGAAGCAGCACCAGCATCGCAAGACAAAGATAAACCAAAACCATGCTGTGTTTGCAAACCCGAGAAATCGGCAAGAGACGAATGCATGCTCAAATCCCTCACCGACATGCCAGAAACCGAATGTAAAGACGTCATCAAGAGTTATAAAATCTGCATGGAAAGGTTTGGATTCAAAGTCTAAGGTTTACTCTGAACCGTGAATTCTGATTATTATTGATACCTGCGTGCTTGGTTTTGAGGATATCGATATGATGCACATACACGAGTTATTGAATATCAAGTTCATGGCGGAAAATGGTGGTGTGTGTATATATTGTATATATTATATCGGATTGTTTTATGTGTTTCGCCGCAGTTTTATAGATTGAAGAGAAGGACATTGGTTGGTTGAATGCATTTACATGGAGTTCTTCTTATATGGGTTGGAATATAGACTAGATAAAAATCATGTACGATATCGGAACATTCATACGAATACTTCTCGCCGCTCTCAATTCAAGTCCATTCGATCGGATATTAATAGAGATCTATGGTATCTTTATCCCGAAAAGGAAATCTGGGGTATCTTATAGTAATACAATTAAACCGGATACAGGGAATAAGAGGCTAGTATATTGTGTGTAATCTTGAACATTAAGATCAAGCCATTTGTTCAAGGCTTGCTTTCTTCAGTTCAAGATCTGCACTCAAGCCGTCAATAATAGTCTGAATCCTCTGTCTCACAATCTGGTTCGCCATTCCCTCCTTCTCTTTCGTCTTTGTCGCGATCAACCGTTCGATATCCGCAATCTCCTCCATCAACTGAATCTTCTCCGCCGACGTCCCCGGGTCGATATCCATTCCATCTCCATCGTCATCGTCATCCTCGTCGTCGTCATCATCTTCGTCCTCATCACTGGTGACTTCTCTAGCCGCCTGTCTTCCATTAGCCGGTGGCGGTGGCGCAGGCTCATCATCCAACATCATAGCCTCCGCTAACTGGTTCTCGAAATCCATCAAATTCAACTCTTCATGCCCGGCATCCTCTTCTTCCTCTCCTTCGTCGTCCTCATACTCCATATATACCTCCCCATCCGCATCCTCATCCCCAATCTCATAATCCTCGCCCTTGTTTCCCGCACTATCCTTCTTGGCCAACTCCGCCTCAGTCAACAGCTCGTATGATGCCTCCGCCGCCTCCGCATCCAAGGCGAGTAATTTATCCACCGCCTCCTCCACTTTATCCATATTCCTATTCACCACGCGTTTTCTAAACCTCCTTCTGCGGGCCCAGTGCATGGGTGGCGTGATACCATGAGGGTAATTCGTCAACGAACTCGGTACGGCATTCGATAACGCCTGATCTTCGAAAATCAACCGATCCCCCACCAACAGCATTTGCGAGATATCCGCCGTCTTGAAAACATTCTTCCCCTTATCTATCGTCTTGTTGCTCTCAATGATGCAGGGTAGGTCTACCAGGATAGCGGAGTACATCTTCCCGCGAACATTCACGATCGCACGTCTGTCATCTTTGAATTTAAACCACACGTCGGTGGATTTACCGAATTCCTTCTTTTCAATTTCTTGGCGCAGGAATTCGGCATCTTCTCCGGGTGGCATGCGGAGGATGAATTGTTCTTCGATGGCTGGGTCTTCTTCTCGGTCTGACGCCTCGGAGTCGTAGCCATAGCCGATAGGTACGGTACGTCGGGTGGTGGTTGGACGGGAAGCGTTGGATTTGAGCTTTATTATGGGCGTTTTGGGTGTCTCGGAGAAACTTGCTTTTAATCGGATCTTTGGGATGGTTTGCGGGGTGGCAGATGCCGCTGCTGCTTTAGGTGTTTCTTGGAGTTTCGTTTGGAGAGGAGGGAGACTGGCAAGCTGAGCCGGGCGGGGAGAGGTGCCTTTTGGTTGTGCTGGCGCGGGTGCCGGCGTGAGAGTGCGCGCAGAGGGAGTCGCGGCAGCCTTAGAAGGTGCTGGAGTTATAGGCGCCGGGGCTGGAGCCTCTTTGCTAACACTTTTTATATTGTTCACATTGAGCTTGATCTTGATACCGGAGCCTGCTGGCTTTGGAGTTGCCGCTTTTGTGGGAGCTGGTGTCTGGAGGACTTCTACGGGTGGTGCAGCAGCAGGAGCAGCTTCATCCTTTTTACCCTTCTTTGGCTTCTTCTCTTTGGCGGGTTTGGGCGTCTTGGCTTCCTTTGGTTCAGCCGGCTTCTTCTCTTTCTTCTCCTTCTTTGGCTTCTCAGCTTTCTCTTTCTTGTCGGTCTTGTCGGTCTTATCGGCAGAAGCGGAATCACTAAGGGCCTCCAGATGGTGCGGACTTATCCGCAGCTTGAGAATGAGACTTTTAGGCGGCATCTCGTCGGGACAGACAACCGCGGGCCCGGAGAATAGATAAGAGCAACAGTCGTAGGGATTGCGGAGTGCGAAGTTTAGAGGTCGCGGTCGTGGTAGTGTTTATATCGACCAGATCCTGTAGTTGTACCAGTATGTACGCCACCTGCCACCGCGACGAGATGCAAGCAATGGATTGAATTCCTGATTCCTACGGCCATCGTCAGCACCTTTCCCAAATAGATATTATATTAGATTAGATGAAGCTTACAATCAGACTGCATCATTGGGACGTGAATGAATGCAATCAGTCGTCTCCTTGTGAGGCGACGTATGATGGGAGGTTGATATGAGGTTAGCGAGAGGTGGTGAGGAAGAAGGTTGGCTAGAAACTCGACATTGGCGCGTTTGGCAGACGTACAAACATTATTCCTTCTTTTTTCCACCTTCCGCGACCCGCCACAAAAGCTTCACGACTCTCTCTCTCTCTCTCCCCCTCTTTCGACAAGGCCACTTCACTACACTGCTGCTTCTCGTACAAAGACGACACCGGTAACGGTCTAGGGGGTTTTATTAGAGGAGGGCATCGGCGACAATGTCCATTCGATCCCCGTAACCTGACGTAGACCCATCGCCAGACGACAGACAGCTCATCTCGAATTTCAAGGCACAAACAGCAACATCATCTCTTGGTCTCCCTCCATCGTCTTAGAGCCAAACCGGCTCCCTCTCTGCAACCATGGACACTCCAGATCAATTCTACTCTTCTCTCCTGCGAATAGCCACCGCGCAGATGCTCCGACATGCCGGTCTCGCCGGTTCCCGTCCCTCTGTTCTCGACTCATTTACTGGTAAAGCCTTCCCCCAGTCAACTCGCCAGACTCTTATAGATAGAGCAATACTAATACGATATAATATAATAATATAGACATAACCGCCCGCTACTTGACCCTCCTAGGCACCACCGCCCGCACAATCTCCGAATCCTCAAATCGCACCACCAGCGAACTCACAGACGTCCTTTCAGCAATGGAACACCTCGGCCTCCTCAAACCGCTCACAATCTACACCCCCGATCTAGACGATACCCGTGCCGTCGACAATTTTATAGAATGGGCTAAAAGTCCCGAAGTCGAAGAACTACGAAAACTAGCAGGTGTGATCACTGTAGAAGTCGACGAACACCCAGACACAGCAGAGGAACTTGGGGAACTCGTCGCAACAGCGGAAAGAAGCTTCCCGGATACCACCACCACACTACCTCCAACAAATGGAACAAAGGATGCGTCGAAACAACCACCACAGCAGCAGCGTCAGCAGTTGGTGTTGGATAAGGAGACGGATATTCCCATTAAGCGTGAGATTCTGGACGACCAGCCGACACCGATCATGATGATGGATATCGACGGCGTTCCATTGTTAGAGGATATGGAAAATACTTTGGGTGCGACGTCGACGCCCGGGATTAATAGAGATACGGAACCTCCAGGGGATGGTGCCGAGGAGACTGCAAAAGCGAAAGTTAAATTAAAGCAGGTGGATTGGTTTACCGCTTTGAAGATGAAAGAGGATGCGGCGAGGTTTAAAGGGACAGTGTTGGGGAAGCAGCAGGATAGTGGGAAGAAGGTGGTCGTGGAGGGGGGCGATAGCGTACCTGTGGAATTGCCGGCGTTGATCTAAAGTATAACGGAGGCGATATTATTGGGTAAGAGTATTTACAGGCGTTATATGGTCACTTATCATGACTTTCGAGGGTCATGACGGAATTCGGCGTTCCAACGGAGCTCTTGTGTGATATATTATATTATTGTGTATTTACTTAATTATATGCAGCAGACAGCTGCAGAGACGCTTCGAAGCGAGCATGACTTGCATAAATGTTTAATACACCTTTAGATTTCTTGACACAAAAATATTATTTTGATACGAATCTGGAAATGCTTCAGTGGAGCGAAAATTAGTATGGTTGGCGTTTTTGCATTTCTGAATAGGTAGAAATCGGCCAATACTATTCAATACATAGTATGCGAGAGGGCTCAAAGTATCGAGCACCAACCGGACCCCCACGATAGAATACTTGACTGATTAGATGCGTATGCGATCCTTTGTCTTCATCTACCGTCTAGTGTACCCCACGTCCGCTTCCTGATGACCTTGCATCGATCGAAGTTCGGTCGCATTCTAGACGCCTTGCTATCAACCATCACGAGTCTGCTTTGTCAGTTCGATAGATTGGTAAGTCGAGAGCTCGAGCTTCGTGCCAGATCTAGACCTGACTGTACATTTTTAACTTGAACCCTACACAGCCCGGACGCTAAAAATTGCAGTCTCCCACGATGCCGCTTTCCTAGCCGGTGCGAAAATCTGGAAAGGCTGCATGCTCTCGGTTGCACAACCGACTCTCGCCACGGGGTGTTCATTAAACAATTAAACATGTTGGCGATGACATTGACAAATAACCCAGGCTAAGGCCCTCTCCAACGGGATCGCACCAACGAGCCCGCAACGGAGGCCTCGCTCCACCTGTATCTGTCAAAGGAGACCATACGAGCTTGTGGTGGTTCAGTTATCCAAGCACCGTTCCTTCATTCCCAGGTTCGGAGTTTCAGACCCATCCAATTAAGTACCCAGGCTTACGCAGCCGATTGATGACTGTTGCAAACGATCATCCTCATTCTGCTGTTGGCGCACATCATAGCTTAGCCATGGGCCCTTTTTATATAAAAAAACCCCCTTTCCAACCAAAGTGCGGTTCCGGCACAAAGCCGAAGGAAAAATATTGGAAAGTATATATCTGACAGTCCTTTCTCAGTCCAGGGTCAGGGTGAAAGTATTTGGAAGGTTCATCGTTTTATATTTTATTTACCGGTACTAGCGTTAATTTGTCCGGATCAGGCCATTACCTCGTATAGCAAAAGTCAACTTGCACGCAAATTTTTTTTATAAGAAAATCGAACTTACCCCAAGGCTTATGAATTTTTGGAATTAAATTCGAATTAGGGATAATTTTGGTCGACGAATATTTTTGCTACCCGGTTTAGATCGAGAGCCTGGATTACCATTCCAATCAATTCGATTACATCTTTTGGATCAACAGATAGCCGCCTTCTCTGCTGACATCTGCCCCCCCTTCCCGACCAAACCCCGTATTAAACCAGAGAAACGAAAATAAAAAAAGAACCTTGAAAGTCTAAAAAACCTGCATTGTCATCGCCTTTCGTCGGACCGCCGCCGCAGGACGACCTGCAGCATCATCACCACCATCTTTCCATCCGCTTAATTTAAACCTCGATAAGATATCCCCGATCGAATTCTTTGGAGCGGGATCCTGCACCCACCAATTATATCGACCTATCAGAATCGAGCTTTCTCGACGTCTGGCGACTGCCTGGGACGAGAAGCGTGGGCGTACGTGGGGTGCGGAAGTAATCGAAAAAAGTGGTCAACCCCGCCATCACGAATTTAGTGAGATTTGCGCGGCTCAGCGGTTTGAATTATTCGCGGACTTGCATTCCTCCCAAGAAATCTCGTAGCTAGACATAGAAGCAGAATGTCGTTCTCATCGCAAGGTTATTCTCAGAATCCTTTTGGGAGCCCCTCGCAACAATTGCATCCGAATCAGCAGCTCCAACAATATTACCACGGTGGCGGGCAGCAAAGATCGAGAACTCCGAGTCTATCTTCGCCGGGTCCCCAAGGACATGGAGGCCCTCTATCGTCGCCACTCCAAGGTTAGTTAGGACTCTTTTATAGCCCTCTCCGTCGCTCTTTTTTTTATATGTAAAACACACGCACGCACAAGGGGACATGCCGCAATGCGCATTGAGTGGCCCATTTCGACCCCGCTGACACACGTTACGCCTGGCGCTGCCCCGACATGAGCACCGTGCTTTTTCGTGTGCACCACGAGTTTATTAGCAGAGATCAACAGAGGCGTCAAAAGCTTTCCCAAATCCGCGAGCCATAAGAACCTGTGGGATTATCCTGTCGGTGGTTCCGTATTTTTTTTTTGGCCATAACGTTTCCCTTTCCTATTCATCCTTTTTCACAAACCCTCCCTCAGTCTCATATTGCATCGCTTCCCTTAATCTTGCTTCCTGCAAGGCTAGATCAAAGTGTTTATATACAAATCGAATTCTGCTTCTGTACCTTTCCGACGATAGCGCAATCTTTCATTCATGATTTGATCACTAGTCGCCTTGCCCAATATCTCTTTCTTTTCTCTCGTTCTTCTTCGTTTCTTTCTATATTCACCCCACATTTAAAGAAAAAGCGCCATGTCCTACTATCCTCCTGCGAACAACCCACTGACGCCGCCGGAATCTCTACCAGACCATGCCCCAGGACAGGATCCCGATGATCCCTCGAAATTAAGTGGGTTCTTTAAGAATATAAGTTTTGGAAACCGGACTACCAAAGGTATGTTGATTTCATCTTGCATGGCCGAAAAGCATCGAGCCTTTCCCTTACATACCCTACCCTGTTGTTTTTTGCCTTCACTGGAAAGCTTTGTCTGAAGCACGACATTTCCAATCCTCATCAAATCAACTATGTCTCTGGATTTTCTTTCGTGCTCTCCGAGAAACCAAAACATCCCATATGCACAGTTTTTTAGTTTTCAGTTACTATCCTGTTTCTGTCGGTTTCGTTCAGCTGTTCGAGGTTGTAGTTGGAGGGGTGTTTTCCAAATCATCGGGGTTGCTAGCTTGACGCTGCAACCTCAAACGGGCAATGTGATTTGGAATTGCGGCTGCAAGCTGTCCCACACCAACCCAACAACCCAAATCTCGACCACCGCCAGGCATTAGCCGAGCTGCTGCTGCGATACCTTCCTGCGACACTCGTTGCCTTCTTGAAGGCCCGGGCAAGCTGAGATTTGATAAGCTCTTCCACGCACTCCTTTCGCGTCTACATACCCTTGCGAGCCTGTTCCGGTGCTAGAGCCTCGTTGTTTCAAAAAAGAATTTCGAATCTTTGCGGCCTTTTGATATCAAAACTAACGTGCGTGTCTTTGTCAACCGAAACAGATGGCCAGCCCGCCAAGAGACGCGGGCCCAAGCCGGACTCCAAGCCCGCCCAAACACGACGACAGGTATTTGATATTCCCTTCCTTCTTATTTGATCCCATTCATTCATTCCTGTGGGAAAAGAACGGTCCCTAGTCGCAGATCGGAGGACTGTGTCCCATCCTTCTGCAGAGCTGTGTGGCTTTCCCATCTTCCCACCCGGCCTTAGTCGTGGTAATCTCGTCTCGGAGTGGACGTGCTTCTCGGCATTTGCTTGTGGTGTTTGCAAGCGATTTGTCAAAGCCGACATGTTGCAATCTTTTTCTGATTTGCAACCAAGCATGACCACCCCTTCGTGGCGTTTCTGATGACCGTTTAAGTTATTTGAATATCGTTATTGTAATTTGAGGCTAACATTATGGGTCTTGATTGTTATCAGGAGCTTAATAGGTATATAGGTCCCATCCTCTTCGTTCCTTGTTTGTAGATGCACACACATCCCATCTCCCATTCAACCTTACAAGAGTCTGTCTGCCTTGCGGTTTACTAGCTGCCCATACCTACCAGCAGCTAAACCTCATACTCTCTTGTTCCCTTCCCTCATCTCCCTCTATCATTAGTACTCTATCGCCAACCCTGTCTCTCGTTTAGTAGACTTTGCTTCCAAGGAAAAGCTTAAGCTAACCTAACCTCTCGTTTTTTCTTTCTTTTTCTTTTTAATCCAATAATAGACAAGCGCAGAGGACCCATAGAGAACGCAAAGAAGCTTACCTCAGACAACTCGAGTCCGAAGTAACCCGTCTTCGTGAAGCATTCTCGATAGTCACCAAGGAAAAAACCCAACTCTCTCACGAGAACGCGGAGCTTAAAAAATTTCTCGCCCTCCACGGTCTCTCTTGGCCACCAGATCCGTCTACCGATCCTACCTCTGCTCTTGCTCCTGCGCCTATCCCTCCTCCCCCCCCAGTACCATTGGGATCAATGCCTGGAATTCCGGCATCATTAGTTAGCCCTCAGCCGCTCACTCAGCTGGTGACCACATCGCCTTCGAGCTACTCATCTCCCTTGGCGCAGAGTGCGTTGACTACCTCGCCAAATGCCGGTGGTGCTTTCGATGCTATAGGCATTGACTTTGTTCTTGCGTAAGTTGTTTATCCCAGCACTTTAAATAAAGTGTATTCTGAGAATATATGGGACTAATATATGTTTAATATAGACTGGAGAGGCCATGCATGGAACACATCCAAAAACTGGTTCATGACTCGTTAGAGGATCCTAATGGCACAGCAATCAGCGGACACGCCTTGATGGCATCATGTCCTCCAGAATCTCATATGCTTGATAACCCAGATGTAGACTGGGGATCTCGGACGTATGATCTTCAACCCGGTGAACTCAACATGTTGTTGAACCTATCACCAAAAATGAGTCTTACCGGTGAAGTAACCCCCATCAAGTAAGTTACCACCCACGAACCCATATTTTCTTGAAAATATTTATTCTAACGTGGTTCAATCTAGTGCCTGGGCGATAATCCAATCTCACCCAAATTTCTTGCAATTGACAAGACACGACTTTGCTGCCATCAAGAATGAGCTAGTGCCTAAAGTAAAATGTTACGGTTTCGGCGCCGTTCTCGAGGAATACATGGTTGAAGATGCACTTGATGCTGTATTTGCGGCTAAATACGCTTTGGCGAACCAGAGAATCAGCAACTCGCATTACAGCTTCTAAACTGGTATTTCTTTTGGCAGCACCCGTTTTTGGCTTTCTTTTTTAGCAAGTATTTTTTGTATCTGTGCATCCAAAAGGTAAGGTAGTGTTACATGTATACCACTTTTTTCTTGCTGCATGACGGCCATGGTTAGGTTAGGGCATTGAATCTAGAGCGCTAGGATTTTCCTTCTTTTTTAATTTCTTCTATATAAGTGTTTATATAGCCATTCTTTTTTTTCCTTTCTTACTTCATTTTTGTATGACAAAAACCTGACGATTTTAGCGGATATCAATTAAATCATACCCCTAAGTTCACATTACCTTAATGAGAAAAACTATGAGTTTTTTTTGAAAAATCTCCGTTGAGAAACTCGATCGCAACACAGGTTGGAGAAAAGACGTAACATCGTGTGGGTCAATTTTCGCGAAGGTCCGAGATACCGTTTTTGGGTCGGATTATTTTAACAATCTGACATCATATTCTTCGCTCGGCTTCTATTGGAAGAATCAAAATACGAGCTGGGCTAGAGATGCCAGTTTCTGTATACAAAAAGCATAATTTACTGACTTCGAACTTACGCAACTTTGATTTCAAAAACGGTGTCTCCGAATTACATATTTCTGAAGTATTTACTGGCGCGCAGCGCAGCAAGCAGCTTGGCTTTCGAAACACCCAAGACTAGCCCCAAGCGGGGAATTAGATGACCCAAGCAAGCAGAACAGAGCGAGCTAGTCGACTGGGCGGGGAGGCATGGAAACCCCAAGCACCCCAAGGCGACTGCCATGCCCTCTTGGATATATAAATATTACTTCCCAGTCCACTCACCCCCAATCACGTTCCGCAAAATATATACCCCATAACCTATATTTTCTTTGAAGCGCTGAGCCCCTTGAAATTGAGTATCTGTGGGGAACCGGGATTTGGAAGGCTGAAAGTTTTCTCCAAGAGGTGAGATTGTTAAATCTTACGCTAAGGCCCGAAGGTTTAAAACATCTACCTTTGGCTTTTCAGTTTTTCTTTCTTCGAAACTTCATCGCGTGCGCTTCCTTGTTCCGCGAAGTTATTACTTATACTGGGGAAATTACTTCTTTGTAGCGTATCAACTGTTTTCTCCCCCGGTTACCTTCTTACATATCTGCTCTCTTTCGTTGTACGAGTCAAGTCTGTCGGCGGTGTGGGTGCCTCACTGCGGCACGAGAAATACAACAGAGTCAACGCATATTCGACATCTTTGCCATATCCCATAATATACTACATTGAAATACCCCATTTATAAAATATATTTACAAAATCTAGCAAAAATGCCCTTCGGGTTCCACAAAAAAGACAAAGCCGACGATGCGCCGGATCACCCCATCCCACTAGCTCCACCCGCCCCCGAATTCCGCATGTATCGCTCCGACACCAACACCCAGGAAGAAATCTACCCCCCCGGGCAATCCCCTCACGACGTCGAAAAATCCCAAAAGAAGGAAAAACACAAGCGTCTCTCCTTCCTCCGTCGGTCTTCCTCTGCTTCGAACACCGGTAGCAGCGAACATGTCCCCTCCGACCTCATCAGTCCCGTAACCGAGGGTTCCAACTCGAAAGATCAGGAAGATAAATGGGAGTGGCGGGCGAGTCAGCTCGGTTTAACCGGTGGGAATACGCCTATAAAAGAGAGGAGTAGGAGTATTAGTATATCGGATCGGGGTACCGATCAGGATATTCAGGAGGCGATTAGGTTGCATGAAGCTGGCGGTAAGCCCTTCCTTTTGAAACAACCCAATTATTGAGTGTTGGGTGATATATTGTAAAAGAGAATAACGCAAAACTAATGGCGGTGATTTATTTATATCAGATCTCGAAAACTCAACAAGGTTATTCAAAGACCTAGCCAACCCCGACGGCGCAAATAACCCGCTAAGCCAAGTTCTCTACGGCCTAGCACTGCGCCACGGTTGGGGTTGTAAAGCCGATTCCGGGGAAGCAGTAAAATACCTACAAGCCGCCGCCGCAAACTCAGCAATGATAGAGCAGGAAGCTCTCCGCGCGGGTTTGAAGAAGGGCGGTGCCGCGAAGGGTGAATTGGTGTTGGCGATATTCGAGCTGGGTAACTGTTATCGCCACGGGTGGGGTACCGAACAGGATCCTGTCGCGGCGTTTAATTATTATCAGACCGCTGCGAATTTGGGTGATACGGATGCTATGAATGAGACGGCGTGGTGTTATTTGAATGGGTATGGTATGAAGAAAAAGGACAAGGTTGGTGTTTGGCTTCTTTTTTCCCAGTAGGTTTGAGTGATATGCTAATTTTGATTGGGGCAGTACATGTCGGCAAAATATTATCGTCTCGCGGAAGAGAATGGGAACAAGACACTCGGAAATTCGTGGATATATAAAGATAAATACGTCAATCCACCTAAGTAGATCTTTGAATTTTTGTTATGTTGGATTTCTTTTCGGTATTTTAGCCCGAGAAGTGGGAATATCACATTATATACATTGCATGTATGCACACTATTCGATGTATACAGAGTTCGTTTAATAATATCTACCATTTACGTTTATATTTTATATTATATATTTGAAATTCAACCGGGATAATGCATGAACTGTAATAAAACCTCGCTATTCTACAAGTTTCATACAGACTATACAAGAGAACCAAAAAAATGACAGTATATACGAATCACTCAACCTTCTTTAACCTCTCCTTCTCAACCTCCCCAGCCGGCTGCTGAACCATCATATCCTCCAACAACCCCGCCTCATCTGCCATCCGATACAGACACCACAAGTACATAGCCACAAACGCTCCAAAACACAAAATCACATTCCCTACAACCCAAATATCCGGAAACCTATCCACAACCCCACCCTTAATAGATAATTCCGCCCCATGCAGGGCGATAGCACCGGCGTAGAACCCCAAATGCAGCGCCTTCGCAAATACAGAAGACGGAAGCTCGTGTAATGACAGCAACCACGACCAAAGTGCCGTGAGAACAGTGTATTGTAGTCCCAACCCTTCACGGCGAAGGAGGGGCCACATTCTAATCGACCAATCCACGGTTAGCAAAAAATACCTCGGCGTAAAAAGTATGAAAGGAAGGAAGAGATAGCTAGACTTACGAAAACATGGCAACAATATTAGCCCATCCAATCCAGCTCAATAAATCCCGATCCACCCCACCGGCAACCACCAACGTCATTGCCACCATTGGCAATAACACGCTCTTCTCGTGTACCTGAAAACTAAACAAGAAGAAACCCCAAGCGCACCCCGCGACACCCCAAGGTAACAGCCTCTTCTTCGGCCTCAGAAATAACAGCAGACAAAAGGGTAATATCGCCAAAATCGTCATCGCCAACGAAATCTTCTGCAGCGAAGCAGTCGACAGCTTCTCTCGATACTTGAACACGATATTTGTCGCGCACCAAAAATTAGCCACTTTATCCTCCCATAGCCCCCTAGCGAACGGGAACACCCGGTGCACCATCTGGCCCAGCTGCTCCAACCCTCCCCTCTCCGCCCCGTGAAACACCACGAATGGCGCAACGATAATCCCAAATGTCGAGATAACCGTGATTCCTAATAACACCAGAGTCTGCACATCTACCTTCACCAACCCCGCGATATCAAGCCCCCCATTCATCCCCTCCTCATCACCCCCACCACTCCCAAAACGAACACACAACCCGAGCAAATACGCAAACACCGCAGGCGCATAATACAACCCCATCTGCTTAAAACACAACGCCATCACGAATAACAAACTACCCCAAAGCAACCGATCCGCCAAAAAGCTCGCGAATGACAAAATCGCCAATCCTAGCATGACGCTATTGAACTGGAAATGTCCATAATCGATAATAATCAACCCCGGTGACGCCAACAATATTGCGAGTCCGATGTATCTGTCGTATTTATCTGTGCCTGTTGTACGGGAGTACCATTTCGTGAAGATGACGATGGAGGGGATGTAGATGAGGTAATCCGATACGGCGACGGTGGCACGCATGAAGACTCGTTGGTTGTAGGATTCGTAGCCGCGGGAGGCGTCTAGTGCGAACCAAGATTTATCCACTATAGAGCCACTGATTTTCCAATCCAATTGAATCAACATTATATTCTCTCTAACTTTAATAAGTTGGTATAGGTTTGGAAGAGAGAGAACATACATTACACCGCAGAGCCAACTGTGGTATGCTGTCAACGGCGGGTAATCCAGTCCCCACCATTGTAGGTCGTACCAGTACCATTGACTTATGGGAAGGTGTATCGTAATCTCCATCCAGTGTCTCTGCGCTTCGAAATCGCCAAACATGGGCGGCGTGTGTTCTCCTATATATAGTATATCGATCCCACAGCAATTAGCCAACCATATTGATCAGAAAACCATTTCTCGCGAATTGATACCGCATCTTGACCACATAATTGATCTAAACTTTAGGCATACCGGAATAAGGACCGTATGTCACCGCCCACCGGAATATAAACGCGGTGGTGAGAACGGTAGGTAGAACGAGACGCTGCATGGATGAGGATCGGAACGGGTGTATGAAGGACGCCAACGGGAAGGGTTTGGACGGGAGCTGGAGGGAGTAGGATCGGACATGACGCTTTCGTTTCCGCGGTTTGTTAGACCCGGCGCCAGATGGTTGAGGCGCCATTGTAGTCGTATTTTCCGTCCTTTCGAGTGGCGATATATCGAAGGTTCGGAGGGATACGTGGATTGTTTGAAGGTGCGGGATGGGAGTTCGAGCCAATGGCAGCTTGGCGTATCCTTTGTTTGGTCCAATGGGGCATTTGATTGGCAACAGTGCTGAGCTTGCCCAACATCCAACACATCATATTATCATACCAATAATTTGGTTGTCGGCATTACTGATCTAGCTGGTAATAAATTCCAATAGATACAGTGATGAAGAACCGGTGAAAAGTAACTAATGATGTACCAGAAAGGACCTTGATGAAATGAATACTGTCCGCACCTTCGTCTCCATTGGCTAGTCTCATACCCATCCAAGTAGAATGTTGTTCTAGAATATGGCTTCTCAGGTCATGCTCTTATAGAATGATATATCAGAGAAAGTAATTGTCAAAATCTACCGAATCGTAGTTAAAGTTTTATAGAAATACGAAAAGCGGCATTACAAGCCATATATTTTAAGTGTTAGACCATCGTTAGAAAGATGAAAAGTCCTATCCATGAGATAGATGCAAGGAAAAGGTTAAACGAAACCAAAAGCATAAAACAAAGCTACTCGCCAAGAGGTATTGAACTCAAAATGGATATCATTAAACGTAAAGCGAGTAAAGGAGAAGAGAAGGAAAAAAGGACACCAAAACCAATGCTTCAAACCCCAAGCAGAAAAAGCATATATAAAGAAGGAAATATAAAATACTCCAAAAGAACGCCACGGCTAACGAAGCCAAGGCCACAATCCCCAAAATATACGATGGTAAATAAGAGTTCCCACATAACGTCAACTGTCGCAGCAGCCGCAACGACGGTAACAGATCCAACCCAAAATCTTCCATTCCGTCATAGCGGAATGTGATCGGCTTACGGATCCGGCTACCTTGCTGTACTACCCCCTCTCCTCTCGAGCATCTTCTTCTTCAGCTTCCCGAATACATCTTTCGCCCATACTCTGATCTGTCCCTCAGTAGGCGCTCCCTTCTCTTTCGTATAATCCGCAACATTCTCCATCAAGCTCACCAAAACGTCCTCGCTAATATCTGCGGCTCCTTCTCTACACCTATCAGGATTCAAAAAGGGATCCTCATAGCTGAGCATTTCCTTGATAGTAAGTCTCTTATCCTTATCTCTCTCAAGGCAGCCTTTCATTGTTGCAATCAAACTGGCAGGCACGGGAGTACCGCCAATACTCGTGCTCGGGTAATCGATTTCGTGCTTAGGATCCGGAATCGCGGCCATCTTGTGGTATAACGTGCTAAGGTTTGCAAACGGCGTTCGTCCATATGTGAGCTGGTACAGGATGCACCCCAAACTCCAGACGTCACTAGGCGCGCCGAGTTTATGAAGTCGGGGTGCCGCTCGACCGTCTGCGGTTGTCTTGCCAGAATTGTAATCAACGATTGTTTCTGGCGCCATATAGCTCACTGTACCAACTTGGTGTTCACGATGGACATTAACCGTATCGTCTTGAATGGCGTTGGCAATACCGAAATCAATAAGCTTTAGCCGCCCCTGAACGAGAAGGAAATTGGCGGGCTTCAAATCGCTGTGCACGATGTTTTTGGCGTGTACAGCATCGACGCACTCGAGCATTTCTTTCCAGTAGTGGCGGACAAAAGAGATGTCAAGGACGGAATCGTCTGACTGATGACGAGAGCTGATAATTCGGTTGAGGTCAGATTCGCCACATTCTAGGAGCTACGAATCTAGTTAGCTTGTATATCATGATTTTTCGGAAATATGATAACTACTTACAACTGTGAGTGTACTACGTTCATCATTAATTTCGTAGTCATGCAATCTCACAACTCGTTCCACGTTTTGTAGCCTCCGTAACAAGTCGATCTCGCCCTTGAAGCCACGGATGGTCGCTTCATCCTGCTTTTCGAGCGCTACCCTCTTCATAGCAAGCATTTTAAAGTCATCTGCCATGACTTTGTATACTTTGGCGCTGCCGCCTCGACCAATTTGGTCTAATCTTAGATACTGCCTGCCGTTAACAATTACGTGCTGTCGCTTTCTCCTAGTAGAAGCTGCTGCAGTGCTGTCCTTCGGTACGGTCTCAATAGGCGCCATCTTTGGTGGTGGGGGAGGGGCTGATCGACGAGGTGTATTGATAGATAGAGCTCCAAGCGCTCTCCTTGGAGAGGTTGGATGTGGCTCTTTTGGCGTAGACTTCTTTTCAGGGATCGGCGATGGTGGTGGTGAAGGTCGGGTAAAAGATTGAACGCTCGGTTTCTTTGTAGCTACTCGGGATGAGTTCAGGTTATTTTCTTTATCTGTCGGTGCGTATGGTAGCGAGAACTTCAACGGCCTGTCCTGGGAGCTCGGCCTTGAAGCAGAACCTGATCTCGAGTTCGATCTAGAAACTTTGCCAAAATCAAAGTCTAGTTTGGACGGGGCCTGACTGCTTTGCTGTTGCAGCCTTCGCATCATTTCAACTGGACTTTCGGGGGGTGGGTTCTTGTCGATGAGCGGAGATTCCTTCTTCCTCTCCGGTGATTCTCTCTTCGATGGGAGTGCTTGTTCTCTCCAACTCGCCGAGGACTGCCTCTTCAGGGGGTTATACTGGTTCGGTGAAGGTCGTTGTCTGGTGAACTCTAGTGATTCCCGTCGTGAACTCGCTACATCGTTCATCAAGATCTTCCGTACACCGACGTCAATATCTCCATCCACATCCACGTCCACGTCCATCCTCATTCCTTCTTCTTCCTTCTTAATTTGAGATTCGGCTAGAAAGTCCTGCTTCATGCCATCAACATCATTAGGATTGGCTGCCTCCTCGATGCCCTGATTACTATAATCCTTCCTAGGGCCACGAATAGGCATACCAAGTCCGGTAGTTTTAATAGGTCGTTTTGTGGTCGTAGGTCGAGCACGTGCGACAGAACCAACATTTCTCATGATGGTACTCGGAGCGTTCAGTCCATCTCCAATTCTGAACCCATCGTAATTCTTCTCCGCAGATCCCTCCCCTGAACCGCTGCTTCCGTTGCTTACTCGTGTCACAGACGACAAGTAGGCTAACCTACGAGTAGTTCTGGCAGCAGGAGTAACGAAATTTCTAGCAGTATGAAAATCAGGCGAGTTATGATTACTACTTATTCCCCCGGAAGAAGAGGTCTTGCTTCCCGAACCGGGGGTTCGAGATTTGCTTCCAGCGGAGCTCCGACGGTTCACGCTACCGCTCTCAGCCAGCAGTTCATTAGCAACGGACGAGAGGACGGGAACATCGGCGAGAATTGAGTCGTCATCATCGTCGGAATCTACGTTGGTAGCAAGGCGATAGGAGGATGAGGATGGGGTTTTGAAAGATGTCGGAGGTTGGGCAAAGGTGGCCATTGAGGTATTCTGGTAGGCAATATACTGCCAATATAAATAATTTGGATGTGCTGTGTGTCGGTCAGTGTCGTTTCGGCAGGAATAGGTGTCTTCTTTGACGACTATAACAACATGACGCGTGGATTCTAGGCTGTTCGACAGTGAACTTGTTTGGAGAATGGAAGATTTGTCGATGAAAATGATCGCGCGATGAAGTTCTACGGTAGGTGTTGCCTTTGTTTTTCCGCAAAACGTGTTTCCTTGGAGATGTCGGAACAATTGTGATACTGGTGTCTCAGGAGAGGTGAAAGAATGGTTGTTTCGATGAAAGAACCGATGGTGATGTTGAAGTTGGCGTTAAAGGAGGTTGGCGATGTCAAATATGTCGGATGTGGTGATGTTGGTGGCCGGAGAGTTAATTGAAGAATTGGTTTAAGCGAATCGAGCAATGTTATTATTATTTCCCGTTTATTGTTGCGAGGAGAGTGGTGTTTTGTCTGCGAACGGAAGCTTGTTTACGTTCAATTTGCCAAATCGGGTTAGCTGGTTGCCTGGCCAACAACGTCTTTTGGTCAACAATTGTCAACACGAAATCAAACACATCACAACACAAAAATACCAGTCCCTCTTCGGGTCAAGCCACCTAAGGAGGACTATCTCGAAGCCTCTTCTTCAGCCTCCTGGAAACCGGTTGAGACTTCTTCTACGGGGTGCATGGACGGTCTTACACACTAATCGTTAGTCATATCGGTTATGCAGCTTTATCGATAGCCATGATAACCGGAGTGCATGCAGACCTCTTCCAGACATTCGGTCCAACCGTCCTGCATTGACGTTCACGACCTCAACCTGCCGATAGCATGCATATGCGTATTATTGACTCATCAGATGCGAGAAACCTCTGAGAACAAAGTACATATCTCCTGAATCGCAGAGTGAAATGCCGTGAGCTGTGAGCCTTGGTAAGCTGAAGCTTTCTTGACCCCACAAACAGTGCAGGCAGCGCATATGGCTCCTCACGAGCATTTCCGTTTTGATACCAGTCCTTCCGAGATCGCACACATCGCAGGCCATCTTTCTTTCTAGCTTTTATAAGACCCCACTTGACGAAGAACCCTCTGCATAACTATGCCCCACTTGTCCTCGTCGTCATCGTTAATCTTCGCTTGAGGTGAGAGCTGTCATAAGAGTTACGTCTATATATTCCCCGTTATCGATACGTGACACGCATATCGGCTATCAAAAAAGCTGCAAGATGACCACTCCGGATCTTAAACCCGACAGTAAAAACCACAAATGAAAAGGAAAACCCGGTCATGACCAGATCAAATGAACACCAAGTATCCCCAAATCCAAAGTTCCAGAATACCCAAAAACCGCTCACCTCAAATCTAACCCGGTGATACCAAATCTCTGTTTGATGTCAAGCGCAAGCGCAGTCGCAAAATATTTAAGAATTCCAAACATTTTATGAATCTCTTATCCACCCAAATGCTCTAAAAAGGAAGTCTATCCGGACCGCGTATGCGGCCGGGTGGGCCTCTTTCCAAAATCCATCAGCTGCCTTACCCTTTTATGCACAACATCAGCCTACACCCACCAAAGCCAAAAAAAAAAGTTCCGAATGAACACTTATTTTCAACAATTCAACAAAAATAATCAGAATGTAAAAAGGTAGTACGTTTCAGATCGAGACAAACCAAAGTCATAAGGTTCTTAGCATCCCTGCTACTACTCACAAGCTACTTCGTCGTTAGTACCGAATTGCAACGCAATCCTTCTACGCACTAGGCACCAGCAAAAAACTATACAATGCCCGATTCGATTTCGGTACCACAAGACCAGGATTCCCCAGTTTTCTGGGTTGCGACCAAGAAGAGTTCAACCTCTGCTTCACATGGCCCACACCCTCCCAAGCTCGTTGCGGAAAAATGCGACTTAGCAAAGTACTAACGCCTTTTTCTTTCAAAATAGCTCGATTCTTGAAAACGAGTTCCGCTTCATCCTCTTTCTCCCATGCATGCGAGTCTAATACCACCCAGCTGACCCTCATGCAGCGACCGACAGTGCAGCTCAGTTCGAACAAGGATCCAACATTCGCAACGAGCCCATAAGCTAGCTTCAGCGCGACGAACAGGAAAATTGAAACTCAGAAGATTGCCGCGCTAAACAACCTGTTTTTCTCTCAACTATATTCGGGAATTAGGAAAGTATTATACCAGCCACTTTGTTTTTAGTTCATATTTAGTATTGAATTTTTTTTCAATTTCTGTGGCTCGAGGTGGGCACATTTGACAAAAAAGTGTGACGTCTACTGATTCAACTACCCCACACGAAAACCACAGCTTACACACGAAAATTAAAGCTTTCACGAATGGATTCGAATATTCATATAAACGAGTTCTCAAGTTATTGTTGTATTCCTCTTCAAAATTCATATGTAAAATATACATCAGAGAAAGTAACTATCTCCCCATTTTATTGCCAAAGAAACTGCGAATAAAGAATCGAGCTCAAGTTGAGAGATTAAATACACCTGAAAAGAAAGTAAAACGAATGACAGCAAAAAAATCGTAGGTCATTAAATGTGGGGTCATTAAAGCTGCAGCACACTCAGAAAAAAAAAAAGGGAAAAGCAGGAAGCAAGCGGAACTCGAGTAATCAAAATTTGCGAGCAGGAAAAAAAAAAAAAAAAAGGCGAAGCAAATCTAAGAAAATTCATAATCGGTCGTAAATATTAAGCACTATATAAGCGTCTTCCAGATCAAAATTACCACAGTTGGTTTTGCGTGGGGAAATGCCAGGTTGCATGCCAAAAAAGAGAAAGCTCATGCTGCTAAAATGTACACAGGAAAAACCCTTTGTTTTCACACGTTAGAATCAAATACCCAGTTACAAACACAAAAGATAAGTTTTTGAAAAAAAACCAAACATAAGGAAAAGATGATGCCCACCCAGTTATGATGAATTCAAAACATCTTTAATTTGTACAGTTGAAAATGAAAATGAAGCTTCTGATTGATTTGACGAGGATCCCACCATAATAGAACATTAAAGAAAATGAGAAGAAAAGAGAGGAAGACCAAAGATGATTGATTTCCATTTGATGCAAAAAGTTGTTATAATAAGAAAGCCGACCCTATGATTAGATTTAATAAAGATAAAAAAAGGAGATTATGGTATAAAAGAGAGATTGTTGGCGTTCGACGCCGGTTTGATTTGGTTTGGCTAAGACTGAGGTTTTAAAATTTTTTTGTGGGGTTTTGACAAAAAAAGAGTCTTTGGTTTCGGTAGGAAGAAAGAGTAAGGGTAGAAGTGGAAGATTCGAGTGCTGTGGAATCCATCGGCAAAAGAAAAGTATAGAAAGCTTTTGTGACGAGCCGGCGTATCTTTGCTGTTATATATTTCTTTTGCCTGTGGATTTGTCCTTTGAGGTTGAGTAAAAGTCAAAGCAAAAAGGGACAAGACAATCTGTTCTTGACAAAGGAAATTTAAATTGAAAATTAAAAAAAAAATGAAGAAATGCGCTAGCCAAAAAAGACGATGCGTAGGCTATATACTTGTCAAATGAGAAAGCAAAAAGATTCAAGTGCGACCGTGAAATCATATCAGAAACATCAAGCATAAAATCCAAATATATCAAAACAAGGCTTGCTAAAGATCACAACAACTGAAGCTATATAAAAGGACTAAATATAACACCTGCTGACCTTGACAAAGACAAATGACAAAGGAAATTTGAACAAAAAGAAAAGGTGTGTCATTGATACAGTCTGTGTTCTGTATGCGAAGGACGAAGGTCAAGATGTGCAAGACCGAAGAAACTGGGTTGGATCATCGTGATAGACTGCGTAGTCCATCGACCGATGTCTGTCGTAGACGACAAGGTGTCTAATGATAAGTATACAAGGTGCTTAAGCGACCTCGATATTGTTCGAGGAAGCAGCGACCTGAGCGAAAGCAGCAAAGCGTCGGACAACTTCGGCATCAACCTTATCCCAAAGGAGGGATCGGGTGTAAACCTCAGCGGCGGTTGGCTTGTTGTGACCTTTTCGGAGAGCAGACAGGGTGGCCTGAAGGTTTTGACGACCCTCAGAGGTGGTGAACTCTTGCTCACGGAGGAATTCCTTCGACGTAACCTCGTCGTACTCTGCAGCAGTGAGCATCATGAGTTCCTGAGCTTCCTGCGCACGAGACTTGGGTTGTTCGAGACGAGCATTGAGCATAGCCAAAGAGGAGTCAAGACCGATGAGTTGAGCGGATTCAGATTTTGGCACAACCCAGGCATCAGAGACCTGTTGCGTAACGGAAGGACCAACAGTGAGTTCGACATTGCGAGGATCAGTGGTGGTGATGGCAGCGGTTGGCTTAACTCCTGCATCTTCGAAGATGGTGTTCAGGACGGCAGCCGAAGCGTTTCGGAGTGGTTGAGGGATAGGTGGAAGCGAGCTGCTTGGGGTAGTCTTGGAAGCAACAAAGGCACCAAAGAGCAAGAGCAAGAAAAGAAGACCAGAAGCAGCTGGCTTCTCTTCTTCCTTGATTTCTGGCATCTTGGGAGCCTTGACGTCTGGGACGTCTGGAACTGGAAGGCCAAAGGCATCCGAGTCGGCAGCGAAGCTTGGTGGTTCCCAGAAGGAGTCGATGGGCATGCCATCGAAGGTGAACTCTTCGGTGTAGTTGACACCAGCTGGGGATTGTGACTGCATGGCAGCTTGGTTGAGTTTCTCTTGCATGTGGTCAAGCTCCTGAGCAAGGAAGGTGTTCTTCTTTCGGAGTTCTGCAGACTCCAGAGTGTGTTTCCGAACAATTTCCTCGTTTTGGATCTGAGCGTATTGAAGGTGATGCTCGAGCATCTCCCTCTCTTGCATCCAGTGTTGTTCCTTCTCCATCCATTCACTGTCGCGAAGGGCAAGAGCATTGATCTTCTCTTCGAGTTCAAGGATGATAGCACTGTGGACCTTCTTCTCTTCCTCGAGACGTTCGGTGTGTTGCTTCTTGCGTTGCCGCGAGTCAAGACTATTAAGGGATGTAGTTAGTATCAAAGTATCAATACGAGTTAAGGTTATAGTAGTAGGTACTTACGCAGCTTGTCTGTTTCGGAGCAGTCTCTTTTGTTGCTTGAGCTCTTTGATTTCACCTTCATCGGTGGACTGGGTGATGAGGGCATCGATGTTCAACAATGTCCTCTCGGCAGGGATGTCGAAGCGAGCATTCTTCTTTCTGATCCCATCCCTTCGAATGTGCATTGGCGAGTGGATTCGGAGTTGTGGGCTACCTGGTCTTACAGGAGCTGTTGGCTTCTTAGCGGCCGGGGCCGAAGCGTTTGAGACGATGTTCTGAAGCTCACTGGTAGCCTCGGAAGAAGCCAGAGGAGCTGGAGTGGGGATGGCAGGAGCGATGGGGGCTTCAAATCCTTGTGTTGTAGGAGTAAAGCTCGTGAAATCAGCGGTATCAAAGTTGAAGTTCTGAACCTGGCCATTAAACATCGCGGGAACTGGAGTGGCAGTTTCTGATCGGTCGGCCATGTTTTCCCAGCTAGCACCACTGAATTGAGACTGATTGGTCTCCATCTTGACGAAAGGGTTGTTCTCAAAGTTCGAGGCCATGGGTGACGACTCGTTCATACTGTTGAGGAAGTCCCAGTCACCAGCTTGGAGTTGGGGGGAGAAGATGGCAGCATCAGCCATGGAGGGCCGCCTTGTGTCAACGGGTGATTCGAATGCAGATGTGTCGATAGTGCTCTCAAGAATGTTCTCATCCAAGATGCTCGAATCATCATCATCGGTCCACCGTCTCGACATGCCGGTTTCCTGTAGCATCTGTGTATTTCTGTAGTAGTCTTGCATGGTGAATTGACTCGCCATTGTGTATATATGTGATACTCCGAAGAGTTATGTGTTGTGAGGATGAGTGAAGAAGAAAAAGGATGCGTATATCAAGACCGATATATGAATCCCCTAAATATATGGATCAGTAATATATAAGTGTTCTTATACTACTGATTTTACGTCAAAGCGTCTGCGGACTGGTTATGTCGTCGAGAACGATTTGATATCCTTCGAGGAAATGTTGGAGTTTGGAGGATGTGTTGCGAAGGAGGTTTGCTGTGGGAGAAAGTAGAAAAAGGTTGGGAAAGGGAGAGCAAGCTCGATCGCAAAAATAAAAAGGACAGGAAATAAGTACTAGACGAAAGAGACAAATAAAAAATTAGAAAGAGCAAAGAGATGAGCAAGCAAGTAAACTGAGGGTTAACCCGGTCTCAAAAACGTATTTCTAGTTTTTGAAAGGAGGCTGTATATATCAGTAAACTGTAATCGACTGTTTAAAAGCGTTTCGGCTTTTTAAAGCAGTTGACGATGCTGTTAAAGGTTGACCGTTATAAAAAACAACTCTTCAGTATGCTTCTATACGATCCAAAAGGCGTGATGATGAATCTGTTAATTTCTGAGTGAGAAAACAGGAAAGAGGAGAAAAGAGTCTAGTAGAAAGTTGGGAGAGGGAGAGGTTATTTACATTGGTCCGGGCGATTTCTCCCTCTGCACTGTGACTGATACCCAAGCAGGGAAAAAAAACCAAAACACTACCCAGAGCGAAAGGAAAGCACGCCGCAGCTGCAGCCAGACCGAGAGGACCTCGTCTTGGGCGAGGGCTTGGTGGGAGAAGTGCGAGGTACCTACTGGAGGTTCTTCCAAGCTCCATGCTCTCCCTTGTACCACTGAGGACGTGGGTGGGTACCACCCCCATCTCCCTCGAAAGTTTTCCTCTGGATTCTATCCAAAGGGAACGAGCGGAACGACAAACAAGCCAATGGCGATTTGATATCTCGAGCATCCGGAAAAAGAAAAAGAAAAAGAAAACCTCACCTTTCTTCGATGAGTACTCTAACTTTTCTGTGTGAGGGATGCACCATTTTCTGCTGCAGCAGAGCGAGTCAAGAAACTGGGAGGGAACTCCACTCGAGGTTTCTCCCTTGTACCCTCACTAAGCACTCGCTCTTTAATTTTAAGAGCGAGCAGCAGCACAAGAATGGGTATTCGCTAAGTAAGATTTCTAAAACTATCACCAAAAATGCTATCATTGGGCGAGATGTCACATATATTCTCAGAAAAAGTTGGGAATCGAAACCGCGTTACAATTCGCTATCTCCATTTCCCATCTTTTCTTTCCTTTTGGCTATGATATTATTACCGTTTGGAAAAAATATAATGGTACTTGCACATACCTCCCTTGTGACATCCTGATGCTTTGACAGGCGGGTTTCGGTTCTTGTACCCCCAAAGACTTAAGCCTTTTTTAGATCCCCACTCGTTTTCTTTCCTTTTTTCTAGTTTTCCTATTTTTCTTATTTTCATTTTTTTTTATTTTACGATCAGCCGAAAAGAAATAGCATGAGACCCGCTTAGAAATGTTTCCAAATTTTTTCGCTCCTGTGAGCACCGGAAGCTAACCAGAAGCTTTGTAGCTCCCTCGGAAAGAGCTACCCTTTCCTGCTAAAACAGGAACATGCTTGTTATGAAACCCATCAACCTCAACATTATCCTCTTCAAATACTTCATGTCTATATAAAAAAATAAAAAAATGGCACTCTTTAATTCGAATGCTGCTCGCAAGGACTCTTCACCGATATAATTCGATAGAGAACTTGTTGGGAGGTACAAATTTATCTTTGGCTCACCTGGGTACCAAATAAAGCATACTAAACTCGCTAGGCGGCAGTGGAAACACTCTCTTTGCCCTATCTTTAAGCTTGCATGAACACCATATCACGGTAACAAACCCAGTCGAATGGATTGGAAAAAATGCCAGGCCAGTCGCCCCCTCCGCTGTTCGACCGAATGACCGACAGACGGTTACATGAGATGTACCATCTCGCGGGGTGAGAATGGGGTGGGATTTCATGTATATTCTTAGGCTCTTCGAAAGGTTTAATATTCTGTAATGTTTTGTTTTGTTTTCCTTAACTGCAGAAAATCTGCACTTTCCCCACCTTCCTACCTCACGATCCATTCAGAGCCAGCATCTGTTGACATCAACGAGCCATTCACAGCGAAAGGTGAGGTTTTCTGCATAACAATCGATTATATCCATGCCCCCAATTGCCTCGGAGGTATATTTTGCCTTTCGATATAAGACTAGACCACCGCGCCCCCTCTCGGCCGTCAAGTGAGAGAAAAAGTCAAAAAGAAAAGAAATCTCGTCCATACAGATTTAAGCTCTTGATCCAGTTGCAATGGGTCGTGCATGATCAACCGCTCGTCCTTTCAATATAAGAGCCAAAGAAATGATAAGCCCGGAGATGGGGTCCTGTCATGAGGGGTTATGCGATTTGATCGAGCTCAGGCGATGGTCATCCGGCAGAATGCTATTCGTTCTTATATCGAAGCCCTTTCCCCGTATTATACTTTTGACATCCCGCTCGTAACGGCATGACTGACGATTGTCTCAAAGAGCAAAGGGCAAAACAGTAGGAAAGAGGGCGGAGACGGGAGGACGGTGGGAAAGCGAGATTTCTAACCATAGACATTTCAAGATCACACCTCGACGTCTCGCGTAATAAACTGCGTGAATGATCCTCAAACAAACTCCACCATGGATCACCCGGTCCGAGGCTTGGTCAAGGATCCTGTGGTCTCTTGGTTTCAGTGCATCTTTGTATCTGCTTCTCGAAGAAGGGCTGAATCCGGCAAATAGGGTAAGCTTCTTCGTCAACCATCTACTTTAATTCACACATGGTGTCTACTTGCCAGAGAGGGCTGTCACGCAAGAATAATACTGTACTGTAGCTTAATTCTTCTTTTCATGGGGTGGGGAAAGGGTATTTTTAATTTTTGCGAAGGGTGTGGTACCTATGAGCTGGCAAACATAAGCCTTGCACCTCCACACAGATACCCGGCTCGTAGACGGCTTCCAGAGCTGCTTCTGGACAACCTTACTTCCGTGCCTCAAGTTACTCGTGGCGCGGGAAGAGAGAGGAGACGAATGGAGGGCTGGATGACGATATCTCCATGTGCCTTTTGATATTAATCTTTGACAGACAGGAAACTCGTCATACAAAAGAACGGCAAAACAAGGCGAAGTTGTCGAAACATCTAGTCACCATGGCTGAGATTATAGTGACGTTAACAGCAAGGAATCTTCCACGCCGTTTCCCGTTTGCTCTCCCTCTAGCTCTTCGAACACAGATCTTCCTTACCGAAAGTCCCTTCCTTGTGCAAAGGGCAAACCCGGAAACAATATGCAATCCGAGGAGGAGAAAGAAAAATCTTTCTCAAGGAATGTTGAGGATATCGCCTTTTCGTGACCCAGATTGGGTAAACACAGACGAAGGCTGAGGTCCTCCCTCGATGGCTCCTGAGCAAGTGGACTCCTTCGGCGCGCTCCTCGAACCGACCCAATGGTGTCTCCTGCGTGCGAATTCGGATGTACTATCATTTACTCGTCTCCTTTGGCCCATTGATAGTACTTTCCATAAGGGAAAACCTGCGTAATCTCAAGCAAGGAGGGAGGCTGGATGCGCGGGAACATCTCAGGCGATACCGGGAGGCCAGATACGTCTGATTTTCCTTTCCTGCAGAGACGGGAGCTATGAACCGGAATCGCTTGCCTTTCGAGTCTTTACTCAAATTCGCTGGTTTCGTCCCATCATTTTCCATTCCCACCACCCACCATCGCCAGATCTGACGGTTGGAACACTGAGGTAAGCAGCCTCGTGAGCCGAACGAAGATTCATGCAACTGCAACTGCGGCACCCTCTTCAGGCAGGTTTTCAGGAAATCAATATTTCGAAAACCCAGTCGCATTTTTTGTGGTGTTTTTCTTAATGCTCTTTCTTTCACTCAGGAAGCGCATTAGCCACGGATTTAACCAGCCGAAGGTGTTGAGCGATATGCAATTGAGACACAAGGACAGGCATTCCGTCGCGTTATCACGCCGAGGCTCCTTCTCAGAACGCCAGGGCTCAAAGAGGGGGCGATGAGGTGAGAGGAGTTCTTCAAAAAAAACCCAGAGTTCTGGATCTCCGAGATGGCCGCTAGACTAAGCAGTTTGTTCCCACGCGGATTGGAAGGAGCGAGTGATCTTGACTGCACTATCGCAAAGGCAAACCCACAATGGGAGACTTCTTCGATAGTCATCCAGTCGCGTCGCAGGTCGAGATCGGATGGGCGATTTTTTGTTCTTTTCAAAACAAAAAAAAACTTCCCCAGCGACTTTGGAAACGTGATCTCACTCGTCAGGCGCGAGTGGGATGATTCCCGAGAGGATCAGGAATGCCCCTAGAGTTTCTCCTTTTGGTCCTTCGATGAGACTTTAGCTTCTAGAGCGAAAAATTTTCATTGGAAAAGGACCGGGGAAATCAGAATCAGAAACCTACGAGAGTCCGTCCCTCCCTTTGTTTACCTTTCGCCGACGGCCATGGGGTCGAGAGCCTGGGTGAGCTGCATCTCTCGTTCGTTATATGCAAGGTGACTGTGGGATGCATGCAAAGCATATGCACGAGGTCCATGTTGACTTTCACCAGTGAGAAGGTATTTGGTAAGAAATAAAACAGAAAGTCGAGGAGTCTATTGCCGGAGGTTAAGCCCAGATAGAAAAGAGGGTTGTCTGGGCTCCACTTTTTTTTCTTGGAAGTTTATGCGTTAACTTGCGAGCCAGGAGATTCGCAACTTTAGCGCGCCTGCTCGAACGTGCGCGGCGTGACTTGAGGATTTTTGCCATTCCAAAGCCAGGAAAAAAAAATAAATAAATAAATAAAATAAAAAAAAGGGATATCCCGAGTACGAAGTATTTTTTGTGGAAAAACCTCGCAAAGTCCTTGATCACTGGGTCTGGATGCTGCCAATAGATTGTAATGCAGCGATCACCCCTCTGAGGTTCAATATCAAGATTGGAGGTTGGAATAAACATGGTTCGAATCAGCAGCATAATTTCATGCCATCCACGACTCGTTACGATGGTGGGCGGACCTTCAGCATGGCCATCGGCGGGATAGCAGCAAGATCTGGGAATTCCCTGGTCCATTTCCCCTCTTAGGCTCGAACCTCAGTCCAAGATCAAGACCATTCGGAAATAAAATGTGATGACGCTTGTGCTATGTCACGTCCCCAATTCCTTCCGGATTTTTTCGCAGTCATAAGATCACGAAGATCAGTTGAAAGGATATCTTGGTCGTAATAACTGCTAGTTGGTTCACTAAGAGTATTCTTTTAGCTAGTCAGATTTGGCGCTAATAGCTACTATTTGGTGTGCTAAATATACCTGCGAAGAACCGATGCTCGGGAAACTCGGTGTGTTTCAGATTCAACCAAGCAGAAGTGTTCGTGACCACGTATTGGGCAGCTGGTCACCCCCAGTAGCAATCAATCCGATGTTAGCCAGAAGATTCAGCCTCAAATGATCATTCCTTTGGAGTTATTTCTGTGACTACATTCTTCGATGGTAACACGGAAAATTGAACATATTCCATATAATTTACAAGGCTATGAGGCGGCCCTAATAGCTAATAAGAGGCAATTTTAAACCTAAAGGATATGAAACTCAGAATTCGAATTCACAAGCTAAGCTTGGCGAGCTCTAGCTACCGCGAGATATCCAACGCCAGATGCACTTGATATGTACGCTCCAAAATTCATGAAATTCCAAAGCCGAATCCACTTTTAGGCAAATCGAGGCACAGACAAACAATTAATTAACTGCCCAGTAGCCAGCGAATGTCCTCGGTATATCCCATCTCATGATAATACCAGGAACTTGTATTCCGCCCCGTTCCCCGTTGCCAATGCAAAAGGCTTGTAAATGAAGGAGCTAATGTAAAGCACGTAATAGCATCTTCTGCCCCCTTATGATAGTTACAAAAGTTCAGTTGGGATAAATTCGAGAAGCATCAGATTAGAGCGTCTTCAGTTTAGTTTGAACGAAACGGATGCGCTGTCTTTCGTACGTCGAACAGCTAGAGTTAGATCCCGTTCCCGTCGCGAGACATATCTGTAGTTACCCCTCCACGATGCTGCTATGCTACATGTAGACATGTAATAGTTAATATAATGTTAGCATGTTAAAAATTTGTTCAAGGACAGGGTGTTTAGGGTGAGGAAAATATGCTAAGCCATGCTAGTATACGGATAGTAGGACGAATTACATACGCTCGGAACGATTGTATAACTTTTTTTTTGTTATATTCGACCGAGCTGCGGTTTAGTAATATTGGTCCAAGCATACTTGCTCGCATATCATGTCATATTTTCGGCCACAAATATTGCTTTCCCTATAATTTTCTTCTATTTCGAACATAACAACAAGGGAAACAGAAGAAATACAAAATAATGTCCTCTTCTAACATGAACAAGGCAGGAGGTTGGGGCCATTCATGACAAGAATGTGGGTCCGCGAGAATGTAAGATGTCTTCGACCCGAACTATCGTCGACGACTGATGCGTTGTCATTCGTCTTGGGATTGGCCGACCTGCGCCAGGGCTTGCGTCGAGCAGCAAATGGCAGGCAAGCGAGCCGGGGCTAGTAACATGAACGTGAACGTGAGCATGTCATCGTCGTCGTAATTTCCGCCGACACTCTTCCGCGATCTTAAGACCATTATCAGTGTCAGACTATCGTGGAGAATACCTACTTTCGCTTTCCTTTTGGGCAGGAAGCTGTCGGTGTCGACGGGCCTTGGATAGAGCCCTCCCCATCATGAGATCGAGACCCGATTCCAAATTGGTCCACATACACCGGAAAAAGCAAGCATCTCGTGCGTCAAAACGTAACAAAGAAAACGCAAAACCCTATTCGATCTCTCGATCCCAAACATGAAGTCCAACATGGACACTCGATCAAGGCTGCAGTGCCCTTCCCGCCGATATCAAACAACCACCCATCCTATCTTTTATTTTCGATTTCCCCCCGCGATCTCGACTATCACAATAAAATGATAAAAGAAGAAAAGAGATCAAATTATTAAATCAAATATTGGCAAAGGGAGCACAACATGAAAGTCTTTCCTTTTTTCTGACCGACGGACAGACCCAAAGACGAGGTTAACGGAAAAGGACAACAGTTAAAGCCGCATATACCTTAAATTTAAATTAACCTCCCAGTTGCACTGCTGTTGATTCTCGCCAAAACCGTCTGTCTGTGTCGGTCGTTAGAGTAGTTTAATCTTTTCTTGCATCATGCACCGCAGTCTTAGCATCTTTTTGAGCACCGAAATCTGACAAACCGGATAGATGGCAAGTCAGGCTTCAAGCACGCTTTCTTTCAGACTTAGAAGTGAAATTGAACAGCGGATAGACATCCGTGGTACTTTTGTCGACAGACCTCGCAAGTACCTCTGGATCTTGACTAAAGTACCCAGCTCGACATCCCGATATACCCTATCTGTTCGCATAATCTCACATGTACATACAGTTGGCACTTTTTTGTAGACTTTCTCTCTAGGTAAGCAATCGATTAAAAAAAAAAAGAGTCCCACAAATTTAAACGAACAACCTCCTCCCTTGCTCGAGTCGGCTGTCACGTCAAGCTTGGAAGACACCACATATTTCTTTCCAACAACCCTCCTCGGCTCTACCCACTCTCGCAGATATCAGCCTTGCTTTTCTCTCTCAAAGGATGTATTACTTTATATAGCAGTGAAACAAGGCCTCTAAGAGATAAACATATCATTACGCTTATTCGAACCTTTCCTAAAGTAAATATCAAATTTCGCGGATTCTATCCTTAGTTCACATCTCACATTTTTAAATATTTTCATGCCTCGCACGATCAATTGACATGATCGAAATCTTGGATTTTAATACGAATCGCCTCTTTTTGCCTTTGCTTCCCTTGAATTCAAGGGAAAAAATTTTCACTTCATATTTCTCTTCATATTACACTTCACAACTGTCTCGAATATCCTGCTCGTGCGCAATATCAAATAGAATTACATATATTTTAAGAACCGTCCTTTCGAAACGCCAAAAAAGATTGCTGCTTTATACCACCCAGAAAGTCCTGCAAGACGCAGATACCGGAAACCACATAAGCGAAAATGCAGAAACAAGACAAAGAAAAGTATTAATTGAAACCCGAAAAAGAGAGAGACCATTATCAACGCGAACCTCGGGCTTCGAGGTCTTGCTGGTGTTGACGTACACGTCTCACTTTGAAGAAAAACAAACTAAATAAAAGAAAGAAGTAACGATAGCTAGGCTTGTCAATAACGTTACTGATATTATTGACAATGCTGGATTAAAAAATCAGAAACTCGCTGTGCTTTCGCTGATGCAGGGTGCTGACGGCTTTTGCTATCCAAGGAGGATTTCAAATTCTCCGAATCAAGAATAGCTTGTTTCTATATATATGGATGGTGATAATCCATTCATTAATAAATCTTTTGTTTGGTTCCTCTGATTGTCAAGAAAATTTTTTCTTCCTAAAAGTTGCTCCGGTTGGTCGATGCTGCTTTCGTTCGGACGGTTTCAAAACCGGATGAAATCCGCTTGTTGAGAGACTTCGTGTCCGTCGTTCGAATTCTGCAAAATCACTTCGTTGTCACTGAAATAGTCAGAGTCCACATCATCACTTCCTAATTGCTCTTCCTCTTCCTCTTCCTCGTCTTTCTCATCACTGGAAACATCACCGTCTTCATCTGAGTGTTTTGCCTTTGCGGCGGCCGCTGCCGCTGCAGCTCGCCTCCTACCAGCATGTTCGATATGGGGAAGCTTGCATGCTTTATCGTTACAGACACCTTTCGCATCAAAGTCTGGACATTCAAATACATGCTTGTCTAGACAATCTGCTCCCTTATCGCAATAACCCTCCTTCGCAAATGGCCGGCAGATCGGCGCAGATGGATTGACTCTAACGTGAGTATACTTGCAGCTCTCGTTGGAGCAATTACCTCTGAGAAAGTGAAGACAAGCTGGAACGCGATGGGGGTTGGGAATATGTGAGAGATCGCAGGAATCTCCGTCAGGACAGTTGTTTTGCAGGAACTTTGGACATATCGCCACCTTGTCTGGGTCATGAATGTACGGACAAGTGTTTCCTCGGACGCATTTTCCTAGATAGTTTTGGTTGTTCCCCGTAATAGAGGGGTTACGCATAGTCAGTAAACGAGTCCACGTACCTTCTGTAGCTTTTCCCAAACAACTCAGCATCGATGGTGTGCCGGCAGCAGGGATAGCTTCCAATGATCGCAAATACGGATGGTCGCCGCCCTCAGATCACCTAAGACCCGACACGTATTTTGTGCTCGCGATAACGAACTAGTGGAAGAAATAAAAGAAAAAAATTTTCAAGGATGAGAAAGAAAAAGATACCAGTTGAAGTGAAGAATTTGCAAGGTCTTGCAATCTCCTTTTTGGTTTGTTGATCATTCCTTCAGGGTATATCGAGTAAGCCAAATGTGAATCAAAAACTAAACTGTGATATCGAAGCTGAAACGGAGGATGATTTACTGACCGTAACTGTCTCCGCACCACTCCCGCTCTCCAAAGGTTGCCACCCTTACTCCGATAGAAAGTGACACCGCCCACAACAGCAGACTTTGGAGTTGGTTTCTTTGCATCCTCTTTATTTTCATATTAGCCCCATTGTAAAACAACTTTGCAAAATAGAACGCCCAATTCCTGCTCATGAGCACCAACTCACCTGAAACCTTCACCAACTTGCTGCCATCAACTGTAATCTTAAACCTCGCTCCATTGATGACAATCTCATGCTGATATGTAGCGACTTTTGTCGGCTTAGACTTGACTCGTCCGATCGTGTTCACAATTCCGTACTGCTTTGAGCCCTGCAAGAAGTTACGCAATTTCGCCTTCTCCCGCTCTTCTTTTCGCTTCAGTTTATCTTGTCGGGTCTGCTCGATAGCCTTTGCTCTGGTCTGTAAATGCTGCCCGTACACAGATGAATTGATGAGCTGCATGTGTCTGTCTCGTTTTGCTACCCAGCTTCCACCGTTATTTCCCCCGCTGCCACCGGGCGCTGCCGTTGCGTTCGCTTTGTTAGAAGCAGATGTCGGAATCGTAGTGCCATCATTAGCATCGGTCATCGTTTCGTCGTCGGTTCCTGTAGTTGGAGTCTCCCCACGTGAGCTATTCCCACTCGCCGGTGCGGAATTATTCAGAACGAGAGTCCTATTCCGGTGACCGTGAGTGGGCATGCGAACACGACCACCACGGCTTCGGCTCCTGTAGCCTATCTTCCCCCGAGTCGGAGCCCAAGAGTTCGATCCATAGCTTCTGTGAGATGGATGCTGAGTCGGATAAGGCTGGTGCCTGGTGGGATACGAAGCCTGTTGCTGCTGCTGCTGCTGTGGTCGGGTTGATGACCCGGACGATGCTACAGCAGTCTTGTGGCGATTTATCTGGCCTATATGCGACGGATTAGCAACTGTGGTGATACAAGATACCGATGCACGGATCCGGAGGGGGTTGGAGGGACATACCAGCCAGCTGGCTAATTCTTGCGAGAAGCTCATCGTTCTCGGAAGGCATGGCGGCAGATATTCCTATTCTACGTATGCTACAATTACACTTATCTTTCTGATATGGGTATGATGCCGATAGGGGTGTGTAGATATGAGATGCAAAGAGAGAAAGGAAGGGAGCGGTGTGAATGATGCAGGATCGGTGATGGAAAACGAGGTGAACGATGATGAAGGAAGGGAATGTAAATGTCGACTGTCCGTCCGGCCGGATGATGAAATCGCACAGGCTGGGGAAAAGAACCTCTCGGAAACTCATCGCAGCAAAGCAAATCAGCGCTTGAGCCTTTGTTCCAAAAGTGGAAATACAGCCCCTGGCAAACATCAGCCAATGACATGCCAGCCAACACGTCAAACCCAAGCAACAACGCAACAAGCGAAATGGCTGAACAACAATGCCACAAAAACAACAAAAACAAACTCGCGATCATAATTCGCTCGCCTAGTCGAGCTATCACAATCACATTCTCACTGCATGGGAAATGTTAGTTTCCCTTATCTCTTCTCGTTCCGTCGAGAATATCGTGACGGGACTGGCTACACGCGTGGAAGTGTATACGTGTCATAGAAAGAAGCGGGGTAGGAACCTGCCTCGTGATTTAGGTTTCTACAGCCAATTCTGCGGCTGCGAACGAGCCACGATGGTATGGTATTCCGGGGTAATATTGACAACTTGCAGCTAGCGTTGTCGTTCTACTGTTTATGTATCTTGGTTCTCGAAGGATAAATACAGCTCGGTATCCCCTTTATGTCGTTTGTATTCCCTTCCATTTGTATTTACCTTTCATCTTTTGTACGATACTAGAGGATTGTATTCTTATATCGACAATATACAATATGACTAATTGATATGTACAAATGGACCGACAGTCATCTAGACAAGCGATAGGCGGGTGATGACATCTTCATACAACACACTGTGTTACCAAATTGATGGAAGAAATATAGAGGGAATGGTTACTCGAACTAGAGGGGGGATAGCTTTGGTAAACATGAAGGGAGGTTCAAACTTTGTGTTCATGAAAATGGCGATATCGACAATCGGAGTGGATACAACATGGTGGCGACCGGAACCGAAAAGGAGGAACATTTGGATCGAACGAAAAAGGAAATGAAGAAGAATGTATCATACATGATGCGAATATAGATTGATAGCAATCGAGTCCAGAAAGAACTGATGCATTCAAATGCGGGAAAATACGATGAACGAGAGATGCATCAGGGGTATCCAGGACTCCGCGCTATGAGTATGATACTAAAAATGAAACCAGAAGAAACCCGATTTTACCCTCGATTACTCGAATGGTTGTTGGATACCGGACCTCCAAAGAGAAAAGGAATTCGACATAAAGCGGAGATCAAAGCCAGAGTACGAAGCTTATCGAACAACAAGCAGATCATATACGGTGGCAACAGATAGCGGAGGACAAATAAATGTACTTGAAAGCAGAAGAGCAATCATGACAAATAAAGCAGAAGTAACAGATTTCATGAATCGGAAATTCCATCAGCTGCCATGTATCGCATAACGCTAGATGGTAATCAATATCCATTTCCCAAATTTTGCAAAACAGAACTCCAGCAAAAGATAAAAGAGAATCCGTTCAAGATGGTACCAAGATTTTCGGAATAAAATAGAGGGTTTGAAAGGGCGTCTCAAATACTAGCCTGTCTTTTAAACCCCGAATACTGTCCAGCAGTACTCGTACTTTATGTGAAGGAAACGGCAGCACTGACGACTTATTCACCCAAAAGAGTCTGTATCTCCTCGCTCGAGCCCTTCACAGCCCACTTCTCACCTTTATACCCCCCACATTCTCTAAAGTCCCAGGCTACTTTTGGAGACCCTTGAACTAACTTACTAGCGATACTGCTAGTGACCCATACTCCATGCTTAACTTCAAAAGACTCCAAGTATCGTAGTCCAATGACGGCATTTACAAGATCAACTGCAGCATTGACAGCCTTTGTTTCTTCCGATCGCCAAGTGTAGGACTTGGGAACATCGGATACGAAGAGAAGCTTTGTGAATGTTGTGGGCTTAAAGGTGGAGTATTTGGTGGGTAGAACAGCATAATCAGCTGCCACCAGAACACTGGATAAGTTTAATTTCCTAAACAGAATTAGTATTGCATCTTTAACATATAATGCACGGTTAAACTTACCGAAGTCTTTGACAAGCAACGAGAATATGCATTATCGCACCAAGTGGCACGTCTCGACAGGTATGATATTGAGTCAAGAATGGCGACGGTAAGGGATGAACTCCCTTCGGCAGCGTAGGGGGTGGGACAACCTTCCCGCCCCTCCTCAACTTGAAATTATCCTCCCTTCGGATCGTATGTAATGGGTCATTTCTGTACTTCCAATCTCGCCACCCTGCCAACGCCAAATCCTCCGGAGTCTCAGCTGCGATATTTGACAAATCGATCTCCCGGACCAAATTTGCAAGAGGGGCGTTATGGGTAATCAGTGAAACAAACTGCGCGAAGCGGTAAGTGCTCGCAAACTTCGGAGTGGCATAAAGCGCCGGAGCCGCAGAATCGGCCAAATATTTGTTGCACAAAAGAATAGCATGGAGCTCCTTCTGATTGAGATGGCAGAAAACCTGATCCAAGATCTCACAGGGCATAGAGGTCAAGCATGCTACCTGATAATACTTTCGCTTCCTGGATCGGAAGCTCGAGGTAGTGGAGTGAATTGATGCTGCGGATGAGCTCAGTCTGTGGAGCGATTTAGCTGCGGCCATAGCTTTAGCAGTTGCCTTTGATCTTGTCGTCGCCGTCGTCGTCGCCGTCGTTTCTACGTTCTTATCCTTGGATTTCGCTGGGGATTTAAAAGCAAGGTCCGGGGGGAGAAGGCTTGAGACTGTCCGGCGCAGAACAGGAGTTGGAGCAGCGTTTTTATTTGCATCGACCGGCGTTAGAACTGTGGTTTGTTGCTTTTTCGACGGCCTGCCATCGAGGCGAAAAGCGGCTGGACCATCAGAGTAATACTGCGCTCCGAGCATTTGCGGACGCTGGCGTGTATTCGCTCCTGGACCTCCTACATACGAGCCGTTGAAATGGTGCGAGAACTGCAAGCCGTTCGAGGCTGCACTGATCCTCAACGGCACCGGCGTGTGCGCGAAACGGCGTTCTCGAGGTGCCCTGAAAATATCATTTAACATGTTAGCCTCTCGAAATATGTTTTTAGTTTTCTGTTGTTTTGGATATAATTTTATTTTCCGAGTCGTGCGACAATAATGACGTCTCTGGCTCGAAGCCACCAGAAACCGAAAATGGGATAGGTTAGTCAGCGGTACCTACATGTTTGATATTGAGATAAGACCGGTATCCTAGCGGGAACCGAAATTCCTTCCGACGAGTCCGGAATGATGGGTAAGAAATATATATGATATACTACCTCCTTCGGACATATATACAAGAGAGAAAATGTCTGTCGATGAGAAATAGAGAAAATAGGGAGGGTCTAGACGATTTAAGCCTGGTGATCTATGGGGAAGTACCTCAAATATTAAAAAGGGTGGGAGCTATGCCGTCGCTAGTTACTTTGTTAGCCGGTTGCATGGGGCACAAGACTTGATTCTGGTAAGCTCTCCGTAGCTCAACCGGCCAACCTTCTTTCCGTCCGCAGCTTTGGTCGAACTAGAACCCACCTTATTTAACCTGTCGCCTTTGGAGTGTCCCTCGCAGATGAAAGACATACATACATGTCCTGTCGACATTAGCGTTTGTAGTGAGGGAAAGCGGGCGCAGACCAGCTTGATTTCCACTTTTTCAGCCAGCAAGGTGGGTTGGAGGCAAGGATTGCGCGCAAACAAGGGTTCCCGCAAGCACGTCGAAAATGGTCGAAGTTCTTTTTCTGTCTTAATTCCCCACCCAAATATTGCGGATGGAGATGTTTGGTCGTCCTGCTTCTTTTCCCAGATATTCAACGACAACGACCTTCTTGGCTGGCAGGAGAAAGCTGCATGAAGCGCATGCCCAACTAGGGGTCGCTATCCACCCGGCTGGGATTTTTTCTTTCTTCTCCTCCAAGACGGGCGATTCCACAGGAGAGAGAAAAACTGCAAGAATGCAAAGATCACCTTCCAAGACCACGACTCTGGGCAGCATTTTGCGTTTCGTTCCATTTTTGGGCGGAATCTCAGAATTGCCCAGACTTTTTAGCTTCTCATGTCGAGCATTTTTTGGGAACTTTGTATCCGTGTTCCCCGCAGGTACCCAGCAACGTATTGAGGCTGGAATGCAAAGGACAAGACCTCGATACCAGTATACTTTCGAACTATTCGCGAGATCGAAAATTTGTGCCCTAAGTACCAAGCTGGGCTTACTCATTTGGTATAAATTGCCGTTCCAAAGACTGCGAAAAAGGGAATAGAGGAACTGCAAACCTGCACATGCGATGATCGATATTTTTAACATTCTTGTGTTTGTGATGCCATCGATCTCTCGGTTGAGCTCTTCTTCTTAAGCTTAAAAAAGTTAAACTGAGAACTTGGGTCTTTGACGACCACCCTTGAACCTTCCTTGCATATTCCCAAGGGAATAGAAGAAAAGAGAAAGAATAAAAGCTGCCCCTTTACTACCCTCCATTACGTTTCTCTCCGACTTTAGGCCGTGATATAGGGTATGGTATATTGCAAAGGGAGCAACTAAAACGTCCCCTCATCTTGCCAAAAATACGAAGCGCAGTGGAGAATACGGTAACATTGCTTACCTAACAACCTTAAAAAAAGACGAAATGCATGCGACAAGCGTAACCGTTGCAAGGTCACGCTATCAACCATGTCAACCAAAGGAAAGCAAACTCTGAAATGCAATGATTGACCCAGCGAACGTGAACAAGGCTAGCCAAGGCCGACAACGACCCGACAACGACCGACAACGACCGAACGATAGATTAGAAGATGCCTAGAAATTCAGCCAAGGTTACCAGCATTCTATTGAAGAAGAAGCAAGTCGCCTAAGAAAGGCAGTTCTGAATCCTCGTTAATACAGCAGTGTTCTAGTATGGTTTATAATTATTTGGAAGCATCGGCAGCCTGGTCGTAGCCGTGGGTCCCCTGCGGATTCCACGGATCTCGTCTGCCGACGTCCACCGTAGAAAAGAAAATATATCTTATTTTTCACTTTACCTCACCTTGGAGTATCCTCCAGGGTCAGCCGACAAGCCGGGTAAATTGCAATATTGAGGAGGTGGTTGATATTTCGAAAGTAGAATATAAGAATTCATACATCTTTGTTACGTAGACGGCTCGGTAAAGTTTCGAAAAACAGGCAAAGATGTAATCTAGGAAGAGAAAGATGTGATCGGACGAGTTAGGCCGGTGAGGTGGAATTGCATTACCGTACGAGATTATTGCATTACATGTCAGTGAGCGCCCGATGTTATGGTACTTTTTAGATCGAAAGCAGCTAGCTTGCGTAGAATCTTGTCATTTTTGGAGCTTCTCAAACCAACTAAGCTAGATATTCTCATCGTCTCATGTGCTCAGAGCGCGATCGAGTTAGCTTTTGACCCGCTTTGCATGGCAAATGTGTAGAATAGATGCGGAGATATTGAAACAGTTAAATGGTATGATAGGGCTCATGGTTATTATAATGCAAGGGTCTTGCAGATCGATGCAGCTATATTTCTCATTGAACTTCAGCCGATTTACTTTTGCAGTTTCGGCTCATTTACGTGCATTTTCTCGTCGTGTTCTAGAATATCATATCGAATGATATGATATTATATCGGTTGCTGACGCTTTCGTTCGAATCACGAGAAATAAGAGACTGCTATATTGGTCGGCTTTTATCTCGGAGTTAGTGTTTGCCGAACGAGTCGGAATTTAGCGGTGGCAGGCATGGCGCCGAAACAATGTCGCATGTCTCTCAGGATCGAACCTCAGGCTCACGGCGACGACACGTTCTCTCGACATCCTCATCTGTCATCGCCTTCAGCGGCTGCCTCTCATAAGCCCAAGTAGACACGAAGAAACAATCCAATCGCTCGCTATCTTCACCATACAACAGATCTCTCAATCCACCCATTGCCCCTCCCAGCCATCGCCGTTTCACCATCAGGAACCATGGCCTCCGCAACCCCCACGATCAAGATCGAAGACGCCACCGACACCAAATCCCCGGCCATCAAATCCGAAAATGTAGCAATGGAAGACGCCCCGCCGGCGGTCTCCGCTCCCTCGCCAATGTCCGAAGACGACGAGCAATACGAAGACGCCGGCGACCTTGATATGACCAAAGGCAACATCATCGCATGGCTGGTAAAGATGCCCGACTTTGTACTTGAAAACTGGCACAAGATCGATGAGGACGAAGAAATCCATCTGGCCAACGTCCGCGTCTACCATAACGCCCCTGCTCCTCCCGCGTCACAAGGAGTGAACTCAGGGGAACAACAGGAGAAATTGAAGCTGTATCTTACGAAGAACAAATATAACGAAGGGATACCGCAAAAGTTCGACATGGTGGTCACGGACAGGAATGTGAAAAACACGTTCTTGTTCACGGAGAAGGATATGCCCGGGTTTGAGAATAAAGCTAAGGGGATAGGTGCTGACGGGAATCCAATCATACCGTCGAGACTATTACAGCCGGATAAGTCGTATGATAAGAAGATGGGGAAGGGGAATAAAGGGAAATTCACGCCGTTCTTCCGAAAGGCGATACCTAGTACGTCTATATTCATGAGGAACTATGTATACATGACCACTAATCATGGATGATGTGAAATAGAGAGGACCGCACTTGTCGGAACGGTACGACACGAAGCCGTGGTTTCCCCTATGGACGGTCTAGAATTTGCGAAATATCTTAAACGGAAGCGCGATATTATGGAGGAAGAACAGCGGAGAAAACATATCCAAGTTCTCGATAAAATTCTGCCGGGTGCTCCTCTACCCACTAACACGGACAATCTATTCGACCAAGCTATTGTAAGCTTCCTTTATGAAATCTTGCTCCTGATGAGATGAATGGAACTAACGCGGGTGTCATCTTGATAGCAAAAACCGGGTACAGAAAAGAAGAAGACGCAAGAAAACAAGGCTACGCGTATGCCTCGCAACGAGTTGTTGGATGCTTTGTTTACTTGTTTCTCGGAGTACGAGTTTTGGACGCTCAAGGGTTTACGGGAGAGACTCAACCAACCGGAAGCATATCTTAAAGAAACATTGGAGAGTATTGCTACATTATTGAAAACCGGTCCTTTTGCGTTAAAGTGGCAATTGAAGCCTGAATATAAGAGCAAGGATATCGAGGTTATTAAGAAGGAGGTTAGAGAGGATTTGGGTACTGATGCTGGTGAGGAATTTGATGATGATGAGGAGGAAGAGATGGAAGATGTAAAGATATAAAAGCATTAAAGCCTGGAGGCTCGTTCGGTCGGTTAATATGGAATCTCGACCGATATAGAGAGATGGCGAGGAAGTTGATCAAGGTAAACCTGGAAATTGCGAAGTAACTCAGAACTGAAATTGCCCTTTATCCTAGCTTGTATCATGATGGATACCCCACCCTTTTGTTTTTATTCTTATATTTTGTTAGGGCGTTTACTTTTATGGGAAGCATCTCTTACGGCGTTGTACTTTTTTCCTTTGAAAGAAAGAGATAGAATAATATAGGATTGTCATTTCGAGATTAGTAGAATTAATGAAAGAGATATATTAATCATCTAAATCTAAACCTGAAATATAATTTGTAGAGTTATGTAACATGAGAATTTTTCTAGTGCTGACACTGCTTGAAAGTTTGTTTATTCATCGTAAAATATAGTCTCCTTTGGTCTTGTTTCCAGCCCACTTTTTTCTCCTTTGCAGGTAAAAAGGTGTTTCCTGGCTTAGATCTAGGGACGCCTATGTGTGACTGGCCCCTATGATTTGAATGGTTTCCATCAAGCTCTAACAATTAGTTGAGCAAAACTCTCCGAATGCTTGGATATTCTATATGTACACTGTAATTTACCTAGAAAATGATATATGTACACCTAAAAAGCTGATCATGATGCAATAGGTACTCCTTCAGGGAAATGGCCAAGGGCCTATACTTTCTATCGACGTTCTCTCGGTGGCCGAGCTTGAACCTCCAATGATATCTTCAAATAGCCCGATTAGCTATCGCCGAAATCTCAACTACAACTCACAATCTACGCAACTTCCTTCGCCGCCTTCTTCTCAGCCCTCTTCGCCCGCTTTTCAGCAGCTTTAGCTTCTTTCTCCTCCGCTGCCTTCACCTCCTCTTCCAAACCCTCAGGTAGATCATGAACATCCAACTGACAGATACTTAAAACTGTATACCGATGCTTACTCGTCACCGTCTTAACCCTCCTCTGTCGTCTCTTCGTCTTCTCCTTCTTCCTCATCGGCTCGCTGGTGACTTCCAACACAATCGCCTTACACGTGAACAACCTCTCGTCGATGAACGGGGCACCCTTCATTGTGAAATCTCGAGATCCGAGTGTGGAGGCATGGGTTAGGCGGATGACGTCGCCTGGTTGGAGAGGCTTATTGAGCGGGTTTGTGGGGCTTGGAGGGCCGTAGAGGAGTGCTGGAAGGGTAATCTTGTCGCCGAGGGTTACAAGGTAAGGGTAGGAGTGGATGTGGATGGTGGTGTAGTAGGGCGGTTGGTGGCGGAGGGCGGTATGCAGTGTTTTGATGTTTGTGAGTTCTGGGAGGGTTGGAGAATGTAGAGTGGAGGATAGTGATGTCGGTGTCGATGTAGGATTTGTGAGTATTGTAGTTGGCGGAGGGGTGGTATTGGAGGTTGGTGGGGTGGCTGTTGAGGTATGGCGGATTTGGTGGGGGGGTGGGAGCGGTATTCTAGAGGCGGAGAGAGTGGGTAGGAGGAGAGACCGAGGTGAGAGGAGACAAGTCTCTCTGAGGAAGGCCCGCCGTGTGAGGGTTGGTATGAACGACATGATGGCCTGCTCGATGATATATTAGTTTGCAATCCTGAGAAGTATTCATGATTAAACTTGTACTGACCTCGATTGATGTCGTCGGACGTAATTGAAGGTGTCGGTTCAAATTGTATTCAAGGCGTCGCAGAACATTTCGATATCGAAATTTTGTTGTTGTTTTTGACGTTTGCGTGGTGGGCTTAGCCAAGAGATTAGATATGATTAGATATTATTAGATGTAGATTAGATCAGATTAGATGTTGCCCTTCTTTTCTGAAACTTTTTCTGCTTCCCAAACTTTGCTTTGTTCGATATCAGCATCCTTCCTGTTGGCGACGTCTTCCCACTCTCCCTCCGACTAATCTTCACCAATCCTGTCGCCACGAGTATCGCACTCGTATTACACTCGCAATGGTAAGTTTATATTTCCCAAAACAAAAATTCATGAGCTCCCGTTAACATCTGTGTCCACAGCCTCAAAACGAGTACATTGAGCGCTGGGAGAAACTCCACGGCAAACGTCTCGATCATGAAGAGCGAACGTATGTGCCCTCGCACGCCAGTATACCTTCAAGCCTTACTAATACAGCGTCTGTAGACGGAAACGCCGGGCGCGTGAAGCCCACAATTCCTCCAAGTCCGCCCAGAAACTCCACGGTCTCCGAGCCAAACTCCATGCCCAAGCCCGCTACAAACAGAAGATCCAGATGAAAAAACAAATCAAATCCCACGAAGAGAAATCCGTCAAAACTAGTGATCCCAAGCCTTCTTCCGAGCCTCTACCCCCATACCTGCTAGACCGTAATGAGCCCAAATCCGCCAAAGCTCTCTCCTCGGCTATCAAACAAAAACGAGCGGAGAAGGCGGCCAAGTTCTCCGTTCCCTTGCCCAAGGTTCGAGGTATAAGCGAAGAGGAAATGTTCAAGGTTATTAAGACTGGTAAAAAGACGGCCAAGAAGTCGTGGAAGAGGATGATTACCAAACCTACCTTTGTTGGTCCGGATTTCACACGTAGACCAGTCAAATATGAGAGATTCATTAGGCCTATGGGTTTGAGATACAAGAAGGCGAATGTGACGCACCCAGAGTTGGGTGTCACGGTGCAACTGCCGATTTTGAGCGTCAAGAAGAACCCACAGAGTCCTATGTACACGCAGTTGGGAGTGTTGACAAAGGGAACGATTATCGAGGTGAATGTTAGTGAGTTGGGGATGGTTACCACGGGTGGTAAGGTTGTTTGGGGTCGGTGGGCGCAGATAACCAACAACTGTGAGAATGACGGGTGTGTCAATGCGTAAGTCTTAGCCTATTCTCTGCAATCATTGTCTGGGATGAGTCGAGGAGAATATATTTGCTAATTTGAGGATTTTAGGGTGCTGCTGGTGTAATTTAACTCTTTCTTATGGGATGCTGTATAGCTTCTTCATCTTGCTTCCGGTATCTCGAGGATTTCGGGGCGGAATATTATTTTTTCTTTCAGCGCGGCGTTATGCATGGAGTCTGGGATGTATTACAGCATACAAAAGATTCTTCCTATGAGGCTTTTGAGGAGGAATTGGAGGAGATACCATGTGAGTAGATGGTAGGTCTATCAATTATAAATCTATGTACATTATTGCGTATAGAATCTTAAGTACTTATATATCAAAATTTAATGGCCTTTTATTTGTGCAATGGCATCTATTCTTTTATGGAGAGAGCCTCTTGTTGGAGCCACACCCGCCGTTAGTAGCAATTTTGCCATCACTTGTATGTTAGCTTTTGATATTCCCTTCTGCGGTAATGATTCATTGTATATATTATATATGGTCGAGCACTTAAATAGAGGGTTAATCATAAATTCAAACCCGATGCTACGTCATAATATATTATTATATGGTAAAGAGAATTTCCCTCGCCTTTCAGCCCGTCGCCGGAACCAGGCGATAAAACAAGAACCAACACAAAAGCGCAGTTATGTGTTTTATTCACCACAACATCAACGATCTGGACCATTAAACCCCACCATCTTCTTTAAGCCTCTTTCATTCAAGATCACAAAGACCACAGAGAGCGAACGACGCCCTCATCGTTTTGCTGAACGTAAACCGTCCATCGGTAAGATATCTTTTACTGACGGATTTCCTGGCCGACGGCGTCGTGTATTCTCTGACAGCCCGCAGACGGGAATTGGAGCAGGTACCTGCGGCGCAGCAAGCGCGTGGTGGAGACTCATAGAAGCCCACCCCAGCCAGCTCCAGGATCCATAACAACGTCAACATCGACCTCCTCTTGTAGACTTCGTTCATCACGGTAAACTAACGGGGACTACCGAATCTTTCCACCAACCATCATTTTCAATCAACAACGTTGCTACAATGAATCAATCGATTTTACGGCTCACCCGGGTAAGCTTTCAAGCGTTGCCTATTGTACTAGAGGAAGCTAATCCAAGGATCATGGAACCATCTAGGAGCTCGCAGACATTCAGAAATCTCACGATCTTTGTAAATCTTCCGCCTTATTTCAGTTTCACGGATCTTAGGCGATTTGTTTTCCATTTCATTTTTGATGCTAATAAATTCCGTACAGCTTTGGCGGTAGCATGTAGAGATCAAGACATTAGAAGCATCAAGGCTCTGATAGTGGGGCCACCGGAGACCCCATATGAGTTTGGCTTCTTTGAGGTTTGACCAACCTTTCATCCCAAAATATATAAAGGCAATGCTAACTATAAGAATAGTTTAGCATGAAATTCCCTAAGGGTCCGTCTACTAGTGAAAATCACAGCACCGTTGAGACCAAATCCATCTGACAGGGGTGGACCGCGTTATAGAATATCCGGGAAAGGCGCCAACTGTCAACGCTCTGACAACAAATGGGGGACGATGTCGATTCAACCCAAACATATATGCCGGAGGCAAGGTCTGCCTGTAGGAAATCCCTCACTTTCACCATCGTTATCTTGACATGGCAGGACTAACTCTATCGTCTTCTAGATCAATCCTAGGGTAGAAGCAACACATTCCGACGCTATTACACTAAACGCATTCTAATATATCCACCTTTGTTTTTTTAATAGGACTTGGAGAGGAGAGCGAGGAGAGGAGTGGTCATCGGCCCAGGGATTGGAGTCGATACTAATCTCGATACAGAGTTTAATGTCCTCCAATCCCTATGAGAACGAGCCTGGTTACGAAGCCGCCAACACTCCCCACGACAAGGATAACCAAAAGGCATACGTTCTCAAGGTTCGTTACCGCTATCGCCCTTTATGTTGAACTTTGCTTACAAGTCGTGTCTGTAGATACGCCATGAAACTCTGCGCATATCTATCATCCAACGCTTGGAAGAGTACATTGGCTTGAAGCCCGACGGCACCTACATTGTCCGACAAGCGGAAGAAGGCGAAGGAAGCGAGAGCGACCCTCAATATGTCGAAGAGGGCGGTGTCTACTTTTTCGAACCCTTCAAGGATCTCTGCAAGCGAAAGTTCTTATGGTACTACGATACTTACTTGGCATCGATTGAGGCTGAAAAGGAGAAGGTCACGGAGAACCAAGTTTTCGTTCGAATGCCATTCGAAATGTCCGGCGGTAATTCCATGGGCAACACGATGGATGGAAAGTTTGGATATAATGAGCTTGATCGACGGATCAAGAATATTCGAAAGGCATTGGACGAAGAAGCTATGAAATGGGGACCCGAGGGAATGCTTTCGTTAAAGAATGAAGAAGGGGTCGCTGCAAATCTTCAAAGACAGTTCGAGCAGACGAAGAATTATTTTAAGGAGAATGATTCTGTACCGTTGGATCTCGATCTGGAAGACAACAATCCGTTCATTTGGCAAGTGGTGCGTATAACTAGCTACAGCAAAACTTCAGAGAGCACGCCAGGTCATTGACAATTTTATTCTCTAGCATTACTTTGGTCGCCCAATGACTAATCTCGATGGTGGACTTTTCAATTTCACCCTGAGGTTCTCTGTCCGTTTCCCAGAAGAGCAGCCACGAGTTCAATTCAACACACCGATGTTCCATCACAAGATCAACAGTAAGTTTCATCTGTGTGGACAGCCCATTGATGTTTTGGCAATTTGTTGACTAGACGTTTCTTTTCCGTTCAGAGGATGGTATTCCGGCCTACTTCCCTCGTAAGCCTGAAGATGTGAGAAGCCACATCGAAGGTGTAGTCAATGTTCTCGAAGAAGAGGATCCAGCATACGATCCTCGTACGCAAATCAACATTGATGCTTCAAAGTTGTATTGGGGTACTAAAGAGGAAAGGAGAGAGTATAATAAACAATTTAGAAGGTGCGTTTTAGCCGGCGAGGCTTATTTTATATACTATCGAAATATTGACAGGTTGCGTATAGGGCCGTTCAAAGATCGATAGAATACGCATGATCGAAATAGAAGGAATTGCTGCTGGGTAGCGATTTTTCTAACAACCCCTTCCTCTCTTGAAACTTGAAGGCCTTAAAGAAAGGGTGTTCGGTGCGAGGCGTAAATTCTCTCTTTTATTTTCTTTGCTTTGGAAGGAAAACTTATGAAGGCGTAAACCCTTTTTTTTTTTTTTTTTTTTTTTTTACTTTGAGGGTGTTTTCCTCTACCCATTTACTTTTCTTCTCTGTCCTTTTTTTTTTTTTTTTTCCCATTCTCTAATTCTAACCGGCTAGTGCTTGTCTGATGACGCGGGATATATTGTCTCTGGGTTCTTTTTTTACTATAAAATTTTACTATTCTGACCAAGCTTAACTCTCGTGGTACGCTTTTCTCATAGCTTACAAGAAGTGGATCTAGCTTGTGAGAGTAGCTAGGTAGGCTTTGAAGGTTATAGAACAAAAGTGCATCCCTTTTCATTGCATGGCGTCGGATCGTTTCGGACTCTTCAGCCTCAGGTGGGTGCGACAGGCAGTCGATTCTACCGCATTATGAGAAAAATTCAAGGCGTCTGATTGATACTATAGAAATGTTTATATTCTTCAAGAGACGATGTATACCCTTGATATAATAGTATAATTTCAATATTCGATATGAGGCTGTTAGGTGTGGCGGGACCCGGTGGCTTGGGGTTGGAACAGATTTGCTATGCATAGCTCCACTGTCTGACCGTTGCAGCAATAACGTGTAATCCGGCTGAAGGGAATCTGCTTAAAGATGCCGAATTTGACATCGTCAATGGGAAATATCGATAACCATTCAGCAAAGTGGAAATGAAATTGGGGGGTGCTCTTGGTTAATGCGGTCCAATCAGACGGGGCAATTGGCAGCCCGCCAGCTATTCAACACACACACACACACACGCACACACACACACACGGCATCATCAACCAGTTCACTGTTATTATCACCACCTCTCTCGCTCCAAAGCATCGCCTCACTCACTCTCTCAACCTTCACTCCACCCTCGCTTTGGATTCCATCGCCGCGCCAACTACTATCCTTCCATCTTCACCTCCGTTCTCGCTCTATCCGTCGCCTTACCACCAAGCCATCGTCAGCTTTATTCTTGTTCCTGTCCTTTTTCTTGTTCCCCTCTTAGCTCACCATCAAATGTCTCCACGCCGAATGGAGTGCTGTTCGGTAAAGCGTACTGACTGACCACCACTAAATCACGTCCCAAAGAGCTGTTGCAGAGACGACGAGGGTCCCTCGATCGCTTAAAACCCTGAACCTCTAAACTCCTCACAACCGCCTTCAAACCTGCCTCATATCTCCCTGGCGACAAAGTCGGCTCTCCCTTCCCGTTCCTTATTGGCATAAAATCTTCCTCGCGCGTGAACAGGCTTAATCGGCCCTCGCCTCACCTCATAGGCGACCCGAAACCGTTTGCCCACGCATTCCATTGCTACCCCCCCTCCACCTCCACACAAGGTCACCGTACCATGGCTTCCCCGTACGGCGACCCCCAACTGCGAGGTCAACCTTTACCTCCTGCACTAATTCCCGGCACAAATCATGAACTCACCTCCCAAAGGCGACCGGACGATCGAACTAATCTGTCCCCGACCGATGGTAAACCAAGAGGCTCTTCTAAGAGCGAGCCCACACGTAGGATCTGCAAAAAATGCGATCTGCCACTGACCGGACAGTTTGTGAGAGCTCTGGGAGGTACATTTCACCTGGATTGTTTCCGATGTAGAGTAAGTCCCAAGCTTTTCTCCCATTCTTCCTTGACACAGCATAGCAGCTGCCATACCACCAAAGAGCCCTTTCTAACAAAACATCCCTACTTGGGCGATATTTTCTGCTACAGGATTGTGGTACGATTGTAGCCCAAAAATTCTTCCCTGTTGACGCCGAAGATGGCAGTGGACAGTATCCACTGTGTGAAACCGACTACTTTCGAAGACTCGACCTCCTCTGTCACGCCTGCGGGGGAGCACTACGCGGCAGTTACATCACAGCCCTCGAACGAAAATACCACATTGAACATTTCACCTGCTGCGTTTGCCCGACTGTCTTCGGACCCCAAGACTCCTATTATGAGCACGATGGAGAAGTCTATTGTCATTATCACTACTCGACAAAATTCGCCGCACGGTGTCAAGGATGCCAAACGGCGATACTTAAGCAGTTTGTCGAGATCTTTAGGAATGGTGTGAACCAACATTGGCACCCAGAGTGTTATATGATACACAAGGTTGGTTGATGGCGGGCGAACCTAAAGAGTTTGATGGAGGTTGTCTGTTCGCTAATCTTTCTTGCCATCTTTTCCCACGGGCCTAGTTCTGGAACGTCAAATTGGCACCTTCGGACTCGGCTGACATCCCTAGGATCCAGGATGAGGACGACCAAGATCCTTCAAGCACGCGACGCGCTCTCGTAAGAGACGAGGAAGAACGGACGGAAGAGAAGGTCTACAGAATTTGGAGCGTCTTGTCGACCTACGAAGAGTCGTCAGCTGCAAACATCAGCGACATGCTTCTACACGTCTCTAATGGAGCATATGTGGATGGCGTATTTGTTGCAGAAAAGTTCATCTGGCACGTTGAGCTCTTGTTCACCACCGCTGATAACTTGGATATCGAATTGTACCAAACTGCAGGGGAAGGTACGACACCAACATTCCACGGAAATTCGAATCGACACTAATGGCTACAGGTCTTCCATACTCAAGAGAGGCCAAGTTGCTCTGTAAAAAGATAGTAGCTTTCTTCACATTGCTATCGAAAACACAGGAAACGGGAGTTCGCAAACTTGGTGTTACACAAGAGTTACTTTCTCTAGTTACCGGGCTTGCCCATTACCTCAAGCTACTCATCCGAATCAGCTTACAGGGCGCGTTGAAGCTGGCAAGTTCTCATATATGGCTCGTTGTCGGTTATAGGCAGCTAATATCCTACCTAGGAGCGAGATTACAACAATATCGACGCGTTCAACCGATTCCTCGCCGATCTATCTAATCTTGAACCCGCAAAGGAAGTCAAACCGACATTTGAAGTTAACACCGCATTGGCGGATTTGAACTCAGATCTTTGTGTCAACTGTCGTAATACTATCGAGGATGAGTGCATGAAGTTTGGGATGCCCAAGTGGCATGTAAATTGCTTCAATTGCTCAAACTGCTCGATTCCGTTAAAGAATGATATTGACTCTGCTAGATTCTCGCCTTCGGCTGGGTTATTGTGTTTAGGATGTGCATCCCACACTCTGGAATCCCAAATCGGCTTTGAGCACGTGAGCAGACTAAAGCAGTATGTTTATCTGCTAAGAGTTGCGCTGGCACGGTTGTTGAACATGCTCAAGGAGGGAGGTACTCTACCCCACACTTTAGGTTCGTCAAGTTCTATCCACTAGATCGCTATGAATTGATAACTGACTCTTGCTAGATGATCCCAACCTTACCGGCTACGATGATGCAGGGAGCTCAAGTCTGGCACCCGGTGCCTTGAACGCTGATGCACGATCAAAATCATATTCCGGGGAAGGAGAGGGCTACAACAGCACGGTGTCCGATGTTCGAAGATTACGGTCCACAAGGCTTGATCAAAAACTCGCTTCTAGCAGTAGGAGGGCTCGGCAGTCGAGGATTATTGAGAACGAAAACTTTGGCGTGGAAGGTTCTCACGACCAAAGGGAACGATTCAGAATTGTCGAGGACCGTGATGTCAACGGCGAGGCTATCAACGAATTAACATTCGGAGATGAGAAAACTCTGACCCTGGATGACATTCCTAGAATAGCAGCCCAGGAGCAGGCACGAGAGCAGCGACCTAATGCGTTTAAGCACCGTACGTCTGGTTTCTTCTCAGCAGGTGGAATGCACCAACCCAAATTGATGAATGGCTACCAACGAGACTCAGTCGGAGGACCCCCGATAGCTCCACCCCCTCGTATGCGGAGATACTTCTCGGAACTATCGGCAATCGATTATTTCATCGTCCGCCATCTAGCCTGCATGTGTATGCTGCCGCTTGTTTCTGACTATTTCAATCTTGAGGAGTTATTGGATTTGATTGAAAGGAGTGGGAAGCAGACCTTGTGGAACAAATTCACCAAAGGATTCAAGCAGGAAGGCGGCAAGAATAAGAAGCAAAAGAAAACTGGTAGGGTTATCTGATTCTAGAGGAGATAATAATTACTAATATTCTAATATAGGAGTTTTCGGCGTCCCACTCGAACAACTAATTGAAAAGGATCATGCTGAGTCGTCTTTGGGTATCGGCCCCGGAACTCTACGAGTGCCTGCGCTCTTAGATGACGCCATAACTGCCATGAAACAATTAGGTTCGTCGCACTTGCGTCATCCTTTCTTCGCCCGATGGGATTAACATGTTTTATAGATATGTCGGTTGAGGGTGTCTTCCGAAAGAATGGCAATATCCGCCGGCTGAAAGAACTAACCGCCATGATTGATAGTGGCAATGAAAATGTCGACTTGGTTAAGGAAGGACCGGTCCAAATCGCTGCTCTCTTGAAGAAATTCTTGAGGGAGCTCCCGGATCCTTTATTGACTTTCAAGTTGTACAAACTTTTCATCATTTCTCAAAGTAAGGACTATCGCGGCGATATTGGAGTAATAACAAACTAATTCCCTTTGTAGAACTACCGGATGACGATAAAAAGCGTCGTGTTTTACATTTGACGTGCTGCTTGCTTCCAAAATACCATAGAGACTCGATCGAGATTCTCTTCTCATTCTTGAACTGGGTGGCTTCATTTTCTCACGTTGATGAGGAATCTGGAAGCAAGATGGACGTGCACAACTTGGCTACTGTCATTAGCCCGAATATTCTCTACCTGAAAACAGCACAGCCCGGCATGGACGATAGTTTCTTAGCCATCGAGGCGATTCATACTTTGATCGAGTGTAACGAGCAGATGTGCGAAGTAGGTTCTCCCATCATCCGATCTGAGAGTCAAATGCTTACGAGGGGCTAGGTACCGGAAGATTTGCTCATGATTCTTTCTGACCCCACTATGATGGCAACATCCGAAATGACGACAAAGGAAATCCTCAAGAAATACGGCGATGTGGCTAAAATGACCTCAAGCGTCAACAAAAACCAGAGCAAGCTCGATCCTCCATCGCGTAACAAGGATGGAAGACCGCCGCCGGCTGTTCTCCACCATGTCGGCAGCGACACATTGACTGGTGAAGGTGCTTGGTCCCGTGATAATACTGTTCGCCAAGTTCAGACACCTCCTGCTCCTGAGCCCCACCGATTACCAGAACCAATGTACGCTCATGAACATGGCAACCACTCTCACCATAGTCACAGCTTCAGCTTTGATCAGGAAGCACCGCCAAATGGACGACGGATGGATTATCTTCCCAACCATCAGAACCCTGATTTGAGTGCACATGTCATATGATTCCGAGGTCACCTTGCTGATTCTCACCCTTAATTCTTTTCACCCCTCATTCCTACTGGCGACTCAATACGGGTGTTCTTTTCTTTCTTATTATCTCGACAACCCTCTTTCAGATACTCTTAATTTCGATCTAGAACCCCCCCGTTTGGAAGTTGTACCGTAATTCTGCTATCCACTGAAGTGTAGGTGAGGATGCATCCATGAGAGGAAACCGAATAGTCGCTTGAATATAAATTCCCACCAACGCCTTGCCAACTCTTTACTTTGTACTTTTTCTCTTTCGGTCTAAATCTCGATAAAAGCAATTGTCTCTGCTGTTTTTCTTTATACAATTGTCTTGCCTTTCTTTTTGTGTATCTCTTGTTGCTCTGCTTTCCAGGAATTTGTTTGGGTGTTTTCACAAGCTAGCTTAGCTTATGCTGCTTTTTTCGTTGCGCATCCCGGTGATCAGCAGTTTCATTTTTCATTTTTTTATCGGGTTTGGGGTCCTGGATTCTTGATTTATAGCTTTCTTCCTTTTGTTTGCTTGACGTTTAATTCCTTTCGCTTCAATATCGACGGGTTTCGCGCCTTTTCAAATTTCTACTTTCTCTTCGACGATACCATGTGTTCTAGTCCCGAGTTGACTAGTTAACCTTCGATTCGTTTGTATTCTTCATAATGCTTACTAACTTTCTTCATTCAATTCTTACTTTCTTTATCTTTTTTTTAGAAAATAGTGGTATAATGACGCTCGCTTTTGGATCTCTTTTTGTTTAATATACTTCGGACAGGACACAGGTTTATACTCTTTTTTCTCTTTCAAATTTACAGACTACTTCAGTTCTTGCTCTAGGCTCTTTTTGACCAAGAGACTGGTTGAATATTTTGTTCGGAGGAGGTTGGAAAAAATGTTAAATATTTACTTATTTATTGCGAATAATTTAAGTTTTACTTAGCGAATTTTTGATTCTGCTTGCTTAAGCTTTGAGGCTTAAATTTTTTTTAATGTATATTTTATTGAGTAACTTTTGGCAATTTGCTTTTCCAGATTAGCGATCGGTTGTTGAAGTTTAAATACAAGGTGAATATATTCCAGCTATCTTGATGAAATTGCACCATATTTACTGCCGTTGCTTGGAAGAGCTATTGGCTTAGCTAGGGAGATCTGATGGCATAAATATATTTTATAATATTTTATATATTGCTTCTAGAGGTAGTGAGTTAATATATGAAGTCTAAAGTGTTACCATCATGAATAGCATGGAAACACCGAAAAATAGACCTGAAACATCGAAATTATCGGCACCGAGAGACAAACTAAGCTCTCAAGGGTGAGACCCAACCGCCGAATTCGTGAAATATAGGTTTACTAGTATAGTGTATATTTTAAGTTTTATTATACAGTGTAAACTCGTGACGTGTATATTAAAATTGCTAGTTATGCCACGCTTTGCCATGAGGAAGGGAGGACACAGATGCACATGCATCGCAACTAAACACCACGATGATCAATTGAACAAAAAGCAGCAATCTTTCTGCGAAATTTCCCTACTATCTGTCAAAGTGACCTATAAATTAATTCCAAGCGTATAAAAATCACTTCACACAGACTACACAAGTATTCAACCATAAAGATTCACATATCTACCAGTCACATCACGCAACATTTCCTTCTCAAAGATAATATAATTCCAATATATCCAAACATGCCGCGAATACTACGCCTTCCACCCACCCTTACAGAAACAAGGATAACAGGCACGACCCTCCCAACCCGAACACTAGTAGCTTGGGTATACAGAGAATCTACCAGCTTCTCCCAACAGCGGCTCCGAAAACCCAACCCCCAAGCAAACAAATCCATCAAAAGATCCACAACATTCCCGAAACCACAAATCCAAACTGCCCTCCTCCGCCACCGCCACCACACCGCCCTTCGAAATCCGCAGCGGTACTATTCTACTCCTTCTGAAAGTCCGGCATAGACGTAACCCCCACGGGCTACAAAACCCTCGCCCAAATCCTCTCCGACGTCCCCTTCCACAATGCCATAGACTCAGCATGGATAAAACAAGTCGAAGCCGCAATTCTTTCTTACGACCGTGTTAAGCGACAGTGGGGACACAAGCAAACTACAAAGGTATCCAACATCCAACCCTCGCATTCGAAAAAGACGTGGGCGGAGTGGCTGGGGTATCAGATTGATCGGTTCAATGAAAGGCTGATCGCGAATACGGACTGGCATGGCGTGTACGATTTCGATATGTTTTTAATGGACGAAGGGTTGAAGATCGGTGGGGATGAGGAGTTGAAGAGGATTTTGGAGGTGTTGGTGCGCAACGGGTGGGCTTTGCCTGTTGAGGAGGAGGAGAGCTTGTATGAGCTATTGGTTAGGGAGAGTTGGTCGTTTTGATTTTATATTTCTGGGTTGTAGGATATCGGTTGATATACGTGCATGCAGGTTTAGTTTCGTGGTAGTTATATAGTAATTATACATCGGTATTTTGAAAATGCTGGTATAAATGAAATATAATGTTGGTACCGAGACTAATGGAATGGAGGTTTTAAAGACCTTTCCATGCTAATTTGACGAGATGGTTTGTCTTCTTTTTGCTGTATTTTATAAACCCGAGAAATCTTAATTCACCGAGTGCCCTGTAGAATTGTGCTCTGTTGGTGTGTTAGTTGGGAGCAACAGAATAATGTTCTGCGATAGCACATACTGTAGTTCCTTTTCTTCCTCGCTCTCTTCATCAGCTTCTTCATCAGCCTTTTCGCCCAAACTGACAACGCGGAACGCGCTCCAAAGGTCGTAGATCCCAATCAAGGCTGGTGACTCAAGGTACAGTTGGTATAGAATCGCAGAGTACGGTTGAACACCTTCGATACCTTCTAAATCACCGCTACAGCATTCGCATCCCAGGTAATCACCAGGACGACTCAAAGCCCTTTCTATTGATGGACGTGGTTTTGGAGCAAATACTTGCGAATGAGGAGACTTGAGATCGTAAAAGAAGATCTCGTGAAGAAATAAGTTTGTGTACTGTTTGAATCTGTCTTTGAAATATTTTTCTAGAGTTTGGACCGTCGTGGTAACAATCTTGTTGTACTTGTTATCTTGGGATGTCATGCCGGATTTCAGCTCGTCAAGTCGGACACGCCCCGACTTTACGGTGGTGCGGTGGGATTCTGGAAGTGCGAACTCTGTGACTAAACCTCCCACTTGCGATTTTTCTGACTGAAGGGTTTGAACTTTAGCGGCTGCTTCTGCTAAAGTCGATGATAATTCTGAAGGCAATTCTGCGAGAGTATTCAGAAGTAATAGGAATTTTTCTGAACTCGTTTTCTTGGTGGTAAGAATCGCATCTCTGAATGCTGGGCGAGTTGTGAATTCGCCCCAGAGGATCCGGGAGTATAATTCATATGTTGGAATTTCGCTGGCATGCTTGGGTGAGACTATAGATTGAAGTTTGCGGAAGAGGTTTATGGCTTCTGTGAGGCCGCTGCTGTACCGTTTACACTCCCGTGCCGCGGATAAGACAGCGGTTTTGAGTGACGTAGCTGAATTCAAAAAGTCACGGGCACGCCAGGGGAAGGTCGGAATCATAGACTCAACAAGATTCTTGAATGAAGGAAGGTTTCGTATCGCCTCACAATGCGCATCTGACAGTATCTTGATTAACGAATTTTCGTCGTCCACAAATCCTAGAATGATACTGAGAGCATTGGCGTAAAAATGTGACATGTACGCGTACTTTAGGGCCATTACGAAGCCTCCAACGCTTCTGGTGTGGTCTTTTTGCCTCTCGAATATGAGGTCTGCGACCCGCGGACCGAGTTTTAAGACGGACTGGGACGATAAGACGGCCTCCTCGAAGACTTGTTCCATAGATTCTTCAAACCTTTGAACATCAAAACGGTCGCCACGGAGAAGGCGAATCGTCGAATGTGGCAGCTTCTCATAGAAGATTTCTTCCGATGTCGCGATTCCCAGAAGTAAAATGAAGGGAATTTTCGGGACATATTGGCTAAGATTTCAATTAGTTCTAAGTATCGAAGAATTGATATTTAAGACGTACTAGAGGATGGAGATTAATTCCACGAGCACAGCTGGGTCGAATGCTTCTGTATCCTGAACTGCAATGACAACTTTTGTGCCTGGCCGGTCCGAGCACCAATCTTGAATGATTTCAGGGTCATAGTTATACCGCGATTCCTACAATGCCATTAGCAAGGTGGGTTATGGCTCAAGTGTTTGGATAAATGCATACTTTTCTCCCGCTCTTGGCTTCAATAATATCATCTTCATCGTCAAGACCACTCTCGATTTCTGTGATAAGTCTAATAACTTTTTTGAAGACGTTCTTCAAGTTTGTAGAATCTTTCGAAGTTAAAATCGCCACTTTCCCGTTCTTGTCAATATTCTGAATGCGTGCTTCGATCTGATCAAAGAGTATTCCGTGTGCGGCGATATTCGGACCGGTCAAGATCAATCCAGTGGGTAATTTCCCGCCATAGCTATCAATTCATGAGTCATCAATTCTGATTTTCGGAAACACGACTGGTGGGAAACAAGCGTACAGCTCTGGAGTCGCGTTTCCAACGAACGTAGAGACTGCCTGTAAGGTCTCTTCATTGACTTGGGCTAAAACTTTCTAACAGAAATCCAACGGTGAGCTCCTTTCTGTGATTTGATCAACGGACAACTTACATTTGTCCTCTTCTCAACATCACCCCATAACCTCTCAAAAGATTGGTATCTCGCATTTACGGCATCTTGATCTTCTAAATTTCGAAGCAAGGTCGGAAAGCCGCCTTTCCGAACGCCATCTCCGTCGCAATTCTTCGTATCAACTTTCTCGCGTTTAGATCGCGAAGTTCGAGCGGTCAACTCCGCCTTGCGCTTTCGGGGGGTGGAAGATGCTTCCGAGGTCGGAGTGTAGATATAGCAAGCCTTCCTTGTATTAAGAGTGTCAATTGGGAGTTAATGTGTCCGATCGGAAGATGGGAGCTATACCAGGTGCTCTAACGAGGTCGAGTCATCGTTTAGGACGCTATCAGTATCCATACTTGGTGTTTTGGGTTGTTGGAGCATTGACCAGTTCAAGTGCCGTCGCGAGGACTTGAATTGGAAGCTATCAAGTCGGATGCCAAGCAACTGCTTTATTCTATTGGCTGGACTGCACGCGCAAACTGCAACGCCCGACAACGCAATGTTTAGTTGGCGAGGTGTTGAGCAGCACCCCGGTCACTGCTCACAGCGATCACAACCTTTCCATCTTCTGTCGCGGTAGTTTAAATTTTTGGAAGCAATGCATCTATGGAAGGGATACGATAATCCACAAGGTATCAAGATATCGTTATACCATATCAAGTGCCGCTAAGCTGACAGCAGTCTCTTTCAGAGCGATTCATGGAAGATCCGTAGCTGTATTACGACATGCTCGTAATAATACACGAGAGCGATCAATTCATGCCCATGAAGAAAGGGCCTGTCCTAGATTACAAATCAGAAGATCTCAAGCTTCAAGGACCTAGATAACCACGCATATTGAAATGCCCAATTCGCAATGTCCATGCGAGCAATCTCGTCTGAGGTCAGACTTCTTGGGTCGGACTATCTTTGGGTTCTGCTAATAGTGGTAAAGCCCACGATAAAGATACGGTTTAATATTGAGACAATTATGCAGCAATCATAACGAGCGAGCATTTGATATGGCTGGTATCATTTCATCTGTTTCTAACGTTTCAAATATGCCATCGTAACGGCTTTTGCGCCATAGTTTGCGCCATAGGCCATGTATTTCGGTGCGATATCGGAAAACGCGGCGTGGCAAGCTTAACCATGCATCGACATAGCAGCATCCTCTCTCTATACGGGGTCAGATGGTCAGATATCGTCAGCTAAGATGAACTAGTATTTTGGTATCTGGGGAACTAGAATGAAGGTGGTAGGTGAAGTTGTTTTCCGATATTCTCACCTGCTCTATTCCGCAGCTCTAAATGATCATCTAGCAAGGTCTTTAACCTTAAATATAGTTGTATCTTTCTGGATCAATGTGACGGTAGCACATGCTTCAAGATGGCCACTGATGTGGCGCGTTAAGCCAATAATGGAAGAGACGCTGTGTTTATCATATTGGATTGACAATGTGCCTCGGAACTTAATTCTCAACCCGGAATCCCAGCTGCAAGGCCCTCGCTACTGCGTTCAAGTCCTGCCCGAACCGTTTTCAAAAGCAACGTTTTCTTCCTAAACTGGGAAATCGGGATTGACATCCCAGGAATTTTAACCTTGCCAATTCTAGGTTATAGCGGGGCATTGACATTCGATATTCAGGGCGAATATCAAGGAGAATTCGCACGACCAATCGGTTTAGGAAGCCGAGATTCCAAATGCACGCCGAAACCAGGCTTGGTGCGAAATAACGCAAGCCAAGTCCTGGGAATGTGCGTTGACATGGCATCTCAACACACCAGAGCCCAGCGCGTTCTCCTGCCGTTTTAAGGGGTAGCTTGTTCACGTCATGTTCGTCTACCGCGCTAAATTATAGAGGTCACAATATCCTTCGCCTTATCTATGACCGGAGCCCATATTGCCACTCCAGGGAATATAGAATACATTCGATTGTAGAATTGGAGAAGTTTCGCTGCTCTAGGTGTACCAATTGCTGCAGGGTAGTTAGATCTAGTTACCTTCCGAATTTCTCAACTATAAGTGGAAACATCAATATACGTGAGATCCTGCCTCTCCGAACCTTTTCGCCCCCACCATTGTTTCTACCTGCAGAGATTCGCCAAGAGAACTTCTAGAGCTTAACCAAATATCACGAGGCGAGATCGCACCTGTCGAACTAGTATAGTCAAACTGCACATCTGCTTTTGCCGCGCCACTTCCCTACCAATTTTATCACATCCGGGTTATTGATTAGCAACAGGTTTCAAATAACAATTACACCCTTCCTAATCACACATATACCTATATCGCTTAGGTAAAATGTAGGAGGGTTTAGATATCGGGTTCGATGACTGCCTTAATCTATGGAAGCATACAATAGTCTCTATCAATGTTGTAATATCGAGGTTCAATATACCCTGATCCTAGCGACGTCGAACCCTCATCCTTTGGAGCTCGGGTGACTGGAAGCTGTTTCCCCCAGATCATGTCGGGATCTGACAGCTGCGATCCGGCCTCGTCCACCACCTCAGCGGCTAGGCAAAGCGGGGTGTATGTCGCATAATACCTCGACGGGTTATGATCATCTTGGAATGTATAGTATTCCGGGAGGAGGTCAAAATCTATAAAGATCGAGCCATTCTCGTCTGGAATTTGAAGTTTTAAAATCATCACAAACATCTTCTCAAGCTTCAAATCCTTTTAATCTTTTATACACTAGCTTGCTCTTCCAAGAGTTAATTTACATATATATTCACCTTATTCACATATATCCATAAATTCCCGCCGGATTTCATATATCGATTCAATATGCGCGCCTCTGTCATTTTGATGCCATTGTTGGCGATTTCAGTAGCTGCTCTGAAGAGATGCGGTAGCACACACGTCCCCGGACATCTCAAGGAGCAAGCAAAGGCTTTCCAACGAGCTAACGCTCGATCTTCGCGATTTGCCGACATTGCTTCCAACAGAACCATTCTCGTTGAAACATACTTCCACGTCGTCGCCACTGATGAGACCGAAGAGAACGGATGGGTTCCACAAGACAAGCTAGATAAGCAACTCCAAGTTATGAACGACCAATACGCACCCACTGGTATCAAATTCGACCTCAAGGAAACATCGAGAACTGTGAACAAGGACTGGGCTACCTTCAGTGTTGAATCCAATGATACATCGACGGAGTTGTCGATGAAGAAGAAGCTCAGGAAGGGTGGATACGATGCTTTGAATGTTTACTTCAGACCTCTTGCCGATGGTCTTTTGGGAATTTGCCCTTTCCCAGATGCCGTCGCGGCTGATAGCGACGATTTCTGGATGGACGGATGCCAAGTTCTCCACTCTAGCGTTCCTGGCGGCAGCACTAAGAACTACAATTTGGGAGTCGTAAGTTTCTCACTTCCTCATACATTTACAACATAGTAAACCAGACTAACAAATTTAATAAAGACTGTTACCCACGAAGTTGGTCATTGGTTTGGTCTCTTCCACACTTTCCAGGACGGTTGTGACGGTGGTGATCAAGTCGATGACACCCCGGCTGAGGCCGAGGCAACCCAAGGCTGCCCAGTCGGAAAGGACACTTGCACTGGACCCAAGTACCCAGGTGAAGATCCAATCCACAACTACATGGACTACTCCTACGATAGCTGCTTGAGCCAATTCACCCCCGGTCAGACCACCAGAATCTACCAATTCTGGGACAAGTTCCGTGGCAAGGCCAGCAACTCCACCCTCCTCCATTTCTTCTAAGTTCACACTCAGACAAGAGTAGTGAGCAGTTGATTTCGAGCATTCAATTATTGAAAATACCCATGTCAGAGCGTATTGAGAAGGATTGATACCATACTTTTCTTAATTGTGAATTCTTAGATACCCATTTTCCTATACCCATTTCCTTGTTTTACAATGTTTTATTACTGTACATATACCATCTCGCTTTTGTTACCCCGCATTCCGGGTCTTTTTGTTATTTGTTTGCAAGCATTAAAGCATTTGCAGGCTGCTGAAACTCGACTTTGACATCTTGTTTTACCCATTTATTTTGTTTATCGCCTAGATGTTTACCAGATACCCTATACCCGACACGTCGACACACAGTTGTCACAATTTTATTGATACCACATTTATAACCTCACACATACCATTGAAGGTACACAAAGTGCCATTTGGCCATACCAAACACTCAAACTCAGAATTCACGTGCATATGTGAGAAATAGAAAGAAATCGAATGGTCAAAACTCATAGCCAAGCCAGCCAACACAAAGCGTTCCCATAATTCAACAAAGCTGGTAACACAAGCTAAGTTTAAAGCAGCCGTGGATCCTTTCTGTTTAAACCCTCTCATATATGCACGCATCCTTTCTCTAAACAAATAAGAGGGCATTGATCAATTGATGTGCGAATAGCTCCTAAGCGCGTAAAATAAACTTTCAAGCCACTTTTAGGAGATATTTAAAGTCTCCAAGGGACGATAGGTAATTTTCTTATCTTTGAAAGGGCTCTTGTATGCAGCTTTTGTGCTTCCTTCTGACGTGTCGATGCTGTGAGACATTGGCATTGGGATAGATATCGACTTGCGAGTTTGGGGATACATTTTCTAGGCCCCCATAAAGCATATTCTTTCTACATTTCTCGAGCCTAAGCCTCTGAATTTCTATTTATTGGTCTCTTAGCCAGTCTACCTGTCAAAAAATGCTTATAAATGACCTAAACCCTGACTTCTCAGGACCAAGCCCCATGGATCTACGAATAAAAGCAAACCCAAACTAGCGAGAGTTTTACATCAGCAAAATGATCGAGAAACTGCTACAGAGATTTCTTCATATGAGCACTTCCCGCGATACAAATATCGACGACGAAGTAGAAAATACCAACAAAAGCACACCCAAAGACGATGAAGCATCGAATGCCCGAAGTACGGGTGTAGAAAGTGCAGATGATATTCGTCAAAGACGTCGGAAATGGGAATCTCTCAGTGAAGACCTAAATTTGGCATCTTCAGATGAGGAGGATGGTTGGTCAGATATTGAAAAGAGCATCGACGACTTCACCGAGAAGGCAAAGAATAAACTAGATGAAGAAAAGGAGAAACTTAAAAGGGCCGAAAAAGAGAAATATGAGAGGGCTAAAGCTGAATCACTTGAAAGAGCTAAAGAGAAGAGGGAGGAGAGCATCTCCAGATGGAAGTCATTTTGCCAATTGTTCGAGACGATTATTGCAAGTATTATAAATGCTATCAAAAATTTCGCACAGCGGGGCGGGAGGCTATTGAAACTGGGCTGAGCTTTATTCGAAGTAATTTTACGAAGTGGTGCGAAGCGATAAATGAGACTGGGGATTTTGGGAGTGGCATGTATGGGTATAGAATTAGTCAAGGCTGATATCTGTTAAAGATAGCTCTGATACTAGAGATATAGATCAGGGAAGATATGTAGGTCAGTTCTATGATGCTCGAGAGAGATTGATTAAATCTTAGAGATCTCTCGTTCATAGAAGAGGTCGTTGATATATATAAGCTTGCTGCTTCTCACGTGATAGAGGCCACGTTATCAACCGCTCTCGAGACCCGGCGTCACTGCGCCTGTGCACGATATATCAACAATATTAAAATCTAAATCTACGAACTAATACCTATCGCATCTACCGCGCTTCAAATTCGAGTAGTGGTTTTACTATAGTGAGGCAGCCCTGTCTCTTTTAGATAGAATTAATTCCTTGCAATATAAAGAAACGCAAGTCCCGCTTGCTCATCTCCATTAGCATCTCTCTATCAAAAATTGTACTAGCTGCAATGCTCATAATTATACTACAGAAGACTTCATGCAAAAAAATCAATATAATCACCGTATTCAGCCAAATCCTGTCCTGTACCAAATCCGAATTACTACCTCTCTATGGGTTCAGTATGGTACTTGAGCCAGCTGATCTCCCCTTCTTTCGGATCCATTATGCACGAAAAGTGGGTACACTCATTCGAAATCGGGTACGTTTGGCACCACGATGCCACCGTCCCGAGTCCGATTCCTCCGTCTGTTTTTCGACGAGTCGACCTCCTAACTCGCATTGCGTTCTGTGCACCTGTGTAGAGTGACCGGATACAGTTCTTACGAACTTGACTGTCTTCCAAAAGCTCTTCAGAAATTCCCGCAGCCGTGGTAGCATTCTCGTTTTTAGCTAAAGTCTTCGCATAAGCAAAGTAATCTTCGGACTTCCAACCATCCATCCAAGTATCGTGATTAGTCCCCGTGATAAACTCTTCAGACGCGTCGACACCTGCACAATGGACATCCTTTTCTATGAAGAAGGCGTGCTTTCCATCACAGAGCGTGATATAACAAGGTGCGCAAGGACTGTCTGGGAAGGTTTCCACTATTTCGGCAAGCGTTTGAGGTTCTTTGTTCTTAGAAGGAATCAGGAACTCCCGGAGTTGAGCAGCGATCGAAGGCCGAAGTCCAAGCACAACCATAAGTTTATGAAATCCTACGGTTAACTGAGAGGTATCCTGATTTGCTGCAGGACGGAAATTGAGTGAAATGCTTAGATCCTTCCTACGCCATTTAATTTTGTTAGCATACCCGTGTTACTGAAATGCATAAGTCTCAAGATAGTCACACGCGTCACCTACCGTACGCCCGTCAAAACGCCCACAAAACCAGCATATGTGATGGATTGCGCAACCGTTTCTCCACCTCGTTGATAGTCAATTTGGATTATTAAAGATCGTAACTCATCCATTCCCCAGTCCAACGTCCGAAAATGCACCATCTTGTCCCGGTCCTCATCCAAGCCATCGATACCAGTCGGATCCCGCTCGAGTTTTACCGCACCCGAGGTACACCCCATGAATGTATCCAAAAAGGTATTGAACGCAATCATGAGGTATAACGGCATACCGGTGACTTCTACAATCCCTTTGATCTCCTCCTGTTCTTCGGAGTAATATACCCGACGGAGGAGATGCCGGGCTATGAAGGCTACCATTTTGTGGTATGGAACCCCGTATAGGACATCTTCGAAGAGAGAGGTTAATGAGTGGAATCTTTCTTTGTAAGCTTTGGCGATTTCATGGTATCTTTGGCGTGGTGGGAGGTCGAGGTTGACGATATAAAGAGGAGGCCGTAACTCTCCTTTGAGAAGAGCTCCCGGGTCAGCATTCATTTCGGTTTTGTTTCTTTCACTTGTTCGCTATGAAAATATTATTTGGATTGCGCTTCAAATTTGTCTTGGCCTCCCAGGAGGTTTGCCTCGCAAATCGGCGCTTTGAATATATGGTTCGATAATGTTGGTGCTGATATGCTGTTAAGGAAGCACTTGAGTCGAGGCGAGTCGTAACTACGAAGTAGAGAGAAAGTTCGAGAATGAGATTATATTGAAGATAGAGAAATAAAAGATCGAAGAACCAATTCCGCCTCCTCGATTTATAGGCCGAGTGTCGCAAGCTGAGCCTCCGTCATTAAAATCACGGAACATTTTTATCGCACCGCGATACGAAACATCGAAATTCGCTGGATCCGAGCTTGAGTTCATGAACCACTTTAAAGCACCACGACTGGTTAAAGGATGAAGACGTGGCCAGATAGATAGCTGGAGCTCAGACGCCAGTGTCAGAGTCACCATCGCATTTTTTGTATTTATTTCGCGTTAAAGGAAGGGATGATTCGATGAAGCGGGACTTGCTTCGCCCCTTTGTGTGCGCCACCCCAGTTAGGCCGTGGCACTCCCAGCCAATCAATTCAAGCTAACATTGCACAATACAACTTCAACGCATTTCCCTCGGAAATAATCATAGACCGAATACTAGTTAAGAGACCGCGAAAGTGTACAGTTGAATGGTATATGAATAGACAACCGTACAGGATAAGTGTCATGTCGAATCCGGATTGAATACAAGCATGCTAGCTATTGATAGAACATTTCTTCATATTTATCAGACCCTCTTAAAGATCCTCCTAGGGTTCCTTATCGGGACGCTTGCAGCAGTTGACGATTGTGAGAAGAGCAACCGACATGTCTTGAAAGAACTCAGCATGACCCAAAACCGGCTTACCATCACTTCCAACCACAGTGACTGCTTTGAGAGTCTCTTGGAGGGCCTCAAGTTGATTTTTAGTCCAGAAACAGTACACCAACGCCATTAGTCTTTTGTGTGGAATGCGAACCGGGGGCGTGATCTCTCCTTTGGTGTAGAGGAAACCTAGGGTTGGGATAATACCGAGGGACCAGTCGCGGTGCAACAGAGTCTTTGTTAGGATCTCCACGATATCTGCTATCAGAGGCAGGAGATTCAAGGAAGCCGCTATATTGACGCAGTTCACCACAAGCGTAAGTGCGTCCTTCTCTGAGTTGGGCAATTTGAACGGATCGCCGTAAATCCAGCTGAGAACATGGTCGAGTGCGATAGGGTCGATGTCTAGTTCTTCGAGAACTTTTTTCCTCCAAAACTTTTGAGGATTAAACCTCTCTTGAATTCTTTGTCCTAAAACTAAGCAGTGTTTGGTGAGATATGCGATGTGAACTTCGAAGACCATCTGAAACCCTTTCTTTCCAGCAACTATAGTGAGATCGGTATATTCTTTCGTGTAATTTAAACTAAGAACAGTTTTAACTTTAGTTGACATTAGGGATACTGGTGTCTGGCGGAGTCTTTCTTACCTTGTGTAGAGTCTGGGCTTGTGGGCAGGCCTCTGCTTGTTACCGAAGACTAGATTTCTAGCCGCCATTTCCACTGCTTTGCTATTGTCCTTTTTTGGCTTGGGTAGGTGAATACCCACATTTGCGTTATCGAGGAGTTTCTTGAGTGGTCGCTCGAACTGGACCAAGAAGTCAACGACCATGTCGGAAGGTTCATCGAGGAGAATTAGAAACTGGATGACCGCTGTGAGGTAATCATTTGCCCTTTCGTCATCGCGATGTTGATAAAACTTAAAGAGCAGTTTCTCGTATTTTTCGGCTTGCAGCAGACTGCCTTTGATGTCAGTCGCATATGGGAGGTTCATGATAGCCTCTTGCAAATCCATAGCGGCGGTATGCTGGAGATGAGTTGGAGTAACAGAGACGGTGGATGGAGGTTTGAAGCCGGTCGAGATGATCGATCAAATATCAAAATTATTCTTGCTTTCTTTTCTTCCATCTGGGTAATAATACCTTTTGCGTGGGCTCGAGCAGCGTCGTAACCGAATGTAGTATACAAGCGTCGTCCTCTGAGGGCGTTTCTACAGAATCCATTTTGTGCATCACGGGTGGTTTACGAGGCAAGAGTTCATCGGGACATGAGAAGCTTGAATGTCGGATCTTTGAGGTAATAAAATGTATTTCTAGCTCCTTGCGCATTTTCGTCGAACGCGTGAGAACAGTAATGCAAAACGTTTGCAAGGCAGGAAAAGGGCTGCCCTTGCTCCAGTCTGCCTTTGATAAGGGTTGAGATAAAGGAGATGTGAGCTGTTCCTTGGGGTGGTAGATATATATCCCGTGAGCAAAGCAAAGCATCTTGCCTCAGATTAAATATATATATTAAGCTTAAAAATATAGCCTGGATCCAGATTTTATGTTACTTGAAAGGGTTTTCCATATTACGAATCGGATGTTAAACTGTACACGTCTCCATAAAGTGGCTCGGCAGATGCTGCGAGGTGAAGCATAGATCGTGATTCGTGTCTATAGTTTTCCACTTTCTGCCTTTTTATTTTCATTCTTAAGATTACTACCTCGCCCACTATCCTCTACCACACCAGGAAGCCTGGGTCCCAACTTTCCCTGCTTTTGTAAAATGTGAATGACCTCGTCGTCTCCCATGTTATCTGTAAACGGGAAATCGGGATCCTTGCCAAATGCCACTCTGGCTGCATCCACCACAATTCTAGCTGTCATCCCCCAAACCTTATACTTGACCATTTTCTTATCATGGGTGCCACCTCCGCTTCTTCTCTCGTTAAAGGATTCTGCGGCATATGCCTGCGCTTCATCTTCGAGCACCTCGGTTGAATCTCGCTTTTGCACCACCACAGGGCTCGTGTAGACGTTGAATTGATGTGCTCTCCACTTGATGCCAAACCATTCTAGCCACTGTCCTTCATACCATCCTGTACTACCAGAAGGTACTGATCCAAAGTCAATATCGACGGTTGACTCCCCTACCCTATCCTCAGGTTGCCCATCCGACTCTGGATTTTGATAGTCCGCCGTCAGAAACGCACTCAGTGGGACCGTAAAAACTGAAGCTACCTCTCTTGGATCCAGGCGAGGGATTAGGGATTCTTCTGGGTTGATAGTATTTGAAGACCCAGGTTTCGTATGCAACAGTGCTACACAAGGCCGAACGCCTAATTGGTTCCTTGATAAGTTGGTTGGCATCTCACAAAGATGAGTTACAGTGAACGGAGAAGGTAAGAGATCATTTCTTGAAGGAAGTCCAATTTCTTCTGATGCCTCTCTCCGGGCTGTCTGAAATGCAGACTCCGCTGGGGTGTCAGCCTTGCCTGTAGATAGATATGTTAGCATATATATATGCATGAAAAGATGAAGGAGCTTTGAAGGAAAGAAAACAATATGTCAAGATCGAACGTACCACCAGGCAAAGCAACTTGTCCAGCAAATGAACGCAAATTACTTGACCGTTCTGTCAAAACGACCCTGGATTTGGCGAGAAAGTTACTTTATTAGCGACACTGCCCCCGGCATTCGTAATCTCTACCATTAAACATATAAATCATATCAACAGACCAGCAAAGCACGTACCGAAGTTCCCCCTTAGCATCTGGGAAAAGTAATATCAAAACCGCCGCCCGCCGAGAAGGATCGAATTCCTCCCATTGGTCTCGCGGAGGTTTGTAGTTTTTCAAACGGTTGATAATATCTTGGAGTGTCTTGCGACTATTATCGTCTATATCGTTCCCCATGATTGCCGCATACGGAACCGGTACTTGGAGAACTCGTCGTCTAGAGGAGCTGTGGAAGTTTCGAGATCCTGGAAGGAGAGCTAACCTCGGCAGCTGTCGAAGGAGAGGGAGTGGCATATCACGTGATTAAACATTGCTTGTGTTTCGCCCGATGACAGTGCGCATTTAAGGTATCGCGAGGGCAACACATTTGGCGCGAATTACATATTGCGACCCGAATTCTCCAGGGAGACCCTGATTTTGACAAATAAACGCTAGGTGAAGAAGGTTACGAAGAGTTCATGACAAGAAATGTATGGACTCGTATCTCGGGCAATGTCAATTGATCCTTTCTGCCCGTCCGTGCTTTCATGTCCTTCTCCTCAACGCAGCTTTTGAAGAAAAATTGGCGAAGCTAGGACTTAACATGGCTGGTATCAATATATTAATATTTGAGTTTAGCAACTTTTTGAAATAAAATAGCAATATAAATTAATAAATTAAGTAGCGGATATTAAAAATCTAAATCTTGGTGTCAAGTTCAAAATTCAAAAGCTGATCCGAGGCATAGCATTCTGATATCCTCCCGCCGTTATCAAATCGCATCTCTGATATATCATCATAAATATTCTACCATGTGCTTTCCTAGATTGTAGAATCTACCAAGATTAATACGAGTCTCGGCAAATTCTAGATCAATTGCTCAGTCGATTGCTCAGTCATCACTCAGTCATTTGAGAAATCCCACACCTATGCACCCATTGTGGCGTAGTTACTCCGTGTTTCTTGGCTTGGGAGGTGGATTTCCTTCTAAATTTTTGTGTTGGTCTGTCGGCAGACCCGACCTCACGACGGTTCAGCACCGCTGCCGCAGTTGACCAGGACTAGGCACCAGGAGGCAATGCGATACCCACAACTGCTTCTCCAACTTTGCATCTAAAGCTGCACTTGCTTTGGACGCCATTACGTCTCAAGAATAAGCTCGGAATCGCCTATCGATCGGTAAGCGGCTTCCAAATATCGAGCCGAATCAACATCTCACCATAGCCACAATATATGAAGATTACTGCAAACCAAAAAGACTGACGCTTTGATTCAAATTCGCAGGAATATATTCTCATCTCTCGAAGTTAACGTTATTGAATGGATTTCCCGAAAGCTCTCCTTTCGAAGGAGTGATTTCTCGCGAATTCCTTCAGTATTTGAGACTCCTAACAGGTTAGATCTGAAGAACGAACTTAAGAAAACATGTCTTATTCAAGTTGATCTAGTCAATGCTGCTGCGGTGGTGGTGATATCGAAAGAGCATCCGATCCGAGCTTTCGCACTGATTCGACAGCTGCAAAGAGAATATGCTAATCTCAAGGCTAAAGTCTGCAGCCGGAGCTCTGCCATGTGTTACGATAACATTTCGCAATTGCAGCACATTGCCAAGATACGCGATAGCATAGCACTTGCAGACCGATTACTGAGCCATCGCACATATACGAGATCTCCAACTAGCTAGCTACCCCGCCACCGAATCAAGCTATATGTCCTTATTCCTCTCAGCGAGCTGCATCGGATCATTCTTCAGGATATTCGGTGTAACTTGAACCCTCTCCAATGATTTGAAGACCCCTCAAAAATCCCAAATAAACTTTGAAACGTTTATCCGGGGTAAAGATAATGCCCGACGTTGTTGGAACACAGACTGGCGGCGTTGGCGGATGAACTCCAACACGTGCCCCGAGGCTCCTGTCCTTCGGCGAGGATTAGACGGGATTCCTCTTGCGAGACGGGTTTAAGGCTCTTTCTCGGGAAGGCGAAGATGGGCAAGTGAACTAATGCACACTCGAAAAGCCACAGAAAAACAAAATGGCACAATGCTTGTTCGCGCATCCGCGAACCCCTGCACATGCTGAGACCCAAATTCTCGATAGGGTATTTTAGTTGGCTGGGGACCGCTGCAAGCACGAAAGGTTGTTTGAAGCTCAGAGTGTTTTGGCTGGCTTGGGCCCACACTTCGTTTTCTTTTTAAGACCGTTTCCTTGTCGCTCATGTTACATTGGATTCTCCCCTCCTCCTCTAAGCGTTTCTATTAACCTGAGTGATCGCCGGGGGCTTCAATTCGAAGACTTTTTTTAGAGATCCAGATGTCTTCCCCCTAATTCATTTCGGCACTGTTGTTGCGACCTGAACGGCCCTTTTCTTCGACATGCAAAAAGTTTCCAGCATTTCAAAATACTTTCACGAGACTGTGTCTCTATATCGAAAATAAAGAAAGCAACGGCCATATTAGCTTCCCGAAGCGCGGAGCCCAATGCTTTCGGATAGCGCACGTTAATCCGGTCGTGATCCCAGCGTTCGCGAGGACCCGCGGGACCTCGCCTGCAGTAACGCCACCACCATTTAGCGTGTTTGGTTCCGTTCTTCCGTTCTAGTTTGCGTACGTTTCCTGCGCAAAACTTGGCTCAAGATGCCTCGACCTACGCACCGCATTTCTGCGCTGCATCCCTTTTCTCACCAAGCTCGACAGTCCATCGACGACAGTTCTCTTCCAAATCTCCCTCATCCGCCTTCTCCTCCATCGAATCCGGAGAGTTCAAGCACAACGACGAGCAATCCCGTTCTGAGATCAAATTCTCAACGTTATAGTGCAATTCCCCTAATATCAAGCGTTACCGAATTTGGTCCCAATGGAGAATCTGACTCGTTCTCATACACAAACAACTTAAACACGGGCGTTTATAACAGTCTCAGTCGGATCCCCTCTTATCGACTTCCTTCTCCGGTATCTCTACCCTCACGGCATAATAGTCGTATTCAGAGGGATCGTGGTATGAGCGCCAGCCCTGTTAGTTCAATCAGTGCCGTGGATGCCCCCATTACGAATCGATATAGCTACTTAATCCAACCATTACCCGTGGTCTCGCAAAGTCCCAGTCCCCCAGACATGCCGTTACCTCCTCCAGCTCCTTCGCAAGACCAGGTCTCAGCAGCACCGACAATGGGAGTTCCTTTAAATACTGAATATCTTAACATTGGGCATTCGTCCCGCTTGACAGGGCCGTTGTTGACGCCCATAAATGAATCGACACCAAATTTGCCTGATAGTTCTCACCAACCGCAACAGCAATTACCTTTGCAAGAGATAGGATATGTAGCGCAGGATCCGACACCGCTTCCGCCAGTAGTAACATACGACGTACCTGTACAACAGAACGCGATGAATACCAACACGACGCCTGCGCCGCCTCGGAGCGCTTTCCAGCGAATGAACGATTTCGCGGGTCGGCAATTTAGTTTGGTACGTTCGAATCTTGTAACAACATGGCGGCCGTCATCAAGACCAATTTCTTTATCACAATTCGTTCGACGACGGAGACATACATCCTCTCACCCACCGACCCCTTCGCTGGCTATCATCGGAGTTGTTACTAGCAGCCTCGTGTTTATCGCTTTAATGGTCTTCTTGTGGGAATCAAACTTTGCTGCCAACATTGTCGCGATAGTCTACTCTTTTTCCGTATTGAGCGCCTGCTCCTACGTACTGGTCCGATACAACCAAAAGAAACGAAGAAACGGTCTGGACGTTGAGAGAGGAGGATCGCGAATGGATCTGTTTGGAAGGAGTGGGGCGAACAGCAGGTTCAGAACTTCTCTCGAAGGCGCGGCGTCACAGCCAAACATGGAGATGGTGCAAGAGAGTGAAATCATTGTCATTCCGCGAATGCCAGTGCACAGAACTGTTGGCGCAGGGGAGGCCGATCCGGAATTACCGCCCTATAGCAGAGGCAACGCCGCCGAAATTCTGGACGTACCAGTGCCACCTCCACCGTAAACCGCGATATCCATCCTTTCATTTCAAATTTTCTGCATAATACCGTTTGTCTCTTGGGCGTAGGATTTTGTTGATACCTATTGGGATTTTGCATTTATCACGGATACAGAAAAACTATTTCCCTTTGTTTCCTTTTTATTAGCTATTTCTTCTTCTATTATCCAGGGTATAATTTTTCGCTATCTTTAGCAATTCAGCCAGTATTAGCTAGCACATTTTGTATGATAATTTCTGCCATCGGCACTGCCATCTATATAGGTAGGGGGAAAGCGCCTCCGCCACAAGCTCACTTACCAATCTATCTTCAATACGGAGATAAATTTTTGCATGAACAAAATATTAAATCCGTGTGCGCCACAATTCTTATTCCATCTCAATTTGAGTACGGTCGGGAGCCTCGAAGCAATCGGAAATTCCAGTGTGGCTGAAGTTTTCTCCGTTTCCTTAAGCCTGTACATGTGCAGGGTTCGCGGCTTCAGATTTCTCATCCTAATTTGTTCCAGGTCGGTGAGGCCGATCCCCATAGGAATTCTCCTAACGCACTATATCGCACGAAAGTTTCGAGCGATGGATTTGGGAACCCTTGCCTAGGTTGTCTGAGCGAGATGGTCGCGATAAAGCCTGTTGCAAGTTTTAAGTCCAGAAAAGGACTTCCAGCTCAAGCTGCATGACCATGCACGACGCCTGCCTCTGATAGGTTGATGACGACCTCGCCAATTCCCTAAGGAGACTAGAGGTATGCGTATCCCACCTCTCCTCGGACCACTCGAAGCGATGCCCTCGATTCGAAGAAAGGAATGGTGGAGGCTGTGAACATGAATGTCAGCGCTCATATCCGACGGAAGAATCTGATTTCTGTAAGCTAGGAATGTTGCTCTTGGAGTTCGGAGATAGTAGCTTAAGCTTGTCGTGCTTGGACGTGGTTAGCTGGCCTGGTGGGTGTCGCGGTTAAAAAACTAACAGCGCCGAGTTTGCTAGCTTGGCCAGTCAAGTCCAGAACGCGTGCGATATGCGGTCCAGCTATCTGCACTTGACCAGCTTGGTATCCCCACTTTTCCAGGTTCGTCCAGCGATGAGATCATGAGGCTGGACGAGAGAGGAATGCAACCGAAGAGGGCAGGATTGCTGATGCGAGCGGTGGTCGTTCGACGAAATCCTGTTCTTGGAATGTAGCCCATCGCGCGGGGCGATGCGTCTAGGTCTCTATAAATGGCCCCGATCTCCCCTTCTCTAGCTGATTTTTTTTTTTGAACATCAACCACCGACTCTCACGAATATCCAGAGAAACATAATCCTTAAATCCCAAAGCTCACATTCAAACCGAGAAATTATGGATTTCCTCAGTAACATTGCCAAGCAAGCTCAGGGCGGCGGTGAACAAAAGCCCGCAGAAGGTCAAAACGGGCCAAAGAAGGAAGGTGGTAACTTCTTCGATCAGGCCAGCAAGTACATGAACGAAGCTGCTGGAGGCGGCGAAAAAGGCGAGAAGAAAGAAGACTACCTCGACAAAGGTACACACCTATTCATAGCATCTAGGACATCATCCTCATTGAATTCATTCCTCCGAAACCATCGCGAGGATGAATTGTTGTTGATGATACTTGAGTAAATCATGCTAAATCTATGCTTCCAACACAACGACAGGTATCGACATGTTCCAAGACAAAGTCCTCCACCAAGGTCCCCAGGACAACGAATCCGCTGCTGAACAGCAGAAGGATAATATGATTGCACAAGGTAAGAGCAAACTCTTTGCATTAGGGATTCGATTTCTAGTAGCTCCCGGATGGCCTAGCATCTGTGATACGGAATGGCTAATTTTGGTATTTGTGTAGGTATCCGAGACAGCTACAAGAAAGCCACAGGCAAAGACTTCTTCATTCAAGATAAATAAATCATAAAGCGCTACGACATTGCATGTCCTTCTGTATTTGGACGGTGGATCCAAATTTTTCGATAGATGCCGTCAGGCTTCCAGGCCGGTATGAGCGATTGATACGGACTTGCATTGTAATGTTGGGTTTCATGTTATTTTAAGGAATAAATTCAAATGACTCATCTCCACCTCTGGAAGCTTTTCCAATAACTTGGTGATTATGTAACATATCCAACCGCGAAAGCTTTTGGTACATGTCGCGTGCCTCGATGTGAATAGATGTGAATTTTGATTTTGATGTCAAGAAATATTGGGATGCAACACAAGTTCTCCCGGGTGTTCTCGAACTATCTTTACGCAACGAAGAAAGCTTCAAAAGTGCATGATATTGCTGAGGTATCACAACAGATCGCTTAGATTGGCGCCACAGCCAATCAGAAGTGGCGAATGCATCATCAAACGCTTGGCATCGAAATACGACATACGCAACGCGCTCCAGCCACGGATGCAAATTCCGAGGCATATCCACCCAAGTAGTTTAATTGGGAGTAGAAATGGTCTATGAACTCCTCATTAAAATGTTTCAGAACATATCAAATTATGGAAACACCGAAACATAGAACTAGTTTCGAAGACCATAATCTTTGCGGAACAGATGCCTTCGATTATGCATATACGTATAATAGCTATATTCCCTGTCATTGGATAAATGCAGCTAGTTACACTCCGGGCTGCGTTATTTATATGTTTTGAATTACCGCGGGTATTTCTTTGCTTCAAAGACTCAGTCTTATACATTTAGAATCAGAATCAACCTGCGGATAACATCGTTGGGATGTGGGTCAGGGATACAGCCCTCTCAAGGTGATCGCAAAGCAATACCGCTGCACTTGTCAGATATTTGAATGTAAACCAGACTGCGGTTTATAATGTTACGCTTTATCAGGGCTTATATGCTCTATTCAAGCTAATATTCGAGGGCGCGAATGGTACCGGATCACATTCAGTTGACATCATAGGCGACGACGGTGTTTTCTATACCGCCTCAGGTAGTATCTACATGGAGCCCTTTGGTGCGAAAACTTAGGCTTTAGAAGATTTTGAATAGCCCTAGAAGTCTATTTTCTCGCTTGGTGCGGTTTTGGTATTCATGTTTGCTTCCAAATCTGACACTGTCCCAGTAAGAATATCCTTGTCCGAACTCGTTCTGTTAACGGTCGGGTAACGTTAGCTTGACAAAGGCTCGGTCCGCTACCCCTCAATGCGGATTTGTCGCTTCGAAACTCGACAAAAATGTCAAAGGCGTGATTGTAAAAAAAATTAATCCTCTAATTTCCCATATATAGAGCAGTTTCACCCAATATAACTAGCTTCAGGACCCTTTGTACATCATAATGGCCTCACTTCCAACGCTCCCCTCGAACTCCTCGACCACATAACAACCTACCTCGTCGCCATCGACGTCGCCTCTCTCTCTAACATGCCGCACCCTCCTCTCCAAACTCGGCAGCGGAAACCCATACCGTTGGTTCCAATATCTCCGCCCAGATGGCAGCTGCGATGTCGAACGCTTCGGCACCGTCGTCACACAGAAAACGTCCGAATTTGAGATTTTAAATTCAGGATTGGATAAGTTTGATGAGGAGGGGCAGTATTGGAGGTATGCGACAAAAGCCTTCATGGTGAAAACGCCGCACGGGTGTAGCCAGTGCCTAGATCTGCGGGTTTCGAAGCACGGGTTTGAGATTTTCAGGTGAAAGGGAGGGAAATGCGGTACTGTTCAAGATGTTTTAATTAGGGTGTCGTTCGTAAGTCTTTTATACTACAGTATATCATCCAAAGAAATTATATAAGACTAGACTGCAAATCAAAGCTCACAAAGCTGTCGTTTGGGATTCTTAGAAATCAGAGACTTTGAGGAACGATATCCGGATGTATCCGTCCCGGAATCCTACATCTGGGAGCTCAGGCTTCCAAAGTACCTTTTGGTTCCACATGCAATCAAATTCATAGAATCGCAAGTCGGGCCAGTTTCCTACGCCATCACGCCATCTTCTCGATTTCTAGGAGCCTGGAAGACCGCAGCAGCAGAGAGAGTAGAAAATATTGAAAAGGCAGAGATACTGGACGAGGTCATCAAACTCATGGTATCGCATTATCGAGATACTTATCCTCACCTTCATATATTCATCAGACCGGGCGATTTCCACCGAGCCCTAAGCACATGTCTCGTTCGATATCTGACAGACGATAAAGATTACCGCCCATTTAGACTTGAGAAGACTATAGCCCCAACAATCCACGCTATCGCGGACACCATCCACGGCGACGACGGAGAACCACAGACGATGGATCCTATACGCAACCTACTGCGCTGGATATTCCGTACCCCGGACGATTTCGAACCACACTTCGAAATAACCTCCCCGAAATCCCTCAAAGGTAATATGAAATACCGGGGATCAACCCTCTTCGGCTGGGCTATCAAATTCTCGATAGTGTATTTTGGGGGCGGGCGTAATGGTATGCGGTGTTATTGGTGTCTCAGAGAAAATCCACAAGACGAAAAGCTATACGACTACTGTGATAACGATGGAGAGGAGATATCCAAGAAATGGTTTGTAACACATTTTATACAGAAGCACAGGGATTTGATGCTGAGGAGACCGAAGAGTGAATTGAACCGGGTGGATTTGAATTATAATTATTGGGAAGATTATGTTAAGCGGCGGACGTCTACATGGGGGAGAGCTACTAATTTTCTGACATTTGAGTGGCATTTTTATACATGGTGGAAGAGACATGAGGCTGTTATGGCGGCAGGGGAGATTATTGATGCTAAGTATTTTGAGAATGAGGTGCTGGAGGACTTGCCGAAGTCGTTGCGGTTGAGTGTGTATCCGAGGACTCTACTTTCAGATTACTATACTATATGACCTGTAATCAGATTCGCATCGAGTTGTCTTTGTCTCTTTTTTTTATTTCTGTCATGATTTACCATCACAAAATATCCACCAAAGGATTGGACTAAGCCTAGGCTGCCCTGCCTTTCTGTTCGCCTGGTCTTGAGGCTAAGTGATACTCAAAATCTGGGCAATGTATGTGTGCTTCTTTAAGGTCAAGCTGTCGGACTCTGAATCCAAGGCTCTGAGATTCCGATTCACATTTTTGGAAGCATACCTGAAATAACTATCGATATCGTAGCCTTGTTTTTGTTTCCTTCATGCCAGGCTTCCAAGCGACTAGGCTACTTTCCTTTCAAATTATAAGATACCAATATAAACCATTCGTTACACCCTCTGCAACACTATTTCTTTGCAAATTCATCACCATAGAGCCCATCAAAGCTACCGCGAATTTAGTCAAAAATGAATCGCATAGCGGATTTAATGGCCATCAGCGAGGACTTGAACGAAGAGAGAGCTCCAACTGAACTACCATGGCCACAATCCAACATGTCCACCGACAACGCAACACTCTTCCAAAGGACGGCGAAGCTTTCGGCTTGGGCAAACATGAAAGCCGCAAACATCCAGCGTAACTCAACCGCTCGGATCCCAGGACATCAGATCTATAGGATTCCAGAGTTACGGGGCGAAGATGAAGAACTTTGTCTTCCGGTGGTTAAGATACCAGAGTATTTCCCGAAGACTGTCGCCGCGTTTGTTTCGCTGTCAGGTATGTATTGTATAATTTGATGATTTTACATGTTATATATTCAATACTGATCCATATTGTTCTAATAGTTGAAAACATTCGATATCTATTAGAGTTTTATCACCTCAGACCCTGCTTGTATGACCCGTTTGAGGGTCCGTTTGACGACGAATCAGATCTCAAACCAATCGATTTGTGTGATGAAGATATTGAAGCGGAGAGACTTATAGCTTTGGATGCGCTCGCACGACATATCGGTTTGAAACTGGGCAAAGTACGTTCTAGAAGGTTGGAAAGACTAGCAGAAGATAACCCAGAGCTGTGGAATGCACTCTATGGAGATTGACTGTATATACAACCATCATATTGTTTGTTTGTTGTCGAATTATCAGCGGTGGGTAACTATACTAGACGATCCCTCATTGTCAGCATTACCCAACACAGTAACCACTTCAATATATATATTTTCCCTCGCCGAGCAACCCCCCTCTGCGGGGACGACCATAAAAGGGGTTCTCCCCCAACCTTTTTCTTCCTCTTTCTTCTTCTTCTCTTCTCTCGTTATACTTACCTTATGACGAGCGCCGGGGCTCAAAAATCCTGGATCTCCAGCCTTCTAGTCACCATTGCACATCGGTTTCTTTAGACGGCTGTGAGGTATCTTCGGGTATCTCTGTTGTGAAATTTTTGTTGTCCTACCAATTTATCACTTGTTGATATATTCTCTTTTTCATCGGTTTCATAGACGCTGCTTCTACGGAGTTGATGAAAGAAGAATCTTATACTATATTCTCTCTTGTATACAAGTAAATATATCATATCAATCTAGTATGTATATATTGATCGCAACGATAAGTAATATGAAAACGCCTCTATATGATGATACTATTCTGCCTCTGCCTCCTGAACCTCATCCTCCTCCACCTGCTTCATCGTCCTCTTACTACCCACCAACCTCTCCAACATCTCCTCAATATTCTTCAGCCGATCCTCAAGCACATGTATCCTCTGCCCCAAATTGCCCCGGGCCTCGCTCTCGTCATCAGCAGTGCTCAATATCGCCCTCAACTGATCCGCCACCTCCCCAAACGGCATCATACTATCCCTCCTCGACAACTTCCTCAAACTTCCAGTCACCCTCTCCCCTCCCTCCGCCTTACGCCCTATGAGAGCACTACTACTAGAAGTAGCCTTCCCTGGAGCTCCCATCTGAAAACTCTCCTCCTCGTCATCACCACCCGCCACATCTGGCGCCTCAGCATCCATTTCCTCCTGTATGATCCTATCACTCTCAGCTCTAAACACCGCCTGAATATCCCCGTGCGCGTTAAACCCCTTAGCGAGCACCGGCATACTGATAGTCCGTTTACCCATCCCCGGTCTTCCCTTCTTCGCCCCCCTCTTAGCAGCATTCTTAACCTTCATCATCGGTGGTTTCGGCGCCCACCACGCCCGTCGCTCCAAAACCGCCAACGTCAACAGAATAGGCAAGTTCAACGTCCTGATAATCGCGACATTAATCTTATGAAACCATCTATCCGTGATTACAAACTTCAACGGGAGTAGCAATACTATCGCAAAGATGTTAAGCGGAGGGAGATAACTAAATATCGCATCGCTCTTGACTCCCTCCAACGTCAACACCGCCCTTCGGAACTGAATCTCCGCGTTGACATCGCTCTGTAATGACGAAAAAGTGGTGGACAACATGGACACCAATATCACCAGGAATAGGTATCCGAGAAAGGCATAGGTGACCATCAAAACGGGTCCAAGAAGCCAGTGAAACTCGTGGGCACGTCCGATACCCGTCCCGTCGAGCCCGAACCACACCCATAACATCCACTTTGATATCGTCACCACGCTGTGTTTCCCCTCCGCTAGCCAGAGCATGGAGAGGAGGAAGCCGATGAAGCACCACGCTGCTAGGACTGTTAAGACCGTGAAATCTGTCATCATGGCGCGGAGGGAGACGAAGAGCATGTTTTCGGACATCAGGTTGAATGCGAGACGCGGGATGAGGATTGTTGCTGCTACCGCTAAGACGTCGAGAGCTTGTTGGCCTGGGACTGGCGATTCGGTGCGGAACCCGTGGAGCCTCAAGGCTCCGTAGATTGCAAATATCAATGAAAAGGTGACACTATCATAGAAACCACCGTTAGCAATCTAATATAACCAAGTGATAATACAAAGTGATGTATTGGATGGGAGGATACGAACTCTAAGAAAGACCATAAATTCTGCGTATACACAAACCAACCGTGCTCCAATATTGTAGAAAACAGCTCCAATATCCACCCACAACTATACAGCGCGAATAAAATCTCAGAAATAGGGTAAGAATGCGGCGGCGGTCTCCGCATCATTACCCAAACGTACAACCCCAGCAGACACAGAAACTCCCCGATTTCGAGTAAATTCCTTGTCCGCGGTACCATCAACCGATACTGATTCAGTAACGGCGCCTTTCGAGGATCGTACAACGCTATGGGACGGTACTTGTAATTATCAGGGATGATATCTATAAATGTCGTGGGGGTGTATGTTATCCTCCCAATGTAAATAGCGTTAACAACGAGTTGACACGCCGCCGAGCTGAGAAAGACTTTGGATTGGGATACTATCGCGATTTCTAGTGCCGGATGCCGGGATTTGTAGGCGACGGCCCAGTGTTCTTTTGGGAGGTTTTCTTGCTGTACCTCATCCGGAGCGCCTTGGAAGGGACTGAACCCCGCGACGAGAATGTTGGCCAGGAGGAGGAGGCCATCGCTGCCGGGGTTATCTTCGGAGACGCGGCGGAGGATACGAGTGGCGACTAGCTCGCAGAGGATGGCGCGGGTAAGGTTTACGGATTGTTCGTGGGATTGTTGTGATTGTTCGGATTGGAATTGCATGCGATTCACGAGGAGGCAGAATACTATAAATATAATACGATAGACACATACTTGATTAGTCTTGCATCTATGCAATTTGTTGCATGCATAGATGGATTGTATGACGAACCTATAGAGGCATCTTTCATCTCATAGTATTTATCCACTAACGGCCGCACAACGGAGGTATTCATTCGAGGATCGCGAAGCTGTTTCAAGCTGTACGGGTCATCTATATTAACATTTAAAATTAGTATGGTCTATGCAGTAAGAAAAGATGTTAATACATACCGATCAATTGCATCACCTCATTCCGAATCCTAACAACACAAATTTAATACGTCAGTTAACGTTCTCAACGTCCATATTGCGGAGAAGTGCAGAGGTTTCGAACCTATGAATGGTATAATAAACCGGTAAATGATCATTTTGAAATCCCGAGGCTGTCACCGAAGACGAAGGGTCCGGCAGTTGTGAGTTGGGTATCGGAATCGGCTCTTCGGGTTGGAGATGATAATGTCGGAAACGGTGGCCGAGGCCGTGTTCTGAGAGGAGCGGGTCAGTTTCCATGCAGGTACCGTTCGTTTCGATTCCGTGTTGAGCTACGGCGTAGGTATACTAAGGATATCAAGGATGCAGGTGCTCGAGGTCTGTGAGTTTCGGTGTTCGTATGGACGTAGTATGGAGAGTCTACGAAGGTATCGGTCTGTATTTTTCAATCGCGATGTCGAGGTTTTCGTTAGGGTAAGGGTATAATAAACATTTTGCATCACAACGCCTCGTCCCTCACTTGAATGGCTTTTTAAATTTTATTTTTGTTATCGGGTCCCGGGTACGATAAGGGCTGAAGCAAGCAAGGACGTAAGGTAGGGACAGTGGAAGCCAGAGACCAGCGCGATCGGTTGAGGGGAGAAGGTGGAAAGAAAGGATAGGACGTCATGGTCGGACAAGTGGAGGGTGTACTGTTTTTCCCTGGGACATGTATGGTATTGTATTGGTGTGGAGGAGGAGGTTCGACGAGTGAGGATGAGACACGCCCCGGGGTCCGTCACAGGCCCCCCAATTGGGCCCAAGACGCGGGGGACGTGGGGGGCGTGGTCTGGGCGAGATAAGCGACCGAACGTTGGTTGCTGTCAGTCGGCTCCGCTAACCGAATTTATTATCGTGACACTGCAGCTGATCTCGTCTACTGAATTGACATAACTTAGGTTATTACGTTATCTACGCATACCCTAAAGTCTTCGTGCAAGATGGTATACTCGAGTGCTTAGTTAGTTCTTCTCGTTATAATCAATCTCTAATCAAGCAAATAATCCCACTGGCAACCGCATCTTCAACAGTACCCCATTTCCCCTTTTGCCCCAATCCCGCTATAAGACTCTCAACGCGTACCAAGGACCATTCGAAATCCTCCTTCTCCGCCCTCACATGGTTCCTTCGTTGAATTTTGATAATATCACCAGCCTTCAATGTCCCAGCAAACACCCTCCCGAAATTATACGTTCTATCCGATCCTCCAAAGGTATTCGCCGTAGGATCCAAGCTCGGAATATAAACACTCAACGGACCATTCCTGTCACACCCCGCGATAGCATCGTAAGCCTCGTCATGAGATATTCCCTCGTGTATGATATCCGCCCGATATCTCTGCGCGGTAACGGGAGACGGTAAGTGCACCGCCGTCATGGCTGCGAGACAAGCCTCAATCGGCATCCAGGTCCTCATGATAGCATGAAACAGATCCACCCCTTTCTTTTCTTTATCTTCCAGTTTTACTTCAACCTTGAGTTTTGAGGCTATAAGTAGTGCTGTACCCTCATGACCGCCTCTAGCAGCTTGGTAGAGGACTAAGATCGGGTCGAGGACGAATTGACCAAACGCGCGTTTTACAGGCATGCTGTCCGCATTATCCATCCACTTCTTCGTTCTCGGGTTGAAAAAGCTGTCTCCCTATACGTACGACACTCGAAAGGTCAGTCTATAGCTGAGGCTTTGTGAGACTGATGATGTGTACGTACCCAAAGCCGCGCTGCCAGCCTATCCCCATCCACACCAAACATTTGGGCGTACATCCCCGTAAATTGCCCAATGCTAAACCCCCACCCTTCACGAATGGACCCAAAAGCCACAGTGCATTTCTCAGGTCTAACCTGAATATCTCCGAGTTTAGTATTCGCAGCACCGTGAGCGGCGATAATATCGTTGATTGATTTAATATGTCTCAAGAGAGCTTGGTAAATCCCGTCTTCCGGATATCCTTCGCTGAGTAGCTGTGTGAACCCGTCAAGTAAAACTATCGGTTTCAAGAGCTCATCGAGAGACTGTTTGATGAGGGTTTCGGTCTGTCTCGATACATCGTCTGTGGGGTCAGAGAGGATCCATACACCGTCGGCCATTCGGAGATACGAGGAAGTTGAATACGGATCCGTCGACGGGGGCGTGATAAGGTTAAAGAAGAAGGCATCTCCATTTATTTCTTGCTTGACATTTTTGGCGTCCTTTTCGTCTAGGGTAAATCGGAAACTAGTGACCGGAGATTCGGTAGGACCAGGCTCGGTGTCCGGGTTATTCAGGCTTCTCGTAAAAGCTTGGACCAAGGAGTCGATCGGCTCTGTTACTGCAGGAATGAAATATATCCGTTCATCAATGCATTAGCAAGAGACTATATTTAAATATTTTTGAGACAGAAGAAGCTTGGTGTGTGAGTTGAATCATGAAGCAGATCGATTTCTTTCTGGGTTATATATATAGCTTACGAGTTGATCCGATTAAAACAGCCACATTTCGGACATTCGTGACTTTGCCCTAGAGTTTATAGAGAAAACTACTTTTAGATTCCATGCGCGATATCCTTAACAATGATAAGGGATCATAGTCTTCGGCATATGTAAGATTGTGTATACTATCAGTTCGCGTTGATAATTTCTGGATATATAAATGCCACTCAGATCGTCAGTAGTTAGTAAACATTATAAATACTATAAACTAGCAGTCCGTATACTACTTCTGGTTTCAAGGCATACTAACGGTACAGAAGTCGACATTTTGGGAAATCTATTTAAATTTCATACACGGAGCAGGTAGCGGGGTGTGTGGCGTGGCGCATACCAGCGCAATCCATTGATACTCATGTTCTAATTTTGCCGTTTTGCAACATTTGGGGGAAGTCATTGAGCCGCATCACGTGATAAGACAAAGGCATATAAATCTTGATTTCCCATGAGATCTATCAATATTTAGTTTCCTAAACATATGTTAAGTTTGATTTGGGTTTGATTTTTAATTCTCTTCAAGTAATCCTGTGGTACATCTAAAGCATCGACCTGCACCTTTCACAGGAGCCTTTTAGCACTATAGATATTCTCCAACACAAAGGATAGCAAAAACCTGAAGGCATAATGTTGCATGTTGCCAGAAGAGAAACACTTAAAATACTACCTTCAAGCAAAATGAATTATAAGTCCCCTATAAATATAAGATCATGAATATATTAGTCACGTTTCCATACTCTTTAAATTTGAGAATCGATGGAGAAAATCCTAGGCAAGTGAATGGGATCCAGGACACCTACCAAGGGATATTTTATTCCGGGCCTCGTCAGTACTTGGGATACATATTACGGAAGGACAATCCGCATCAGAATTGCACGGCACTACACAATTGTAAATTTTAATCTGATAATGACGATGATAGCGTAAAGCCAGCTGGAGCTACAAAAGTTTTCGAGGTGTGTTAGTCTTTGGTGGCCCGAAATAGTGGGTAACGTTCTTAAAAGTGTACTTACGTCCCTAGTCCTCTCGTTTCCCAAGAGTCTTCTTATCCAACACCTTTGTCGTAGCGATACAAAAGCGATGCCGCAATTAGAAACCTTGGAGAAGAGCATGATTTTTTATTTCTTTTACAAATTCAATAAGGACCTAGGTTGCCCATACGCACCGCTGAAACAGCGATTGCGCAGAGAATGATCAAAGTGGATCGCATATCTGTTTTTAGTTATGATAACGTGGGAGGAGTTTTTGTGATTGCGAGGAATGGTTCGGTACTTTAGTTTTTGGATTAAATTGATTTTAACGACAAGATGGCTTCAGATAGCCGAACTAAGCTTATATATATCCTTTAGGAGGCTGGGATACTGTTGTTTCCCAGAACGGAAGAACGAGGTGGTGGGTTGGATTGGAATCCAAACCATAGCAATTGCTTTCAATCTTCACAACCACTCCGTAACTCCGGAGCCAACCGATAATTTAGTAACCGGTAGGAAAGTGGGCACCTCCTACGGAACGGTTAGTTAGCTTTCAGCTAGGGCTAGGTAAATTTAAGACACGAAGTCTTTAACCAAAATCTAGTTACCGAGCGATCAATTAAACTTATATACGTTACAGTCGCGATTTTCGCATGTGAAAAAAGTAAATGTTGAGTCTTAATATGTGAACGTTGGCCCCCGTTTTCGGTGAAGTACATTAAACCCATTCCTTCACGAAGAATAATAATAGGAGGACTAGCAAGCCGAAAGTCCATGTAGAGTAGAATGATAAAAACGACGCATAAGAGGGCTCGTTAGTGATGATGGGTTGATTAGAATGTAAGGACGTCACTTCAGGAGTCTTCGGATTTGAATGTTGATCTGGAGCATCCTCGAGGCTAAGAATGCCGGAAGGCGGGAGACTTGAATCCTCGTCCGACTCGTCTATTTCGTCAAACGTATTTGAATCTGAATCTGAATCGAAGAGAGATCTAGGCTCGGAATTCCGATGTTCAATATGGTATGGGACATAAATGTTCCCCAAATCCGATTCCGAGTCCGAGTCCAAACCATGATATGAACTATAGCTTGGAATATATAAGTCCCCCAGGTCTGCGTTGTTTGACTTAAAAGTATCGTGGCTAATGAATATTGAAATATAGAAGCAGCAAACGCTAGTTACGAGATAAACTCGTCCCGACTCCCAAGAACACATCGAGGTTGTGTTCTTGAGGCGGTTCCCATAATTAGGGGGCATATAATCACCAATAGCTCCCAATTCGCCCTTGGAATTAAAGACGCGCCCCTTCGTACATTAAGAAAAGGGAATGAGTATATACAGAAGCTCAAATGGATACATAAGAAATTCGTCGTTTTGTGGGACGAAGAAAGCAAGCGAGGTTGGCTTGTCAACGGCACTAGCGCCTTACATCTCTTACGCCGTTCCTTAGTGAGCGATAGTACCGACCCATTCAACTCCAAATTTTGTTTTAAGAAAGAAGAGATGGAGGATCCTGTCAAACCTCACAAGGCGTTCTCGGCTGTAGATGTTCTTCTTAAGGAAAAGAATATAAACAGGAGATATATTCCGAAGGAGGAAATTCCGTTCGTGTCAAAGACAGAGTCGATGAACTTTACGATACGCTAGAGAAAATAATCGACCATCAGATCTCCGTCGCTGGGCATGGAGCTAACATGAAGCCCAAAGCACGAAAATATCGGACTTTAACGACTTGGCTACAGTTGAAGATCCTATTTATCCCCGGGTTGCTACACTCCAAACAATCGGGAAGGGCTGGGTGGATTTTATCAGAGCGATCCATGCCGTGAGCTTGTTGGGCGCGCATTCGGTGAACTTATCCAACCGTTCGAGTCGAGCACTTGTAAATACTGGGCGAAGTTGCCAAGCGCGAACTGTTATCTGGCAGCCGATATATATGATCTTAGAACCATCATGGGCATATGCGTAAACCAGGAAATCGGTCAGCTACCAATAGATCTCGTTGACAGCATTATATGGTACGCTCCGCATGCCACACCTACGCAATGCCAATGCTTAGGGAAACTAGGGAAAGGCTGTTGTGATCCCGTTCAAGTTCTCCTGCCGTCTAAGTTTCGCAGCATTTTACCCGAAATTGTGTCGGTCCAACGGAGCGGTGGAGCAGTAGTCTTTGGTCATAACACTAATTCAAATGGTTTTGGAAAGATACTGGAGAACCTGAAGAAGGAGAGCCGATGGAAGCTAGCGAAGATTTCGAACCTGGAGATTGGGACAGTGGAATTGGATCCAGCTTACGTTTTAGGCGCCATGACTACACAGTTGGAATCGTATGTGCTTTGCAAAAAGAACTCTTAGCCGTATGTGCTCTGTTCGATAGTCGACATGAGGACATATATGTTCCTCTGGAGGATCCTAATCACTACGCGCCCGGTCGTATCGGACGAGACAATGTTATGGCTGCTTGTTTACCGTCTGGTGACTATGGCACGAACGCTGCTGCCCAAGTGCTCGCTCATATGGTCAGAACTTTACGAAATTGCAATTCTGCTGCTTAGTTGGGATCGGAGCCGGGGTGCCCTCTGAGAAAAATGATATCCGATTAGGTGATGTTGTAGTCACACCGGGGTAATCCAGTACGATCTCGGAAAGACGTTTGACGGCGATGTGTTCCAACGAACGGGGTCTCTCCAGCGCTTACCGCCTTTCCTGTTAACCGCTAGCAACTTGATGTCAGACCCAAGTCTCGCTTCTCAGCCGCTTCAAAAATACATTGACGTTATCATAACCTGCAACTCCAAATATAAATTCCCCGGAGTACAACACGATAAACTAATTGTCGAAGAGTGTTTAAACGATCCGGACCATTGGCTATGCAGCCGCTGCAAAGATCCATCCAGAAATTACATTAAGACTCACTACGGCTTGGTCGCCTCTGGGAACCAGGTGATTAAAAGCGCAAAGCTCAGAGACCGTTTAAGAGCAGAGTATAATGTTCTTTGCATCGAAATGGAGGCGGCTGGGGTCATAAACATAGCTCCTTGTATCGTTATTCGGGGGATTTGCGACTATACAGATTCAGAAAAGAATGATCTGTGGCAAGAATATGCCTCCGCTACAGCTGCTGCGTATGCTAAGCTGCTGCTTTCAGTTGTGCGAAATGGCAATGACCCCAAGACGCCGTCGAAAAAACGGGCGGCGTCATGGGAAGATTTGGACTCGTTTTCTTCAAAAAGGGTACAATTTACGAAGCAATAAGAATTTTCAGACAATCTGTCGATGATTATCCAATTTTAATTCACCTACTTAAGTAGTAATACTGGTCGTTCTTGGCGGGGTTCTTCCGCAGCAAACCAATCCAAACTACAAACTCAAGAATTCGGTTATTATTGTTTAATATTTCAGTGATCCATGCGCATGATGTAGATATCAATTATTTAAAGAACCCATATGCGTGATAAAGTAGTGCCTTGAGTGACACGTGACCAATTGCAAGTATCAGTCCCTCCTAGGCCTTTGACATCCCGCATTTGTCTGCATGTATCCGCATGAACACGACGAGGATGAGAATTTGCTAAATCTAGAAAAAACGTTTGTTTACGTTGACCTGATCGATATCAGGTGATCGCTAAGACAGACTTTTCTGACACATTTTAACCACAACAAAGAGCTGTCGGAATTATGCGTCTTCCAGACGTGTTGTCCAGCGAAAAAGGCGACTGGAGACAACCAATCGGTTCAAGACATGGAGTTGGATGGTAGTCCGATGGCAATGTGCACTGGAGCAACGAGCAGCAAATTGGGGCGTTAATGGCAATTCGAAAGAGTTTAACCGCGGACCTTAGTATGATGCAAAAGTATCATAATTACACTATAAGGTTTGGCTTAGAATATAGAAGCAAAAGACTTTTCTTACACAAGATGGTGTGCCTCTGCAGGTGCTTGAATTGTCTCGGAAACCAGCAGCGCAGTACGAAGTTGAAGGATTTGACACAACTCGGCGATACATGCCTGTCGTTTTTATAACTATAAGTAACGAAATGACTATTTGTCTGAGGGAACAGGATTTCAAGTATAATGGATGGAATAAAAGGATGGAAGAGATTGAAGAATCGATATTAGCTAATGGGGAACTATCCTAGTATATATTGATGTAAATCTCACAGATCAAAACACCAGTTCGCTCCGCGCTACCCACTTAAACTCTATCAACAATTGGAATAGCCCGAGTATTAGTTACAAGAAATTAAAAATTAAGGGTCTATTTATCTATATTCAGGCGAATTGCGTTATCCCGTGGTATCAAAATTTAGTCGAGTATTACTGCTGCTCAGACCAGATATAAGGAAGGATAACCACACAAGCAGTATAGAAAACCGCGAAACTTCTGAAAAAGCAAATGGGCCAGAGAAGCGGGGAAGTAGTCTTGTACATTATCCAAATAGAGTAAAAGGCCACCGCGAAGAAATGGTAGTAAAGGACTAGCGGGTTGCGAAGCATGCTAAAGAACTAACAGCATTAGCGGGGTATATCATAAAGGCAGAGAATTCAAGAAGCCTACCCGGATAGCAGACCGACTGGGTGATCGACGCAGTTTCCGCCCATTTGAAAGTATGCGAAGCATCCTTTTTGAAGAACTCTGAGGTTTGGGTCTAAAGCATTTGTTAGTCTCTGATAATAACTATTGAGAATCGGTGGACTTACCATTCGCAGCGAATAGAGCGTACAACGCCTGTGCCAGAATATTCACAACGCTGGTCAACTTTCGCCGTTTCCAGTGGAAATCAAACAACTTCTCCAAAACTAGATCTGTATCATTTAGATCTTCAACATCTGCCAACAAGTCCCTTATTAAGACAGCGTCGTTGAAGGCCACAGTCATGCCTCCACCGGTCAATGGATGTCGCATATTCATAGAATCACCGACCAATACCAAACCAGGTGTTTGGTTCATGGTGGGTGGTAACCACGAGTTTGGCATCGACCGAATTGATTTTGAATCCTCTACAGCTTTTCTAAACGAGGGTCGGATTTCTTCCGGTAAGGTCGGTAATACCGCGCCGAGCATGTACGCTTTTAGACTGCCGTCGGTTTGGGACGGTGGTTTCCCTTGAATATCCACTAACGCTCTGGTCTCGTGTGTACCGATTTGATAGAGTAGGACCGGCGCGCGGTCCGATAGAACAACGATACCATGATTTTTCAATGGCATTTTAGCGTCGATGAGCTCCAGACCGAAAAAATGGGATTTGACTTGTACTTGTTTCGGGATGAAATCGGAACGAATGTTGGATTTGCAGCCATCTGCGACGAATGTGAGGGATGCGAAATACTGACACCATGTTAGCCTATATCAATTTGGAGGGGAAAGACAACTAGCTTACACAAATCTCTTCCTTTGTGGCCTTCGGTGTACACCGGACGCCAATAATATGACCGGATGCAGCATTTTTGATAAGGTTCTTCGATACAGTTGCTTCAACGATTGTAACTCTAAAATTAATCTGGTCAGCACGGTAACCTCTTCGTAATGTTGAAATATATTTAAGAGGAGGTACCCTTTCGTCGCCTTTGAAGCAGCTCTGAGCTTCTGGATAAATTTCCCGTGGTGGAAACTCCTCCCTTGAGGTCTTTTACCATCCTCTGCGACAGCATATGGAATATGCACCGGTTCACCATGATATGTAACCTGATACCCAAGACAAGGTACAGCGTCAAACCCCTCAAGACAACCTAATCACGACCAATTGTCAATCAGTATTTTTTGATCGATCAAAAGCAGGCGAGCATTGATTGCAGGATGGGTTTGGAGCTAACTTTCAAGACCCAATTCACGCAATGCTCTGACACCACCAGGTTGTAGTAGTTCTCCAACAATTCTGTTCGGCTCTGAGAGGTCTCGTTCGAGGAGTAGGACATCGCGACCCTGTTTCGCCAGAGCTACGGCGAGAGTATTGCCAACTATGCCGGCGCCGATGATCGCGACATCGAAGGAACGTTTCGGTGGTGGGGGAGGCGGCAAATCTCGAAGCTCTGGTGTGCCAACCATGTTGAATAGCGGGTTTCCTTAGGATATTCCGGGCGACGAAGAGAGTGTATGGAGCTGAAGCTAGCTGGCGGTTCTAAGGGGTGGTAACGAGCAGATGGCAATAAAAACCAACAATGGTACTCGCGACTTAAATATAGCTGCGAAAAGAGCGACAGGAACAACCGAGATGAACGACAAAGATTTCGATTATATATATCCGGACCCCGATTGGGTAAGTAAGTATGATAATGACGAGAGAGCATGGATTGTGAAGCTGTGTCCTGTCCCTTTCACAAGCTTGTGGTTGCCAGCAGTAGCGACCAGTGTTGGTAAACTGCGCAAAGAAAAAAAAGTTTGGCATTCAGGACACAGGAACGCGCAAGGGGCCAACCTTGTCGTTGATGGGTAGCCAATCACAGGCGGCGATTCGGCGTTGCGTCGGCCCGGACAACACGCCAGCCGGGGCAACAAATATCATACGATGCTGAGGTTAACATCGAACCAGAAGTTAATTCACAATTCTTCCTTCTCGGTTCCCGAAATGGTCGAGAGACTCGGAAGACCAAGGCCGTCCCGATCGTCAGCTTGTGTAACGTTCCACCACTCTTATCCCGGTGTCTTACACATAGTAGTAACAATGCTAAAGCAGCAGCCAGCTGGTATACGAATAGGCCCAAAAAATTTAAAGTGATATACCTTTAAGGCATATTCCATCGATGGGCTTGATTGGCGAAAGCAAAAAAGGAATCAATCGGGATACGATTCGAACATACGTCTTTGGCATAGAGCCACCGAGCCATCGAACCGATCAAGCAAAGTTATCATTCACGGTGCGCACACATCCCGGCCCATGCCGGGCGCCCGTGTGGTCATACTGCGAGCGTCACGACAACTAGACTGCCTGTCCTTCATTTATTATAACGTATACTTAATTGGCTAATTATATAATGAAAATAATGACCATGGTGACATGTGTTCTCAAAGTAGCGTAGGAACAAGCCACGAGGCTGTTCAATTAAGTCAACATTTAATCGTTTACTCATGCCATTTAGTCTTAATAGAGAGTGTGGCTTGAAAATGGCTCTTTGTTTGCGAGAAAAACTCTTTCTATAGTGCTAGGTCGACTCTTTCTAAATATATGTTTTCGATACAGAAAAATACGATACGTAGCACAAACTTCAAGCAGGGAACGCAACAGAGTGTTCTAGAAAAACTGTCGCTGAGCAACTGGGTTTGACAGGCCAGCTTTGATATGAGTTTCCGCCACCTTCTATATCAAATTGATTTTACTATCCACATGTAAATGCGTGACATATCTTTGAAGATCTCACATCTACGTCGTCCCGATGCCATAATGTCTATGAACGAACCAAAAAATATTTACGTCCTTCTACCACCAGGAGACAGCAACCACCGCCCCTTGCATCTAGCTTACTCGTCCAAATCTCTTCCGTACAACTCTCGCAACGACCCTGTATATCGACTGCCAACACCAGAGATCCTAGCACCACTACCAACACTCGGTGATCCAAAACTCTACGAGCGAGTTTTCACGGTCCCTTGGATCGATGTTCAAAAGAGTTACGACCGTGGCGGTCTCCAAGCGTGGGGTGACGAAGTTTTCGAATGGATGCTTCAATGCGTCATACACCAAGAATACGGGTATATCACCTCGCGATATTTCGACTTTGGTGCAGAAGAAGTAGGTTTTCAACATCCTTCAAGCCATCATTTCTAAATCTTGTCCAACGAGAAGAATAAACGACAGAATAAGTCGAAAGAGGCTTTCAAGAAGCGATGCTAACTCAAAAATCATTGATATACTTCATTAGCAAGTGGTAAATAGCATGCTATCGGAAGAACAGGCTAGCTACTTTGGCTATTTATACAACTTCGACTCCCTTCTTCGGCCTAAGAACACCCTTACTACCGCTGAAAAGGAAAGAAATCTCACAGCCACCTTTTACGCATACCTAGGAGCTGTCGAGTTTTCAAGAGGCCGCGAAGTTTCACTCAGATGGATTCGAGACCTAATAAAGCCGATTCTAGAGTATCACATGCACGATATTACAAAGGAGTGGCCAAAGAAACAGCTTTCTTTGGCACAATCGATGTGGGACGCGGATCGTCAATTTAAGAACCACTTGCATCCTGATTTCGATATCTACAAAAAAGACTACGAAGAAGAGGATGCCTTTCAGTGGCGGTTCCCTTTTTATCGCATTGAATTTAGAGATTGTCTTGAGGAGATCGTCACCAGTGTCCTGACGGTAAGATTTGGTTTCATACCATGACATAATGCCGAATATTTGGTAGCATTTATCACTAAACCCGAGAATATTGCACTAGAATATGCGCCGACGTCTGCGAAATCATGCAGGAAGACATAAAACCTGCCATTGGAATATAGTTGTAGTTTTTCGGCGGAGGAGAATAAGTGGACTTTCACTATCCAATACGGCGGTCAAAAGCATCTCGGAACAAATGAGAAACGCCGGATAGCAGAGTATGACGCTGTTGTGCGTGCCATTGACAATATCTCCAGGTCTGATTTCTTTAGATCGTGGTATTAATTCTGGTCAATTGTGAAACATTCAGTGTTTATATAGCTCTAAGAGTTGTCCGCAGCATACTATTTTGTTGACCATGTTGCATTTTGATATTGGTACAAGACTAGAATTTTATTTTAAATTTTAATCGCAGGTACGGCAATATTGCCGTAGCAGGCCTTGAAATCTTTTGTCTTCAAGGAGAATTACAGCGACACTTGAGCGCTAATATTATCACTCCAATTTTCCTGGTAACCTAAGCGTATTAGAGCGGACATAGGCACACCTATCGTCCACGTTCGAATTCATGCACTTTGACACACGATCATATGATCAACAATGTTATTACTCAAAAGCCGGTAACTTCTTAAAATTAGTTATCAAAAGATATACTAGCTCAGAGAACCGGCTAGTTCGCCAAAACTCCGGTATATTCTTGCTCTTCACTTGAATTTTGAACCATCGTGAATATGCCTTACCGGCGTGCTGCATGAGACCAGCATGCCAAGACTCGGCCCTAACACGACCTCGCACGCCGTCGCCAACCGGCAACCGATATCGATGCATGGAACTCTAAGACCTCGAAATCACAAAAACCTCCAGCATTGAGCCTATTCACCTTGGCAAGGCTCTTCTCGAAGAATAAATCCGGTCGCAAGCTCCACGGTGGGTCATATTAGCACTGCTAAGCTCTGAGATGCGTCTAGGCAGCTATCGAGCCAACCCCAGATCGAGACCCCGCAATCCTTGGCGCACCAAAAAGCGAACTTCAAGATAGTATTCCATCGTCACCTGGTCTTCGATAGCTCGAAAGTTTACCGGGTTAAGGTCGCACAAGAGAGCATGATAACGCAGGATTTTTCAGGATTTTGTCCGGGTTCTGTAGTGCACTGCCTCCTTTTAATATGCCTGCTCGCTACTCCGAAGCGACGGTTCGGCGCAACTATGGCGGGATCGTTAGGTTTCAATGCCGTAATGTTACGAAGCCGAGGAAGGCTATTGCTCATGCTCACGAATGCAAGCTATGGCATATAATTGCTGAGTAATAATCCACAAGACAAAGTAAAGAAAGCCCCGAAAGCTTATAAGTACTCACCAGAAGAGTGTTTCTGCCGTTACCCGCCCGCTTTAGAAGATAACCCTAACTTACTTAAAATCGGATCCGTATCGATACTTTCCATTTCAAACTCGCCAAAATGTTGGGCGAAGCGTCAACCTCGTCGGCTCCCAAAGCTATCGCGACACCAAGCACTTACGCAGATAGCGAACGCTACTTTATTTCATCCGGCAAACAGTTCCAATTCCACAAAATCCCCACCACAAATTACCGTCTCGCCCAAACCGCGGAGTCCATCAAAACCAAAGGCACGCTATGGCAGCTCAACCCATCAGCCGCCGACGACTCGACGACAAATACAACCTGGGACGTCTATTCTAACCTTCCTATCTTCGCCGCCAGATATGACTCACCTCTCGTCAGTGGTGTCGACTCTAAGACAATATACTGGGAATTCGAGATCACTAGTCTAGGATACGAAGGCAAGGATGCCAGCGTCGCATTCGGTTTTCTGGTTAAAGATACTGGCTCGGAAACTGTCGCTGCAAATCCCACTGGAAGTCTTCGCAATCACGAACTTGCTGGCGCACCTATCAGTCTCTCCGGACCTAGTTTACTTTGGAATTCTACCGATGGAGGGCTCTATTTCAACGGCACTAAGATTTCTACGGAGGCATTTACAGCAAACGTCGGAGATACCGTCGGACTCGGTATTACTTTTCAATTCGACCCAGCTGTTCCCATGGTCCAAACGAGAGATGTAAATGACAATCCGAACGCTAAGAGCAGCAAATTCTCAAAAGCGGTGGATAGCAGAGGCAACAAGACGACAAGAATAGCAGAGGTGGCGGATTTGGTCGCTTGTCCCACCAAGACTTTCGTCACGATCAATAGTGAAGAAAAGGAGTTTGAAGGAGATGTGGCAAGGGAGTTCTTTAGAGGTTTGACAGATGTATTCCCCGTGTTGGTTGTTTCTGGACCCGGTGTTGGTGGGAAGATTAGGATTGGAGAAGCGGTCAAGTTTGGTGGTGATGGTGGCATTGCGGATGCGCAGTTGGCGGCGAAGGGGAATGCGGCGAAGGGAAACGTATGTTGTACCCCTTTAGAAACATTCGGGTTCTAAAATACTAATAAGTTTGTAGTTCAAAAAATCCAAATGGTCGAAGATTTTCAGACCAGCAGGTGGTGGAGGTTGGACCGGAGGTGTAGGAGTTTTGGGAACTTGAGCTTGGAAACACCGAGGCCCAATATCAAATGGAGAAGCACAGACTTTAAAACTCCCCTTGTTGAGACTGCGAGGACTGTTTATTGAATTCTTTTATTATTATGTATATGGATCGAGGCGCAGATGACAGGATCTTGGAAACTATGAGCTTTCATTGATCGCAATGATACTTGACCACAAATTGAACCAACTCATACCATCATATCGACGAATGATATAATATGGTCTTATTCTCTACGTCTGGTAAAGCCTCCCACCCGAGCAAATAAAACTTAGATAGCATTGTGAGAGGTTGGTGAGAAGGAGAAACAATCACACCACAGATATGTATAACTTTAGTTGAGTTAAGATTTTACAAAGACGTGGAAGATATACGGGAACGTGAGAAACATTTGAGGGATAAAGAATACAAAACTACAGCGCACCTAAACACAAACAAATTTGCTCATAACTATATACGGATATATAATATCTACGTTGATGCAAGCGCCGGTAGAAACTACAACGTACGAAAGCGAGTTACCAAGAAAAAGAGGGGCCCTAATCGATTTCAAGCATTAGGATCTTGGTTAGGTAAAGGGTGCCATTTAATCCCAAACGGCAGAAAATATCTCCAACTTCTGATTCTCTGAGCAGGATCGTTAGTGGTATAATCGAATCCAAAATCCCATGCATCGGTACCCGCATTACCGGCTGTTATCATCCTAGTACTCTCATCGCAATTTTTCGACATATAAGCTGCACATGAAATCCCGACTATTTTGTATCTTTCAAGGAAGAACGGAGGATCGATAGCTTCGCAGTCGGTCGATCCAGGTTCGCTTTCGCTAAGGTCGAAATTGGCCTGTGTTATTTTCACGTCAACTGAGTAGGAGGTACCATCCAAGCTGGTGCCACCGTTGCCGAGCATCATCGTGCCAGAGACAAATCTTTCCGTATGATTCGTAAATGTGCACTGATAGCTTGCGATTTTATTACCATTCGAGCCGTGTTCATTCAAGTCTGTATCTTGTCTGTTATAGGCATTGAATACGAAGTCTTGGGGTTGACAGTTTTCATTGCTATAGAATGAGCAATCACACCATCCGGTGAGGGCGTAGGAGTTGATAGCGCGCGAGAGAGGTGCGGATAAATCATTTATGTTAACGCATCCTTGATTAGTATCGGAGTTCTCATTATTAACCCCCAGAGGTCGGCCTTCCCAATTGTGTCCAGGGAGGTGTAAATTTGTGGATTGGTAAAGACCTAATTGACATTCTTCAAAGTTGTGAGTGAGAGTGGTAGTGCTAACGTCAACGGCACCTGGTAGTTGTCTGCCATCGAGCGATCGGGTTCCGACTTTGGTTTCTCTACTGGTAGGAGTCATAGGGTTGCATATCAGGGGAGTACTCAAAAGAAAGACAGCAAGCATAAAAGAAATGAATGGGGAATTCTGCATTTTGACGACAAAGAAATTTTTTAATAAAGATTTAGGATTATTTTATTTGGTAGAGACTAGGTCAAAGTAAAAGTTTTTTTTATAAATAATGATGAATAATGATATGTCTGGTGAATTTGAAATGAATTCAATGTTTTATATGCATATCTATCTGCAGTCGTGTGGGAATAGGCGTCTAAACTAGTAGCATTGCGATTGACGTTTGCTACCAACATTTACTTCTTAGCTTGGGGTGATAACACACAGGTTAAATATCATTTAAGTGCAAAGGATATTCAGCTCAATAAATCATTATTTTACTGAATTCGGCTTCATATCTTCCACCTTGAGGTTACGACTCTAAATTTACATTTCTTGATATAAGGGGTTTCCGAAATTGAGGGGCACTATCAAGGCGGCTCGGTCCCAAATGCTGCCGACAGATGCTGGATCTAAAATATCAATATTTGGCAAATGAGATCTTAAATTAATGTGCTGGCACGAACAATATAAGTCTATTCTTGTCGAGAAAACCGTATATATATTTAGATAGTCGAAGCTTGGAAATTATCTGACATCTATTTTCGAACTTCGCGTGGTTGGAGGTTGGACATCAATGATGTTTGAGGATTCGAAATCTTAGACTTAAATTTGAACACAAGAGTTGTCTCACAAACCACGAATACACAGGTAATTTTCATCAAGTGTGGCTCTTGGGGTATTCTTGAGTCCTCAGCCCATAAGGCTATTGAATAAGTTAGATACTTACATGTATTTGTATAACCCAACTCCAAAGGAGATTAGGGCTGCTGATTGCAAATCTACTGTTTAGTTAAGCATTGACCATGACATGAGATGACTATGCCGCACAGAATCTTATAAGAATAATTTATTTAACGCTCATGTTATGTTTATATGGGATGTAGAGTTCAGTGCAAGCAGTACTTATAGTAACCATTCGAATCATTATAATCTCTAATATGTTAAATTTGCGGATACTATGTATATACTTTATTTGATTCTCAGGTGAATATAGTCAATTTTGGATCAAAAGGGACGAAACGAGGTAAATCGATCAGCAAATTGTAGCTAAATTAAGGTCGTTAAAGTTAAGTCCTCAAGCAAAAGGTAGAAAGCGTTTCCTACATAGTGTTGGGCGCCATTGCTCATTTTCATACGCATACCGGTATATACCTATGTGCAAGTAAGTGGAACTAAGAAACTTGACACATCCATCTGACCCTGTTAAGTCTCTTCGATATCCAAGCCTCTTTAGTGTAGATATCCTTGTCCTACAAGTAAGAAACATTCACTGCCAATAAAGGGCCAGATGAGCGCGTGCAAAAGGGTACATCCTTCTCCCTAGATCGATGTAACGGAAACCAGGAACAGAAAGCAGGTACTCGAACATCTCAATTAATCTCAGGCATTAACTGATTGGCCAGGTAAAAGGTTTTGTTTAATTCCAAATGGCATCCAACATTGATAGCTCGCAGCTCTCTGTGCCTTGACGGTATATTCGTACTCGTCATTTTGAGTAACTCCTGCATTACCATCCGCTATCAGCTGGTCGCCGGTACAGTCGTTCGAACCGCAAACTAAACATGAAATTCCAGTGATTTTCCACCTTGCGATATAGAGTGGAACATCAATAGTCCTACAATGGGTCACCCCAGTGTGGAATCCAGGATCCCCGAAATCCTCTGGTTGTAATGTCACGGAAAAGTCCTGTGGGGGATCTTCAGGAGTACCATCGTTTATTGTGACACTTCTAACGCCATCAGCATACGCGTTATTGATTTCGAGGGTGCCAGGTACGTAGGTATCAAGATGATCCGTTAGTGTGCATTTGTAACCTCCAATCTGATTAGCATTTGAGCCACTCCTACTCAGATCTCCGTCCGCTCTGTTGTAAGCATTGAACAAGAATTGCGAACATCCGCTATCGGCGTAGAACGAGCAATCACACCATCCGGTTACAATATAAGATTGGATCTTATGCACAAGAGGAGCGTATAGATTTCCTATGTCAGTGCATCCTTGATAGACTGTCGCGTTTGCGTTACCGTCGCCGAATGGTAGGCCTTCCCATCTGGCTTTATTAGAACTATCATTCAGATCATGATCTTCATATAGACCCATTTGACAATCGGGATTGTAATGTGATAGCCACTTTAGAGCGCTGGTGAACTGACCGATTCCTCCTGGTTGCAGGGCATCGGCTGGGATAACAAGCCCTTCGGGTACTCCAGCGAAGCCACCAAAGAGTATGTCGCCATAGTTCACGGGAGTGCAGGTGAGAGGAGTACTGAAAATTAAAATACTAAGAGCAAGAAAAAAATATCGAGTATTGTGCTCAGGTTTCATCTCGAATCTGCAAAAGTAAATTATAGTAAAATAAAATGCAAAGAAGTTCTTGTATTGATATATATATCAATTCAAATAATACAATTTTGTCGACTCGAGACTAGGTTGGGTATGTGTTTGACTAAAAGAGCTCCAAGCTAGGGGCGTCCGAAGACCTAAGTGAATATTTATTCAGATTTCTATTTGACCTTGGCTCGGTAGATATTTATCCTAGCCAACGCGGGTCACACGTAGCTTATATACTCCGGCTGTAAATGCTTTTGGTTACCATCTTTTGAATTGAGAGCCGTTATAACTACTGTAAACTGCCTATTACAGATATACCTTTGCAATCAGGTTCTTAACCGCTTAGCTTAGCTACATCCTTTTTTCAAACGCAGTAGGTTCCTAGGCCTTGATCACAAGTATAAATTTAATTAGCAACAATGCTCAAAGTGGCTAAATCTTTCAGTCTAGTGGATTAATAGTTTAACTTTAAATTGACTTTGCTACATTTCTGGCTTAAAATGTACTTGGCTGCGTTCCAACCACAATTAATCGGTTGTTAGCTTAAAATGTTTCATGACATGCGCATAAATATTGCGAAACAATTCGCGAAGAAGGCTGAGATGCGTACGTTTGTATTATTAGCCACTAGCGTCATAGTAACATAAATTAATAGTACGTATTTGCTAGGTGCTCCAAGCTATGTATCTAGTTGCAAGTTGTATGTTCACCGCCTTCTCAATTATGATTGAAAGAGGTTCGATTGATTGTGCTTGTAAAATTATAAGATGAAACATACTAACAGTCGCAGCATGCAACATCAATCCAAACATGTAAAAAGGTAACACACTGCCCGGCCCTCACATGCCATCATGTGGCAATGCGGTTCCCGTAATTGTATGTTATATTACTATTTTTTCATTCTCTCAATATCTTGGCGCTAATGACATCGTAAGAATCAAGATGAAGTATGACAAAATATAAAATCTTGCTCTGTTCAGACATCATCCTGCCAGAATCCTAATTAATAATATACAATAATATATTATTATAATACCGAATTTTAGCTTATTTCATGTAAAATTCACAATGTATATTGCAATCAGAAAACAAATGGAAATAATTGAGCCTTTTTTTGCTTGTATTCTCATATAACGTGCTAGCATCCTTAAGTACACAAGATCAAGAGTACTTCGCTATTGGCGAGATGCAGATTTAGAGTATGTTGTTTCAAATTGAGACGTAAATTGATAAATAAGGGCTTAGATAATCGTATTGGACGCCTCTGCATAAATTGTGAAATACAAGGTAAATAGGTATCCCCGTCACTCTTAGGCGTTAACATCCTGGCCAGGTAAAAGGTGCCATTTAATGCCAAATGGAGCCCAGCATCGGTAACTGCCGATTCTCGCGAGAAGTCGATTAGAGGGATACACATAGGCATCTTCTTGCATGTAACCCGCATTGCCTATCGTTAACAGCCATGTATTGCTGTTACAATCATTTGACGTGAATATTTCGCATGAAACACCAGTTGCTTTGTACTGTACAAGGAAGAATGGAGTATTGACAACATTGCAGCCAGTAACTCCACTGCGATCTAAAAAGTCATACTGGTGGATTCCGATAGTGATTTCTTGGGGGGCATCGTTGGGCACACCATCCGAAAGGTAAACGCTTCTGTTACCGTCATTGCTGAGCCAGATCTCTCCATAGGAAAATCTTTCAAGATGATTTGTGAACGTGCATTGATAGCTCGCGATTTCATTAGCGTTTGAACCGCCTGTAGGCAAGTCGGAATCCTGTCTGTTGTAAACGCTGAACAAATTGTTTTGACAGGAGAAATCGCTGAAGAAGGTACAATCGCACCATCCCGTGACGATGTAGGAGTTAACGACCTGCGCAAGAGGTGCCCATAACTCGCTCATGCTGATACATAACCCGCTATATTTTTGCCAGCTGTCGAAGCCCGGCCCCAAAGGGTACCCTTGCCAACTGCGCTGGCTGTTGCTGAAGTCCAAGTCTTGATAAAGTCCCATCTGGCATACATTATTGTCGTGGGAAAGATTATTCGTGTCTTGGTCAACGGCACCCCCTGGTTGCTTGTCATCGGGAGCGATCGTGGCTCCCCTCTTCTTAAGTGTAATTCTTTGACTAGTGATTGGTTTGCATATCGAGGGAACGCCGAAAAAGAAAATAACTAAGATGAAATATAATAATCTTATATTCTGTTCGATTCGCATCTTAGTGAAATTGAAAGTTGCAATGTCTGTAAAAATATTTTTAAGTTAAGAAGCCCCCCGTGACAGCGTGGTATGGGTTCTACTGTGTGTTGTATGTATTCGATATTCTACCGGGAGACGATAGATGTCCTGAGGCGACAGTGGCCAGATTAAATATCATTCACTTCAAGAGAATTTTAATTATAGTTTTAAAACCTGACATCGGAGACAGTTGTAATTCTCCAATTTTCGTGTATTAATATCACGTATCATCCGAATCAAGGACCAGCAGTTAGTTGATATTGTGGACACATGTGGCTCGTTGTTGACCCCTCAAGGCACATAACTAGCCTTTACGGGAGCCCGAATCCAAAACCTTGGGACTTTCTAGGTTGAGGGTTCGATCTTTGGTCCCTGGTCTCATTGCAACCGCCGAATATACGTGTCATTGCTGAGAGATCAGGGCATCAAACTTTTTGAGGTAGAATCCTCGTTAGTATAAATCGCGGCTCTTGGTGCCTGATGCGCCTATTCAAGGCTGCCAATTTATCAATTCTGTTAGCTTTATTGCTTGAATAGCATGTGCATGCGCTCACGTTACCTGATTGGATAATTTCGCGGGAAACATTATCAGCGGTGCTAGGATTGATATTGCGGTTTGATCTAACAAAAGTAAAGGTTTGAAATTTTGCTTCTGAGTGGTCTGGCAAGGCGTATATTAGGCGTATAGGAAATCTTTCTCTTGCTAGGCTTCTCACGGGCTCTACTTTCTCAATTGTTATTTTTTGGAGATGAGTAGCTATAAATTGCATCACTAGCAGTGTTATTCGCAAGCTAGCCAACATCCTGGCCTAATTAGCAAATACTTGAAGTTCGAGTCCAACAATTGCAACTATATACTCAAACACTGAACGCTTTGTCTCTCCTCAAATTAGCGGCCTCGGGGCTAGCCACGCCACGTGCCTTCTTTTACATAAATGATTCGACTTGAGATCTAACAAATTAGAAAGGAAAATGTGCACGAAGCTAATAAGTGATATACCAATACCAACCTTTAATCTATGGAGTTTTGAAGCAACTTATTCTGTATTTCTATACACTATTACCCTTCGAAGTTCTACATTTTAACAACGCAGAATTCGCTACAAATACTTAGGTTGGTATATCGTCTCTATTAGGATCCCAGTCAATACCATAAGGCAACAGGCAGCGATAGCTGCTGATTTTTGTCTCCCTAATATCTTGTATCGTTTTCCCTGCATTTCCGCCCTGAAAGGCAGAAGGCCCACTACAATCGCCTGTAGGGTAGAAGAAACAGTTACAGCCGTTTATTTTGTATTTCGTGACAGTGTAGTCGGCCCCAAACATAAGGCAAGGAGTACCCCCATTATTAGGATCGGGATCAAATAATTGTTGCTTCAGGTTAACACCTAGGCCTTCTTGGCCACTGAAAACCGCCACCGTGCAATTGTCGAACTGATCCCAATGATTTGTACTCCAGCACTTGAAGCTCCCTAGGCTATCATTATCATTACCGTTGTGTGCTAAATCCCCGTCGGCACGGTTGTAAGCTGTGAATCTGCTTCCAGTAGAACAATCATTACTGTCGTAAAACTCGCACTCACACCACCCAGCGACGACATAGGAAGACACAGAGTGATCGAGTCCGGGATTGCGACCTTTCATACTAACGCAGTCGTTGTCGTATAATGCCTGAGGTGGATTTCGAGGGGGTATCCTTGCCAGCTAGGGGCATACTTTCCACCAAGAGCGGGAGTATAATCGCGGTCTCTCCAAACTCCCACTTGACATGAGATGTTGTTGTAATCGTAGTTCCAGCCATAGACACAACCTGATGCTTCGAGGTTTATCGGGGGGTCCAATTGCCTTTTGGCAATGGGACTTCATAGAGCCCGGTGAGACTTAGGGACCGCTTTGGCTCTGAGCCGGAGGGAAATGCTAGGACCTGCGTAAAAGAGATGGTAGCTATGAGGAATTGATAGGTTCGAGCTAATTGACATCTCATCATAGTTATATCTGACACTGAATTTTTAGATTTCTGTGCGAGAAGCGTATTGTCATCGAACCGCTAAAAGATTGCTTGATATGATTAAAAGCGTAACTTTCGATGCCAAGCTGGGAAGATTTCAGGACTATTAAAGCCAGTTTTACCATATATATCGACAAATCGAACTCTGCTCAGCCCTAATGGGTCGTTGCCTTGGAGTGCGACTATAATAATTTTTGTTGGGCAGTCCTTCTTATTCAAACTAGGGAAACTTTTCTCCGCTATGCCCGTTTAGAGCCATGGAACACTTTCAGAAACGTCACATATTACACAATAAATTTGAATAACGTGGCGGTTCTATTTTTCGAGCACTTCGCCCCTCAATAGCTGCACTGAAAAACACTATGCTGGTTACGAGGCTGCACGGTATGTTACAGAACACCAACATTTACGCTGTTATTTGTTGACATGCAGTTTGAGAATACGAGAAAAGTGGAATGACTATTGTTGTTTATTTTACACCTTGAAGTCCGATCAGCTAGGTAAGTTTACTAGTCAAGAGACGAATATTAGGTGAATTAAAGACCGCAATATTCCTATAAGACTCGAACCAGCGAGATTTCCGGTTACATCCTTTGACACATACGCTTATCTAGCTAGGTACACGAACAAGTATGAACCATCCATTTCCAACCCTATGAATCCAGCCCCAGATTTGATTCAACAAAGCCAAGCTAAATTTCCAAATATTAAATGAATCGATTTATATCAAGGCAAAAAGCTCGAAGTTCCTGAACTATAACCCATATCCCACATTATATGTCTTTTGTGTAATCATAAGGCACCCCAACAGGTAAATAGCACTGGTAACTCTGAACTGTGATGTTACCGTTCAGATAATAGAGCTCTTTACCTGCATTTCCGCCCGAAATGGCAGCACGGCCCGCAGTTTCAAGATCCGAGACAGGGAACTTATCCGGGCCGGTGCAATCACTACTCGTAAACAAGACACAGCTACAACCTGTAATACCCCACTCTACAATGTTGAGAGGGTCGAATGGTTGGCATTGCGTGCTGCCAGTGTCGTGATCGAAATCTTTCACCTCGAGTTGGAATGCATAACTTTTCGTGCTGGTGTCTTTCTCGTATAAGGTTACATCACAATGGTCGAACTGATCGGTGTGAACCTGATGATAGCATCGAAAACTTGAAGGGTGAGACCCGTGATAATCCACATTGCCGTCCGCTCGGTTGTAGGCCAGAAATCCATTACCGGGGCCACAATCCAGCGCATCTTTGAACTCGCATTCGCAGAACCCCGTGAGGATGAATGAGGAGGGTGTGTCTGTGGCAAAGCTTGAGTCTAGGTCTTTGATGTTGATGCATTGATTATCGAACGTCTCGTTATAATTCCTCAAGGGGTTCCCCTGCCATTTCGCTAGGCCAGAATCGGACCGATTGTCGTCCGTTCCGGCCCAGAGTCCTAAACTACAATCGGGGCCCCCATAGTTGATATCCACGGTTGTAGAACCGCTAGGTAGGGGTGGCGGTGGACCGGTAACTTGTCGCGGCTCTGGCTTTTTAGGTTTCGAAATACTATCTTTTTGCGACTTATTGGGGTTAACTATCACCCTCTTACTAACGTGCGGCTCCGGTTTGAGTTTGGGATTATCCGTCTGTGACTTGTTCGGGTTAACTTTCAGACCCCTTTTGGTAATATGTGGTTCTGGTTTAAGTTTGGGATTATCCTTTTGCGATTTGTTTGGGTTAACCTTCACAGCCCTTTTGTCAATATCTGTCACGCGCGGCAATGCATGAGTTATGGAGAGAAAGGAGAGGAAAGAGAGAATAGAGAGAAATACGAAATATGATTGCCTTTTCATTTCGAATGATCAGATTCAATGATATGAAAATCAATCAAGGGCTAAATTTCGGGAGGTATTGATAGCTTCGTGAGATAGAGTTGAGAAAGAATGAAAAACCCAGCTGCAGCGCTTGATCAATTAAAGTTAGTCTAGAGGGTTTTACAAGCCATATATACGTCCCAGGTTTTATATCTACTGAGGCTAGGCCTCGCATATCTACCTCTTTCCAGACCGCATTTCGGAGATACGTGTGCAATTGATGATTTAGTTTTATAGCTAGATTTTTGGTTACGAAACTCTTGATCGATGCGCCGCTCCAACATCAATCAGTTGGTCAGATGACTATATAAGTTATAACCCGTTTCGAATCCGACTCTTGCTATAACTTTCCTTCCAACTAGGCAAACTAGAAGATATGGAATTTGTAATTGCGACTTCAATGTAGAACCTTTGCGTTGAGCGTTTGGTTCCAGTTTACGAGATAACGTAGAACTACTCGCGCTCCATCACCTGCGGCAACGAAGTTTTCAAACTCATAACGAGTAACTCAGTATTGCGTAGAGTCGTAAGTCTTGTCGCCTGTCGAAATACCTATCTCATTCAATAGCACGCGCGCGGTACCCATAAGCAACACATCCTTCCCAGCCGACATCTGGCCCAAGCCTGAAGGCTGAACTTAGGCTACTGTTTAGCGAACGAGCAGGCGTTAATAATATCATCGATTCTACTTTTGGAATTCAATTCGATCTTTTGTATGCGTTTTTGCAAACTCGGTCCTTTTTTATTACGATCGCCATCAACGCTTCAGTGGTAGATTATGCATTCCGCTGCACTTAGGGCCAGTTGCATGCGCAGCCGCTTCTACGGGCCAAGCCCACTCTCCTGCAGCTGCGAGCTTCTTTTCCAACCAAAGACCATTGTACTCCTCCAACACCGGCTAACCATCAGCTGAGGAAAATATCGAGCTCTCAAACCGCGAGACAGATCGATTGTTAGGATCATTTTCATGAACATTGTATGAATTCCACAAGAGAACTCTCTTGAGTTTTCGATGTTAAATGCTGAACACCCAGGCCAAAATAAGAGCGACCAAATAGATATATGTATGCGCTCCAGTCTTGGGGGTATGCGTTCGTATATACGGTAGGTGAGTTAGCTTGGTTAGAAGCGGGACATCAATTGCGCTTTTGTAAGGGAGCTAGAGCTTGCAAGAATTGCGGAAGCCTGAGCCGTGCCTAAGATCTTTGAGTCAGAGCGCACCATCCTCAGTATATATTAGGTCCCCAAAGGACAATCCGAATCCGATTTTTGCTTCTGCATATATTTCTTCCATCTGTTTCACCGTAATTAAGTCAAGTTGGTCTCAATTGAGGGGAACCGCCTAGCTGTCATCCGAAAATATAACACCAACACAAAAGTCACTCGACTCCCCCTGCATTATAACTGTGATACAATCATTGGCCTTGCAGTGTACAGTGTGATATACTAATATCCAACATTGTTAACAAGCGCTAATTGTCACGATGTCACTGTCTACCGTCAAAAAGACGGTTTTCAATCCTCTCCTCCAAACGAAGGAAGAGGTTATAGCCTACCTCAAATCTCTCACCGACTCAAACGGCACCGCCCACGTCTTCGAAAAAACCCTCCTCCTCCACGAAGATAACGAAATCAAAGAAATTGACATCGTAGATAAAGATGAAACATTCTTCTTCTCCGCTACAGACCTCAATAACCTCTCCGAAGTCATCACAACCAGGATAGAGCTCTTCTCAACCCACCTTGAAAAATACAAATCCTACCAAATAATCTCCCTGGTGAACCCGTACCTCGAGATCCCCTGGACCCCAGATGAGCCCGCCATCGTGGTCCTCTCGGTCCGCGACCCGACATTTTATGATTTTTGCCTCGGAAATGCGAACGGTAACATGGTACTGTTCTGTAATAGCATGGACAACCACCTCCCCGGAATCCGCCACTCAGGCGATCTGAACCAAGGTAACTGTCTACTTCACCATGTCACTTTTGGGGCGGGTACGACCGAAGAGCCATTCGCTTTGTTCGTGTCCGGGTACAGCAGCAACGCGTTGCATAAGTATAAACCCCAGAATCCGGCGGTCACGATATGCGACCATGAAGCCAAGATCGTGTATGTTGTTCCTGTTCCGTTGGACCAAGCTACCATTGGCGAGTCAACGTTGTGTGTTCCTGTTGTTGGACGGCGTAGGGGGAACAAACTTTGCTTTTCTGTTTTGCCGTCGGCGGTCACGTCGGCGCAGGTCGCTGGTGGGTCGGTTCTTGGGGGTGATACCTTAGCTCGTGCAATTGCAAGAGAACCGCCTCCGCCTCCACCGGTGCAAGCTGGAGATAACGCTGCGGGATCAACAGATAAACCAGGGAAGAAGAAGGTTAAGACAGAGGAAGAACAGTTGGAGAAGACGACTATCGTTGAAGTTGACATCGCCAAGCCATTGTTCATTACGGAAGAAGGATGCAAGTTTCCAGAGTTCGGAAAAGGCCAGGATGGGAACCATATAACATTCTTTCAAGGTATCACGGTTCACTCAGAACAGCCTGGAGATGTCGATACCACAGAGAAGAAAGTGGTACTGCCATGCGTGCTCGGAAACGAGCTCGAAGGCTCCATGATTCTCGCTGTCGGAAAGCCATTCACTGGAGCAAGGGTCTCATACGAACAATACAAGCGTCTCTTCGACAAAGCTCCCATAATCATCTTTACAGTCTCGGACCGAATGAGTGATCAGGCTCGTGTCTTGAACCCCGATTTACGCTGCAACGCCCTCTACATTGTGCAGACTACAACTCCGTTGCCTTCGCAGAACACTGCCTCCGTAGAGGATATCCTCAACGATATCAAGGTCAACGCCGTAACGGCCCTCGCTGGTCCTCAATCTATAGTTGTCATTCAACTCGGCGATAGATACTACTTCTACAGGGGTATTAGATGGCCCGGGCTACTTGAGGAAATACCCAGATTTGGCGAAGACATCACAGAAACCATCGAAGCGTTCGTCGAGGTCAAAGAAGTTGCGAAGAATCCATGGAGCAATATCACTTCTATCGGCGGCGACCCGAAGGTCTTCTTCAGGAGCGCGACTTGCTCACCTGACGAATTGTACGCTAGCTTCACATCCTTGAAACTGGACGAACTCGAGGCCTTCAAACCAGACATCTTGGATACCCTCGCTCAATTACAAGTCGTAATGTCGCCGAAAGAGCTTCCCGATTTCACCGCAAAGCTCCAAACAGCTCTCAAAACTCTCATGGACGAACTCATTGCGCCATTCAAGAAAGAATACATTGACGCTCTCCTCGCTTCGAAGGGCAAGAACCGCGATCCAAAGTTGATGGAGAAATACCGTCGAACAGAAAAGCAGGCCAAAATTGCTGTTCAGTGGCTCATCGATGCGTTAGGCGCTTTGGTATCTTCGCGAATCTCGTCAACTCGTAAATACGACCTCAAGCAAATGATCCGGAAACAGAAGATCATGGATAACGTCTCTGCTAGCAAGGATATGACATATGACAGTTTAGCCTCACTGTTAGAGGAACACTGTTCTGATATAGGCATGGTCATTGCAAATATCGAGGCTACAGAGTTCAGAACTTTGCTCGGAAAAGTTAGAGACAGCACTCTTCTTCCTCATCTCCAACAGCTTCCCGATAATACCAGCAAAGTTTGCAAACTCGACGATAGGATCCAATATCTCAGCGGCTTGGACAGTGGGATCATCCTGCCACTATCCCAGGAAGGCCATACAGGTCCCTTAGCTATGCCACTTGGAAAATTGGCGCTAGGTTTCCCATATGGTGTTTCCGATGACAAGACAGGCTCAGCCTTCGCGTTCGCCTGTTTCGACCAGTTCATCAATATCAAGCACCCGTACAGTCAATTCTGGGTCGACTTGTGCAACCTCCACCACGTCTCCATGTTCCGCATTCTGCAAAGAAACACGATAACCTCGGCCACCCAATCGCGAGAATTTCAAATTTCACCGTCAAATAAAGATTTAGGCTTCATGCTCGCTTACGCTCTCACCGACGTGATGAAATCTCTAGCCGCGACAAGATCGGGTATCCCCAAGGAAGCGAAATTCGGTGAGGAAGTAGACACGACAACAAAGATGATGAGGGGTCTGTTCGGATACCTGATGACGATGTTGGCCGCCGGTGTACAACCCATGAGTATGGCGTGGCAAATGTTGTCAAAATCCAGTTCGTTGGAGGTGCCATCGAAGGATGAATTTTGGCTGTACCAAAGAATCGTGGAGTTGTTCCCATACACCGCCTGGCCACAAGCACAGTTCAAAAAGAACGTGAGGCAGTTGGTGGCACGGCTGATAAGAAGACAGATCGCGGACCCGGTGACGAAGAATTTGAGGGATAGTATGGACCAAATGAAGAAGGATGCGGCCAAAGAGCAGCTCAGAAAGAGGAACATAGAGCTCAAGTGGAGTGAAGTTGTTTTGGAAGTGTTGAGCAAGTTGCTGGTCGATGGATATGAAGGTGAAGAAAACAGGGAGAAAGTTAGAGGGATCGCGGACAGAATCGTTAGCCTGGTACCTCCTGAGAATTACGACAAGAAGAAGGGCAGACGAGGCTTGAACCGAGTCATGAAGGCTTTCGCCAGGTTGAAGGAGTCTGGGGAGATTGAAAAGGTTGATGAGCCTACGAGACAAGCAGCCGGGCATACCTACGCCAAACGATCAGCTAAACTCAAGGAAATCAAAGGGAAGTTTGTAGAGGCTGCAATTGGGAATAAACCAGCAGAGGCCAAGGAATTATATTCTGAGCTTCAAGAGAAGAGGAAAGAAACAGCAAGCCGATTCAAAGTCGACACAGTCAAGCTTCAAAATCATAAAAACATCGATGCTTTCATTGAGAGTCTTGAAAAGGGGAAAACTCTGGGGAGGCACGGGTTAGGCCGGTTAAAAAGCGACGCAGAGACGCACCGGGAACCGTGGACGGTTGGTAATCCCGAGGAAGTGGAGCCAAGCAAGATGTATCTCGTCCACTATATCATGACGGACGAGATGGTGGCACCGACTGAAGACACGAGCAAAGAAGTTATCATCGAGAAACCGAAGAACTTATCCGAACGACTTTTAGCGATGCCAGGAGGCGACAAAGCGGGAAAACTAGCCGTTGTTATCGAGAAAGTGAAGGATACAACAGAGTTAGTCAAGATTGCCAAGCTGCCTGAGAACGATTTCATGGCACTGTTCAGGTTCTGCAACGGTAATACAGAGGAAGAGGTTGAAACATTGAAGAGGGCGGTTGTGATGTACTTGGAGGGGTGGTCGGATGCTGTTGCGGCAGAGGTCAGGGTTATGGAGATGCTAAGGGGTGCCAAAGGAAAGGGAGAAGAGCAAGAGATCGCAGAAGTAGATGCAAAGGCCGGAATGAAGACCAAAGAAGAGACAGGTGATGGCACCCAAAAAATTGAGTAACATACTCTTGCTTATTTACATCCGATATTTACATTGTCAATAGGAATTCTTTGTTGTATTTTGCAACGTTGATTGCTCGTTGTGTATTTTGATAGCCAAATATATTTTATATGAGCCAAATGCTGGTGGCATTGGTATCACGAACCAGTTCGATGAAGCCCTATTTCCATAGAATAAATAAACGCCATTGTTACATTGTGCCTAGAGGAGTGAATGTGATTTGAGAGATCGTTGCGAGATGAATTCGACGACAGCTCTTCCACGCTCTTCTTCTCCCCACTGATCAATTATAAATCAGAAACCGTTCGATATTCACCACGCTCCTCCTCTTTCCTCTTCCTTTTCATTATCAAAACCTCATCAACGTCACGGCAAGATGCTCTTCCCACGCAGAAAAGTAATCACATCCTCTGTCGAGGAAAAGCGCTCGTCCGTCCGTATTTACCCCCACATCGTCCAAAAGCCATCAACTTATAAACGCATCTGCAATACAAAGCTCGTAGGAAAGTTCCTCGATTGTATTGAATCCTTCTCTTGCTTCGGTTCTACCAAAAAAATCAAACCTCAAAATTTTTGCATCACCATGACTCCATCAAACATCATCCCCTTCCATGTGAGCGTTGGACATCTCGAGCCTCACGAGGATAGGCCACTCATCTCGCTCCCTCAGCTCCCACACATCCAAGATCCTAGATCGCTCAGAGCCGTCCTAAAGATCTACAAGGCGAAGCCTGAGCGATCCACGGCCAGCCTTTCCAGAGCCGCCGAGTGCAGTGACGAGGATGAGCATAATGATATCCTCCCTCCTCACCATCGCGGCATGAAGACTAGATGGGCTCGAGCCGGACATCTGGTCATTGGCGATGTCGTCGACCACATTCTCTCCAACAGCGAGGCTGCTGTAAGCGCCATTCAACGAGAGGTATGATTGATATCCCTAACTTCATTCCTTCCACGTTATCAAATATAAGGTAATATGTCTAACAGTTTCCTTTTTAAATCAGAGAATCAAAGCGACCATCACCAGCGACAACCAAGCTCACTACTTTGCCATGCTCTACCACATGGAACAGCACATCCACGGACGAAAGGAGTGGGCCCTCCTCACCACCAAGGACCTCGGAGACGTCTTCAGAGCCTATATTGGAGTTCTGACCACGAATAACGAGGTCGGCTACCATGCGACCTGGGCTTGGTTGGAGAAACTCCTGTACAAGCTCGTCACCGAGGAGCTCAGTTACACCGAGTGGCGAGCTCGTATGGCCGCCGAGCCTACCGCTCGTCAAGACAGGCTCGAGTATGAGAAGGAGAATGAGAATTCGCGAGATGTTTGATTCAATCTTCTGGGTGTTTCGTAGCTGGTATCGATCGATTGATGCTGGTTTCTTTTGGAAGATTGTGATACACCTCTTCAGCGTAAACTTTAAAATTACCACTCTTATAGACTACGATCAATATGCATGCTTCTCCCCAAAACAGACTATTCCCTTGTATTGTTAGTGATTAGCTTTTCTGCATGGACAAGTCACCCTTGATGGGTACCATCCCAAACTAGATCAGCGTATTTCAAAATCAAACTTTTCATATCAAAGCTTCATCTAACTTGAGAAGGGCGGGAGTGAATCTTGATCAATGATGTATACAGTTGCTCGCTATATCTGAGTGTCTGGTTGGTAGGCAATGGGTAACTACACGCACTGGCATTGCAGGCTTCGGCATACTATTCTCACAACCTCAAATGTTATACCGTACCTTATATACGGTTATAAATACCAGATATATTGATTAAATGATATCACGCAGTCTATTTCCGAACCTCGAGAACCAGCCGTTGGCTTAGTTAACTTTGAAGTCTATCGGTGTTCTCTTTCTTAAGCCTTATCGATATATCGAAGTTGTTTATTGCTATGGTATCTATCAAAGTCGGTGTGTGGGAATGGCACTACAAACAATTCACCATTTCGACTATATATATCCTAAATTCAGCTATAGTTTTCAATCCCAGGTCGCATGGCGCAGTCGATACGGGGCAGTCCTGATCAGACTGACTTCCTTTCTGCCATGCGGCTGGGAACGATGGAAAGGAACCCGCCGCCGCCTGCCCGCCTCCTCCTGTATCTAGAAGATTGGATAGGTAGTTGGTTTTTTGGCGCTTCTGTGATGCCCGAGTTCGAACCTTCTTATGGCTTGGAATCCTTTTTTCTTTCTTTCTTTCTTTCTTTCTTTCTTTCTTTCTTTCTTTCTTTCTTTCTTTCTTTCTTTTTTTGGTTGCTGCTACATTCAAATATCATACATAGATGCGATGCGTGCAGACCAGAGCTCCGTGATAATTGTTGCTACTACAAAAATACCACACGGATTGAGGCTGACTCATGTACTCACGGCATGTGTAATTGTTATCCCTCCGTCAGTATGAAATTGATATTGAAGCCCAATATCAAACTTCAAAGGCTTTCTTCTCTTCTTGGAAAGCTCAAAATTTAGTCTTGGGGCTCTACAGCATCATGGATACCCAATCACATCTTATCGCGCCAAACGCACAACCAACCGCAACCATCCTCACCATCCCCCTCGAACTCCAAGAACAAATCCTCAGCAACCTCGCCCCCCTCGACCAACTCGCCGCCTCTCACATCTGTCCCCTCTGGCGTACTATAATCCTCACACGCCTCCCCTTCCTGAAATCTCGGTACGCCCCAATAACACACGCCGCAGTCAACAACCAGATCGTTATAAAATGGAAAGAACTCGACATCCCCTTCAACAACCACATCTTCATAACATGGGAAAATCTGGATGAACCTCATTTCTTCTTTAAAGTTCAAAACGGCATTCTCAAGCGTTTTACATACAAACACGACGATCCGTTCACGAACGAGGTTTTACGACTGCACCAGCTAAACCAGAAGAACGAAGCGTTAGACACCAGCTGGCGTGATATCTCCGAATGCTCATTTTTAAAGGACCCCGTTTTTTCGCCATTCGACGAGATGTATTTTCCTGGTGACCATAACACGCTGCCGTTGTTTTGGAAGAAGAGGGCGATTCGTGAACCGATGGAGGATGTAATTTTTGAAATGATAGAGAATCCAAAGTACGACTATTACGATCCAACGGATCACGAGATTTCAGAAGGAAAAGAAGGTGAGAGCGAGAATACGCTGGGTAGAACTGGATTTGAGTTTACCGCTTCTGTGACATCGGGTAATAAAATCGAATGGCGGCCGGATCGTTGGCAGGCACATGTGCGCGTTAGGAAGGATACTACGGTGGGTGAACTCATGAGAGAGATGCTGAGAGAATCAGTTAGTATAATAGGGAGCTTTAGTATTGATGTTACGCAAGAGCATGAGCTTTTCTTTTATACTGGTAATGATTTGGAAGGCGTATGGCATATCTCTGCAGGTTATATCGAGCAGCCGAAGGATCCCTATACTGGAATTCTTAGTGTATAGCCGTGGTCTATCTAAGGAAGTTTGTATGAAGACGCACTGAAGCCCGATGAATTATTTTAATTCGAGATTAGAGTCTAGATTTATACGCATGTTTTACAACTTTAAGCTGAATTTTGTGCTATTTCTACTTAAGCCAAAAGTTTCATCAGTGTTAGAATTTGTGTCTTTCTAATTTCGTTTCTATTTCTATGGTATCTGGAAATGATTATTGTTTATTTAAACATCCCCCACATCTTTGCCACCCTGAATCCTTCCGCCAGAGTACCCACCCTCGCATCAATTCCACATCCTTCACTAGCCAGCTTTCGGCAAGTTTCCCAGAGTTCATCAAGCGGAACCGTGAAACATTCGATAAATTCATTCTCCTCCAGATTCTGCACAGGATGTTTATTCTCCTCCAACGTCATATCAATAGTAATATGCACGAAACTACCAACCCACCCAGAAAAGTTAAAAGCCAGCCCGCATAAGACAAAAAGTAACAGTAAGCAGCAGCAAAGATGTATGTGTATAAAGGGTAGGGAGTTCTCACTTCAAATTCGTATTGCAAAACCCGGGATCATTAAACATCAAACAACTCACACTCCCGCCATCCTCCCCACTCGCCAAAGTCCCAACATACCCGGTCTCCTCCTTCAACTCACGTATAGCACACTCCTCGGGCGTCTCACCGGCATCGATCAACCCGGCAGGAACTTCAATGCACACCTTATCGATCGGTGGACGGTACTGCTTTTGCAGCAGGATGGCGGGTTTCTCACCCGGGTTGTGTAGGATGGCAATTATGCCCACACCATCGGACTCGGAGGATGCGGGACGGGTGAGGCGTTCGGAGGATTCCCAGGTTCGTTGTTGGGAATTTGGGTCGTCATAGGTAATTCTGGTGCATGTGCATGTGGGGTTAGTTAGGGTTTCGAGCTTTGTCCTTGTTCAAGCAACAAGTTTATATGCTATTGAGGGTCAATTGACTTACTTGACTAGCCTTACCCATTTGGCATCCTTGGTGTCCAGGGGTTCGACCGAGGTTACGGTCCCTTTGATATTCGGGTTCGACATTTTTGGTGGGTATGTGTGGAAACAGTGCAGTGGGGTGAATTGTATGACGAAAAAATATCACGTCGGATTCGCGTTGTTTGCCGTTGAGCGCTTGGTTTACTCTACGTAAAAGCTAGCACCCTTAGCCCTCGATCAGGACTAAAATTTTGAATTATTTACACCTCCTTCTTCCCAGGTAACTATATCTAGGCTTAGCGATCAAAATCTCGATATATCAAGAGCTATCACTAAATTATAAATTTAAAGCTTAGAAGCCAGGGCGACAAGATCAGTGAGCCCAAGATCAGATATTCAACCTCTAAATCTCACACAAAAATGACATTTTTTCATCGCAATCCATAGATGTTTTCTGCTGAGTGAGTCGGAGGTTGAGAATTTAGTGTATCGATATATCCTCATCAGGGACGGTGAAGTTTGGAATAATACCCTTCGTCCTGCGCGGCTGGTTTACGAGACAAAGACAGCTGATATGCGTTTCGTAAAGTTGCACGACAATATTCAAGCGTGATAAACAGCGTTTAGAAAGATTCGGGTATGGCGAGGAACAAGCTAAGAAGATTTTTCTAAATCGAAATAGAAATCTAGCGACCAAATACGAGATATATAACAGACTCCAACCCACTAAAAGAAAGTCACCTCATCTTTGTATACATGTATATTCGATGTCCAGCATCGATCTCGATTTAATAGATCGAAAACCCCGTATAACTAATAATCAGCGTTAACAAACCTCTACGCCTGTTAAATTGCACCCCCCAAAAGCTAACAAAGCCCCGTCACTATATCCCATTCACTGCGCTTAATGTTGACACAAATCCTAGCCCATCAGGTTAAGAGGGAATCTCCAAATCTCGTCAATCGCCATTAAACTCCCTCCCATCTTGCCAACTGGTACAAAACGGACATCTCTTAGCTTTAGCCGAAATATCCTTTCTGCAAGCCGGACATTTCAACTGGTATTTTATAATCGCCTCACTCGAGAACAACGAGTAGAATTTCGCGATAGAATAGAGTGTTATTCCGAGTATTGCGAATTGTATCAGTTTTTCCAAGAAATTGCTACATCGAGACACAATTATTGTCAGTGTCTATTCTTATTCTTCGTCAAGAGCAATGTTTTCTCAAGATAGGTATATCATACCCATAATTCCAAGTAATCGCACCATCATCCTGAGCTTGTTTGAAGGTATTATAGTGCGCGGTAGCATTGTGGCCTTGTTTTAGGATTAAGAAGTTTTCACCGAGACTTTGTTCCCACATTAGTGAGATTGGCGGGAGGATGATGTCTGCGACGAGGGAGTTGACGACGGATGTGAAGGCCGATGCAACACTTTTGCGTCGCTGGTTAGCTGTTTGTGGCGTCACACAGGGTTACAAGGTTCAACCAATGCGATGAGCATGCGATAAATCGCGATGCCATAACCAGCGGTCGCACCATGATACCGAAACCGAAGGGAAGGAAGCGGAAGAATAGCTTACATGAGACCGATCGCGACTTCGAGAACATTGTCACGGAGTGCGAAATCTATCGGTCCGAGTGAGTCGCGGAGGTCAACGAGGTATCAAAGATGGGCAATCTAGGAAGGATTAGTGCGATACCTCGGAATCCAGCCCAGACTGAGGTGACACGGTGGATGGCGTCCCTTCCACGGTTCATGAACAACGGGAGACTTTCGGTGTCTGAGTGCGATGAAGGCATCGCGAGACACAGTATGGTGGATAGACTGAGTACCAATGTTATAAATTCTGATCAGGGAGTGAAGAGTCTAGTATCGAGGAAGCTAAGAGAAAGCTAACTTTCAGTTGATTGTTTGCATTCGCATCAGTTAGAGAGAGTGAGCTAATCGACAATTATGACGACAACCTGCGTCAACCGAACCAAGCTTTCCTCACAAACCACCTCAAGCCCCTCAAGCCCCTTCCGCATTGCACCCACCACTGAAAGGAAGGTTATCGATTGGAAACCTGCACAATTTATTGGACAAATACGCAACAACTCTTTCAAAGCTGCATTCCTGAAAATCCAGGCATGCGGTGGAGAGTTTTGTGTACATGTGCCATCGGCATCATCCCAACCATCCAACCACATGTGGACACAATGAATGAGGAAAACTCGGAAGAATAACAAGGAATCCACAGAACATCGCCGGAACAAGCCTAACCTTGCACAACTTCGATGACTTTGAGAGCAGCTAACGCGAAGAGGCTCAAGTAGCCCCTTTTCTCAGCGGATCGCTAATTAACCAGATCTTGAGATCCGAAGATCGTTTCCCTCCCGGACGCCCAGAATCTCATCCAGCGGCTCGGCAAAACGGACTGGTTCAATCACAGTCGTCCAGCATCAGAAGGAGTGAAGTCCAGCTAAGCTCATTTGAAGCCTGGTTTTCGGTATTATTTTGTGAAGATCTTGCTGGCCAAGCCGCCCCTTATCCTGGGTCCGCGTGTTGGAGATCTTGGGGAAGCTTGTTGTTCGCTTCATTCCCTTGTATTATTGGATTCATCGATATTAATTGTCAATATAACGCATCTCTTATATCTGATCGGCAGGTACCGTTTTTCATAGTATATGCACAATATTGATAGGTCCTTTGGGACCTTTACAACGGTATAGATCAGTCCATTAAACTCAATGGGAGTACCGGCATGTTTACTACAAACAAGCTCTCCAATCATCACCGAAGATTCGAACCGGGTGATGGTATCATTCACTTCTTCAGCAACATTCGATCTGGCCAAGACGATCACATTTGAGAGTCCATGCACCGTGTATGTCTCAATCTCAGTATTTGGTTAGTAGAGTGATGTATGCACTGCACTCTAGCTGTACTAGATCGAGATGTGAAAGAGCCGATCAGACTAGGAGATTCCTTGACGATATGGGACGGCAGGTTCGTGGCAAGGACAATCTCTATTGGAAACGGGATTTTATCTCAATTGTGACCAACTCGCACATGCTACCATTCTCCAGGATCCTCGAGTTTACTCACAGTTAAAGGGGGGTTATTTATACTTCGCTTGGGTCGTGCATGTGTGCCTTTCGATTCTCGTTTTCTTACTTTAGAGCAAGCTAGCTGAGTAGCTTGAATATTGTCGCTTCTAGCTTCAGCTATTCTTAATATTATACTAGATATTTTATATTACGTTATTCACGCTAAAAGCTAGTTCATCGACTTGCCACAATGCTCAATCCAAAATCCATACTCTTAATCCTCCTCACAAGCTTGGTCGCAATCACAAATGCCGCAGTAATCTCAACTGTCCTCCAAGTCCTTAATACTAATGTGGAAGGCATCATCCAAGATAAATACTTAATAGTCTTCAAACCTACCGTCTCCGAAGCCGATGCCACAGCTCACATGAACGCTATTTCCGCCGCTCACAGCGAAATAGCCGATACCCTGACAGGCGGTCAAGCCGCCGGCATCGAACACAAATTTCGATTCGCGAACGGTTTGGCAGGATATACCGCCGGGCTTCCTGGAACTGTTCTCCAAATCGTTCTCACATCTCCATTGATCAGCTATGTCGAGCAGGATGTCATGATGCAAGCTAGCTTTACCCAAACTAACGCCACTTGGAGTCTCGATCGTATCTCCCACCGACATTTCACAAATAAGGGTCCTGGACATCACAATTATTCTTATAATGATAATCCTGATGGAAGTGGGGTGACGGTATACGTTGTCGACTCCGGGATATACCTAGAGCACAGTGTAAGCGCCCGCTACCCACTCTTAAAGATACCCCACCGAAATAATAACAGCTAACGAGGGATATATGGACATAGGAATTCGAAGGACGAGCAACCTGGGGCGCAAACTTTATAGATAACGATGACACCGACAAGAACGGCCATGGAACCCACTGCGCCGGCACCGTCGGTGGAAAAACCTACGGCGTCGCAAAGAAAGTAAATCTTGTCGCCGTCAAAGTCCTCAATGCTGATGGTGGAGGCAAGTACTCCGGCTTCATCGCGGCACTAAACTGGATCGCGGACAATGCGACACCAAACAAATCAGTCGTAAACATGTCCCTCGGTGGTCCTCATTCCGCTGCCGTAAACGCCGCTGCCCAGGCGGTTATAGACAAGGGTATAACCGCTGTAGTCGCAGCGGGGAATAGAGCCGAGCCTGCGGAAGGTATATCACCCGCTTCCGTTGCCGACGCTATCACTGTCGGTGCGGTGAATAACAAAAATGTCATGGCTTATTTTTCGAATTACGGGAGCGTGCTGGATGTGTTCGCGCCAGGGGTTGGCATTAAGAGCGCGGGGATCACAGGACCTACTTCTACGGAAACTCTGGATGGGACATCAATGGCATGTCCGCATGTTGCTGGGTTGGCGGCGTATGTTATCAGTAATGCGCCTGGCGGGACGCTTGCTCCTGCTGATGTTGCGCATAATATTACAGCGCAGGCGGTGAAGGGTCAGATTAAGAGGAGGGAGATCGTGATTGATGATGAGCCGGTGTTGGGATTAACGGAGCCGTTTGATACGGCTACGGGTTCTCCGAATTTGATTGCTTATAATGGATATCTTGGATGATTCGGTGATCCTTGGTCTTGATGTACGAGAGTCGAAAATCGAAGGTGGTATACTTCAGATTGATATTCTAGATATGAGGAATGTAATGTATATATTCTAGCTCGAGCGGTTGAATTAATTTTGACATTCTACGAATGATGAATATAGTGCTTCACGAAATAGATGCGTTTAAATGCACACGGTATAGTTTTAGAATAGAATATACCAGAGTCTCCCACAACATAATCTATGTTCAAATGAAGCCAGAACGGAGAGCTAGAGTGATAACATAATACAGTAGCTCTTGCGATAGACCGGCTCACCGGGCGTGCAGGCAGGCGCTTCGCAATCGTCACCCGCCAATCGAGAATCATGAAGCAACGATTTATACACTATATTGATAGCATTACCATCACCACACGCGACCTGTCTGGTTGTCACGCGAATCTCCTTTTCGGACTTTGCTTTTTGTTATCTTCCCTACCGAGCCAAACAATAAGGTGACGCCGCGAGGGTTTCTAAAGTCACACTATGTCATTACCTCAACCGGAAAGCGTCCTCACCCTCTTATACCCCAAAACCACTTGAGATATTTGACCTTCGGGTCACATGGTCAATTTGAAAGTAAGATACCGTATTCCTCCAGTTCATGAGGTTCGAACCTGATGGCTAACATTTCTTCCTCAAATAGCGATACAGAGAAGATTAGCATGGCCCCTGCACTAAGGATGACACGCTTCAACAAAGAGTAGCTTCCAGTTTTTTTTTTAATTTTTGTACAGTTTTTTTCTACATATTGGTTTGAATCTAGTTTATAATCAGACTTGAATACATCATTTTAACTTGTTTTAAAGGGCTATAGATGTGAGAATGCTTTCGTCTCTCTGATGTAACTGGACTAGCCAATGCTGAGTTTGAGAGGAGTCAGGACGTTTGGTAGCAATTCAAATGAAGGTATGTTTGACAATGAGTAGGTGTTGCGAACAGCTGTTGGATTTTTGAAGAGTGACAAACGCAACGCGATATCTGAAGCTCAACCCATAAGGGACAATATTCTTGTTCATGCTAGTTATATATACAAGGCACTCACTATAAGGCTGGCATTATGCATATTTCAACTAAGGGGAAGAAGGTACTATCCATATTCTCTCTATCCGAACTCCTAAATACCATTGCCGTACACCAATCTCCCATGTTTAGAGTCATCAATGAACTGCTTTACAACCTCATATATCTCGCCAAAGTCTACCATTATCAATATGGTCTATCAAGTACAAATGAGCTCCGGGTTTCAACAATAAGCGTTTGTGGTTTAGTGGTAAAATTCATCGTTGCCAAGCATAACCGAAGGTTGAACGCTAGCTATCTCGATGAGCCCCGGGTTCGATTCCCGGCAGACGCATCGATCAAACCATTCTTTTTGCAATTTTTTAGCCTACCTTCTGCAGCAACCTCTTTTTGTTGTAGATGCGAGTGAGTGTGACTACCTTCATGCTTCTCAGTGTGTGCATATTTGGGTGATCTCTTTTAGAGAAAATGGAAGCTTAAAAACTTTATCATGTATACGAATTCAAGATATATAGCTTTGAGAGCGGTTGATGTATATAAATGGCAAGTAACTGCAAACTGTTCCGAACAAACTCCAGATATGATTGAATTGTATGATTGTATGTGGAACTCTAGCGCTCTATGCATGTACTCATATAGAAATTATATAATTAAACATCGCGAACCAAAGAACCCTTACATAACTGGACCAAGCTCATTATGGTCCACCCGGATTCCACAATCGCGAAAGTTTATCCTTTTTTTTTGTGCTTTTCAATTTTAAATGGCAGGTTCCAGTCGCCCATCTTCCAAGGCAGCCCTTTGATTTATTCGTCCTCCGCTTTTTTACTGCTACCACCTATGGACAGATTCTTGAATGGCGATTTGCTCCTCGCTCTCTTCGCTGTATTCTTGATCGCTGTCAATTCATCAGCAATCAGAGCGTTATTCCTAGCGAGATGTCCACCAGATTTGGCAGCTTTAGCTTGTGCCTTCGCCGCCTTCTTTTGCGACTTTGTCCTCTTGATACTACCACCCGCCCTAGAATTCCTGGACGACGGAACCATTAAGGATTCACGATTCTGGTGAGGGATAAATTTACGATATGCAGATGTAGCGGCTGGTGATTCAGTTTGAACTGGCATGATCATATCAGCTGTACTTGATATCGCTGATGGCGGCGCACTTTCTTGGTCATCAACCATGGTGAGAGTATCAACCCAGTCGCCGGCACTGGACCCAGAGATTCTAGCACCCCGATGGCGACTCTTACGCGCGGAACTGGCGCTGCTTTGGTTTGACTTATTACGGATCAATGCGGCCGCATCGCCCGATTGTCGCTTTCGTTGTAAGGAGACGGCTGGTTCGTAGTGTTTCTTCGATTTCGGGAATACTCGCTTTGGTGGAGAGTATGGTGCCTCTGCGGCACCGTACGCCAAACTGGGGGGTTCATAGAGTCTGGGAACACGGATGGTGAGATCTCCTTCCCCTGTTACGGGGCTTTCAATGGGGCTCTCAATAGGACTCCGACTCGGAGCTCTTTTCGGGTCGTTTTTAAGTTTTGCGAGTTCCGGCTTGGAGACTCCTCCATCGTCGTCTAGGTCAATGTACGAAAACGAGGCTTGAAGTCCCGGTGACCGCGGTTGGGGGGAATGGATTACCGGTGATTCCAAAGAGAGAGGAGACTTGAGCGCTGGGGATCTCAGAGCGAGGTTGAATTCTGTGGGGACGACGCTTAATTCGCTGTACCTTGACTCCTGTCGTTGGCGGAGTTCTGAAGGATGGGGTCTTTTTGAGATTTCCGAGGGGTGGGCTTGCGAGGCTGGTGGTTTGGCAGGGAGTAAGCTTGCGGTTCGAGCGTACTCTTCTTTATGGTCTTCGTCGACGAGGGGGCCGCTTATAGCGAAGGTTGTGATTCGGGGTGGGTAATTTTCGTAGGTTTGTTTTTCATTTATAGGTTCTTCGATACTTCTGTTTATCACACGCTGTATTCGATATAAGTTAGTATTTCATTCATACTTGGTGGATCTGGATTAAACACTAGTTTTACCTGCTTGGCCTTCTGTGCTTGCCTATGTGGTAAGAAATTGTATTAGCCATTGATCTCGGCATATTTTCCATTATTTTGGAGAATCGATGGATGTTTAGTTACCTTCTTCTAGACCAGAAATATCGTCCGAGGATTAAAAGAATCGTGCAGCCCACGGCAATACCGCCTATAAGTCTACGTTTTATCAGTGAGATGAATTATAAACTAAATACAAGTATTAAGCTTACGCATATTTGCTGGCAAGAGGCCACTCCTCAAACCCCATCGTACGTATATCCTATCAAGGTTAAAAAACAGGTCCCAAAAGTCCAAAAATGAAAATAGTTATAAAATGAAAAGAACGGAAATGAATGTGTTTTAGGGAAAGAAAAAAAAAAAGTAGAATGCCACGGGTCTACCGGGTCCCTCTCTCTTCTCCGTCACGGCTGCTTATCGATATATCCTCAGCCAATGTTTTTGTAATTTATTTCAATTTTAAAATGTAAAAACCGCCGGCTGAGGAATGTTGGAAATGCCGCGTTGGTAGCCAGAAGCAGTGTCGTTTTGCCGCACAATTTACGAATGTCGAAAGCGGCAGCTGGTTCCCCCACTCAGTGTCAAAACGCCATGCATCGAAGCTAAAGAGAGAACCAATGGACAGCTAGCAAGTCGAAGAACAATGTGTCGACGATTGAGAGAAAAGAGAGGAAAAATAATAAAAGAGGGAAACTCCCAAGCTATATTATATGAATGTGGTGGCCGGTGGGTGCTTGCACGCACGCATTCATTCATTCACATTAAGCAGAACCGACAGATCACATCTGACAAGACCTTAGGTCTCAGTTACTAGTATAACAGCACGGGGAACGAATGGACGGAGGATGTGACTAGTTTCTAAACATCTGATTTTAACGCCGTTTTTGTTTTTTTCCAATACTAGACATCAACGGATGATAAATCATTTAATACAATTACTGTTACCCTGCAACTTCTTGTCATGACATGAGGAGCTAGTTTTGGGAGCTAAATGCTAAACGAAAGGTTGGCGTTGCCCTTCGCGTGCGGTAGCCGATGTACGTTCCCAACTGCAGAGCGAGGATCCGACCACTCTGAGTCCGCCAGACCGTTATGGTCGGCCCCCACTTCTATCTTGAGCACGGCTGTACATAATGTCTTTGTATTCGAAACTGGTAAACCCCGCTACTTTGAAGTGAAGGTCCACGTCTACAGTGTTACATTTACAAGAAAGAAAAGTCCTAACGCTTGGAGGTGTAAAAATGTAATTGCTAGTTGGTTGGGGATTTTAATATGCATGTATGGCGCCGGATGGTGAATGCACCTAGTCTACACCTGCAGCTAGCAAATACACTTAAAACTTGGATGTTTTTCTGTAGCAATTACAATATGAATGTGGATGATATTTACTCCATCGCGAGAATCGAAGTACTGTACTCCTGCGGGGTGTTCCTATAGGATACAAAGTTCAGAGATCTCCCTCGAATTCGAACAGCATGTAACGAATCATCATCCTAGCTCCGAGTTTAATCTGATTTAGATCTAATCCTAGCTCTAGCTATTCTATGTTCTAAAACTAGAGCTCACTGTTGGCTCCATTTGTGTGTGGTTAGACCACGAAACAAACTCTCCCCAACCTTTTAAATTATAGAATCTGGCCTGGTTTGAAGGCCGAACAGTGAAACGTGATAAAGCATGCCTTTGTGATTGTATATATTGCATCATTGATCAGTGGTGCCACCGATTATCAGTCTCGAGCAGCTTCAATGTTTAGGAAGCTGTATTCATTGTATTTTCGGGCACGCAGGCGAACCACATCGATGAAATTAGTTTACCAACATGATATGTCTTCCATTACAGCTCTAGATTAGCATGCTAGCATCGGGGTGCATAATATTATATTTAACCCGAGTATTTCAATCTTCCCAGATATGTTCACTCTCGATATAGTTCGAAACGTCGACATCGATGGAATATTCGATTTTTAATTCGGCGAAAACCGCATCGACAAAACAGAAGCGATTGACAAGAAATCTTAAAATTTATTTTTACTTTTAAAACGAGAAGAAACAAATCCGCGCTCTGGCAGTTTTCTATTGAGTCAAATGTATAAATGTCTCGATCGATTACATACCAAACGTCCCGAGATGTTTTCTCCGAATGGAAACGGATTCCTGTAATTCCTTTCAGCCCAGGAATATAACATCTGACTGTATTCGATCTAGGAAACATGACATATGTCGAAACATTCGAGCGGCGTTTTGGCCGTTAAACTAACTTTTCGTACTACGCATGGATCCCGGTCACCTGCATGAATTTTAATGCACGATCGGTTCTAGCCCGCATCGCAGAGCCGTCGCTGGGCTGTCACTACCCTCTACAACTCTAACGTTTTGCGAGCTGTAGCTTGACATTGGGAAGCAGCATGCCTAGTGAGGGTGCGCAGTAGCTAGCTCTGCTCTCGGTGCAATGCGAGCTCGGGTCCATAGCCACAATTTTGACGTAGGAGCAGGATATTTCTTATGTAAATGGCCATATGGCCGAGCGTCCGTCCGTTTGACAGCAAGAGCTTTGGAATTTGCTATGACGAATTGATTGGAAATTTATTGATCGATCGGTTCGGATTTACTATTTTACCAGACGCGAGATGGTCACAGCTGCACAACGATGCAGAAGCTGATTCTGGCCGGCGAATCAGAAGCTAGATTACATTGCGTATACCTGAGAGAATGTTCGATTTGACCAAGCACAAGAAGCCTCTCTACCTCGCTCCCATCGAAATGCCATACCAATCACGAGTTACGGCTGTGGGCTGAGATAACCTCCATTTTTCAACTTTGTGTTGCGTGCATGGACCCTGGACGTCGCGTGCAACACAAAACGCCGTGATTGGCTACAGCCAGCCCGTTCAAATTTTGCATTCAAAACCCACAACCTCCAATTCAAAGCATCCAACTCTTCTTCACGTTCGAATCCCTCGACGTCGACGACATCAACCTCCGACGTCCGCAGGTCGTATGCCCAATCACATATAATCAGACAATGCCGCCACGGTTACGGCCCTCCCGTCTACCCCCTCCCACAAATGTGATCTCTGAACCCTTCTCGTCTTCCCCTCTTCTCCCATACCTCCTCCTCCCCCTCCACCACCTCTACCTTACCCTCCCTTCCTCCTCGTCATCACCATCCTCCTCCTCCTCCCGTCAATTCTCAACCTCGATTCCCACCCCAGCCAGAGTCCGGACACGCTTCGAAAAGACCCCAGGCACCCGCAATGGCTTCCTCGACTGGCTCAAAAAGTACGCAGGCCGTCTCAACGTCCCCTCACCCCAGAACAACATCCCCGTCTACATGCAATACAACAAACCCCCTCTCCCGCTATTAAAAGACGGGGGGAAACCCAACGCGGTAGGGTTTGTAAAACGACCGAGAAAAATGGAACCGAATTTGGTGGACTGGGAACAGGTTGCTAAAAACGCTACCATGTCGCCGTTTCCCACGAATCCGACGTACAAAGTACACCCTGCCCTGTCGACTGAGTTTCGAGAACAGATTTATCAACGTGTGAGGGAGGGGAGGTCGATACGGAGAGTATCTGCTGAGGTTAACTGCGAGTTGGAGAGGGTGGCTGCTGTGGTGCGGTTAAAAGAGATTGAAAGAAAGTGGATCGAAACGGTAAGAAAAATCCATTCATTAATTCTCCTTCCACACCGTTCCTTCGTTCAAGAACCGTGCACATCCCGATAGCTCTATATATGATGATTCCATTTAAAATATTTCGATTAGTCTATAAGACAAAAAAAAAAAAACACATGGTTATAAACTATGGGTCCCAACAGTCTGACACTATAGCTAACACACTACTATCACCTCATCCACACTTTATACGTGAAATAATTTCCTTACTAACGTATAATATACGGTACAGAACCGCCCGCTAGCAACAGTCCTCCAAACCCGCATCCACGCAATGATGCCAATATCACAGTGGAAACCCGGCCAACCCTACCACGAAACAATAACAGACCTCCGCATCCACCCCGCGACAAACAACCAACTCTTCCTCTCCGTCCCCGAATCCATGCCCTTCAACCGCCAAGACGCCGCAAAGGCACTTGGCATCCTCCCCGCTGACATTCGCATGCCTCACAGCGAACTCATCGGTGTGGAGAAGATGAAGCTGGAGAGGGTACCCGTGGAGGAGATGATTGCGAGGGAAGCACAGAGGGAGCAGGATGAGATTGCGGCTATTAATGCCAAGAGGGAGGCGGTGGAGAAGAGGAGGAATGCGGGTAAGGTGGTGGAGACGGAGAGGTTTAGGTTTAGGTTACGGCCTGCCGTGGTGGGACAGGTTGGGTATAGGTATGGTGTGCCGGCGGAAGATAGGAAGAGGGGCATCAATAAGATTCCCACGAGAGTGGATTGATCTATCCAAACAAGCTCATTCTTCTTGTTTTATGGAGGTTAAAAGACCTTTTTATAAAGGTAGTGTATATATTATATTTAATGTTTATGTACTATGAGATACCTTGGGAATATCATCCAAACTATATTTGATATACCTTCCCAACGTTCAATAATATTAATATAACAACCATTAGGCTGTTTTATACGCGAGGTGTAGTAGAGATCCCCAGAATATATAAATTTATCATCCTATAGCCATATAATAATCCTGCCACACAATACAAAAAAAGGTCTTACAAAAATGAACACAGCTTTAGCGATAACATCAAAATAATGAAGATATATAAAAAAAAGAAGTAACAGGTTTCAAAGAACGCCATGATCGCAATGCCCGTCTTTCATAGGGTTATCGAATACAAATTTAAACGGCGAACGAAAAAAGGAAAGAAAAAAAGGGAAAATGTGGGTGGAGGGTGTATAAAAACATGCATGATACCCTCATATGAAATGCAGGAATGTGAAGCAAAAAGAAAAATGTCATATTTGCGCCGGCCGTCTACTCGTATGGACGTTGCAGCTTCCGTTCCGGCAATGAGCATCGAGCTCGTATCCACCAACCACGGAGGAACAATTGGATGATTATAACAGAATCAACTCTCGATCGATCAGGCGGAACGGCAAAGGGGGACCTGGAAAGGCTCAATATCATTTATCCCCCCCAAAAAAATTCGCTCCCAAAAGCCCTAATCCCGAGATTACAGCAAAAATCCCAGAAGAAAAAAAAGAAAAACCATCTACACCTCTTCCTTCCCCTTCTCCTCTTGCTTCTTCTCTTTATCCTTCTCCTTTCCCCCCTTCTTCTTCCCATTCTCTCCCTTTGCCGCAAAACTTATCGAAATCTTCTTCCCCCCTGTTGCTGTTGTTGTTGTCGTCGCCGCAGGAATGACCTTCTTCCCAATACTCGGACTCCTCTTCTTCGTACTCCTCAATAACCTCTCCATCCCATCATCTTCCGCTTCCTCCTCTCTCCTCCTCTTCTCAGTCAACCGATCCGGCGTTGGTGGTAACGACCCTGTCATCACATGATCATCGCCTGTAGGTGGAGGTGCTCCATCTTCCCCGTCCGTACTAGCTGCAACGCTACTGGCTCTACTTCCCAGATTCAAATTCTCAACTCCCACCTCACTCGTTGCCGTACTACTACTTTCTCCATCCTTCCCGGCAGTACCGGCAGCAGCGGCAGCGGCAACACCATTCCCATCCTCCGTATCCATCGCATCCTCATCGTCATCATCAGGATAGTCGACCAAACTTTTCACACTCCCCGCCGGACTCCCATCCGCGGCTGCACTCGCAGAGGACGCAGCAGAAGACGGCGTCTTCCCACCAGTTTTCAACCTCTTCCCACTATTCTCAACCGCAGAATACTCCACCGCAACATCCTCATCCTCATCTGATCCGTTAAAATACTCCTCTTCAGCCGCGTCCAAATCCTTCAAACCATCCCACCGTTTCCCGCCGTTGATAGCACTTCTAGTCGCCGCGTCCTCGTCATTTGTTAACGGCACCGTTGTATCATGCAACTGGTCGTATTTGATAACTAGTGAGGAGAAGGTGTCGACATAGGTTATATCCTGGAGTTTTTCACGGTATTGTTCGACAAGGTGGTTTATCAGCAGTTTTATACCCTCCTGTTATTCACAATATCGTCAATCTGTGTTTCTGCTAAATTGGTAGATGCTAGGGGAAGGGAAGTGTATATACCCGCTTAATATACTCAAAGAACTCAAGACACGCTGAGTTCAAGAGATTATCCTTCGGCATCGTGTCGATTACAATGCTGAGTATTGGCTCCATCAACCTATTCTTGATCAACTGGCGGTTATAGAATTCATCATTAAGCTGAACGCAGGCACGGAAGAACTTTAACGCGGCTATGAAACCCCACAAACAATATTAGCAACATACTCTATTAAATCAAAGCTAACTGTGAACTTACCAAGCTGGACAAACTTCTCGCTGGCGGTCAGAAGTTGCGCAACCCTAGGCGCTAGGTTTTCGCTGAGAATAAAGTACTTGTTGCGGAATAAATGATGGCGGACGAAGAAACACAAAAGCTCGAGCAGATGGGTATATAATGCGGATTCATGCGGCGATAAAAATTTAACTGCAAATCCAACCCCATCAGTATCCAATACACATATTCAATGTATCAGAGAACATACCTGGTGACTTGCCCTCAAGATCGGACAGCGGCTTGAACAGCTTTTTCGCACTTGTATCGTAAAAATTCGTAAAAAATACTTCGGTGTGCACATCCTCCGTCGGCCGCCGAATCATCACATTTCCCATCTCGCCCATCTTAGCGCCAAGTTCCAGAGGTTGCACCTGGTTCGGATCTAGTAGTACTTTGATCGCATCCGCGACCTGTGCCTTCACCCCCATATCCTGCTCCGACAGCAACAATTCTATTAGCGTGTCCGTGAGAGGTTTGGTCTTGTCTTTTATCTGCTGAAAGATAAAATTCCGCATCATAAGCGGATCGTTATCGATCATGCAGACAAGTATTTCCGTACCCGCAATTCGGGTAGTCGGATCGTCGCTTTGCAGTGCATAATCGATCACGTTGAATAAACCGTGCTGGATAAAGTTTGCATAGAGCTGAGATCTACTCGGCCCCTGCAAATTCTTTGCTATCGAGGAACATTGCTGGAGGAACTGCACGCCGTGTTTTCTCCGTTGTTTTTCGTCATGCGGTAACGGATCCGAGGAGAAGAGGTCGAAGAGGGCTTTTAGGAATATGCCATTATTCTGAAGGTGTTGAACAATGTCGACTTGGTTGAAGAAGATGAGGGAGTTGAGAACAGAGAAGGTTGGGTCGTCCAATATCCTAGCTAGCACGACGTCCTTGAGGTACTGTAACCGATATGTCTGGTGAATCTTCTTTTTGATGTCCGGGTTATCGATCGGCACAACCTCTTTGAACCGGGTACTGTCGGAAAGATACGTCCGATGGTTGGCCTTGTGCGTCGGAAAGTCAGGATCATCTAAACTCGATCGATTAGTCTCATCATCCTTGCTAAGATCCATGGATCGCCTACATTCTAATATCCCCACGACCCCCATAACAACCTCGTCCGTCACGATATATTCTATTATTGTCGAATCATTCAATAGTATTATGATCTTCATGATCCGACATAGCGAGAACAATTCGGGCAACATTTCCATATCCTCCGCCGTATCCAGCAGCGGCACTAGCTTTTGTATATAATCATCATTAATGATAAACTTGGCTAGTGAATCCCGCCCTGCCGCGTTTATCGTGAGGGTATGCATCATATTTTCGATATTGGCGAGGATATTGAGTTCCGGTTTCGGTAACTTGACCGTATACAATAGTGCCTCATTGTCATCGGATAGAATATCGTCTGTTATTTCCATCATGTATATTAGCTTTCACGCCTCCAATTCGCCGGAAAGAGGAACGGCTCATACCAGCATTAGACAATGACATTATCCGATTCTGAACGTGATTAACGAAATCCCTGTACACCGGGTTTAGTAAGAAAGGGTCCTCATAAAGCAAACATTCCAAGACCACTTTCAGGAAAATGAGCCTACCATATCGCGGCACACCCTTCCGGCTCTTGAAAACTAAGCGCCATATCCGTGCCATTGGGTTCCGTCCAAACGATCAAAGTTTCTTGTTGCTTTTGGTATCCGTCATCTTTTACTATCCTCGTCTCCAATAGGAGTCTGTCCTCCTCCTCCTCGGATTTAACTTGTATGTGCGGCTCATCCTATTTTACGATAAAAGGTTCCCAAAGGTCAGCCATTTCTGCCCCGCCGCCACAATGCGCATGTGATCATGTACGCCACTTCCATCCCACCCGCATAAGGCAAAAGTAAACAAAGAGCTCCAATGCTCCCAGGCACCCCGCCTTCCACCACCTCAACCAAAAGAAAGCGATGGAAATCGCGATACAACAAAGGGAAAAGAAAAAAGACCTACATTCAAGACCTGGCCTGTACAGTATCCCGTCCCCCTATCAAACCAATCATTATTCCGTAACTCGTAAACCTTTACTCGTCGCGGTTGTGTCGGTGGGTTGGGCACAACCAGTGCCATAATCAAGGCGTCCTAATAAGGGATTTAAAATCCCAAAGTGAGGAGAATTTGAAGAAATCTGAAGTTTCGAAAAAGGAAGGATGTATTGAAAGGATGCGATCGTAGGCAATATATGTCGGAGAGAAAGCTCGAGACTCAATGTTCTTCAACTACCAACGAGAGTTTGAAATTGGTTTTATTGCACTCTCGTGGGGGTATTTCTCAAATCTTGCCGGAATAGAAATCGAGACCCGTACGGAAAGTGTGGGATAAATTCGAATTGTACTGAATATGTCGATTCCTAAGCCCGTATTTGGTTTCTCTTCCCGCTTTTCTCGCCTGTCGGATTATCCTTCCTAACTGAATATACCACCGAAAGAGTATATAATCGCCCTGGTTCGGTTCCGTTCGAAAAGGCCCTCCCAATGGTTACCCCGCTCGAAAACTCGGGCCAATTTTTTCGCGCGCCGTAGACTGTGTGCGAAATAACGTCGTCGGGTGTCGATAAACTTTTCGGGTGTAAGAAGAAGGGAATCGGAAGATGGAAAGGAGGAAATGTAGTTGTTAATCTCACAAGAAAGATCGTTCCGGTATTCGAGATAATTACGACGACAGGCCGCTTTGTTGTCCTTGCCTCTCGATGACGGAATATATTAAACTAGAGGAAATATATCAAATCAAAATGAAGACCGGGTCCGGAATATTGTTGAAGAGGGGACCCAAGACCTTTTCTCTGGAAAAAAGGATCGTAGCCGGTCGGTGTTTTCTGCCCAAAAGATCGGCTCAAAGCCAATGTTACACAATGACACACACTTTTCGTTTCCTCTCTGGAGTTCTTCTATTTTTCCCTCCCGTCCCGCTCACAAGAAGCAGCAGGCAAAACAAACACGGCACATGCGAAGCAGGAGAATGGCAAATAATAAAACTAGAAGCGGAGGCTTGTGGTCGGAGCGGTTGTTGGATGTATGTGTGAGCGCATGTGTCGCGGTTATAAATCAATGATAGGGATATGTTTGTGTTATGTGTGCTAGGAGCGATCAGAAAAAGGATCAGCGAGAGAATTGTCGAGGGTGAGAAAGGCGGATAAGGCCTTCACTTTTGGAGGTCGCGCGACGTGGGAACCTTGGAGGATGTGGGGTGGAAAGGAAGGGGAAAAAGACCCGACGATGCTGTTGGATTTCAGTAGCGTAGCGAGATTGGATGAGGGGGGAAGGCGAATCGCGCGCCGGGTGCAAGCTTAGTTTCGACCGGGAAAAATGGATGGTTGTTTTGCTTGTGATCTCTCTTTTCGGTCGCGTAAAATAGGCCGCTGGAATGGGAATGATGCAGGTGGGGATGCCAGAAGGGGGAAACTTGACGTCGCGATAAGAGAGCGAAGCAGGACAGCGACGATGCGATCGATGCGATGGAAGGGAAAGAGCAGAGAGCCGAAGCGAGTCGGATGGACAGCGATGGTGATGGTGATGGTGATGGCGATGCCTGTGGCGGCGGTGGTGATGATGGTTGATGATGAGAGGAAGAGGGAGGCTGATGACGATGAGTGATTGATTGATTGATGATGATGTTAATTTGTCGAAGGAAGAAAAAGTAAAGTCATCCGCTCGTTCGGCTGCGAAATGAGAATCTGCCGCCCAAACAATCAATCGGCAGCCAACAATAGCTATCGATTTGATATACACCCTCACCCCGAGCCAGTATGCGTCCAATGCATTCATCATACCCACGACCTGTCGGAAATTAGTCGGAAACCGCTAGTGACGTTTAGCCTCAGTCCGGTGTGTCAATGCATCCAATGTTTACAATATATAATGTGATGTATCTCTCCGATTGGACCACATGCCAAACCCGGGCCCTGTTCCTGTCTGTCGACGTGGATCCAGCTGCGCTGTCGCCCCGATACTGGAGTGCAAAAGAATATCAAAAAAAATAAAATCATAGAACAAGCAGTCAAAGGAGTTTCCCGATCGCGGAATTGAGAGTGCGATATGAAAAGGCGCGTGTGTGGTGTTCGTTACCAGACTACTGCAATCCGTTTGAAACGCCGTCCGTCAGAAAGACTGGATGAAACCGCTTCGTTCCCGTGGTTCTAGATGCGATTTCCACCAGGATGAGAATTAAAAAGAGTGCCGGAGATATAATATATAGGTGGGCGTAAAAATCCCTTTATCCCAATAAACAAATTAACAGCAACTGCATCGCGCCACCCAGTATATACTTAAGTAAATATATTTATAAAAAGCTAGAAACCGGGAAGTTAAAAATTAAAAAAGGCCGACGACAATAGAGAACCGAAACAGAACAAAGAACGGATAAAAAAGAATGAATCGAAAGAGTGGGGAGAGCTGGATGCATGCAACTATGAGATCAGCTCGACGTTAACAAGCAAGCTAAGCTTTATAATTTTTTTAGACCCGTCGGCAAAATCGCGCCAGAACGCCGTCTCCACCTGCAAAATCGATAGACCGAGTATAGCTATTTCGGCTCAAGTACAGAACAATACCTTCTCCAAGCCTGCAAAGGAACAAAAGAGGAAGAGGAATTAGAAGCTAGATGCAAGAACTTCACTTGTTGTTAGACATCGGGGTAAATCGGGTGACAACATATAATCAATCCCAACCGGCGCCACAGCTACAAGCTCCTCAGCTCTAGAAAATCCAATATTCTATTATCGGTATATATGTATGGTGTCAACGCCATGATGTGTGCGCAAGTGCAAGTGGGGACGTGTGCTCATGCTTGTGCCGTGCTTGCATTAAAACGGGCCCTTCTAGAATCTCAATTTAACGTTCCGCCGCCAGCCAGCCCAGGACCAAACAGCCACGCACCGTCGCAGGGCTATTAATTACTCAACAATACCAAATCATTATCATCATGAGAAAACAGCAATGAAAAATAGTATTTTAATATCATCTTCATACTCCGCACATCTCAACATTGTTATATTTCATATCATTCATTTCATATTTCATTCAATATTTCGTTAAAAAAAATAAGTTTACCGTAATTCCATCCAATAGAGAATCAAAGCATCTCAAATCGATTCTCTCTTGTCGTGCAATTCTGGCGAAAGCACACTGGAAACAAGTCCAGGTACCGGAGAGTTTTCCGTTTTCTTCTCTTTTCCTTCTCTTTCTTAATCAAACTTCCTTATAGAAGCGTTCAATCCCCATCCTATCTCATCTCACTCTCCAAATCCTCCCAATACATTCTCACTTGAGGTACGGCCACCTCTACTCCAGTTTTCTCAAATCTGGTGAATGTGAGAACATGAAAACACAATTTGAATATATACAATCTCGGGGCGACGGGGGAAAATCAATAAACTAAAACAAAAGACCACGGTGGAAGCTTCAAGACTGTCAATGATACTCACTCACAAATGTATCTACTCCTAACAAAACTTCAACCGTAGCCGTACAGATGCTATGTCGTAAACCAATCTAATCTTAATGAGTATAGTCTACGAGAAAAATATAAAACAAACAACTCGGAGGAATTCCCCGAGACTCTTTCCCAAGGTTTACTCCAAACAATGTTCGTTTTCATGTGAGGATGGGATGGGGCGGGATATAATAATGCCAAAAAGCCAACAGTGATAGATGACTGAGCAATTGAGGGCATGAGTGGTGATGAATTCATACTTCCAACAAAACGAAAAAAGAAACAAGCTCAAGAGGTCGAGAGGTATGCTAACAGAAAAGCAAAAAAAATGTAATCAAAACTCCGCCGTGACGAAAAAAATGCAAATCGGAAAGAAAGAGTAACGGATAGGAAGGAGATGACGGGATACGTTTTATGCGGAATCCAAGACGCCATGCGAATTCTCCACACCAGCATATCGAACAAAAACCAACAACTTAACAATAACGAGTACCAAAAAACACACATGCAGGACAACCATCAGAACGGAAAAGCGATCCACGAGACGTACGAGTCATGTCCCACCGTGGCCGTTCCTATACGCCGTCCCGTCGCTGTAATCGTGATGATGGTGGTCATGCTGACACCCTTCGCCGTGCACATGGTGATGGTGATGGTGGTGAAGGTGTTGCTTTTGAGGCTTTAACGCTGGTGTGGCGGAGGCTGATGGAATCGGAGTATGGTCGGATTGAGTGCCCTGAGAGTCGATTTGGCTGGGAGGTGGTGGAGGCGGTGGAGCGTTGTGAGAGTTGGCATGAGCGGTATTATGGACGTGCTGCTTGTTTTTGCCATTCTTCGCGCTCGTCTTCCTACCCTTCCGCTGTAGCCTTTCCTCTGCTCGCCGTCTTCTGTTCTCGGCTTCCTTGCGTTCCCTCCGCTCTCTTCGATCCCTGATATCGTACTGCCGCATCAAAGCTTCGGGCGGTTGGCCAAAAATCGCCTCATACTCGCAAAATTCGCATATCCAAATCTCGCCCTTGTTCCCGCTCACTTGTCTCTGTCTGAGACGTTGCTGCTGGAGAAACTCCCGCCTGGCAGCTGCCCTCGCCGCGCTCTTCTTTTTCTGCTGCTGCGGGTAAGAGTTACCGCCCGACATGTTGGGAGACGTCTGAGTCCCCACGGTTGACATGGATCTTTGGTAGTTCGCTCCGATATTGGGCGGAGGATGTGAGTACGCCAAGTTGACGGCAACCGGAGAGTCGCATTTGAAAGTGAATGGAGATGTTGGGGCATTTATGCCTCCGTGTCTATCGATGCAATTTTCTTTGTCTGGCGTGTTTGGTATCTCTTCTGTACCACCAGGACCCGGAGATTTACTCGACCTTTCGGGATACATTCCTGAACTAGTAGTTGGAGTTCCAGGGAATCTCTTGACCCGTCTCATACCGCCGTTACCTCCAGAAGAAAGACTCGAGAGCGGAGACCTCTGAGTTCCAGCTGATCTGTATCGTCGCGGGGTGGAGTGGGTTGAAGAACCACCGGTCGTTTGAGAATATTGGGTGGCATAGCTGTGACCTGTGGTTGTGAATCCGTTCGAGCTGGCACCACTGCTAACACCACTGTTGCTGCTGCTTCCACCACCAGGGTGAGCTGGAGTTGGGATTTTGCGTTTCTTTTTATTATTGGTGTTCTCGGACCAATCGTAACCGCCGTCATTGGGTCCACCGAAACCTTGGTCGTGCGTGTCATCCAGGTGTCCGCTGTTGCTGAACCTGCCAACGGAGGAATTTGACACATCGTCTTCGTCCGAGGAGTCATTGTGCTCACGGCTGCCATGCCCGGACAGGAAGCCAGACGGACCACCAAGCGGTGGTGGGTATGTATAGGGAAGATAGAATAGCGGAGTCGGGTTGGGAGGCGTTGGAGGGCTCAAGATGGCCTTTGAAGATTCGGGCGAGAGACGATCTCGGAGGGTCCTCTTTGGCAGAGGTCTGATGGGACGTCCATGCACTGGGCTGAACAGACCGGTATCTGTAGGGCCAACGAAACAAGAAAGAAAAACACCTTGAGCATAATCTGTACCATGTCTTTTAAAGTGAAGGGAGTAGTTTCATGTCACCGATATGTGCATGTAAGGGAATTGAGTGGCAGAAGGGTAATTAAACTCAGCCAGAAAGCACTGCTACATGATGACCAGAGAACGAGGGGGTGCAGTCGAGATTTTGGAAGCAGGGAAAGGGAGAGGAAAAGAAAAGGTCATACCCGTTGCTGCTGTCCCTGCTGCTGCCATACTTCAACGTGGTGCGAGTGTATTTGCTAGCCGTCCAAGATGGGAAATATATATATTCGAGATCTTTGTCGTCGACCTTGATCGTGAAGGAAACCGTTGAAATTTCCGAGTACGGACGAGAGTAGCCGAAGTTGCTCCGCGTGCAACGATGTCGAGAAATGTTGGTGGTCGAGAACAGTTCGAGCACACGCCAAGGTTAAAGTTCTATGATGGGACGATTCTCCGGTCCGAGAATGGATACATCTGAGTGTCGAGAGCAAATTGAGGAGGTGGGTGAAGAGGTGGGAGAGGTGGTAGCTGTGGGATGACGACGATGGTTGATTTGATGGATTGGGTATGCTGGGATGGTGGAGGTCCCGCTTGCTTGCTTGATAATAATAACAACGACAGCAACAACAACAATAATACGAATAATAATATTTGGTGGGTGTTTGTGGGTGCTAATTGGTCTGTCTGTCTCTTCCGGTCTTTCTTCTTGAGTGGCCACGAACAAATAAATTAAAAATTAAAAAAATTAAAAATTCAAATATTATTTATAATGCTCAGAAAGAACCAACAGTTACACAAAGGGTGATTACTATTTACTGTTTAGGGAATCTGCGACAGCTCGTCGCTTGGTCACGTTAATTTCTGTTCGTAATTAATGCAATTCAAATCAGATCGCAACGTCACTCGTTCCGTCACGATCAAGACGACACAGTAATTATATTATCTTATCATGCGCCTTGGTTCACTCTCTCTCTGTGTGTGTGTGTGTGTGTGATAGAAGCATATAGAAAAACCGAAGCATTCGGATGAAAAGTTGTGCCAACGAATAAGCAAGCTATACTTCATTCGGTATTAAACCTTTTGTCAGGCAAAAGCCAGCAGCTCGCAAGAGACGACTCACATTCCTACTTCGAGCTATTAATAACACGCTTTCCGGACACGGCACCCTGCCAGCGGCCACAGCTGCGTCGCATAATCTAAGACGCGTGAAATAATGGCCCTCGCTATCGGGGAGGAGTAAAGTCGTAGAAGTCTTTAGTTGAGAATTTGCACATATTAGGACCGACAGATATATATAGGACTGATCTTTGGCCTGAGAAGACGGGTATTGGTAATTAGAGAAAGCTGGGTGTGGTTTATGGTATAGGATATGATTTCTAGATATTTTAAACTGAACAACTTTCGAGAAGGGATAAAACAAGCATTTATAGCTCAGCGACGATTAAAACGATGTTCAAAAATACGCCAACTCGATGATTATCTATCTAGTAGAATTTTCGAAATATAACGCTCGCTCCCGTCAATATCTCTATGCAAACTATCAATAACGTCGATCGCCGCTGATATTCTAGATACAGCAAATGAATTACTGCTGTATGCTTATCTACCGCTGGAACGCTTGCCTGAAAGTCTACAAGATGTCCATATAAGACGAAAAGGCGTCTCACGGTATATTTGCTAAATCTCCAAGCCTAACTATCAAACTTTTCGTTCTTTCACTCAAGCAATAAGTCATGAAGCCACCATCATCTCTGCTGCTTCCAAAGACACCAGAGTCTTTGGGACCATATGACATTCTGTGGGAAGAGGTCTACAAGACAACACCTAGTGGGTACGAGGTTTTAAAAGAAGATTATCTAATCTTATACATCAGCACTTGGCCCATTAACCCCGTCTCCGAGTATCGAGGTATGGCGATAAAACAGACTACCAAAGATCGAGAGATGGAAATGGCAGTGCGCGCCGGGACTACGCTGTCAAAGTCTTAGGCCATATCATGAGGTTTGATGTGTCCGGCGGTCGTAGAATGGGCCTGAGGATGGAGAAAGCCACACCCTTGGTCTCCTATTTCAAAACGATTGATGAATCTGAGAAGCCAAGAATCAAGCACGAAATAATAGCAGTCGTGGAAAGGCTCTACATAGAGTATAATATGATACACGGGGATATCAAACCGGCAAATCTTTGTTCTTTGTAAGGATGGTATGATACGTCTTTGCGATTTCGAAGCAGCGAGGCCAATAGACGAAGCCACTGAAGTCTGAGAAGTTGTGGGATGAAGCAAAAGGGGGCACTTCTACACATCAATATAATAGGAGCCGGGATGGTTATGTTCTAACGACAAAGATCGATGATATGTATGCTTTGGCACTTTCGACTTGGGAATTATCCACCGGCGGGGAACCGTTACTTGACATGGAACCTGGTACTGAGGAAATGGCAGAATTTTTTGCCCGCTGTTGGTACCGTAGACGTCTAGACCTGACAAAAGTTAAAGACCTAGAGACTAGGGAGTGGATCACAAAGCTTCTCAAAGACGGAGGAGCTAAGGTCTAGATATGTATACTTAGGTAGTTGTCCGTTTTCTTGTAATCATTCTGCGTGTTTACGTGTATCTAGGGCTGATATATGCCGCGTGGGTACCCGGGCCGTCCCGCTCTGCATACTCTCCTCTTCATTTCGGACATCAAGTGGCTGACCTAGAAGGATATTGACAGATGCTGCATTCGGAAAATCTCTTTATATTCATAGCTTATTCATCAAATTTGTAGGTAGATTATACATCGATGTTGAATCCCGATCAACTCGAAACCAAAATTAGGGTGATAGGTAAGTACATAAGTCCTTAAGTACCGACAACCAACCCACATTTCTTCACTCTTAGCCCGATATATTTCTCATCATCGGTATTAATATATTGCATCCCCTTAGTCCTAGATTCCACCTCTTTATCATTCCCCAAAATGATGAAGACTCTCTTATTATTTGCCTCCCCCGCCTAGATGTTTGCTATCGCCTCGGTAAACTGTTCTGCGCTGGCTGCCGACTTTTGTCCGGCGACCAACGGCTCGTTAAGGCTCTTGCAGCGCTTCCCGTCATCGATCGATGGGAGAAAGAAGGCACGGGGTACACTAGAGCCAAAGTAAGTACCCCACCAATATGAGTTTAATGGATATCATGTTGTATGAGACGAACTTTATCCGTCAGGTCATGCTATGTCCCGTATCACATGACCATCACCCGTCGTTGAATCCAGCAGCGTTTCGAGCGTCTATCTCGCTGCGGTTAATATTTTAATTCGAGCGTACAAAGAGAAGGTCTTCTCCTTCCAACTGTATTCGATGAGCCAGTTGCTGACCTTCGACATTTACAAGATGCCGCATCGCCGCCGCCGCTGCTTCCAAGCTGGGCTATCATCAAGTTGATGACCGCTTCTATTCTGTCTGTTGAGACAATATAGCTTTCTCCAGCTGATAGAAACTAACCAAGCTTAGGGAAAGCCATCGGCAGGTATCTAGCCCTACATTCTGCGCCTTCTGTGGCGCAGAAGCTCTCTCAAATATCAAATACAAATTCCAACAACTGGATAGCAAGCGGCAGCCGCAGGATGCAGCATCATCAACGAACGGCTGACGTTTAACGAGCTAAAGCAATACCAGAAAGCGATAGGGATGTCATATCGTGGATGCGACTGTGACTACTCAAATTTGATATGTCCTCGATCAGAAATCCCCATATATCAACTTTTATATATTCCAGCTCCCCTCATCCTTCAAAGGTCTTCTTCTCGCCTCTTATCGCCCCACTTGAGCATTCAAATGCGCACAACACAATTCTGTCTTCTGGTAGCTGTCAGCTCTTTGCCCAAACATGCATAAATGGTTCCGCTAGCAGTGCAGGGAACTATCCTCTATTGACAGCCAGTCACAGGCCAGTTACAAGGGAGGGGTTCTTCCTTCCACAGCGGGCTCGCCCGAGACGACGAATGGACATGAGAAGACGATCGAACGAAAGAAAGGAACAACGAATGGAAAGAAGCAAACCTAAATTTCTTGACGACACACTTCTCTCCCTCGCTGTTTTCCTTTGCTGCAGCTGTTCGAATTCTCTGTGCTGCTGTCTGCTTGAAGGAGAGATCAAGCTTTCTCTTTCTTCACCCTTTCCTCTCTCTCCCTTTCTTTCGGAACGCGTGTCAACGTCGCACTCTTCTCTCCTCTTAATTCCAACTACGACTCCTCGACGTTTATATTTGTTCAATTTATTTTTATAATTTTTTCTGATAATTTTGATAATTCACAGGATCTTCTTCTCTTGTCAGCAAGGTCTTTAACAACACGTTTCCCCTTCGCCAGCCCTTTCGTTGGGTCGTCGTCTTCCAGCTTCGGACTTCCCCTTCGTTTGGGATCACCTGAAGCCCGCCTTCTGTTTCTCTTTCCTTTGCTTGGGCTGAAAGATGCGCCACACTAGCGTAAATCGAGGAATTCCGCCCGTTCCTTCACACCTTCACCAAGACCCAGCTGGGCCTTTTCCCTTGCGTCGGCTGTCCACCCATGCTTGCCCGGCGGTAGGTTTGGGCCGGCACGATGACGATTTTGGGTTATGGATGTTCCAAGCAAACACTCGATTTTCGATAATCGAGCTCCCCGCCACCTATCACAAGAATATGCTGGTCTTTTTTTATTCTCGATATCTTCATCCCTTCCTTCCTACTCTCGAGGCTCAAACATTTCTTTTCTGATATTTTATTTCAATTTTATTTACTACCAATAGTCGGCACAAACGATCAAGCATTACTTCAGTATGTCGAGGTGTTGGCTGGCCGTCCGAGGTAAAACCCCCACCTTCCTCATCACATCATAGCATTCATCATCTCATCGTCTCATCTCGAGCTCATTGCCTCACGACACTTTCCCCTTTCACGATGTACGTATACTATTCACATACAGATACATCGTTGAAGTGGTTCTTTTTCCTTTTCCTTACTGTCTCATAATTTTAATGGGTGTGCTAACTGGGCTCTAACTAACTCTGCACAAAGCAGTCAACAAAAAAGAAATGATAAAATCTACGGTGGCTAACAAGAAATTTTCAGTTCAAACAAGCATGCATCATATCCATCGACACGAGTTCCGGATTATGACAGAGAAAAAAGAAATAACCGAGAAGCAAAAAAAGAAGGTTTTTTTTGAAGAAAAAGAAAAGTTGGTATAATTAATGTTCAGCCCACCATGATTTTTCTCGAAGAAGAAGAAAGTGAGGGCCTGTCGCATTCAAACAGGAGCGCCAGTGCAGACAGCCACAGCACGAGCACGATCAGGAGGGACTGCTATGACAGACGGAAAGCCGGACAGTCCCATCACATAATCCGGACCAAGGTTTCGCTTCCCCCAGTCCCATCTATTCAGGTTTGAAAGAGAGAAAAGTCACCGGCCATAGAGAATGGTATGTGTAGGTACATGGGAGGGATGGGACCACCCCAACATAACCGGACCTGGAGGGTCCTAACTGGATGCAGTTTAGGCTGGAAATATAGTCGCACAACACGATGGGAGCACCTGCTTCTGCTGCATCCGCCGATAACATACTGGCCCACCTAAGCAAAACAAAAACTGGGTCGGCCACCTTTTTCTATTTCCCTCTCGCACTAGCCGGGCTTTCTGCTCTGGATGCTTAAGAAAGAAAGAGTATATTGTATGGGGACCAAGCTAATTACTGCGCAACCCCGTCATCAGTGACACCTCTGCAGTTATAGCGGCAGCATTTTGAGCACAGAGAGAGAGCAACGAGCTACTCCTCCTACTCGACCTCCTCGCTCCACTGGCAGAAGCAGAAGCAGAAGCAGCAGCAGCAGCAGTGACTAGGTTTATTCCCAACCAGCACCTGCAGCACTCGAGACCACACTCTACACAGCAATATGATATCTTCCACTTCCTCCTTTGCCCGCTCCCTCTGCCTCTCGTCGGGGAATGATGAATGATGTTTACTTGTTTATTTATTGTTAACGGGCGAGTGAATGGGGGGAAGAAAGCGAGCCAATCCAATATCGCTTCCCAATCCAATCCGGTTCGAATCCAATCAGCCCAATCCAATCTGCCTGCCAAAAAAGCTCCTTAGTCAAGTCGAGCAACCAGCAGCAGACCGGAGTCCGTCCAGCAATAGCAGCAGCACCACACCAAAAAAGTCCGCACACACATTTTTTTTGTCTTTTCGGCCGGCGGTCATGCAACCAAACCAAATTGTTTCCCCCCTCCACCAATTCCCTACACCAACAAATCCACCAATATTACCGTTTCTGCTTCTTCTCTGCTGCTTCTGCTGTTTCCTCTTTTCTCTCCACATCATCCTCCTTCTCCTTCCTATCCTCCCTTCCGAAACTTCTTGTTCTCCCTCCCCTCTTCACTTCAATCTGCTCTTGTTGTCCGAGGCTTTCACTCTCTCATCGCTTCTCTCTTTCTCCCTTGCCATCGTCCCCGTCACCAAGTCCCCAATCAATCTCCATCACCCTCGACTTGTGCCCGATCAGATGAGCATTATCCTCCTCCGCTCTCATTTTCCGCTTCACTCACACGACGATACCTATACCGACACCGTCCACCCACCGTACACTCCCGATTCAGTTCTTTCGTAACCATACCGTCCTTCGATCGAGCGAAAACCACGGTCCATTTCCCACTCCCCCAAACTCGTCTCTTTTCTCTTATCCTTTCTCCTCCGTCTACAATCCCCCTCTAGACGCGACCTCTAAACCTTTCGCAATGTCTCCTCGGCGGTCTTCCAGGGCGCGTTCAGCTGCCCATCATGGCAATTCGCACACGTCGACCTCTTCGCATTCGTCCACGTCGTCCACCCGTCGTTCCCGTAAGTCTCGCTACGGTGGTGACTCGCACGGCGTCACCCGAGCGGAGTCGTATGACGAAATCGAAGAGCCCGTCGATGAAGATATGGAGGACAATTACTCCGGAGCCGAGGAAGAAGAAGGCGAGACACGATGTGTCTGTGGCCTCAAGGAGTACCAAGGTGGCTCCGACGACAGCCACACCGACCTCACCGACGGCCTATTCATACAGTGTGACCAGTGCCATGTATGGCAGCACGGCTTGTGTGTCGGCATCAGGGACAAGGCACTGGCTCCCGACAACTACTTTTGCGAGCAGTGCAAGCCGGAGAATCACACTCTCTACGAGAAGAAAGGAGGGTAAGTGTCTTCCATGTCCACCCATGACCCCGACTCTCACGGGCGCTACCCCATTAAGGTCGCCAACAGCCTTTCCGGAACTTCACTGACGCTGGATATTCGCAGACGAACCTACTCTACCTATATCGGTTTCGGTCCGGAACGCGTTGATACTTCGAAAGACCACCCTACAAAGCGACGCTCTACTATGAATTCCCGCGATGCAGCTTACGACGAACAAATTCTCAACCAGGTCATCGAACAAAGCAGACTCGATGACAAGAAGAGCATCAGCGGTCGGAGTAGAAAGCGGGGTACCAGCGAGACATCTGATGAGTATGCTCCCTTTTTTTCATCATCGATCAATTTTACCCTGTTTCCATCCGCCTTGGTGATGGTGATTCCGCTTTTTCGCTGTGTTTTTTAATGGTCCCTAACATTCCCTTCCCACTTTTTCTCTTCGCAGGCACCATACAAAACGACAGCGAACCTCGGATTCCCCTGAAAAGATTGAATCCAACCATACAATGGATGACGGTACCGATAGAAACTCTAACGGCAGTAGAAAAGCCCGCAATGGCAGAGCGGCTCCCACTCCTTCTGCACCAGCACAACCATCAACACAGTCCGGTTCCAAGAGGGCTTCAGGGAGAAGCAGAGGAGAAAGGGACAATCGCCGAGACGGTATCGATACACCCACCACCACAATAATCACGCTGGTAACTCACGCTGACATCATCGTAGAGTCAGAGCAATCAGAGGAACCACCCAGACCCACCAGGAATACCGCTACATCCACAAAGGCAGAAGAGCCTCTCCCCGTCGTCTCTACCCCGTTACTTGAGGTTTCGGAGACGCCTTCAATGCATAAACGTAGTTCGCGACAGAGACGAAGAGGCGGCACTCGTAACAACCGGACGTCTGAAGATCCCGGTGAAAACTCTTCGCACGCAATGGCTAGAGATGTTTCAGCCCAAGGCACCGACACTAACGGTGTCCACGACCGACCGGCGAAGCCTCGTCTCCCAAATTCCAGAACTACTATCCAGGAGATGCGTCGGCGCGTCACTGGAATCTCAGATTTCATCGCTAAACAGCAGGTGGAGATGGTCGGACAGAGGCAAAGGACCACGGTCTTTGGTGCCCTAGTTTCCGCCACCTCTACGGGCGCACTAAACACAGAAGTTCTGTTCAATCTCCTCGACCAAACAAAGACGCCGAATTCAGGTGCACAATCCGCCACATCGACGCCTATTTCTGGTATCGCTGACAAGGTCACCGTTGTCACTGACAAGCCAGAAGCTGAGGCATTTGTGCCCAACACAATCTCCATGTCTAGCTTGGAGCTCATGGACTTAGTGATGAAGAGAGTAAACCATTGGGAATTGACCTATAACCGACAGATTGAGAGAGTACACTGAGTTGTCCCATCTCCTCCCTTGCCTCTCTGTTGGCTCATCACAACTAGCGCTCCAAGGCCTCCATACCTCCACGATAAAAACGACGTCACGACACAATGAAGAATTTCATAAGCTTTTTCTTTCATCTCACCATTTTCTCTCTCTAAGAACCTTCCGAAACCTTTATTCTCTCTTCTCTTGTACACCTTTTAGCCTTTCATTTCCATATCTTAGGTCTTCTTTCAAGCATAGATACCAGGCGTTCTTCCTGCTTACAAATTTGAGTTATATTTTGTTTCTTTTTCTTTCTTATTAATCTGGTCCCCTTTTTCGGAATCTGACTTCTATCACTCATTGCACACCGGCGTAATTCTTCTTTTTCTCTTATTTTCTTTTTTTATTATTATTATTATTGGAAATGGGCTAGGCTACCTTTCTTTTTGGTCCGTCTATTTTTTATTTTTTCTCGCTCTTCTGATCGCTTGGTCCGCACGCAACCCCACCACCTCTACTCTTGTATATTCATCATCACCACGGTTACGTTTCCCGATCACTAAATTAATGTGATTAAAAGTAATGTTGCTTTTTATTCGATTGTTTCTTAGCCTTCTTTTCTATTTCTCACTGTCTGTTGGTTCGTTTGTCTTGCTATCAACAACGACTTTACTGTTTTTGAAGTTACTAGGAAGATGAAGAAGAAAAATACGAAGGGGAATGAATATTTAAAATTTAACTGATATTGCCGACTTTTTTTTTCTTTCTATCTCGTTTTGCTCATCTCACATCGATAGCACCACACTCGTTACGGTTTTGGTTTTGTTACTTTAACTTGTCGAGTATGTATCTGTGATTTTGGTTTGCTGCTTTCGGCCTTGGACGGTTCGTCTGATCTTTTTTATTCTATCGTATGGCTGGCTGGTTGTATCTCTGGCTGTGCGATTGTCCGCGCGCGTCTAGCTTTCTGTTACGAATTTTCTAAGGCGATGTATTTTTTTTTTTTCAAGTTTGCTATCCTCGACCCGTTCATGCTGCTCAACCTTTGGCTGTATGGGATATTTGGTGTATATATAGTACCTAAATAGTTGCTTGATGGGTAGTTTCCATAGGTCATCGATACCCGGTTGCGGGTTGGACTGGGTAGTCGTTGGCGGGGACTATTTTGATATGTCTGGATCAGTTACTTTCTTTTCTTTGGAATGTTGGATTCTGCACGGGTTTGAACGAATGATGAACGAATCAAATGAATGAACAAATGACATAAATTGAATTTTTGAAGCTCAATCTATGATATTGTAAGCGTAGGGTGGTGAAATAGATATTTAGTACTTCAGTGGTCACTAGAGTACTTGCGAAGTATAACCACAGGTCGAAGTTTTACTGGTCTTTTCCGTAAGGCACCAACTTTTACACATGGTATCATGTCTATATATCGACGTTTATATTCTATCACGAGGCAATAGCCAACCATATAGCTAAGTGGTTCCATTTCAATCTTGTGCACCAAGGCTATCCCCCAAAGCAACCTTCTTCACACTTTCATCCTCCCAATTCTCCATTTCCCCCTTCCCGTTATTCCAACGATATACAGGCCCTGAACCCACATTATATCGATAATAGTTCCCCGTACAAGCAATCTCCACGCCCTTCCTAAACGTGATATTTATCCTGCCCCCGTTCGTCCAGCTACCCGTTACTATCGATGATCGTTTGGGAACTGCAAATCCATCAAAATAGTTAGAATCTGATGTGCAATATAGATATATCACCATTTGATGTTGGAAGGCAGAGGGGAGCATACTGCTATGTAACCACTTCTTCTGCGTAGCACCCTTCATCACCACCATCTCACCGTTTGAGAGGGGCAGTTTTAACCTTTGGTTTTTGTCTTGTTTGTGTTTTAGGAGAAAGTCGCGAGTGGTCCCTAGTGAGAGAGAGGCGATGGTGGGGTTTGGTCCGAGGAAGTGTTCGTCGTCCGAGTCTATTATTTGTAATATTGAAGTTAGTACTCGATGTGACTGTTTAAATTACAGAAGATAGTGTATATTTTGGGAAATGTGCATAGGGGATGGGATGTGGCAAGGTATTTACTCACGATACGATATGCTATCCTCACAACTAGCATAATAATTCACCAATACGAAATTAAAGTCCTCACCCGTCTCCCTCTCCACGATATTTTTGAGCACCTCCAGACATTGCGGTATAAGTCGTGGGCGACACACGCAAGATCTATACTGTTCTGACCCAAGCGCCTTTTTAGTCTTACTATCCACTAAGACCCTCTTTTCGCCGTCGACGCTATCACCAACATCATTATTATCGGGGCTAAGAAAAAAAGAATGAGAGTCGACACCGTAGACAGTTGTGAAACGTGGGGTGTTAACTGTTGTTTCCAAGTCGCCGCGTTTGATGCTGTACGTTACGGGGTAGAATGGGAGGGAGGCGCGCAGGAAGAGGTATAGAGATTTCGCGGTTGAAGGGGGGAATAAGGGGGTGTAGCTGTCTATTTGGAGGTCTGGTTTTTTGATTTGGCGCGGTTGAGGGGGTTGGTAGGTAGCGAGGAAGGAGAGGAGGTGAGGTGGGAGGGAGAAGATGGGGTGTGGGTATGAGGGATGGATCGATGGAATGGATTCTTCTACTTCCTTCTCCTCTGTTTTTATATCTTCTATAGCAGTCTCTTTCGGAGCTTCGAGTGATAGCCGGGACTTCTTTGAAGTGTCTGGGAGTTTTGTGAAAAAGGAAGCGATTGATCGTTTCGACATATTTGAGATTGATTGATATCAAAGTTGCTATGAATTCTCGTGACAGATGGTATTCAGTCCATGTCGGATTGAGAAGTTCGAGCTTATCGGCTCCAAAAGAGAACTTTTGTACAAAAGATTATAAAGACTCGGTTCAGGTCGTATTGGGAATTGAAACCAAGTCGCCAGAAGTCTCTACACCATACAACCGCAATTGGGACCAAGCGCGCGCAGAAGCCTGTCTCCTTCCAATCAGCGCGACAAAGGTGTGTTGCAGGTTGCCGATCCAGCCCTCGTGCGATGACGTCAAGGCTCCACAAGCACAAATCGAGCCAAGCGAAAAATGCAACAGGAAGCAACTCAGTCCGAGGTGTGTTAGTGAATGGTTGAATGGTTGATCGGTTGGCTGAACAATTCATGGTATCTTGTCTTGGTCTCGTAAACCAAGACCTCCCTTCGTCTTGTCCACAATCTTTTTGATCTTATTGCGAGAAATGCTGTACCACTTGAAGGCTGCTTCATCTTCTTGTTTTCTAGTGCTGCCGCCATTTGGGTTGCACCATACAATTCTCCACTTTTCTAAAATTTCCGCGGGAAGGTAAAGACTTTGGTAGGTTTTCAAGTTTCCGGTGAGGACACCGTCGACCCAATCTTCTTCCTCTGTCTCCGGCTGGTCTGTCTTCCCAAACTCAATTTGAGAGTTTTGGAACCCAAAAATTCTGTACTTGTCTTTCCCTGTAGAGGTTTTTACTTTAACCGCAAGAGGACAACCACTGGCGCCAGCCAAATCGGGGAGACCACTCTTTGATTTGTTATATTGGAGCTTCCCTTTCTTTCTTTCAAAATCCGATCTCCAAATGTAAGATCGTTGAAAATATTCGCGTATTTCCGGTAAGACGGTGAACAATTTTGAGCCCGTCACGGAATCCTCCATTTTTGTATACATGCGCCCTTCCATTGTTCCCAGACTTGCAATAGTAGACACACCAGTACTGCTGCTTGCGCGAGATGGCTCCTCGAAAAAGAAACCATTGTCGCTACCGGATATCCTACGACTACTCTCCCCGGGCGATGGGCTCAACGACATAGGTGTTACGTCGAGAAAATTGGCGTTAAAATCCGGGGAGAGAGCACGCGAGTTATCGTATGCAGGATTTGGTTGGATGGTGAGTTGTTGATCGTTGTTAATAGCTTGTAGCACAGTGATATCCTCCTCAGTGTCGCTAATTTTGCTCGAGGGAAAAAGAATCTGACCCTTTTGTTCACTGGTAGGGAATTGAGAGGTCTTTTCAGGTGTGAACCCGAGAAGGTATATAGGTTGATGCATAAAGACTTCTTCTCTTGTATCCATCCATTCCATCTCAACAGGGCTTTCTTGGTCGTCATAAAACTCCAGATATGGCATACTGTCTGATCCTCCAGCTTCGACTAATACTAAGTCGTGTTTGAACGAGACCAGCTTTTCACTTGTCCTCTGGCCCAAATCAAGGGTTTTGCCGTCAAGTCTAATTGGTTTTCGAGACGATTCAAAGTCTTTGTGGATTCGACCAAACTAAAGTTGTTGTGAACCATTAGTACTCCAAGTGTCAACTTGAAAGATTTGTAATAAATGCGGTAACATACTTTTCTAAAGTCGTGCTTGAACTCAAAGCGATCTTGAATATATTTTGTAAACTCAGTTTCTCCCCCTTCTGTCTGATTTTCGAAGTCTTGTATATGTTCTTTCGAATTTCCGACTGTTCGATGGACAACATCAACCAATGCATGGAGCGCAAAGGTGAGCACATGTAAGTTTGTATCCTTTACATTCTCCAACCGAAGACCCGCGCTAATTCCGATACTTGGCCTCGAATTTGCCGTCTCATTGTCTAATGTGTGTATATATGTAACGTCTATCGGTGTTCCGACCGCGGTAACCACCGGTCGTGGCGCTGGCTCTTTGTTTTGTGCATTTGAACTGCGACCTCCGGCTGTGGGCTTTTGCCGATAGGGAGCATAGCTGACATCTAAACCGCCAAATTTGCTAGGTCGCCGGCGTAGTTCGGTTTCTAGATTCAGATCGCCGTCGTGGAGGAGGAGAAGTCTACCATTTAGAAGGACACATGCAGCTTTCGCTTGAGGGTAATTATTAAATAGAATCCGTAGCGTGCGGTCATCGAGATCTCTTTTCGGGTCAATTGGCTTTTTCATCGGATCTTTTTGCTTGGCGAATGATCCAATTATAATAGGCGCGTAATTCAAAATGACTGGCTTTTGTGCGATGCGCAGAGGTAGGAATGGAATCAAATATGATGGCGTCGTGGCTGCGTCAACTGTCCAGACGTTCAATGCGAATGTTGCAAACTTGAGTAACTTTGGGAGTTCTTTTCGAATCGCCCGCCAATTTTGCGGGGTAGCAGTCTTTGAGGACTGCCAGTGATTTCCTAACGTTGATAACCATGTAATAATAGGGTTCGTTTGAACATTGGGTTTTGCTCGCCGCGAGCTCCGGGGACGGGCTCTTCTAAAACGCTCGAAAAAATCTATCGCCGTTCTGAATACCTTCAGATTTGCCAAGAAGAACTCAAAACTGCGAAAGTCAGTTATTCTCATGTAGTCCATGGTTCGGGTGGCTTGCTCCAAATATTGCAGATAGATCAATACCCTTGCTATGGTGTTTTTATCGAGGCCTTGGAGAAAGCGTATACTCTCAGCTTCCTGTAATGATGGCCGCGTTTGGATAGCTGTAGCCTCGAGACTAGAGATCACTGGGATTTCTGGTTCTTCTGGATCTTCGAATATCGTCTCAGGTCTTGGAAAGCTTGCTGTGCTTGTCCAGCTATCCGTTCTCTTGGAGGCATTCACCTCATTTCCTGCTTTGTATATCATATTGTTTGAGAATGCTTTGCTGATATCAACGGCGCCACTGTCAGTGCGTGCACTCGGGTTTTTGTCGAAGAGATATTGCTTTACAGCTTTGAGATTTTCTAGGAAGAACCTCACACTCCTAGGATCGCCTTTGTTAATATAGCCCGTGGGCTCGATCGGCTGTTCCAGAAACTGGAGACTGAGCACCGATGCCATACTATCCTTATCCAGTGTTTCCAACATTTTGCCCCTCACATCATCTTCATCCTCTATTCTATTCTGAGGCGAGGGGATATCGAGTGCCCCCAAACTACAAGGATCTTGGCTTTCCGTTTCATTTTCATCTCCACTTTCCGTTTCGCTTTCACTTTTGCCAATCGAACCTGTAGATGCGAGGGCCATCGAAGATTGCTTGCCCTCCGAATTGGGATCAGGCAAAGTAACACCGGCCTCAGTGGTGATACTAATAGTACTTGAGGTGGAATTTCTGTCGAAAATTGAATCTTGGAAGGTACTGGCTTGGCTATCGATCGAATATGTCGTCCCGCGAGGGTCATGTGCAACGATGGGACTAATGGGAGGGATTTCCCTTTCACCAGTATCACTCGACGTAGTTGAGAACGTGGCCGTTGTATATTCAGTAGGTATGTAACCATCGTCTTGAATTCCATCTTCGTGAGTTCTGTCATCTGCAATTCGCTCGAAGGGGCCATCTCCACCATCCGTAGCGACCAAGGAACTCCTTGTAGACAGGCCTCTTTTCCTCGTTTCTTCTTTGTAGAAGAACAAGTCGTTTATCGTAAAACTTTTCTCATTGAATTCTTCGATCTCTGTTGTAGTCCTTCGAAAGGAGCTTGCTGGTAGCTCAACATGTGAGCCTCCATAACTAAGATCCAAGGGAGGTATGTAATGGCCAGTTTCAACCTCGAGCGAAGTTCTAGGTGGATCTGGTAAGACTGGATATCTAGGCACGGCCGTGTTATTTTCGCTGACTGACGGACTCGGAATAGAGAACTCGAGCTCTCGATATGTGGATTCAATTGGGGAGCCTCCTAATGCACGAGCCTCAATTTGTTCGAGGGTGGCTTGATATTGTTTGCTAATTTGTGGATTCGGAGGGAATTCGATTTCGCGATATGAGGGTTCGACAGGATCACCTCCTGATATGAAAGCTAAATCAAGAATAGTTCGATCTTTTTTATTGTCACTCGTATCGCTAAATGAGCCTCTAGTGGATCGATAGTTAGTAGTGTTAGGCGGGAAATATTCGTATGAGGGCCAGTCGAGAGGACAATAGCCGACGTCTGGCTGAGGGCCCATATAGGACCCTAGTTCACCATGTCGAAAAAATTGAGAAGGCGCCATGGCTAGATGATAGAAAACAGACGCTTGCAAAGAGGAAAGTGACACAGAGAGGCCAGGATTCAGCTACAGTCACCCGAAAGGTAATAGGTTAAAAGTATGCAGGATGTTTCTGTGGGTCGAATATTGCAGATCTGTGGGAAAGATGCATATGCACAACTAAACTCTCGGAAGGCTAGAAGGTACGGAACAGCAGGCTGGGACAGATTAAAAGAGTCAGAGTAGACTTTAAGAAAGGCTCTAGAAACTAAAAATGTTGTTTCGTCCAGTAATTCGGGCTCTGACTAATACCATGATCCCGAGGTTTTTCAGAGCCTCGTGGCCGTTCGACGACTTTTGAGCCCAGCGATGACGTCCTTGAAGCCTGCGGCAGGCCAGAATCGAATCCCGTCGAAGTGACTCGTCCACTCGGGTTCCATCTTGCATTAACCCAGCAGGGCGCAGGTAGATAAAGGGTCACCCGCATTCCCAGGTTTCTAATATGTCGCACGATTGCTTCTGCAATGTAATGCAGTGGCGCAACGCCATCTGGAGAAGTATATTATGCGAACTAATTTTCTGGAGCTATGTCTGCGCAGCTGCGTTGCCCGCCATGTTAACCACCCAATTAAATATATTGTCCTGTCCAGGGTAATCTCGCCTTTGAGAGCAAAAACCTAGCCCGAGGCTCGAAGATTTGGATCGTCAGGATCCAACCAAGCTCTCACTGCTGCTGCAAGAACACGCACCTTCAGTATGCATCACGGGAATGATATGCCTGAGGTAAAAGGTCCTTTTGAGGCTGAGATTTCAAGTAACCCAGGCTGAACAGCTGGCAAACTCGCTGGGAAGTTTTATAAATTTCGAACTTCGCCGCTCGATCTCAGGCCTCGATCCTTTGTCAAAAGAGGCCTGACCAGAGGTCGACTGAAAATCACACCAAAATCATTCTACCGTTTTGAATTCTCTCACAAGGGGTCCCCTATCATTATTCTCAAAGACATACCTTCACTCGTCAGCTATGTCTCAAGTCATTACGGTTCCCGATGCCCCTAGTGAACCTTCTGCATATTACACTGGTAAATAAATATTCGATCGTGTACTCCATTTGCCTTGTTGTTTGATTAAGCGCCTGGTTGAGGCAACATCCACCTATAAAGTTTTTAGGAACTTTGCCCACCAGACACGTGCGCCAAATACTCGTATTACTCGAATAACTCGAGTTTTTGCATGAAGGTAAATTAACCGTTTTATGTCTTTCCCAGAAGAAGGTTTTATCTACATCCAAGGAACCGCACCGAATGGTCTCTATGTCGGAAGGGAGAGGTCCCACCAGGCTTGGGTAGGTTAAATCCGTAGATTTTATGGTTCCTGTTTTGCTATTTCGAACAAACCTCAAATTGCAAGGTTCCAAACGCAGCGTATACCTCCGCTAACGTTCGCTCTAAAAGCAAATTCGCCCGGAACCAAAGTATCAGAAGAACGATGTCTTTATAATTGATGAAACGCAGTGGAGAATCCAAGAAATTGCTCCACTAGACGCCGACGGCATCGCCAGTTGGTTATATCGCGCAGTGCTTCATCCAAGCAATCCACACAACCGCCCATCGCAAACCTTCGCCGAGGCTCAGATTGAAGGAAGGCTCAGGCCAGGCCGTAGGTATCACACTTACGATAGATTTAGAAATAATAGGAGGAATTGGGTTGTAACGAGAAAGTTCTTTTTCGACCCAGCAAGCGACGTTAATCAATGGATGTATGAGATTGCCGACGAAGACAGGGTGCTCGCCAATCAGATAAAATCGGAGACGGAGCTGGATGGCTGGGTGCAGATCGTATATAGTCGTCGATAGATCTCGGTGAGGAACTAGTGCGATACGTAGCGCTACCACCGGCGAAAGGAATGCAAACAACTTGTTAGACCATTGATTACAAGCTACCAACTTCAAGATTAAAAAACGAAGAAAAAAAAAACCCCCCTCCCCCGAATTCGAAAGCACATATGATCTCATGGTTGACCTTCGTATTTTACGGGGAGACCTTTGTCTTTAGCTCTGTTTTATAGTTACAAAGATTATCCTTCCAGTCTATGTCCAACAAAAAATTATAAACTAAGTTCCAAACAATTTATTATCCTCAATTTAACCTTTTTTTTTTTTTCATTTTTGTATGCAAATGAGGGTCAAGAAGACCTCAAATCATATGGGAAACAAGTGGTTTCGCCGCTAAATTCCCATAGCCCGAAAAATGTGGAAAGGAATCGGCTGATTCAATTTGGGTTTAGCCATTTCGTTGGTTCACATGTGTACATATCCGAATGCAATGTCCTTTCCACCACGTCATTCGGCCGGATAATGGAATTCGACAGCCTCGTTGAGCCTTATGAATACTCGGGCTGAATCCTTCACACCAAGATTTTCATTTTGACCGACCATTCAATGCCTCACTCCGAGCACGAGACTCTCAGCGCCTATCTTAAACAGGATACCTGAAAAAACAGTTATAAATGATATAAGCTCAAGAATTCCATGGAAATATAGTATTTTGAATCAACAAACCGAGAAAGTAGTATATCTTACCTAGAACACTTTCTGTGAGCGATTAAGCTTTTTTTTCTACCGGACTTTTGCAAACGAAGCTGCCATATTTCACACACTCTCAAAGGCACATTTGTCTTAGGCCAATCAAACAGGACCAATTTTTGGATTGATGACTTCGCAACCACAAGTTCCACCTATCCTACCTGTTTACAACAATATTCCGTTGGGGACCTTGAATTCCGGTCCTCCACGAAATCTAGACCGTCCTCGTCGACGCACCAAATGTGAGAGAATTCTTTACTGCTAAACTTTTGCAAGCAGAAACGTAACCGTATCTTATAACCATTTTAATTTGATAGATGACGATGTACCGGTGGGATATTCCAAAGTAGCGACATATCTGAATGGCCATGAAGATGCTGCAATCTTTAGACGCTTCGGAGATTTAAAAGCACGAGTGCTTTTGACTCAGCAGGCTGAAATCGAAGAAAAAGAGGAAAGACTAAAGGGGATTGACCAAGCTGAAGAGGAGGATGCTAATGAGCGTGGAGTAGAGCCGGATAATAAAACATGGCTGAAGGATAGAAACACTGAAAGGAAAGAGCTGGTGGAAGACATTGCTAAATTGCTAAGAAGATATGGTAAGTCAGGTTATAAGTCATATGTTGACCGGTAGAAAAGAAGTTAGATGCTAATCATTCGGTGAGTCGGTAGAGAAGGACGTCCTGTTGTATCGACAAATGCGGCTCTTACCTAAGGCTCAAAAGATACAAATCAAAAATTATAAGAATGTGATTTATAATGAACAGCCCTTCGCTCCAGATGAGAAGAGAATTCTGGACGATCCTGACGACCTCGTGGCTCTGCATAAAGAGAGCGAGGATAATGTTGAGCTATGGGAGCCCGTCGCCGAGATAACCGATAACGCCTTCAGGTATCTAAGGAGAAAGGTACCCTTTTTTTCTAAACTTTAAGATCTTTTAAATTTTAGAACCAGCCGTAGAGACAGGGGATTTATATCAAGCGGCTGGGTTTGGTAATTTACAAGAGTTGAAATTTACACATAACTAACATCATTTTCCATTTAGATCTTCAAACACAAATCAGATTACGTATTCCGAAATGCCAGATATATCACTACACTTTCCACCCGAGCAATGGTAGGGGTGAGTAGGTTATTTCTGGGGATCTTCGTATCAGTAGTAGTCACAGGAGGAGTAATCGCGCTCCATTTCGCGGATACGGACGACTTGAGGCTATTAGTACTCTGTATCGCCACATTATTGTGTGCTATCTTGACATCAACCTTGACGACGGCGAAAAGGGGTGAAGTTTTTGCGATAGCGGCGGCGTAAGTTTTTCCTTCATATCTGAAAATTTTTTATATATATCGCTAATTTATCATTTCCGGTCTGGAAATTTATAGCTATTGCGCGGTAATGGTGGTATTTGTCGGTTCGACTTTGAGTAATACCAGTACCGTTCAGCTACAATACGGGAATACGATCATTAATGGAACAATAGCTTCATGAAATTTTCGTACATTTTGTTATTATCTAAGGCTGTATGTATTTGCATTTTGAAGCTAACCTGCCAAAAGGACCAGTTTGTGTTTGCGATTTTGATATCCAAATTGCCTGCTTTCGAGGCATGATTACATGGCCCATTTTTCCTTTTCATATTACTTTTCATCATTTCTTTGCTTCCTCTTTTGCTTCACAATACCCTTGATTGATGGTTGAGCTAGCGCTCAACGGAGCAGCGAGTATCGAAGTAAGAAGATAATCGTATAACCGAATTTAGCCTCGCTCTAGTCCGTGATGCCCCTCTCGTTAATGTTGTGACATTTTACTCTTGTTAGCGCACGTCTATAACGAGGTTCACGAGTCATCCGAAGCTGCAATCTGCCTGTCATGCGGAGGGCCGAACTGCAGCTTGTCTAACAACCCCCAGGCTGCGTGCAGCACAGCAAGCTCTTGTGTAACATCCAACGACGTCAACACTTTTTTAGAAACAGGGCTATCGTTCTTTTAACGCGACAAACACCCCTGAATGGCTTTTTTCACATTTACAATTCTCTGACGAAGGTCTCAGTCAATCACACTTCAAAAAGATCAAAAGATCGAAATCAAGAACCTGCGTAACCAAGGCCAGGCTGGGCCCGATCATTTCCACCCACGCACCAAACAAATAAAGCTGGATGGCAGCGAAACGCCAAGAGAGCAGGCTCGCATGGGCTGCCAAGACATCGAGGTGTATGGTACGGAATTTATCCGTACCTCGGATGTACTTCCGTGCATGTCAAAACTATGCGAACTACCTCCATTCAACATCTGAGTAAGTTCCTTGGGGTGATCATACTTGGATCCTCAATCCTTTTAAAAGAAAATTCCTATGGTTGCCTCAATCATTACCAATGGTAAGACACCGACGAAGAATCTTCCAGGTCGATGGCCATCTCATCGGCCGAATTAACCCCTCTTTTTCTTCGATAAATTTGATTTCTTTTCGGTTTGCGCTTTTTGGATGCGACCGTCGCAGCGAGCACCCGCCGACAAGTATGGTGGGGGAATGATGACATCAAACCGACAGTCAACCTTGATCGTAAAAATGGTCGCAAAATTTCGCGGGTGTTGGTAGGTAACAGGAAGGTTGTCCTAGGGCGAAAGATGAAATCGCTTGCATTCGGCCGAAGGGTTTGGAATACAGGGTGTTTCCCTCACCGTAATTTCCCAAATATATTCCACCTAACAGGAGGCGTTACCTTGGTCCCAAGAGGAAAGAATTGAAAACCAAAAGTACCCTACGATTTTTCGCCTGGGGCAACTGGAAGCAAAATGCTGTTTCGAAATGCCGAATTCCAAATCGTCGGCAAAGTCCAACTTTTTTTTTTAGACAGCGGGTATCAAACGGGTAGACTGAGAATCCAACCGTTCCATTCATAGATGGCAAACGCTCTGCATGTGCGGAGGTGCATTTAGCGGTCGCCAGGAAACGAGGGAACTCTTGAAATCACTTTCGCTTTTTTTTTTTTTTTGTTCTTCGAAGAGAAATATGTTCCGTGCGTCGAAGCTGCCTTCCTTCTCTGGCAGCGGTGCAGCTGCAAGTTCCCCACTTCGTCCCCACAATATAGAGTACTTCGGCGTGGGTGGTATGATGGAGGTCAAGTCGACATCATTCGAGGGACGATAGTAGTGAGATAGATCTTTGGGAAAGCCCACCACTTATCGGCTCCGATAGGCGTTTTAAATGTTTAAATGTTCGGTGACCCTGTTTGCCTGGCTGTTCATTTCAAAATTTAAAAGGAGCCAGTCGTTTGTTCCCTCGTGCGTATTCACCCGTAGCTCCCCGAGCTGGCTGGTTTGAGCACTCCTTTCCGCCGCTTCGGGATTGCTTTTTCCATTCTGCGACTCGGTTCTTCTCTTCTGCCTAAGAAGTTCGAAGCTCGGGATCCAGAAGAATTACCCCATTCTTCCAGACACCAAACAGAAGGAATTGGTAGTAGTCCCGAGCACACACTCCAAGGTAATTGTAATGTCTGGGCCCTTGCTCTCTCAATAAACGACCCACTTATGATTAAACTCTTACCAAGGAAGAGAAAATTGTAAACAATACAGAGACGAACGAATGAAATATTTAAACTATATAACAATTATCAGGTTCCAAAGTTGCCAATATTCTATACTCAAGCTATAGGAGCCTATTGATATCGCAATGAGCCCAAAATACAGAATAAGCAAAAGACCCTACCTGAACATGCTGTCGCAGTGACATGACATGCATAGTGAACGTTCACGCGGCGTGAATTTACACACATTTTATATATGCGGAAACTGTTCACATTCGCAAGAATAGTCTATCACAACCCGACACAGATTGTGAGTGAACAGCTCTCTCCCCGAACAGGCACTGGCCTAGGGCATGCATGTGCAGAGAGAAAAGCGAGAGACTGTGAAATAGATTTCTTAGTGCTGGCAAAATTAACGAGCTACAGCGGGCTAAAAAGGTTTTCTGTTTTTTCTTATTTTTCTCATCCCCCAAAATTTTTTCTTGCTGGACGGACGCACACACCAAGAAAAACATTTTTCTCTTCCCTCTCCAACCACACCTCTGCCATTTTCTCCTCTCTCAACCTCACCACTACCTCATATCTTGAGGACCCTACTGCATCCGCCGAGAAATCATATACTTCCCTTTTCTAATCCGCTCGTCATCATCCTTTCTTTCGGGTATATACATATCTTTTTTTATTGCCTACCCGACTCTCCTTACGGCTGTAATCCTTTCTTGATTGTTAAGGGTTATCACTCATAGTCGTTTGACCTCGCCGTCTCCTTTTTCTCACTCCAGAAACCAGCGGACTTATTCCTGTATATCTGAAGCCTCCGATCCTCGTGGCTTCAATTCCAGTTCTTCTCCCGATTCATCATGTCGTATTACGAACCTGTTACTTCGCCGGGAGGTGGCGCATGGTCTAACACCCGACCTGGCTGGGACCCTCGGGGCAACAATACCGCTCCTGCCGTACCCTTCCAGCGCCAGTTCCCTACCGAAGGCACCGATGTCACTTCGCGCCCATCTTCTGCTCGTTTGAAGAGCAACGAGGAGCCAACCGCCTTTGGATCTCAGCTTGACGGTACGTTATAAATATCTTTGTATGGAAAAGTCCGGCGAGCATGAGTGTTTAGGTGTTCAAGTCAAACAGCATCAGCTCGCCAGCGCTTCCATATCGCTGAAACCACGTTATGACCGTGTCGCGCTAATTTGTCGATCTTGGATCTCTGTAGAGGTGGACCGAGCGGTTGATAATCTCGTCAAGAGCGGAAAGATGTTTGCTGGTCGTCGTGAATCGATGCCTATTCTTCCCGCTGCCCTTCCTCGTGAGTATTCCCACATTCTAGGCTGAGTCCTACCTTGGAAGTAAACATATAAAACTCGGATACTAACTAGCAACTCGGAATAGAACCGAGGATTTCTCCCATGCACCGAAACTACTCTGCTTCTGGCCCCGGTTACGAGGATCTCATGCGCAGCCAATCTGCCGCCAACCTCCAAAACTACTATGCTACGGCCCGGTTCGCTCCTCGCCAAGCGGAGCAGGACCAGATGATGCAGGCCAAGAGGCGTCTTGCTGCTCAACGCGAAAGAGAATTGCGTAACTTTCACCAAGAGCAGCAATACAATCGCAGTATGTAATCCCTTCTGTGAGATATCAAGGCGAGAAGATAAAGTGACGGTCCACTGACACGCTTCAGCCGTACTAGCCGAAATGTCCAATTTTAATGGAAAAGATCGGGTGATCAGCCCGGGAAGTATGACCGAAGAAGAGCGACGTGAACTTATCGCTCGCCAGCACCGCGCTCTCTATGGCGAGCGTCGTGAGGATGAGGCTCTCGGCCCATTCGATCTTCACTCTAGAGGCTCCAATCCTCCATCTACTGCCGGCTCCGTCAATGGAGGTACTCGAGGACCGTCTCCCCTTGCTTTTGATCCCTTTGGTTATCAAAACGGCAACCAACAGGATGGTTTAATCCAAACCCCTGTTAGTGAGCACCCTTCAGGTACCCTCAACGGAGTTTCCCCAACTCGTTCCCGAACCAACAGCGTCTCCTCTCCATCCTCCAAGGCAACATACAACGTCCATCAAGAGTTTAAGGTTGCTCAAGCCACTCGCACATCCGCCTCTTCTCCTGGTGGTTCTCCCCCAAGGCTTGGCAGAGTCTCTACAACCCCAGTCACCAACACTGGTGTTGCTCCAATTGGAACTCGACCAATCAGCAGCTCCCAAATCCCTCCACCAAATGGCGGATTGCAGAAGCGATCCACCACTCCGATCCCATCGCCTTTGGGTTACAGCACCTACCAAAGCGATGATTCTTATAATAGCCCAGGAAACAATGCATCGAATGCCGCATCTGGAAGCATCAAACCATCCGTCAATGAACGATCAGCATCTGCTGCGTCTAACCATACCACTTCATCTCAAGACCCATCTAACATGGCTTGGGGAAGCAAGGTGTGGGGCGGCAAAGGTCTCGGAACCGTTGCCAGTGTCTGGGGGTAAAATCTTCATCTCGTCCACTTTAAATTTTTTCCCTTTTTCCTTTAAATTTCTCTATATCAAATACCCCAAGGGACGGGAAACCTATATTTTCATTCATATATCCATCTTTCATCTTTTATGGTGTTTGATTTTATATTAGCGGAAAAGAAACCATTTTTTCACAAACAGGCGGGGGTTTTCCTTTTTCGCAACAAAAACTTTTTCTGTTTTATTTTTTGATTTCCATCTGGGAGGGTACTACATGGTCATGGTGTTCAGTCGAAAAAAATCTTTTTGTTCCCCTTCGGATCCATATATGTGTTATCGGGTTCATTCGGCGCATCTACATTGAGGGGTTGCTTCGTTTTTCTTATAGTTTTGGCATTTTATACCTTTTCTTCCCTTTTCTACATCACGGCATCTCCGATTAATGTAATCTTGAAGTTTGCATTACCAGTTTTTCCATGAACTAGGCGGACGTCTTGAGCAAGAGTCGAACTTTGGATGAGAGTTCTTTGGGCATGTTTGGATGTTTTTTTTTTTCTTACCATTTTCTTTTCTTTGGAGGTGTTATATCATCTGGCGAAGACGAGCATTTTTATATTTGATATTCCTTTTTTATCTTCCGTTATCTTGTTCATATCTATTGTCAGGGCTTGTACTTTTTGTTTTTATGGGAAACAAGCTAGTTAATGGGAATCATGTATCTTTGTTTGGGTTACTTTCAAAGGGGTTATACAAAAAGACATTCGCTTACATATACTGAAAAACTTCACAAAAAAGAGAAAGTAGAGCGCGCTTCACGATAACGAACGATTTCACCGAATCTTCGAAAGAAAAGTTAAGAAGCAGAGAGGGGAACGGGAATTGGAATTGGAATTGGAATTGGAATGGGATGAAGGGAGTTTAACAAAAGTCAGGGAATCCGGAGCATTTTGGGGATGTCGAAAAAACAAAAAAGCTGGGGAAGACCATAATGTCTACATTATATTTACTGTTTTTACGCATTTCGAACCCTCCTTTCTTCGACATTGTTGGTTTTCGTTCATCATATCGAAAACGGTCGATAAATATCATATCAGTCACGATTGATTGAAAGAATATCATTCACAGTCACACCACGCAGTTTACCCGAAATCAATCATCTCTTACCTTTTAGTTCTTCACCTCAACCCGTTTCTTTCTCTCTGCTGTTACTCATTCTTTCCGAGACATTTTCTGGTGTTATATTACGTCCTTATTCCATAAACAGAAAACATACAGAGCTAGAGCTCTATTGAAAAAATAATTTTGCTTTAAACGCTTACTCATTCCGGCGTTTTGATTAAAACATCGGAAAGAACCTTTGTACCTACTTTACTACCTTTTATAGTCATGTATACAAGAAAAATCCTCAGGAGTGTATGGGATTTTTATGGGGGGCAATATGGGGGCGTGTAATAGTTTGAATTGGAGTTTTTATACAATTCCTATATTTTCTGAGAATCCAAGTATAATCAAAACATGCAATTCACTAATATCGATAAATCAATTCCAGTAGCTTGTGTCGGTGCATGAAGATCTGATGTATGTGTGTAGATAGCTTGTTCTAGATATGCAGACGCAGTTAGCCATACCTGCGTATGTATAACATACTTACCCGCCCGTCTCCATCCGTATCGGTAAGCCGCATTTCAATCGACCTCGATCTTAGAGTCGCCGGCAATTAAAAAAAAAAGTCTAAATGGGATTAGAGGCCGAAAATTGCACGAGGAAGCTGTATCAATCCCCCAATCTCGCGCGCAAGGAACGTATATGGAATCCCCCGCTAGCAGCTGTGAGGATCCCAGAGATATGTTTACGTAATCATTCTCATATTGATTTATTTCCGAAAACTGAAAGCCAATGCGTACAGATTCCGAACCGCTGGGACTTTGTTAATACGAATCTGTAAGACTGGTGCGGTGTAATATCACCACGGACATGTGAAGATATGCATCGCAACTTTCATGGTCTTTAGAGCTTATATAGCTTATGATATTGATATTTACATGAATCAACAAAGATCAAAAAAACGCAATGTAAAGTTCAATCTTCAAAATCAACGCTATATACCTTCGTACATGAATTGAAAACCAAACTATGCAACAATATCAAAGTTTTAGCTAACGCTTAAACCCCGTGAAGTAGAGGGCTATTAACTCCATCTCTTTCTCCACAATAAGCCACCGTGTGCGTCATTATATTCCCCGCTGTACGTTCCGCATTCGCAAGCCATCCCCTCCGGAAGCTTGCATACATTTGCATATTATTACATGACATATACTCCGTATCGTAATTTCGTTCGTATGCGTAACATCATAATACATCTGACAAGCGCAGCTGCTATCGCTAACATGTGTTCCTCGTAGACCGTTCAATACCGATCGATGTGCTGGTCGTCAATTAATTCAAGATTGCAAAATGACAGGACTATGAGTGAGTGTCTTGGTAAGTAATCGAGGAGGGCAGTTTGGTAGACGATAATGTTCCGTGTTCTGATTGGTCGGTTTCTCAAATCCGAAACCCCTCAGCCAGCGTCCTCTTCAACGACAACTATGCGACATTTATATCAGTCCAATTGATCTAATCGTCGAGTAAAGCAAGATTATTCGAGCATTCGTAGAAAGATAACGTACCCTTCTTAGTACTTTTCTTAGTACCCTTCTTAGTACCCTTCTTAGTACCTTTTTTAGGTCTCGGTAATCCCGACTCTTCATCCCTGATTTCGACAACTTCAGTCTTCTGGGCCGGACCGGTGAAAAAGAATCGAAAGTCCTCCCATGCTTTAGCCCCGTCGAATGCGAAAATATTCTTCGGACGAGAATTTCGAGTACAGAGGTAGCAAAATAGGATGACAACAAGGATGATGATAAAAGCCATCGGGAGGAGAAATGCCAAGTCGTTGCCCATTTTGATGTCCCCGCTTGCCTTTGCAGCGAAGTGAAGTTAAATATTCTTCGGTTTTGTGTGCAATTGGGCTTTGGAAGTTTAATATCGATCGTTGATTTCTGGTTTGTTTGTGATACCGGGCCGAGGTAGGCTGCAATTGTTAGGTAACGTTGGAACGACGGATACCGACTCAATTCGCACGGCTAGCAAGAAACCACAGACGAATCGAACCCATTGAAGAGGTTGAACGGGCGATAGAGGGTTCTCATCCTTTTCAGGTTTTCTGCTTGCACAGTTGGCGGTGCAGCGGCCAGAAATTTATGCGGATGGCTGGGATTGGTTATACTATACTGGGTGTGCCGGCGCGGATAGAAGGTGCCCCCCGCGGCCCCCACGTGACTAGCCAGGCACAATTCTACAGGCTAATGTGGATTTCTGGGAGAATGGCACAGTTCAAGATTATAGCAATCATTCTGAGATTGGAATATGGCACAGCTTTGGAAATTGTAATTTGGGTGTGATTTATTTGTAGCTGGTATGGATTTGCTACCGTAACAGCTACACTGTCTGTATATGTTAATTCGGGTTTTGTTTATTCATATCCGGATCTCGAGCATCGGAGGAGATTGACTGCAGCACAATAACTTTGACCGCAGAAAACCTTTTGGGAGTTCGACCTAGAGTGCAAGATTCTTTTGAAATTTGATTCTAGATATCGTTCATGTGCTTACCATACACGTATTATAAAACTCAGTTAATATTAGTTTTGAGACAAGGAATGTGTCGACACCGTATGGCAATACGAGGTTTTAGAAATGCGCTGCATGTTCACAAAATATCCAATTTGCCCTTCTACTCTTATATTCGATAAAATAGAAGGATATACATACTAAGTTTCGTAATCATGCTTGATGTCGCATTGATCAACAGTTAATTATCGAAATTACTGTAGTTTCATTTTATAGATATCGGTCTGATACCATAGTAGCAGTTTTAGGATCTAAAGGCTTCTTATTCAAGCCAGTTTTACGGTGAATCCAAACTACTGTTCAAAACATACCTACGTCAAGGGCCCAGTTAAACAGAATCTTTAATTAGGCACCATTATGGACATTGCAAGCCCGGGGTGAGCGGCCAGAACCTATACCAATATTAGTAGACTTTTCTGCTTTTGTGAATGACTGTAAAATCACCAAATGCACTATTTCAAAGGCTAGTCTATCTTGGCCTCATTACCAGACTGCCTGTGCTAGCAAAGCTGCTGCAAGCAGTCTGGTAACGAGACCAGCTCATCTCTATCCCAGGCCAAGTGTAAGTATACGATATCGATATATATATTTAAAAATACATATCGTTGCTTCTTTGCTCATTTGTAGCATTCGATTTTTCGTTCACATGCGTACTCTACCCTGTCGTCAAGGGAAGATTATTAACAAATCTATCCGTGGCTAAGATACGAGGTATACAGCCAATTTTCTTTGCCCTAGGTTGTAGTATCTACATCATTTCTCACATCTCTCAACTCTAAGCCCTGGTTTCAAACCATAAAGATGTAATCAATTAGAATTCTATCCTTATATACAATACCAGTTTGCGCAGTCTCGAGGCTAAGTTTGCGCCCCGCAAATAAGATATGTGAGCATTGGCATGTTTTTCGACATCACGATATGCTAATTTGAAAAGGTGCTGCGGAGCTTCTATACATAGATAGGACACTGGTCTTGAGTCTCGATCGAGTGATAATGTTGCCAAATAACTAATCGAATTGTTCTGGTACTATATTGTCATTCATACCAAATACATGGATTCTATCCGTGCATGATCATATGATATTGAAGCTAATTATTAAAACTTAGACCAGTCTTTAAGAGGGTTGAGCTGCTAAGTGTACCTATCTAAGCGATGGTATATCGATGCTATTTTGCTTTGATATCCACTTTGAAAATGCCTAGGTACTCAAGCAATTAGATACTCTGAGTTTGGTGTATCGAATGTAGGTAGGCCGAGCTTGTTATCGAAATATACGTCAAGCAGATGCCGTGAAAGGACGGTGCCATGCTTGCCGTGTTGGATGAATTCTCAAAACGTTCACCGTTGCTTTTAGCGGAGAAATATATTCTCAATCTACGAGAACTAGGTGAGCGTTAACTAAGTGGTAGAAACTGCAGGTAGATTATCTCATGCGACGTCAACAGCAAATATAAGAACATACATCCTGTGTTGTTAGTTGAAAATTGGTCAAATTACGTCACATCAATTACGATTTTTATTTACTTTACTCCGCCGTAGCTATGGAAAAAAGAAGGTATGGTTCTTTCTTCTTTTTATTCTTCCGTTCCTGAATATCCCTTTAAACGAAATAAGTTGCGACATTTTTCTCTTGGTGACAACGAACAACCTCGTGGATGGCATGGTTGTCGTCTCCTGCGGCCTAACTCCCAGAGCAAGCGCTAGTGAGCCTGGGAAAATAGATCCCTCCAGGGATTAGCTGAGGCTTTTCGGGAAGGAGCGAGGGAGAAAAAACAGTTATCAAAGAATAAAATCATGCACGAAATTTCGAAAATTTTATCTAACCTCTCAGTGCACCGTGTACACCCCTTTTGATTGGAACGAGGGTTTGATAATTAAGATTAATTAGCTTTGGAAGAGTGGGTGTGGGTTTGATTGATATTAACACAGTCGGGCTATTGCTGCTCTTTGACGAAATGGAAGGACGGGGAAAAATACGGAATCGAGGAAAGGGAAACTGGGGTTTAAAACTTCGTCTTTGGAGGTCAACCGGTTATGCATTTGGAGGTTTAATTTTGTTCCTGTATATAGTCATAGTTCGAAGCAAATTGATTTTTCGTCTTGTGTTTTCAGGCATGTTTACATGTGGTTTTAAGGCGCGGTGCCGTGGACTTGCTCGCCAGGCACAGCTGTGACTTCTTGGACCAAAATTTTGCAAATTAAAACGCAAACGGGTTAAACCGATTGGGGGAAAGCGCGTAGGTGACAAAAGTGGGAAGGAATATCAGGCTGGTTTTAACGGCGAGACGTACCGAAAGAAAAGCACAGCTGTTATTAAGTATTATTGTGGAGAATCATTTTCACTGCACGCTAAAGACGACATAGGTCACAGCTATGGGTTTCGGCAGGCCTTTTCTTCGTGACATTTGGAGTTGTTGCCTGCCCTGACTAGCGGTTTTTTTTTTTGGGTTTTGTCAAAGCCTGGGTCCCTGATCTATTTCTTTTTGACGTCCTGCAAATAATAATGTTGCAATGCACGCAGTGGAAGCATCAATTGTTCCGTGGATAACAGGAACGAAGAAAACGGGGAGACGATTTTTGCAGCATTTTATCAGGGCTTGCGAGACGTCAAAAGTGACGGAACGAGATGAGAGGCGTCTAAGATGGAACAAGCCATTTCTTTAGTGTCGTCTTAGACTTGGCATAGCAGATGACCCGCTTTAATATTATCCCGATTGATATTGATAGAAAGGTCTCTGATCCCCATTTTTTCGTTCCACCCAACAGAGTGTATAGTATGTATTAATCGAGGAAGAAGGGGAGACTAATATTTGCAGACACATTTGGGTCTGGGCCGGGCAGCAAGAAACGGCGATGTGGGACCCCTCATGTTGGGTTTCCCTATACGGATCATATCATGCAGCACAATGCGTAGCAGAGAGAAAGGCGGGTTTGTATGGGTGGTGGATCCGAAGATTGGGTAGGACGAAACAGCAGGCTTGTATTCATTCTGGCACGGTACTGATCTATAGGCTCAGAAGAAAACCCACCTGGACATGGGAACCGGAACGCGGATTTCGATTACTGTGCTGCTGGGCTCATGGGAGACTGACCCAAACTGGCGGCGCATGTAACATTAATGGGAGATGCAAAATCCGCTAGATGCATGAATGAATATTCGAATGAGAAGGCGAATGAGGGGGGACAACAAGCATGCCAAAGATAATTCAAGATGTTTGATGCAAGTCGTCGTCGGAATTGTTATTATTGTTTATTGATCGATTGGTATAAAGATTGGCTCAGGAGAGAAGGTTTCTCGAGGGACACATTGGAGTCCCTAGTTATTTGCATTCCCAATTTGGATCGTGCATGCGAGAAGCTGTCGAGGAAACGCAGTTCGGGACGTGCGGCTGCTGTAATAATACCCACACTCCACCTCCGAAGATATTAATTCACGTTGTAACAGTTGGTGTTTATATCTTTCCGGGTTGGTTATCTTTAAATTATGATGACGATGATATCGATGCATCGGTGAATTTGTGTGTCTGCAGGAACATTGCCTTGCGAGCTAATCTTGAATTTAGACTCGGACGCTAAACTAGAGGTACCTTGTATCGATTATCTGGGAGAGTCATGTCTGAGCTCTCCTTTTAGTGTTTCTCGGAAGCAATTTTGGCGAGGCAGGTTCGAATGGGCGCGCCAGATCGTGTTTGCCTCTGCAGCAGTCTATGAGCCTGTCATGCATACGGGCGTCAGAGCTGAATCGAAAGAGAGAGATATTCGGATTCTGGAACAATGATTTTTTTTTTTAACGGAATGGGTCCGATCTATGATTTATCGGTCTATCTCGTATGTGAACATGCAATCAGACCGTATTCGATATAACCGACTGCAACTGAACGACCGAACGAACTACGGAGCGGATGTTGGTCGTATCGCGCAGCTGGGGTGCTGGCCGTCGAATTGCCTCCCTAAAACAACCTCCACAGCTTCAGAGTTTATAATGCGCTAAGACACTTTCTTGGAAAACCCATTTGCTTCATTTATGAATAGTTATTATTATTATTATTATTAGCAGTCTCCGTCGCATTTTGCTGGCCGGCCGAGGTGTCTCCTTTTTTTGTTTTTTGACTGGCTGGTTGTTTGACAGTTAGCAGGCCAGGCCTGGCGAACGGAAATTGAAATCATATTGATTGAGCCCACTTGCTAAGGCGGGCTGACTCCTTTTAATTCTGAAATCCACGGAAAGGAAAAGGGCGAGAATCAAAAGCTCCGACTTTCTGTTTCGCTCTATGAGTTAACTCTGCTTTGCATCCAATTCACACATCACATTCGCATTCACCGAAGCATTTTGCATTAGCCATTCTCCGTCGGCCGGCGCAGCTTTTTAACGACAACCAAGTATTACGTTACGTTCCTGGGTAAGACAGGCTGCATTGCTTTTCAAAGAGCCTAAAATATTGGGGCCTGTAACTTTCAGGTACGGCTTCCCGACCATCATTTGCTGTGGATGGGTGTATTCAGGTCGTCGGCTCCCGATGGTTCCTCTTCTCTCTATCTCTCTCCTTCAGTTCTTTTTCGACATCCCGGCCGTTTCTTTCTCTGGCCTAGCAGCCCGCATGGATGGTTGTTATGATTATTATTAGCAGACTGACTCCCTTTATACCCAAGTGCAGTGCCTAATCCACGACAGACATAACCACCTACTCTATCCATCGATCTTTAATCACTACATATTCGCCCTTTCCCACAACCTTCGAGATTATATAACGTATATACGGATATACCCACATTTACGTGCGCATGGTGTTTGCCAAAATCGATCGCCTGGTTTCGATTTCGACATAATATTTTATTGTAAGCGAGCTTGATTCAATCCCCTTAGCCGTCCTGCCGTCCCTGCCGTCTACAGAACACACAAAAGAAAAGTACTGCGAGTGCGATCAGCCCACCGAAAAAGAGCGAACATCTTGGAAACCCCAGAATTCAAAGGCCCACCTTTTGGTACAAATCTCCGTCGGATCCGCATTTCCCAAGAGACGACGAGCTGGTGTTTTGTTTTTGGTCAGGTTTACTTGGTGATTCGTTGTTCGAATGACCGAGTCAATAATCTGACAACTGGCCAGCCTTTTTCTGACTCTGCCTGCGTGCACCAAAGATCATAATTGCATGCATCATACTACGCTTTTGGGGCAGTAAGAAGCGGAAAGGCTCTTGTTCCCTTGTAATACAGTCATTCTGGCCCGGGCTGAGATTTTATTATCGATTTTTATTTTCGATTTAATCCCAACCGGATTTCGTTCCATGTGCTGGACAAGAATAAAGCAGTAAGGCAGAGCAGAGCAGATCAGATCCAGAAGCCGAGTGTGCCCCGGCTTCCCTTTGTTAGAATTGTTCGATCGAAGGTTCCTTTTTGTGTTCCTTGCGGCTGGAGCCTGGGCTGGACTGTACGTTTTAATATACGTACGGGACGCAATTCGCCGGGCATACCTTACCAAGAGCACATATCCATACACATACATACATAGAGACGCACATACATATCAGGTGTACAGACGGATAGACAGACACACATAGTACATACAGTCTTGTGCTTTGCTTCGTCTGGTTGGTTCGATTGATAAATGTACCTGCGTCGCATCGATTCGATTAACAAACAGACCAACCAACTTTTTTGGAACAATCTGATTGCCACCAGCCTTACTTTTTTATCCCCGTTCTTTCCTCTCATATCTCACCATCGTCATCGACGCCTTATATATTTATATGAAACTTATTTTAATTGTTTGACAGAGGTGTGTGCTGATATAATAAAAAAAAAGCAGGGCGGCTATTGAACTGACGGAAGAGACATTGGCTGGCCCAGCGCAGTGCCGTTGAATTGAAAGGAGGTGCGTGCAAAGGAAAGAAACGAACGGCAAGGCGGTATCACCAAACAAGCAACCAGTCAAACAACAGACCCGCTCCACACAACCGCATCCCTCCACCACACCACCACCACCACCACCATCTACAACCTCCCTCCTCCTTGATCTTATTTCTCTTCTCACTCTCCTTCTTCTCCCCATATTCAAAGGAGAAGTCCTGGTTATTCGCTCTTCTTCCGTTCCGATACTATTTCTACTCATACTATTTTTGGATCTTTATTCTCCCACGATCAACTCTCCTATTTCCGTCGATTCGCTGCTGTTGCCACTCCCAAAAAAATAGCCCACTTCCACACCCCTCCTCGACATCCAGTCTCCTATCCCTGGAATATCCGTCCACGTTTTTCTATTTCGACTGCTACGATATCGAACGCCCTTATCTCGCTTCTGCACTTCCCATTGCAGCGTTCAGCCGGCCTGTTCCAATATTATCCGATTCGTTCCCCGAGAGCTTCCCATAGTTCGCGACCGTACCTCAAATTCGGCAAGCTCCTCGACTTTCCTCGGAGAGGTGTCCAGTCCCGGTGTTTTTGGCGACATAGCCCATCCGCCTGCCAGCGGATCTCATGGAGGACGTGGCGAGTTCAACGGGAGGTCATCCTTCAAAGCACGAACCCGCTTCATCGTCATCGCCACCTTCTGCCTCTTCTACTTCTACATCCACCGTTTCTCCTCCAGCTCCCGTCCCGACTTACCACTCGTCACCGAGCCGTGACGCCCAATCTCCCACAACCCACCGAAGAAGATATACCGGTTCCTCCATCCCCCTCCGACCCGACGGCCCGCTACCCCCGGTTCTCTCTAATGGATTTGCACCGATCTCTGCTCCTTCGATTATAGGACCAGGAGTATTTGATTCCGCGGAACGCTTCCGTTCGAATCTTGGGTATCCACAGTTCAACAATAACCCGGCTGTTGCCGCGGGTGGCTCTCAGACCCAACGTCAGGGACGCCCCGCAGGTCTCAGGCACTCCAGTCCTCACAACCACCACAGACGGCAGTCAAGATCCTCGGATAGGGATGTTTTTCAGTCGGAACTTGGAGGCATCTCGAATTCAAGCTGGAGTAGTAATAATAACTCGACCAGAATAGGAAATTCCTCCCTGGGCCCTCGCCATACTGTTACGAACCTTCAATCAAATCTCAAGCCTGACGGCAACACCATGCCGCCAGCACCGCAGGCTCAGTCGCGGCCCCAATACCGGAACCAGCGGCCGACTCACTCCATGTCAAATTCTATGCCTTCTACACCTCGTCACCCTCGAACACGACCTGATGCTGGAAAATCTCGCTCGCCCTCCCCTACTCCCTTCGCCCTCGATTCCCCTCGGTCAGCAGCATCCGATCCCAGTACTCATCCGGCTATGAGAACGAGATGTCAGTACGAAAGTGGTTTGGTTTTGCAGCGTCGGAGGATACCTTATTCGATAGGAAGCGATCCGTTACCGCAAGAGAAGCCACCAAGAGACTCGTTATCGGAGGAAGAGGAAAGAAGGCTCACAACAGACTTGAACAAGCTGTATTCCGATCTTTTACCCTCGGACGAAAGCAATGAGCGAAGACGGAAGTTTTTGGCAAAATTGGAGAAGTTGCTAAATGATGAATGGCCGGGACGGGAAATCAAAGTTCGTCCCTTCGGCTCGACAGAAAACCAACTCTGCTCGACAGATTCAGATGGTATTGCAGTATTCTTAAATAGACTTTGTCTGATATCCTTAACATTGACTAATACTTTCGTCGGATGATAGTGGATGTGTGCATTGTAACGACGTTTAGGGATCTCGAGAATGTCTGCTTATTAGCAAAAGTGCTCGGCAAGCGTATGGATAAATCATAAAATGCACACGACAAACTAAATATGCTAACAAGTAACCGTTGAATAGATCACATGGAACGTATAGTTTGTGTTCAGAACGCCAAGGTCCCTATCATTAGGATATGGGATCCTGAGTTTAAGGTGCAATGCGATATGAATGTGAACAATACATTAGCTTTGGAGAACACAAGGATGGTCAAGACATATGTTGATATCGATCCGCGAGTCCGGCCGTTGGCAATGATCATCAAACACTGGACGAAGCAGAGGATATTGAACGATGCTGGTGGGTTCATTTGTGCTTTGTTTTCGAGTCACGCATATTATTTCCTCTCTTTTAAAGCGATTTAGTGAATCTCGACTGACGATATCACTTTTTATTACCCGTAGCTGGTGGAGGGACGCTATCGTCGTATACATGGATCTGTATGATTGTCAACTTTCTCCAGACTCGAGAGCCACCGATATTACCTTCATTGCACCAACGGGAACACAAGAAAAAGCCACGTCAGAACGGAGTTGATGTATCTTTCGATGACGATATCGAGAAACTTCGCGGTTTTGGTGATGCAAATACTGAAAGTCTGGGGTCACTGTTGTTCGGCTTTTTCAAACGATATGGGTACGAGATCGATTTTGAGAAGAATGTAATCTCGATTCGGATGGGCAAATTGATCTCGAAAGCGGAGAAGAAGTGGGATGCATTGTTGGGTAACCGGTTATGTGTCGAAGAGCCGTTTAGTATTGCCAGAAATCTCAGCAACGGTGCGGATGATAATGCCGTACGGGGTATCCATGAAGAGTTTAGGAGGGCATTCAAACATCTATCAGAAAGCCCCCCGAATCTCACCGCGTGGAGCGAGGAATATATCTTCCCAAAAGAGGAACAGATCAGTGCATCTGATTTTGTCAAGCCTGCATCCCGACCTGTTCAGATGACGAGAAGCAATTCCGCCAATAAGGGGAGGTCAGGGGAAGGAAACGGACGATCCAGGAATAGACAGTTTGGAGGTTATGGAAATCCTCGCAACAACACGTTTAATAGTCGTCGAGCGTCAAGCGGGTCGACCTATGCTAATGCCAATTTGCCTGCGATAACGACGCACCTTTTGGCGACTCCTGGGGGCTATCAGTTTTTGCAGAATCCTGACGGCACATTTACCTACCCGATACTCGAAGGATTGCAGAAACCTCTGTTGGACGTTCAGCACGCCCACAGACAGAATGTAACCTCGCGTGCGGGGAGCTCGAATTCCTATGCACAGGCTGGAACTGCGGTTCACCTGAACCCTAACTCACTACACGCGCAAGCTCAGTTAGCACAGAGCAATAATACATTGGAAGCCGTTGGCAAGCACCAACAGCAAGCACAAGCCAACTTGCTGGCGGCACAGGCGCAGCTACAAGCTCTGCACGTCGGATACCCGGCGTATCTATTATATCCACCCATTTACTATCTCTCTAATGCTATCGCCGACCAATATAATGTAAACGTTCAGCCGGCCCCGACGATTCCGCAGACCAGTCTTGAGCAACGACTGAATCGGACGAAGAATCTCCAGCCCGGCGGTCCACGGTCACGGTCTCAGCCTGCACCACATCTTGAACCTGGAACCCGGCAGATTCCAACCGTGGTATATCCCGAGTCTTCTGCAGATGGCCAAGATGGAGGCAGTGAAAGTATTGCTACAGCATCTAGCACATCTGAGCAACCGCCCACGCCTTGCGAAATGACTGCCTCAGAAGATACTTTTGGCGATTACTATGGCTATCTCTATCCGGAGCAGCACGCCCCTGCTGGACATTCGCCTGATATATTCGTCAGCCAGAAGGACATTCTCGACCACCAGAGAAGGTTATCGAAAGAGAAGATGGTGCCGCCAAAGTTTAGCGACCATCGACGGCCATCCCAACCACCTTCGCCGATAACAACCGCCAATCATTCCAGGTTCTCCCAGAATCAGGATGCGATATGGTCTTCTTCCGAGGGTGATGGCGAAAGATCGATATCACAGGATTCGTTTGACGAGGAACCTAGACAACGTGGACCTGTCATTGTGAATGGATCTGCTAGCAGCGTTCCAGTCACCCCGCCGTTTGATACGGATGATTCGCCACAGCTCAGTCTACACGGTGACTCTCCTCACGAAGACAAGCTCTTCCATGGAGCGACAGGGTACACCGATGCTTACGGTGCATCTTTGCTGGACCACAGCCATCAGCACGGTGGCTATGCCCAAAATGTGATGCATGACGACCTTTCGGGTATGGCAAAAACTGGGTATACGATAAATCCATACACCGGACATCCGATCCCCTTCCCGGCATTCCTGCAATTCACCCCAGCGTATCCGATAGCGCCGGCTTCGAATCTAGACCCTCATACCGGCCAGAAGCTAAGGCATCGTCAGACCATGCAGCAACAACATGGAAGGCAATGTGATGTTGAACAGGTTATTTCAGCATCGAAATATGCTAATCAGGTGCAACCGCATCTCGACCTTGCCACTCCATCTCACAACGCTTCAAGCCGAGAAACAAAACAAGGCCAATCTGCGAAAGAAAAGTCGGGAAACGCCACCGCCACGAATGAGACTAATGGAAACGCGAAGCAAGCTGGTGGTGCATCGAATTCTACGTGGAAGCACTCTTCACCCAACAAGACCGGACAGGGGAAGAAATCAGCTGCCAACAAGCGATCAGGTAGTGAAGCTGATAATTCGTCAGAAGACGGAAACACCACCGCCAAATCTTCGGGGCACACGAACCATTCCAACAAATCGGGAGGGACAATTAGAGCGTCATCCAAAATCATTGACGATATTCAAGCTATCACTAAGGCTGCTAGCACGGCAAGCCAGAGCTCAAAGTCCGGCTCTAATGCGAAGTTGGACGATAGCCCTTTGCCAGCGACCCAAGGAGCGAGTAACACTCATTCTAAGTCGAAAGAGTGGAACAAGAACTCTAATAAGCGAAAGGGACATAATAAGAAGAAGAGGGCGAATAATGCAGAGGCCCAACTAGCCGCTGGAGAGGAACGGAAGGGCGGTTAAACAATATGAACATGATTACGGTGCATAGCTCAGAAAGTGTATGAGTTTATGATCTTGCTTCTCACGATTTTTAAAACACGGATATTTTGTTTCTTTTGCGAAATCTTACCGCTTTTTCATTCTTATTTTTCTTTCTCAGCAATTTTTCTAGACCGAAATCTTTTGTTTTTTGCGGCGGCAGCTTAGCCTTTCTCACAGCCGGACTCCGACGCAGATGTTTACAGCGACCACGAGCCGATATATATGTCAGTTATTTTCGACATGAAAGGCGGGCGGGGAGTATATACGAGCGGAGAGGGACTCGGATCGAGCGTTTTGGGCGTTTATGCAAAACTGAGCGTAAGAAAATACAAAAAAGTCATTATTTTGGATACATACGAGGGACAGATTGCACCAAAAAAATCAACACTGATAACATCCCTCGTCCCCTCGTCGAACCATTCTTCACCACCTTCCTCACTTCTCTCTGGTGTCTGGTGTATGCTGGCAAATTGCAACGATATACTTTTTGGGGGCGATATCGTTCGAGCAATTGGATAGAATTACAGCAAAAATATACGCATACGCCGCGAAGGATCGGAGAAAGGGAATTTGTAAGGTCCCTCAGTAGCGTCATTATTATTATTTTGCATGGAGCAAGCTTTTTGATCGCGAGGTTGCCCTCCCCCCCCTTTTTTTTTTTCGACCTCTTGCCAGTAGCTTCAGCACAGTTTATACTTAGTGCTTGTCATCATCCTTTGGCCTCCCCCATCCATTCCATCCGGCATGAAGCATTCAATTATGGCCCTGGTCTCGTTTAGTTTATTCTTTCATTTGTACTTGTTGATCGGGCTCTCCCCTTTTATATTTTCTTTTACATTGTGTGTCTGTTTTAGTGTTACAAAAGGATAGCGAGTGCTTTTTGGTCTTTTATGTTGATTTATTATATGCGAGCCCTCCTCCTTCCTTGATCCATATCATATTTCTAGTTTTTCCTCTTCGATGTATATTCTAAAATACCTTTCTTCTCACTTTTGAAATTTGAAGCTGCATTGTGTAATATCGTTTTTTTGGTGTTCGAGATCCATTCCATCACACGGAGATATTTTTTACTGTTATTGTTTCGTTTTTTCAACTCTTGAGCACACAGTCTGTAGTTACAAAATACCGATATGATATCCCCCTGCGAGCTTTGCATTTGCTGTTGACTTTTCTTGTTCTTTTTGTCGTTGATTTTGTTCAGAGATATATAAAAAATATGTGTAGCGTTAGTTAACTGTTAGAAGAAACGAGAAGAAAAAAAAAAGGAGACAAAAAAAGTTTAAAAAGAGATCTTTGAGTACGTGCGATATTTCTGAACTGGGGCGTCTGTCTGTCTTTTGGTTTGGTTTTCTTTTGGTTGTCTATTTGGATGCTTGCATGTTAAGGTTTCGACAAAAATTACCCCAAAAGAAATGGGGGTATATAAAATGGAAAAAGTAAAGTTGGTGGGTAGGTACTTTAGTTTCTTTACAGTTTTGATGTTTGTATTCGCATTGTTTTTCTCGATGATATCAACAGTTTCGAAGTTTGAGGTCCCGTGAGCTTTTGGTAGGTGTTCTGGTACCGTTTTTGTATTTTGATAATGTATCTTACTCGCCATTTCCTTTCGATTGTATATTCTTTTCCTTTTTATTTTCATTACGGATACCTACGGGGGCGAAGTAGCGTTGTATTTATCTTTTATTTTGTGAGTGACTGGGTTGGATGCTTTTTTGATATTAATGTTGGATATCCGAAATTGTATTGCATATTGAACCTATCTTGTGGGTTTGTTCAATTTTACCAAGAATGTATTGTCTTTATATATAAATATATATGTTTTGCCTCTACGATATCTAGCATCTACATATATACTGGGTATCAAAGTTATCTACAGGGTCTAAATTCAGGCATCTTGTACAACATCCGCGACTTCCCCGTCGTAGCTGGTATACTGGGTGAAACGGCCGCATCATCTCCAACGTCCGCCTCCTCTGTCTTTAATTTCGTCTTCTTCTTAGTCTTCTTATTCTCACTATCACCATGATCCTTCAACAACCTGATAATCATCTCCCGGTTCTTCTCCCTTCTCTCCCTCCTCTCCTTCATAACCCGTTCACACATTTTAATACTCTCCACCACGGTCTCCCTCTCCTCCCCGCTCCACTCCTTCGCATACTCCGCCCTCGGAACCTTCTTCTCACCCCTCAATATCTTCATAAAAACCTCATCCGGCTCCACACCCTTATCCACCACATGATCAGCAACCCACCGCACCCCCTTCTCATCCCTCAACGACACATACGCCTTCAACAGTATCGTCAACGCCACGATATCGAATTTCTCCAGCCGACCGTGTTCCGAATGGACCACCCGTCGCATTAAATCAACGATAGTACGGTATTTCCGATTGGTATACAACACCGACATGCTAACCATCAGCGGCTGGTGCGGGTTTCCGATCTCATGTTTGCGGTAAAACGCGTAGATTTCGGAAAGAGTTTCTTCACGAGGCGGGGTGCGGAGGAGCGTTTGGTTTGCGGCTTTGGGGTCTTTGTTGAGTTTGTAGGCGTATACGGCGGATAGATAGGCCCAGGCTTGCGTTGAGAGAGAGGCGTGCACGTCCAGACCGTGGGAGGCGGAAAGTGAAAGGATTTGATCTAGGGTGTGAGATTTGTATTGTGCGTGGTTGTATTTTAGCTGTTCGTCTTCAAAGGCGGTGATGAGGGTGGCGGGGATAAGATGGACGGCTTTGATGGCGTGAATGAGAAGGGTGTTGGTGGGACGAAGAGATTGGGAGATGTGGGCATTGAAGATACGGAGGGCCTCTATGGGTTTGAGTTCGTGGAGTAGTGCGATCATGCGGAGGGTGGTGTCTTGGGATTGGTGGTTGTCTGCATCTTTGCGGATGATTTTGGTGGTAGTTTTGGGGTTGGCATTGGAGAGCATGTCGCCTGTGACGATATCTTGGAGGTGGGATCCGGCGAGGGTTTGGGGGTTGGTTATTTCGGTTATGATTCGGCGTAGGACTTGGGGTTTAATATCTCCGGAGTGTTCGATCTTGGTCAGAAGAGTATTCACAGTGATGTGATTGGGCGAGTAACCAGCTGTGGTCATTTCTGTGAGGAATGATTTAAGTTCGCTTTCGAAGTTTTCTGCTGGAGTTTTGAGGATTGTTGCTTTCAACATTATGTTCCAAGTTGCGAGATTCCACTGTGCCCTCAGTAGCTCAGCCAATGCGTGAAGCCTGGGTATTGAAGATTCCGGCCTATCAACCGCTACATTCAGGATCGTGTTCATGGTTTGCGTACTTATTTGTATCTCTTTCTGTCGGCATAGATTCAGGATTTCGTTGACTCTTTCCCAAGCTCCATGCTTGGCGGTGCCAGCAAGAATCGCATTGTACGTTATAGCATCGGCAACGTGGCCGGCCTGTTCCATTTTCACGAGCCATTCCGCTGCTAGATCGGATTCTTGGTTATCCAAACACCCTCTGATCAAGATGGTGTAGTGGATGCTTTGGGATGCGGGCAAAAGATTCTCCACAAGCTCGAAAACTTTCCTAAGAATCCCAAATTCGACACCAAGTTGACGAATCCCCTCTAATAATGTTTTAGTGAGCCGAGTTCCAATCCCGCTTGCTGTTTCGTGGGCCATTCTCACCAAATGAATGGCGGCATCGACTTTGCATCTGGCCAGAAGGATCCTGAGCATTAGGACCATCGTGTCTTCCGTTGGCTTATAGCCCGTTTTGAACCTCTCCAGCATGACCTCTGCCTTTGCTACCCTCCCCAGTCTTAGGTGGGCATCCACACACATATTTAGACTGTCTATCGAAAGCTCTGGATTGAATATCCTCGAATGAAACTTGTGTGTTGCAAGACGATATTTCTCTCGTTTCATCGAGTTCGCCATCTCCCGTTTGAGAGAGCTTCTTTTGGCGGATCCCATAGCTTCCTTGAGCCGTTGAGTTGCCGGTAGTTGGAGAAGATCATTTGCTCGGAGTTCAAGGATTCGGTTATCCTCGTCTATAGCCGTAGTGAGCGGTCGCGCATGAAGCCGTTGCATAAACGTGGCATTATTGTTGCTTTCAGCTTCGGCCCGAATTCGGCCTGCGGCTGCCAGTTTATACTGCCAATCACTCTTTCGTCTCTTGGCATTTGAAGGACGAAAGGGAGATTGTAATGGCCGAGCGAGGAGTGCGGAAGGTTTCTGCGGTTTAGCACTGGTATGTATCAATCTGGATTCCGCTCTTGTATCTGTATGTATTCCCCTTCTACCGGAGACGTCTAGCTGTGAGTCGAATTGGGATGCTTTGGCGACTAATGCCCTCCGACGGTTCCTGCCAATGACACTTGTATCCTCATAATCAAGCCGTAATTCGGGCTGCCGCCCTTGGAGCCCCTGTACTACTCGGTCAACAGCATCTTGTTCCAGCCGTAAAAGTCCACAGACATCCAATGCCTCTCTTTCTTTCCGTTTTGCCTTTCGAGCACCATTGCACGTTTGCAGTGGCCACAGCCCCATTTCTCGTAGCTCTTCGAGTTCACGGAGATCTTCGTCGCGAACAGGGAGTGTCGTATAGGGTCGGCCGTCGACAATGCCTCTGAAATAGCGGAGGACCCGACGGGAGGGTGCTTTGAGGTTGGCGGCATGATCTCGGAGGGCACGGGTCGTTTGCGTTTCCCGAGTCATCTCGTGCTAACATCCATAGTAGAGGAGTATTTCAAGGCATCTGAAAACCTGTAGCCACTCGATAGGCTGGTTATCCGTGGGGAATCGTCGGCCTGTTGACGGAGAGGTATGTGGAAGAGGTTGCTTGAGCATTGGAACATTCAAACTCATATGCGTTGTGGTGAGGTTGGGTATCACGTGATGTTTAATTATCAGGTCGAACTGACGCGATGAGATGCGGCCTTCCTCTCTTCCTCATCGCGTTTCCACCAGGTAAGCAGGCCATGCAGATATCATTCTTAACTCCACGTTTCTAACTAAGTATGTCTAGATATTAACTCTTCTCCCTCGATAAACCTACTTTCCATGACGATACAAAGAGAGCACATGACTCCGACCCTCCATTACACGAGGTGTCCCATCTAGCCGTCTGTTTGAACATCGACGGCTTAGAACCATAATGGGTGAATCATAGAACGGAAATCGTAGAAATGGGTGTTCTCTTGGATTATGGAGTATAACTGGATATGGTTCGTGTGTTAGCATCCGCGAAAGGTCGATATAGTGAAGAAGGATGGAGTTCGCATCGAGATGCCTTGACGACTTTGAGGACGATAGCCAAGGCGAAGTATACCAAAGAACGCGCCGGCGGTTGTGATTTCTATCTCACCGTGTCATAGTGCTGCGGTCTATGACGATTTTTTCAAATTTAGTTTTCAATCGGATGAAGTTTTTCAAGGTTTGTTTTCCTTATGCTGTTGATGATACATGAATTCACCTGCTAATCGTATTTATAGGCTTGAGTCTAGAGTGTGAACGCTTGTACATCTGCCCCGGTTTTTTTTCCCTTCAGTTGTTACTGTCCGAGTAGTAGAGGCGATTCTTTTAAAGACCTAGTGATGAATTACAAAAGCCAAAGTTGAATAATATCAAATCCTTTCATAGGATGAGATTGGCGGCCAACCTGGATATAACCTGGATATAGTCTTATAACCGTGTGTTCGGCTATGATAACAATAAGAGAGCTAATCTGAAGGTCATTCATTCCCCGCGAGTATTGTGTTTCATATTTCGAAGTCTCAAAATCTAGGATCCTCCGACGACTAGTGCATGACTCGGTACTTGCTGAAGGTTTGGTTCGTATTGATGATTCCCGATGCCTATGAGATCCTACTACACTTCTCTCCCTTCGTATCCATCTATTCCCTGTCCTTAGAAGTCTAGACTAGAACCTCTACAGAGTCTGCGCATTCTGTATATACTTAAAATATTAATTTTCTTAACCGGAATACAATTTATCTCGATCTAACGGTGTTTCGGAACCTATTTTTTGGCCTTGAAATTTCGGCTGATATTAAGTTCCGCGCCGTCGGGTTTAGTTTCAGCCGATGATGACCTTGCGTCAGTCTGCAATAGGCAAGAGGGCCCCAAATCAAACATCGAGGTAGAGTCGTCCATGCCCCAGCGGCCGTATGCGAGTTGATAACAAAATAGTGCTAACCGAACCATTAAAGGCACGGATTGCCCCGCTGGCTGGCTGGCCTGGAAGATGATGATGTCGTCCACCTAGATCGAACATACGGGCAGATACGCGGTTGTACTGGGGATTGGGAAACCTCCACTTTGATGAGGCGGGCGCTGGACTGCTTTCGACCCACAAGCCAACGAATGAGCATGTCTTGCCGGCCGAAAAACGAAGGGGTTCGTTCAGGTCCCGTGCGGATTTCTAAGCCAGAATTCAACCAAACGCTCCGTTATCTTGCAATTTCCCTTTTGGAATCTTGCATGTCGAATACTTAACTTCCCCGTGCCCCGAAATATGGTGTAATGTTTTCTTGTCTTTTCGAATATTTTCCCCAGCGCCAAAGTTGCAACACCGTGGAACGATTCCAGGCCCGGACTTAGTTACTTTGGGGTGTCTGATCGTTCGTTAAGTAGTCTGCCACGAGGGTGACCCGCTGTTGCTCTCACGAGACCTGCAGATGAAACAGTTCGCAGTCAATTTGGCGCCTTTCCGACTTATTGAATTTTGGATCTCGACTGAACTTGGTTGATATGAACTTTCGCCCTTCACTGTAACAACATTCATCTCAGACAGAGTGCACTTTCAACGACGTCAGAGTTCGCCCCTCTTTTTGCCACAGGTAAATCTGGATTTCTTCGAAAATTGAGGTTGGGACAGGCTTGGAGGGCTACAACGCAGGTTACTGTTGTTTAACTGTTGGCGTTGAGCAACACACCTAATGGAGCAAGAGACGGATATCATCGAGGCGGAGGGGTCCGACCAATTCCTGCGGACGAATTTGGGGACAAGAACAATTGATGCCGTTGAAGCGCAGACTAAACCTTTGCTGAGTGCGGAAGATTCTCCCGTCATTTCTTATGATGGAGCAGCGGAAGAATCACTGCAGTATGGAGGCCTTCCCTGGTGGAAACGTCCTAGCGTATGCATGCATAAGAAATCAGATCATCTTGTTGGGCAGTATGCTAACCTGTAGAGATAGGTGGCACTGCTATTGGTACCGTTTTTATTATATGCCACAGCGATCGGATCGTATGTCGCCCTGAATATTTAACTTTACCTCGTGTAACTTTGTTAAATCAGTGATCGGGCTTATAACTAACTTGCTATCGAATATAGGGTTGCCGTTCCACGAGTTAATCTAGTGTTAAGTTTGGTATGTCGAGAGTACTATAGAGATAGAGAGTCTCACATGATACCTGGAACCTTCACGCCGGTTAAGCTGGTTCTCGGGGCAGACAATCCAGAGTGCGAGATTCCAGAAGTATGTTTACAATCCACTGGTCTACTTTATTATTATTAGTCTTTCATTAACATTTATTGCAGGTTGCGGCGAAGGCTTCTATGTTTAGCCTTTACATGAACATAATCGCAGGCCTGTTAAGTGAGTTTGCTGTTAACTTCTGCTGAGAGTTCTCTGCCGTTTGGTTTACTAATAATCACAGGTGCAATAACCTCTCCACGTCTCGGCCAACTTTCCGACCGGATTGGAAGACGTCGGGTTTTAATCTTAACCAGCTCTGGAGGATTCTTATCCGAAATTCTGTTAATCATGTGTTACAAATTCCCGGACAGAGTCTCATACTGGTGGCTGCTATCTTCAAGCACGGTGGAAGGCTGTCTTGGCTCCTTTACTCTCACTCTGGCGCTCAGCCACTCTTATGCTACCGATTGTACAACGTTTGCCAAACGAGCTGCGGCCTTCTCTCTCTTCCATGGGACTTTGTTCCTCGGAATTGCTATCGGTCCAGCCATCGGGGGCTTTGTGATCGAAAAAACCAACGATTTGCTCAGCGTATTTTATGGAGTTGTGGTAGTTCATACTATAGTCTTTTGCTACATAGTCTTCGTATTGCCCGAATCATTATCGCGAACCAAGCAACTGCTCGCGAGAGACAAGTGGGCGGAAAGTCAAAGACGACTCGCAGAGACGTCAGGCTCAAAATGGTTGCCTGGCTTGAGAGCTATGAATTTGTTTGAACCACTGAGCATTCTCTGGCCAAAGACGGGCTCGAACCTGTCCAAATTACGTTTGAATATGATTCTACTCGCGGGTATCGATTTTGTTATGTTTGGCGTTGGATTCGGCGTGATGACTGTTATTATACTTTATTCAAAGGTTAGTTGCAACCATCTCGCTATCACACTGTTATATCTTTCACTAACAACAAGCCTATTAAGATTCAATTCCATTGGTCCATTCAATTCTCAGCATATTTCACAAGCATCGTCAATTCAACCCGAGTTTTCGGGCTTCTCGTAATTCTGCCCCTCCTCGTCCGCCTCTTCCGCGCAAAGCCTATTCCAGGAGCTCCCCCACAGGGCTGCGATCGTTTAGACACCTACATTATCCGTGCCGCCTTAACGGCCGAAGTTCTAGGATACCTGTTCTATCTCACAGCTCGTAGCACACCGGTCTTTGTGCTCGGTGCCGTCATCGCTTCGTTTGGCGGAATTGGTTCACCAACCCTGCAGAGTTCGCTGACGAGACATTCATCGCCGGAGAAAACGGGGGAGTTGTTGGGTGTTATCGCGCTTTTGCACGCTTTGGGGAGGGTTATCGGACCGACAGTATTTAATTCTATTTATTCGGCAACGGCGGATAGTTATCCTCAAGCTGTTTTTATTGTGCTTGTAGGAGTGTTTGTGGTTACTTGGATTGCGAGTTGCTTTATCACGCCGTATATCTCCGTTGACCAGGGAGATGGGGGTGAGGGGGGTGAGGGACAGGAGAGAGGAGAGGTCGAGGCTGATGAAAGCGAGCCGTTAGTGGCGCGGTCTTGATGGTATGATTGGGGTTCTGTTATTGCGAGTTTTTCGGTTTTGGTACGCTCGGTAGCGTGGAGCAGCATGGCTTTCGTTTTCATTCATCATGGCACGGGGCATTGGCATTTTGCTTTTTGGAGTCTAGATATATTGGGGTTTCTTTTGGGGGTGTAAGGTCGAGAATACGTGTGTTTAATGAGATGTTAGGTTTCAACAGGCTTATAAACATTAGTGTATAAGTAATATTCCCAGATATCCAAAGCAAAGTTATATCTGAACTAATTGGTACAAATTTATTGGTGGCACCATGATAGTGTTGATGACATTACTATAAATTCTCGCAGCGTTCTTCATGTACCAAGTTTATGATGGCTTATAATAATGATTGAGAGCTGGAGATATCCTTGTTGCCTACGGCCTTCCCGCTTGGTTCCAATTCTGGGAGCTATAAATTAGTTGAGTTATTATATAGGGTGTCTCTATAGTATTTGTGAATATTTCTTGGAACAACAGAACATTGCACAAGTTGTGTGGGCGATGGCCAATTAGGTGAAGGAATGGCCTTTGGGATTTTCATAAAATACGTTCTTAGTTACCTGAGACATATATGCACACCGGTCTCCGATTTGTTCCTTCATTGCCTTTGTGATGGCTGAAGTGCAGATTTAAGTCTGTACTGTCTTTTTGCACTGTTGAAGCTGTGAAGGAATAGAAGTTGAGAATTCAAATGTCCGCTAACATACTATTCTAGCTTGCTGCAATTTCGATAATGCGAGCGACAAATCCAGGCACATGATCAGAGACTATCTTCAAATTAATATATCCTGTTCTCAAAAACACGCTAGTTTTAATGAAGGATCTGGGGTTCTATCAATCCTCACTCTTACGACACTGCTATTGATATTTTCCTCGGTCCTTGGATTTACATCTACGATACTCCTGTCGGATGTAGTTGTACAACCGATACCGTCACGCAATATCGAGGTGACTGTGCCGGTTGACTTCTTGTGGTACGGCGAGGTTCAAGAGCATGGCAGCGATTGGCCAACTCCGATTTCTGATGTGTTTAACTACATTGAACCATCCTACAATTATTTCATGTGGAGTAGCAGTCCACCTGTTACATTACCTCCTTTTGCTGAATATGCATCAAAACCGCTAGCCATCTCTGGGCTTTCGGACACTGGGAGTAGTATACGTGCGTTCCTTCCATTTACGAACCCAAACTATCGTAGCGGATTGAAGGGTTATACGGGCAAATCCTTAGTTTAGGATGCAAGGGTGATCTATCAGAAACCGCGAGTCACGGGTTTTAAAACTTCTAAAGACCCTTACTCTATAAGTGGTAAAGTTCAAAGTTCGGTCCAGGTGGATATAATTCGAGAACCGAAAAGTTCCAGCAATGCAGTTCACTTGCCTTCTCAACTGGGCGACATATCCCTACAGCCGGCCAATTCTTTGTCAGCTACCAAATTATAACGTCAGTGACACTATCGCTAGTGGTCTGATAAGTGAGTTCAATTTACCAGACCAGACCGAATTGCTATGGTCTGGAGATATTTACCTCGTTTTGAATCAGACACCTACGGCGGAAGTGGGGGACTTCCTTGACAATAATAGTGACTGGGGGCGAATTGGATTAATAGATGGTTTTTACGATGGGGAGGAAACTGTAGTTTGGTGGAACTCTTTGTCGGAGCGCAATCGACGCTGTTGATCGCGAAGTGGAATTCTCTAGCCAAAGACCCCAAACCGAGCCGGGCTCTTTTGCGTACACAGCCTTCAATGGATCTATTTATTATCAAACAACTTTGCCTTATGCTGACTTGAGGTACAGAGGAGATTCTTATGATTTTAGTACTATCTTCCCCGCTTGGTTGCCGGGAATTCTAGTGATACCTGAACATGAGCCGGCCCGCGTCGGGCTGGGCTGGGCCGGATACAAACAGAACAGGATCGGATGGGCCATGGACCTTCCGAGATTTGGGTTTAAAATATACCGGACAGAACTTTCTCATCCGAGCTTTGGACATAGCAAGTGGCGTGTCTGTATTCTTCTGGGAGGGTGCTTATGCAGGCGACTCGGATAAGTACTTGGCAGGCAGGAAGTGGATGGGAGATCTATTCATTGCTGTTAAAGATCAACCTGATGGTGGTACGGCGTGCGCCTTGCAGGCAGTATTGACTATGGTCGCTAACAATGCGTATTATGAGTATCTCCAAAAAATTTGACAGATTCTCTAACGCGACGATAGTGAACGTGTCCTCGCCGGGTGGACACGTGGGGGCACTGGAGGGTTTGCGAACGAGCAGCAGGGCCTTCTGAGCGTTTATGTCAAGGGCCGCTTCCCAGTTGGATACGTTATTGTAGCCTTTCTGCTTGTTCTTCATACTATCCTCGCGTTTATTATTCTCATTCGATTTTTGCAGGAGACTGCTATCACGCGTATTGGGGACCCATGGCAAACACTCGCTCAAGTCGCTTCGAACTAGTTTGAGATTGAAACATGTTTGAATTGAGCAGGAAGACTAATGTGGATAGAAGCGCTGTTGAGAGCCCAAGAGAAGCATCACCTCCGCGTTGGCATCCAATCATACAGGTTATTTCATGAATTCCACGCCCCCCAGATATAGTTTAGCGGCAAGATTTGGCTGATTTGAGGGCTTCTGAATGGTCAACTGGTGATAATTCTTTTTTCTTGTCAAAAATTGTTTTTTTTATAAGGCGTTTTGGGGCGTAAACAACCTTGTTTCCCATACAAACAATTGAGCCCAAAAGGGGCGTGGAAATAATGAAAACACCTGTACAAGGATACTGTTCGGCTGGCAAAAGCGGCAAGCTCAGACACAGTATAATAGCACTTCTTCAATCCCCTCTATAATTCTCTTTCTGTGCTTTTTATACAATACCTACATCATATTATTCAATAAAAAATTTTTTGTTTGCAAAAGTTTGTTACTTTTTGGCTTCCAAGGCCTGGGTATCACTGGCTGAGAAGTCTTGGTCGGCAGCTGGTCTCGGTTGGCACCCAATTGCTGACCAAGCGAGCCGTTCTTGAAACAGCTCTTGCAAGAAAACATCGGCTCCGTGAAACATTGGGAACGTCAACTTTATAACCCAGGTTTGGGGAGCCCAGAGTATCGGGCGGCTCTATAGCAAACGAGAATTAATGGCACGTTTTCTCCTTTTTAAATTTAAGCTCAAGGTTTTCGGGACATAGAGTCGTGGTACATATACCATTCAGCTCCTACGTAGCGCAAGAGGCTGCCGAGCAGGTACCAAAAGATCTCAGTTGCAGGGGAGGCTCCACTTAGCCTCCGTGAGGTTATCAAAGCTTAGAAACAAAAATGTTTCCTGGAGAAAAGGGAGATCGGACGGCGTTTGGACTTGGAGGGCAAGCTTTGGCGGCACGTTTTAGATTCCGATGACATTCCTTTGTAGCGTGATATCGATCTATCATAGGCTATCACACCCTGCAACATTTTATATAAAAGGCTTCTGTCCGCACCTTCAAATTTTCTATCTTCTCTCTTCACGATCAGGCAATCGGTCCCTCAGTGTCTAAACTTTCCAATTCAGCATTTTATTTCTTTCACTACCTCTGTGAGGTCTTACTTTCTTTACATTCTCACTGTCAAGCAATTGCTTTCGGACTGGTTCCATTCGTTCATTCAACTACATTCATTCTTTCGTCATTTGAATTATTCTTTATAATCAATCCGTTTACTGCTCCTCTTTGACAGAGAGTTATATAGAGTAATTTTTCAACATGAATTCCAAGATCATTTGTTTGATTGCTTTCAGCTTTTCCACCGCCATTGTTTCCGCCTCCCCGCTATGGATCCCGCGCCCTCGAGCTGTGACCTCACTTGATCAAGCAGCTACCGCAGAAGCCCACACGCGTGATAACACCGCCACCCGTGCGTTCTCGAGCATCACGATCAATACCAGCAATGGCAAATGTCTCTTCGTCGACCCTCTAGGAGGCGACTTTAGAGCCAACCTTATCCCAGTTCTCATCAAAGATTGTGACGGTAGTGATAACGAAAAGTGGGATATTATCACCAAAGGCGTGCACAATGACCAACCCGGTACCATGTTAATAGTAAACACCTTGGTTCAAGGTTGTCTAAACTTTGACCCTCGTCGGGCAGCTGGCAACCAAGTCAACATTTTCTCCTGTGGAGGTCGTGCGGACGGTTCGGGACAAGTTACAAACTCGCAGCTTTTCAACTTTACCACAGTCTCCTCCGGTCCTCTATCCCTTCAACCGCTGAACCAAGTTGGTACCTGCTTAACTTCTGCGGGTGCAAGACTCGACCAGACCACCTGTAATGCAGCGGATACTAATGAGATTTTCTCATTTGGAGATAGCGCTGGTGGTAGCACCAACGATACACCCGCTCCAGTTGCTAGTTCGACTACTGTCGCGGCTGTTGCTACTTCAACGACTGCCTCTTCGACAATTGCCGTGCCAGTTATAACTGCCGCTCCTACAGCCGTTCAAGGTGATGCTGGCACGAAGGAAACTGTAACTGTAACTGTTACCGTTACCGCCAATGGAAATACCCAGAACGCTAAGGCGAAGCCAAAGCCTAAGGGTAAGGGCAAGACTCAGGCTGCTATTAAGGTCAAGACCAAGTCTGGGAAGGGGCATAAGCATCAATAGGAAATGACATAGCTATTGTAGTTTCTGAATGAACGAACCTTTGTTTCACTTCTAATTTTATTATTATTTTGGGGGAAAGACTGATTTGGCAAGGGGATGGATTTGATTGGACGTGATTCGAATGTATATATTTTTGAAAACTAAAACCGAAGATATTGGGCCGACTTTAATGTTGGCTATTCAAGGGACTTATAGACAATTTTATCAACAGTGCCTAAAAATCAGAGCATGAGCGTACGCACCAGACTAAATTTCCCTGTGATCCGAAGGCGAGAAGGTTCATAGATCTAGATAATCAAAGCTGCAGAGGACGTAGTAGCTTCCTATTTCTGATGTGTGCAAAATGCAACATGACTTTGTGTTGCGTCGGAACGCTCTATCTCGTTTCGACTCTTGTTACAACTTGAAGTCTGAATCTTCGTCTTAACTTTTCATCACTCAACCACCAAGCCATCCAGAAAGCTCTTACAACCATTACCAACAGCATACAATCCTTACGCTCATCAAGTAACTTGATTCTCTATTAAGGAAACCCCTTCTACTTTTATCTTCAACTGGTAATTTTCGTACGCCGCGGCTATATGCGGGCTTACGAAAGAAGGTTGTTCTCTTTCATCGATTTCTGACTCGTTGCTCAGAATAAGATACGCTAGCCTTCTGAAAATCGTCTAAATTTCATCCTAATTTTCTTAAAAGGATAGAATTTCCAGATCTAAACTACGAGATGTCGCAGCGAAAGAAGGGAGCACCGGCCCTTCACGCCAAAGCCAGCCAAGCCTTCGCGGATTTCTTTGATATCTTTGCAGATAAATATTGTATTCGCAGAATCAAGGATATCAAAGCGATTCTCGCTATGGAACCCGACGTTATTTCGAAATGGCTTGCATCCACCTTGCAATGCCTCCAGAGGATTTAGTCTCGATTCTCCAAGACCTCATCATAAGAGGTGTGTTCGATCCGGATTTGAAGGTTGCGAAAGAATGTTTCCCCGATTTGTTTATAGTTACAAGACCTGAGCCCGAGACGGCCACGGCGCCGATGAAACAGAAAACAGCTCAAAACCAAGTCGACAAGATTTTTGGTGAAGTGCAGCAGTATGAATTGCGACAGAATTTCAATCCATCAAGCAGTCAGGATAGTATGATAGACAAAAGCGATCCAAAGAAGAGAAAAGCGGCAACCGAATGGGTCCTTCCTGCACCTGCAAGCAGCCCACTCTCAAGCACCGGCAAGGAAACGAAGAAGCCAAAGATTCGTCCTCAACGCGGCCCTGCATCGAGTCAAGAGACGACCGTCAAATTCGAGTCTGAACTTTCTGTTGAACAGGTGGTTGGGGCCAAAGTCCCAAATCTTCTCCCGGTTCACCTTCCAACCCGCGTTCAACACGCGCTCCTGGCTGAAGCTCAGGTAACCCTGGAGAAGGGTTGCTATGATTTCGTCAGAAAATGGACACCAAACGGAACCCTATTTCCCCCATTTAATAGCCCAAAAAGCGCAGGGTTATACGAATGGCTGGCAAAGATTACCCGCGAATGGAACACATATTCAGCAGAAGCTATCGACGAGGCTGCTTTGGAGATAGACTCTTCACTAACTCACATCATTACCATCCTCGAGAAGCTTGGTCATTCTGTTGTTCATGGAATAAACTCTGAGTCTGAGTTTCTGGAGATCATGATTAACGCGGGAGCTAGGTTTATGGAGATTCTCAAGGATGGTGTTCGAAGCCGGCAAATGAAGAAAATTGCACAGACTCTAGCTGGGCTATCGGAACCATTGGAGAACCAAACAATTTTGCTGATGGGGGAGTGGAAGAAAGAACTGACGGAGATTGAGCAGAATAGAAGAGATCTTAGAGAGCAGGAGATCAATGTGGTGAAGAAATTTTGGGAAGAACACAAAAGAATGAAAGATAGCGTTTGTTTCGATATGAAGAGCTTGCGGAAGAGCTTGGAAGCCATCAAAGATGGGGCTGAGATTATTAGAGGGAGTGGAGCCTCTCCAGAATCCAAGGCAGGTAAAGCTGTTGTGGATATTAAAAAAGATCCGGATGCCGTGGCTGACGAAAAAAATCTGGATTAATAGTCTGTGGACAAACAACTATCAAGATGGAAAGAACATAGGTAGCAAAAATGCTGTTTTGCCTGTCAGCTAACGTTTAGGAGAATCCGATAGTTTTATTCGATATACCTTGACTTCAGAATGGATTCATTATTGAATAATATGTCAGATTCACCTAACTAGCAAAGTTTGCTTTCAGTTTTCGCGAGACCAGTTTTCGCGACTTTTTCTATATCAATTAGCTGCCTAGATAAGAAGATGATTTGGTTTAACTTTATGGAAAGTAAATTCATTTCTCTCTGGATTCTAGCTTATTAGAGCTAACATGATTCAAATGAACATTGAAATTTGCGCAATTCTGTCATCCCGGGTCGTAAGTCTAGGACTCAAGGTACAGAGTTAATTTAGATCTAGAACCCGCTTTCCGGGAAATATGCTATAATTGGAAACGGTGATCTAGGACTGAGCAATCCTGTGATCAAGAGGCCCCAGCACAGATGACAGAGCCTCTTTATAACTCAGCTGATTCTAATGGACGATTTTTATCTCAGGGGCTCCCGCACTGGTGCAGAGCAATACGCATGGGAAGCTAAAGCTAGCAAGGACTTGGGATTGAAAGCTTGTTATATATGGTTAGCGATAGACACCGGCATGCGGCATGCCCTGCATTGATTCCCCTGAGTTAGGAGTTGAGTTTAAGGTTTACTAGCCTAGCGTGCTTGACAGCTTAATTATAGAAACGGATGGATGTCGTCTACCGGGCCATAGATTGTAATCCATACCTACCACGCGTGAACTTGGGTATTGAGATAATCACTCGATGTTTAAGGTTCTGAACCGATGGTTAGGCTTTGAAGGTGAAGGTTAAATTTAGTAACTATCACACCCAGAATTCTCTAGACTTTTTCAAGCCTAATTCATTGTGGTGGCTAGTGATTTTCTTGGGTTAGTGAGGACCCGGTGAAGAAAGCTGCTAGGGTAATGTTTACATTCCCCATCTGCACGACGTCTAACGGCCAACACCTACACTTCAAACAATACCCACGCCGGAAATTTTCCATCGTACGTCATCATGAAAATATCAATTTCCTTACTTAATCATTCGTATGGGGTTTTGCGAATTAGTTTCCCTGCTTGAGGAGGTCCGTAAGTAGACTTTTGGCGTTCATGTAACCTCCCCGATTGAGCACTAACGTCTGAAGCCCTTCCCTGCGAAGCTCTCATTTTCTAACGCAGACTGTAAAAAGTTTCGAATCAAAATCTTTTTTGTTAGCCTCTGCCTCGAGCACGAAATCTACCTTGCCTTCTTTCGGGAATATGAATGAACCGGTAGGCTCTGAGTCACACCGAATCCTTTCTCGAGGCTTAAGTAGATTTGCGGTGCATGGTATAGCGTGAGAATCGATGGGCAGGATCCTAGTATGAAATTCGACAAGCATAGCTCAAGATTGATGTTGGTTCAGTTTAAGCGAAGGCCTTATATCTAGAGGCTAGATCAGCTGAACATTTATGTGAAACCATAAAAAGAGACATTTAATGAGCGTGAGCTCGGTGACTAAGACGAATCGAAGATAGCTTCGTTAGCTGCGTAAATTAAGATTATTTAGGTTGTGAAGGCTGATTCACGTGTACTTCAGAGTTTGATTACGTGACTTACATCAGCGTTCGAGGTCGAAAGCAGAGCCTCGGCCTCTAGCTTCGAATTATTTCACACGAAATCGAAACAACGGTTCAAGAGAAACCAAAAAAGGGAGCATGATATAGGCAACGATATTACATGACATCTCCCCGTTTGAACTTCTTTCATTCCCTAGTCCTTTATTCTTTCCTTTTTATAACATCTCGGATACTCGATCGCATAATGACCGTGAGTATTTTCAAAAGCCTTTATTATTGACAGGGTTCGCGCGGGGAAAACTCTTATTATCTATAACTATCTTTATGCTTATACATCTATTTATAAACCTCTATACACATGTAGGCACTTAGTTGTCTATACACACATCCTGACTTACTCCCAGTTTCAGCTGTTGCAGCACTATACGCCGGGGCCTGTTAGTCCATGATTGATGATCGCCTTTGCTCTGAATCTATTCGAACGAGACTAACCGCCATATCGATTATATTCACAAAAAGGGTCAGGATCTTCTTCTGCAAGCCGGAGCCGTCTTGATAGGAGACGCTTGTTATTTGTTATCACCGCTTGTAATATCAACTTCTAAGGTTCATCTGGGGAGTCAAATTCGCTATAACTCGACTAGAGAAGCACATATCTACAAAATGACCTCTAAACAGTCGTGCTTCCTTAAAAGCCTTACTTTCATCGAGAGATCTTTACTTAATTCTTACATATTGGTATTACGTTTTGTTGGTACTATCTATAGAGGCACTGCAACACCAAACCGCTCTGATCGCATCCTAATTACTCCTTGAGGTCGATAAATCCTACACAGAACTCTTATGGCTGAGCCAAGTTCGACCCTTTCACTTTGCGACCCTGAAAGCCTCGGGACGTCATACAGACGACGTTGTTACATCTTGAGACTTCCCCATGAGATTCAAGTCAAAGTTCTAGGCTACTTATGTATCAGCGACCAGATCTCCGCCTGCACAGTCTGCAAGCTGTGGAAGCGACTTTTACAAAACGGATTCTTGAAATACGATCGATACCTTTTGGGCCTGGACAACCGTGAGATATCCGGTCTGGGGATACACAAGATCACTGACGGTATCATATTTCTCAGTGCCGCGATAGACGGTGGCAAAATGACGGATTTCCGGTTTACGATCGAAACAGACGACCAGAACCATTCTGATGAGGGCATACTTGATGTATCAGACTGTTCGTTCCTTGAAGAAGCTCTAATTTCGGGACTTCCAACCGATCGAGTCTCTGCACGAATCATATCTTCGAGGGATCGACAGTGGTTGGATCAAATTTCGAACGAATACGATGACTTGGAGCAATACTTCTTCATTTACGCTCATCGAATCGAAGAGAATGGAACGAAGTCTCTTATCGCTGGTAATCAATTTGAAGTTGTATTCAAGGATGGTCGCGAACTTACGGTACGCGAGTTCATGATGGATCGCCTGAAAACAGCGAAAAGTTCAAATGAGAGGCTTATAGAACAAGGAATACTCTCTGAGCTAGGGATACGATGTGTGAAATACCAGGTATGTATTTGAATCAACATTTATGGATAATGTATCGCTCTAATTGTTTCTCGTTCAGACGTCAAGACACCAAGATGACGATGGTATGTAGTGTCAACGAAGGCAAGACTTATTGTGAGCTGGTTGAAAAGTTTTGTTCTTTATTTGAAATTGATTGTCTTGCTCGACAATTGATAGAGTTTATAAAGGGTTACACGGTCATTTGTAAATGTAAATAGATTTTTGAGAGGGATAAAAGTTAGACTTACGCTCGTTTACGGATGTCTATCGCTAGGATCGCGGTCGTTTATTGGCGTTAGGATTACATACCTTAAGTCACGAGAAGTTCTGGTGTTCACATTCGCTACGTTTACATATTTAATTTTGTACTTAGGTTCAAAAATTTGCTTGTTTTTACGAGAAAATAGATTTAGAGAATGGGTGAGATTTTCTCTTTGTATGATTTTATGAATTTGAAGTTGAGTGGCTGGAAGCTTCCAATTCATATTTCGCTCAGCACCAGACATGTTGATGACATCTGTTATTAAATTTCATCTCAATAGTCCTCTATATATGATATTCTAGAATACTACAACCAAATAAGTTTCAAGGAGTAACCCCATTACAAGGAATACCGCTACAGAACACCAAAGGATCTGACCAGCACTTGTAAGAGCTAATCTTATCGTTCAAACCTGCGGCGAAGAGCATTGTATTCCAGCTATTGGACCCGACATTGTTGTCAGAATTTCCGTAGATGCTGGTACCTCCGCAGTTGGAGTTCCTAGGTTGAAATGTTAGACTAATCTGCAGTAAGAAGGGAAAATTGATTGACTCAGGGGGAGAGGCTTACTCAAAAAACTGACAGCGGATCGTCCAGGCGTAAATTCCAATACTGCTAATAACATCATTCCAATCGGATGATAAGTTCGCTAAGATTGACGATAATGTTAAACCCAGGTCATAAAAATATTGAGCTGTATTATAGACAGCATGGATCACAGGAGCTAGACTTACTGCACTCGTTATCATTGGAGACTAGAGTGAGTCTTCCTCCAGTGCTTCCAACGTCACGATCTACCACACCCCAGGTGCTCTTATAGTAGCACGGGCAAGGCGCATATTTTCCAGTACACCTCCATACGCCGTCGCTACCTCTATTTCCAGCGCACCCATTACTGAAGCAACTCGCTCTAGAACCGCATGTATTGGACGTGGGATTGCATTTGCAACCAATGAAATTGCCTGTACACCTAGCAACGCCATTGCTATCCCAGTTACCGGCACAACCATTGTTGTCGCAGCTTTGTGCATTCCCGCAAGTGTTATCCGTAGGGTTACAATAGCATGGTGCGTAGAAGTTTGTGCATTGTGGGTATGGATTGTTTCCCGTGAATGCACCGGCACAATTATTGCTGTCGCAGCTGGCGCGATTTCCGCAGGTTCCGCCACTTCCTTGGGTTGGCGTACATTGGCAAGTTGCATACTTGCCCTTACACGTTGCTTTACCATTAGAATCAAACGTACCCGCGCAACCATTCAAATCGCATGATTGAGGATTACCGCAGGTGTTTGATGTGGGATTGCAGCGGCAGGTCGCGTATTTACCCTTACAGGTCGCGAATCCGTTGGAATCAAATGTTCCGGCGCAACCATTCAGATCACAGGATTGCTGGGCACCGCAAGTATTAGTGGTAGGACTACATCCGCATGTTGCGTAATTGCCCTTACAAGTGGCTTTACCATCGGAGTTGAACGTGCCGGCACAACCGTTGGTATCACAAGATTGTGGATTTCCACAGGTATTAGCCGTAGGAGTACACCCACAAGTTGCATAGTTACCTTTACAGGTGGCTTTTCCATTGGAATCAAAAGTTCCAGCGCAACTGTTGAGATCACAGCTCTGGGAGTTTCCGCAGGTATTGGCCGTTGGATTGCACCCACAAGTCGCATAATTGCCCTTGCACGTGGCTTTACCATTAGAATCAAATGTACCTGCGCAACCATTGGCGTCACAAGATTGTGCCGTTCCGCATGTATTGGCTGTAGGATTGCAAGGGCAGGTTGCGTAAGCACCCTTGCAAGTAGCTTTACCGTTCGAGTCGAAGGTACCGGCACAGTTGTTGAGGTCACAACTTTGCGCAGTTCCACACATGGCGGAAGTTGGGGTGCAGTTACATCCCGCCCCATAGTTCTTGCAAGTAGCGCTCCCGTCACTGTTGAAGCTGCCATTACAATTATTGGCGCTACATGATTGGGAGCTAGCAGGACAAGTGAACCCCGGGGTGTTTTTGGAAGGAACGCATACGCACCCTGCGTAAGTGGTGGATTTACAGGTTGGATTGCCACTAGTGACGGTACCTGCACAGGCGCTTGCATCGCATGAAGGTGCTGTGCTCTGGCACACGACTTGAAATATTGTAGTTGTAGTAGAAGTTGTGGTCGTAGTTGTGGTAGTTGTAGTGGTGGGCGATGTTGTTACTTTGGTAGCTATAAAATGGCATAAGAAACTAGTGTCTTTAATTTAGAGATTAAGGCTGAAGGGACTTACTTGTAGTCGTAGTGGCTGGAGGATTTGTCGTCGTCGTTGTCGTCGTCGCGGTAGTCGTTGGGGCCTTCGTCGTTGTAGTAGTGGTAGTCGTTGTAGGATTCGTGGTCGTCTTTGTGGTCGTGGTGCTAACAGCGGCGGTTGTCGTCGAGGATGTAGAAACAATACCAACATAAACCGAGTCTGGGAATGCAAACCATGGAACGGGGCCGGGTTGAGGATATAGAGCCGGGCATAGCTCTTGACCTCTCTTCATTAAATTATGTCTTAATCCATTGTATCCTTTACCATTGAAAGGAATCGCAAGAACACCAGATGTGGTGAGGAGGAGAAAGAGGATAGCCAACATTGTATTCGGAATACCATACATTGCGACAATTGAGAGCACAAGGAAAATCTAGATAAAATGCTTTCATCTTATATTATATAGAATCACGCTGTCGCGTATAAGCTCACGACGGAGAGGGTAATCGCCTATCGGATATCAAAGTTACGAAAAAGAATGCCTACGCCTGGCTTGGCGGGCGAAGCTTAACTCGGGGCGTTTATTAATACATCATGGACAAAACTCTGCAAGATAGTTAGCTGCCTACCCCTAACCTTAATAAGTGTCCTGAATGTCAGGTAGCTTTTCTGCAAGGTGTTGAGTAAGCATAGAAGCTCGATATTAAAATGCCGCAGCTGGTTGAAGAAGTTTCGGATGACTGCAGCGGAAACATGTGCGCTGATTCGATTCTTCGATTCCCAAAGCAACCGCAACCGATATTACACGCCTCGCGATATGAAAACGCTGAGGGTATTGCATGCCAAGAGCACCAGCCATCGTTCCCACGTTGTGACACCAAAGTCCGAGGTTCAATAGGTAATTGGCTGGATGGCGGAGCTCTGGAACAAGAGGATTCAAGGTTGAAGTCGATATTAAGGTTTTTGGGCGAGCGCTAAGTAAAGGACTCTTTCCATCCAAAGTGTCAGCGGCCTTAGCACTGATCAGTAATCTCACGGCAAATCGAAAAGAGAACTGCGCCATTGGTTGGGTTTTTCGGTTGTCGGACAAGGCCGCTCGATGTTCCGCTGCGGCATCAGACGCCAAGACGCCAGCCCCACGTCCAAGCGCAGGGGCTTTAGGGCTAATTATCGAGACCTTATTTGTTCCAGTGGCATGCATTCCTAGCATACATTGGTATTGTATCCTCGGCTCCCAATCATGTCTGATATCAGTATCGATAAACCAAGGTGAAATCCCTAGTTACCTTTCTCTTTTCTTACCCCTTCTGAGCGACTCATTCGTCCGATTTAAAATCTTACATCTTGAGGATGCTTCCAACTTTTACAATGCCTAGAGCGTGACTTTACGTATCAATTATAGAGTCTCATATGTATATGATAATATATAATAAAGAGCTCGAGGGCATAGCTGACTGGCACAATGGTAGCATGCACATGGAGCGTTAAGGTCCGCGGCTCTGGTGCTACCGGTCCTCTAGCTGATTTTCGCAATACTCGCACTTCAATGCACAGTCAGCCTGATCATGAGGCTTGCAGCCTTGTACGCGACCTTTAAGCTTTTTTAGTTTTATTCTCAGAACCTTCGTTGCTTGCAGGGGTGGGTTTTCGAGACAATGGGTTTCTATATCAACTGTAAACTAATTGCGACAAGGGTAAAATTAATTGCGAAAATATTGAAATCTATGCTCTAGGAGCTCAGAATTGATTACTGGATCCCGCGGTATCCATTGAAGATTCTGGAAGCGGACATGGAGCTGGTGGTGGTCTATGATATAATATAGAGATTTGTGAATGTTATAACTATGACGGCCTCGAGACTCGAGACTAGTAATTTTACGATGAATTATCTTGGATTTTCCAAGCATCGTCCTCTCCTCGAAAATGCGGTTCGGAGGTGTCTTTTTCGCCCTTCTCACTTTCCTCCCTAGTCTCAAAGCTCAGGAAGTTCAATGCGTCACTGTAGCTGACGGTTGTGATGCCGGTGGAGCCAATGAGGTAGCCCTCACTAGCGCTATCGCCAAAATCCAAGACGGAATCGTCTACGGCGGAGGGGATATCGTGTTTTCCTCTGCAATTAATGGCAATACTCTTGCTATGATTACATACATGTGTACGGACGACTTTGCGCCACTAAAGCTAGAGGGATCTTATATCAGATCTCAATTTCAAAGATTCTAGCATGCGAGAATCGCTGCGGCGGAGTTACATCACCTACTAGCGCTAGTTGCGGATTTGGTGCTCTGATTGCCAAGAATGGTGCCAATATTGGTTCTCTCTCCAAAGCGGCAAACGTCTCCCCCAAGGCTCTGCTCCAACGATTGTACCTTCAGTTGGCACCTACAAGAACCCGGTCTGCCTTTTCGATTCCGGAAGTAGCAGAGTTTTGACAGATGGTAGTCAGACCGACCACAGCGCTACTGGAATGACGGTTGAGAAGTGTATTGCTCTCGCTCATGCAGCTGGTGCCCGATATGCTGGTGTTAGTTTGCTGGGTATTTTCCTCTATTCATACCTATCATGAGAGCCATGGCTAACGGCATGAGCACAGAGAATGTTATTGAGGTGCTATCTAAAATAATGCAGAGACAGCCTCCCAGTCCGACTGTCATACCCCCTGCAGTGGCAATGCAACTGAAGTATGCGGTGATAGCAATCATATTTTAATATATGATAGCGGTTCCACGGCTACATCTACAACGACATCGGCGTTAACAACCCCAACAGTCAATCCTGGACTCAACGGCTTCACATACTATTGTTCTGTCCAACGAATTTGTTGATTCGTCGGGTAGTTCGACGATAGAAGAATACCTCAGACACGCTGGCTCTAGCTACAATTGGGTTGGTGTGGAGTATGGCCAAGAGTGCTGGTATGGTGATACCCTAGGATCGAATTCTCAGGCAGAATCCAGTGGTTGTGACATGCCCTGTCCTAGTAAAAACACGGAGCTTTGCGGAGAAGGAAACAGACTCCGGCTTTACAAGAATTCAAATTATAGCCCGCTAGGAGCACCGGATATCAGTAACTTTATTTCACAAGGGTGATATACGGATAGTATAGGTGCTAGAGCGCTAGATCATAGTAGCACTGATTCCGCTATGGCCATTGAAAAATGAGCTAAGCTAGGCACTGGCTTCAAGTATGTCGGTGTCGAGTATCATACTGAGAGCTACTGGGGAATGCGATTGCTAGTTCTTCGACGCCAGCGGGTTCAGGTGATTGCAACACTGCATGTGGAGGGAGCGCCTCAGGAAATTGTGGTGGAGGAATCGCGTCTCGGTATATCTCAACGGAGACTATCAAGATGCCAGCGTCAACCAAAGAGAAGATCCTTGGGCCTTGAGAGGCTGCTACGCCAATAACGTTCTCGAGAATAGTCGGAGTTCTAGTGACATGACAATAAATGCCTCGATTTGGCTCTCAGCTATCGTTACGCAGCTATCGGAGATGGGAACGCCTGTTATTGGGGTGATGATCTTGCCTCCGGCGCTTCTACAAATGATATCTCGGAATGCTCTTCGCGATGCACTGGTAAAGCCGGCGAAATGTGTGGTGGTCCCTCGGGAACCATCGTATACGAGGACACCACCTTTGAGATCAACGTCCAAGAGATGATCGATCTTCTTCTGGACTTAAGCGATAATGAACAGCAGCTTTTGATGTTTGGAATGAGATGAGAGCTGCAGCGATAGTAGTCAGTAAGTGTATACGTTTGATAAACTTAAGTGGATCTGGATATATATACAAGCGCATCCACGCTAATTGAATATCGATCGATTTAATAGATCCTAACGAGAACTTTACAAAGGAAAGCGACTGTATGGAACCGGAGAACGACTGAAGCTTTTCAAAATATTCTACAGCAGCGACCTGTAAGTGTTTAGTCGCTATAATATATAAAGGGCTCGATATGATATTCAAATATATATTTAGAACGTAGCAAACGAGTACCAAATGATTGAATTCAATCAAGTCAACGAAAATGGTAAGAGAATTTCATCTTTCAGGCTAACTTGTGGCCACAAATCTAACACTTGAAACAGCTGAGGCGGCTGAAGAAGCGGTGGAACAAATCGTCTTGCACGATGCGGAGGAAGCGTTGGCTCTTGCACCTCACCCAGGAGCATTAGTTGTAGTAAGTGTACAATTTACATGTTGTTTACCTTTTCCTAAAACGAGATGTAACTCCACAACTTGATATCTGGAATGGATATTTGATGCTGACCTCTATGGATGATTTTATGTATCTGTCTCTATAATGTTTTTGAATTTCCAATATTATAGCTTATTATAGTAGTTCTCAGGTCGTAAGAACCATTCACTATCATAACGTCATATTTGTAATTCCAACGGAACCATAGAATGTCTCATGTTCACAATCATCTCAATCCACCCCGTTGATCATATTCCAACGACCGCGTTGAATATCTCGATCCCAACCTCCTTCCCAACCTTCCGCTCTTGCAATACCATAAACGTCACGAAAGCAGCAGCAAACCAATCCTCCCCTCCACGCATTTTAATCTCCAAAGTTCCCAACTTACTCATCGACATACCACCGTAAGATTCAAACGAACCTACTTCCTCCCCTCCTTCCTTCCCCACCAATATAAAAGCACCATCATCCTTACCCTCACTCCATTCGTATTCCTTCCCATCACTCGGACTGACGAAACCACACTTTGTCTTCCCGCTACCCCCGAGTTTCTGCCATTGCCCACCGTTCTTGGGATCACCAATGCAAAGACTCCGTTTGCCGCTGAGTTGGGAACATTTGAAACCTCCAAGTATCGGCCCTTTACTGCTACCGGCGCGTAGTTCTTGCTCGAGTCCGGATTTGGATTCTCCGGTCCAGTTGTCACAAGAGGCGAATTTGAAGATGTAGAGGTCTTGTTTTGTGTCTGGATCTTTGGTTATTGTGGAGGATAGGCCATCTGAGGACGACAAGAGGAGCTTTTTGGACGCGGGAGCTGTTGGTGGCTGTGGCGGGTAGTTGGCGTAGTTTTGGTAGTAGCTCGGATTTGGGTTATAACCTGGCTGAGAGTAGTTTGGGTTTGGATAGTTGTATGGTTGATAAGGCGGCTGTTGGTTGAAGTTTGGAGGTGGGTTTTGGGACGGTGGATTTGGTCTTCCGCCAAGTTTTTGGTCCAGTTTGGAGATTATTGATGTTAAGGTCATTTTTATAGTGGTGTGTATTAGTATAGATTGAAGGATTTGAGGTTTCGAGACTTCGATAACCCAATCAAAAATCCGAATATGAGAATGCGTCAGACGAGGTCTGTATCTCCAAAGCGGTGGTATATTTTCGGCTTCGTTAGACTTTCTCTAGAGATATTTTTGCCCGTTTATTTTTACATAATTGAATCTATAATCATATAAGGTTACAGAAGAATTCAAAATGGATTCGTAGGGCTCACTCGGATTATATACACACACTTTATCCAGCATTAAGACTGGCATTGGTATATTCATAAATCATGTTTTGCGGGTAACATACGGAAATGTCGTCAAGTTTCATCCATGTCAATTAATCTGCCTTCCAAGACTTCAAACCACTATCTCACTTGCGGCAATGGCCTCAACTACCGTACCAAGTCCGATGATCCAAACTTGAACCGGTCTGCGATCTTTCTTGGCTTCAAGATTACACTACACTCTATTCCGACGAAAGCGAAATGCAACACGTGTTTCCCGACGGTTAACATGGGAATGACGAAAGACTAAACTTGAACGATAAAGCTCTTCAGTAGCATACAAGCAAGAGAAAAGGAAAGTAGAGATATTTCTTGGATTTGTGAAAGTAAGGCATCATTTTGTACTCGTAACAAATTTAAATGCTGGGAGGATTCTGAGCAACCGAGGAAAGCCAATCATAAAAGTCCAACAGCAAGTTGCGTTGTTCACCAGTGCCCAAAGGCATAATAAGTAGCCTTGCCAAAGTCGTTCGAAAGAAAAGCAAAGCGACAGCTGGTTTACGAATATTTTACATTCTGGAAGTGTTTAAGGAGGAAGGATTGGAGCTTAGAACGCGATCAACTGGAGACCAAAACGTCAATTCGACAAATGGATCTGCTAGCTTGCCTCCAGCATCACTCTTCATATTTTGACCCCTCGCCACAAAATGATCAACAGCCCCAGCCGTTCTATCGGGCGGGAGCCGTCTCAATTTCCAGAGCTGCCCGTGAGCCTCATAGAATACCGCTAAAAGCTCCTTAATAGTCATGGTATTGTTTACCCTGATTTCATTCTCATTCTCATGTACCAGTCCCCCGGGTGAACGTAACACACGATCGGGAAACCTGAAGATAGCCCTGATAGCGTAAGGTATAGGTTTCGGATCTTCGCTATCAGATAGGATAACCGGGTCGTTTGCATAGCTTTCAAACATTTGGGTATCGGCTAGAATAGCAAGGTCATCCGGATCGGGTGTTGAATAAGTCTTTCCAAACTCGAATGCCACTGGTAGCCTCGCACAATTAAGTCTTCCACGAGGATATCCCGTGAACTTGAGAAGCGCAGAATGAACTAGGAATTGAGCTTGTTGAGGTAACGCTGGGGAGAAGACCAATGGAAATTCCTTAGGCGTTAGGCTTTCAAGATATTTCTCGTCTGCTAGATGCGGTTTCACGTATCTTTGCTTAAGGGATTCGTAGAGCTCTCTTTTCCAGGCGGTGCATACCCTTCTGAGGGTTGGATATTGTGTTATGTCTGCGAATTTGAGGATACGATATTGGATCTCGACTGGGAGGAATATCGGAGCAGGGGTTTTGATAGCTGAAGGACTAGCTGGCGTGTATATGCTTAGATTGTCATCAGACACCGTCTCTGAATGCACATCAGAATTTGCTGCAGTATTGTCCAGATCGATCGGAGGTTCTTTCATGTCTGGAAAGATACGATCGCGGGCTACAGATAGCTTGCCGTGCTGTAGCCAGAATACAAGCTAGTCAGATATTGCACTCTTATCTAGTAGTTACTATCTTTGGTCGATAATACCCGTACCCCTTTATATACTATGATATCTTTAGAAGAAACTCCACTCGTAGAACTCGGAGCGGTACCTGGCAAGAACAATGGAGGCTTGATCCAAGGATAATGGTAACCCGCTTTCTCCAGCCTCCAATTATCACAGACTGCTGCTTTATGAACGGCCAAATTGGAAGGACCATATGAGTCTCGATTCCACCAGGTAAAGTCCCCAGGTCCAACGACCAACTCGTCTCGTAGAATCGGCAAAAACGGGGGGTATGTTTCACCTCGCGCTCGATGGAGTGTGGCATGGTGGCTCCATAATGTGGGCCAAAAATCGGATTCAGGGCAGGCATATTGTCTCATTGAAATCTTTAGCTGTTCCTCGTAGGAACTCGCGTACAGGAACTTCCACAACCGTATCGGACCCAGGCGTGAGAAGAGAAACCATCGAACGGTATAGTCGGTAACTATTCGGAATTTAATATCAGTTGTGTCGTTCGACGTGGGAGGAGTGGCGTACTAATCTCGTGAGTGACTTCGAACGAACAAGGGTCAGAAGGGGACCGATGGCTTATGTTGCGACGCTGTAGATATGCTGGATCTACAGTGATCCGTTGAAAAATAGGGCGCCCGACCTGGGACATATAAGTGATAATGGATTTTCGGCACATGATAAGATCCCGGTAAGAAAGAGTTTCGATAAGAATATTGGAAATCCGAGTGTTGAGCGTTCGGAGAGATGCTACTTTTGGAAACTCGTCTAGGTTTACGTCTGTGATACAAAGGCCGTGGAAGCTCATGACGATCCACAATTGAAGAAAAGCGCCAGAGGCTCGTGCAATCTCAGTCTCGGTGGGTGGCTCGATATCCTGGGTCGGTACTAAAACGTGGTTTCCTACTTGATCGTTGCAGAATCTTTGACTCCAGGCCAAAATGTATCTATGGGTTTCTTCCAGTTCATCTGGTGGTACTTCTGGGATTGAAACAGAATCCTCAGAAGCTTGGATGCTTGGATTCGCCCAGCGGACATATTGTTTGACGATTCCGAGTATTTTATCAAGAGATATTGGGGTTTGTGGAATAGAGCTGTGTAATGTTTTGTGGATATGAACTAGAAATCGGCAGTAGATATCGTTCCTGGAACATTGTTTTTCTAGTTCGGTTTCAACAGACTCCTGAGAGTTAGCTCCACTATATCAGCCTGATAGGGTGACGCTGACATGGTAAAAGAAGAAGCTGTTTCCAAATTGTCTCTAAACAAGAATTGGTCGAAGGTTCGCCGCGTTTATGTTCTAGATTCAGTTAAAACGTTTAGAACTGTTTTGGTATCCAGCCGTTTCGAGGCGAGGATATGACGGGATCCAAGTTGTGAGCGTACCTGACTAAGTTGCAAGGACGAAGTCTGTGGATCGAATCAGGAACAGTTTAACTAGCAAACCTCACTTATGCCCTTGCAATTGCCAGTATACCCTTGGTCAAGCTCAAGTTAGACAGGCTTCAGCTTGAGGCTCCGGGAGCGCGGTATCGAGCCTCCCATTCTTATATCTCAGGGCTATATTAGTCCCTCCAGGCGGGACAACCGACAAGTGGGAGAAATACCCGAATCGAGCCTTGCCTTGACTAAGAGGGCGAGATCGCCGGAGGTCTGGGATATCCGATGGCTCGATAATCTAATCTAATCGGTGATAATGCACTTGGCGAGGTTAGCTTGTTCGTCTAAAGTGGCCAATAAGGGAGCGGCGACAGCAACGCGTACACAAGGAAAGACACGCTAAGGAACGATGGCCCACACAAACAAGAGTGCAATCGCGGGCAGGATTCGATGCATGGATGACCTTGGAGGGGAGGAGGACTCATCGTCATTTCCTCCCCTTTTCCGTAGCCATTGCACAACGGACACCTTTGAAACAATCGCATCGCTAAGAAGCTCGAAAGCCTCCGCATCCTGTCGCGAAGTATCTTGACTATTGTCGGCTCCGAAGAAGATTGTCATTGCGGGAACAAGCTCGAAGCTTTCTGGGGTGAAGGATTTGTTTACCTGCTGCTGTGCCACCGACATCAACATCAACCTCCTTCTAAACACGCACAAAGCCCCGCCCCCCGGTCCACCGGTCTCAGCGCCCCATCTTGATACCTTTTCATCCCTCCTAAACAAAGAACCGCTATAATCGAAGAAAGAAAAGCGATTTTCAGGCAGAAAGAAGGAAATAGGAGCTTGTTCTCAGCGGCTGTTGTTGGGCAAACATGGCGCGAAAGGTTCCTCGGCTGTCCTACGCTGCGACGCCAGCTGCGACGAGCAAATATGAAGACGACATCGATGATGACGACCAAGAAGATCTCTACACAGACCCTTACAGAAACCACCACCCACTCCATCGCGACACCGCCCGCCCACCTTCCTCCACCCCGGCGCCCCACGCTTCATCCAACGACCCATCAATCTCTTCCTCACCGGCACCAGGCTCCTTCTCTGATAAGGAAAACGCTCCTTCAAAATCATCTCAACATCGCGGCAGCGACAGATCTCCTCTCATTAGGAAAGAGAGGGGACTGATCGCTCAATTAGCTCGCTCAACCCCATACGGCGACGCCATGCCTTCTAGAGCGTCACGAGCATCGGCTGGCCCTTTGAAGCCGTCTACTTCGCAATCATCGGCACGCAATTCTATCTCCAAGTCCAGATCTCGTAGATCGCAAACTTCAAGAACACTTTCCAGAGCTCCGTCGGCCGCTCCAACAGGAGTATCTTCCAGGACTGCATCCGCTGTTCCTGAGACACCTGCATCCGAGCAGCAAGATGACGAAGATGATGAAATGGAAGAAGGAAGTGCAGCGGATGGAACAGAGGCCGTGGAAGAAAATGGTGAAGAAGAAGAAGAAGAGGAAGAGGAAGAGGAAGAAGAAGAAGAATGCGTGCCTGCTACACAGCGATCGCGTATCTCTGAAACTCCAGGACCATTCAGACTTTCGCGGAACCCCCACTCCATGCAAGTACCTTGTAGTACACAAGTTCCAAGCTCTTCTCAACGGCCTGAGCCTACTCAATTTTATGATCCCAACCAATCCATGGCCGAGCGACGACGGGTGAAGGGCGCCTATAACGACATCCAGCAGGAACTGGTTGGTAAGTTGACACCGATCCCTTCATCACGTACCACACACAACTGACTTGTCCATAGATAATAGAGAGAACTTTCTCAAATCCGGCAATCAAGATCTCATCCACTATCTGAAAAAAACTGGTGATCTCTTCACAAATGTCAAACAAACCTCTGATGCAATGGTTGATGGCAAAGTTCAGGTCGAGATCGGCAAGATCGCAGCAGAAAAGGCCAAGCGTGTCGGCAATAGCAATACGAACACTGGTCTCGACATGGACGAATTCATCTCCAAGTGCATCCAATTTATGGCAAAATCCCGACCAGGAGACTCTAGCGATGGTCACGACTGGTCACATATGGGACGCGAAGTTGCTACTCCGTCGCTGAAACGAGCGATGCCCTCAGACTTCATGTATGGACCTATGGCAATACAGAAGCGCCAGCGTGTCCTCAAAGAGCGTAAAAAGGCAGTTCGTCGCCGCCCGGAGGAATTTATTCGTCCGATTGATCTCGACGAGAAGGCGATCGCTAGGAACGAGAACAGTACCACCAAGAACGTTATCCTCGTTAATCAGTGTCTCGAAAAGTATCTCAGCACCCTTGACGACGATGAGGAATGGGTCAATTACTTCAAGTTCGTTATCAATCCTCACAGCTACAGTCAAACTATTGAGAATATGTTTTACCTAGCCTTCTTGATCAGAGACGGTAGGGCTGGGATCACCGAGGATGAGGATGGCTTGCCATATATAATGGCATCTGAACCTCCTACACCAGAAGAAGCCAGTCTCAACCAAATGGTCAGGAAACAGATCGTGATGCCCATGGAGAAGAAGATCTGGAGAGAATTGATTGAAGTATTCCAAATTACGGATACCATCATCCCAACTAGACCTAGAGAAGCTGAGGCGATCAACGCGAGCGGTTGGTATTCTTAGATTATAGACTTCCGTTACCCATTCGATCGATTGCTAGACCTTGTTCAACTGTGGCTGGAATGGTTGTTTTAGACCTTTACGAATCTTCTTTTAATTCTTCCTTCAGCTTTATAATTCTATTTTCGTTTTAATGTTTATCTTAAAAGTCGTACCAAGCTGGTGTTTTCTGATTAGAGGCAGTGGGGTCATGGATTCCTTATTAACGGTGGCGTTTTTAACGGTTTTGCTTGGCATTTTCTGATTTCTCTAGGACGAGGCGTATTTCGACCTTTGTGGCATTTTCTGATTCATGTAATAATAGTCCTGAACCTGTATTGGACGCTTGTATTTTATTCAGCTAGCATCATAGTCTCTCGCGCAGGCTCCACGTTTCGTGAACCTTTTTCTCAATATCACGTCAAGAAAAGGAAGACTTTCTGTTTAATCTATCATTCCAAGGCAGCAGCCGATCATTGAAAACGGTCTTGAAGCTCGAGCGGGCTCCATGCAATATCATGGGCTCCTTCTTATCTCGAAATAGACGTCTGACATATGGATTACCTATATCGATAGCTCCACAGGTCTAACCAACCAGACGGGCCGCATTACTGTTCTTTTCTCGCTCTCGTGGTGAGAATCGACCCTTCACGCAGGAGGAGTTTAACCATGTGCTTGCCCGCTGCCCAGGCTTTATCAATAGCCAATCAAATCGTCAACGTGAACAGCTCCAACAGCTCCACTCGGAACAAACACCTCGCTTTCACCGGAGACGTCTACCGTTGCTGTTGCTTTTACTCGGAAGACTTTCATATGCCCGAAGCGGAGTTTCGAGGTTTGGCAAAAACAAAAAATAGCCTGCAGGCATGGCTAAAATTCCGGTCACCACCACAAAATGTGACGGAGATGCAGTTGCCGTACATACGGATGCCTCCCTCGCGAATCGATTCCTCGAAATGAAGATTTGGAACCCCGCCGCCGGCTCGCAAGAAGAAACAGTTTTTGTTGCCGCTGAGGTGCAGGCCCAACGTTGGCACTCTAAAGGGATCCGATCTGATGCAATGCGAATGATATGATAAGGCAATGGGCGGTGGTGTGGTGGTGGTTCCCGCCTTCCCTCTTCTCCTCGCTACTCTCCTCTATATCCGCTTTAAATACTCCTCTTGAACCATTTCAGCTATTCCGATAGCGACGATTGTCGGTTTCGTGTATGTTCCCCGCACTCTACGAAACTAGACCCTTCAATTCATTCGGCATTACTTCTTTTCAAAGGATTTAGATAGCTTCCCGCTATTGTCCCTCCGATCAATTGCTCTCGAGCTCGTATTTTTTCGTATTTTCTACGCTCTCCACTTCCGTTTCATCTAGCAACAGCATGACATAAACAAAGGGCCAAAAAGAACAACGGATACATCCCTTTTGTAAGCCTACACCCACAAACCAACTTGTAACTCTTTTTCGCGGACGTATTCATGTTGTGACTTCCCTAAATCGCTTGTCCATGCTGTGTTGCTTTAATGTTCGGATCCAAGCCAGCTTGTTGAGAAGTGAGGAGGGACTAGGCCCGACTGCTTAGCTCGCCCCGTGGCGCGAAGGAGCTTGACCGGGGTTGGCCATATTCGAACAGAGAGACGGACAGCTGGTGTTACTCTAGCATTTTGTGCTCCCTTTGCCCGCACTGCTATTCGCGCTTTTGCTTGATTGTTCACATGCAATGCTTGCTTGATGGTTCATTGATTACACGGTCAATGCAGTCTATTTGGGCCACCCTGTTGCTTCATACTGGCTGGTCAGCTAACTGAGTACATGTTAGTTTTATGTTCTCCGGGGACTAGATTGGACTGGACCGGACCGGATTAGCTAGCTGCTGGAGGGAAGCAGCCCAGAAACTTAACGGAAGGCTTGCTGTACTTGCATTGGCTCGCAATTAGCAGAGAAGTTGTGATCGCAAGGTGGTCCCTTCCAACGGTCCAATTTCCCTGCCTCCCCTTCGCTTCTACATTCAGCTGCAACTCAGTTCATTGCAATTGACCCTGAAAACCACCAAAAAAAAAAATCTCTCTCTTCCCGAATTGATATCATCCGGGGACCTTCTCATCTCCCTATTTCCGTCTCCCTTTATTTTTTGTTTTTTATTCTTTCAGTTCACCTGTTCCTCGGAATTCTGCTGGCTGGGAAGGAAAAGCGAAAAAGCGAATGAAGTGAAAAGGAAGGAACCTCCACCTCAACAAATTTATTCGGCACCACACATAAAGCTCCAAAGGAGGACAGCATCACGACCCTCTTGTGCCGACACGTGTACCTCAGATACCCTCGACAGAACGAGATACCAAACGTAACATGAGTACCTCATCATCAGCGGCCCCTGTCGATGGCGGACCGGCGCCAATGGGTCGGAAATCCCTCTCAAACAAGACATCCAGCAGGCAGTCTCTCCAACCTCCAAACGGTGCTCCTCGACGTCCCAGAAGCCTCAGACGAAGGACACCACAACCAGAGACAGTCTCCCAGCCAATAACCATGGCGTCTATTGCCCAGTACCTACTAGAGCATCAAATCAGTACGTTTCTTCCCAGATATATCCTAATATCAGCTTACTTCTTTACAGTAAAATGTTTGGCGAAAAACCTCACCCATGCTAACACGGCTGGTCTCTCACGAAAATAGGTCTCTCTGCTACCCCCATCGCCATACTACTTACGCTTCACTATTCCTCTTCGACAAACTCCGATTTGCATCGCTGGACTTCCAAATTCTGGACCCCGAGCTACTATAACCCACAAACAGGCATGTACGCCAAAGGACGTGATGACAACTATCTAGTTGGCTTCTGGGTGGTGGCATTCACTCTCATACGCGCCACTATGATGGATTATGTTGCCAGACCTCTAGCCAGATACCATGGGATGTCAAAGAAGGGGTCTGTCAGGTTCGCAGAGCAGATGTGGAGTTTAATATACTATACATTTTCGTTCGGTCTAGGCATGGTGAGTATACCTACACAATATATATCAGAGAAACGACGGGAAATAAGCTAACTAAATATATCTCGGGTAGAAATTGATGGCGAGCAGCAAGTACTGGTTCAATCTTCCCGAACTCTGGGCCAACTGGCCACTCAGAGAGGTCGACGGCGCCTTAAAATGGTACTATCTTATCCAATTCGCCTCTTGGATCCAACAAATCTTCGTCCTACACATCGAACAGAGAAGAAAAGACCACTACCAAATGTTGGCGCATCATATTATTACCTGTATTCTAGTCTATTGCAGCTACGTGTACCACATGACCCGCGTCGGACACGTTATTTTGTGTCTATTCGATTTTGGCGATATCCTGTTGCCAGTAAGTTCCCTAACCTGAATCCCCTTCATCAATGCTACATCAGACTAACATATCATGGCAACCTCTCCAAGGCCGCTAAAATTCTTAAATATCTAAAATTCCAAACCACTTGCGATGTGGCATTTGGTCTCTTCCTCCTCTCCTGGGTCGTCAGCCGACACTACTTCTTCGTCAACGTCATTCTATCAGCTCACTCCGATTCGATCAGGGAAATTCCATTCGGCTGCTTCACCACTGATAGTAGCAGTTACTTTCCACTCAACGCGTCTGCGCCGACCGCATCTAGCATGCTTATGGGTCCCAACGAGACCGTCTGTTTTACTAAACCTATTCTCATGGGATTCATAACCCTGTTGTGGGCGTTACAAGGGTTGACGCTTATGTGGTTTTATTTGATCATGAGGGTTGCTATCAAAGTTATCACAGGGATGGGCGCGGAAGATAACAGGAGCGACGACGAAATGGAAGAGGAAGTTGACGAAATTTCAGTTGAAGTTGAAGTTGCGAGTGGTGATTTGAAGTTGGGACAGGAAGCTTACGCTGAAGCTAGCGGGAGTGGGTTAGTTGGTAGCGCGGCGGCGAGAAGGAGAGTGAGGGAGGTTGTTAACGGGACACCGTTGAGAGATGTGTTCAGTGCTGGGAAAGCCGGGCAGAGTCAATTCATGGCTGCGCAGAAGCTGGCAGAGAGTAAGATTGGATGCGGTGGCGATGATCGTTAAAAGGGAAGTGCAAGGGATGGCAAATATATAATACCCGATGGTTTGCTTCGCTTTTTTTCATATGATATCTTTGACGACATTCTTGCTTGTCGCTGTTACAGCTTTGTTTGTCGATTCTTAGTTTCGTGGGCAATCGGGTAACGAATCTCCTTTTGATTTCTTGTTTTTTGTTCTCGTTTTCGACCTTTGCTGTCATTATATCACCATCGCCTTTGAAAAATTTATACAGATGGCCTTTTTCGCGCTTGTTTTACATATCCAGCCTTTCATTCCAGCCTCCAAAGAACGCTGGGTGTACTATTTTATAAAAATCGCAAATTTCATCCTTTGCATGCTTTTGTTTCAGGCAAAGAGATGTTTACACTACACATTACCCAGGCTCATATACCTCTCCTGTTACGATAGGTGTTTTATATTCCTCTTAGATTCTTCTGTACTCTTTTACCCGTTACCTTTGATGATGGGGATTTTTATGTATGGCTTAGAATAAAATCTAGAAGACTAAATAGAAATAAACTTTGTCAACAAATCCCGAATGAAAAGAAGCAAAATTAAGGCTCAAAAGGGAAAGAAAGGACTGGGAAGCATTTACGGAAATATCTATCTAAAACTTCGTCGTATGCCTTCTTGAACCCTATACACTTCAATTCTGGCCCCTAAGCATTGTTAATAGTCAATGAACAATGTCGATATATATCTAGAAGGAGGAGATCAATGCTATGGTTATAACAGGTTCATCCATTGGGAACAAGATCCCCGCAGATCTAATGGTCGAATTCGGTCTAGATCCGAAGCGACGATGCGGGAGCTAAAATTGCTTAGAGCTAGCTTCAATCAGTTTATCAAACTTGGATTCGAAACTTGGAGGCTGGGAGGTCGGAGTCATTCGTAGGCTCGTGACAATGATACCTTGCAAAATGGAACTGAATTGAACTGTTTAGGCAGGTTGAGTAAATTTCAGCTGAAGATAAGCATGGAGCGCACAGTACCGGTACCACGAAAAGAAACCTCGAATGATTGTGGTTTGGGAAGGTAAAGGATATTATGCTTCCCACCTTTGAATCTGCCATCGACGAAGTGCGAATTCAAGGTATCGGTGTATACTAGTTTGTGCGAGGCGGCTCACTGGTGGAATCTTTCGTACTTGCAATGGATTTAGAATTTTAAGCCTCACGACATGGGTTCCAAGCGATGGAGGGGTGAAAAAGCCACCTTTTGGATAAGGATCCAGCCTTATGATATATTAATAGTGATAAAACCTGGCCTCTTGATTTGGTGGGTACAGTTCACTTCCGCCTCGTTCCGGGAGCGGGGTGCGTTGGGATCAGAGGCTGAAGGCTTTTGTTCCCCGGCGTGTTATTTTTCCGGGGCAGCTCTCTGGGTTTCTCGGAATTCGGAGTTTTGAGCTATCCGACATCCGCGCCTCAAAATCACCAAAACAAAACCAAGGGAAATGACATTGGCGAATTGGCATTGCAATTGGCGGACGAAGTGCTTAGTCATTATGCTGAGGTCATTGGGAGCATCGAGGCTAAACGCGACTATAAGATTGATATGGACATGGGCTCAACTGGAACTAGGAACTCAGTCTAAGACAAAGAAATTTGTAGGGATCTAAAGGCTACCTGTAATTCTTTGTGGCTTGAGGTCATACTAACGATTCGACAAGCTGTGCCGATTCAGTCATAATTGCAAGTTTTTTGGATACGTGCTTGCGAGGGGCTTTGATCTCAAGGGCACGCAACACTGGAGAGCGCTGACTCTTCGTCTAGCACACGAAACACAAACTTAAATGGGTCCAATTAGTTGCGTGAAATTACTGATATCAACATATGCTTATAAATACGTGGTGAAGAGTTCTAGAGCCGAGTGCTGTGTCTAAATGGGCCTTGAGCTGGTTTCCTCGTATAGAGGAGAGACAAAGCTGATGTTGTGACCATGACTGAAGCAATCAATGAATATTCCAACTGAAATTTGGAAGAATACTTTAAGATTGGAGACAATCGAGACCAACTACGACTCATTACTTTCGCGTCTACAACTTTCATGTCAGGCACTAGATGGGACGAAGTCACCCGGCCGATTGGTCAATTGCCAGTTTCGTGTTAATACCCCTGGCATTAAATCCGTGCCAAGTCCGGGTGCTCTAGCCGCATCCAAACGCGTGAGAAATCATACGCAATCTCACCGGCAATGATGGTTCAAATCTAAGTCATATATATCATTAGTCTCTCGTCTTCCAAAGAATGGGGTTGTCGAACGTTATCTTAGCACCCAAGATCTCGAAGCCGAGATCTCGAGAAATTTTAAGACAAAATGGCACATAACGGGACGGCTTCTTCTTCGAGTGCGCAGGACGCGCACCAAACCCCTGGACCAGAAATCAATGAAGCGACACCACTCTTGACGAGTCCCGATATCTCAAAAGCACCGACGCTCTACCAATCCAGTGGCAGTAGTTCAGATACTCACGCCAATGGCGACCACAATGATGATAGAGACACCAGCGAAGAGGATAAGCCGCTACCTATGGCCCAAATTCTCTTCCTCTGTTGCGCCCGTTTGCTCGAACCTATAGCATTCTTCTCGATCTTCCCCTACATCAACAAGATGTGTGAACAAAACGGGTCACTCGAAGTCGCCGATGTCGGTTTCTATAGTGGATTGATTGAATCTCTTTTCTCATTGACACAAATGTGTGTCATGATATTCTGGGGGAAAGCAGCTGACCGCTTTGGACGCAAACCCGTGCTGATATTATCGATGGTGGGCGTAACGACTTCTATGTCCATGTTTGGTCTGGCTACAACGATCTGGCAGATGATTCTCTTTCGCTGTGTGGCTGGGATATTTGCTGGCACCGTGGTGACCATCCGGACAATGATCTCAGAACACAGTACGGTCAAGACACAAGCTCGCGCCTTCAGCATCTTCGCATTTTCTGGCAACCTAGGTATTTTGTTTGGGCCATTGATTGGTGGTGTCCTCGCCAATCCAGCAGAACAGTACCCTGGTGTCTTCAAAGGGATAACCTTTTTCGAACGCTATCCGTACGCTCTCTCCGGCTTTGGAGTCGGCGCCATCGGCCTCGTCTTTACGATAATCTGCGCTTTCGGTATAGAAGAGACCCTGCCTAGTAAAGTCGCGGCACGCAACAATAGAGAAGCTGTGGAGACGGGTTCCTCTCCTATTACTACAAAGCCCGCGAACGATAAAATGTCTACATGGGACTTAATCAAAGCCCCTGGTGTCGGTCTCGTCCTTTATACCTACCAGCACATCATGTTGCTAGCGTTCGCATACACTGCTATCGTACCTGTCTTCTGGTACACACCCGTCGAACTCGGCGGATTGGGTCTCACACCTTTGCAAATCAGCTTGTTCATGGGCTTCAACGGTCTAGCTCAAGCGGTCTGGTTATTATTCGTATTTCCGCCCTTACAGGGTCGTGTTGGCACTAACGGGGTCCTACGCGCCTGTGCGACTGCCTACCCGTTCTTCCTTGCCACGCCTCCAATCCTCAACCTTCTGCTCCGTAATGGCTCTCATGCCTTTACCGTCATATTTTGGATCACCGCACCGATTCTCCTAGGTATTGGCTGTGGAGTCGCAATGTCGTTCACTGCGATCCAGCTCGCGCTCAACGACGTATCACCGAGCCCACAAGTATTGGGTACCTTGAACGCACTTTGCCTTGCTCTCACGAGTGGCGTACGTGCCTTTTCACCAGCACTGTTTGCGAGTTTGTTCGCTATTGGTGCACGGACACAGTGGTTATGGGGGTATGCTATTTGGGTGTCGATAATTGTAATCGCGTTTGGTTTTACGATTTTGAGTCGGCAGATGCCGGATTATGATGAACTACGGAGAAAAAGGGAAAGAAGAGTCGCTAATGGGAACGGAAATAGTACGAATGGAACGGTGAGAGGGGCGTGATGCAAATGAAAATGAGTCTGTAGTTGCATATGTTGGATATTCCTGTCAAACATAATTGCATTGAGCAAAGCTTTAAGACTTATAGACTAACTAGAATGCTGTTTAAACGGCATAATTTCATAACAAGTTTAAATAGGACTATCCCCTGTATTTTCAATGTATATTAAGGTTCTAATTAAGCATTGTGAACAATTTCACTTTAATTGATACAAAGGCGGCTCATTTGCTGGTTCCCTCTTCTGACATCCGAGCACTTGGAATGACATATGTGTGACATAGATAGGGCGATTATCACACATGTGCAAGATATAATTGCGTTTCTTGTGTTACATTTTAGGTTCCAACGCGAAGAACAAACAAGAAACCGAACGAACCCGTCGACGTCTAGAGTCTCTTATGCATGGGTCAAATAGCACGAACATAGGAGTTTGATCAAACCACTTTTTATATCAATATCACAAGATATCTTAAGACGTCTTGAGATCTGTTGAGTGTTCTCACCCACCTTTCACTGTACTGAAATCTTCAATTTCGTCAACAATGGATTTTCGGGCACAGGGCGCCGCCGAAACCTCGAAACGGCTTCTATCTCAACTTGCCAATGAAGGTCTCATAAACCTAACTCTAATAGACTCAGAGGATTCTTCTAGATGGCGAGGCGAAAGTTGTATATCAACCAAAACGGGCAACTGGGTTGAGGTCTCGATGGCCTGTTCCATGAGCATAGCTGCTCGATTATCTCGGCCAGTCTGGAGACCGAACGACTTCGTGGTCCCAGTGATGCTTCGTAATGGATCTAATCGAATAGCAGAGAGCGATCCGGGTTCAATTTTTGAGTTTTTGGGTCCCTGGAATACTAGTGTCGAAGAATCCGAAGAACAAATCGTTATCGAGCTGCGTAATTCGGCTGCTGTGGCGGGTAGGCTAACGTTCTTGATCATTTCGTATCTGAAATTTTAAAGGAGGAGGTTTAAGACTATCAGAATCTAATACATATATAATTAAATAGGAGAGAAAATACAATATGCAGCATCCCGGCCGTTGCTCACTCTTGAATCCTCATTCATAGACTGGGAAAATGCCGTTATTTTGGGCCATCCTACTTATCCAGTAAGCTGAGCTACCACCTTTCAACCTGAAAGCTATGTATTTGAATCATATATCTAATGGTGGATGCTTTAGTTTCATAGAAACTGCGTACCAGACAAGGCATTGGCTCCTCTTCCCGCAAGCGAGTTGTATCGTCTTACAGATCCGACAATATCTATTTTATCGGTTCCCCGCTCAGATCTTTGCGTCTATGGCGAGTTTGAAAATCTTATCACACCTCTTCTTGAGAGCTTTGGGGTTAGTGGTTTAATCCCAGAGGGTCATATATATATCCCCTACCTCGCAGAGCAAGTCCCCGCCATTTTAGAGGCGTTTCCTCTGGCCCGAGTAATCAAATGTGTGCCAAATCGCTCCAGATCACAATCATCTCTCAGAACGGTTACTATCACAAACTACGAGCTCGATTTGAAGTTTTCAGTCGCATATCGAATAGGGTCGCATTACAGACAATTTGGTCGTCCGAGTGTCTCAGTCGGGCTCAGCTGGGCCAAAGTCCTTCGTAAGATCGTACCGGAGAATCTTTGGCTTTTTGGAGAAGTTGCGGGTGTGGCAGGTGATGATCAAAAGATGGACTATCGTTCGTCATGTCGTTTAGCTTGTGTCTTGCGAGAGAATTCCACGGCTAGAGCGGATGCAAATGATGAGGCCTTGATTGTTTGGGCTGCGCTAATGGAAAAGCCCTACTGTGATGGTCGGACATACGCAGAGATACTTTTTTGTTTAGATACGAAAAGAAAGAAAGAGGAGTGGTTCACAAGGTAATTCTCAAAACTTTTCGCAAAATCTCTTTCTCGCATGGATGATTCGATACGGGATTCTATATATACTGACACTCTCAATTCCGGAACGGGAAAGCTATATAAAATGTCTCATGGAGCTTGTACTACACCCTCTTCGGCATTATGGTGTTGCTCTCGAAGCACATGCCCAAAACATGATTGCCCGCTTCTCTCGTTCGACCGGAAAGATCACTGGATTCGCATATCGAGATATGGGTGATGTTCGAGGACATGCTCCAACGCTCGAAAAGCTCGGTTTACTTACTGAAGGCATCAGTACGATGTGCGAGGATGACATGGCCTTTGTCCTGGACAGACTCCATCAGACCCTTATTCAAAATATTGGATACCTCCTCTATGCCTTGGGACTGGAAGATTCTGACAATGGTGCTGATGTATGGAAGATAGTCCGATCTATACTTTCGAATACTTTGTGTGCGGAGAATGATATAGTCGGGGGTCAAATTTACAGGCATTTGACGGAAGAAAAGATGCCGTTTAACTGCTATATAGGTAGAAGGATGGCATCATCTTTCAGTAGCCGGGTAAGCAGGTTGCATCTATTTCCATGGCACTAGGTTTCATAAATTACTGATGCGATATATGCACACGCATATTATAGCCTACCCAGGGCGCCGAGAATTTGAAAAGAGAAGTCCCGAACCATATCGCGGGAACATCTGCATAATCTGGATTGTTGTTTGGCTTTCGGGTGACCTTAAAGTATAACATATATGGTCTTATCACTAACTTCGCTTCGCGCAGCGCATAAAATTATGCATAACTTATTAGAGGGCAGTCAAATCAAAAATTCTTATAAATAAGTCGAACGAATATGGAAAGCACTATAAAAATACATATGGTGTAGATAGGAAGACGCAAGAAGAGATATGTAGCTCAAATTCATCATCGCTACAGTAGTTTGCAGCCAAGGTGCCGGTGTCTGCCTTCATGCATGGACGCTTCTGCACTTTAGTATCTTAAAACTACTGAACCATCGTAACCTTTGTTCATGAAGAATACCACTGTAGTTTGCTAACTTCTATTTAATTGGAGGAGGGTGATTTCAATATGGTCTGATTGGTCTTCCTAGGATTTTTTGTTGCCTTTCGGACGAAATTTTGCAACGTCCAAATTTAACCGGCTGGGGGAATCCAAGAGGTCGGAATAATGTTTGGTGTTTCGCTTTTTCACCGTTGTTAAAACCGTTAAGAAGAGAACCCTGTCTTAATCGACAGATATAGGATAATAAAGAACGCTGGCGCTATGGCCTCTCGGTTAGAAGACCCCGCCGATTTGAGCTCCCCGTCGCCGTGGTTGAAGGTTCGAATTTTGGTGCTTCTACCACTGAATTATTCCTCGAAGGACGCTAGATTTGATCGAGCTCACAAAAATGCCCTGGCTTTCGACTCCTTGAAAGCTCAGCTGGCCGGATGAGAAAAAGTTTTATGCTGTATTTTTCTTTCTTTCATATTATTGGACCTTTGAAGGTTCACCCGGAGGATAAATCCGGCTTCTAAATGTAATGGTGTGGTGAAATCGTCTCGTTAACTTGTTGAAGTATGAGCACTTATATGCCTATATGCGGTGTCTGCTAGCTTATATTTGATAAGACTAGTAACGTTATAATGATATACTAAGTCGTCTTGAGAATGGAACTTGACCTTGCTAAATGCAAGCTGCATAATGGATCGTGTGTCATGCCGGCATAGTCATGACATCGTTCCCTTGATTACCCCATGATTCGCACCACGTCTGCATGAGCTTGGTGTATTTCACGAAATTTAGCGCGAGGATTGCTCTATATTTAATTTAAATCGTAACCCAATGTTTAAATGCAAGAAGCGATAGCTAGCCTAGCGATGCAAGGGGCCGAATGTCAAAACTCTATTTAGACCGCAGGATTACGTCGCAATTTGCTCCCGCAAGGTATGCTTTCTATGCGCCCTATAATGGCTTTAAGCAGTGCAAAGTCGAACCATAAGTGAAAATAGTTCTCCACTATACTGACAGGGTCTAGCTAACTCTCAAGTAGCTGTTGAGCTATCAATAATTTATTTTATAAGAGATATATAAACGATTGGATGACCGCCGAGTGAAGTATTTAAAGATCGTTGCTCCCGATCTTAAATCCCGAAATATAAAAACGGGGTTTTTTTTTCTTTCTTTTTTTGATATACTTAATTAGCTTAAAAAATTTGGATACAATATTCAACCTATCGAATATCAAACCGAAGTTTATCGTCTTTTTTTGAAATTCTCCAAGTTTACAATGTTGTTCAAGACAGCTTTCGCAGCTTTGTTGCTTGCTAACGCCACATTCGCCAGCCCACTCATACTACCAAGACAAGACTGCCCGGCTCCCACTCGGATCACAACAACAGTATCTCTCCCTACTCAAACCGAGTATACAGTTCTAAGTACTTCGACCGTCTGGTCAACCTACCATACTGGCGCCAATTTCACATCTACCTCAACTGAAAGATATACCTTGACTGCGACGAACACTAAAACCATTCGTAGCTCACCTATAGTAACAATCCCAGGTAAATATCGCTTTGTCTCTTTCCACCCCGTATTAATTCATCACGCTGACTATTATAACTTACAAACAGCCACTACAATATCAAAAAATGTCACCGGCTCTACTTCTACGTCTACCTGGGTCACCCTTACCTTCACTAGAAGCCTCGCAGGACTAAGCCCAACTGATCCCTGCATTGTCACTACATGCACGACGACGGAACAAATTGCCCCTACCACTACCATCACTTATGATGTTGCCACTACTACTGCTTGGAGCGTTATTACCGACCACGTGTCTGTTTTGGAACTGTACGTCACTAAGACGGCCCCCGTAACGGTGACTGTCACAATTCCAGGATCCACAAAGATTCTTAGTACTGTCGTTGTCGCTAAGACCTACACTCCAATCGTATTTACGGCCGTGACTGTCTTGAAGACCGTCACTACTACACCAACCCCTGTCTGCACATTGTAAATCAAATGTATGGAGACTATGGAAATATGTGATGCTGGTGTTTTTAAGGATAGGGAGCTTCATGTGGGTTTGGGAAGGGCTATTATAGAAATAAAATGGTTTTGTAACCCTTTAAAAGAGGCATATATACTCTATTAGAGGTTGTATACTGCAAAAAAATATATTTGGATATATGGAATCGTTCAACAAAGTAGACTTCCCTTTAAATATGCGTAATACACCCATCCACAGCCATGTATCCAAAGGCCCGATTGAGGCCGAACAACGTCCTGCTTTTTTCTTTGTATATACATAATCTCTAAAAGTCTAATGCTCCGTTTCTTTTCCGTTTTGCTTCTTGATATTCTTTCAGATATGTATCATAGCTCGAGGTACCGAGGTAACGCGGTGTTCTTCGTCAAAGTGAGTTGTATCTAGATGTCCTCTGGGAGGCGCGAATGCCATACGATTGGACCTGGAACAGTGCTTCGCATTAACCTGAGTAATGTATACGCGTGATATTTGCGAGTAGCCACTAAAAATTTTGTGCCGACTCTGACTTTTAGCTTGGATGCTGCGCTTTACCAGCAGCTGGCAGAGTGAGTGGTAGTATAAACGCCACATATTAACAACTGTGGCGTACATGCGGCTGGTGTATACATTTGAAATCCCTCCATGGAGTACAAAATTGCAAATTTAGATGACTGTGGCGATGCTTTGCTTGACACCTGGGGAATGGAAATACCGTTTGTTCTTTTCTTATACCTATGGTTGGTATTATCGAGATTCTGTATTGCTGCTGCTCCGTCTCCCTTCAAGCTTAAGGAGTTTGTCGCCAACAACCATTGATCCTAGACTCGACTAACGTTAGCCATTATTGATGATCGTCTAATTATCCTGATATAGCAAGTCGAAACCACCGAACTTTAAGAACTGATCCGGAGCTCGAGCCGAGTCTTGACGTCTCGGTCCCCTGCTGAATTTCCTTCTGGATGGCATCCCTGGCATCTCTACCCCTTGAAATACTGCTGGAGATATTTTCCCAAAAGCATCTTACAGATACAGACGCGGCTCGGGTAACTGCTGTCTGCAGTCTCTTCCACAATGTGATAAGAATCACGTTTCGTCGATCCCGCTATGTCTTCAAAATTGATGCTCTTGGGTTTCCTACATGGAGGCTCATCCGGTGTCTTCTGCTAAACCGCCACCTCGGAGAACGTTTCACTCACATCCGCGTGAAATGGGAGCGCAGAAACTTGAGGCGAGCCGATCTGCCGGTTACACCAAGATGGATATGGACCCGAGACGAGACCGGCCAAATCCAGCAAATGTGCGACGAATTCAACCTTCGATCGGAGACACAGAAAGCGATTCTACAAGGAGTAAATTCCGAATCCTTGCTACCCTTTCTGTTTTGCCTCGTTCCAAATTTAGAAGCTATCAATATGGGATGCATCGTCCCTGTTCCGCTTCTCTGTGACGGGTTTTGGATGTACAGAGTCCAAGAAATACCAGGAGTTTTATATCTATCTGCTGCTGTTGATACATATCCCCACAAGATAGACTATCTTTGGTTATACACACTTTTTTGTGACTCGATAGATACTTCAAAGTCTATACAAACGATCGACTGGCCTGTTGGAATTCGAAATTTGAAACGGTATGTTACTGAAATCTCAGAGTACCCGGAAACTTTCGGAAGACAGCTCACTGGCAACATTTGGCCGATTCTCTTTTTCCCTCAAATAGAGACGATAAAGATATGGAAGATTGAGTCAGGGGATTTGCCATATCAAAAACCCATGAAAGACTACTTTCGAGGCGGACCGAAGTCTTTGGTGCGGAAAGTAAGGCTTTATAACGCTTATTGTACCAGCGAAGACCTTCTTTTCTTGGCACATAATACGAGTGCCCTGGAAGAATTTTTTTTTAGCGGGTCTCTACATTATCGAAAGGATAGCATATTACAGTTGTTAAAGGATGAGCATCATATTAAGAAAGCGAAGGTTTTCGAGATGGAAAGAAGAAATTTAACCATAACTGAAATTAACATGAATTTGATTGGAGATGAATTTTTAGAATCCAATCGAAATACCTTGAAGGAGTCAAGAATATATATCAGTCTTTATGCTATTGGCGGGCCTTTATCGTGGGGTGGTGGACTAGATCTTTCAGAAAACGGGGACTCTGATGGCGATTCTGATGAGGAGGATGACGACGCTGGAAGCCAAACTGAAAATGAGCTTGGGAGCGAAAGTGGGAATGAAAGTGAGAACGAAGTTGACGATCAAATGTAAAATAAATGATAGTAACTAAACCTGTATTTTACAGCTCAATTGATTCGCTGTTAGAGGATATAATCGCTCAAATCTCAAACCGCCTTCATGTATATACTTTGTATTTAGTACATACGAACACGACTATATATTCAAAAATTACGCGCTCTTCGCATCGAGTGTTTGGTTTACGAGAAAACGCTTAACAGAGCTAAACCGAGTTGCCCATCGGATTTTTAGCGATTCTTAAAATACGCCGAAGTTTAGTGGGAGTCGTTGTAATGAATCCACCCCGTAAAATTAACAAAAATATACCCTAAAGATCCAAATTGAATCGAATAAAAGTGTACAAGAGGAATATTGGAAAGTAAGATACCATGGAGTGCTTAAAGTGAAGTTCAAACAGGTTATTTGCCGCAAAACTGTAATCTGATGTTACCATGGCAATAATGTAGGTGTTAACGTCCATTGCGAACCGACTTAACATAATCCCTCCTTTCGAAGCTGTACACCTTACAAAGTAGTTCGAATTGAGTGTACGAGACGGGTTCACCTTCACAACATTACTAGAAGGGTGTGAGTAGAGTGGATAAGCTTTGTTGCCGGTGAAAGGAGCTACCACGAAAAATGAGCCTCGCTCGGACACCTGTGTGTAGGTGTTTCCACCTGATGGAGCCAGGTCGAAATGTATGGTAATCGGGTCGTTGGGGCCGGGATAAGCCGTGAACACTATATCGTCGGTACCAGTTCCACTAAGCGTGAGTTCGAAATTGCTAACGTCCGGAAAGTTTGCAATTATCGGACGGGCCTCATTATTACAATGGACACTCAGGACAAAGTCGCTGTAATAGATCGCTTGAGGAACGTTGGTGGTAGTATATGTTGAAAGCGTGACCGTGGTGTCAGGTGTAGGTGACCCAAGGAGACGAGGGGAATGTGATGCACGGGATGACCGACAGGTTGTAGGCGTGCCAACAAAGAGTCCAGGCGGTGTAAGAGGGCGTTCTGTTAAATTTCATGCAAACAACTAGTGTCAATACGGCCAAACAAATGTCGTCATAGAGCTTCTGTGCCCAGGAGTTACATGACTTCTAAGCGACTGACAAATTTCTGAATTAGAGTACAAACCTTTATTTGGATTATTTTTCTTTTGAATTTGCTCAATAGTTGTTGTGTGTACCCGTTGCCGTTTTTTCTTCGTAAAGCTCTCTCATCCATTTTAATATTACAAAGCTTGACTCTCGTCTCTTTGCCTTCTTCATCTCGTTGTCTCTTTTTGCTGTCATAGTAATCAATCTCGGCCTTCGATAGATTCTTTCGTAAATTCCAAACGTTGGTAATCTGATGAGTGTACTGTGCGACACTACATGTATTATAAAACGACTTTCTATATCAGCTATTATGTATTGAGCTAGGTTGCTAAGTAGGGTGGGCTCTGCAACGAAATATACGAACGAGGCTGTAAAATTTGCTTCCGCTTTCATTATCTCAATGATTTCGAGAACTATCTTGTTCTCTTCCAGACTACGGATTCGAATTTCGTGAGGATCCCATTCTGCCGGCTTCAGGCGCGCTCGCCGAAGGCAAGAAAGCGGAGGAGTCTCGTTGGAGCCTGTCACACCGTGTGTTGCAGTTGTCTCGTAAACCAGTGCGGTCCCCAAGATTGTCCCGTAAGCCAAACGTCCAACGCGAAGAAAACTGAGTGCAGCGCGTATAGTAAATATCAAAGCGCCAAACAAGGCTGTCCGGCAGGCCCCAAAGATTTGATTCAAAAAGAAGAATACTATTGGTATATTATAAAGTAGACCGCCTTTTAAACTAGATGTGACAAAAATACAAGGTACTCTGATAGTGTTATGAAAGCATCTCGATTCACTGACTCGGGCAACCTGGGTCTTTTATCGTTGATTCTGGAATCGAGTAATGCCTATACTAAGCGCTCATTGGCTGGATCCGAATCTTGATAACTGTAGAAAATCTAGATTTCCACGTGACTTCGTCCAAAGAACAAATTTGAACCGAAATTTTGCACTGGCTCGTGTCAGTCATTATTATTAAAAAAAAAACCAACCCGTGGGTGGTTTCTAAAATCCAGAAACCGACCCAACCCGCCCCATGTCGAACTCTAATCATAGGCACCAGAACCAGAATAAACAGTTACTTAACAGTACAAGAAAAAAAACCATTTAAGCACCCAAAACACAGTTTTTGGGCGGTGCCCATGGGCGGACCGGACCGGATACAAGCTCTAGTCAAGACCATAGGTTGTGACAGAGCTATAGTTTTGGCTAAGATTTCTGGACAAATCTCTAAACGTTTGCCGTGGGTTTCTAAATGCTTCCCAGTATATAATGCGGTCATTTCGTATAGTTAATACCCGAAGTTGTCTGGTACACGGTTTGGCACTGATTCCGCCGGTCTCTGTTGCGTGAATGACGAATTTTTCGGATGGTACTAGCATCGAGTTGGAGGAGGCGCGTCGTTTCAGCGTACGGCTTTGTTAATCTGTATGTTGTGGTGCAGACTATACCCGAACCATTTGCGGATAGCGTAACCAGTCGCGGCCAAAGAGGCCTGTCGAAGAGATCGCTCCTCCTTGGGAAGAATATGACCCGGACTGCCCGAATTAGTAGCAACCTTTCAACACTTGAGACTGTGGCCAAATGGAGTCCAGTGTAATTAATTAGCAAATTCTATTTCAGACATATCTTCTTGCATTACAACCTAAACTTCTGTTAATATTTAGTAGAACACACCACAAATAAATACAACCAGTTATTACGATCAAACCTTCCACAGTTCACCAATCCCACTAAACTCATCACTCACACAGATTTATATAGAGACTTAGGCAAAACCTTCATAGCAACAGATTTGAGCAAGACTGAGATTCTATTACATTATTTCAACCAAGAAATTAAAAGAGTATGATTACCTTCAACTTCTTGCTTGAATACAAAGATACCCTTTTCTGATATACTCTAAACAATTCAAGTTGGTATCTGGGCTAGACTGGGAATATTCACCTGCGAACAGATTCATTCTCGAGAAATAAATTAGAATATATTCTGATAAAGTATATTCTTTATAAGTATAGTTTAAAACAAGGTATGCTAACATGTGCATGTTGTGTTTTAGCTCAAAAACTGACTTTGAAACCTAGCTGATTTTCTTTCTCAATTCTTAATATTAATATAATTAGTAATGTGCACCGCCTCGAACTTAACCCTAATTCTCACAGGATATTAGAGCGTTCCATCTTAGTCATGTTGAGTCATTGTGTAATTCATCGTAGAAACTTGTTTAAGCATTATCTCCATAGATTTCCAGCTTTACCCCTATCCTCATAACACCTCGAAATTACTTCTGGGGAGTTCTGTAGATTTCCCACATAATTCCATAAAATTAAGCCATAAGCATTTAGTGAATGTTTCGCTTTCAACGTTCTTGGGTTTCTAACCCGATATTTTATGGACAGCTCTGGTGATTTCAAATACGTTAATTAAAACTACTGCTTTGGCTTAAGTGGCCCAGGCTTCATTGTTAAGAATTTTAAGAATGCTTTTGACAGCCCACCCCCGATTTAACCATTTCAACCATATGACATTGTATTCCTTTAAAGGTTCCGAAAACCTTTAACACTGGCTACATGCTTATATGTGCTAGAGCTTCCTTAGTGGCATCTATGCCCGTCTGACCGAGGAGCTTACCCTGCTCACCAAGTCTTTTACCTTCCTCTCCAAGGCGGACACCCTCAGCAGCTCCAGGGACGGTAATTTTGCCACTGTTGAAATAAATATCATTCCTGGCACCTGGTATTGCTCCGTTGAGTCCGTTGTTGTCGTATTTTCCAGGGACAGGAATATTAATCGGCGGATTACCGTAATAGTTACCATCAGCAAGTTTCGGCTGAGGCAAGGCATACGTGGCGGAGATCAGAAGTAAAGTCACAGGAAGAGTTGAAGCCTTCATTTCAAAGTATCTGTAAACGGATAGATCAAATTCTATAAAAGGCTCAGGTGAATGTAATGACGGATTCGGAGCAAGGGCGAAAATAATAGAATATTGAGTGTGTTTAGATAAAATCTTACTTCCAGAGTTAAGATTTAGAAAAGAGAGATAATTGTTGCTGTTGGCTGTAGATTTAATTGTGTATTTGTATGGAAGATAAAATACTAAGAGTGCAAATACCTGAGGATTTATAGTTCTTGGTCATGACACTCAGCGTTAAGAATTTTGGAACTCGGACACTACTATGGTACATTCGCGGAAGATATGCAATCTGTAGACTTGTTGTAAGACTAAACCATCTGAAACTCATGGATGATCGCAGGCTCCTTCCCGGAGCACTCGAAACAAATGTGGCACAATTCACAAGTGTGGCTAGATGCTCTGCCCTTCCCCCTCTTTCTTTCCCTCCCTAATTTGAATTGGTGGAAGACAACTCGGCGAATAATTCTTCCCATCTGGGACAGAGGTTCTAACGCCGATATATATGTTACAAAGAAATCCGACAATATTCCCCTATCCACACTCGTAAGTCTAATGTCCTATATAATTTGAAGAGACACCTCTTGTTGAACTCGAATATCCAGGCTCAAGCCAGAGAGGTGGAGCAATCCGACTAAGGAAATGGAGGCCACCATATTAACATTTGGCGGAGCGTCACGACCTCCCCCGTAACTTGTTTCTTATTTTTCGCTATCCCATTCTATTGTAGTATTTTATTGAATATAAATGGCTCTAACCCGATGTTTTTATATAGACTGCATTGGCCACCAACTCGCTATGATGGAGCTTCGTCTCTTGGTAGCTGTCTTGCTTCAGTCATGTACCGATGTTGAGCTTGCGGACTCCTGTACGGACGAGAACATGGAATTCGTCGAATATTTGTCCGTCAGACCAAAGGCGAACAAGTGTGAACTACAAAAAGGAGATAGGTAAGGGTTCACAATCGACCTATGTGACTGTGAGCCGGCTGTCGCGTTTTCTGTGACTGGCGAGATGGACCGGGCTAGTCACGATTGACACATGGAGTGGGATTGCATTATGTTGTATTATCATTTGTTGTGCAATACGATACACTGCTAACACTTGGATTCCTGCCATTCGAGGTCGACAGCATATAAACTGGTAGTACACTTTGAGTGTCACGGTTTTCTAATTCTTCTATCGCTTCCTATGCAATAAAGAAGTCAAATATGTTTTTTCCTTCTTCTTCTCTCTCCCTAAGAAATGGCAGCTTAAAATGAATGATACGAGGTGGGGAATGGGCAGTTGATGAGGTGTTACTCGACTTATACCAAGCTTTATGGTTATTAAGGTGGCATATTGTCGCGGGTACCTATTTTGGCCTGCAACCCATTTCAGCCTACGAACTATCGCCACTCTCACGCTATAAAGGGGAAATAATCATCGATCCGTGCAATGAATTTATGGCAGAGCGCACTCTACTCCCCTACAACCAGCAATGAGGATCTAGAACCTCCCCACTCTACCTACAAGAGAACAGCGGTTCCGGTGCAAACTCGGAGTGCGAGCAAGACTCATAAGTCTCAGTCGGCACCCAACATTAAAACCGAAAACGTACTGCCATTGTCGCTGCTGTTGCCGGACGTATTAGTGGAAATTGATAGTGATTGGAGAGGCAAGAGAAGCCACTTAAAACAATTCCTTTATTTCATTATAATTGCGTTCGTAATGTTCCTTGTACTTACAATAATAAAATGCTTTAGGTGTTGCGTTTACCGTGTCGTTGCTTTTGCTGTGCACCAGTGGTAGGTTACAAATGGAATCAAAATCATATGAATGTCTTAGGCTCGAAGTGTTAAACTTTGATGTCCAGGCATGGCCGATTTCAATTTGATATAGAAATAAGAGATTAACGATGTACAAGTAACAAATATTGTCCACGACCAACATCCACCTCGGAAAGTCTCATAAGTTCATTTGTTCTCAAATTGTTTTGTACCATCGTTAGGGTACTTCGTGCTTGGACTAGTATTCGATTGCAAAGGGATGGACGTTAGGTGTTCATGCCTACTCGCAGATCTGTTCAAGAGTTAGAATGATAAGAGCCAAAGCTTAGAGTATAAGCTGAGAACGTACGCAAGGGCCGTTGCCTGTGGTGCAGGCTGGGCAATTTGGGTTCATTTTGGAAGAGATGTTTGGTTAGAATCCGGAGATCTAAAGCTGGTTGATAGTTTTCTGGTAGGTGATAAATTTGTAGAAGGCTTGGATGAGGAAGGCTTGATGAGAGAAGTGATCTGAGGAAAGGAAAGGGGATAAAGAGGACTTTGCAGGTTTATATAACATTTTTGATGCTTCCTAAATACCGTATGTTGTTCATTGATAACTCTGCAAGTGCTATTTTTCAGACCTGGACAACCAACCCCTCATTCTGGACAGAATCGTATCGATATATCTAATTGGTGGGATGTTGGCTGCCAGCTGTTTTGCATTCCAATTCTCCACGGGCGTGCTCCGGTTGGTTACTCTAAAATGATATCTTTTCTTATTTTATGCAACTGACGATCCGCATTCGGTGATCGACGTGGATCTACTTCGTACAGTACTGTACAAATATCCAGTCCTGAGACAAGATGCGGATATGATGGACAGAACTAAGTCCAAAACCGTTAGCGGGTTCTTACCAAGCTAGTCTCAACTTGATAAAGTCATATTATATTTGAAATTGGCGAAGACGCCGGAATGGGGGGATCCTTGGCTTGAGTGGGCAAAGTATTTTGATCGAGTTCTCTTGATGGACTATCAGGATTGTGGACGCTTGCTATTGTAAGAGTCAATTAATGTTTGCATTATATAAGATAGATACTAACAACCTGTTTTGCGAAAAGACGGGATGCGTGTAAAATCTTTATTCGTATCGCATCCCACTTCTTAAGAAGAGAAGCACGGATGCAAGCTTTGAAAAACGGTCAGAAGCTCCAAGGTAATTTTGGCATATCTTATAACCAACGGTTGAAAGGCCTCTACAGCTGCATTTTCAAGAAGCCTAGCTCGCTGTTAGTTTTGACTGATATTGACCTGAACTGGGCTGAGGAGGAGGAAGGCAGAGTACGCTATTTTATGACTAGAAATGAACGAATCCGTGGCGGTATTGAACTATGATATAGAAAGCTGGCTGCATAATTACACAGACGAAACATGTCGATATGCCAATTATGTTTTCGTCATAATACCAATAATGTCGGAAGCTTGGTTTGGTTGCTTCGTATTGTATTGCATTTATAATTTTAGATGGGCGTCAAGCCTCCAACTGCCGGTGTCCGGATCTTGTCCACTGACGACGAGATATCCGCGTAGCCTTATTCCTCCGTAAATGTCCACTCCGTAGCGCACTGTTACCCCCGTTCCTGTGATGTTGATGGTACCAAAATGTCCCAATCCCGCAAATCATACATTAGCAGGAGGTTCTGCGAGCGGGTTCACAGGTTAGGTTGCAACGTTGTAACTGGGTCATAGGGCTGGCACTTGTGGTTGTCACTTGGGATTCTCACTGGCGTTGAGGTCAGTGATAATTGGTCTCTAAAATGGCTTCCGTACGATTGTCTGGCCTGTTTGTGATGTGTGAAGGTGTTTCTGCTTTTGTGCTGAATCCCACAACGAAATAGCAAATCGTCTTTTGTAGGGTGTACTTATGGGGAGGTTTTAGATAGTGGGATTTGTAATTTTTAATCAATTAAACGTCGAAGCTTATGTTTAAATAAAGAGGTTTTCTTGAAATTTTCAGTCAGGACCTGCTTCTGATATCAGACTTAATCGGAGCACAAGACGCACTGACGATGACTAACTTCTCACCGAAACAAAACAAAAGACTTCACAGACGAACTCGTACACATCACCATATTGTCACAAACTAATGAATTTGAAACTGAAACTGATGACCACGTCCTACTTTAGGATTGTTCGTCATATGAGACCTCTCAGAAAGGTAGCGGCATGATCTTGTTTCCTCTAAGGCCTTGGCTTTTCAACCAAATGCTACCACACAAGAAGAAATGCCTTGGTGCCACCCGAATGCTAAATAATACTGCCCTACTACCCAAGTGACATCTACTCAACTACATCTCCACCGTAGCCCCCAAAAATATTTAGTAATTTGAAGCGTAATGTTTTTTTTGTGTTTTTAAAGTATCGTGATTTGGTTTGTAGTAAAACCTTTTGTCATGTTCTGTGATTGGTAACGTTTCTCACCGCCCTGCGAGCCACACCAGCAGCACAAGCCAGTTGCCAAGACCGCGCCAAATTTGTATATGCAAAAATTGCTCTGGCAAGAACGACGATAACTCCACCCAAAAAATCGGAAAAATTTGATTCAAAACACAAGTGTAATCCCAATTCACCAATCTACAACCTTTACATATAAAGTTTTAGTATCACTATAACGGTTATCTAGTGGTGCACAACGGATTCGGGTCAGAATTGGGTGGTATCTTTTAAAGGCGTGGATATCGTGACGGATTGACGGCAAAACGGGCTAAAAATCCGGTAAGTTGTTTTACTAGCTTTGGAAATGCTGGTATATAAGTTTGGTGCGGATCTGTTAGATGGTTGTTGAGATATCGTCGTTGACTGTCGCTGGCAGGTGGTTTACAGGTCAGAGTTTGGTTGGGCTGGCTCAGGATTAGCACAGGGGTAACCAATCCTGTACCAGATTGGTATCAGATTGGGCACCAGTATAGTTGCCATATACCGTATATATACGTGATACCAGCTAACGCGGCCTGACAGCTTCTTCCAAAAGACTTCCAAACAAACATTTGGCCCCGAGATTGTGCGACATTGCTAGCCTCGATACCAGGCGCTGGCTACATAAGATCTATACTTATACTACATGAGTCTCAAAAAGTAATAAATGGGATGATTAGTTGGAATTATCTACTATGCACAGTTGCTCCTGTAGATTTCGCATTTGCTGTAACCTATTAAGCGAAGATCGGAATCATTTTGTATCAATACCGACTACTATCACCGAGTCACTATGTACTACGATTATGCATGGTGCAAGCACAATTTCATAAGAATCCCCCCCAAGGAACGGAAACCTCTCTCTCTCTGCTCTATCACCGAGGTTTTAACCTAAGCTAACTGATACCTTAAGCTTCGGAACACACAAGAGCTTAGGCTTGGACAAGGCTGGTCTCGCTTAATGGCCACTCAGGCGAACCAATCTCATTACCCGGTCTTCGTCTCGAGGTCACCCTCTTGCGAAATTACGTCCTGATGCCGACGCGATTTGCGATATCTGCATGTCCAAAGCGGCGAGTAGACGATCAAGCCAATTGATTCGATTTTTTAAATAAACTGTGGGGAAACTATAAAACCAGCTAACCATAAAATCGTACGACAATACGCGGGGTCAACGTTCGGCCTCTTACCCGCAACCTCGTGCCGAAACTCTGATTCTCCTCGAGCTCCACTAAATCATAAACTATGATATAACTCTATCATACTATCAGGCATCAATTGCAAGATCTCCCACGATTCACCTCTCCCAGACATCACACCAACCTCCATCTGTCGTACCCTGGCCTCACACTTTCGCCTCTCGCCACAAGCCCCGATTCTCACAATGTCCCTCCTGCCACGCCTCTTGGAACCCCGTCTCCTCTCCCTCTTCTCCAAATTCCCTTCTCATACCATCAAACAAATTTCAATTACTTCAATTCAATCCAGACAATTCAAAATGTCAGCCCAAAATCTCATAGACCCGCCGTCAACATCCAAAGCACAACCTAGCGAGGTTGCAGGCGCGGGGACCCGTATCGATCCGGATATCACACACCGTCACCCGGCGAGAGTTCCTGAAGATGCGCCGGCGAGGGTTTCAGAGCATCATAAACGAACATTGCCGATATTTAGCTTGGAGGGGAAGACGTGTGTAGTTACCGGGGGGGCTAGAGGGTAAGCCAATACATCTCATTAGAATCACAGACATAAATACACAATCCGATTGCGACATAGACTTGATAGCACACACTACTCATGCGCTTAATTACTTTGTATATGAAACGTAATAACAATTCATAAAGACTGGGCTACGTTATGTCCCAAGCCTTCGTCGAATCCGGCGCAAACCTAGCAATAATAGACCTCAACGGCGAAGAAGCCGCCAAATCAGCCTCCACCCTCCTCTCAACCTACACCGACTCCAACCCTTCCCCCCCAACCCCCAAAATCACATCCCACACCTGCGACGTCTCCAACCCGGACTCCGTAACCTCAACATTCGCTACAATCCTCGAAACCCACAACCAAATCGACGTCCTCGTAACATCTGCTGGTTTCACCGAAAATTTCAAAGCGGAAGAGTACCCGCACTCGCGCATGCAAAAGTTATGGGGTGTGAACGTCGACGGGACGTATCTTTGTTCTACTGCTGTGGCGAGGGAGTGGATTAAGAGTGGGAAGAAGGGGGGGAGTATAATCATGATTGGGAGTATGAGTGGAGTTGCGGTTAATGTTCCGCAACCGCAGGCGCCGTATAATGCTAGCAAAGCGGCGGTGAGGCAGTTGGCGGCGAGTTTTGCGATCGAGTGGGCTCCACATGCGATTAGAGTTAATTGCATCAGTCCGGGGTATATGATGACGGCATTGACGAAGAAGGTATGTATCCTACCTTATAGTATCGCGATATGAAAGTTTGTAAGTTGAGTTGAGAATGGGATCGGGGCTGATTGTAAGATTGGGCTTTGGGTTAGATTATCGACGAGCAACCGGATTTGTATAATAATTGGGTATCCCGTATTCCAGCTGGGAGGATGGGTAACCCGGTTGATTTGATGGGTGCGGTAGTGTACCTAGCGAGCGACGCGAGTTCTTATACTACTGGTAAGTTATCCTACGATCGATACCAACCTTTCCTTTACGCCGTTACGTATACTAATATCCGTAGGCGCCGACATCCGTATCGATGGTGGGTATACCGTGATTTGAAGGCTTGAAGATGGCAATTATAAACTTGCATTGCATGAGCGCGCAGTGGATATGAGTAGATGGAATGAATTTGTATCTAGTACACGTTTTGTACAAAGGTCTCGATCGGTCTGATATCGAGCATTTGGGGTAAGATTTAAACTATAATACAGTAATTTCGAGAAAATTATACTCTTCACAAGATCAATTAGCATTTCAAAACCCAGTCTTAGTAGAATAGATTGAAACAAACCTCGTGAATAAAATCTATGATTTTCTTATTCCTTCTTCTCATCTTCATTCCCCTTCGTCCCTGGCATTGGTGGCAACGCCGGCCGACCGCCGTATAACTGTGGAACGCTCTCTTGGGTAGATGATAACTCTTGCCCGGTTCCAACGGGCTGTCACATAACAAAGCGGTAGTTAATATCGATGGCGTGAAGGTCGTAGGAGTAGTACATCAGACTGACATTATTTCCCTAATACCCCAGCCAATTAGCATCAATCATTCTAGTTGCAAGGCATCCCGAGAAGGAACATACTCTAAACCGATATCTCATATCAATATTCCGCCTCCTACTCCGTTCACCACCGTTAGCCACAAAATCTATTCGAGCTACTGCACCCGTCCAGAGTGGTATCGTGAATATCCGCTGTGAAGAATAAACTCAACTTGCATTCACCGTAGGCGTGTAACAACTGCTGGCATTGTGTGGGCAGGGTATCTTTCAAGGGCATGCGGATACAGTCTCCCGGTGCGTTTCCGTCTCTCACGCAATCCGACGCGCGCAGACACTCGACGACCGCCGAACCTGCCCATATCATACATTAGCATCCTCTCGATCAGATATCGTATAGCAAGGGTGAATACTTACGAAGTTCTTTACAAGAAGCCGGCATCGTCAATTGGAAGCATATCCATGAAAAGTAGAAGCAGGTTGAAACCAAACCGACCCAAACTAAAATAACCAACACCACCAAAATCACACCACCACCCAACTAACCTCCTCCAACGAACCATCACCAACCTCAAAGATGCAGCACACCCTCGACTCCGAATCCCTCGCCCTCCAAACCCTCTCCTCCCTCTCCGCCCGCCTCTCTCGCATCGAACACGCTCTGGTAGGCCACCCGCTAACCCACCCCTCAACGACCTCCACCCCTCTCTCCCTCCACGCCGCCAGAATCAACCACCGCGACCACTCCATCCGCGCCCGTCTCTCAGCGCTAGAAGCAGCCCTCTCCCGTCTTGCATCCCACTCGAAACCCGTCCACGACCTACTCCTCCTCCATGCTTCCATCCCCGAAATCTTCACCGACGTTCTCCCGACAACCCACCCGCCACCGCAAGGAAGCTTAACCCTCGATGAAAAAGCAGCGGTGGTGCTATCATCCGCTTCTCACGTACAGAGCGTTGCGAGTCAGTTGGTTTCGTTGCGGGATATACCCGTGCCTGATGTTGATGCGAGTGTGAAATTGGTGGAGTTAAGGGACCGGTTGGATAAATTGACGGTATTGCAGGAGATGCAGGGTCGGGAGATGGGAGAGTTGAGAAGACGGAGTTTGAAGGTGTTGGAACGGTGGTATGAGGTTTCCGTGGAGGGTGTGAACGAGTGTTTTGCGGAGTGGGATGAGCGGGTTAGGGGCTGTGAGAGAGTCGTTGGACGGAAGCTTCACGAGGAGGAAGTAGAACACGAGGGTTGATGGGTTCTTTCTAGCATGTTGGGTTATATTTTTGGCATCATTTACGATGGGCACGGCATCTGGCTAGCGAAACAACGATGGGGTTATGATATGATGATAGAATACGATATTGATATAAGGTTACGTATGGAAGAAGGGACGAGATGGTATGAGAGGGTCATGGCATACATTATTCTCACCGCTATCTTATTTCCCCGGTTTAATAAACTGAAAGAAAGAAATGGCAAAAAAGATGTGAAAAGGAATATACAAATAGAATAGAAAAAATATAAATGCAAATGAAATGAATGTCGATGCGACTAAAAATAGATATATTAAAAGTCTTGAATGAAAAAACTCCATGCTAAGTCAAAGGAATGGATATAATATAAAAACGCTTTGAAATGAATGTCCGAAAGAGAAAAAAAGGAAAATCGGCAGACGAATAAAAAGGGTCTGTGATGCCGATGCAGCTAAGGGTTATAATAACCAAGACTAGACGCCGCCAAACACTTATATTCAATACCCACATTTTAAAATATCTCAAGATTGATACCAGACCCGAGATATCGAAGACTCCACGTCTATCTATCCAATTAGAGTACCTCTATCCCTCCCTCTATCCGATATTGATATCGATAAATAAAAAAAACCCGATAAGAAAAAAAAAAAAAAAAAAAAAAATTTCCAATCAATGGTGCCCGGACCCATTCGCGTTGAAAAAGATGTTCATAGTTAAGCAGATCGTCATAACGGTGAACCCGTACCCCATCAATACTGCGGCTCCCCTCCTTAACCACCTCCTCACTTTCGCGCTTTCCCGTTCAACGCCAGGAGGGAAAATAACGCCAGTATCGTCATCTTCATCGCTGCTCTCGTCGCTTCCGTCGCCAGCATGGTTGATCTTATTCGCTCCCACGCCGGGTCGCGCGATACGCCAGTAAAAGAGCCCCGGAAGGATGAATGATATCGAAGTCGAACCGGTGGAACCAACATAGGCTAGGACTCGCTCTAGAGAGGTGACAGTCATGGCTGTGGCGTAGGTTGATGCAATGAGGATTGTGGAGATCACAGCGAATCTTACGTCGGTCATATCGGCTCCTGGGGCTGCGGTTACGGCTAGTGGAGTACGAGTCGCAAGAGGAAGGGCGATGGGCTTCGAGGGGCGCCATTTGAGAATGTTGTGGATGGATGCTCTGCACGGGTGGATTTGAAGGGGGTAAGAAAACATGACGAGGATGACAATAGCGGCACGACCGATTGTTGATGCGATGGATTCGTGGTCTATTAAATAATTAGAATCAACTATTGATCGTGTAGGGAAGTGAATACTGGGAGAACGTACACATGGCAATGATGTTCCCGCCGACATTATCACCGAAGGAGAGATATCCGGTGATGGCGACGAGAATGTATATGCTAGCAGCGATACCAATAGAAGCAAATACGACACCCGTAGTCTGCTTCCTCGAATTATCTTTAATCTCATTGAGAATCGAAAACATCTAAGAAATAATTAACACCACTCATACCCATAGACTCGCATTATGACACTTACGTTTTGATGACAGGTGTAAGCGAACACCATGATCGGAAAGCTGGAAAAGAAGGTAACAGCTCCAGCCCACTGGAAATAATGCACCTCCCCGCGTTCCTCAAGTGTATCCCCCTTCAAAAAGTGTGCGAGGACGATAATAACGAGATATCCTATGGAAACCAACGCGATGAATGAAGTATATTTTAAAGAATCCAGCCGGCGAAGGAAAGAAATAGGAATCATGACCAACATGAAGCCTGTGATCCAGAAGTGTCGGTCAAGAAGGTACCCAACATCCGCAGCTCCGGGCCACAATCCGAGGGCAACCTGCGGCATCAAATCTCCGATGATAATCAAATAGCTGATAGCGACACCGAAGCATTTTATCGCGATAGCACCGTCAAAGACTACGGCGGCGGAAGGGTATGTGAGTTGGCTGAGGGTGAAGAAGGAGGCGGTACCGCGGTCGACGTAGCGTGCACAGCGGGTTTGGAGGTATAGACCGAATCCAGCGGCGAGGCCGGAGAAAAGGATGGTGAGGATTCCTAGGAACATGCCCATATGAGACATAGCGAGCGGCATGGCAAGGACACCCGCACCAACAACTATAATATTGATTCACGTTAGCCATCTTTTCTGTCTTTCGTTGCCGTCGTTTTTTAGAGGCGTTTTCGTGGTGAATAGTAACATACTGGTATTTAACAAATTGATGACCGAACTAGCAAATGACGCCTCGCCGCGATACGTATTACTTGTCGATTTCCGCCGTCTCAGCGGCCTAAAATTCAAAATCAGCATATTTCCAAAGATAAATAGTGATGAGAACACCGGCGATGTGAACAGTACCTCCGACTGTTGCTCCGACTTCCTACTGTGCTACTCATAGTGGATCCGCTGCTGGTCGGCCTGCTACTAGAGCCTGCTGTTTCTGTGCTGCTACCGGTACTCGGTATGGCGGAGTAGTTGACCGCTAACGACATTGTAGGCCGTGGATATCCTTTCTCTCTTCTCTTTCCTTTCCGCTCTTTCAAACAACCCTCTCTATCTATCCGTCTATTTTACGTGTCCTCCTATAGACACCGAACAACAAGAACCTACAAAAAACGAGTCGGAAGATGAGGTGGTTGGGAAGTGTCGTGTGAGAATGGTGGTGGAGATAATAGCGGTGATGATAATGGTGAGATGTCGGTTGTTCCACTGAGGATTTTATTATTCGCAACCCGGAGTATCCCCCCTTCGTAAGATTCCCCCTGACTTCTAGAACAGCCAGCGAATTTAAATATGTCGTGTGAGAGTGTCGACGTAACCACACCGTTTGGTTTGTTTTAAAATTAGCCTTTTTTAATCTAAAGAGACAAAGCCTGTCTGTCCGGCAGGTGCTGTAAGGATCCCTCGTCAAAGCCCGGAAAACCGATGAAAACACCAAAAAGAGAGAATCGTGAGAATCGGAAGACGAAAGAAAGCCGAAGAGGTATACGAGAGAAAGAAGAGAAAAAGTCTAAAGAGATGGATGTGAGAAGGTTGGAGAGAGTATACGGCGGCCAAGTGTGAGTGTCAGAAATGTTGGTTTTGTTGTAAGCAAAGAATGCTTTCTTAAGGGGCCTCACTAAAAACGGCGGTCGTCCCTGCTGACTTTACCGCCTGCTTCGATGATAATCTCCTAGCGATTATATATGTACCTGTACAATGATGATGATGATACGGTGTATTGAAGACGAAATCCACTCGTGTGATTAAATTGGTCGGCAGTATACGCAATAAATATCACTTCAAAAATGGAGACAAAGGTAAGAAAAAGTGGATAACCGTTTTCTTTAATAACGCTAACAGCTGGGGCCTGTCTGCACCTTTCAGTGCAAAGCCTCCTCCGCCAGGCGAAACCCCATCCTCGAAAATCAGGAACGAATACGAATGGGATGGGCAGGGGCCCCACACTATCCTTTGACTGGACTTGGCATGCCTTGCAGCAGAAGAAAAAACACTAGGCCCTGCGGTGGACTAGTGCGTTCGTCATACAGCTTGGCTGTCGTCCCCACGTCCGCTGGAATGGGAATTACTCGAACAAGCAACTCCACTCGCTGAAACGAAGCCCGCAGCTGTCGCCCAGATACGTTTCAAAATAGGTGCTTTCCGGCGAAGCAAAAATCTGGAGAGAGGCTTACGCTCTCGATGCATTCGACTTTCTACAACGGGAGAAGGGTTCCAGATGGCTATTCTTCGTTCTAATGTAGATACGATATCCCGGGATCTAGGTATCTTTCGCCCAGGGAATCAAGGGATAAACCGCACATAACCGATCTACCGATGTAATTAACGCGGATTGGACACTCTCCAGCTCAGCTTACTGGATTTGTAGATGGGGCCATGGATGTAGCTCTGGCGTGCTCCGGCGTTCGTCGCAGACTTTTCTCTCAGTCTCCGATTGGACTCGCAAACAAAACAATTCCTTTCTTCGGGTCGGTTCCCTTTCGACTTTGGTTGGTTTCCGATTGATCACTGCCGCTTCCGTTTTTGCGAATTTTTGTAATTTAATCCTGCCAGCAGGCGCCGAAGGCGGCCACCGACGCAGCAGCCATCTCGTCCCGGTAGTCTGGGGTAACTGGCAGTTGCCCGCCGAGCAGGTAACCACATCAATTGTTGCTTTGCGAAACAGAATAATATTATTTCTTCTTCTTTTTCTACTTTCTCAACGTTGCAACCTCTCTCTCTCTAGGCATATGCTAGCCTGACTGAAATACTAATATTATTCTCACTCATAACTCATCTGAATCCTGACCTTTCATGCCTTCGGTCACTGACAACTTCGAAGACAAAGTTTCTCACACCGTTCGTTCCAAACTCTCGCGAACTAAAGTCGCTACCAGCATACTAAGTAGCACTGCTTGAGAGTGGCTTTCTCAGTGACAGGGGAATCGCACAGGATGCTGTCAAAGCTTACGTGGAAGCCTCCAAAGTTTCTGCGGAAACTAAGATAGATAAGTTCAGCGAGTTTTATGCTCCGCTAGTACACAATAGAGATACTCAACAGTCAACGGGATGTAAAAATTGACAAAGAGTTCGAAATCGAGAATTTGTCAAGGAAATTCTGAGTGGAATCAAGGTACAGCTTTCTTACACATAGGATAATATCTGAGATATAGTTAGATAACCTCTAGGTTGGAATAAATTATTAAAGAAGACTATCGACTCAGTGAGCGAGTTCTACCCACGATTTACAATTAGTGGAAAGCATGATGATGCATCGCGACTGCACTTGAGCTCACTTAGAGAAGAGCTTTGAGAATGTGAAATCGCAATCATCAAACATCGGTTATAGGTATGTTTTCTATATTATAGTCAAATTTCAGTGGCTGCAGCTTAGCTAACATTGGGAGAATTCTCGAACTAGTAAGCAAATCCTATGACCGAATGGCAGCCATGATGCTCATGGTAGACTCCTTGAACGTTGGGTAGGGATGTACTTCGTTTAGTTTCATGAGAAGTATATGAACTACCCGATCTAACTAGGTTTTCGATTTCACTTTTTCTATTTGGGTTTAGAGTACAGTTAATCATAATTGTGTAATTCTTGATGCAATATCAAGCGAATATTTGAAGATCCGAATCAACTTGGTTCAAATACGCCATAGCCTTCTTGCTATAGGTGTCGTCCTCAACCCAACTACCGTGACTGGCGTTGAATACAATATTCTTTGGGTTCTTCAAATTGTATTGTGGCCAATAAGGTAGCGTACTGTCTCTTCCACGACTGGTATTTGGATCATGGTCGTAGACGAAAGAAATATAGGCTCTACCGATATCCTGGCTCAGGACTTTATCCTTGGCATAAGCTGGCAGGGGTCCCAACAGCCCCGAGATGTTCTGGAATGTTTAGACGACATTTTGGAAATGCCCGACACCGTATCTTGGATCTTGACCATACTACATATCATAATTGGATAAGTTATTGGCAAAAGCCCTGAGAAGTCCTTTTAAAGTATATTTATCAGCATACCTGAAAGGCATCAAAACGGTAAGAGAAGACTTTCTGGCCAGCTTTGGTGTACTGCTCAGATACACGACGACGCGGTGCAATCATCGCCAAATCCCCAGCTATCGCAGCCGCTCTACGCCAGGCAAGCTCGCGATCCGGAAGACGGCAGGATTAGGGTTAAGATAGTATGGCGGATCGTGGGCGACATCATCAGGATATAATTCGAGGATCTTGTTCGCCATAGTAGGACGAATAGCGTAGTGACGATAATTTATGAGATTCTGCCAGATTGCCGTCTCGTTATCTAAGCCCCGGGCGGCGAATGTACAGCCTTCGTCGCTGTTTGTTCCTATTATAACCGGGACCTTGACGAATTTACCCTTGGCTGCTGTGATACTTGGGTATTCTGACCACATATCTCTGTCGACCACTATCAATTAGAAGTTAGTATTTATTTACACCTTGATCAATAACCCTTTTATATGTTAGGGCTAATTAGTTCCTTACATGGATTCCAGATCAACCAGTCTGATTTCGCATCCTGTGCCTGCTATGTCGAAAATGGAACGGCTCTCAAGCATCCGATCTGATCTTTAGCGGTAGTGCAGCCCATATTATCTAGAATCCGCTGATAGTACGCCAGATAGAAAGTCATAGGGCTGACAGGAGCACCGACCGGACCTCCTGATTCCATAATCGCGCCGTGGTATAACCCTTCGTTTTTGCCATCGTGAGCGTGTAAAAGAAGTCCTATCGCTTGAGCGCCGCCCGCTATAAACCCCAGGTTATAGTTAGATATATACAGCGAATAAGGCGAGGATAGTATGGTGTAATACTAACATTCTCCCCAGATTGTGACTTTTTTAGGATTTCCTCCGAAGGCAGCAATGTTGGCTTGGATCCACATTAACGCCAGACGCATGTCGTGCATGGCGGCATTCGAGTTTCCTTCTTGTAGTAGTTGACTAGTTTGAAGGAATCCTAGCTTGTTTAATCGGTAATTGAAGGATACTATGAGATTTAACATAGCAAGAATTAGTACTGATTTAAGGCCCGTTAATGATGGTTTCAAATTTGGGCGTACCGCCAATAATAGGTTTGCCCATATCTTGGCTCAACTTGACGATTCCAGACAGATTGTATCTCGGATCGCTGGTTCCGCCGCCGTCCAAGCCACCCCCATATATCCAAGTTAGAATAGGTAGTTTCGCGCCTGGTTGCGTTCCTGCGGGTCGGGCAACTGAAACAGTATCAGCATCAGAGGGTATATCATACTTGATGTTGTAATGCCTACCGTTTATGGTTAAACAGTCTTCGGACTGCTGGTTAGCCGGGAAAGGTGGATTAGTCGCCGCGTTTTGAGGACACTACAAGTTGCATACCGTCATTAGCCAAGCTACTTTGAGACTTGTATATAGAATGCTAACTCACAGCAAACCCATATGCAGTGGCATTTTTAACGCCATCCCAGTTTTGATCAACGTATCTAGGTCTCCTAAACCGATTCTGCCCACCGGTGTCGAGCGCGAATCGCATTCCTAGAAAAACATCCTGATCGTATCCGTCGAGATATTTACCCTGATATGTACCATTCACCGTCGTCGCCTGTGGGGTGGTATCGATCGCTGCAGCAAGGGATAGGCAGGGTATTGACAATACTACAGTTAAGGCGGATATCAACATTTTGAATGGCTTCTATTGGCAACTTGATAATATAGAAGCCAATGGGAGTGTTTACAAGGTGACGGAGCCAGAGATTCACGTAATTTCACAAGGATGGAACAGGCGGCTCAATTTATATAAATTGTGTTCCTATAAACTTGGACCTTATTACCAGCGACAAGATTGACCTCAGTCGTCCGGGTTATTATTGGTGCGAACAAGGCCCTTTGGATAAGTAGAAATCTTGTAGTCCTATTTAAATTTATCCGTTGTCCGTCTCGCTATCCCTGGGAATTGTAATGCATCGAACCATGGTAGAGATGCTACAGCTGCAGGGTCAGGATGATCATATGTGGTAAAGATAGAACGTGTGTAGTTAGTACCCCGGATTGTCTTGGAGATTCTATTTCCAGTCCTCATACATTTTAACCGCTATTTGTCAGGGTTCCGGATCGAATATTTTGAGTATCATGGGGTTTGCCGTGATATAGTTCCACAGTAGTTGATTTCTTTTGACTGTTAGTTTCACTTTCTGTAGGAAAGAGTTGAAAGATTCGTGGAAATTCGGGTTTGGATCCAGCATCGATACCAAAAATAAGCCGAAGCCCCAAGAAATTTAGAGCTGATGCGGGGAAACTATTTCCGATGTGATCGGCGGGAAGCTGACTCCCTGAGGATGAGGATGGGGTTTCCGTTAGTAAGTTTAATGGTTTGTAAGACTTTAGCTTGTATTATGCTTTCCTTAATACCAATTTTAATCACATCAACACTTCAATGTGAATAGAATTTAGAGTATTTGAACTAGTCACCACGAGACAGTTTCTTCAGTAGGACTTCAATTTCAAGATATCTGTAGGTAATAGATCATCTGCTCTGAGTCAATCTTTCGATTTGAATCTACTTTCTATGTCGAAGCAGTTTTTTTCAACTTGCAAGAGTCATCCGTATTGCCTCATTGAATCTAACCTACGGATAATTGTAACTCAGTTCGTCCTACAAACCAAGGTTTGAAGGTTCGATTTCAGCACCTTCCGGCCCCACGTCACTACCGTCGCTTGACCGGATCCCTGTATCCGCTCCACAACCCATGACGGCGGAATTTTAACCCAGAAATGGAGCGGTTCCTTGGTTCCGGAGTATAGGCTATTTCGGAAAAGGGTGCGACGAATTTATCCGGGATACATCACCCGGAAAGCGAGCAACTGGGAGTTAAACGGTGATCTCTCATTCCTTGGTATGACTCGGAATTATATTAAGAACTATGAAAGAGGAGTCCCAGACGTTCTCCGGGGGTTATGATGCTGAAACTATATAGACTTGTCGTGAAAGCTGGCCCTAGTTGTGACTTGCCGTTCTTTGGTGTTTCAATACCGAGGTCCCACGTTTCAGCGGAAAGAGCTTGAGACTACTTCCGCATATTAGCTTAGTTCGATAAGAATAACCGTATCGGCGCGGGTATCTGGCATTTGGAAAGGTGAGTTTATCGTGATCATAGACCCCAGTATTTACTCGATCCGTCATGATTATTGTATATGAGAAAGGTTGCGTAGTTTAACCATCCTTTGGCAGGAAATCCATGACTTCTTGCATTCTCTTTGTCTGCTAGACTCTCTACAGTAGCAATAGTATCATCAACTGCTTTCGACGGCTTGTTTTAATATGTATATGTTAACGTTACATTTCAAATTGGTTGATAATTGAACAAATATGCGACTGCTACACTCAACAAGCTGCGGATATTTAGAGGTGATTTTGCAACTGTGGACATTGACCAGACATACCTCAAAAGGATAAATGAAGTACATCGAGCAGGTCTTGAGTTCGAAGAGACAATTAGTCAAATCCGTTTGCTTCCGAACTCTCAAACTTTCCTGCCCCCACCTCAAACTGAGGAGCTGATGGCGGCTGCGAACTTGGGACCCATTATCCTTATCAATGTAAGCGATCGTTGCGATGCACTGATTGTTGAAGAAAAGTCTATTCGGTCGACACGTCTCTCAAATATACACGAATTGGACATAGGAAAGAACGTAAAACTTTTGAACCAGCTTCGTTCTTCTCGTGGTTCAGATGCTACCCGCCAGATGTTTAACATGCTGGAATGGCTTTGGGGTACCGCAGTAGGCCCTATCCTAAGCGAGCTGGGCTTCTTGGATACTCCATCGAACGACGATTGGCCTCGATTGTGGTGGATTCCAACGGGAGAGTTCAGTCTACTGCCACTACACGCTGCTGGCTATCACTTCCCACGGTCTTCAAATGCAAACACGGCACTTGATAGAGTGGTATCGTCATATAGCCCATCTATCAAAGCTCTGATATACGCGCGCCAGAATTTACGGGAGAACGATGATCTTACATCTGCATCAGGAGACGCGGTTCTCGTGTCCTGGATAAGACACCCGGTCATTCAGATCTCGATTTTGCTAAGGAGGAGATAAACATGTTAGAGGGCATTCTTCCAGCTCATATCCCTAAAATCAAGTTAGAGAGACCAACTAAGCAAGTTCTTCAAGAATGCCTGAAGAGTTGTAAGATATTCCACTTTGCTGGGCACGGCGACTCAGACCCCACAAATCCCTAGAACAGTTCTTCACTGGTTAATGATTGGAAACAGAATCCATTAACTGTGGACAGTCTCGTCAAAATGAATCTCAGGCAGATTTCTCCATAGCTAGCGTATCTCGCGGCCTGCTCAACAAGTAACAACAGTGCGGAGGATCTGCAAGACAAAACAATCCATTTAGTAGCAGCCTGTCAGTTAGCCGGGTTTCGGCACGTGGTAAGATCACTATGGGAGGTATCGGACCGATATTCTGTTGATGCAGCGAGAGAGATATATAGGACAATCGGTCGTGGTAAGAGTATCTCTCTAGGTATGCACAGAGCTACAAGGCTTCTTCGAGATATCACCAGTAGGAGAGATGGTGGGAGATCCGCAGAGACTATAGAATCTGACTGGGAGGCAGAAAATGAGAATTTTGAAACCAGAGACTCGCGACGCGTACGGCCAGAGGGATATCAAAATTCAAACAAATATGAAATCAAGAAAAGTGATCCGTTCATTTGGGCCGCTTACATCCATGTCGGGCCTTAAGCAGGATTATTTGTGTTGGGAATTGGAATGAAGTAATTCAAGAGAAGTAGGTGCGCGTTGAAACGCACAAACTCAGCATGTTAGTATCGTATGTTGTATGTTTCTGTTTCTGATATATTCGTAATTACTTTTGTTGAATTCTTCTTTTTTAAATGGAGTGATACGCAATGTCGGGGCCAGATTGATATGTTTGGGTGAATATTCAATACTCAGTTAAGGTGGGAGATTTCAAGATGTTCAAACGACGTAGCTTTTGATTGATTACTAAAGAACGTCCCATCCTCCAATAAATAACTAACTAGCATACAAACAGGCACCGTTACCACAAAAATATCGAATCCAGGCCTCGAATCTTTACAAATTTAAAGTTTTCAAAAGAGAGGGTAACAAGCTCCAGCTATTTAACCAGGTTCCAAATTATCAATGGAGACGGGGAGGTGATATATGAGAGTCGTTTACTTGGAAAGCTTCGCCTTGAGAACATCTTTCAAGGTGACGGCATCGGCGGCGAATTTTCTAATGCCCTCGCTCAACTTCTCGGTACCCATCTGATCTTCGTTCAAATCGAAGCGGAAGGCGGCTTCGTCGTCGATATAGGTTTGTTTCGGGATATCCTGAGCGGCAGCTATTTATCACCATGTTAGCGATAGTCCTCACATATAAAACCAGAAATGACATGGCAAATGTGATTAGCGAAAGAATATATGCATTACCTTCGGAAGCGTTCAACTTTTGCGGCACGGCGGCGTTGCTGTTATACAACTCCTCCAACAAGTTTGGACTGATGGTCAAATAATCACATCCAGCCAATTCTGTGATTTCCCCGGTATTTCTGAAGCTAGCACCCATAACGATGGTCTTGTATCCATACTTCTTGTAGTAGTTGAAGATCTTTTGCACACTCTTGACACCAGGATCTTCCTCGGAGGTATAGGTTTTTCCTGTGTCTTTCTTGTACCAGTCCAAGATTCTGCCGACGAAAGGCGAGATGAGGAAGGCGCCAGCCTCGGCGGCGGCGATAGCCTGGGGAAGACTGAACAACAAGGTCAAGTTACAGTTGATACCGTGCTTCGATTGCAGTTCCTTGACGGCTTGGATACCTTCCCAGGTGCTGGCGATCTTGATAAGAATTCGTTCCTTAGAGATGCCAATGGAATCGTAGAGCTCGATGATATGCAGGGCCTTGTTGATAGAAGCTTGCTTGTCGAAAGAGAATTTGGCATCGACTTCGGTGGAGACACGGCCGGGGACAATGCTTAGAATTTCTTTGCCGAATTCGACCAAAAGACGGTCTAGAGCGGCATCAACTTGTTCGTCGATGCTGCCTCCCTAGTTTTAAATTATGTGGTGAGCTGTTTGGTCGAGTTGGAGTGGAGGTGGATTGGGCTACGTACGTGCTTCTTGCCGTAATCAATAGCAACATCGATCAACTTGGCGTATTCGGCCTTCTTAGCGGCGGCCAAGATGAGTGAGGGGTTCGTGGTTGCATCCTGTGGCTTGTACTTCTCGATGGTGGCAAAATCGCCTATGAAATGTCTGTCAGAATCCCAGGTTTCACGGCGAAGATTTCGAACCCGGCCGTTCGAGATTGGTCATGATTCAAATTAGAAAGCGGATTGTAGCCATACCAGAGTCGCAAACGACGGTCTATTTTCATTATTCGAGCAAAAACGTCAGCATTTGGTACGAACTCGAGCCATCGCCTTAGTGAGGGGTTATTTCGGCCACATACCGTGCCGGAGGCTTTGAGTTGATCTAACGAGGAAGACATCGTGAATGGTTGATTGATGCAATTTGAAAATCTTCTGAATTGATGATTAGTGTCGCGAACAGTGAATACTAGCAGTTTCCGTTCAATTGACGAGGTGGTGATGGTAAAGTTTATAAATAAGGAGGGGAGGTTCCGGTTTCGCCGCCGTTGAATACGCTTCCCGGCCAAACGATGATATGACGAGCGAGCTCTCCTCGGAGGGGCAACACCACACCGCCGCGTCCCACGAAAACCCCGCGGATGAAGGAAAAAACTTACATTTCAATTTTATAACACGTTGAAAACCGCCGCCCGGAGAAATTTTCCCGACAAAGTTGACAGAAAAAGGCTCAAAGGATGAAAACTCGAAGGTGCAAAAATTCAAATTCCGTCGGGAGGAGATCGAGAGGGAGGCTTTTTATAAACCCGACGCGATTACCCAATTGACAACGGTTCACGCAATATGCTCACACGCTCGTCCCGATTCCGTTGGGGCCCGACTCTGCATTCTAACAGAACATCAAAGCTCGAGCAGCTGCAGCGTGTGAGGGTTGGGGAGCTCGACATCATTCACGATAGCTGTGAGTTAAGAGAGGCTAGTCTCGGGGCGAAAATGTGCTCGTATAGTTCCGGCGGCGGGGCAGTCGAAGAGGGTTGAGCTAATGCATAAGCAGCTGCACCTTGATAACTAAGCCAAATCCTAGGAATCAAGGAATCCACGTTCCTGAATTCAGAGGCATTTGCCAGGGCCATTTGAATCCTATAAATCCACCCCCATTCGCCAGAGCTTCAAGGTTCTAGCATACCCTCCGGCCGAATGCCGCGAAAAGGGCTAGGCTATCCAAAGCACGGTGTGCTATTTTTCAGATTAGTAACCTTTACAACGGGATAATAAACGATTACTTCAGCTTACTACTCGATTATATATAAAAGTCTCGTATCGATATCTATAACCTTAGTAACGCGAGCGCCGACGTCATTGATTGCGATATCATATCCACCATGATTTCTTGATACCAATCTTCACTTGCATCTAAGCTGAGGAAATGTCATAAACTTGGTCCGATATTTCGAGGGCTTCAACCGGTGCAGAATTTGAACCGGCGAACTCTTGATCATGGCTCGTGTCGGGGTCCTCAATCAATTTAGCCTAAAGTTCTCCGCCAATAGGCCGACGCAACACATTTTTTCTGTTACCTCGATGTGAATTGCTACATTTCATAAGCTACAGCGCGATTGGATTGAATGGGACCATGGATCGCGAAAGCATAATCTAGAAATCAGCAATCATTGTTATTTTAAATAGCTTTTCCCAAACAGTTTCTACGTTAGAGTAAAAGCCATAACTTTGGGCAATTTGCCGAGTTGTTTTCGACCTTTAATCTAGCAACATTTACATAGTCTTGAACAAAAAAAAAACCCCCTGTCCGTCCGT